>FR990050.1:9360695-11882219 GCA_905404095.1 Glaucopsyche alexis
ACTCCTAGTCATTTTAATGACACGTCGGGTAACAGCTAGATTGCAACACGCAGCTGCAGAACTTGAAATAAAGACTGCAGCTGATGCAGACTATTTCAGATTAATAACTGCAGAAGAATTCCTTTAGAGATTGCCATTTAGCAAACGGTATTTATATCGCAGATGGCCTTAAATAAGCTTTACAATAACAAAGTAATTTATCACTTAATCTGTTTGGTTTACAGCTTTTATGTAAAAACAGCGATGGCAAGTAATAAACTTTTAATAATAATACATTTCAGGGCTTAAAAGTTAATGAAAATTATTACAGGCTGTTATGCATGTTAAATTATATATTTGCATTTCACATGAAAGCTCATAATTATAAGTTGGTAAGTATTACAAAATGTAATAATTTCAGAAGATTATTAATTAATTGGAAAGCAAAAGTATTACTGATTTAAAATTCTAGGCGTTAATATATAGGTATGAACCCAAGTACTGCGGATTTTCCTGACCCTTTCGGACACTGACTTAATGAAACATGATAATGTGTAATGAAATCACTGGCCAACCATGTAAATACATCCCACAGCATAGGGCTCACAGGCATGAAGGGAATTATCTGGGCTACTAAAATCTGGGACATTTTTATAACGCTCTGGGGTAGACACTGCGAATAAATCACTGTATTAACCTATTTTTGGTTACTTAAGAAATAAGCCTGATAAAAATATAAGTTTTAGCTGTAGAAAAGAAGAGATAATTATGAAAGAATAATAACTCCCCACACCGATTTCGGTGACAGAGGCCGGTTTCATTGAATCTTGGCCAGTTACGCAGGAGTGATTTTATAGTGTGTGCCGTGTGTGCGCAGTACACAAGAGCACAATATTCTCTTCCTTTACTCTCATAATCCAATGGGACGGATAACCGACACGACTGACGAGAGATCAGGCGCAGGTCCGACTTTTTACATGCCCATCCGAGGCATGGATCATCTTTCTTGTCAGACAATCAGGTGATCAGACTGCATTGTCCTAACCAAACTTGGAAACAACATTTTTTGTTGTTCCAATGCGGGAATCGAACCCACGACCTCCGAATGGAGAACCAATGCTCGAACCACTAGATCACGGAAGGTAAGAGATATGAAAGAATATTACATAATTAAATGTATAATTTCATTCTAATCAAAATACAATCTAAGTACCTACCTACTAAGCATAACTTGTGCTGCTATTCTGTGGTAGATTGAGGCGAGGCCGTACCTACCCCAGAAGTTACGGAGAAGGACGAACAGGGCCTGTAGTCAAGATGCATTCGATAATTTCGGGCGTTATGTCAAATCAAATCCCATACATTTTTGTTTCCGCACTTCTCCGTCGTAATTATCGAATGCATCTTGACCAGACTACCCTGGTACGAATCCACAGAATATCAGGGACTGTGGTATTGCTCAATCATTTACCTACCTGAGTGGATTCCTTTTCATTGGTTTGGGCATTAAGTACATCACCTATCTATCCCTTAGCAACTCTATAATTCATTTTTACCTAATCTTAATGTAATGTAGTAATGTAGTGTAATAACCAAACTATCTTTGAATAAATGTCTTATTATTCTTATTAAGTTGGATCAAGTATATCGTCAATTTTCATAAAATATGGCTCCTCTCTCCTCTGTGGCTCAGTGGTTAAGCGCGCCAGTGCTCAAGCTGGAAGTCGCGGGTTTGAATCCCGCCAAAGGAACAAAAAGTTTTCTATATCCCTGTGTCATGGATGTGTATTATATGGGTAATAATATAGTGTAAATCTTAAATATGTGTAAAGTATAAAATTACTCGCTGTTGATCGCGGCTGCGCCCGCGTAAATAGATACAGCATCCCAAAGGAACAGTGTAGGTACTTTTTGGGATAAAAAGTATAATCCAAGCCTACGTTTTAATCCAGAGCCTCAACTGCTACCATACCAAATTTCATCGACAAACATCCATCCATCCATAGTCATACATACATCCATATATCCATCCATCCTCACAAACTTTAACATTTATAATATTAGTAGGATTCAATATATATTTCCGTTCTCTGGTACCCGTTACACAAGTTGTACGGAAGCATCCATAGATATTTTTATATTAGTTACTAGCTGATACCCGCGGCTCCGCCTGCGCAACCCACGGGAACCGTATATGTCCCGCGATAAAAAGTAGCATAGGTATGTCCTTCCTCGTGGTCTACTTTATATCTGTGCTAAACATGAATCATGATGATCGGTTTAGTACTTTTTACGTGAAACTGTAAATAAAGTATTCCACGGGAACCGTACATTTCCCTGCAATAAAAAGTAGCCTATGTCTCAGGCTATAGACTATCTTTGTAGCAAATTTCATTTCAATCGGTTCAGTGATTTTGCCGTGAAAGACGGACAAACAGACACACTCACTTTCCCAGTATGGATAATAATGATGATGATAATAATGATAGACTGAAACTACAACCAAGAGGAAAAACCTAGCGAATGCCTGCAAATTCAATATTGGTACAGTTGAAAGGGTCGATTTTTGTATTAATAAAGGCTAAAGCTGAACATCGGGTCGCTGGATGCATACAAGCGTTTGAGCCAGGGCCGCCGATCACACCGTGGTTTTCCCGTAGGTACATATTATAAGAGTTTGTTCGGAAAATACCTCGCGTGTGGCAACCCTACGCGTTCCCATTTCACCCGTTCCCGGTGAGCTTCAGTTTCCCACCAGCCGGGACTAGGGACGCCCGTTCGTTCCCGCCAAAATTCCCGCGCTCCCGAACTATACTAGTATAATACATAATTTGTTTTAATTTTATTTTATAACATTAGAAAAGTTAGTAATATAAGTTTGTTGTTAACTTTTCGATGCGCGTGAAAAGGTTTTATAGCGAGGAGGAGCCGTACTGGTAAGTTATACACTTTTAAAGCCTATCGGGTTGAAAAAATCAAATATATAATATTCTCTTCTACAAGTTGATGAGCTGATTTTTTTTTCGAATTTTTAATAGTTAAAAATTAAAAGCCTGTGAAAAGCTAGATTTAATTCAACATCAAATTAATATTGTTAGGGCAATAGAGCAATGCAATTTGTAAGCTAGAAACCTACTAATTAAAAACATTATTATGTAATCGTAACTAGCTTTTTTTAAGATAGAGTACCTACCCGGGTCACTCGGGGAGCTTTGCTCAGAGCTCCAATAGATAAAAAAAGAATCAAAAAAATATTTAACTGGGGTTCGAACCCATCACATTCCGAATTTTCAAACAACGTAAAATTTTACCAAATTGACATTATAGAATCGAAATTATTGAATTATCGTTGCACGAGGAAAGAATATAACTTAAATACGCAGTTTCGCAGGGATCAAACTTAGCTAGACCAATTTTTTCTCCCCCAAAATTCCCTGCGTACTAAAATTCATGTAAATACTTGTAGCCGAGATGATGATAATACATATACAAGATTGTTCAAAGTTTGAAGTATAACATATTTATCAGCATTCAGTAACACCTTAAATGCATGTAGCGCTTTCTAAGAAAATCCTCGTCTTCGAAAAACATAAGCTTAAATTAGAAAAAACTTAACTTTACCCAAGCAACTTACATACGTGGGAAAATTAAAACGTGTTCTGGAATAACTTACTCTGCTTCACCCTTGTAAAATATGCATGCACGAAACACTTCGAAACCCCTTGCGGCTTACGCATTGGAATAGAAAATAAACCTAAATATGTTATGAACGATCCACATCACGACAATTTGATCTTAAATCCCGAGAGTTACTGAACGTATGGGATGTAAGTTAACAGTTGGCGCCTGTCTACATGCTACGATATGTGCTGTCTATGAATATAAACATTACGGGACGTCATGACTATCCATAAACAGCACACAAAGTAACATATGTATACATCACCGTAAAAATGTAAAAAATGTTAGATTGTAAAATAACTAACGAGATTGTAAAAATATGTCGAAAGATTAAAAACTATGTATTTATAATCTAACGAAAAATAAAGTGTGAAATGATAGGCAGCATATTCGCGTCAGAAGTCTATGAACATTTTACAATTTCACTAGTTCTATTACAATCTAACGGTTTTTACAATTTAAAGGTGACATATACATGCTGTAACCGCCAACTCGTATCTAACGTCCTATACCTGAAACTATCCACTTCAAAGTTCTCTGGCAGTATAAAAGTGGCTCAATTTAAGTTTCACTATCTGAACATGACTCATGAGCGATCTGAATCTGGGGGCACGGCAGTGCCCCCGCCAAGTCGAGCGCGAAGCAAACACTGCCGTACCATCCTTTACTGGAACCATTTCGCCGCATTTTCAGGCCCCTATTTGAGAACCTCTGGATAAGACCAGAACGCAGAAATTTTCGTCATCCAATAAGCTATAATCACATACTTAAAATCCAAAATTTCAAGTCTGTAGGTCATTTAGTTCCGAAGTTAAGCGAAAGCAAAGTTTCGCATTTTCGACACTCACTCACTCACTCACTCACTCATGATCATCAAAATAGAACTAGTACTTCCCATAAACTTAGAGAGCTGAAATTTGGTACAGAGTTGGGGTTTAATGGCCACATAAAGGGAAAACTATAAAAACTAGGATAATCAATCTGGGGGCACGGCAGTGCCCCTGCCAAGTCGAGCGTGAAGCAAACACTGCCGTACCATTCTTTACTGGAACCATTTCGCCGCATTTTCAGGCCCCTATTTGAGAACCTCTAGATAAGACCAGAACATCGATCTGGGGGCACGGCAGTGCCCCCGCCAAGTCGAGCGCGAAGCAAACACTGCCGTACCATTTTTTACTGGAACCATTTCGCCGCATTTTCAGGCCCCTATTTGAGAACCTCTAGATAAGACCAGAACGTCGATCTGGGGGCACGGCAGTGCCCCCGCCAAGTCGAGCGCAAAGCAAACACTGCCGTACCATTCTTTACTAGAACCATTTTGCCGCATTTTCAGGCCCCTTTATTCTACTCGAACATTACACAAATTAAATAAACAAATTACACTAAAATCTAGGAAAATAAATCAATATGCCCACGTTTCTACAAAAGAAGTGAAATCCCACCAAAAACATTCTGTAAAAAACTAGCCAAGTCTCGATGGAGCTGCTTGTTTATCTCTAAAAAGTAATGAAATCTAGACAAAATCGTGCCAAGTCTAAGGTTCCTTACTGCGGTTTCTTTATTATTATAGTTAATGTTGTGTGACTTGGCCGTTGAAGGGCACACAAGGGTACAAAAGGGGCTCCATGACACCATTGCTCCAATACGTGTGTTGTACAATCAACAACAGCCTAAAATGAGACACTAGCGTCCAATTACCAATACCAGTATGGGCTATTATCTCGCTTAACAAACATAGGTAGTTATAAATGTAAACAAAATTGACTTGTACCCACTAAAGTATAAAGAATGTTCAACGGCCAAGTCACTCAACATTAACTATAATAATAAAGAAACCGCAGTAAGGAACCTTAGACTTGGCACGATTTTGTCTAGATTTCATTACTTTTTAGAGATAAACAAGCAGCTCCATCGAGACTTGGCTAGTTTTTTACAGAATGTTTTTGGTGGGATATATCTTACTGTGTCCAAAACTTGCCTTAGGCTACTTGGAGAATGAGGACATAGTAGACACAATAGTTTGCATAATGGGGACTTGCGTAGTTTTTTACTATTGGCTCTTCAAAAATTACAAAAAATCGTCGTGAACGCTTGCGTTGTGGTTCGCCGTGAGTGAGGTTACCGGAGGCCCAAGGGGGGTTTGGGATTTTAAGAACTAAACGCAAGTTGCAAAACCAGGGAGTTACCAGTGTAACTCCTCTGGTGTTCTCTTAAGATCAGATCCGTCTGCTCGTTTCCCGGACTCTGCTTCACTTCATTAAAAAAGATAAGCCCTAGGTAGTTTATTGTGGGTAAGTTGGTTTGCCGGACACACACGAGCTTAGTCTCTCATGTCCAGTTGGTGAATGCCCCAGAAAATCAATTATGTCTGCAGTACATTCAAGAGGTTTAATTAATTTTGAAAGTTATAATATTAATACTTAAATCGCCGCTTGAGTTATGTTTCAATATCTGCCTCAAGGGATCTCAACTTGACCTCAAGATTAGATATTAATGTTCTAATCATCATCATCATTATGAATAGGCAATCGGACAATTTTTTTTTTATTGCAATAATGAATAGTACCTACTCTTAAATATGAGTAACTTCTCAAAAGAAACCGTATATCAAAAGTCAATATTTTCAAAGGTACAGCGATTTGTATAAAAAATTTCGCGAGCCTCCTAAAAACGCTCCATACTAAAGTCGACCTACAATTAATGACGTCACTTGTAGGTTATAGTATATGAAGTATATGGCCGCCGGAATATATTTGTAAATATCTCCGACATTTGTGCGTTTAAGTTCATACTTACCATAATGAATGTTTTTGTATATGATGTGAGTAAACTAATGATGTAGGTTTTGTTTACCGATTTCGCAAAAAAAAATATTTTTTTTTGGTACTTTTTAAATGTATTTTATTAGTAAACTACACATAAAATAATATATTTTTTTTACATTTACCAAGTATAATGCCTCAACATTTCTGAATATATTAATGAAACTAAATATTTCAGATGTAGTCCGATCCCCTATTGTTGTCGTACAGATTGTTAAGGTCACAGGTTAAGGTAAACTAAACCAATATCTGTATTTCGGATTTAGAAAACACCTTTAAGAAAACACATCGAAAAAACTACTAAATTATGCTATATCCAAGTTCAGCATAATTTAGTAGTATTTCGATCTGTTGTGCAATTGAATGGTAAAATAAATTAAAAGTTCTTTAGAAATACCTAAACTTTTTGCCTTTTTTAGATACCTAATACGTTTTAAACCTCACTTTATCCGTAGCTGTAAAGTTTCTGAAATAAGTCTTAGAATAACGTCTAGTTTTTGGCGAATTTTCCAGCCGTTCTTATAATATAAAATGCGCACATTTATAAACAATCACCAGTTGGCTCCCAGCCAAGAAAACTGAACGAAAATCGGGTCCCATAGTTTGTGTTGTAAATTGTAATTTATTACATTAAACCCCATTTACTTGCGAGACAAAAGTAGCCATAATCATATAATAAATGATAGAATATAACTTGTAACAGTCTAATACTGAGCGACGACTTTGGTGGCTCAGTAGTTAGCGGGTTGTCGTGGTTCGAATCCCGCCAGGGAACAAAAAAGTTTTCTGTGTTATAGCATAAAAGTATTAAATATATTTCTGTTTTCTGGCACCCGTAAACACAAGTTCTTCGAGAATTTACCACGGGAACAGATTGACGTGGTGTGAAAGCGTCCATAGATATGATATTATTATTAATGACGTGGTAGAGCCATGCTTCGGCACGAATGGGCCGGCTCGATCGGAGAATTACCACGGGCTCACAGAAAACCGGCGTGAAACAGCGTTTGCGCTGTGTTTCGCCGAGTGAGTGAGTTTACCGGAGGCCCAATCCCCTACCCTATTCCCTTCCCTACCCTCCCCTATTACCCTATTCCCTCTTAAAAGGCCGGCAACGCACTTGCAGCTCTTCTGATGCTGCGAGTGTCCATGGGCGACGGAAGTTGCTTTCCATCAGGTGACCCGTTTGCTCGTTTGCCCCCATATTTCATTTAAAAATATATATATAAAAAACCGGACGAAATCGAATCGGACTCGCCTACCGCGAGTTCCGTACGCATAGGAACGTCATAAATTGTTCAGGAATCGAGTCTTACAGTTTTTATCGAGCCTAAAAATGAATGATCAATGAAGAGATGATGAACATATTATTGTTGAAATTTTTCATTTTAAATAAACATATGCATCGTAAAATATTAATAAATAATGTTTAAGAATGCTCACATCAAGCCCTTTTATTTAACCCATTTGAATTTTGAACTAGCTTCAAATTGAAATATCGACCCCCTCTTAGACCTTGCGCTGTTTTTGGATGTATAATACATAATTGTATTACTTGTAGTATAAAATAACGATGTTACTTGCCAAATTTCATAGTTCTAGGTCAATGGAATGAATTTTGATTCTCTTGAGTGCCGAAGCATGCATTTTTTTGTGTCAAAAATGTCTGTATCTTTTTTTTGCGTCAACTTAGAAGTCGGATTTTATCACAGCTTCAAGGGACTCCGTACCGTAGACCTGAGTAAACAGTTTTCAACTCGATACCTACACGCGTTGCCGTAAAGGGTCTGCCGAAATAAACACACAGACAGACAAACAGATGGACGGACAACACACTTTGAAGTCCCTTGAAGCTGTGATAAAATCCGACAATTTTAAGACCACTGTCTTAAAATGAACGGAACCATTTTAAGACCACTGTCTTAAAATGGTTCCGTTTTTGGCCTTTTGAAGTACGGAACCCTAAAATAGTCACTTAGTAGTATATGTGCAGGATCAAAATAATTATTTTATAATAATAATAATTCAACCTTTAGTAATTTTCATACAAGATTATTGTCTATGGTCAATAACCTATGAAGTAGGTACGAGTACCTACTAACTACATAATACGTAATTACTAATTAGTAAAATGACTATTATCTTCTTGTATTCGAGCAGGGAGGTATAATAAGGAAATTTAAAATAAAAAATTAAATAAAAGTATAAAACTAATAAAACAACTGATTTGAAAAATTAAAAACTAATATAGGTATCTAACAACTAATATAAAAACAAATTTGATATAGATGATAAAAAGTTTGATCTTACAACTCTACATAACTAATGTGTGAATTATGAAAACTAAATTTAACTAGGCTAAGATTCCTAACAGTTGTTTCATTTAGACGCGAGAAATCAATACACAACGAAATACAAATACATACAAATCTAAGTACCTAACTACCTACATGTTTCTTTTCAATTTTTTAGGTTTTCCTATTAGTGAGATTGGTTTTCGGCCAGCGCAGAGTGACCTCGACCATGAAACTGCAATGGGTCCAATAGATTCTATTTGAGTTTTAGGGGTCAATGTTTAATTAAAAAATCTGTACATTTTTGGATGGATGGATATGTGTTACGTGCAAAAACTACTGAACGGATTTCGCTGTAGCCTCTAGACTAAAGCATCTAAGTTATAACAACTTTTTATCCCGAAAAGTACAGTATACCCGTGGAATACTATATTTACGCGGGTGGATCCGCAGGAAAAGCTAGTTAAATTATAATACTAACTAACTAACGAGTAGGTATAATAAAAAAATTTAGCTCAATCGGCTAAAAATACTGCTTCAAAGTCGACCTGCAAGATTCCACCCGAACAAACATACATACATTGCAAGTTAAATAAAAGCCTTTTATTAATAGGCTTTTATTTAAATCGAATCGATTAGTGTAAGCTTTTTTACACTAAAAAAATTGTGTGAAAATTCCTCTGGGAAAAAGTGTAAGCTTTTTACATAGCTCATTTAATAATTTTGTGTGGGATAATTTTTAACCTGGCAACATAATAAGGAGCTCCTTTCGTTAGTGTAAAAATTCTTGTATAGAAATATTACTTTGTATAAAAATATGTAGCACAGCCATTTCCAACACTTCTATTCGCAGACATAATCACATCAAGCTCAAAGATTACTTCTGGGAGCATAAAATATTCATGCAAAATATCATTATCTCAAAGCAAGAAGCAATTTAATTTAAAAGCAAGTAATGTAGAGTCAGGACCATAGACATAAGAACGGACGAAGTATGTCATCATAATCTCTCCAAAACTTAGAAATGATGGTGTAAAATGCATTTTGAAACTGCAGAAATTTTGCCTGCTAATCTTCAGTCTCAGTAGATACTGGGCCTTTAGTCGAGTTGCATTCGATATTTTCGACGGCGAACTTCGAAATCAAAAATGTATGGGATTTGACATCTAGCTAGCGATGCAATATTTCAAACCCCATACATTTTATTTTCGCACACTTCGCCGTCTAAATTATCGAATGGATCTTGACCAGAGGCCCTGAATCTAATAAACAAATATTTCTATGTTGTTTATACTTTTCGAAGTATGAAGTTGCGAGCAACTCTGGTCCATATTGCGTTAGAAAATGATAAAATATAGTGTCTTTGTCTACACAAAACACTGTGGTCATTACTGTGGTAATATAGCGCAAAGAATGCTCCATCCATTCGCAATATCTGTGGTCACGACGGACAAAATTTATAGCGCCCACATTAAACTTGACTTTGATTTCCGCCGTAAACTTATAATAGGATATTGTGTCTCTTGGTACTATTGTAACCGACATAGACAAAAGATTTAGATTCTGCTTTACAATTATTATAACTATAATTGCCAATTACTATTATCTAGAATTGGACTCAATATATTATGTTACAGCAGGTTAGGGAGAAAATTTATTTGCCCAAATTGTAGGTTTATTTTGTATATTGTAGGAATTGCATTATATTGAGTCAAATTAATTATGATCAAAGGAATGTTAAGTGATACCTCTTCTGATTCCAATATAAAATTATACCTGTACAATTATCCTGATAAACCCGAAATCCTTATTTGGAACACTGTTTTTACGCTAACGAAATGTTTTAATAGCATGAAAAAAATGAATTCGTTTTTAATATTTCAATTTATAATATCGCTTCATGTCGGAATATTTATCGCGAGATCTAACGCGTATCTTCCACGATATTAATGAATGTTTTTTCATTGAATTAATAATTTTCATGAAAAATTCATTTCAAGATAAGATTTTTCCATTTCAATTTCACAAGCCAATTAACATAATATATATATTTTTATTTATTAAAAGGCCATTATTTCATCCACTTATATTCATAATTGCAGACAGTCCAAAGTCCAAGTCCAGTTGCAGACAAACGGACAGACAGTCAGACATATAGACAAACGAACAGACAGACAGATATACAGATGGATGAACACAGTTAAACTATAAGAGTTCCTCGAATAATACTGAACTCTAGAAATAGCCGCAACAATTTTAAGCACACATACCTAACAGTGTTGAAGTATTTTGATCTTAATACAAAGCATTATCTAGCTAAATTTTTGAGCTAGATTATAATCCCCAAAGCAAATGATGCTTTTAATACAAACAGCAATTTCTCTCCGAAATTCATTATGCGCGAATCTCCCAAACTGCCTACTTTATTCAAACAAGCAATTGCCACGATCCAGACAAGCTTTAAATTTTTAATAAGGCTGCTCAGGTAAAAGTTCATAAACTAAGGCTATTTTAAATTTGTTACAAAGTGGAAAATAAATTTCGTTTAATTTGTTGTTTTGATAAAATTATATTTATATTTCGATTAATTTGTTGTTTTGATAAAAGTTTACTGGACTTTTAAAATTATTGTTTTATGTTATCAAATTGTTTTGTAAATGTGTACAATAAGAACCGCAGTTAGTGAAAATATAAGGTTCGGTAAAATCCATTACGGATATTTTGGGCATATGATCTACTGCTTATGTAAAGACTTTTAAGCAGAAAAATAATTGTCATACTCGAAAAAAATTTTTTTCTTTACATGGGCGAGTTTGCGTTTTCGTAGAGATTAGATACATAAGATGATTTTTTACTTTGAATATGACAATTATTTTTTTGCCTAAACGTCTTTACATAAGCAGTGGATCATGAGCCCGAAGTATCCGTATTTGATTTTGGGAGACATTATATATGTTTATTAGTGTTTTATTGTCATGGGGTACTCATCCCAACTTACCTGTCCGGTAGTTGTGGTATAGTATACGGGTACGCGACCCCGGCTTCCCTAGCTATTACTGTCCTATCCCGTGCCCTCCTGGGCGGTAATATCCTACATTTCCTATTTCCCACTCTAACTTACCAATCTTCCTTTCCACACCACCTATCCTTCCCTTTCCCTATTCCTACCCTCTCTACCAATCCGTGGAAACGCAATGGATAATCATAAAAATAATTTAATTATCCAAAACGGCGGCGATGTGGTTCACCACCCATCACGTCTCGTTTCTCGCGGAGGTGAAAAGCGGACCATGGAGAGCCGCTTCGCCACGTTGGATGTTATCTCCGCATTCTTCGCTTCGCTTCGCCATGTAAGAGGAGGAATGGATGGTAAGAATGAAAGTGAACGAAGCGAAACGAGTATGTAAGGATCGTAGCAAGTGGCTAAAAGTGGTCTCTGCCTACCCCTTTACGGGAAAAAGGCGTGATTATATGTATGTATGTATGTATGTATGTATGTATTAGTGTTAGAGTGTTTGTATTATAATAACCTCAGTGCATTGATCCAAACCCTGTCTCATTCCAAATTATTTGTCCCGATGAACCGATTTTGATCTATTGTGTTTGTTTGAAAGGTAACATGATTCTGAGTGTAGCTCAGAACACTCTCATTCATCATCATCATCTCAATTAATCATCAGCTGTAAGCATTACTGCTTGATAAATTGAGGGTTACTTAAAGAATGTTTTTAATTCAATTATTAACGGTTGAATGCTTAAAGTATATTATCAAACATGCCTCAAGAGGCAGCAAGCTGTCAAAGGAATTCTGTAACTTCATTTTTATGTTCGTATTCAATGAAGACTTCTTCACCGAAAATACGAAAAGGCATCTCCATATTATTTGGCTTTCTATTAAATTGTGTCGATAAGGAGCGGCGCTATTTCATAGCATCAACGAGTATCATCACTTTGAGGCGAAAATTGTAACAGAAAGGTATACAATGTTACCGCTCGCGCTTTATCAATATAATTTATCTCAAAAGAAACGACTTGTCTATGTAACAGAGAGTTATTTTTACTACAGGCGTTTATAGATAACCGTGTCGTAGTAAAAGGGTTTTGCTGTTCCGTTACTACGCCGTCTTACACCCGACCTATTTCGGACCCCAATTGAAATCTATGTTACAGTAGGTATGGTAAATTGTTAGATGTTACACTCGGTTCATTGTTAAAATTGTATGTATATTCAAGTTTGTTTACTTTATGTCATTATTTTTAAATATTTTAGAAAATTATTGTTTAGCAGGTGTTCTTAATAACATTTTGTTCGTATTATAATGACCTGCATGTCTAAAATGGACACATTATGGGAATTTTCACATCATATTATGTATCCAACTATAACAACAAATAATAAAAATAATAAAATCTCTCATACAACAAAAGTGTTTTATGCCGTTTTGTACCGAGGACTTCGTGCGCGAATCCGACTCGTACTTGGCTAGATTTTTGTTTGTTGCCGAATACCATTATGCTAGATTTTTATTTTTTAAACACTAAATCTTTTAGAAACTAATGAGCTTCTAGATTTACTAGACCAGTGCCGATAATTTTTGCAACCAAAAAAAAATATATAGTGGGATGAAACCCATAGGAAAAGAAAGAGAATATAATAAAAATAAAAGGAAAACTAATTTACGGGCGATTTGAGGTCAGGAAGTGAAAGGGGTGAATTTTTAAGGGTAAAAAACGGTTTATTTCGATGTCCAGCAAAAAGAACTGTAAGAAATTAATAACTATAATATGAACTACAAGCCAAAATATTAAATAACTTTAAGTTGCTTTCTACTAGTAGTCTACAACTTTCAAACAAAAAAAACGCATCTTAATCAAACCCTTCGTTTCGAAGCTACGATGCCACGGACAGACAAACACATCTATAACATCCCTTTTTGCATCGGAGGTTAAAATGAAGGCAAGGTCATATCGACCTAAAGTAATTAGTATTATAATTCAAAATTGATTGATTTCATTTTCACAGTTTTTACTCAGAACGTATTTCATGAATAGTCTTTTGATATGAAAATTACTCTAATTAATTTTCTTTTGACATGAAAATTACTCTAATTATGAAAATGAGATGTAGAGCTTAAATTAAAATTTATTTTATCTGTTTTCTAAAAATGGCTTAAAAGATAAATCTAGTAAAAATATAAGAGAAGACGGTGAATAAATCTTTAATTAATATATATTTCTTTAGCGCGTGTGTGTGTCACTGAACTCCTTCTAAACGGCTGGACCGATTTTAATGATTTTTTTGTGTGTGTTCAAGTGGATATGAGAAAGGTTTAGATTTGAAATTGGACCTGGTAGGTGGCGCTGCTGTCAGTACGTCAACAAATTCAATTCTAAGGCGATACGAAGTTTGCCGGGACAGTACTAGCTGTCTACTAAGTTATATAATATTTGTCTCTACCTTGTCCTCTATAATAAACCTAGTCTAACCACATGACTTTTTTAACTACAGCTACTATTCATAAGCTAATATAATTGGTTCACAGGGCAAAATGACGAGGTTGACGAACTCCAGCCTTCTAGAACAATTCCGAAGTTCCAGCACGACCACGACCACGACCGTCTCCAACAACGTGGTCATCGTGGCGAAATCCACGAACGGAAACAAACGACCTCCGATCATCATTTACCCTACGGGTGAGTGTCGATATCCAAGTTCTTCTACAGCTGATCGGAACATTAATTTTATTTATGTACTAAATCATTTGATATAGCTTGTAAACAAAATATACATTTTGACGAAACAAATATACGAGTAGTTTAAAAATAGTAGAGTGGGTACTGCTTAGAAAAAATTATTCCCTATCCCTATTTCTCTATGTATTATATCTAAAATCTATTTCAAAAGCAGGTAGAGATTTTCAGTTTCTCAGAGTTTTTGCAGTCACGATAAAAATAGTGCTCTGAAAAATCAAAAGTTTCAAATATTGTTTAAAGGTCTGTGTGAGTCTTATGAATATGCTCCATATAAAAGTTGCTGCGATTGTGACGTCATATTTCCTAGGTTGCTACCATAGATTAATTATAAAATATTCGTCTATAATAATTGCTACGAACGTAATTTCAAAACTACACATAAAATCTTATTTTCTTTTACTTTTATCCAAGTTGTAATACATCATTATTTCTGAATATACATATAAAAAACAACATTTTTACATGTTATAAAATACCTAATAAATGTTAGTAATAATATGGAAGTTTGATATCGTAATAATAATCCCACCAAAAACATTTTCATGTAAAGTGATGCCAAGACGATACCATATAACTCGCACTATCAAAAAGCTATTAGATCTCATGTGAAACCAAGCTTCTGACACTACCACACTTCTTAGTCTACACGCCTTAACTCTACAAGCCTAACTCCACAAACTCTATACTTTAGTCAAAGTTTGTGGCCTGGCCATTTCGATATATTCGCTTAGGCGTAAGTTGAAAATTTTACGGACTGTTTTTCTGTTATACTATTCTTGTACGAACGAATTGGCCAAGCCACATACTTTGACTAAAGTATAGAGTTTGTGGAGTTAGGCTTGTAGAGTTAAGGCATGTAGACTAAGAAGTGTGGTAGTGTCAGAAGCTTGGTTTCACATGAGATCTAATAGCTTTTTGATAGTGCGAGTTATATGGTATCGTCTTGGCATCACTTTACATGAAAATGTTTTTGGTGGGATTTCACTTCTTTTTTAAAGACAATTTTCAGACCTCTAGAGTAAACATTTACATAGGCAAGTTTCTTACAAATTTTCATCCCCTAGTTTAAGGGGTTGGAGGATAAAAGTTCCAAGTTTGTCAATTTTTATGTTGGTTATGTGCTAAAACTAGCTTGCATACCAAATTTCAGCTTTCTATAACATCCAGAAGTACCCTATAATTTTGTTGATCATCAGTGAGTCAGTGACGAAATCAGGGGTTTTTAGATATCAATAAAATCTAAATTATTAGACCTATATAATTAAAACTTTACATGTTTCATTAGTCCGCTACTGGGAACATATACTGAAAATTTTGTGTATCTGGTATAATCCAAACTCAAGTTATGAGGGTTCAAAATATCGACGAAACGCTTCGAGAAAAGGTAGTCTGGTAGTGCCCTTGCGCTTCGCTTGCTCGTCTTGGCGGGGCACTACCGTGCTCCCAGATATAATATTGCATGTAAAAGAATTTAATATGAAACGTTAATACTATCTACAGACACACGAATTTGGTACGGAGCGTACAGCGAACCATATCCGGAGACCAAATCCGGTGTCGCTACACACGCACGGATTTGGTACGGTGCAGTGGAGCGAAACGCTCGACACTCGTGTGTTCGATTTTATGCTCTATTACATTAGCACAGAGTTCTATTTACAGTGCTGTTTTTAAACGACGACGATGATTCCCGCAATTCATTGATTTTTTTTACCAACACTTTAAAAAATATTTCTCCCCAAATTTTACCCCTGATTACTTATACCATTGACAGGTCTAGGTGTAGAGATAATAAGCTAGAAAGAAAAGTTATGTGTTTAAGATAAAGACTTACGCGTGAATAACATAAAACTAACTTGTCTTAATCTGATTTCACTCCCAATATATTTTCATATCCCTGGCTATATACACACATTAAAATATTTTTTATTATTAATGTGAGTGTCCCAACTTATACCCAGGCTAATAAAAATCGAATAATGGTAAATTAAATGTTAAATCATGTACTAAATTTTGGAAATAACAGAAAAATTAAAAATTATAGAAAAATATATATTATAAAATTAAACTATTGAGTCATCATTTCAATCTATCCACTGTTGAATTTAGAGTGTAAATACTTGAATAGTATTTAATTCAATAAACGGAATGACTTTATTAATATAATACAAATTTTGAGATTTCGGCTCCCGTAAAAATATTATTTATTTCTACGGGAAGGTCACGGCCCTCCTAGGTCTAGGTTAAACCCAGAGCCATCAGTCCGCGTGATCTAGTGGGATTTCATCCGTCGAACGCCTATTAATCCCTCCTGCCTGTCAATATAGCCGGCGCTGATGCTGACCATATTGAGGGGAAAAGAGAGGTTGTCACTGTCAGTAAGTCCGACCAAAGATCGATGCCCGTGTACCCATAGTGGGATAGGTCAAATAATGGCCTTAAACGCATAGTCCCTCGTAGTCTGTTGCCAGCGCATGTTCTTCACAACGGAACGTATTACAAGTAAAAGGTCTCCACGGACCACCCCAAATACACACATCTCATGTTACTCTCGTCGTCGATTCCAGTAAAAATATAAGTAAAATAAGTAATTAATTATAGTAGTAAAAGGTGAGCGTATGAGTGTGGATGAGTACAAGGTCATCTTTCCCTGGTAGAACATTACTCTGTCTGTAATTTGTACGGGAATATCGAAGGGCGAGAGGATTCCTTTAACTGTATCTTCAAGTTATTCAATAAGTTATTCCATAAAAAATTAACTACATATATTCAGTCAATTTATAAGGGAGGAATCTGGGACCAAAAGAGGAGAAAAATAAATAAGTAATAAGTATTATTTGTCCATTACTGGGCCTAGACACAATAGACCTAAAATATAACAAATTAGAATGCTAATTAATAATAGGACTTACTTGTATCTCTTCAGATTTATTTACCAACAAAACTGCTCTGGCGCAGCAATTTGCCTTTGTCAGCCCACGCGATCACACCTAAACTCTCGCGACGCGTCAAACTTTTTCCCGAGTTTTGAAAACCCTTTCGCCCCGTTTCCTGGTCTAAAACCAAATGACCCTACTACCAAGCGTCCGTCCGCTTCGTCATACCTTAGCTCCGCCTCCAAGCTCCTTTTTTAGATTGTTTTTTTTTTCTATTGTTGTTTAAGTTTCTAAGAACGTTTAACTTTACGATCTGCAGAAGTGTTAGTTTATTTCTTTTCCACTCAAAATCAAAATACAAAATGCCAATAACTTACCCTCATAAATTAGATAAAAGTGTGATTTATTTTTAGTCGATATATTTTTATTTGTAGGGTACCGTGTACAGTTACATTACATACAAATTGATTCATAAGGAGTAAACTCTAAAAATCCTGTCCCCTAGTAAACCCCCCTAGATATTTTCCCTAATTTTGGGGGGTACATCCCTAAGTTGGCAACACTGATACCGTTGTACGGCCTAACCGCCGGACTGCTCTATACACGCACGAATTTGGTACGGAGCGGACCAGATCCGATGCGGACAACGGCGAACTCTTCGCCTTCTTCTTATGTTCGCCGGACTGCCCTACACACGCTCGGATCTGTCACCAAATTCGTGTATCTGTAGACACCATAACAAGTTTTCAAATGAAATTCTTGCTTCACATACCTATTTCATATAAACCTCTGGCAGCCGACATTGTTCGAAGTGGATTTACTCTACAACTTTATTCACTTATAGGAAGGTTCGTATTGAATGTGAAATTTTGTGTTCGGGTATATCGGCTATGTGCCATTCGAAAACCTTTTTAAAATTCAAGATCACACTTTTTCTCAACAGAATTAGTGGCAATGTAAATGTCCTTAGGGGCAGTCCATTAATCACGTGATTATTTTAACAACTTTTTAGACCCCTCCCCTCCCCCTGGTGATACGTGGTGAGGTTTTATAATACCCCCCTCCCCTACCTAAGATCACGTGTATTTTTTACATAGTAAGCAGGTGATGTTTGAAGAAAAATTTTAACTTAAAAAACAATTTATTCGAATAATTTAAGCAATTTAAAACTATACGAGTCATTTGTCTTGTAAGTATTTAAACAACACTACGAATCTACAACCGATAATAATTTCGGTATGCAAAGACTAGATTCTAAAATTAATACACGTGATGTCTCCTTATACCCCCCTCCTCCCCTTGGTGATACATGGTGATTTTTTTTCGAACCCCCCTCCCCCTTAGGCATCACGTGATTAATGGACGACCCCTTATATAAAATTTCTACAGAGATAAATAAAATGTAATAAGTTATATTTACTCTTCGACGTGGTTCGCCACCCGTCACGTAAGGGTCACGTCACGGGTTCCGGCGTGGGCGAGACTGGGCCTACAAATTTGCTTTGTGGCTCTTGTACCTACACCTATTGGGAGCATGTGTACAGTATAACGTAAACGTTACGTACGTGGGAAAGCCACGCTTCGACATGAATGGGCCAAATCGACTGGGTAAATACCACGACCTCACAGAAAACTGGTGTAAAATAACGCTTACGTTATGTTTCGCCGAGTGAGTGAGGTTACCTGGGAGTTGGGGATTACGCAAGTCGCAACACCAGAGCAGTTACCAATTATTGTAACTCCTCTGGTGTTGCGATTGTCCATGGGTATCCAATGTATTTCGGGAATCGTCGTTTTTCGTACATCGTCTGGCACTGTACTAAATAACATTACATTGTATAAACGCTCTTTACGGCGCTGTTGAGGTCATTGACTTCACAAATCTAATTGTATTAATGTTATTAAGGTACAGTCTTTGCTTAGCTAAATTATTTTTGTGCCTAAACGTTTTTACACAAGCAGTAGATTATATGCCCTAAATAACCGTAATTGTGTTTGATAAGTTACCTTTTATATTACATTATATTTTAACTACATGGATACATCTTAATATGTCAACACTACATGTATTACATAATATATTTCCCTTGACTGCACTAAATCTTTTTAATGGGGTTTGTTTTCAGACAAAACAATATTTACATTTATACTCACGTGATAAAGATTTATTGGTTGTTCACCGGTTGTGCAATACATTAGTTTACATTTGCTCAGGTAACATGTAAAGAGAATTTTAAAATTCTTTTATACGACCCCGTCGTCGTCCCCAAGCAACCCGTGTCTCTGTTGTTTTATGTTAGTTGGGAATAAATAATTCTAGAACAATCTGTTTTGTTCCAGTTACCCCGGAATCGATAGTCGTGCCGATCGTGTCGTGTATATTCGGGTTTCCCCTGTTGGCACTTACTATCATATGCTGTTTGCGGAGAAGAGCTAAATTGGCCAGGTGAGATACATTTAATTGTAATTATAAGTGTTTGCGCTGATATACTATACTATTATAAATGTGATCGTTTATGAGGATGGATGGATGGCTGGATGGATGGATGTTTGTTACTCTTTCACGCAAAAACTACTGAACGGATTTTGAACGAAATTTGGTATGGTAGTAGTTTAAGCTCTGAATAACACACAAGAATAAGACGGAGGCTATATAATGTACTAGCTTTTGCCCTTTACTTCGTCCGCGTGGAGTCCGGTTTCCATACAAAAATTTAACCCCTTATTCAACCCCTTAGGGGAGTAATTTTCAAAAATCCTTTCGTAGCGAATGCCTACGTCATTACAACTATCTATATGCCAAATTTCAGCAAAATCCGTTCTGTAGTTTTGGCTGTGCGTTGATAGATGAGTCAGTCAGGTTTGCTATTTATATATTTAGATATTTATCTCGAAATAGGGCAGGGTATACACTATACATAGGAAGTAGGAACTAGAGAACTAGAGCAAATACTCAAATACCCTCTATTCCTCATATCCCTCTATTACTCAAATACCCTATATTTGACGACCTCTGTGGCTCAGTGGTTCAGCGCTTTGGTGCTCAAGCCGGAGGTCGCAGGTTCGAATCCTGCCGACGGAACAAAAAGTTTTTCTGTGTTCCTGGGTCATGGATGTGTATTAAATATGTGTATAATATAATAAAAATCTTAAATATATGTATAGTATAAAAGTATTAAATATACTTCCCGTTGTCTGGTACCTGTAACACAAGTTCTTCGGATACTTAGCACGGGGCCAGATTGACGTGGTGTGAAGCGTCCATAGATATTATTATTATTATTCTTCGGCAATCGGGCAAAAACTAATAATCTAAAACAATACCGTCTACCGATAGCTATTTTAGCGCGACTCACGCATAGAGATGGGCGATGGGTAAATACCCAATCTACCCGTTTGGGTATATACCGGGTAGATTGGGTAAATACCGGGTATATTGGGTAAATACCCAAAAGTGGTGGGTATATAAAATTTTGCATTTGTTGCAACTCCCGGTTTTTTTTAAAACCTCCCGAATATAATGCATATTTACTAACAAATTCATATTAGTTAAAATACGCACCGTAAAATCATAAACCAATATAGTTTTGAAAAATAGAATGTTTCTCTATGGAAATACATATTATAAAAAATAAAATATTAATGTTCAGGGCCATACTCAATTCCTTCTCATGGTCCAGCGTCGTAGGTCCAGTAGCCCGTCAATAGTAAGCTGTTATTAATTGGTAAATATAGTTTTAAAAAATTATCGACACTAATGATGCTAATTATAGTCGTAATAATCGTGTTAGATCTACGGCGTATAACTTCTATGCACAGATTATAAAGGAACAGATAAACAGCTACATAGTTATCTATCGATTTGATTGAACAACTACAAGCATATATATACCACGATTATGTGAAAAAGTCGTGGGCCGTTAAAGGGGACGTCAAATTTTTCAATTTTTGAACGTTCTATGAAAGCTGTTTCTAAGTACGTAAGAATAAAATATCGATACCTTGGGGTAAAAAGGTCGTATAAATCATTTTACCCAAAATAAGTTATGAATGCAGTTTTATTTAAAATTTTCTCTATCGATTGGTGCATGTTCGTTCGTTTTAACCTGGTGACGTCCACTGCAGGACATAGGTCTCCCCCATAAATTTCCAGTGCGACCGGTCGCTCGCGATCTATATCCACCGACTCCTTGCGACTTTTCTAAGGTCATCTGTCCACCTGGTGGAAGGCCGTCCTACGCTTCGACGTTCAGTTCGTGGTCTCCACTCAAGAATCTTTAAGCCCCAGTTCATTGATTTTACGGGCTATATGTCCAGCCCATTGCCACTTTAACTTGCTAATGCGCTGGGCTATGGTAACTTTAGTTCTGCTGCGGATTTCCTCATTTCTGATTCTATGACGTAGAGAGACTCCGAGCATAGCCCTCTCCATAGCTCTTTGAGCGACACGAAGCTTTTGTATAAGTCCCGTCGTGAGTGACCACATTTCGGCTCCATATGTCATCACCGTTAACACACTGCTTGAAAACTTTTGTCTTCAGACACTGAGGGATTTTTGATGAGATGTTTCTGAGTCTCCCGAACGCTACCCAGCCGAGCTGGATTCGACAGTTGACCTCTTTTTTGAAGTGTCCAACTTCAAAAAAGAGGTCAACTGTCGAATGGACCACCTAACTGGACTTTGTGCCCCAGGTATATATAGTCGTCAACAACGAGCGTAGAATTTCCAACGGTCACTTCGGTGGGTACAACATGGGCATTAAACATAATTTTTGTCTTATCCATGTTTATACTAAGTCCTACCAGTTGTGAAACTCTACAGAGGTCTTCTAGCATAGTGTTAAGGTCTTCCAGAGTTTCTGCCATAATCACGATGTCATCGGCAAATCGAAGGTGAGTGATGTAGTCGCCATTTATATTGATCCCAAGTCCTTGCCAGTCTAGGAGTTTGAACGCATCCTCCTGCAGCGGAAAACAGTTTCAGAGAGATGATGTCTCCCTATCTGACGCCGCGCTGCGGTGGTATCGCCTTTGTGCTATGCTCCTGTACTCGCACCGACATGGTGACTTTACTATATAAACACTTCAACACTTCGATGTACCGGTAGTCGATCCGGCATCTCTGAAGAGACTGTAACACCGCCCAGGTCTCAATCGAATCAAAGGCTTTCTCATAGTCCACAAACGCCAAGCATAGTGGCAGATTATACTCCTCGGTTTTCTGTATAACCTGCCGTAGCGTATGTATGTGGTCTATGGTACTAAAGCCTCTTCGGAAACCGGCTTGTTCGGGAGGCTGGAAGTCATCAAGCTTCCGTCCGAGACGATTCGTTATGACTCTTGAAAACAGCTTATAGACATGGCTCAGCAGCGTATGGGTCTGTAATTCTTCAGCAAAGTCTTATCTCCATTTTGAAGAACAAGACTGCCACGCCCCTGCTCCATGCCTCTGGCGTTTTGCCCTCGAACAAGGCGGAATTAAAAAGTCTCTGGAGCATTTTGAATGTTGGTGTTCCACCAGACCTCAGCAGCTCCGAGGTGATCCCATCCTTGCCCGGCGTCTGTTTTTAAGCTGTTTAAGAGCCATACTAATCTCGTATAGGCTGATGTCCGGGATATCTGCCGTGTGATGTCGATTTAGTAGCTCTAGGATCCTTAGCCTGATTAACGACAGGTTCGGCAACTGAGGTGTAAAGTTGCTCATAGAATCTCTCGACCTCTGCGAGCAACTCAGGCCTGGCTGACACAACTTTCCCATCCTCTGTCTTTAGCTTCGTCAACCGGCTCTGCCCAACAGACGTGTCTCTTGCAAACACTTTTCTGCCCTTGTTTCGCTGTATCCTGTCCTCAATACTTCAAATATTAAAGAGACGAATATCGTGCTGTAAAGACTTTGACATCTGTCTGTAAAGCTGCCCATCGTCAGAGGTTTGAAGAATAAGGGTGTGTCGACTAGCCATTAGTGTAAACGTGTGGTTGGAGATTTTCTGAGGCTTACCTCTACGGCGGGTCTCACAGTACTTTGACCCAACCGCATGGATAGTCTCTGCGAACCTGTCATAGATTTCGTTTACTGAAGCGTAGTTTTCCAGGCCAGCAAAGCGGTTTTGTAGCTCGAGTTGAAAGCTTTCGGAGTTTCTAATTCCAGTTTGAGACGGTCAGAGCGTAGACTTTACCAAGCGAGCTCTTTCGAGTTTGATATTTAAGTTTAATGTGCCTCGTACCATTCGGTGATCGCTGCCGATTTTCACTCGGTGTATCACGGAAACATCCTTTAATATCTATCTCTGGGTGCTCATGATGAAGTCTATGTCATTTTTGTCTCTCATGGCTCATCCAGGTCCATTTCCTGTGAGGTGGCTTCTGGAAGAATTAATTCATCATAAAGAGTTCTTCCTTTTCCATAAAATTGAAATCTCCCATGACAACATTGAAGTGAGTTTTCGAGTTATGTATGGCCTTAGATATGTCCTCATACATATAACCTCTACTTCTTCATCTGGGTGAGACGAGGTAGGAGCGTAAACTTGCATGACCTTCAACGAATATCTTTGAGATATTCTAAGTATAAGTAAAGTACGCATCCCTACTCGACACACTCTCGATGGCTACGATGTTGTTGACAAGAGACTTGTGGACGAAAAACCCGATTCCACCTTGGGACTGTTGGTCGCCTTCCGAGTAGAAGAACAAGATAAAGATAAGAAGTATAATAAAGTTCGCGGAAACTTTGCTGCCCATTTTCGGTATGTATTTCCCTTAGTCGTCTCTTACGACACCCACGGGAGGAGATAGTATATGGGGAGGTGTTATTCTTACTCCGGCATGGATTGGCGCATGTAACACTTTTAAATTCGCAAAAAATGGTATATGACTTCAACATCTCAACATAGTTTTTATTGAAATGTATGATGTAAGATTCAAAATATAGGTATTGCTTTGACTATTTGGTGTAATGTCATATTATATAAGATTAGGTCGTAAAAGACAGTAGATTGAGTCAAATACTAACCAATTTAACAAATGCACTTCGTTGTAAAAACCAAAGTTCAGTACGATTTTGATTACCAACATAACAAATGCGCTTGGTTGTAAAAACCAAAGTTCAGTACGATTTTTACTTACCATTTCATTATTATGTTTACTAAAATTTGATTTAAAGATTAAATTCCAAAAGAATGTATGAAGAACAAAAAAGAAAAAAATGTAAAAAAGCCTTTTTCCTCTATAAATATATAATTAAAAGCTATAGAAGTGGAATATTAGTGATTAATATCTAATACAACATTAATCAGAGGTAGTTATATGCTCAAAAATTGTTACAAAATGTTGAATTTTATCTACCCAGCGTTTTGGGTAGATATGGGTATTTACCGGGTACGTATGGGTATTTACCCGGTAGGTGGGTAAATACCCGGGTACGTGCCCATCTATACTCACGCACACTTTTATAATGGTTATTTTATTATATTTATATTTTTTATTTTTGTATGCTTAGCCGTACGGATAATAATGCAATTAAAAATATATTTAGATTCCCAGTATTTATTATCCTCACGTTATCATACTTTATGAGGGTCCGTGTGGCTATATAATAAACGATAAAACCACGTGAAGGTAATTTTATTATGTAAGCCGTGTTTTAGTATTTATAGCATGTTTCCGACCATTCATAACAAACTGTTATCTTCTTGCTTCGAAGTCAGGCGTTACTTTGTGGAAATCTATAGCATACAATTTAATAAATATCTAGCAATATCCCATCAAATATACTCACAAACTGCAAGCAAATGTGTGAGTGCACTCACTCGCTGACACTGTTGTTTGTGTGATGGTGGTGTTTTCACGATCTTGTTTCTTAGTGTACGCTTAAGCAGTGTGGGAGGAGGGAGGTGCGTTACGCATGCTTATGCGTGCACTCACATATTTGCTTGCAGGTTGTGGGTATTTTTGGCGGGATATTGCTAGATATTAATTAAATTGTATATTTTAATCATTATTCTTTAGTAGTTGTTTATTTAGGGTCCGTTTCATAATAACCTAATAAAAGACAAATAGCTTATCCGGACGGTTTGTCTCTGTCGCTCAGTACAAACTTACAAAGTAAGCAGCGACAAAATATTACTTATAGTATTCAAAACTTTCCAACTATTACAATTACTAAATTAATAATATTCTTCTCACAACATGAGAAGGAGAGTATACGTATTACGTATACTCAGCAGGTATGACCAACCTACGGCCAGCGAGCCTTTGCCATGCGGCCCCTGAGCTAATTTAAACCTCGAATCATCTAATCTGAATTGCTTACAGACAAGATCTATCTACCTATATAATCTCCATATTCGCGGACATAGGGAATCGACCCTGTGTCCGTAAGGATTTTGCTACAATCAGAAATGGCACGCAAACCTGAAAAGGCAGACATGACAAACTCATGCCTTCTCTAGTGGTACACCACTATACCCATATGTACGGTACCACTTTCATTCTACTAAGCTAGGTACTTGCTTAGTATACCTCTAATTATTAAGTATGAAGTAAATTTTCTTGTACGCAATACACTACAGGGTATAAGGTTTTAGGCAGCCAGCCAAAGCGCCCCTGCTGTGCCCGACAGCTTTAATCCGTGCTAGAATATATTTAAATGTACAGAAGGGTGAAATTACCACTTAGAACACACCAGCTGCCAATTTAAAAGTGTTTCCGTGACTGCAATAATTTAAGTCTCCCTACAACACCTATCGAGTACCGTAGATACGGCAAAACCAAAAGGAACGGAATGTATGTACGTTTGTTCCACCTGCACCGTAGCGCCTAAACTATCGGTCCGATTTTATTAATAAACTAACGACCCGCCCCAGCTTCGCACGGGTACAATAATGATACTAATACTACAGAATGTCTTTAAACCTCTAACAAAACGGGCGAAATCTAGTCAAAACAAACAGAAACAAATTAATATAGGTACCTACTAAAACTCAATGAAATAAGTAGGTGGGTATACTTTTATCGTATGAAATACCATAGATCTGAAACCCCGCACGCGCATTTCGCAACGGGCCGTGCAGCAGAAATCGTAATATTTTCATTTTGCCATAACTTCAAAACCAAACGTCCAATTTCAATCATTCAAAGACCAAATATTATCTACATAAACTGTACTTAGTGATGAAATAATTTATTTTGATAAGGATTAATAGCATGAGTAAAATAAACGCGTTTAAATGTAGTCATAAAAAAATTTCAAGATTTCTAAATAAAAAAAAGGTTGTTGTGCCTCACTCGACATAGATAGGTATAGTGTGTCGCGGACTTTTTTGTAGATATTTATAAGATCTACAATTAATTGGAACATTTTATGGTTCTATCTTTTATAGTTTAGGCAGCGTATGCAAAATAAGTAACTTTTCTGGTTGATTTTTTACACCTTGTGTCCGAAAAACCCAAATATTTTACGGAACCCTATTTTTTCCAAAATAAAATTTAGCCTATGTTACTCGTGGATAATGTAGCTTTCGAATGGTGAAAGAATTTTTGAAATCGGTCCAGTACTTTTTGAGCCTATTCATTACAAACAAACAAACAAACAAACAAACAAACAAACATACAAACAAAGTTTTCCTCTTTATAATATTAGTGTAGAAAATAAAATTTAGCCTATGTTACTCGTGGATAATGTAGCTTTCGAATGGTGAAAGAATTTTTGAAATCGGTCCAGTACTTTTTGAGCCTATTCATTACAAACAATCAAACAAACAAACAAACATACAAACAAAGTTTTCCTCTTTATAATATTAGTGTAGATAATATTTCATTAGGATATATTAATAAATAATATTTCATTAGGATAGCCCGGGTAAGAAAGGCTACGTAGTCGAGTTATAGTTTTTTATAAATTTTTCTGTCATTAAATATGTTTTGTGTCACGACTCACGCATAAAATTTTCATCTTGTGAATTATGAACATTAAATCATACCTTTTCCAGAAGCGCTAAAACAGGTTGATCAGTTCCAGTAAGTATTTTTTTAGAATACATTTCATATTATCTATACTTTAAGCATTTCTTCCATCCAGATGTATTGACCAGTCATTCCTCTGGACTAGGCTGACTGTGTTGTGCGAATGTTTCAAGAGTGGTTACTTCGCTCGGAGAATACTGTATAAATTGTCCAATAAGGATGAAAAAGGCCTAAGTTAAGCTTTTCTTAATTGCGTTTATACAAATCCGAGTTTTTCAAGTAATAAAAGTACGCGGAGAGTTTAGCGAACTTATTTGCATAATATTTCCAAATTTCCTCAATGTCGAGATTCAGGAATGATAAAATTAAGAATAGAAGACGGTAGATATTAGTGAAAAAAAAAACGAGAAAAATTTGTGTTTTAGATTTTTAATACATATTTACCCGCGTTTTAATATGCATTTTAAAACTTAAAAAGCTTAATTCATAGGTAGAAATAATTAAGTTTTATAGCCTTACTAGCTTTTGCCCGCTACTTCGTCCGCGTAGAACAGTTACTTTGGGATATCGCTAAAATTTACCCGCGACTTCATATACGTAGTAGGAGAAGTGCTTCCCCCTCACGACTGCCCGCCGCGCGCCGTACATTATTATTTTATTACTGCGATATCTTCTAAAATATTCATTGTAATCAAATGATGTAAACGGTAAATTTCTTCTAAATTAAATGCTTGTAATGAATAACGTATTTACTTGGATAAGGATTAATACCATATTTATGAAAACACTCTCACGAATAATGCTTAATTTTAGAACAAATTTGGTTAGTATAAAAAGGTTATTGTGAGCTAACCTTAAAAGATAGACATATCGCGGACTTTTTTTTTAACTTTTAAAGGGAAACAATTCTGTCATACACAATTTTAGCGAAACTTTAACCGTTTCCACAGCGTACGCAGCGAATGGTCTCAAAAGGAAAAAAAGACCCCGATTTTGAAATATTCTTGATTGGTGCTCCGCTCGTATTGAGCTTAGCATGATGTTATATAGCCTGAAGCCTTCCTCGATAAATGGACTATCCAACACAAAAATAATTTTTCAATTCGAACCAGTAGTTCCTGAGAATAGAGCGTTCAAACAAACAAACTTTTTAGCTTTATAATATTAGTATAGATAAAAATTAAAAGTAAGTTATAAAGGCTTCTTCTTCATTTGTTTAGTTTTGCTAGCTCTGGTGTCTGTTTGCATAAAAGTGTTCTAAAAAAAATGGATCGCATTTCATAGAGCATTGTATTGCATCGGCCATCCAACATAAAATCGGATGACGTCCAAAAACGAAATAAAATCGAGTCAATATAGTAGCCCGCAAATTAAGAGCATATTTCATACATGGCTTATCTGCTCTTGACATATGAGGGTAATAGAAAACCAATCAGAGTCGATCGTTAATTGAAATAGCTATTTTCCAGAATGTTGCCCCGTAAACGGTAAATGTGAGCTCCGTAGCCTAGTGGGTAGACCGTTTGGTTCGCACTCGAGAGAGTGCAGGTTCGAATCCCAGGTTGTGGCGTGTAGCAATGAGACTTTTTCAGATCTCAAGTACATTATACGGACGCTCTAACGGTGAAGGGAAACATCGTGAGGAAACCCGCACATAGTTGGCCCCAGACGTATTGACTAGTTCATTCCTCTGGACTAGGCTGACTATGTTGTGAGAATGCCATATGTGCTTGGGCAACCATACGACATTTAAAAAACCAACTGTCCCAGGCACTACAGTATTTCAAGAGTGGTTACTTCGCTCGGAGAATACTGTATAAATCATCCATTATCGAATGCAAAGGCCTAAGTTTAGTTTTATATTTTGTAACTAGAGGTCGCCATATTGTCGAAATTCGACCACATTCATATCATTCTTAAGTTTCAATTTTAGGGGTTTTTGTGCCGCTTAAATTAAAAAAAAAATGTGATCAAGTTGTGTCATATTGACATACGTCAACGTGTAACAAAATTGTGTCTAAAGGCTGATTTACACACGTTAAGTTGTTAAGTAGGTAACTAAATTTTAACTTCATTTTAAGTGACTTATATTTAAGTAGCTCCGTGGCCTAGTGGGTAGACCGTTTAGTTCGCACTCGAAAGAGTGCAGGTTCAAATCACAGGTTGTGGCGTGTACCAATGAGACTTTTTCCGATCTCAAGTACATTATACGGACGCTCTAACGGTGAAGGAAAACATCGTGAGGAAACGCGCACATAGTTGGCTCCAGACGTATTGACCAGTTCATTCCTCTGGACTAGGCTGACTTTGTTGTGAGAAGCCCGTATGTGCTTGGGCAACCATATGACATTTAAAAAGTCCCAGGCACTACAGTATTTCAAGAGTGGTTACTTCGCTCGGAGAATACTGTATAAATCATCCATTAACGGATGTAAGGCCTAAGTTTATATTTAAGTGTATGTCCAAACGTATTTAAGAAGTTAAGCTCATTAGTTCACTCAAGATGAACGCTCAACAACGTATTGAAGTCGTAAATTCTGTACTTAAATTTGTTATTAGTGAGGTTTTGGTCGAAGTCAAAGATGAAATTATTAGGGAAATAACTATAACTATACCCAAAAGACTGTGGGTGAGAAATTGGATAAATAGAAGAGATCAGTATGGCGCAAGTGTCACTTTGTTTGATATTATAATATTTTAATGCGCTACGGATGACACAAGACTACTTTAATTACTTGTTTAATCCTTGAACGCGACTACACTTATGCACTTAACTAATTTTGTAAGTACATGTCCAAACGTATCAAGTAGCAAGCCCCGCCCACCAACTTAACCGAAAAATAGACACAATTCTAATTATTTAGTTTAGTTATTTACTAAATTTTAACTTGCAAATTACTACTAAATTTTGTGTTTACATGCAATTTATCACTTAAAATTCAGTTAAAATTTAGTTACCTACTTATCAACCTAACGTGTGTAAATCGGCCTTAATATATATCAAACTCACGGTTTGATAGATATTAAGGCCTGATTATCTGAGGTACTGTGTGTTGTGATTTTTATCCATTTTATGCACACATTTCTCCACGTAAACTTTAATTTACTTGCCAAAGATCAGACTCCTCGAATTTCACAATTCTAAAATTGCACTGAAAGTTTTTGCTTCACGTATTAGGATAATAACAACAGCTCGAACTCTATTCTCTACTATACCTAACTGAGATTATCAATTATTAAGTATTGTATTTGGTTACTTGTTTTTTTTTTCACTATTCAGGTAATAAATATAATTATCAGATCATGATCTAATCAAATAATATTATGAGACACATATTAATGTATATTATATAAAATTAATCTGGGGGCACGGCAGTGCCTCCGCCAAGTCGAGCGCGAAGCAAACACTGCCGTACCATCCTTTACTGGAACCATTTCGCCGCATTTTCAGGCCCCTATTTGAGAACCTCTGGATAAGACCAGAACGCAGAAATTTTTGTCATCCAGTAAGCTATAATCACATACTTAAAATCCAAAATTTCAAGTCTGTAGGTCATTTAGTTCCGAAGTTAAGCGAAAGCAAAGTTTCGCATTTATGAAACTCACTCACTCACTCACTCACTTATACACTCACTCACTCATGATCATCAGAATAGAACTAGTACTTCCCATAAACTCAGAGAGCTGAAATTTGATACAGAGTTAGGGTTTAATGGCCACTTAAAGGGAAAACTATAAAAACTAGGATAATCTATCTGGGGGCACGGCAGTGCCCTCGCCAAGTCGAGCGCGAAGCAAACACTGCCGTACCATTCTTTACTGGAACCATTTCGCCGCATTTTCAGGCCCCTATTTGAGAACCTCTGGATAAGACCAGAATGTCGATCTGGGGGCACGGCAGTGCCCCCGCCAAGTCGAGCGCGAAGCAAACACTGCCGTACCATTTTTACTGGAACCATTTCGCCGCATTTTCAAGCCCCTATTTGAGAACCTCTGGAGAAGACCAGAACGTTGATCTGGGGGCACGGCAGTGCCCCTGCCAAGTCGAGCGCGTAGCAAATACTGCCGTACCATTCTTTACTGGAACCATTTCGCCGCATTTTCAGGCCCCTATTTGAGAACCTCTGGATAAGACCAGAACGTCGATCGGGGGGCACGGCAGTGCCCCCGACAAGTCGAGCGCGAAGCAAACACTGCCGTACAATTCTTTACTGGAACCATTTCGCTGCATTTTCAGGCCCCTATTTGAGAACTCTGGATAAGACCAGAACGTCGATCTGGGGGCATGGCAGTGCCCCCGCCAAGTCGAGCGCGTAGCAAATACTGCCGTACCATTCTTTACTGGAACCATTTCGCCGCATTTTCAGGCCCCTATTTGAGAACCTCTGGATAAGACCAGAACGTCGATCGGGGGGCACGGCAGTGCCCTCGACAAGTCGAGCGCGAAGCAAACACTGCCGTACAATTCTTTACTGGAACCATTTCGCCGCATTTTCAGGTCCCTATTTGAGAACCTCTGGATAAGACCAGAACGTCGATCTGGGGGCACGGCAGTGCCCCCGCCAAGTCGAGCGCGAAGCAAACACTGCCGTACCATTCTTTACTGGAACTATTTCGCCGCATTTTCAGGTCCCTATTTGAGGAGCTCTGGATAAAACCAGAACGCAGAAATATAAACATAAAAAAATCGACTTAATTAAATCTAGCCCGTAGCGTCCCACTGCTGGGCAATGCCTCCCCTTCTGCTTTTGATACGCATATAAACTCTGGATAAGACTAGACTGGCTTTTATACTTATACTTACAAGTTTACAAGAAGAAAGAGTCGAACGATTCACTTTATTCTACTCGAACATTACACTAAATAAACAAATTACACTTAAATCTAGTAAAATAAATCAATATAAACGTTTCTACAAAAAGAAGTGAAATCCCACCAAAAACATTCTGTAAAAAACTAGCCAAGTCTCGATAGAGCTGCTCGTTTATCTCTAAAAAGTAGTGAAATCTAGACAAAGTCGTTCCAAGTCTAAGGTTCCTTACTGCGATTTCTTTATTATTATAGTTGATGTTGTGTGACTTGGCCGTTGAAGGGTACACAAGGGTACAAAAGGGGCTCCATGACACCATTGCTCCAATACATGTGTTCTACAATCAACAACAGCCTAAAATGAGACACTAGCATCCAATTACCAATACCAGTATGGGCTATTATCTCGCTTAACAAACATAGGTAGTTACAACAGATATACATTACGTGTAAACAAAATTGACTTGTACTCACTAACGTATAAAGAATGTTCAACGGCCAAGTCACACGACATCAACTATAATAATAAAGAAATCGCAGTAAGGAACCTTAGACTTGGAACGACTTTGTCTAGATTTCACTACTTTTTAGAGATAAACGAGCAGCTCTATCGAGACTTGGCTAGTTTTTTACAGAATGTTTTTGGTGGGATAACTTTGTCACCTTGAAACTTGTCTAATTCCGACACAGTCCATGATTAATGCGGGAAACCTTTCGTTTAAAAACCTTCCTCGTCTCAGAACTGCCGAGTCATTCGACACCAACGTTTCTGTTATTATCATTTCAGTTACCACTAGGAAAGGTCATCTAAAGATGCAAATCACTTTTAAAAACAATCGAAAAATCTGCTGATTCGTTTTGTTATTTAATCTGTGTCAATGTCAAATTATGCTCGTAGTGATTTTTCCCAGAGTCCGTTTCCTTTCTCAGTCCGAAATGGGATATCTGATCGGATAGTAGTTGGAAAACGTTTTAGTATTACTAAGTGATTAATGCACAGAATACAGAAATCATCCAGAAGCTGTCAACACGCTTGAAAGTGAGGCCGTCACAACCACTCCAAATTGAAATGGTTATCCACACATAATGTGTTGCCACAGAATAACAACTTTTTTTCAATTAATATTTATTGAATACATAATTGTCGTAATATAACAACGCGATTTGTTTTGTAAGTGTAAAGAGTAAAAATTAAAAAGAGCGTGCGGGGCGGTATTTCGCCATGGTTTTGAACACAGTGCGCTGCATACAAATGTGATCGAACACTCATTCTACATGTTTTGAATTCTGTGGATTAATGATAATGCAGCTGCAGCAACTCCGATCCACTATTATACTAATGTTATGCTTGGCCATAAATAGACTCATTTTTTTCAACCGGACGGAAGTGTTTCGTCAAATTTCATGGATTTCACCCTCTTTTTACCCGACTGCGCGACGCAAAGGAGTGGTAATGTGTTTATCAGCCTATGTATGTATGTATGTATGTATGTATGTATGTATGTATGTTCCTTTGAAGCACTATACAGACCAAACGCCTGGGCCGATTTTTATGATTCACACGTCAATCGATTCCTCTTAGTCCGGCGAGTGTCACTAAAGACATGACGTTAGTAAAAATTCAATATGGCGACTACTGGACGCCATATTGTGAAAATGAAAAAATGAAAGTCAACAAACTATATCAAGTGGGGTATCGTTGAATAGGTATTTAAAAACCATTGTTAGTTTTCTCTCAACATTTTTCGATTCGACTGACCGTTTAGAATCTATATCGATTTAAAGTTGCATAACAACCATTCTCACATTCCAGTGCAATTGGGATGTATTACTGATGCTTATAGGAAATCCAGTCTGGTAAATAGCTAGCTAGGCACTCATAACTAAAAAGTATAAAATAAAAAAATATAATAATTTAAAAAATTTAAAAACCCGACTGCGTAAAAAGTGAACCAAACTATGTACATAATTAAAACCGAAAAGAAATAATAATTTAAAAATTTAAAAACCGGACTGCGTAAAAAGTGAACCAAACTAAACTAACTGTCTGTCGCCAGAACCGCCTACCCATTGACGATGGAAAATTGACACTTGGAAAACAAAATTGACTTGAACCCACTAACGTATAAAGAATGTTCAATGCTCAAGTCACACAACATTAACTATAATAATAAAGAAATTGCAGTAAGGAACCTTAGATTTGGCACGATTTGTCTAGATTACTTTTTAGAGATAAACAAGCAGCTCCATCGAGACTTGGCTAGTTTTTTACAGAATGTTTTTGGTGGGATTTCACTTCTTTTTGTAGAAACGTGGGCATATTGATTTATTTTATAAGTTTTTAGTGTAATTTGTTTATTTAATTTGTGTAGTGTTCGAGTAGAATAAAGTTAATCGTTCGACTATTTCTTCTTCAGACCTTCGATTTTTGAGATCAAATGAAGTGGCCCAACAAGTTGAATATTTTTTGTAAAGGCGGTATGTCGATCTCTAATAGTTTGGTTGGGCTCTTGTGTTTTCTAATCAGGGTCACCAGGTACTCCAGATTTTCGATAATCCTAGTTTTTATAGTTTTCCCTTCATGTGGTCATTAAACCCTAACTCTGTACCAAATTTCAGCTCTCTAGTTTATGGGAAGTACTAGTTCTATTATGATGATCATGAGTGAGTGAGTGAGTGAGTGTCGTAAATGCGAAACTTTGCTTTCGCTTAACTTCGGAACTAAATGCCCTACAGACTTGAAATTTTGGATTTTAAGTATTTGATTATAGCTTACTGGATGACGAAAATTTCTGCGTTCTGGTGTTATCCAGAGGTTCTCAAATAGGGGCTTGAAAATGCGGCGAAATGGTTCCAGTAAAGGATGGTACGGCAGTGTTTGCTTCGCGCTCGACTTGGCGGGGGCACTGCCGTGCCCCCAGATCTATAGAATTCACTATATTGTTGAGAATCGTCCGGATGTTCGTCCTAAGAACTTGAATATAAACTTGCAGGCATCTAACTTATATCTTATTAAAATTTAAATGTCGGTAGGTAATCGTCGACTTTACAACGTATATAGACTTAGGCTCGAACTACATGCATCCGGAATTTCTTCGGCCGGAAAAAACGACGCGACGGTGAAAATAGAACTCTACACCAATACAATCAAGCTGAATATCGAACACAAGGCGGCAATTTAAAACTCGACGCATGTGTAATGGATTTTCAGTTATATTGTACTAGCGCAGAGTTCTATTCTTGGCGCTATTTTTTTCCGTTCGGAGAAACCGTCTGCGTGTAGTCCGAGCCTTACGGCGTAACATTTGCACCGCCATAATATGTCGGAATTCTCCTGACGACTGTCTACGTTCGCTGGAATGTTGCAAATTAATGTCTCCTCGCACGTGAGTAGGGTTGTCTCTTGCCAGGACAATAAATAGCTCTCCTACGAAACATACGAGTACACTCGGCTAAACACACGTGACCAAATGCGACTCTTTACGCGATGACCTGAACTAGTAGAACCGTAGAAAATTGGTTTGATTTGAATACAGATCACGTTAGCCCGTATCCGTATCATAAGCGAAGTGTTGTTAAGTATTGGGAAAATGTTATATATTATTGACACTTGCCAAAAATCAATTTAAATATTTATCAACACGCGCAACCCTGTTAGGAAGACAACACCCGACTCACGAGTAACACAACATAATGGCAAACGAACCAAAGTAATTACGCCAGCACTGACTTCAGACATACAGTAAATAAAATATATACTTACGTACTTCAGTTCGACTATGATAAAATCTCCTAACCTCAAGATGAGATACACCGATTATTAGGTAAGTACACGAAATTAAGCGTAAACATGATGTTTATTAAGGAGCTTACAGTTTTACTATCATGATCTCAGTACTACAGACTAAATCATTGCCATCGTGACCTCGGTACTACAGAAAATTTAAATTGTAATGGAATTTTATTTTGTCTGTTTAATCAGAGTTTAGTTGGCTAGGTTTAGAACCTAAGATTTATGCTAATAATTATGAGTAGGTACTAGGTACATAATATCTCTTTTGTTACTATATATAGCATATATTGGCCAAGCCGTTCCGTGGCCGCAAGTCTAGTGGGTAGACCGTTTGGTTCGCACTCGAGAGAGTGCAGGTTCGATTCCCAGGTTGTGGCATGTACCAATGAGACTTTTTCAGAGCTCAAGTACCATATACGGACGCTCTAACAGTGAAGGAAAACATCGTGAGGAAACCCGCACATGGTTGGCCCCAGACGTATTGAACAGTCATTCCTCTGGACTAGGCTGACTATGTTATGAGAAAGCCGTATGTGCTTCGGCAACCTTGGCTAATGGCATTTAAAAACCTACTGTCCCAGGTACTACAATATTTCAAGAGTGGTTACTTCGCTCGGAGAATACTGTATGTAAATCATTCATTAACGGATGAAAAGGCCTTAGTTATTAGGCAAACTAAGCTAAGCTTGTCTAGTTAGTGGCAAATTTTTAAAATGCTAGATTTAAAAAATTTGCCACTAACTAGACACGCTTAGCTACCTCGCTGAAGGTAACAACTTGCTAATTAGTTATACGTTACTGAAGCATTAAAATGTTTTTAAGGAATTATGTAAAAACGGTAACGTATTTTTAAATACACGAGGATTGAATTATTATATGGCCTCGGGCGATCTTTCTTTGTTTAAAATTCAGTTTGAAATTCATAAAAGATTTACATGATTTTTTTAAGTTTTAATATGAGCTTTTAATAAAAGATTACCAAGGTTATAATTAGTGTCCGACCGAAAGTTCGGTTTCGGTTTCAGTTTCGGCCGAGTTTCGGCCAAAAATCAAGTTTCGGCGGTAGTTTCGGTTTCGGCCAAAAGTGGCCGAAACTTTTGCCGAAACCGAAACTGATTTCGGAAGTTTTCGTGCACACTCGCCTAACTTCGTTTCTTGCGGCAACGCTTTGACAACGCAACTGAATTTGAAAACATAATTAAAATATAATTTTATTTATGTTTTCAAGTTCATTTAATATTACATTAAATAAATGATCTCACCAAAAATATTTTCATGTATAGTGATGCCAATACGATACAATATAACTCGCACTGTCAAAAAGATATTAGATCTCATGTGAAACCAAGCTTCTGACTCTACCAAACTTCTAACTCTACACGCCATAATTCTACAAGCCTAATTCCACAAACTCTACACCTTTGTCAAAATATGTGGCCTGGCCATTTCGATACATTCGCTTAGGCGTAAGGTGAAAATTTTACGGACTGTTTTTCTGTTATACTATTCTTGTACGAACGAAATGGCCAAGCCACATAATTTGACTAAAGTATAGAGTTTGTAGAGTTAGGCTTGTAGAGTTAAGGCGTGTAGAGTAGAGTTAGAAGTTAGGTAGAGTCAGAAGCTTGGTTTCACATGAGATCTAATATCTTTTTGACAGTGCGAGTTATATTGTCTTGGCATCACTTTACATGAAAATGTTTTTGGTAAGATTTCACTTCTTTTTGAAAGACAATTTTCAGACCTCTAGAGTAAACATTTAGGTAAGTCTCTTACAAATTTTCATCCCCTAGTTTAAGGGGTTGGAGGATAAAAGTTCCAAGATTGACAATCTTTATATTGGTTATGTGCTAAAACTAGCTTACATACCAAATTTCAGCTTTCTATGACATCCGAAAGTACCCTATAATTTTGTTGATCATCAGTGAGTCAGTGACGAAATCAGGGATATCACTAAAACCTAAATTATTAGACCTTTATAATCAAAACTTTACATGTTTCATTAGTCCGCTACTGGGAACATATCCTGAAAATGTTGTGTATCTGGTATAATCTAATCCCAAGTTATGAGGGTTTAAAATATCGACGAAACGCTTCGAGAAAAAGTAGTCTGGTAGTGCCCTTGCGCTTCGCTTAGCTCGTTTTGACGGGGCACTACCGTGCTCCCAGATTACAACAAAATTAATATACCGTGTTTCCATTTCATGTCCTAATTAATGCAGAGTAATGGATAAAATGCACCAAATTTCAGTATTTTAAGAAATTTCTACTTAACCACGTGAGTTTCGGTTTCGGTTTCGGTTTCGGCCGAAACTGAAGCCACGGCCGAATGTTCGGTTTCGGTTTCGGTTTCGGCCGGAAAACCAGTTTCGGTCGGACTCTAGTTATAATACATCAAAATTTACTGATGAATATTTTACATTTGGTTAGGGATTTTTATATTTATTTTAGAGTTTAGTCCTTAAGGTACGATTTTCTTATATAATAAGCCCGGGGTATGAAAATCTATGGGAGTAAAATCGAATTCAGGATGTCACACGGTCACACGGATTTTGCACTGCACATCAAATGGCATCAAAAAAAATTTACAGGCGTACGTCGGAACTCTGAGCTCACACACACATACTTTTTAGGGTTCCGTAGCCAAATGGCAGAAAACGGAACCCATAATCCATAAGGATTCGTCATGTTATCTGTCTGTCTGTCTGTCCGTCCGTGTGTCACAGCCACTTTTTTCCGAAACTATAAGAACTATACTGTTGAAACTTAATAAGTAGATATATTCTGTGAACCGCATTAAGATTTTCACACAAAAATAGAAAAAAAAACAATACATTTTGGGGGTTCCCGATACTTAGAACTAAAACTCAAGTTTTTTTTTTTTTCATCAAACCTATTACGTATGGGGTATCTATGGATAGGTCTTCAAAAATGATTCAATATCATTTTTGAAGGTTTCTAATATCATTTTCTTCTGAACTGAATAGTTTGCGCGATAGACACTTCCAAAGTGGTAAAATGTGTGCCCCCCTATAACTTCTAAAATAAGAAGAAAAACTAAAATAAAATAAAAAGTAGGGAGGAGAAGCTTAATTTTTATAACAATGTTACCTGCCCTACGGCCTGCCCTGAGTGAGGAACATATTAATGCCCAAAGATAATTTTTGCGCAGGGAGCGAGCGAGGCGGCGGAACTGTGAGCTGGACCGCGGCGAGCTGTCCGTGGTGCGGCTGTCCCCCATCAGGGCCCGGCCGCGCGCCGTCAGCCTGGTGCGCTCCCCGCGCCCGCCGCCTAGCCTCGAGCTCGATACCGTGCTCGAGGAGCGCTCTGACCCCGAGCAGACCACACTCTCGCAGGTGAGTACAGTCGGTGGTGCAGCTGTCCCCCATCAGGGCCCGACCGCGCGCCGTCAGCCTGGTGCGCTCCCCGCGCCCGCCGCCTAGCCTCGAGCTCGATACCGTGCTCGAGGAGCGCTCTGACCCCGAGCAGACCACACTCTCGCAGGTGAGTACAGTCGGTGGTGCGGCTGTCCCCCATCAGGGCCCGACCGCGCGCCGTCAGCCTGGTGCGCTCCCCGCGCCCGCTGCCTAGCCTCGAGCTCGATACCGTGCTCGAGGAGCGCTCTGACCCCGAGCAGACCACACTCTCGCAGGTGAGTACAGTCGGTGGTGCGGCTGTCCCCCATCAGGGCCCGGCCGCGCGCCGTCAGCCTGGTGCGCTCCCCGCGCCCGCCGCCTAGCCTCAAGCTCGATACCGTGCTCGAGGAGCGCTCTGACCCCGAGCAGACCACACTCTCGCAGGTGAGTACAGTCGGTGGTGCGGCTGTCCCCCATCAGGGCCCGGCCGCGCGCCGTCAGCCTGGTGCGCTCCCCGCGCCCGCCGCCTAGCCTCGAGCTCGATACCGTGCTCGAGGAGCGTTCTGACCCCGAGCAGACCACACTCTCGCAGGTGAGTACAGTCGGTGGTGCGGCTGTCCCCCATCAGGGCCCGGCCGCGCGCCGTCAGCCTGGTGCGCTCCCCGTGCCCGCCGCCTAGCCTCGAGCTCGATACCGTGCTCGAGGAGCGCTCTGACCCCGAGCAGACCACACTCTCGCAGGTGAGTACAGTCGGTGGTGCGGCTGTCCCCCATCAGGGCCCGGCCGCGCGCCGTCAGCCTGGTGCGCTCCCCGCGCCCGCCGCCTAGCCTCGAGCTTGATACCGTGCTCGAGGAGCGCTCTGACCCCGAGCAGACCACACTCTCGCAGGTGAGTACAGTCGGTGGTGCGGCTGTCCCCCATCAGGGCCCGGCCGCGCGCCGTCAGCCTGGTGCGCTCCCCGCGCCCGCCGCCTAGCCTCGAGCTCGACACCGTGCTCGAGGAGCGCTCCGACCCCGAGCAGATGACACTCTCGCAGGTGAGTACAGTCGGTGGTGCGGCTGTCCCCCATCAGGGCCCGGCCGCGCGCCGTCAGCCTGGTGCGCTCCCCGCGCCCGCCGCCTAGCCTCGAGCTCGACACCGTGCTCGAGGAGCGCTCTGACCCCGAGCAGACCACACTCTCGCAGGCTAGTACAGTCGGTGGTGCGGCTGTCCCCCATCAGGGCCCGGCCGCGCGCCGTCAGCCTGGTGCGCTCCCCGCGCCCGCCGCCTAGCCTCGAGCTCGACACCGTGCTCGAGGAGCGCTCCGACCCCGAGCAGATGACACTCTCGCAGGTGAGTACAGTCGGTAGTACGGTTGTCCCCCATCAGGGCCCGGCCGCGCGCCGTCAGCCTGGTGCGCTCCCCGCGCCCGCCGCCTAGCCTCGAGCTCGACACCGTGCTCACTCGCACTATCGGTGGTGTAGCCGCACCACCAATAGCCTGTAACCCATAAGAATATATCTTACCTAACCGACAAAAGTGTTGTCCAGGTTTTACATTTGAGCATGGGCGTTATTTAATATACGTTTATGAACTGTGGACATTTCAAAACCCCAGAACAATCTATACAATTTTCCACATAATTTATGGACGGCCTCTTTGCAAATTTCTTGCAGAGAGTACCTACTGCCAATGGACTTTCCGACCTTGCTCCAAAAAGCGAAACAGTTCAGAACACGGTCCGATAGTTACAAGAAACAGGACCTCTAGTCAAGATGCATTCGATAATTTCGACGACGAACTTCGAAATCAAAAATGTATGGGATTTGACGTAAGTCATCGTTATGTGACATGTCGCTTGCGATGCGTTATGTCAAATCCCATACATTTTGTTTTCGAACTTCGCCGTCGAAATTATCGAATGCAACTTGACTAGAGGCCCAGGTCTTACATAAGTGTGTCTTGCGCCTAATTTCTCTGCGGTCGGTGGTCGGCCATTTGCCACATTAGACTACGAGACACAAGTTACAAATAATAAAAAAATATAAAAGCCCACGATTTTTACTTCTTATTCTTATTTTTTCTTATTTTATTTATTTATTCTTATTTTTATTTTTATTTAATTGAACGTCTAGATAGACATTCTTGTCAGTGTCTGTTTCGGTTTGATCCTATATCCAAAACATAAATGCGCAAACCGAACCTCTGTTAAGCTCAATAATTTTTGCGTTTGTTTATACATATAATTAGTAAATCGCAATAAACTATGTATTATGTAATCGTAAATATAGGCAGTTTTAAATGGCTACCTTGCCCTGTTTCTCAACGAAGCGTCCGAATTAAATTTAACACTTTTTGCTTTCATCGTTCAAGGAGATGATGCAAGTACGTAAATCCAGTTCTCGTCGAGTGTGTGAATATTTATAGACATTTTTTTTTTTTTCAAATTAGGTTTTTTTAGAATTATTTAATTGATTGGAGTATTCTACTAAATTGGTTTTCCTAGAATATTGCTATTCAATAATTCTAAGATTTTTTGGTTTTGTCCGTGACTTATAAACTTAGATTGCATTCAAAATTGTTCGAAATTTGAAGCAATAGAGCTGCATTGTGCCTCCGCCAATAGTGTGTGTAGAGACTAGAGAACCTATGAAAATAAATGGCTATGTAGTGTACAATATATCGAAATCACCAGGCTCGTCGTTAGGCCGAAATATGTTAAAACCATAAAAAGTAATGTTGAAAGTCGATTAACCGCAAACAAGGAATTTGTTTGATGCTTCTCTTATCCAAAAGTGAACTTATAATCTCAGAAACAATTATTATAAGTTAGGGCTACGTTAATTATTATTACACTAGATGTTGCCCGCGACTTGTCCTTTGTATGTCCTTTCCCGTGGTCTACTCTACATCTGTGGCAAATTTCATCAAAATCGGTCCTGTACTTTCGAAGCCTCTTCAATGCAAACAAACAAACTTTTCCTCTTTATTAAATTAATATAGTATAGATAAGTAATAAGAGAGTTCGAATCACTAATGTCAAACTGGTCTAGTTCTTGGCTCTAGCAATGTACTGCTTGTGAACTGAATAAAATTTAATTCTAATCACTATTTAAAAAAATCCGCGCCGCGTCGCGTGTCGTCTCGTTTCTGTGTGAGATGACCCTCACAATAAATTCTTCGTGCACCGAGTGAGTGACGAACGCACTGCGTCACGACAAGCAAACATTTTTGTTGCGATCTTGATTTATGCTTCAATGTCACGGCTCACGGCATGGCCGACCGCGACGTGCCCAAAAACACGTTTCTCACGTCCGAATATTAACCACATAGTGATGAAATGAAAGCTTAATAAAATGGCCGTATATATAACTACGAAGTAGGTAGTAAAGGTAGTAACTAGTAAAGGTCTAATGCTATAAATAGCAACATTGCATGCGTGTGTACAGTGCACTATGTAATGCTTTGTCGACTGTGAGAACTGGGTCCCTCCTCCCTACATACTAAACTTGTTAGAGAGGAAAAAAACAAATAATTTCAATATCCATCCTAATGCTATATTCACTAGTCGGAAGGCTGCATGATCTAGCTTGAAATATATAAGGTGTCTGCATGTTGCGTGAGAAAAGATGAAATTGCATACGCGGGTACTCCTTAGTAGAATATAGCTGATGAAGGAGCCTAATTAAATCATGACGCCTATTGCTGGTCATATACGCTACGGTCCACTGAAGAGGTCTACTATGCAGGTTTCCCTGTGCAGGTGTACCGCAACGTGTGTGGGAATTAACCTGCGCAGACGACCGAAGCAAAATCAAAAATCTATCGCGTGGCGCCATACTTGTATTTGTGCATGTGTACGTGTACTCCGGTCTACTGTCTCATGTCAGTTATCAAAAATGCCGATCTTTAATCGATGCCATCATAACAATAACTGAAGACCGCACTGATACACTCAGAACGTCCCGCTACACGCTACGACGTTTGGCTGACATGCGCAGGCAAACCTGTATAAGTAACCCTCCGGTAGACCGCAACGTCTATGGCTTACTTAATGTACCGTCTCTTAACGACGTTTTATTCCAGGTGGATATGACACCAGACCGCGAGGTGGGGACGATAATATTCAGCGCGATGAGCGCGGTGGGCGCGGCGGCGGTATCGGCAGCAGCCTGCGCGCGCGAGAGCTAGCGGCGCGGCTCGGCGCAGCTCGGCGCTCGCTCGCCGCTCTGGGCTGCGCTCACGAGCCAACCGATCGACGAGGACTCCATCGACATAGACGACGAGAGCTAGTTCGACGAACGCTCGGTCACGGACGTTGCCGAGCGTATGAAGCTGTTTCTAGACATTCCACTTAGGTTCTAAAGACTTGGGCGTTTTTTCGGCGCTGACCACGTGTTTGCCTGCAGTGCTCAGGTTGACGCCGATTTTGAAGATTTTTTTATTTACTTTATTAGTTTTTGGACTCGGTGCTGACCAAGTATTTCCCAATTTTCCACTTATCAGTAATTATAAAAGTATGATAGTTTTTAACGCAGTCACTGTCGTATTTGTATATATTTTTTATGTATTAAACGTCTGTATATGTTAAACGTTATTTATTATTGAGTCAAACGTATTTTATAGCAGAGAAATTTAAAATGGGTCCACCATTCTTAATGTAGAGTCATGGTAGAGACATAGCATTTTCTTACTCGCTTTCTTGACAAAACGAAGAAGCAGTTATTTATTTAGTTCGTCAAATTGAATTTAGATAACACTAATTGAATTTCAAAATATGTTATTAATTATAAAGCTTTTTAAAGAAACGTCGATGAATTTCTGTTATTATTACAGTGTGCACGCAATTTTGTATAAACTAAAACGACATTGTATTGATAAATGATTTGTTTAGGGTCTGTACATAAAATATCTAATAAGTAGGACCGCTTTTAGATGGACCGAGAGATGCTTTATTTTAGAGAAATGGTCCAGTATAAGAATATACTTTATTGTTAACTCCTTTAAAATTCAAATTATTTATATCATATAATTATTATAAGTAAGCATTGTTTTAAATTTATGTTAAGTTTTCCTATATTTAAACTATTAACAAGTTGAAAAGTTGTAAATGTTACAGGGTCACCTCGTATCACACTGTCAATGACATGATATTAGAATAATTAAAAATATAAGTTATAATATATTCTATTGCATATATGATATAGCATTTATAAGTAGGTATATGTCAAAGTTTGTTTTTCCTGATGGAAATATAATTGATTTCAAGAATAGAATATTAATGTTTTCAAGAAGCACTGCACATAACATTGAGTTCCATATTGTAAATGCTTGCCAAATGCCGCGGTCACGGGAAGTAAAATTTAGCCCCACTAACAACATTAGAGTTGCCGCTTGTCAACATTATTAGTTAGACGACTTCTGTGGCTCAGTTGGTTGAGCATGTTGGTGCTCAAGCCGGGGGTCGCGGGTTCAAATCCCGCCGAAAGAACAAAAAGTTTTTCTGTGTTCCTGGGTCATGGATGTGTATTAAATATGTGTATAGTATAAAAGTATTAAATATATTTCCGTTGTCTGGTACCCGTAACACAAGTTCTTCGAGAACTTACCACGGGATCAGATTGACGTGGTGTGAAGCGTCCATAGATATTATTATTATATTATTATTATTATTTAAAAAACAGTCGTCTGCTGAATTAGAAATATACTCAACATTTTATTGTTATAAATTTTGAGCAACTCAGTATTTCTTACCAACAAACAGGAAAATTTTTATTCCGATAAAATACTAAGCTATTGACTTGTGAAAAAATCGATATAAGCGACTCTACAATTGTATTGCAAAACCTGAAACAAGAATAAGGAATGATTTTACGAAGCTCGAAGGTTAATATAAATCTTCCTAAAATTAATTGGTCTTAAGATTAACTGGTGTTTGGCAACACTAATCAAAAATTTACGAAATATGCTGCTGTTATTTAGTTTATTAGTTAAACGGCACCGATAGTTTCATTTTTTTTTTTACTTTATTGATATTTTGCAAAAACGATGTTAATTGTGACTAATAAAGTTAGAAAATAATACGTTTGTTTCATTTTTAACAATTTTTTAAAATTTAAAATATATATTTATTACAATATCCTCATAAATATGATGGAATGAATCTTGAATGTCACACCTATCGAAAAGATTTTTCGATTCCTTTCTTTTAGAGCTCTATCTCTAGATAGAGCCAGATATTGACAAAAATGATGACAAAAAATCCCTCGAGGGGACCGTACATTTTGCTGCGATAGAAAGTAGCCTATGTGTTAATCCAGAGCATACCAAATTTCATTAAAATCTGTTCTGTAGTTTTTGTGTTAAAGAGCGACAACCATCCATCCATCCATATATCCTCACAAAATTTTCACATTTATAATAGTACATAAAATCCCACGAGAACCGTTTTTACCGCGATAAAGTAGGCTATGTCCTTATCCTTGGTCCACTTTATATCTGTGCATTTTATGATAATCGGTTCTTTTTTTCTTTTTCACGTAAAAACGACTAAGTTTTTACGTGAAAAAAGAAACAATCAAACGAACTCAATTTCACATTAAAATAACGTATGTATGGTGATTAAGACCTATGATCAAATATTAGCTGAGTGGCAGTGGGCTAGTTATCAGTTACTATGCTAGTACTGGGTGACACATTATGCAATACTCTACACGGTGTAAATTATGTTAAGAGACGTGGCCTTAATTTTGACAAACAACAAACCTTGGATCGGAGTTATAATAATTTGTGAATGAATTCAAAGCTAATCAAAAATTGAATGCATACAATTGCTACCATGTGATGAACATTGTTAACCAAAATACCGGATGAGGATCCGGTATTTTGGTTAACAATGTTCATCTTATTGAGATGGAATTTAAAAGCATATTCATTATTCAACATTTTCAATTGACTCTAACTCAGGGATTACCGAGTGTCATAAATCAAACTTGAATCAACTTTAGCGTTTATGACTCCTAGAATTCTTTTTTAGGGTTCTGTACCTCGGAAGGAAAAACGGAACCCTTATAGGATTAGTTTGTTGTCCGTCCGAATGTCTGTCAAGACCCTTTTCTCCGTAACGCGTGGAGGTATCAAGCTGGAATTTATATCAAATACTCAATTCTACGGTCCCTTGAAGTTATGAAAAAATGAAACTTCTAAGCCAACGTAATCAAAAGATTTAGTCATTTATACCGCAAATTTCCGTAAATATTCGACACTCGCAAACTCAAAACGTAAGCGTGAACTCTGAATCTGGAAATTTGGTATGAAGCAACGTATTATAGCACAGATAAAGGAAAAATTACGAAAACAGTACATTTTTACTTACATCATATTATAAAAATATTTTCATCCCGCCTGCTCGACAATGTCCGATTATATTATATCACGCAATCTCAACGTAAAGCATGTCATTGACTCCCAAGGGAATGTTGTATGAAACTCCCAAGGGATTAAAGTGATTTGAATTTGGAACGTTAAAATTCGTATGAAAACTCCTAATAGATACGTATCTATCATAGAGTTTTTGAATAATAATATGGTATTACTGAGAGTTTATTCGAAAATCGAACTGGCCACCTATAATTTTAACATTATCACGTGTCAAAATCGTCAGCCACAGGAACTCTGAATCTTTAAGTACTGCTCAAATAAACTCCACCACAACTTCCATAAATGTTCCTAATAAAAATATTACTCTGTCCCTCCATAACTGGACAAATGTGTCCAATATCAATATTAATTTTTAACAAAATAAATGTTTTATTTTTGTAGCCCTTGGTTTTTATTGCCTCGCAGTAGGTATGAAAAGTAGAGTATGCACCTCTGGGATAAAGCCTGTCTTCATCTTGGGCAGCTTGAACCCCTCGCTTCACTCAGGACTCTACATAACTCCCTCGCTTCGCTCTGGAGTTAAGTTTTAACTCCCTCGCTACGCTCTGGAGTTAACTCTAGAGTCCCTTGTTACGCTCAGGGTCCAATATGCTGCCCGTGACGTAAGACACTGCTTTATCCCCTTTGTGCATAATCTACTATTTTAGTATTAAATTGAAATTCATATCAAATACTCAGGTCTATAATACCTTTAAACTGTAACAAATCACTACAGGTTTGTACGGAACCCTCGGTACGCGAGTCTGACTGGCACTCGGCCGGTTCTTTTAGCTTTCCTACGAATGCAGCTGGATTGAGGAGCGAAGAATGTTTTCATTGTTTGATGCGTCAAAAGGCTGCGGTACCAAAATCTAGTGTTGGAGTCACTAAAAAATCCAATCACAAATGAAAGATAGAGCTTCAGTGCATTGCAGAGGTCTCGTATCACAGAGAATGCTATATTTTTTTGCTATTTAAATTCTAAATTTTCATTAAAGTCATCTGATTTTACACTAAAGATCCACCGTGCGCTTTACCCGAAGCGTTCTGCCGCGGACTGTAAAACTCTGAAGTGAACTGTCGCCAGCAGTATTTCCATTACGACCTGCAAACCTTCAAGAAGGGAGCGTATTCCCTCCTAAAAGGCCGGCAACGCACTTGCAACTTCTCAGACGTTGCGGGTATCCATGGGCGACGGTAATCGATCGCTTTCCATCAGGTGATCCGTTTGCTTGTTTGCCCCCTAGTTTTATAAAAAAAAACATAGGTACATAGACTACCAAAATCATTGCCCATCTTTTTGGCTTCGGCGGGTCGGGTAAAAATTTGGTTTGCAAAAACTTTCTATAATTTACTTAAGTTCGAATTATACTATTTTAAGTAAGTATAAAATTAATTGTATAATCACGTTATCATGTAGGTAATTGGATATTGTATCTCTTATGAATAGTAGATTGTTAGCCTAGGGTTGAAAGGAAGCAATTCCCTTCTGACTGAAAAAACTCTTCACAGCTGACAGCAGTTCTATTTTTGAAGTTTTGAAGATATATACAAATTCATTCCGGCCCGAGGGCCGCAATGAATTTGTATGAATTTTAAATTCTGTCTTAGGTTCATTACTAATCTTATATTAATAGGTATTAGATAGTTACAATTTTTCATGATATTATATTAAATTAATTAACCGTAACTTAAGGGTCCCACGGATGGTCAAGCTCCCATACAAACGTAGTTTCGTTTTCATTTTAAAACGGTACAACCAAACTTCACCAAACTTTGTACACATAATTCAATGCATCATATCTAGTCTTATAATTAGGTTTGGTTAGAAAATACTAACCAAGAACGAAATAAGAGCGAATTTAATTTCTGGAGGCAAAAATTAAATTCGCTCTTATTTCGTTCTTGGTTAACATTTTCTAACCAAACCTAATTATAAGACTAGATAGTATGCCTTAAATTATGTGTACAAAGTTTGATGAAGTTTGGTTGTACCGTTTTAAAATTAAAACGAAACTACGTTTGTATGGGATGTCGACCGTCCGTGGGACCCTTAACACCTGAATCTCCTAACATAGGTACATAGACTACCAAATTTCACATATATGTGAAATACCTAATAGGTATTAAACCGTAAATTATAATTTACGGTTTTTCCACAAAATGTCGCAGTCGTTGAGTGCTACAGTTTAGAGAGGGTGAAGCATTATGTTACGTTGTATCGTCGTCACTCGTCTCAAGGTCACTGGACAAAGGTGTCAATTGCTGACATGACAAGGTCACCCAGGCAATTAAAACCTTAGAATATATACCTACTAAAACCTTACGTCACGACTATTTAACACACTACTGGGACATGGGATAGGTATTTCTTAACGTGAGTATCCACCCTCCTAACATAAGTCCACTGTGCCAAGCTACTGTGAGTTCGCAAATATGAATAAAACCGATGACACAAATCTAACAAAAACAATATCAAATTCAAAACGCATGTGTAAACGCGATGCAAATGAGAATAGGATCGAGTCAGCGCCATATTTTTTCGAATTTAGACTGTTAGGATAGTTAAATTTATGTTTAGATAATTGATTACTATTTCACGTTTTTATTTAAATTCGATGCAATACTATTAATAATTATATGCACGTAAGTTTTTCTGAAAATCGCAATTTTCAAGTGATATTTAACTGAAAAAGGTCATTGACTGACTTCTCTATTCCGTCGCGGGTGGTACTTGACTGACCACTCGGCTAGAAAGGAAGAAGAGAAAGAAAGCTTCCTGCGAGTTGACATACTTAATATGCCTTTGTATATTATTTCTGTCTATTCTCGGACACTCATATTTCCTCACAATTACTTGCTTTACTCTCTGCTTCTTCCAAAATGCTCGTTCTTATGAAACATCGTGTACATGCTACCCGACGTCAAACCTACTTCGCAAAAAATTCTAGCGATCTTCGAGTCACACATACTTTAATGTATAATGACCAAACGTTCATTTTTAAACTTTACAAAATAAAAAGCTAGGTTAGAAAAGATTAAGCAAGTTAACCTTTTATAATAAATTTTTCGCCGCAGTCTGCAGAAGTAGCACTATTAAACGTTTAAAGAGTACACTGAATAGTGAAACGCGCACTTGACACTCTCGACTTGAAATAGGGCAGGTATTACGTCGGGTTGCGTCGGGTGTTGAGCAGGTATAACGCCGGGTCGCGTCGGGTGTTGAGTATGTATTACGTCGGGTTGGGTCGGGTGTTGAGCAGGACTGGAATTTATGAATTACAACAAGTGCGCGATTTTCGACGTGAATATTTTAAACGTGAATCTTATACGGGGTAATAAAAGCCTTTTCATATGCAGAGACTTTGAATATAAAAGCGACACGTGCAGACCTATTAATGGGTTAGATTTTAATTTTTTATGTTCAACTGCAAGTATAAAGTTATTTTTAAGAACATAGTATAACAAAATATGCGTGATGAGCATTGAGTATAATGATTAAGGTCTTGTTAAACAACGCTGGTATTTATATACTTAAACAGTAAATAAGCATAATACTCGTGCCTTCGATATTGTCTTCTGATATTTGCGGTCATGTCATGGTCGAGTCAGCCTGGTCTCTTTCCCACGTTTATATCTTTTTTACCGATAATATCAATAATATCATCATCATCATTGCAAAACTTTACAATAGGGCCCACTTGCGCAGATCATGGGTTTAACCCTGGATTAAAATATCATGCCTTCTTTCATAAACACGAAGAACGAGAGATGACATGATATTTAAACCAGGGTTAAGTTCAACCCAGATCTGCGCAAGTGGGCCTAAAGTGACCAAATTCTGCAATGTAAAAGTCTTCTTTTACAGTGCTGCAAAACAGCACTGTAAAAGAAGCTAAGAAAGAAGTATACAACAGCAGGGTATTAAGTAAATGAAGGGTAGGTAAATGAATAGACTGAAACTTATTTTTCGTTATTTATTTCAGTTTAGGATTTTATTTTGTTAATATTTTATTCTTTTACAGTGCTGCAAAACAGCACTGTAAAAGAAGCTAAGAAAGAAGTATACAACAGCAGGGTATTAAGAAAATGAAGGGTTAGGTAAAAGATTAGACTGAAACTTATTTTTCGTTATTTATTTCAGTTTAGGATTTTATTTTGTTAATATTTTATTTATTTGCCGCAACTTTGTACAAAAAATCCAGCTTGTACCGTACATTTTCGCAGGATAAAAAGTAGCCTATGACTTTCTCCGTGATATTCTATGTATCTGTACCAAATTTCATCAAAATCGATCCAGTAGTTTCGGAACCTGTTCAATGAAAACTAACAAGCATACATACGAATAAATCTTTATTCTTTACAATATTAGTAGACAATAGACATGTACACGAACTCCACGAGACATGCCTGACCTAAACCGTAGTGTGGAGTCCTCTAGTAACGAGTTACAGTTTTGTAATTTTATTTCATGAAATAAAAAAGATGTGTGGCACTCGGGGATTGCCGCGGTAAAGCTATTGCATAAAAGTACAACGCCATCTACCAATCAAGTACTTCATTATCTTCAGCAATGTGTAGGGAACATACACACGTTGTAGTTTAAGCTTGAACACATAGATGGCGAAATCATTGTAATAATTCAATATTCCTGCTACTAATTTAAATAACACATAGCTCACGTTACACTAGACGGAAAGCGATTCAATACCAGCGGCTCGATTGTAACCAAATTAATCAGACCCCCCAGCTCAGCGGTGTTAGTTTTTTCGTTACGGAATTTCTTGATTCGGTCGCCGCGCTCAAAGCCCGCGATAAAAGCTATGCAAATAATGCAATAGCTTAAAAAATATTATTATTATTATTATCACCGACTACTTGTGTTTCCACTGCCACATAATTAATAGGAAAGAAGAACAGGTAATCAGCTACATATTAGCTTTCGACTTGATTACACTATTACAAGCATACGGTGGGTTCACGATTGTGCGGAAAATTTGTGGGCAAGGAATTTGTAAGTAAAAAACTTTGTAGGTCGTATAAGGGGACGTCAAAATTTTCAAATTTGGATCGTTTTGGATTGTTCTATGAAAGCTTTTTTCGTTCGATCATTCTATAAAACTCTGTACTTGAGTATATATTATGTTTTCGTATCCTTAACGTGAGTTGGTGTCCACCCAATGGCCAATATAATTATTCAGAGGTACTTTGTAAAGTACTTTGCAAGTACTTACATTGTTTGTACGGAAGCAATTACGTACTTTGAAAGCATCAAATTTATTGTTACAGAGAGCCTCGACGTCGTCCCTAAGGGCCTGAGGGATCCGTGAAAATAATCACGAAGTTTATCGAGGATTTAATATCCATTAAAATTTTACTGGCATAATATATATTAAGCTTTAGGATAATAATATCCTTTTAGTAACCAAAATATTGGCGACCCAAAATATGTGGAGACTGAGATAGAATGTGTAATATGAAAATCCGGTAACTGCGTATTAGATTTCGTGGGATTCCATATTTTCTGCTACTTATTTGACAATAAAATTATCAAAGAACAAACAAAGTATTTCGTCTCAATCTTGAACTTACTTTAGCTATAGAGGTCATCTTGTCTCTTATGCCCGGGCTACACGAGGCTAGTTTCTCAAGCTAGGATAGCAAGCTAGTGTTAGTAAGCTAGCAAGCTAGTACTTGTGGCTTCGTGTAGACAAAACTATCTTCATTTGTAAGCTAGTAAGCTAGTTTACAAGCCAAGACAGTTTTTAATAGGATGGAGTTCTATTTTCAGGCTAGTAGCGTCCACCTACCACTGATTTTACTATCCTGGCTTGTTTACTAGCTTCATGTGACCGGCGAAGCTAGTTTGCAGTTAGCTAGTAAACAGGAACCACGCGTTTGGTTTGTTTTCTACCGCGACGATTCTTTGCGAAATTCTTTCAAATGTAAAGCAGATGATCCACGTTTATCTCTTCGTAAAATCCATGGTCTTGTCCACACCCGTTTTTGTAGTTCATCTTCTAGTTCGTCTAGCGCGAAATGGCACAGTTTTCGAAGCAACTGTTTTAGTCGACAGTAGCGAAGGCTGGTTCTCCTTCATAGGGAAGCCGTAGCCTGTATAATAGGTAGGAATTTGGATGAGGGTCTTCAAAAGGTAAGCGGTAAGGGAAGCCGATAGGAATGGAGTTATAGGAACCCCTCGCCACTGTTAGTCGAATAGTGTTTTTTTCGTATGCAGTTCATTTTGGACGAGTGGTCACCTCAGCACTCCAGTAAGTACTAGCTTAAAAAAATCTAGCCTCATGTAAACAAAACTAGCATGCTCCAAGCTAGGTCAGTAAGCCAGGACAGTTTGGTAAAAAACTAGCTTGCTATCCTAGCTTGAAAAACTAGCCTCGTGTAGCCCGGGCATTAAGGATTTGATTAAAGAATATTATCTATCTGCCTATCGACTAACGGCCCGTTTCAATAACCTATCTGTCTATAACTACCGTAAAATGGGGTGAATAGAATTAATTTCAGATTTCAAATCAAAATTTAGGTATGATTTTACTACATTCGGCAAGTACCGACTACGTTATCCTGTGAGTTAAATTGAAATTTATTATTTGTTAACAAGGAAACTCTTAAATAGCTTTTAATTTTTTATTTGTTAAAAACGAAGTCATTCATTCATTTGCCGGTTTTTCGCGATACAAATTTGACGTTTAAGTACATATGAGTGTGTCCATTTTCCTTACAATTAAAATTAAAAAGAATCTAGATTACCTGCCGTCGTAATACATAATGTAAGTCTACAGATACAGATAAAGTTAAAAAATATAAAACTACAGATAAAGTTAAAAAATATAAAACTAGTGCAAACGAGCAAACGAATCACCTGATGGAAAGCGATTACCGTCGCCCATGGACATTGGACACCCGCAACATCAAAGAAGTTGCAAGTGCGTTACCGGCCTTTTAGATTATCGAGTACGTCCTATACAGTAGTAAATTTTACTTGAGCCTTTTCATCCACGATTAGTTGATATTTTAGAGCAGTGTTTTTCAACCTGTGGGTCGCGACCCCCCAGGGCAGGGGGTCGCCGGAGGTGGAGAGAACTTTAGTAAAAAAAAACAATAAAGATTTAAATGATTGATTTATTAAGTAAAAGAATTTTAACAAATGGATATAGGGGAGCGGGGGGCACGTTGTTACAATTTTTATATAATTGTTAATATGACAAAAGCTATCAAATAATTAATACATTTGATTGCTTTTATCGTTAATATGTCTATTCAGCTATTCAAATATGATTGAAAAGTTACTAAAATTTATGTAATTTTTTCACAATGGACAATTTAAGCAAAAAAGTCGATTGTAACAACTTATCCCCGATGTGGGGCTAGTTGTTACATCTTCGAGGCACGATGTTACGGTAGATATACAAAGTCATCAATGATAAATCATTTTTTTATTAATTCAAAACGTTTTAAGCAAAAGAGATCACTTTAAACAGTCTTCTAACATTTATGAAACCAAGTTTTTTTTCTTCACCTTATCTTTTTCTTATTCACTAATTTTTGAGGAGTTCTCTTAACATTTTCTTTTTTTACCTTTACCTTTTCCTTTATTTTTGTCACACGTTTTTTTGGCTTGGCCAGTTTTTCTTCATACTCTTTTTTTATTGAGTCTTTTTCAGGTGTATCAGTTAACACAGCAGATTTTACATATTATAACAACTTACCCAAAAAAATTGTAACTACCGTAGCACGTTTTTTAATATAAAGTTAGATATGTCACCGTAAAATTGTAAAAACCGTTACATTGTAATATAACTAGTGAAATTGTAAAATGTTGATAGAATTCGGACGCGAATATTCTGCCTATAATTTAATACATTATTTTTCGTTAGATTATAAACATATAGTTTTTAATCTTTCGACATAATATTTCTACAATCTCGTTACTTATTTTACAATCTAACGATTTTTACAATTTTACGGTGACAGATATATTATGAACGTTCATGGTTAAAAATTTTGAGAAAATATGTAATATAGTCATCAAGAATCAAAAATGTCGTAAAGGATTTTTTTACTTAGATACTTGGTTGAAATTGAGACACATGCACAAAACCTAGTAGTTTGGTGCTTGTCGGGTCACTGATCGTTTTTATGTAAGGCACGATGTTATAAGAATACAAATGAGTCCAATTATGTCCACCAAAGAGTTTAAAACCCCGGTAAAAAAGGCGTGTAACTTCTTACCCCTGTAACAACGTGCCCCCCGCTACCCTACTCATAAATCGATCATCAATAAAATCGATGTATGTAGGTAATTGTAAAATAATGTGTTTGCCGTTTGTGTCAATAATGTTGTTAGTAGGTATATTATGTACTTATATCCGAATCCTAATTATGGAGACGCATAAAAACGTAGTATGGAATGAATATTTGTAACACTGTAACATACACATAGGTACATACATGATAAAATAGCGAAGGTTCGGGGGGTCGCGAAATATTTTTTCATACAAGGGGGTCGCATCATGAAAAAGGTTGAAAAACACTGTTTTAGAGTATTCTCTGAGTGAAGTATTCTCCTTAAATGCTGCATTCTCACGCACATAATATCTCAATTGGTAGGTACAGTACTTAAGCACATTTGACCTCAGGTAAATCGTGCCTACTGGTCGCGATTTAGGTTTAACATTATATATAAGATAATCGTTAACGACTTAACAAGCGTTTAACGATGCACATGAATGTCAAAACGTTTAAGGCAGGGTTAACTTGTTGTTTGCACGTACTTCCATGCTGGTTTTAAATATATACGTTTTTATAAGGTCATCAGATAGAGTAATAGGAACATATTTTTTAAGCCTTATATTTCTTGTAATTTAGCAGTATACTGTATAATAATCGTTAGTCGACATGTTTTATCCTAGAGTTAAGGTGATAGCCTACTTTGTCATTTCCCGTCACCTAGTCTACCTAGTCAGACTTCAATTACGAAGTGGAAAAAAATATGGGATAAAGTATACAATCCTTGACAGAGTCTGAAGTCTGACCCATACATATTTTGAAAAAAAAAATATATTTCTTGAGTTAAATTAAACCGGTCAAGTGGGAGTTCCGTACAAACCTGTAGGAATATATACCTACATTAGTAAGTTTAAAATTATTAAAAATAATTTTATAATATAATGTAACAAAAAATTTACTGTTTTCGCAATTTTTCCTTTAACTGTGTATAAGACCTTGCTTCGTGCCAAATTTCAAGATTCTAAGTTCACGGGAAGTAATGTGGGTTGTGATTCCCTTCGCGAGTGTCAAAAATTTGCGGAAATTAGCAGCATAAACGGCTGTATCTTTTGATTGCGTTGGCTTAGAATTTTAATTTTTTTACAGTTCCAAGGGACAGTAGACTTGAGTACTTGATATAAATTCCAGCTTGGTACCTCCACGCGTTCCTGAGAAAAGGGTATTAACAGACAGATGGACAGACGGACGAACAACAAAGTGATCCTATATGGGTTTCGTTTTTTCCTTTCGAGGTACGGAACCCTAAACACTCATTTTATTTTTTTGTTAAATTATTTATTTATTATAGTTATTATATATTATATTTCAATTTTAACCGATTACTTTTGTAATTTGTACAATATTCAAAAGATATTTGAAAAATACCTTGCTAACACCATCTTCTACATGAATATAGAAAATAATGCTACGCAAAATAATCTTATTACTATGTGCGATTTGTGCATACGCGTAGTGTAAATTGTTGTGTTTTCGAGCTTAAGTTAGATTTTGTACACGGTTTAATTTAAAGGTACATAAGGGAACATACTTTGATATACATTAAGTAGGCAGATAATTATATTAAGTATGATTTTTTACAAAAGTTCAAGTATGTGATATTTATACTTTTTACTCTACATAGTAAAGGTCAATGTTTTTATTCAAAATTCATTACATTATTAAAAGCATAAAATAATAACAAAATAAATATTTTAAAAATATATATAAAACGACTTTCAATAACATTCTTAAAGGTCACTAAAAGTATGAAATAATTCTTCGAAATAGTTCCCCTTTTTAACCGACTTCCAAAAAAAATTAAATTAAATTAAATACCATTTATTTCGGGCTGCATAGGCCCATATTATAAATACCTTATAGACTAACATACATATTACTATCTTATATTATATAACTAACACTAACACTAAAAAAAGGAGGCGGTTATACGTTCGGCTGTATATATATAACGAAGGCTCCATTAGGATATTTATTACAATATTATCGAATAGCTCAAACGCTGAACGATCAGAAACGTGACAAGTTCGATGCCACGTATTTCACGACTTCCGTATTATCCTGATTCCTGAGCTTTTTATAATCCAGTCATTCCCAAATTCAGGCCAATAATACCCCCGTCTCCATGACAACCCTTATTTTTCTATCACATCTGTCATTACTGGCATCGAACAAGTCCAAATAGTAAAACTATTTGACGTCTCCAATCAAAGACAATCTTAGCTTTAACACGCTCCGACACGGCCATTCTGACAATTCGCACGTCCCTGTGCGAAACAAATCCGTTGACACTCCGACAAGATCACCCTGGTGACTCTGAGATCCTTGTGTGAAGAATATTTATGTGCATCAACGCTCCGACACGGCTATTCTGTCCATGCACACGTCCCGGTGTGAAGCGTCTCACGTCTTCGTTTCAAGTTTCTGAAAAAAACATTTGACAGCACAGTAAAAGGTTCTCACTCGGTCAACCTGACCTCGGAAAATTAATAAGAACTGCTTTAATCCATGGACATAACATTTAATTTTATCATATTCTAACACATCAATACCTCCCTCCTGTGTCAATTACACTCTAATTAACATCCTTCATCTAACCTCTATCTAGTGTTCTCAGAGTTAAGTTTTAATTTACATTTTATACTCTCAGATTAAACACACATGAAGTATACAGATACAACACAATATCAACCATAATCTTGCTACCAAATAAATCATGACATGCTTTACCACACACTTCACACTTTACATGTACCAATCTCAATATCGAAAAACGATGCTGTTATATTCCCATCATGTACAATACAAGGCCACCTCCCTCCGGTGCACCTCACTACAAAAAACCACTGGGTTGCCTCCCTCCGGCACCCAGTCACAAGGCCACCTCTCTCCGGTGCCTACTCTCGTCAAGTAATGGGCTGCCTCCGTCCGGCACCCAATCACAATCCTCGCTCGCAATCCACAGTCGCAATTCGCATTCGCAATCTACAGTTGCAATTAACAGGTGCAAACAAAAATATTCACAGTTTACATCTTTTAACAAACAGTTTACAATGTACTTCAAAATCTTAATGTCTTTTGGACCGCTTAGATTATTACCGGATTGAGCGCGCCGAACATCTTGGTGAAATAACTAAACCTACTATTAAACCAAAAGCTAATATCATTTTACTTTAGTGCTAAACAGAGCAGTCGTATTGCATACACGTCACGAACTTTTAACAAAATATTTTTGCATTAAACTTTTTTAATAATTTATACATCCAGAAGCAGAGACGGGCGAGCAAAAAAAAACATTGACCGAACCGGTAGCACATTTACAAGAAATAAATAAAGATTTAGTGCCTCACATGACTATCGACTACTTTAAAAATTATTCCACATAATTCGAAAAAAAAAAATACTGTCGCAAAAATGTTAGACCGGGCAACCCGATCGTCTTTGTTTTAGGCTCAAATTGTAGCTGACTAAATTGTCCAGAGGAATTTTTCGCAAATTTTGAAATAATTCTCCGTTTCCAAATTATCGCGCTCCAAAAAATATAAAAAAGAATCTGAATAAAATTTAATTTTTATTTCACTGTTTCAGCCATAACTTTTTTCGTTTTTTTTTTTTTTTTGTGAATACGCGTCCTTTGAGCTTTTTTTGAATATCATATCCTTCACAACTCTCCGAGATATAAGGGAATCTTAGTTTTTCATGAAATCGGAGCTTGCACTGGAGCGAACGAAAAGAAAGTTACAATGTCAAAAGTATTTCGTATTTTTTCTAGCTATACACACTGCAATTAATGTTGAAGGGTCAGGTGTTTCACAATACTCCCGCCGAATGTAAGCAGTTGTAACTTGTTACACTAAGTTAACATAACACATATTAGGACGATTACGCTAAAGATTGATATCAATATAAATTTTCAAAGTTTCTGATGGAAATTATACGTTTCTTTCTCATAAATTTAATAATCGTTTGGTCGTAAGCAACTTTGGTGCGTTTATAACGAACGACAAGGGTATTCAACTCGAGGTTCATTTTCACGTTTACAGATGAGCAATCGGATTGTTGATGGAAAATAACCATAGCCGTCGCTTTTATTACCATACCAAAAGACTCATAAATGCGTTGCTAGTCGTTAAGATAATCTTAGGTCTCCTGTCGCACAATTTTTAAGTATTTTTGGTTTTACCTAAGTACCACAATATTCTAGGCAATTTGATTTTAGCATGTGTAACAATATACATTCGAAGCCCACAAAGTAAACCAAAAGGTCGATTCTACTAATCAAATTCCGTAACAGTACAGTTACGATCCAGTCCTGATAATATATTAAAACTGCAAAAATGGCACTCCCACAAACGTCTAACCAACGTCAAACCCGTTTTGATTGGGCACAACTCCAAAAATCAGTTCATGACGTCAGGACTAGTCATCCACAACTCAACAAAAGCAAACTAAAAGTGTAAGTCAACTACGAGAATTGGGGTTCAGAATAACTGATAGTTGACACAGAGATGACTGAATATACCAGTAGTGATAAACCTCCTCCTGACATTTCATAAGCTTACTTCTACATCTGTTACTTTCTGGTCGATATCCTTTAACTTCATTGGAAGTAACTGCAATTTTAAGTCCACGGTTTTAATATGCGCAAGTAAAATTCAGGCTTCTGAAACTTTGCCATTACTTTCTACTTAAAACTTTACCGATCAATAATTCACAATATTTATAAGTACAAATAGCTCATAAATATCAGATAAAGTAAGATCAGGACAAAGATTGGTGATTTGCTTTGATGTTCGTTTTCGCAAACTAGAGTATGTATGTTGTGTCTATATGATGACGTTGCCATAGGTTGACATTTCCGGTTAGGTTCAAGTGGTTCATTTTTCTGAAGGTTTGGGGGCCGTTATACAAAATACTCCATAGACCTTAGGAAAACAATTATTATTAGCAAAATCGGATATTAACCCCTTCATTATGCCTGCTTTTTCTTAAAACAGAAACCTATGTTCAGAAGATAGATGATTCGTCATTTCGTTAAATAATAGTAAAAAAAAAAAACAGTCATTCGTATCGTATCGAAATAAGTTGTTATTTCTTTGTTCTAAGTAAACATTTTTTTCAATGGCTCGGCTCTGATCACTAACATTCCCAACGCTGGGGCTCGGATCTCTCATCAACTGGAAGTTGCATCAGTCCACCACACTACCTAATCACAGAACACTTATTACGGAGAAGAATGTCGACCTCATACAAAAAAAATTGGGACCAGATAAGCGCCTCTAGTGAGCTGCCTCTTAAAAATTTTAACCGCCTTCCAACAAAGGAGGACTACTTAATTGACTATATGAATATGGCGACAAATTTAAGATACGTAATTATAGTTTAAGATATCGTTAAATTCCTCTTTCGAATACAATTTGATATTCCAACAAAACCGATTTACCATCTCCATAAACAATTCATTAATACTGCAGAACAATATATTCATTTTTTTTTGTTTTTCTTTCGAATGGGGCTACGTTAATGTCATTTAAGTTGTTTTAACTTAATCGGACTGGTGACTGCCATTTGGCTAGTCTTTATGGTACAATACATTAATCACTCGTGAGCCTCATGTACATAAGTCTAGCGTTTTCGATAGCGCGAGGCAGAAGCGACATAGTGTCATCTGTTGTGGTTTTAAGTAGCTTTTATGTAACGTTAACCCTGTAAGACAGAGCGATATATTGAAATGTCGCCATTCTCGTTGCACCGAACTGCCCCCTTGTACCTAATACTAAAACCAAGAGAGAATTTATGCAAACAATAATTATCTGTCAAAATAAAATCATCCCAAAGTACATACGTATCATTCCAAATTAATAAACAATTTCACTTGGTTAGACAATAATCTAGCGCCTGACACATGAATTTTCTACTACTATCTACTATCTATAAGTATCATGTGAATCCTTATTGCAAAGTTAGATTCTGACAAACGGTCAAAACTGTATTTTCAATTTGATCCAAAGGTTGCGAAGTACTATAATTTTATGTTCGTTTTAAATATTCTTTTTACTTTTGTCTCATGAAATCAATTGTAAGTTATTATGTACTCAAATAAAAATGTCATTCGTGAGAACGCGCAAGATCACGCTCCTTCTATAACATAACAAAGATTACTTAAATTTGCAAAATTTAAACAACTATGTCATACATTCTTATAGCATCATTTGCAAAATAGCAGTACACTGTAAAAAGTAAATTATTACACTCATGCACATCGTCTCAGACTTCAACAGGCTACGCGTAGCTATATAAGTAGGTAGGTACACACATATGCAGTCGTTCCATACACAAACTAGTATCTAACCTAAAATCTTAGTTTGAGATGCGCTAACTCGGTTAGACCATGAAGCCATTAGCAACAAGAGAAGCAACATCTTATATGATCTTTATTAGCTAGGTAATTTCGCTATGTGTATCAAAATATGAAAGAGACTTCATAAACAATACTAGATCAATTCTACCAATATTTCGAGAAAAATATCGTAATGGAAGGAATACGCTCACCACAGTTATTGAGTGTCCAAGTTGGAATCTTTATGCCCAATACATTATCCTTTATTCTTATTTACCAACTTAAGAGAGCAGAACTGCATCTGCCACGTGATTTATCGTCAATACCCTCCAAGTATGTCAATAAATAGTGTCCTTGTCTCCCGCTGTAAAATAAAAATAAACAATACATGTCATATCTCAGAATTGCTATTAAACTAGCTTTGATGTTCTGATGCAGCTCAACGTCTTTAACAAAACTTTTCCTTATGCAGGACAATCAATTGACTTGTGTCCCTATCAACCACAAACAAAGTATTTGCGAGCAGTGTGTTGACCACAGGATCTTATATTCTCTAGTTTTGGCTTTCCATCTCTTATGTTTGTTATTATTATATTTTTAGCGATCAATACAATTCAACTTCAAGTCAAGAATCTTGTGTACTAAGTCTCCGCTACGGATTAACAGTAGTAAATACACTCTTCTGACTCTAGTGTCATTCTGATCGGTTTCGATCTAATATTCTATTACTTTCGTCGGACAACTTTTAGTTTTCCCCACGTTTTGGACTCTACGCATTTGTTCATTTGCGATATAAGCAATTTGCTCATCCTGCGTGTCATTCTCATTCTGCCCTTTGCACGTTATGCTCCGAAGGGTCTTTCTATGTGGGTCGTGAGTTTCATCGCACTTCTGATAACGAAGGCTCCATTAGGATATTTATTACAATATTATCGAATAGCTCAAACGCTGAACGATCAGAAACGTGACAAGTTCGATGCCACGTATTTCACGACTTCCGTATTATCCTGATTCCTGAGCTTTTTATAATCCAGTCATTCCCAAATTCAGGCCAATAATACCCCCGTCTCCATGACAACCCTTATTTTTCTATCACATCTGTCATTACTGGCATCGAACAAGTCCAAATAGTAAAACTATTTGACGTCTCCAATCAAAGACAATCTTAGCTTTAACACGCTCCGACATATATATATTTTTTTTTTGTATGTTCGCGGATAACTCCGCCGTCTGTTGGCCGATTTTCAAAATTCTTTTTTTGATGTAAAAGGTATAATCCGAAGTTGGTTCCATTTTCAGAAAATTGGTGACCTGATGATGGGATCCATGAGGAATCGAGGAAACTCCTCGAAATTTATATGGACACATATGGTGATTTCGACTTTTTCTGAAGAAGTCCAAGCATATGCTACCAAAAAGTAAGTTTTGCTCCAAGGTATACCCTGGATCCAAAAGTACAGAACAGAACTCCGGACTCCTTATAGATACATGTTTGGGGATTTTGGCGTTGTTTAAAGAACTGCAATCTTAAGCCACTTTGTCAATTAGAGTAATCATCATCATCACCACCACTATCACAGCATACATCATCACATTATGATGATAAAGTAGGTACTTCTCATAGTATTTTACACTAACACGGAGATCTTTGAACATTACTCTGCTGTTTATGGACCTATTTGCAAAATTCTTTTGTTGTAAAGGGTTTATCGAAATTGGTCCAGTCACTAAACTGGAAACGTGATGATGCGATCCATGAGGAATCGAGGGAACTCCTCGAAATTTATATCGACACGTATAGTGATTTTGACTTTTACTGAAGTAACACAAGCATATGCTCCCAAAAAATAAGATGCTGAAACCAAGGTATACCCCAGATCCAAAAACACTGATCAGTACTCCTCAGTCTTTAAAGATACGCGTTTGGAAATTTCGGCATTGTTTAAAGAACTGCAAGCATATGCCACTTTGTAACTTACAGTAATCATCATCATCATCTTAATAACAATACCTAATGGAAGCTTGGCGCGTATTCAGTTATACATTCGATCGTTTATTTTAGACGTTTTTAAGACGTATTAATAATAACTTAACAATATATATTATATATATATATATATATATATATATATATATATATATATATATATATATATATATATATATATATATATATATATATATATATATATATATATATACTAAAAAGGGTGAAATTATTATTTTTAAACAAAAAATTAAACCGACTTCCAAAGTAAAAATACACAAAAAAGTATGAAATATATATATATATATATATATATATATATACGGTACCAGCAAATATGAACGTGAGTTCTATAAAATATTGTAGGATATCGTTTGGGCTGGTAGCGACTTCAAAATTAAGAAGATTAAGTAGAGAAATAGCCAAATTTAAAAGGGGAATTATTTATAAAATAAGTTTTATTTCATACTTTATTGTGTATTTTTACTTTGGAAGTCGGTTTAATTTTTTGTTTCAAAATAATGTTTTGATGGTTAGGCACTACCGAACATCTGATTCTGACAGTACCTATAGTATTAGAAATCTAAATGTTTTTCCTTTTTACCATTTTGTGATATTTACTTTTTCTTTTCTGTTCTTTTATTGTGTTTTTATTGTAATGTTTAAATATAAAATCTTGTCCTAATCTATCAAATAAACATTTTTTATTTCATTTTTTTAAATTCTGCTATAATTTTACTTTCTTTACTCAATCTTCTTATTTTAGAAGTTGGTACCAGTCTACGTAGGTGAACCACAGCACGACACAGCAGCAGGCTTAGCACGACCGGATAAATACCACTGCCTCAAAGACAACCGGCGTGAAATAACGTTTGCGTCGTGTTTCGTCGAGCGAGTTACCAGAGGACCAGGAACGCAAGGGCGCAACACCAGAGGACTTACAAGCGTAACTCCTCTGGTGTTACGAGTGTTCATGAGTGGCGGTAATCGCATAAAACTAAGTCTACACCTACTCCTACACCCACAATCTACACCTACACCTTTTTCAATATTCCTCACCGTTTAAACCTTCCCTGAACTTCCACAATTATATTTTCAAGACCAACATAAGCCAAATCGGTCCAGCCGTTTTCAAGTTTTAGCGAGACATTGGAATTGCAATCAATTTTGACTCGTCCAACAAGCTAATTTTTCTGTCCCGACTATTTGTAAAAACCTCTTAAAAAGTATGCAACTGAAACAGTATTTTTTTCATACTTAACTTCTTAATATTTTCACTATGTCATCTATTAATTTGTAATTATTATTATAAGTAATTTAAAAATATATGATTACAATACAAAATAATCTCAATAATGCGGATTTACAAAGCGAACTCGTGCGTGCTCTACAGTTCGGTTGACTTGAGCTTTAAAGTTCCGCAAATTTTTATAATAACTTGTTTTTTTCGCGTCAATTAAGTAGGTCACTAGTCCAAGTTCAGAGGATTGGAATGCGAAGTTCATAATTTCACGTAAAACTATAGTATAGTAGCTAGTGGGCAAGGTCGGCCGGCTGCACGCTGTTTATACGCAACTCCGATCACAGAGTATCCTATAAACGGTTCGCCTACGGATAGTGCGTGCGGAATTGTGAAATCTCCGTGATAAAAGAACGCGAAAAAAAATATAAGTGCAAAAAAAATTGAAATGGGTAGTACGCTCTTAGCATATAGGTACGAACGTGTATGAATGAAATGTTATGTGAATAATTTGGGATTTGTACAAAATACATTTATTAAAACGTAAGTACCACTACCATTACATTAATTTGGGGTTCACATTTAAAGGACACTTTTATAAAGGTATAAACTACGACTCTTACATAGCCCATAGGTCACTACACTTTACAAATTGCTGACTGTAACACTTTAAATTAAATCATTTTTATTTTCGTTGTTTAATGAACTTTTTCTTATTTTAATGATTTAAGTATAATTCAAAAAGTTCTTAGCCTTGAACACATCGCAATTGGCCATTAATACCTAATACCTACCCTGTATTGATTGATTTAGGGATCAACCCTTTTTGTGGATGTTTATCATAAAATTCCCATAATCATTATCATCTTTAATCAATCATTAATTATTGTACAGCCAGTGGGTAGACGGTTTATTTTTGGTGATTTCTAATGCCCATATTATAGAGAATCATTAAAATATGTAGTTCCTCCTAAAAACTATTTACAAACTTAGTAGTGTATTTTAATAAAAGTAGTAAGCACAATATATCAATGGATTTTCGAGAAACTTTAGTCTGTGACACATCATACGACAGCAATACTCTGTCTGTGGGTATTTTTTGTACTCCATGTAAATAATAAAAGCCATATAAAAAGTACTTGTATCTAAATTACATAAAAGTGGTTTGAAACTATATCGTAATACAGGCGCGGACATTTCTTTCGGACCTATGTTTTACGAAGCAATGCAAATGCTTCGGATAGTCAATATGTCTCAGCTATCTGGTTAAATAGGGCAGCTAATTGAACGACAAGTCCGTTCATTAATGATGACTAATTAATCATCACAAATCCATTAATATTAAATTTAACTAAAAAAACTAAACGACTATCAGCCACCTGATTAAACGTTGCCTTCAATGACTTGGCTAATTGTTCAGTGTTCTTTCGACATTTAGTTAGATACCATTAACGAGAACCTTGGGCATCCAATTAGCTGACGAACTTAATCAGATGGCGACAGATACACTTACTTCGGACTAGCTGTTGCCTGCGGCTCCACCCACGTAAATACAATATCCCTCAGGAACAGTGTAAATTTTCACGATAAAAAGTATCCTGTTCAGAGTTTAAACTACTTACTTACTACTTAATTTCAAAATCCGTTTAGTAGTTTTGCGTGAAAAGTAACAAATATTTATCTATCCATCCTCACAAACTTTCACATTCATAATAAGTAGTAGGATATACAAAATTGAATAAGTGTAAACATGTCATTTATGAATTTGTAATGTAGGCGAATTTACTCATGTATCAAAGCGGGTTGCGAAATAACCACTATTTCGCCATGCCAGAGAACCCGTTGACTAGAGCTACATACACATCATATATATGTCGCTTAATCACTCGTTAATACCATACATATGCCGTATATGTCGCGGGTAACATTTATAGTATATGTGTTAAGTGCGGCTCTAGCCCCTATGTCGCTCTACTGACACAGTGATGTAACTTTATTTTGAATGAATGATGATTTGTCGATAAAGCAGTTTTTTGTTGAACGCAAACATACAATCAGATCGCTTGATGGTAAAAGATGAGAAGACAGCAGAGGGGTTACAAGTGCGTTGAAGTGGTTTAACTGTTATAAGTTATCCTGCATTTGATGGGATCTCTCGAGTTAAAGTTGGTGGAGTTCCTGGGGGCCTACTACGCAATTTTGCTTGGTTGGTCATGGTCATCATTTTGACATTACAACTTTTTAAAAACACAATTTAAAAAGTTAAAATGTCAAAAAAGATTGCGCAAGGCTACGGTCATGTCCAACTAAATAGTCCGCCATTTTTTCCTTGAGAGAACGAACGAAACGCTTTTTCGACCAATCAAATCGTGTGACGTAGTGCATTTTGACGTAAGCCATGAAGTGACAAACTATCAAACGAAATAGTTACCTTCTTCTTTTTTTATACAAGGAGGTCTCAGTGAGTTGCCTATGTGCATAATTTCAATTTTGTTTATCATCTCTAGGCATAAGTGATAAGAATTATCTTTTCGTTTGTTTTCGTTTTTCGTTTATTCTATTTCGTTTGACAGTTCGTCATTTCATATATTTAAATATATGTGTGTATGTATGCGGTCGCACATGTCATGTCGAGGTTTGTCCCATTTTTATATAACCATTTGCATTGGGTAAACCTAAAAATATTTTCAATATTGTATCAGAAGAATATTGCTGTATTATTCGCTAAAGTTATTTACTATTTCACGCGGGCGAAGCCGCGGGCAAAAGTTGATAAAGTACAATAATCGTTAAACATAAAAATATTAATTGATCATTTAACTGGAGACACTTTTTTCTCCATAGTGTTTTCACCATACGTCAAATTTAAAAATGGCCCCAAAAATCTAAAAAATGGAGCCATATAACTGTAGACATTTTTTCTCCATTGTGTTTTCACCATACGTCGAATTTTAAAATGGCCCCAAAGATCTCAAAAGTGAGGCCATTTAACTGGAGACACTTTTTCTCCATAGTGTTTTCACCATACGTCAAACTGCGTCTCGGTACGTTACGGTAACAGTGTCGCGAGTCCAGACATTTTATCTTATCTAAAAATATGCGTACCGCGCTAAAATAAGTTTTCACTACAAAAAAGAAATAAGAAGATCATTGATTAAATTAAATATTACAATCAGTCATTATAGTCCTATAACCAAATACCGTAAAACGGGGTTAATAGAAAGGATCCTGACTTTCAAACCAACTTTAACAATATAAATTCTATGCTTCTGGCAATAAAGCTGCTTTCATCGTGGGAGTCTTATGATATTTTACAACCTTGATATAGTTTTAATTCTGAATTTTTATTTCCTTACGAGAAAAAGCCAATTAAATGTTCAGTTTCTATTTGCCTGGAATGCGGGGTCAATAGATACGACATATGGAGTTAATAGAGAAAAGTGATAGGGTTGTCAAAATATTTTATAACTTAAAAGAAGAAAAAGTTTTTCAGAGGATACCTACTTTATTTTATTATATTAGGTATTTTACTTACATAAATATATACAAAAGTGGGTGTGGTTACAAAGTTAGAAGATACCAACAAACATAAAACATAACATAAAAGTTCTGCCAACCCTAACGAAAGTGGTTGTAATAACCCCTTCCGCGTTTCTATTAAACACTTTCCCGTTTTTATTCTCCCCTTACCTGTTTCTATTCACCTCTCAAGGCGTTTCTATTTACCCCTCAGTTGTCTCTATTCACCTCTTTATCAAAAAATATTTATAAGTGCTGAATTTTTATTTATTTAACCATAAAAAACAAGCAAATCAGAAAATGCCAATATATGCTGTATAGACTTCACTTTCGGTTAAAGTAATTTTAATAATTAAGACACGCCTTTAATTATTACATTTTTTGAAGTTGGCAAGGGCGTAAATCGAATGTAAAAAACCGCTGTACTTTATAGAGGCTTTGTTTCGTAAATTGCTAACTTTAAACTATTAAAATGTTGACAGAACAAAGAAAAAATATTGCAAATGTAAATAAAATACTAATATTTGTGACATGACAAGTAGTTTTTGGATCAGAGGATTTTAAACTTTTTCCTAAGAATGTTTCTATTCACCCCATAAATTATATTCACCCCGTTTTACCAGTATTACAGGGGAGGCCGCCGCCCGAGTAGGAATGCTCGATGTTGCAAAAACATCGATGTTGGCATCGATAATGACATCGATAGCTTATCATCGATGTTCGATGTTTATCGAGCTCTAAACATCGATGTCAGGCAACATAGATGTTTTTTTGCAAACGTCTTCAACTCTTCACGGCCGTCCGTCATCAATACATAGCTATACTACTATTATTAATGATAGCTATGGACGCTTCACACCACGTCAATCTGGCCCCGTTCTAAGACGTATCCGAAGAACTTGTGTTACAGGTACCAGACAACGGAAATATATTTAATACTTTTTATACTATACATATATTTAAGATTTTTATTATATTATACACATATTTAATACACATCCATGACCCAGGAACACAGAAAAACTTTTTGTTCCGTCGGCAGGATTCGAACCTGCGACCTCCGGCTTGAGCACCAAAGCGCTGAACCACTGAGCCACAGAGGTCGTCATTATTATAAATGGGAAAGTGTGTGTTTGTCCGTCTTTCACCAAAACTACTGAACCGATTTAAATGAGGTACAAAGGTCATAGGCTACTTTTTATCGCAGGTAATTGTACGGTTCCTGTGGGATACTTTATTTACAGTTTGACGTAAAAACTACTAAGCCAATTATCATTAAATTTGGCACAGATATAAAGTGGACCACGGGAAAGGAAATAAGGTAATTGTCTACTTTTTATCGCCAGGAAATGTACGATTCCCATGGGATACTTTAATTACTAAAAATTACTAAACCGATTATCATGAAATTTGGCACAGATATGAAGTAGCACATGGGGAAAGACATATGCTACTTTTTATCGCGGGACATATAAGGTTCCCGTGGGTCCGTCCGTGACATCGATGTTACGATGTTTTGAATAAAGCAATATCGATGTTAAAACATCGATGTTTTATCGTATAACATCGATGATCATCGAGCATCCTTAGGAAGAAGAAGAAGAAGAATTAATAACATAACCTATGTTAATGTTTTCGCATTTCAAATTAAGTTTATGTATTCAATTTAGATTTTTATAGAAAAGGAGTAAGTTTTGATATAATAGGTTTGATTCTTTTTGATGTTCGGACCCAATTTCAGATCTATGACTTATTAGATTCCATGATTGAATTGTTATAATTTGTTGTTGTCGAGACTAAAGTTGAAATAAAACGTTTCCCCAAACATTTGCAGTATTTTTATGTTTATTCCTTTTTGTTATTTTCATTATAACTTCTTTGGTCAATGCGTGCAATTGCTTACCTGATTTAAGAGTATTTTTTTATTTAAGTAAGCACGCAAAGAGTTCTTGTCTATACTTTCTTGAGTAGCTACATACTATATTTCTTCCATCTATACTTCTAATATATAAAATTTCCATGTCACAATGTTAATTACCGTACTCCTCCGAAATGGCTTTACCGATTTTTACCAAATTTTATATGCGTATTCAGTAGGTCTGAGAATCGGCTAGTATCTATTTTCCAAATAATTTATAAGGCAAAATAACGTTTGCCGTGTCAGCTAGTAATATTATAAATACGAAAGTGTGTCTGTCTGTCTGTTACCTCTTCACGCTTTAACCGCTGAACCGATTTTTATGAAATTTGATATAGACATACTTTGGGTCCCGGAAAAGGACATAGGATATTTTTTATCCCGAAAAAGTTCCCGTGGGATAATGAATTTACGTGGGCGGAGCCGCGGGCAAAAGCTAGTAGACCTATAGGTATATTATATAAAGACGAGGCAAAAAAATTCCCACACCTAAACTTTTTGGGTCATTTGGGGCAGTCGAGGTTTGACATTGGTCATCTTGACATTTTGACATTTGCTTTCCGCAGTGTAGTCAGTAATGGTGTCTACAGACACACGAATTTGGTACGGAGCGTACAGCGGATCTGGTACGCTCCGTACCAGATCCGAGCGTGTGTAGGGCAGTCCGACGAACATATGAAGAAGGCGAAGAGTTCACCGTTGTCCGCATCGGATCTGGTACGCTCCGTACCATATTCGTGCGTGTGTAGAGCAGTCCGGCGGTTTGGCCGTACAATAGTATCAGTGTTGCCAACTTAGGGATGTACCCCCCAAAATTAGGGAAAATATCTACGGGGTTTACTGGAGGACAGGATGTTTAGAGTTTACTCCTTATGAATCAATTTGTATGTAATAATAAAAATTATTTTAATGTGTGTATATAGCCAGGGATATGAAAATGTATTGGGAGTGAAATCAGATTAAGACAAGTTAGTTTTATGTTATTCACGCGTAAGTCTTTATGTTAAACATATAACCTTTCTTTCTAGCTTATTATCTCTTAGACCTGTCAGTGGTATAACTTATAAGTAATCAGGGGTAAAATTTGGGGAGAAATATTTTTTAAAGTGTTGGTATCACTGCCCGTTATCAATGAATTGCGGGAATCATCGTCGTCGTTTAAAAACCGCACTGTAAATAGAACTCTGTGCTAATGTAATAGAGCATAAAATCGAACACACGAGTGTCGAGCGTTTCGCTTCACTGCACCGTACCAAATTCGTGCGTGTGTAGCGACACCGAATTTGGTCTCCGGATATGGTTCGCTGTACGCTCCGTACCAAATTCGTGTGTCTGTAGATAGCATAATAATGAGGAAGATGTAAATCAAAATTTATTCCCCTTTTTCAGCCCTAACAAAAAATTTAAGCAATAATAAGACTAACTGTGAAAAAATTGTGTTGATATCACGAAAATTGAGTTTTTTATAAGCAAATCAATATGGGAACGCGCGAAAACTGATTGCGCCCGTCGAGTAATGGCTGTGACGTCACATCGCCGTGCGTAGCTAGCTAACTATGCAATGTGCATACAGTATGTTTTTGACACGCGCTCTGTAAACTTACCTTCGTTCATTTCGATTAATTTTTATATATTAGTATAATAAATATGACTTAATAGGGAAAATTGTTAAATTTAAACAAAAAATTAATACCAACTTTCAAAGTAAAAACGCACAAAAGAGTATGAAATAAATTTTATTTTCTAAAAATAATTCTCCTTTTAAATTCGGCTAAAATTTTAACTATTTCCCTACTCAATCTTCTTAATTTTGTAGTCTGTGCCAGCCCAAACAATATCCTGATAAAACAATATTTTATAGAACTCACATTTAAGTTGGCAACCAACTTCAAAATTATGAAAATCGAGTAGAGAAATCAAAAATTTCAAACTCAAAATGGGCTATGAAGTACATTATTTTGATAGAACAAATCTTTATCAAGTAAAAGTTACGCCATCTTGGTTTTCACAATACTTCAAATGTTAGCCATCTTGTTTTCACCATACTTCAAATGTCAAAATGGCCCCAAAAATCTCAAAAATGGGACCATTTAACTGGAGATAGTATACGTCTATGAGAGAAATAATTAAAATTTTTGCCGAATTTAAAAAGGGAATTATTTAGAAAATAAGATTTTTTTCATGCTTTTTTGTGCGTTTTTACTTTGGAAGTCTGTTTTCATTTTTTGTTTCAAAATTATAATGTTTTCCATTTTTAGGGCTCCACTTAGGGCACACAAGGAACGCTTATAGTTTCGCTCGCTCCGTCCGTCCGTCTGTTATACTTCCGTAATTATGAATATTGATGGATGAAATTTGGTACAGTTATAGATTGTGTGTAGATCTTAGGTTTGGCATAATAAAATAATAATAATTTTATATTTTAGGGGTAGCTCTGAAGGGGGGATGAAATATTTTTTCATTCTACCCCATTTGTGGGGTATCGTGTAATAGGTCTTTTAGAATTAAGGTAAGGTTTCTTTTAACATTACTTTTTTACAAAGTCGACTATTTTCGAGTAATCAGCCTCCAGTGGTTTGTAAGTTGGTCCCCCCTCCCTTAGAATTTCTAAATTATAAGAGATAGAAACTTGTAAGCTTCTATGCTAATAGATCATGCTAAAAACTCTTTAGGAAAATTATTTTAAGCGAAATCGGATAGTAACTTTTGAAGTCACTTGAAAAACCTATTACGCGATTTCCAAACGTGTGTCTTTAAAGACTGAGTTCTGTTCAATGCTTTTGGATCTAGGGTATACCCTTGGCACAAAATTTTACTTTTTGGTATGATATGCTTAATTTACTTCACATTGGCCAAATTCTTAAAGATGTACCTATACATTTTGAGGAGTTCCCTCGATTCCTCATGGATTCCATCATCAGGTTTCCACTTTAGTGACTAAAGTCTAAAAGGGCCAATTTCAAATTAGGGGCCATCCATAAATAACGTCACACGTTAGGGGGGAGGGAGGGGGTCGACGAAGTGTGACATTGTGTGACAAGGGGGTAGGAGGAGTCCTAATTTTCGTGACGTCACATTTCAAAATCTATTTTAATCTAATTGTTAATATAGTAATCATAAGTAATAGCTATATGGTATTATGATAGCTATTGCCCCAGTGTCGAGACCCCCCAGCCCCAGTGATGTTTAAGAGATCATAATGTTGTTTTTTTATTACATAAGTTATTTTTTTTCGCCGAGAAAATGCGTTTCAGCATCCCACTAGGGGATAGCGGTCCTACCCGTGAGTATGTGAGACTCTGCTGCACCCGAAAAGATGGTGAATGGGCGCAGCCCCTACTCAATAAAAACTCGGCGGTACTCCACTCCATACCACCCTTGGCGGGCCACGGGATCGATCGAAAGACGATCCATGCGTCAGATGGGCATATAAAAGTTGGACCTGTGCCTAATCTCTCGACAGTCGTGTCGGTCATCCGTCCCACCAATTCAAATTAAACAAATTTCGGAACTGCTGTTTTAATTGAATAATTATTTCTAGATGTAAAATTGTAAAATGTGACGTCACGCTAGGGAGGGATGGGGTCTCACAAATGTGACAAGGACGGGGGAGTGGGTCAAAAATCATGAAATTCGTCTGACGTAATTTATGGATGGCCCCTAAAACTCGAGAACGGCTAGACCGATTTGGCTGATTTTGATCTTAAAATAATTGTATCAGTTCAGGGAAAGTTCAAAAGGTGAGAAATTAATATATATATATATATATATATATATATATATATATATATATATATATATATATATATATATATATATATATATATATATATATATATATATATATATATATATATATATATATATATAGCCCTAACGTATATCCGCCTCCTTTTTTTGGATGTCGGTTAAAAAATACTAAAATATAATAGTCAATCTATGACATTTTGTTCACAAAGTTTTTTGTCGAGATCTCAAACAAGTGACTACACCATGAACATAGTTATAAGCGAGGGGAAAAAGTAGGTAGGGAGTTTTTTGTATTGTCTTATTTCATCTTTTAAGTTTCATTAAATAGATTAAATATATTTTTTAAGTAGGTACCTAACATATCTGCGTGACTCTTGTTTTATTTCTCTATGTAAAACCCATTGTTTAAAATACATTGTCACTAAAATACTGAATTCATTCTGAGCATATTCTATAAACTAAACATTTAGTAATGCAAAAAAAAATGTAGGTAGATGTTTCGTATTTATTTAGGTACCTACTCAGTACTCACATTAAAATATTCTTCGCAATAAATGTCTACTGATTTTTGTAGCTATAACACTTTTTTCAACACTTTACACAACTAATTTTCTCAGATTTTGTCGTTGGGCACATGAAAAAAGTATTTTTCTGGAGTGCTAACCGTTGTATTATACATAAAGGTGTTATACAATATCTATATGTTATTTTATCACCATAATTCCAAAAATTTCAATAAAACTTCAAAATTACTGCACGAGTTCCTTACCGCGGCGGTCAGAGCCGGCGAAATGACGTCACGCGTTGAGCGGTCAAGCTCGCGCTGATTTTAAAAACATCCAACTTTAAAAATTAATAAAAAAATCAGTTTTTGAGATATCGAAAAAATTCTTTCACTAATATTTTTTAGATTTTATTTTTGATTTTTATACATTATAAAATAATTACACTCATCTAGCTCATTGACAAGATCAAGATAACGTTTTCTTTTTGTATGAAATCCATCAAGTTTTGAAATCATTGGTTTCGTTTTCAAAATGAAGCTAGCTAATCAGTTTTATTAAATAAGTGAACAATTGACAGTTTTTTGGTCTTGTGTACTAAACATAATAACTACAATTTTTATAAAAAAATATAACCCGACTACGTATATTCTATAACCTATAATGTTACCCGGGCTATTATTACGAATTTATTGATACCTCATTTATCAAACTCAGACCAGTAGTTTAGGCGCTACGAAGGAACAAACACACATACAAACTTAGACTGCTAAAAATGTCCTACTCAGTTTAAAAAGTTAGCTGGTATCGTGTGTATTATGTATACTACCGACAGGCACTGTAAGTGTAAGTTGAGAGAATTTGAGTGTACGAAGTCTCCCATAAAATCCATGTGCCATGTCCTCCCGTACAAAAAATAATAATTTAATTGTTTTGTTGATAGTAAGATGCACATAAATTAAGGTGTTATAAAACTACCACAGATTACCCGTAAAATATCTATTTTTTTCTATTATATTAAGATATTGTACATCATACCTACCTACTTATGTACATTATTTTTATATACTAGTCAAAAGAAAATAAGGGCCACTTGATAATTTTGAAGTCTGACCAAATTTATAAATTTTTAAGCAACCCTAAGTGGCTAAATCGTTTTTGTGGTAATTCCCTAAGTGATAACAAACTAATGGGAGCATACCACTTGCGTATTTTTTGAAGTGGGTAGATTTTTTTTCAACCACCTAATTTTACCCCATTTTTACACTAACTTTTAACTCATTTGTGAATTTCTTAGTGATCGGTTAAATTTTGTTGATTTGGAGCGTGAATAAACATTTTAAAAACACAATGCAGGGGATACGAAGACATATGGACGTACAGACCACAACTACAGCCATAACATTGATTCAGGAGGGTTGATCGCAACGTTCTGTAGCTTTGCAATTGGGTTTTTCACAGCGGGTGATCTAAAACGCTTGGAATCGGTTTCAAGAGACTGGGAGTGCCACCAGAAGACGAGGCTCAGGCAGGAATCGAGCAACCACATCACAGGAAGATCGCTACATACGCCTGACTGCGCGCAGGGAGCGATTTGTCACCGCTTCTTCCTTGCAAAACCGCTTGCGGCAGGCGACAGGTACGAGCGTTAGTGACCAGACGATTAGAAATCGGTTGCATGAAGATCAACAATTCTCTAGGAGATGTGTAGTATGGATTCCATTGACAGGTGCTCATCGTGCATACCGATTAACATTCGCAAGGCAGTACAGTTTTGTTCACGGATGAGTCCAAAGTAAAATTTTTCAGTGATGATCGTCGTATTAGAGTATGGAGACGCAAAGGTGAGCGATTTTCGGATGCGTGTATCCACCAAAGTGACAGATTTGGGGGTCCCAATGTTATGGTGTGGGAGGAATTTCTCTATTAGATAGAACTGAGCTGGTAATCCTCAATGAAGGCACGGTAACTGCTCAACGATATATCGAACAGGTCATAAGACCCCATGTGGTGCCATATGCACACAGTTTCAAGTTGATGCACGACAATGCCCGTGCTCATAAAGGTAGAGCCACTAGACAAGCTCTACAAGAAGTTGGTATAGAGGTGTTGCCGTGGCCCGCTAACGATCCGGACCTCAATCCGATTGAGCATATGTGGGATTTGTTAAAAAAAAGTGTTCGCAACACAAATCTACCCGTGCACAACGAAGCACAACTCATAAATGTGCTTAAAAGAAGCTGGGAACAAATCCCTCAAGAGACAGTACGACACCTGGTAGAGAGTATGCCTACCAGACTTCAAAAATGCATACAAAAGAGGGGAGGCCATACACCATACTAATAAAAATAAAAAAATCCTAAAAATGTTTAATATTTTTTTAAGAAATCACTTTTTACTTTTATTTTAGTTTTAAGAATAAATGCTTATTTTATTAAAAACAAAATTACTGGCCTTTTTTTTATTATTTCAATCATTTCTTTTACCTATTTACATTAAAAAATAATCAATTTATTAATTCCAATCATTTTTTAACCCTGAAACCTCATAACATTTTTAAAATACCAAAAAAACGCAGTGGCCCTTATTTTGTTTTGACTAGATATTTTATGGGCTTATCACGATAGTGACCTGAAATGCCTTTTAACGGCTGACAAAGGCCCTCCCTCATCACTCGTAATCTGATCGGAACCCTTTATTTAGGGTCCAGCCGACTATTTATATTATACACTAGTCAGTGCCCACGACTTGGTATGCTATTTCATAACAAACGTTTGTACTTCGCCTCCATTTTTGTACTCGTACACTAGCTTTTTCTCGCAACTTCGCCTAAAATAAAAATATTCGCAACATGGTTTTAAGTAGCCTACATATTTTCTCAACAAATAAACAATATAACACAGAATCAATTTTTATAATGGACCCAGTAGATTCAGAAATTAGCGTATTTAAACAAACTCTTGCGATTTATAATAATACGAAATGTTCGTGGGAACCGTACATTTTCCCATTGATAAAAATAGCCTATGTACTTCCCCATGGTCTACTTCATATCTGTCCCAAATTTCATGATGACCGGTTTAGAAGTTTTTACATGAAAGCCTTACAACGAAACAAACAAACTCACATTCACATTTATAATAATAAGTTTAGTAAGGATTAATAAAGTGTAAACTGTAGTAATAGTTACATATTAAATAGGTTTTGAAGTATTTTTACGGTGATAACATCACATCACTAATAATTATAATTATTATATTAAGACTAGCTTTTGCCCGCAGCTTCGCCCGCGTGAAATTGGGTTTAAGTCAGAGGGAAAGCTTATTCAGAAAAATACCACTACCAAAATTGAATACGTAATGGTGTACGCACTGCATAGCCAGTTGTATGTTACTTGAATGTTTCCTGCGACTTCGTACACTCAAGAAATGTACCGGCAACTGTACCATGAACAAAAATTTAATAAGCTGCAAAAATTATTCAGTGTTAATTTTAAATTTTAAAGTTACGTAGTATATTGCATGAAAAACTAAACATATGTACATACAAACGTTTGCGTTTAGGTAGGTATAATATTAAGTAAGGATTTCTTTGTAACTGATAATTAATATTTTCACAATTTCGAAAATCTTTTGAATGAGAAGACGTTGGTAATTGACAATTAAAGTAGCGCATGGACTTTAAACTTATTAAAAATAATTTGGATTGTGATCATCCATCCTAGTTGGGACCACGACTGAGTTTGAGAGAGAGAGATGAGTTAGCAGTACGACCACGAAGCCATCGAGCTTCTTACTTATTCCTCATAGAATCATACACCTTAATGATTAGGTAATACCTAGGTAAAGTTTTAACCAATTTAAATATCTGGTTATTCTAAAGTATTTTATACTATGCTATTCTTTAGATTGATAAAACTTTTTGCAGGTATACCATACTATATATTTATTATATACCACAGTACTAAATCTATGCTATGAACCGATTGAATTGAAATACCCGGACAAAATTGTAAGCAGAGCTACTAACCGCGTGAAACCGCGTGTTTATCCAAAGCCTAAACTACTACGGTAACAAATTTTATAAAAATCCGTTCCGTAGTTTCTGAGATTAGCGCGCACAAACGTACAGATAAACAAAAAAAAATAAGTAATTGTTTTGTGTTAAAAACTAAAAACCTATTATATATTAAACACTAATAAGTACCAAATACCTACTAAGTGCCTCATACATTCCACCAGGCATAGATAGTGACATATACCTGACTTTGTTCAATGAATTACTGTTGATAATACAAATAAAATGTTATGATAAACTTTGCGTAATTGGCGATTTTAACTTACCTCTTCTTGATTGGTACTCGAGTGGAAAACAAATGAAACCACTAAATAACTTACATTCGCCTCCAAACTCCCACCTTTTAAATTTTATGAGTGCAACAAACTGTGTACAAGTAAACTGTTACAAAAATAGCATGAATAGGTTGCTCGATTTATGTCTAACTAATATCCAAGATTGTAGAACCTTCTCCGCACCTGTGACCCTTGTTCCTCCAGACGCACACCACCCCCCTTACTATGTTTTAATACCTATCGACGACAACGGTTTTAAACCTATGACTACTCAAACAACTTCAAGATATTGTTTTAAGCGTGCTAATTATGAACAAATAAATAATGATATTTTAGAAATCAATTGGTATGAACAATTTCAAAACAAATCTGCAGAATGTTGTATTAACTTTTTTTATGAGACTATGTACAACATTATACGTAAACGAGTGCCTACAAAACGTGTATCCAACAGTAACTTCCCCGTGTGGTTTACACCCGCGTTGATACACATTTTTAAGGATAAGAAAAAGGCCTGGGTTAAATGGAAGTTATATAAAAACGTATCAGACTATTCTACATTTTCCTTGCTTCGAAATAGATTTAGAAAGGAATCTCATAAATGCTACATTAATTACATGACTTTTGTGGAAGATAATATCCCTAAAAATTCTAAATATTTTTGGAACTATATAAATAATCGCAAAAGTCTGTCAGTCATACCTATCAATGTACACCATAACGACAAGGAAGCCAAAACGCCTCAGGATACTTGCAACATGTTCTCTACTTTCTTTCATTCAGTTTTTCAACCTTCTGAGGTGCTCGAGTCATTGAACGCGGACATTATAGTTCATGAGGGCGGAGAATTTTCCAACGAATCAATTATTATTGGTGATATACATCTGGAGGAAGCGAGTGTTCTTAAGGAACTTAAGGCCTTGGACAGTACAAAAGCTGCGGGACTTGATAATATACCTCCCATTTTCCTAAAATATACAGCCGTAGCCATATATAAGCCGTTAACTATACTTTATAATAAATGTCTAGTGGAAGGATTATGTCCAACAGTATGGAAGTCGGCCAGAATCACCCCAATTCACAAGGGAGGTTCAAAAAGAGACATTACCAATTATCGACCAATTTCAATACTACCTGCACTATCTAAGCTATTGGAAAGACTAGTACATAATAATATTTACCCTCTGTTACACAGTACTATCCTTCCCCAACAGCATGGTTTTGTCCGCAGTCGCTCCACCGTCACTAATCTTATGGTATATACTAACGAACTATTTATAAATTTAGACAACAATAGACAAACAGACAGCATATATACAGATTTTCGAAAGGCATTTGACCGTGTAGACCATAAAATGTTACTGGAAAAACTAGCTTTTAATGGTATTCGTGGCAATCTCTGGAGGTGGTTCAAATCTTACGTTACAAACAGGACACAAAAGGTTGTTATCAATGGGTACGAATCAAAATCAGATACGGTTGTTATAACGTCTGGAGTCCCACAGGGGTCTATCCTGGGGCCCCTGCTGTTCATCATTTACATAAATGATGTTCATAAATGCTTCGTAAATAGTAAATTTTTGTTATATGCAGACGACTTAAAAATTTATCGAACAATTGACAACGCTGATGACCAGCAGGGGCTTCAGGAGGATCTAATTAGATTCGCTAACTATTGTAATACCAATAAACTACAGCTAAGTCTAAATAAATGTAAAATAATCACATTTACAAGGAAACGACTGCCCTCAGTATACGCTTATTTCATAGACGGACACAATTTAGAAAGAGTACAGACCATTCGTGACCTTGGGGTTGTATTGGATACAAAATTAACTCTCGATGCTCATGTTGATACTTTATGCAGTAAAGCTTTTAAAATGTATGGGTTTGTGTTGCGAGCTAGTAACGACTTCACACGTCCTAGCACATACTTATATTTGTATAAATCTTTAATCCGCTCGCAGTTAGAGTATGCTGCATGTATTTGGGACCCAATGTACATTAAATACTCAAACTGCCTTGAAAGAGTGCAGAAAAAATTCCTAGGTTGTGTACAATACAAATGCTGCCACAATTACTTACCGTATCCGAAGCTGTTAGAAAAATATAAACTCCTAAACTTGAAGTGTAGGAGAATTCAATTACAGATAATGTTTTTGTATGATATCTGCCATAACAGATATGACTGCATTGATATTGTCAATAGTATTAGTTACAGAGTGCCTCTTAGAATGCAAACCAGAGCTTGTCGTACTACTCCAGTTTTTGCTACACGATTATCACGCACTAATGCAGGCCTTCGTGCGCCCATTCATCATGTACTTACTTTATATAATTGTTACTTTAGTGATATTGATATTCATGCCAATAGTGCTAGTGCTTATAAAAAGCTTATAACAGAAAATATATCAAAAATGAATATGTTATGCATGTCAAACACTACCTTTTCTTGAAAATATTGTGTAGTGTATACTCTTTTCTTTTTGTTGTTGTTAAGAAAAATTCTAAAATTATAACATTATTATTGTAGACTAGAGGTCGACCAGTGGTCCAAATTCGGCCATAATTCACGTTGAAATTTTGAAGTTTTAACTTGTTTTTAGGTTCTTTTGCCTCTTAGATACGCAATAAAAATATGAAAATGTTGTTTGTGTATTGTTAAAGATAGTTAAATTTTATTTTTATAAATTTAATGTACTTCTAAGCGTTGTTTTTCAAAATGTCAGTTTTCGGCAGGTATCCCTGCACTTAAACTTTAAATGTGCCAAATTTCACACTGATCAGTATGCACAACTCTTGTAAAACCGTACTAAATTTTTTTGGTTCACGTATTATTATAGTGATAAGTAATTGTTAGCAAACCGGCTACTGCTCTCAATTTGATTATAATTATATGTACATCTGTGGTAAACGGTGTGGATGTCACAATTAGTTGTATTGTTACATGTTGATTGTTAATCATATTTTATTGTGATATTGTTTGTTTACCCAATAAACGATAAAAAAAATAAGTACAAATAAATTAAATATAACATACAACAACAAAAGAGAAAGAAATTTAATTATACACTCAAAATATTCTACTGAAATATCCATACTATCAATAGAAAGAAATGGGAAAGTGTGTGTCTGTCTGTCTGTTTGTCCGTCTTTCACGCCAAAAGTACTGAACCGATTTAAATTAAATTTGGTACACAGGTAGTCTAGAGCCTGAGAAAGGACATGTACGGTTCCCGTGGGATACTTTATTTTCAGTTTCACGTAAAAACTACTAAACCGTTTATCATGAAATTTGGCACAGATATAAAGTAGACCATGGAGAAGGACATAGGCTACTTTTTATCGCGGGACATATAAGATTCCCGTGGTTCACTGTACTTACGCAGGCGGAGCCACGGGCATGAGCTTGTGTATAATATATGTTTTATGAATTATAATATAATAAGTATATTATAATTAAATGCATCAATCGCAAATATCTAAGTGCCTAGTTTTTGCGAGTACCTACTAAGATTTTCATCAAATTTAACTTTCGAATTCTTGTCAGATTTATTTTTCAACATGATGACAATATAATATTATGTCAAAATAAAAATAAAGCTCCCCACTCACGGACTATCGATTGCTTCGATCAAATTGGAAATTAATTCGTATTTGAAAGTAAATTGCTAACGACAAACTATTACACAAAATGATTAGTATAAGACCTACCAGCTAGTTTTTGCGCTGGGGGTCAAAAGTTGGAACAAAATTTACGCGTATATATACGAGTTTCATATAAAAAGTATATTAAGGTGGTCCTAGGATCTCAGACTATATTTAATTTTTATCTAAACCGATTTACTTGCAACTACGAATCCAGTAAATGATTAAATTGTAAAGACTAAATCGATCGATCGCTTGTGAGTGGGAGCTTTAAATCAAAAGCACTAAGGAGTATTTATACATCTTTCTTTCCCTTTTTATTCCCGTTAGGGGCCGAATTTCAATAAACTATGATACACGAATTCCATCAATTCTGTTACATAATGTTTGTGCAAAATATGAAGTTGATTGGACCAAGGAATCACGTTGCCCCATACAAACTGTTTTCCCCCTTTTCACCCCCTTAGGAGTCGAATTTCGAAAAATCCCTTCTTATCGGATCCCTACGCATTACAAAGAGCAAGCCCTGCAAGTTTCAGGTCTCTACGATCAGCGGTTTAGGCTGTGCGTTGATCCGTCAGTCATTCAGGACAAAGGATTTTATATGTATAGATTTAAGACGTGAAGCAAAAACTTTCAGGACAGTTTTATGATATAAATTGTGCATCGGGGGAGTATGAAATTTGACTGGTTTATTAAAGTTTATGTGAAAGTGAATGCAGAAAGCTATTTTTTAATTAATGCTTAGAAAGTCAATAGTGGTCTACTCCGGAGTCCGGAACAAATCCGTACGCGTGTTAAAGGTTTTAGGCTTCAATTAAAGTTCAAACTTAAAAGTATATAATTTATAATGGACGAATTTTGACCACAGGGCGACCACTAGTTTAACATTTTAATCACATTTGCATTTTTATTGCTTATCATTTTTTGGAACGAAAGTTCCTTATGGGGCGTTGCGGAGGCTATTCGGTAAAAAACGTCCTTAACGTTAAAACCGGAATTTTATATATTTTAATATTCTGACAATTCGAAAGGGTTTTAGGGTTAAAGGAAGCAAAATTTGGCAAGTTTTAAACATTCGGTATGGTCTAACGTCTAAAATACTTGTCTCTAACCCAGGGGGTGGGTTAAATCCGCGGTATCGGAATTTGCTTTTTACATCTTTATCTTAATTATAATATATTATCTTTATATACACTCGCGTCACTCGCACAAAATAAATATTTTATTTTGTGCGAGTGACGCGAGTGTATATGTCACCGGAAAATAGCAAGAACCGCAAGTTTATAAATTTCCTTGGAAATTTATAAACTTTCGTAGGATTCTAGACGATAGATAAATTATATTATTTTACGCCCACATTTTCGCAAATTAATAAACTTACCGAACTCACGCGTAAAATAATAAGTAAGCAATAACCAAACGCCATGTGCGCTCTGATTGGTTGAATAAGTCTATGGACACAAGCATTGTCACTTGTCAACATCGACCAATCAGAGGGCAGTGTGTTATTTGCCGTATTTAAAAGAAGCGTAAAATTTAAAGCTCTTCTGTGATTGGTCGAACCTTTAGAATCTTACGAATGGATATCCGATAGTTTATAAATTTACCACGAGACGTCGCAAATTGGTAAATTTGCGAAAATGTGGGCGTAAAATTATACAATTTATCTCTCGTTTAGAATCCTACGAAAGTTTATAAATTTCCTAAGAAATTTATAAACTTGCGGTTCTTGTTATTATCCGGTGACATATTATAATATATCACTGAACTCCTCCTAAACGGCAGGACCGATTTTAACGAAAATTTTTGTGTGTATTCAAGTGCATTCGATAATGGTTTAGATTTGCAATTGGACCCGGTAGGCAGGGCCGAACCGCCCCTATGTGCGATGTGTGCGGCGCACACAGGCGCCAAGACGATGGGGGCGCCGCGGGCGGCTAAAACATGAAGATTCGTAAAAATAAGAGGCGCTTCATAGGTTTCGCACACAGGCGCTGCCGGAGGTCGGCACGGCCCTGCCGGTAGGTAACGCTGCTGTCAGTACATCAACAAATATTAAGGCGGTACGAAGTTTTCCGGGACAGCTAGTACATATAAATAATAAATAAATAAATAAATCTCATATGACGTAGTCATCTACTAAGGAAGGATATTTCAAAATTTCAACCCCTATGGGGATGAAATAGGGGATGAAAATTTAAATTGTAAAATTAAATAAACCTAATTGTACGAACGAAGCCACAGGAAATTAATACTTTTTTTCTATAAACCTCAAATAGAACTTGAAATCAATACTTTATAATTAGAACTTCGTTCCTATCTGGTTAGTTCTGTCCCTCGACACCACACGGCTTTTTTTATATCTAAGAGTCAAAACAAAGTATATAAGTGTCTATTGTGTGGGGTTCCTTATAACTCCATTCCTATCGGCTTCACTTACCACTTACCTTTTGAAGACCCTAATCCAAATACCTCCCTATTATACAAACTAGGGTTTCCCTATAAAAGAGAACTTAAAAATTCAACAACTGCGCGGCCTCTAGTTAGTTATCATGTCGTTAGCCCTAACGGATTATTGTTTACTTCTCACCTAAGTTTCCCGCTGTATTTGTACGTCCCTAACAAAACAACTCTACATTCGTAGTTGCAGTCTTAGCAACAAAGTATTCCAAGAGGAAGACTTTGTTGTTACTTACTTAAGTAAGACTGCGGAAAATGAAGCATAAAATTACTTTAATTAGAAGTAACTAATAGAAAGTTCTAAAAATGTATCTTATAATTTTACTATGTATTTAAACAAATTACATGTCAAACCAACTATTTAACATTTAGTTAAATAGTTGGTTTGACATGTAATATTAATGATCCCATAATTCATGAGGATTGCAACGATGCATTTGTATGTTTCATGTAAAAACATATCTGAGACGTGATCACATGACTCTACACTCCACAGCTGCAGGCATGACCCGGGGCCCGCATGCGGCCCGCAGGCCTTTGCCATGTGGTTTAAATTAGCTCAGGGGCCGCTTAGCTAATCGGGATTGTTTACAAACACGATCTATCAAAAAATTCCGATAATAATCGCGGACAAACCGATATCGCCTGGCGTCCGAGCGTTTATGACAATATTTGGTAATGTTTGAGAATCATTGATTTTTGGGGTTTTGTGAACGAATTGTGGATTTTTATAGATGTGCGGCTCGTTAGGTTTTGCTTAAATAAAAAATGATACGCAATCTTGAAAAGGTTAGTCATGCCTGGTTCTAAAGTCTACATAATACTATATAAATAAATCTCTTAAAAGTCAATGATCGACCTCCGTGGTCTAGTGGTTAGAACGTTGGCTCTCGACTCAGAGGTCGTGGGTTCGATTCGCGCATTGGAACTACAAAAAATGTTGTTTCCAAGTTTGGTTAGGACAATGCAGGCTGATCACCTGATTGTCTGATAAAAAAGATGATCCATGCGTCGGATGGGCATGTAAAAAGTCGGACCTGCGCCTGATCTCTCGCCAGTCGTGTCGGTTATCCGTCCCACTGGATTATGAGAGTAAAGGAAGAGAGAGTGCTCTTGTGTACTGCGCACACACTCGGACACTATAAAATTACTCCTGCGTAACTGGCTTGGTTTCAATGAAATCGGCCACCGTCACCGAGATCAGTTAATATTTTATCTTACCAGATGAAATCTGATATGATCGTATTATTTTCGTCTATTTCATAAACAGATTACGATACGACGTTTCCCAACGACACGACCTCAGCGAATGAGATTTTTCCCAAAAACAATCTAATGTTTGTAAACAAAAGAAAAAACAATTTTGTAACACAATCGAGATTTCTATAAAATTCTTGAAACCAGTTCAAGGTGAAATGCGTAGTCGGGAATCGGTTATTGACCTTCACAATACGCATAAACAACCACGGTAACCTAGACCCATGGGCGGGTTATATAACAAATCATGTTTGACATAATCGTATAATACATTTAAATTAATTTTAATTTTGACCTTCACAATACGCATGAACAACCACGGTAACCTACACCCATGTGCGGCTTATAAAACAAATCATGTTTGACATAATCTTATTACATATAAATAAATTTTATTTATGTTTTCATCCCGCCTGCTCGACAATGTATCGGATATATTATAACACGCAATCTCAACGTAAAGCATGTCATTGACTCCCAAGGGAGATAATGTTGTATGAAACTCCCAAGGGATTAAAGTGATTTGAATTTGGAACGTTAAAATTCGTATGAAAACTTCTAATAGATACGCATCCATCATAGAGTTTTTCAATAATAATATGGTATTGCTGAGAGTTTATTCGAAAATCGAACTGGCCACCTATAACAAAAAAAATTCCGATTCAAAAAATTCAGAGCAAAAGCCAGTGTTTGGTGCTATTTTCAGAAATTAAAATAGGTACCTACTACGTTATTTAAACAGTTCCGTGTTTTAACATTCTCCCTAGTAAAAATATTACTCTGTTCCTCCATAACTGGACAAATGTGTCCAATATCAATATTAACTTTTAACAAAATAAATGTTTTATTTATGTAGCCCTGGGTTTTTATTGCCTCGCAGTAGGTATGAAAAGTAGAGTACCTATGCACCTCTAGGATAAAGCCTGTCTTCGTCTTGGGCAGCATGAACCCCTCGCTTCACTCAGGACTCTACATAACTCCCTCGCTTCACTCAGGAGTTAAAGTTTTAACTTTTTAACTGTTTTAACTCTAGAGTCCCTTGTTACGCTCAGGATCCAATATGCTGCCCGTGACATAAGACACTGCTTTATCCCCTTGGTGCATAATCTACTATTTCATACCACCTGCTCGACAATGTCCGATGAAACTCCCAAGGGATTAAAGTGATTTAAATTTGGAACGTCAAAATTCGTATGAAAACTCCTAATAGATACGTATCTATCATAGAGTTTTTCAATAATCATATTGTATTGCAAAGACGTTTTATTCGAAAATCGATCTGGCTACCTATAATATTAACATTCTCACGGGTCAAAATCTTCAGTCACAAGTTCCTGAATCTTTAAGTACTTCTCAAATAAACTCCACCACAACTTCCATAAATGTTCCTAATAAAAATATTACTCTGTCCCTCCATAACTGGACAAATGTCCTCTGGCATCGTCCCGGCTTCTTGGAAGACAGCCTTGGTGCACCCGATCCCCAAAAAAGGTGATCGCTCAAATCCTTCCAACTACAGACCAATCGCCATAACCTCTCTCTTCTCAAAGATAATGGAATCCATTATCAATGGCCAGCTTCTTCGATACTTGGACGGCCAGGGATTACTAAGCGACAAACAATACGGGTTCCGTAAGGGTCGCTCGGCTGGTGATCTCTTGGCGTACCTAACTCATCGTTGGGCTCAGGCAATTGAGTCGAAGGGAGAAGCATTGGCTGTTAGTTTGGACATTGCGAAGGCCTTTGATCGGGTTTGGCATAAAGCGCTGCTTTCAAAGCTTCCATCATACGGGCTGCCCGAGAAATTATGCAAGTGGGTCACAAGTTTCTTAGCAGACAGAAGCATAAAGGTCGTAGTTGACGGCGAATGCTCGGAAACTCAGTCAGTTGATGCTGGTGTCCCTCAGGGCTGTGTGCTATCGCCTACCCTATTCATACTGCATATCAATGACATGTTACAGACCAACGGCATTCATTGCTATGCGGATGATAGTACAGGGCGCCTAGACAAATTACCTTCGTTAAAATTCGGAAAGATCTGTCGTATCGACTTCTCTTTTGAGATCACGACATTTTGTGCCTAGCCAAACGCACACTGTTGTTCGAATCGCAACAACGAATTGCTCAAACGTTAGTTGTTTATGATTTCAAGAATTTAGCCGTCAGTTGTGAAGTTGTCAAATGTCATATATATTTTTTTTAAATTATTGATGGCGTTACGGCATAAAACTATTTGTCAGTGTCAAGTTAAAAAGGCAGACAACTAGATTTAATGTAGTATGATTTCAACACCGTATTATTTTCAAGTCTAATGTCTAGTCAAAGTTCAAAATACAAATAGTCAGTGCAAGTCAGTCGATTCAGTAAAACGGTACCTAGAAGTTTTATTGAAAATTCCTGGAGTGTTTTGTATAAAATGGAATCAAATTTCAAGTGTAGAAATTTACAAAAAGAATAAAGTAGGTACTTATTTAACAAGGCCGATTATTACGGTTGTAAGGCTGGAACATGAAGCATAGATACCAGGAGTCCGAACGGTATAGGCTTTTTAATAATAATTATGTACACAATAATAGGACCAGATCTTAGTTCTCTTTTCTGCCGCTAGGCGTGCGAGACCGACGAGTACCAAGTGTTGCCAATCCTATTATACCGAGTGTTGCCAATACTATTTTTTAAAACAATTATTTTTAAATTACCGTTAGGCAATTACCGTGTTCTACGGTATCTTTTTTTCGAGAACAGTTTCTAAGAATTTCCTAAAACTTTTATATAATAAGATTTCAATCTTTCCAGAGCTGTCAATAGCAACTTTAAACTTCCCGCGTAATTTCAAACGAGTGCATGTCGAACCGTCGCGCGCTCTACCGGCAAAAATCTGTCCCCGTAATTGAGACCATTATTTTAACATTACGTTCGGACTCCTTGTTATCTATACTTCGTGGGCTGGAACTTCAATATGCACCGAAATCCGAAACACCGGGAAAAATTCAGAGGATTATAAATTAGACACACAATTGGATAACTGTTTATCTATTGTATGACTCCAGAGTTCTATTTTGAATAATTATATTATATAATACATTATTTAATTAATTATCTTCTAGTTTTCATTGATAATACAGATTTTATACAGATTTCTTGCCAAATGGTCATAGGACACACATTATAAACAGATTTTAAGAGATTACACTAAAGGCCATACTCACGGTGCGTCCAGCAAATCCAGCACCGGTACTATTATGAATTTTAATATTATCCGGTGTTCAGCATAAAATATGTGTACAGTCTGACAAGGATCTTTTGGCACGTGGACAAAATCAGAACTAACATCGCCGTCTTGTAAAATGTCACTTTTAGTATTATATTGTATTGTTTTGTAGTTGCGACACTTACCTTTTGGCACGTGGATAAAACTTAGATCATTTAATACGGGATACGCCTTACATGAGATTTCCCCTCTGCCGAGGTATAAGATTTTTGAATCTAATGCGTTCATAAAAACTATTTGCGTAATCGATTTTAACCATTATGTGCATCGGTATAGCATCGAAAGGACGTCCGAAATGCTCCGCTAAAAATGCCGATTTGTGCTCTTATGTCCTGTAAAAACAAGTCCAACACGTCGAATCTTAAAAAAGATGGAATGACCTTTCATTTGTGAGTATTTTTTAATTTAATTATTGTATATTTCTATTTAAATGTAATTTCGTAAAAATTGACGATGTATCGAATAGCGGTGTAAACGAGACAAAAAATCGGAGAACATTCGATGATGACGTAGGCGCACTCCCCACGAGACTATTGTTGTTAGATATAGAATTTTAGTCTTTATTTCCTATACAATAGATTCGAATTTTATTATGGCACTTAATTCTCGAAACATGGCGGAATTTTTTTATTACTTTTTGAGTGACGTGACAATCACTAGAATAACGATGTCGATAAAAAATATTTTTTTTTCTTGGTATACTAATTTTATATTTTGTGATGTAAAAATATTGGATTGATTTTACACTTTATACGACAGATCAAGCAAGAAGTATAAAGTATGCATGTATGTACGTGATGTTTATTATTTACCCTACCGCAACTTTGAAACTTGAAAGGCTGAACAGTTTATTTGGATGTTTGAAATATGGACTATCGTTATAAAATCAAGATGGGTATCGTTATAAAATCAAGATGTTCCCAGCCAGAGGGACACAAGTTATTAGTTTTCCTTTTTTGAAGCGCAAGTCATTTTTAGGGTTCCTTGGGTTTACTTGAGGAACCCTTATAGTTTCGCTCTGTCCGTCTGTCTGTCCGCGTTTCTACCGTTAGCCTAATTATGAATATAAATGGATGAAATTTGGTACAGTCATAGATCACAGATTAGTATTATGTAGCTAGATCATAGATTGTGTATAGATCTCGGATTTGGCATCATAAAATAATAATAATTTTAGTACCTGGGCGACTATTTATTGTAATATGGTGGTGTTTAGGTGATAATCTACATAAACAGTAAACTTAAAAAGTAAAATGTGAACTGACAATTATTATTATTTACAATAGATTTCTGTGTAGATCAGGTGTTTGATCTGAAACATTAACTACATTTTTTTTAAACTTGTCTAAAAACTATAAAAAATAAAAAAATAAAATAATATAATTATATACTTGAACATATAAAAAAACAAAAGTAAGGCACTGAGCAGGTTTCGAACCCGTAACACTCGTTTCTTGCCATGCGCGTCTTAACCCGCTGGACCAAACGGACAGTGGCCGGCAGGACGAAATTAGCGACCATATTCTGCGTGGAAAGAAAAACGCATTAAAACACGAACACGCATTTTCCCAAACATAAGACTAATCTAGATCGATTGTGTACCCCCGAAAACCCCCATATACCAAATTTCAGCGAAATCGTTGAGCCGTTTCCAAGTATAAGATATTCTAGGTGTGGCTCTCCATGCATGTGAAGTGGGGATGATTTTTTTTTCTTTCTATCCCATCATGTGGGGTATCGTTTAATAGGTATTTTAAAATAAAGGCAAGGTTTCATACATATTTTTTTTATAAAGTCAACCATTTCGAGTAATCGGCCTCCAAAGTGATTTATAAGTTGGTCTTCCCTAGCATTTCTAAACTATAAGACTTAGAAACTTACAATTTTCTATGCTGATAGATTATTATGCTAATAACTCTTTAGGAAAATTATTTTGAACCAGACACAGACAGTAACTTTTGAAGTACTTAATTTGAAAAAATATTACATGTTTATAGTTACGGAACCCTCCTTAGACGTGTCCTGATATATTCTTGGTTAGATTAGGTCATTCTTTGCTTTGATGTTTGCAAAAAAGGAGAGTTGTATGTTTAGTGTTCATAATAATATCTACGTATGTGTTATGTATTAGCGTATGTGAGTATGTGCGTATGTGCATTCTATAGTCACGTAGAAGCTATGGCGGTTTTAAAAAGCTTCACATACATAAGTGGTAGGTAAATACACCCTATAGGTACGCGTTAAGTTTGCAGTGAGTCATCAGTGCAAATGTCTTTAGAAAGCAATGACGCTTAGCTCGTGTTCACGTTTGACAATAAAGGTAAGCCAGTTTAACATCGTCAAATTGTACTGACGACTCACTGCAAACTTAACGTGAATAGACTGTATTTACTACTTACGTACCTATGTGAAGTTTTTTATTGCTGCCATAACTTTTACGTATAATATAATATATTAATATGTATATCGGAATTATTCGGAATGGTTTTATTTCAACAAAATACATTATTTTCAAATAACGAAGATGTGACCAATACAAATTCATATCGACAATATATCGATATAATTTGTATTGGTAACATCACTTAGCATGCCAGTGTATTAGTACGTACGCTACACTGTTATATTAGCGCGAGTCTTATTTGTGTGAAATAAATAAGCTAGTGTTGCAGTTTTATAAATGTGTGAGTTTGTAACGATTACAATATTTTTGTGAATGTGTGATTTTGTTTTCATTGTGGGAGTTACCCTCCCCGCACCAAAATCGGCAGAAAGTTTTGTTTGAAAATTTCCCCGCGTGCCTGATCCTGTATTAAATGATCTAAGGGATAAAATCAGTAATAACATCGCCGTCTTGTAAAATTTCACTTTTAGTAATAAGTATTGTTCTTATTTGCGACACTCACGCCCCCATCCAAGTGCCAAAAGATCCTTGTCCGACTGTAATGGCGTACTATTCTATTGTCTTGCGAATGATACCATCTAATAAAAAAGAAAGAAAAGGTTTTAATGTAAACTGCATTTTTATTTAGTATTAAATGACTATTACTAACTGTTTTAATTAGAATATGATATAGTTATAAACATTTGTTAAAATAATAATAAAGTACACTCGTTTTATCTAAGATTTTTCAAGTTACTTTTTAAAAATACCAACTTTTTTCTGGTTGGCAACATGCAAGAACGAGACACACGGCCTCCCTTATGGCTATCTCGCTCGGCTCGGATTTGCCTCTATGATACGTGCATTGTGAAATACACTCTATTACCAAAGCAATACAGTTCTTTTTAGCAATTACAAAATACGGAGTCTTCTATCCTTAGGACTATATCCATGTCCTGGTAACACTTTAAACTGGCCAGAAGAAGAAGAAGAAGAAGATGAAGTACAATAATTTTTGTTTGTTAACAAAATAACAATTTACCTAACTTAGGCCTTTACATCCGATGATGGATGATTTATACAGTATTCTCCGAGCGAAGTAACCACTCTTGAAATACTGTAGTGCCTGGGACAGTTGGTTTTTAAATATCGTATGATTGCCCAAGCGCATACGGCATTCTCACAACATAGCCACCCTAGTCCAGAGGAATGACTAGTCAATACGTCTGGGGCAAACTATGTGCGGGTTTCCTCACGATGTTTTCCTTCACCGGTAGAGCGTCCGTATAATGTACTTGAGATCTGCTGGCCGATTCTGTATCTGTGCAGTGGCATAGGGTTCCTATAACTCCATTCCTATCGGCTTCCCTTGTCACATACCTTTTGCAAACCTTCATAGAAATCCCTACCTATGATACAGGTTCCGGCTTCCCTTTGAAGGAGAAGCAGCCTTCGCCACTGATAGTGAGAAGTGATATAAATCATAATGTAATTATTAATGTATCTAAACCGCTACCAACCTAAGTTAATTTGTATTCATTCTGTGACAGGCTCTAACTAGTTTGTATAAATAATAATTATTATTAGCTGTGTTGATTTTTAAATTGTATAATGTTATTATTGGTTATGTGACTTCAAGATTATTTAAAGAAATCTGCATTATGTAATTCCTTTGCAAGAAATAAAAATATTTTTACATTTTAAGTTTATTTTCTTACTAAAACCATGTAAAACTTACTTAAAAAAGTAAAATAAAATGTAGATACTCTTGTATTGTTATTATTTAATCAATCCTAATACGGACACTTGATACGGCACAACAACTTTATTAGAGGAATAATTGAAGGGATGGTAGTAGAAAACATGGAAGGCCGAGAAGAACTTTTATGGACAGGTGTAGGCGAATGTGATGGTCGTGTCGTATCAGGAGGTCAAGAGAAGGGCGGAGTGTAGAGAGGAATGGAGAAAGCATCACTGACAAGAGCAAAGCTCTTAAATTAGAATGAATGAATAATTCTAGCAAGACAATGCTTATAACAAATTCAAAGTGCTATGGCCGCATTGTAATATTTTGTCTACAATATGTGGTAAGTGTTAGGTTTACTTATTTATTGCAATAGTACCCTGTACAGTCAAGGTACTTTAATAACACTTCCTTTAACGTTATAGTTCTGTAAAATTGTAAAGACTTTCAATTATTTAGTCACAAATATACTATAGAGATTAAATAATAATTACAATTTAATAAAGATAATTAATGAGTACTTTATTTTGTTTAAGGTATTCTATGTATTGGATTACTCAAGCAATTTGGTTTCGAGGGCCCCATTGTTTATAAACAAATGACACTCTACATGACCTAATATGTTGCCAGTCAAAGAACAAGAAATATTTGAATGTACTACCGAACAAGTTTCCAATCAACCAGGCATAAGATGAAAATTGTTCAACAGAGCCGTTGAATGTGGGCTCACAAACATACAGCATACTCATGTGTAAATAAATAGTTCATTTAATTGGTTAACACTACTTGACTGTTTATAATAGGTGTAGGTATAATAGCATAGATATATAATATTAAATTTGTAATAATTAATCAAAGTATAATAGCAAATATTTCAAAACTTTTATGAGGTGTTTGTGTCCTTCTTACCCATTTATAAGACGAAGGTGTTGAGCATCGATGACAATAAAATATCATTACATTGAAAAACTTATAAATTTTAACTACTAAATACAAATCTTTATTTCTAAGGAAGTTTCAGAGAAACTTGCTTAATTATGAACTCCATTTGTTACCTACTATAATTTAGGTACCTACTATACACCTAAAGATTGCTTTCAGCTGATATAGTAGCGTGTAAAGATTAAAAACTGCAAGTAAGCTACAAATTAAGAAATTTATATTTTAACAAAGTGTTGAATTATACTTGAATACAATGAATTACATATTAGGTATTGACAATAATTGTGATTTATTGAATACTTTAGATTGAATTCTTTTGACTTTATGCAATATAGACTACTAGCAGAAGGTGTTGTATAGACCCTTTAGGCAACTTTAGGCAAATCATTATTATTTACAAATAACAGCTGATCAATAAAAATCCGCCATATTGTTCGTTGAGGCGATAAAGGTAGCCCCCTGGGTATCTTTATCGTTAGGTCGATAAAGATAAAGATCACGATCTACTAAATGTCACTTACGGCCGCTTGTCTAGGCATTGTATGGAGAAACACGTTAGAGCAATTCGTTATATGAGTGCATCGTTAGCGTATTCGTTCAAAGTGGCTGCTTGGCTACCAATTTTTTTAACGATACGACTGAATATGTCATTTAACGCACGCTTATGTCAATCCCATACATTTTTTATTCACGAAGTTCGCCGTCGATATTATTTAATGCATCTTGTCTAGCCCTCCAGGTGATGCTGTATATACCGGCTCCCCTAATATTTCTCGGCTAAATGTCATCGAGAGTCGAAACGAACTTGTGTTTAAAATAGAGAATTAATTGGAGAAAGTCTCTGAATGGGGTAGACGTAACTTAGTCCAATTTAACCCCGCCAAGACACAAGTCTGCGCGTTGCTCTGCGTTTTGAGGGCACATCTTTAACCATCTCCCCTAGCATTGAAATACTTGGCGTTAGCATATCGAGCGAAGTCCAGTTCCGATATCATCTAGAGCAGTGGTCCCCAACCTTTTTTTTACGCGGGCCACAAACCCGTTGTACTCCTGGTGTCGCGGGCCGCAATTAAAATTTTTAGGGGCAAAAAATACGGTGTTTAAATTTAACAATTTAATAACAGAAAAACATAAGGTAGTTAAAAGAGTGAAACTAAACATTTAAGATGAGATAACGACACAAACTAAAATAAAATAACAAATATGTATTATAATAATTATTTTCACTCAGTGAGATTTTTGGAATTGTGAACGCTTTTTCACAACTTCATCTGCTTAGCTGGCTTGTCGCTGCATGCTCGTTGCTTATTACATCGTAGGCTGTATTTCAAGAACCACTTTAGCTAGAAAGCTGATATTTTCATAAGTCTTAATTCTGAGGCCGCTATAACAACATAATATCATAATTATCTAAAAAACAAGATAAAACAAATAATATAAGGAGAAGCCCTTTTTATGACAACAAAACGCGATTTTTTGTCTTTTCTTTAGTCGATGGCAATACTTTAAATATTCACAAGATACTAAATTGAATTCTACTCCAATATATAATTCAAAATAAAAATTAATATAAAAGGGGTTTTCATAAAAAATACAATTTTTGGCTATTTTTTTTCCTAAAATGGCTTTTCCTTGGCTGATTTTTAAGTTACTTCACGTTTTCAAGTTATTTCACGCGGGCCGCAGATAAGGGCCCGGCGGGCCGCATGCGGCCCGCGGGCCGCGGGTTGGGGATAGCGGATCTAGAGGGTAAGGCCAAGTTAGCCTCGAAGAAGCTTGGTGTTCTCAACAGAGCGAGACAGTACTTCGGTCCGGACCAACGCCTACAACTCTACAAGGCGCAGGTTCGGCCTCATATGGAATATTGTTCTCATCTCTGGGCAGGAGCACCAAAATACCAACTGCTCCCTCTGGATCGTATCCAACGAAGGGCCGCTCGAATTGTTGACTGTCATTATGTTTCAAACAGCTTGGACCCCTTGGAATTACGCCGAGATGTAGCTTCACTCTGCATCCTCTATCGGTTGTATCACGGGGAGTGCTCTGAGGAATTGTTCGGAATCATACCACCTGCAACTTTTCGCCATCGTCCCACGCGAAAAATATTCCATCCTCATCACCTTGATGAGTGGCAGTCTTCCACCGTGCGTTTCTCGCGTAACTTTCTGCCGCGCACTATAAAACTCTGGAACGAACTGTCACCAGCAGTATTTCCGGACCTATACGACCTACAAACCTTCAAGAAGAGAGCGTATTCCCTCTTAAAAGGCCGGCAACGCACCTGCAGCTCTTCTGATGTTGCGAGTGTCCATGGGCGGCGGTAGTTGCTTTCCATCAGGTGACCCGTTTGCTCGTTTGCCTAAATAATTTTATAAAAAAAAAAAATGTGTCCAATATCAATATTAATTTTTAACAAAATAAATGTTTTACTTTTGTAGGCCTGGGTTTTATTGCCTCGCAGTAGGTATGAAAAGTAGAGTATGCACCTCTGGGATAAAGCCTGTCTTCGTCTTGGGCAGCTTGAACACCTCGCTTCACTCAGGACTACATAACTGCCTCGCTTCGCTCGGGAGTTAAGTTTTAACTCCCTCGCTATGCTTGGGAGTTAACTCTAGAGTCCCCCGTTACGCTCAGGGTCCAATATGATGCCCGTGACGTAAGACACTGCTTTATCCCCTTGGTGCATAATCTACTATTATTACACACATCCATGACCTGGGAACATAGAAAACCTTTTTGTTCCTTTGGCGGGACTCGAACCCGCGACCTGCGGCTTGAACACTGACTTTGCCACACATATTATAAAATTAAAACAAAATAATAATACTTTATACAAAAATAGCAGATATATTTTTGCTTGACTTTCTTAATGTACAACTTTCATAAACCCAAACTTTTACAGTCACAGACTACGATATTTTCAGACATTTTACGAGAGCCTGCTCTTAGTCTCCACTGAGCACTAATTGTGTTTTATTGTGACATTTATTCTTTGGAAAACCCGCAGCTAATATAGCTTAAAATTCACGTACAATATATTATAAAAACAAATGTTTACGACCCGAAACGGCCCTGGCGCGGCTGAAACCGGCTAATAATATAATGACAAACAATTACAATTTGCACTGCGGTCGCATCAATAAAGCTCATTTCAGACTACGCTATATTATTGTGCTATATAGTATAGCAAAGGACCTAATACTATACTATATAGCATGGCGTTTATATTATGCGATATTATCACAAGCATATATTGTAAATAGCAAGCTCAGTTGACCGATGACTCGAGGGTGAGGGAGGAGGAAGAGGGTGGTGCGCGATATAGCACAGCATGCACTCAGCGTATCACACTATTTTATAGCGTATAGTAAACCAATAGTATCAACAGTCTGTTATAGAAGAATTCTCTCCTATTTTGGTCACATCGCTCGCCGACAATCAATTAGACAACCTGGAAAAATTAATTGTGACGGGCAAAATTGAAGGCAAGCGACCCAGAGGCCGATCACCTACCAAATTACGGCGTTTACTTGACTGTCAATAACAAATGCCCTCTAGAAGCAGAAAATCGTACGAAATGGAAGGACTTAACAACCGAAGTGAAGGAGAACTTTTCCAGGCGCGACCTTCAGTGATGAAGATAACGACCTAGAAGAAGTAAGCCAATAATATATAGTACAGTGCAGTGTGAACATGTCCATAACAATGTATGGTGCGCTATATTGTTGTGCTATGAGCTATATACTATATGCTATTATATTAAAGCGTAGTCTGAAAGCCGCTTTAGGCAAATAATAATTGCCGCTTTGCCGGTTCTATACTAATGATGTTTTGTTTGCTAATCCACATAAGTGTTAAGAGATTATAAATCAATTTATAAAAGAATTATTTAGTAATTCACCAGTCTGTACTCCGGAATAGCATAATTTGTCGTCTATTTTTACTACAATTTTGGGATAGTTTTCGGAACGGTCTATACTCGAATAACAAGAACTTTAACAATTACATGAGTGGATATAAGAAATAGAATATTGCGCCTTTTTCCCATTGCATAGCGTTTTCTATCGAGTACCAGCTACGAAACGCTACGAGAGCTACGCTCGTAGCATATTTTCGTTTTACAGTGGACTCGTACAAATTGTGGATATGTGCTTGTTGCGACTGGTTGCGAAACAACTAAACGTATTATCTAATATCTTATATCGAACCGTCTTAAGGCTAACAACTAAGTATTTTCTTATTTTATGTGGAAAATGTAAACAAGCATCTTATTACAATTTATAAGTTTAGCTCATAATGTTATGTTACTGTTTTCTAAGTTCGATATCTATTTTCTTAAAAGTTACAAATAAATACAGGAATTCTCGTTTTAAAATACAATTTAAGCACAAATTTTTCAAATGTCCACTCTTGTCCCATCACTGAGTTAATGGGTAGGTAATGGGTATTGATTTTGTATTTTTTCGTTTGATCTGCAATCCCAATCCCAATTCCCGTTTAAGCATGGGCTTACGGGGTATCATGTTAAATTGGAGTACGGCATAAATTGAATTGGCTTCAGTTTGACACATACCGTGTACCGTGGCTCATCAAAGTTCCGAAATGTTGAACAAAGAAAATAGGACAAACTACACGACTAAGTAAAGTTAAAACTAAACGCGTATGGATTTATTTTTTAACCATCACACTAATAACAATACCCAACCTCGATATGCAGACTTTTGCAGTTTACACTTTACTAGAGGTCGCCCTATGGTCAAAATTTGCCCATAATCTTCTTAATATATAAAAGACAATCCTGACTGACACATCTATCAACGCACAGCCGAAACTACCGAACGGATTTTACTGAAATTTGGCATACAGATAGTTGTAATGACAAAGGCATCCGCTAAGAAAGAATTTTTGACAATTCGCCTCCTGTGTGTGAAAAACTGGGTGAAAAGGGGGTTAAAATTTTATATGGAAACCGAACTCCACGTGGACGAATTCGCGGGTAAAAGCTAGTAATTCATATATTTTTAAAGTTTGATCTTTATAATGGAAGGGTTATTTTGTCATATTGATAGAAACATAATAAAAAAAATAAAGTTGTTTTGACTCAGGTTGATAAACATTAACGTGTAATAAAATAGTAAATCTCAGAAAAAAAATTATGGAGCTCAACAATGAGTAATATGGTACCTACTTATCTACCAAACGCACTATAGTGTGTGTTAATAAGTTATTATTATTATTAATTGTAAAATTTTAGCTTTATGCACACCTTCCTCTACATAAACTTTTATTTGCCGGCCAAATTTCATACTTCGCCGGTTGCATAATTCTAGTAAAACTGTTCTTGAAATTTTTTTTTCACGTATTGAATATAATAAATATAATAATTATGATAATGATTATTTCCTATGCAATTAGCCGGAATCAAATCAGTAGCTGTAAATGTATTGTATAATATTGTTGTAACGTAAATACTAAACAGAATGCAGCGCAAACAAGACACATTTACATCATCACTACTTGTGTTACGTGTAAATATTTACAATGACTGAATAATTGTAAACATCACAGTTGACATTGACCAATCACTGTATAATATATTTGCAGTAGAATTGTGTGATGTTAATAATAATAATAATAGGGGAAACCGATAACAAAAGGTCCTTTTTGCCGAGAAAATGCATTTAAGCATCCCACGGGGGATGGTGGTCCTTTAGGCGCAGACTATCTAAAAACTCGGCGGCACTCCGCTCAATACCGCTCTTGGCGGGCCACGGGACCGCGTGAGCCTGCACCGCGACTCCGACGGAAGTTCCTGGGTCCCAATTCTCGTACCTCGAATATCGGTTAGATTATCAGTCTGTCCCGCTCGCGCACGCATGATTTGACGCCTATGCGAATGGCTAGTGCGGCTAGCCACACACCATATTATTGGCAATAATGCTCATTTTGCCGTTTTTTTTGTACGTGTTGTAGTATTGTCAAATTTATTGAGTCAATAATATTGCGTGTGTGCGGCTATCGAACCGAGATTAGAGGTAGGTACGAAAATTGGGGCTCTGGCTCATTAGAAAAATGTTGGCACTAAAATACATGGATTGTTTTAGCCATAGAAATATGCCTGCTGTAACAAAAGTACCAAATCGTTACATATTTTAAACCAATAATGATAATGTCAATCTTCTATTTATAGTCACAGTGAACAGAACACAAGCTGGATACCTGATGAACACACGGTTGTAGAGCTAATCTATATTCCGTCGATGTAGGAAACAATCTATTTAATACTGGGAAAATACAGTGATCGTTCATTCCATCCACGCGGACTGAATCTCTGAGGAATTGTTCAATAAAGTCGCTTACCCTTCCGCATTTTTTATGTTTGTTTAATTATTATCAGTTTGGAATTTATTTTAGAGTCTACTACATTTCATTTATGTATTTCATATCTAACATATAAAATTCTCGTGTCATAGTGTTCGGGGACACACTCCTCCAAACGGCTTGACCGATTCAAATCAAACAAGTCATATTCGGATGTAGAGTAGACCATGGGGAAGGACATATTATGCTACTTTTTATCGCGGAAAAATGTACGTTTTCTGCGAAATTAACTTTTGCGCGCACGAAGTCGCGGGCAACATCTAGTTTATTATAATAAACTCATATTATTACAAATACACATTTGTACGTTGCTTCGATTATTTTTATTTTAAACATAACCTTGCTATAAATCTTCGCGGTTTCGCGCAAGGCTACGAAAAAATAACACTTAATTACCTTACAGAATGTACCTATTACCTACATATCATCAAGCATTATCAATCAATCAATACATTTGGAAGATAATATATAAGAAATATCTTAGCGCATTAAACCAATATAATCCAGAAAAATGATTTTAGAATTTTTGTCTGTTTGTGTGTATGTTTGTGCACGCTAATCTCAGAAATTCTTAAACGGTGTAGATGCGGGTTTCTCTAGTACATTTTGTTTTCTCTATTAAAAATTTAGTGGTTGTTTCATTTCAATCGGTACATTAAAGTTAATATGTAATACTTATAATACCAGGAATAAGTGTAAAATTTGATGGCTTTATGGTAGTAGGGCAGGGTTAGATGAAATTTGGTATGAGGGTAGTTTAGACTCTGGATCAACACATAGGCTCCTTTTCATCGTAGTAAAATGTACGGTTCTCACTTATCGCGCGATTTATTTTTGCGCATACGAAGTCGCGGGCTACATATTCTAGTAACATAATACGTATGTAGTGGAAAAAGGAAAAGAAAAGGGCCAAGGGATAAGAATCTATAGTAGCAGATAATTGTTGCAGTTATCTGTAGGTTTTAAAGTGTTGAAGTATATGACCTTATTCTATTAAGTTTATACTCCAAATAATAAGAAATAATAATCCTTTTCAGGAATGCTAAGTAGAAGTGAGCACAATGAGGAGGTCAATTCTTCTGTTGCTATTACTAAGTTACGAGGTGTCCCTTGAAACGTACAACATATTTGACCTGGGGACAGACTTGTTTCGACCTTTCCCCCGGAATAAAGACGAGGGGTTCGTGCCTGACTACACACCAAAAGACAATCAGGAGTATGACTTTATCATAGTCGGAGCCGGGTCAGCAGGCTGCGTCTTAGCAAATAGACTATCGGAGGTTTCAGATTGGAAAGTTCTACTTCTCGAAGCGGGTGGGAACGAAAACTTCTTCTCTGATATACCCATATTTGCACCATTCATTTCGATAACTTCTATGAACTGGGGCTACACGTCCGAACCGGAGCAGAGAGCCTGTAGAGGCCTAAGAGGGAGCGTGTGTTACATGCCGCGTGGTAAAGTCCTCGGAGGTAGTAGCGTCCTTAACTATTTGATATACCAACGCGGTCACCCAGACGACTACAACGACTGGGCACGAATGGGCAACGCAGGCTGGAGCTACGAAGATGTGTTGCCATATTTCAAGAAATCAGAAAACATTAAAATTGACGACCTAAAGTATTCCAAATTTCACGGCACGGGAGGGTACTTGGATATCTCGTATTCATCATTCACGACTCCTCTAGATCGTGCGTTCAAGGAGGCAGGCGAGGAGCTGGGCTTCGAGTGGAACGACCCTAATGGTGAACAAGTGATCGGTTTCTCGAGACCACAGGCAACGTTACGAAATGGCAGAAGATGCAGCTCGGCGAAAGCCTTCCTGGAACCAGTACGCCATAGACGAAACTTGAAAGTTTCAAAATATTCGATAGCAACGAAAATCTTAATTGATCCGAAAACTAAGAAGGCTTTAGGTGTAGAATTTATTAAGTTCAACAAAAGGTAATTAATTACATTTTTCCGCTTAAATAAAATAGATTACGAATTTGATATCAATTAGCTAAGCTTTTATCTTCAAAGAAATGTCTAAATTACTAAGCCCTTAGCGCTTTTTAGATTGCCGACTCAGTGGAAATTCCCTTCCATCGTTTCAGAGCTAATCAATTAGATTTAATCTAAATAGGACGGTACAGTACATTTACACGCTAATTACAAAGCGTTTGACATGATGACGTTCGCGTTACTACAAAGAGTAAAGTCTTTGATCTTTAATAAGTCTATTTGTTTATTCAGACGAAGGGTTTACGCGCGTCGTGAAGTGGTCCTGTCTGGCGGCACAGTGGGCTCCGCGCAACTGCTGATGCTGTCGGGCGTGGGTCCGGAAGACCACCTGCGAGAGCTTGGCCTTGACCCCGTGGTCGCGGCGCCCGTCGGCCACAATCTACAAGACCACATCACATTCTCGGGCAACGCGTTCATGGTCAACAGTAGCGGGGTGACGGTGAATGACGTAAGTTGAATTGTATTTACATTACGTATACGTGATACGTCTAACACAATTTACATATTCGTACATGGTAACAACGATATAAAAATATTAACTCATCAGTCACAGTGGTGGCTTCAGATTCAAATATGAATATAATATATATGTAGTAGATATCATAATAAAAAAAAAAAGATATAGATAAAGATATCATAATATCATAATTAATTAAACAAATCATTGGTAGGTAGGATTATATTAATCTATACTAATACTAGTTGACCCGGCAAACGTTGTTTTGCCTTATAAATTATTTCTGTATGGAAAATAGATAGTAGCCGATTCTCAGACCTACTGAATACGCATATAAAATTTGGTAAAAATCGGTAAAGTCGTTTCGGAGGAGTACAGTAACTAACATTGTGACATGGAAATTTTATATATTAGATTTTATATATCACTAGCTGACCCGGCAAATGTTGTTTTGCCATATATATTATTCTCATTTAGGGGTATGGAAAATAGATAGTAGCCGATTCTCAGACCTATTGAATACGCATATAAAATTTGGTAAAAATCGGTAAAGCCGTTACGAAGGAGTACGGTAACTAACATTGTGACATGGAAATTTTATATATTAGATAGACTAGTTGTCCCGACAAACGTTGTTTTGCCTTAACTATGAACTGAAATTTCTCACCGTTTAAACCTTCCCTGAACTGATACGATTATTTTAGTAAAAATTTAGGGTTTTAACAAAAAATTTCGTCCAAAAATTAAAAAAAATATATAAGGATGAACAACCCTTAAATCACTTAGGGGTATGGAAAATAGATAGTAGCCGATTCTCAGACCTACTGAATGCGCATATAAATTTTGCATCGAATAGGCTCCGAAACTACTGGACCGATTTTGATCAAATTTGGCACAGATGTAGAGTAGACCACGGGGAAGGACATAGCCTTTTTATCCGGGAAAAAAGTACGGTTTATGCAAAATTAAATTTTGCGCGCACGAAGTCTCGGGCAACATCTAGTATTTAATATTTTCTATGGGTATGAATAGCGCGTGTCATATCTTAAGAGACAACTACTTAGTTACGCTGTCGTACATAGAATCGTTAAAATAATCTATATATATAAAAGAAAGTCGTGTTAGTTACACCATTTATAACTCAAGAACGGCTGAACCGATTTGGCTGAAAATTGGTAGGGAGGTAGCTTAGAACCAGGAAAAGGACATAGGATACTATTTATCGCGGTAAAATGTACGGTTCCCGTGGAATACTGTATTTACGCTTTTACGTTAAAACTACTTAACCGATCATCATGAAATTTGGCACAGATATAAAGTAGACTACGAGGAAGAACATAGATTACTCTTTATTGCATAAAAATGTACGGTTCCCGTGGAATACTGTATTTACGCTTTTACGTAACTACTTACCCGATCATCATGAAATTTTGCACAGATATAAAGTAGAGCACGGGAAAGGACATAGGCTACTTTTTATTGTAGAAAATGTACGGTTCCCGTGGAATATTGCATTTACGCTTTTACGTAAAAACTACTTAACCGATCATCATGAAATTTTGCACAGATATAAAGTAGAGCACGGGAAAGGACATAGGCTACTTTTTATTGCAGAAAATGTACGGTTCCCGTGGAATACTGTATTTACGCTTTTACGTAAAAACTACTTAACCGATCATCATGAAATTTGGCACAGATATAAAGTAGACCACTGGGAAGGACATAGACTACTTTTTATCGCGGGAAATGTACGGTTCCCGTGGAATACTGTATTTACGCTTTTACGTAAAAACTACTTAACCGATCATCATGAAATTTGGCACAGATATAAAGTAGACTACGAGGAAGAACATAGATTACTCTTTATTGCATAAAAATGTACGGTTCCCGTGGAATACTGTATTTACGCTTTTACGTAACTACTTACCCGATCATCATGAAATTTTGCACAGATATAAAGTAGAGCACGGGAAAGGACATAGGCTACTTTTTATTGTAGAAAATGTACGGTTCCCGTGGAATATTGTATTTACGCTTTTACGTAAAAACTACTTAACCGATCATCATGAAATTTTGCACAGATATAAAGTAGAGCACGGGAAAGGACATAGGCTACTTTTTATTGCAGAAAATGTACGGTTCCCGTGGAATACTGTATTTACGCTTTTACATAAAAACTACTTAACCGATCATCATGAAATTTGGCACAGATATAAAGTAGACCACTGGGAAGGACATAGGCTACTATTTATAGCAGAAAAATATGTTTGGGGATTTAGTAAATAGGGGATTTAGGGATTTACAAATAATGTGATTTACGCGACGATACTCAAAGGAAAATTCGAAGGTGAGGAAGTTCTCATTCCGAAGATCCTGATGATCCCTACCGAATACTGATATGCCGTTTGAGTTCAAGTTCAAACGACTTCAATTTCCGATCCGTCTTGCATTCGCCATGACCATTAAGACCACAATGACCAGAAAGTTTGTGGTCTGAATCTACAAAATCCATGTTTTTCACCTGCTCAATTATATGTGGTATATTCACGGATCGGAAGACCATCTGCGTTATTTATTCTTGCGCCTGATAATAAAACGAAAAATGTCGTCTATTACAAGATGCTTTACTGAAGATTGCAACCCATGCAACAAAATACATGGCCCATTTTAACGATCATTAAAATAATTGATTTCTTTTTAATTATATCTATTATCCTAATGAAAAATTGCACTTAATGAAATCCAAAATCGGCTCATTTATTGCCTCTAAGGTAGAACAAAGTTTGCCGGGTCAGCTAGTAATAATATAAAAATGAAAAATTATATTATAATCATTAAAGGCGCATTGTTGCGTCGCGTAATGTTTGTTTTTGTTTGTATTATGTATATAGGACGTTAGTAATATATATTCTTTGGTAAATGTACTTTATTCGATTTTAATAACAATCTGTAAAAATCAATAAAATTTCATAACTATTTTTTTTTATTTTTGTTGCAAAAATATTTTTTCAAAGGTGTCCGGGGAAAACCAATACATATCGTAAATATCCGGAATTTTCCCGTGTTTATCTGGCGTCAGCAATTTAGGTGGTAGCAGCCCTACCCGAGACTTCGCCACAAATGCGAGCTGTTCTGGATAGTCTAGCGGCATAAAAAAGAATGTGATAATTTTTAACCATGACGTCATCAGATGATTGCAGCGTCGCCAGTGTCTGCTGCAGCCTACATGGCCGGGAGAGGACCGCTGACACTGCCGGGCGGCGCCGCCGGGTTGGCCTTCACACAGACCAAGTTCGCCAACGACAGCTCTAAAGGCCGACCTGACATAGAGCTGGTTCTAGGTGCAGGGTCTCTGGCCGGTGACTTCTTTGGCATTCTGAGGTCTATGCTTGGTAAGTGGATTCGTTCAACCAAGAGTACTGTGCGACGACGTATTGGTAACATTATACGTAACATTCCATGGTTATTTATAATACATACAGGGGTTAAAAGTTTAACCTATAAATAGACCAAAAATTATCTCGCTCGCTCCGCTCGCTCGCGTTGTAATTAAAAATAGGATGTTTCTATGTAGGTTTTAATGCGCTTCCAACGCAAGAAAGCTTAGCGTCTTCGCCAGTTCTGGTGTTTAATTTATTTATTTATTGTTGTCAAGAAAAAATAATTGTGGCTCTTCAAAAACTTCGAAATTTTATAAATTGTAATTTATGACTCTTTCGACTCACAAGATTTCCGACCCTTGTCCTAGTACCTAGTACTTAACTAAGTTATACAGTGTATTGCGCCGATGCGTGTTAGTAGATATAATATTAAAGACGAAATCTCGCTCATGTTTGTAACTAAATAACTAATCTAACAAAAAAATACATAGGTATCACAGACGAATGGTACTGGAAAGTGTACGGGTCCGTGCCGTTAGAGAAGAGACAGCAGTCATTCGCACTTAACCCCATACTGATCCGGCCGCGCAGCGTGGGCAGGTTGACGCTGCGGTCAGCGCGGCACACCGACCCGCCGCGGCTGCAGCTCAACTACTTCAATGACCGTAACGATATGAGGACTATTAGAGAGGGCGTGCGATTTGTGAGTATGTAGTGTAGTTTATAAGATAGAGTAAAAATCCTGATACGAGATTTACGATTACTTATCTTAGATACTCTATACCATCGTTTCTCAACCGGTGTGTCGCGACCCTTGGGGGGGTTCGAGTTTGTTTTAAAGGAGGTCGCAGTCTTGAAAAATAATAAATACAAACTACATATATCATATAGGTAGGTACACGTCGAAAAAAATCGTGACGGGTCGCAAGACTATCTACTTAACTTTTTGGATTTTTCGTGGGTCGCGAGTTCGCGACATAAAAAAGGTTGAGAAACGATGCTCTATACCAAGTAATAGTGTTCTGTGCTCTATACTGATATAATAAAGAGGAAAAGTTGGTTGGTTTGTTTGTTTGCATTGAATAGGCTTCGAAACTACCGGACCGATTTGAATGAAATTTAGCACTATAGAGTAGACCATGGGGAAGGACAAAGGCTACTTTTTATAGCGGAAAAATGTACGGGAAAAATGTAAGTCAAGGGGAACCTCTAGTGGTAATAAATAAAAATATATTTATTAAGCACAACATCAGGGACATAACACAGCCAAGAGGATATCAAACAAACAACATGGAGATTCAAACGCTTATAACCTTAATAATATTATAAACCTACAACATAAAATATAACATAAAATGAGTTTAAGTTTTAGCACAGCTGATTATGGCTATGCAATCCCACATTGAGTGTTTAAAGGGAAACCACTCGGGCATAGACCGCGGTAGAGCCGTGGCGCCTGATTTTCCGTGGTAGTAGTAGGTAATAATTAAAAAGTTTGTACCTAATAAAAACGAGAATCTTATATTGTACATTTAGACTTGGCAAAAGAGTAGACGAATCGAATGATGGTTTATAAAGCGCGGGTTAGTTAGCATGTGGTTACCGCCGCCCATGGATTGCTATAAAAGTTATGTGATTTTCACTGTCTTGCTGTTTTACTTCCAAAAATAATTAAAAAAAACTAGGAAGGTACGCAATAAATTGCTTTTAGGTGCAACGAGTAATAAACACGAAAGCTTTTAAGCGGTTCGACACAAAACTGAACGATGTCCCGTTTCCGGGCTGCGAAGACCTCACATTCGACTCGGACGAGTACTGGGAGTGCGCTATAATGCAGACGTCCATTACTTTGGACCATATGGTAAGTATTTGCTATCGATTTTATTTGCATTTTAAAGGTCTTAGCTCTTACGGGTAAAAAAAAACTTACGCCTTTTCATCCGTCAATGGATGATTTAGCGAAGCAATCACTTGAAATACTGTAGTGCCTGGGACAGGTGGTTTTAAATGTCGGTTGGTTACCTAAGCACATACGGCATTCTGACAACACAGCGCAGAGGAATGACTGGTCTGGGGCCAACCATGTGCGGGTTTCCACACGACATTTTCCTTCACCGTTAGAGCGTCCGTCTTATGTAGGTACTTGAGATCTGAAAAAGTCTCATTGGTACACGCCTTAACCTGGGAATCGAACCTGCACTCTCTCGAGTGCGAATCAAACGGTCTACCCACAAGGCTACAGAGTTCTCTTCTTACGTGTTAGGAGCAATATTAACAGTCGATGTTGGTTAACTACTTAATGAGTTTTTAAATATATGCTTTAAATAAGTACACTATAAAGAGTATACAGGATGTTTTTTCAGTCAGTGTCCAAACTTTCATGAGTGAATAATTGAATATACTCTTGAATATAAGCAACTTTTACTATGGGCCATGGGATCAACTTTCGTACTAGAAAAAAAAAATCAGCTGTTTCCTACAAAAGGGCTACGGGCATAGATAGCATTCCTTCCTGAAAGTATGGACACTGGTCACTGACTGAACAAACATCGTGTAGGAGTATAGAGACTGAATAAATAAAAGTTTCTTCAACTTCATAGGAAATAATTTATGGTTAATTGAACTTACCTTAAGTGAACTTCAACCAAAATTATATGAATTGTGGCGTCCGTAGATACTTGATAACTATGTAGTCCGTTTTCCAGGTATTGCATCATCACACGATATTTTAGATATATTTTTTCTAAATAAATAAAAGATGTTGAGACGTTTGCCGCGCTTCTTAAACAGTGGCGCCACCTGTGCTACTTATAATTACCCGCAGGTGGCGCTGTGTACCTGTGATCATTATTTTCAGAGAGCATATTAACATTATAACTGCATTTTATCATTCCGCAGATTAAAAAGGGGTTGACTTAGAAAACAACGGGTGGGTTGGGATGTCAAGTATCTACGGACGCCACAATTCATATAATTTTGGTTGAAGTTCACTTAAGGTAAGTTCAATTAACCATAAATTATATTTCATTGTGGCGTCCTATGATACTTGATAACTATGTAGATGTTTAGCGCGAAATTGTGGAATGATAAAATTCAATAGTAAGCAATAAAATAATAAAATTACTTGTAATTTTATATTATTTCAATTTAAACATTAATGAGTTATTATAATGTATGATATATTAACGATATAAAACCTTATCTATATCTTAATTAGTAATCAAGTTAACAATTTTGTACCAATCAATAAGTTTAGGAAACATTAAAAACTGCTTCAGCAAAGGCTCTCTCATGCACGTTGTTTTCTACAGGTAAGTTATAAAACTTGGCAAAACAAAGTGATGAGCCGGTCCAGCCCGCGGATCTTTTATTAATGTCTATGGAGACACGCGCGCGTCGTGACGCGACGCGACGCCGCCGACCGCCGACATGACGTGGACGCGCGTGCTGTGGGCTGAGTACATACTAGCGTTTATCCCGCTATCTTTAAGAACTGACTTGATTCAGCGGGTTATGGACTGAGAAGTTGCATTATGGATAGGCTTCTTAATTTGTTAAAATGAGTCTGTCTGTACCTGGCTCATTTCTAAGATATTTTGTTATCTTTATGTACTCTGAAAGAGTCTTTGCTGGAAAAATACATGGCTTCTCCACTATACACCGTATATAAACCGTTTCACCAAAATAAATATTACAAAATTTTATTATATTATGATAACGTCTGAGCACGTTGTCCCGTGGACCACGCGAGCAGAGTAACCAGTTTTTTAGTAATTATATCTAAACTTAATTACTCATTATGAAATTGACTAGAGAGATAAGCTAACACAGTATTAGGGTCCCAACATTGTGATGCTTAAGACAGTTTGGTTAAGTTTTTAAAAAAAACCTTTTAAGAACCTCGTAACATATTAATTAATTGTACATATTCATGCTGATCTCATAGAATTTAATGAACTATAATTAGCATCATTCTTATATTGTTTTGATGAAAAATTTGGAATCGCCTTAGTAGAGGCTTTGAAAAAATCAAAATTATTGCAAATACAAAAAATTATACCATATCTTATAACTTAAGTTATACTTTTGAAGAGTACTTTTTGATAACGGATTACGAACTTAACTTCTATTGTGTCATTATCAAAATATGATTGGCGAACGTCTTCCAGATAACCTCGCGCACGCCAGGGTAAGTCTGGGCCATAAAGGGTGAGGTGATCTGGAAGGTGAGAGCAACATATTTCTATCAGGTTTAAACTATAATATATTAGATACAATTAATACACTAAAAATAGGAAGCTATGGTTGGCTTGGCCAATAAGGCACAATTGATATGACAGAGGCTTTGTTGTTAATTTTTTTTTTTTTTTTTACATTTCAATATCATTGAGAAAGGAAGAAATGCGTAGAAGTAAAATTGGTTCCAATTTATAGTGAATGTGTCTATTTCTAACGCCTCTGGATATATTTTCCATGATACGAATTTATTACAATTTTTATTAATTCTAGATGCGAAAAGGTCAATATCAGGTTGACCAAATTCACTGTCATAAAAACAAGAGTCATTTCATCTAAACGAGGTAATTGTATACCACCCATTCGATTTATATAACACATGGCGGTGGTATTATCGATGTGGAGAATTTCCGAATTGCTTAAATTTGTACAACAACACTTTTAAAACTTTAAATGCAGCTTATAACTAAATAATTTATGTGTTTTCCTTTTCCCTCATGTGACCAAAACCCGCTAATACTTTCACCGTTTTTTATACAGCCAACCATTAGCTACAGCTGGGCAAGCTACCGTCAAAGTGCCTAAGAATTTTGCAACCTCGCGTATTTTAATTGACTTTGTACTAGAAATATTTTGAACTAAATCATAGATCTAGGTACCTCTATGTCATATTTTCTGAATTACGTTGAATGCCTAGAAATTTACATTTTTAGTAAAATTTAAGAAACTCTTAACTTTTCAATTAAACAAATAACTGTTTTTTGTAAAAAGCTAAGTAAGTAAAAAAAAAGGCTTCATTAATTTTGTAAAAACAAAAGGTGCCGAACACAATCCAAATGGTAAACAAGTAAATTCATACAAATCATTATCAAAGTGAAAGCGTAGGTATTTTCTATGAGAGTAATGAATAGGGACAACAAAATAAGCATCTTTAAGATCTATAGTTGCCATGTAAGAATTATTAGATAACAGCTGTGCGGATGTCCTCCATTTTTAAATGTTGATGACGAATGAACTTATTAGATGATCATAAAATAAGAATAAATCTGTTTGTATTATCGGCAAAGTTTCTGCACGACCAGTTTCATATCTTTAACTTTGCACTAGGACGCCTACCAAAATATTTAAACACAAATGATGTGACCGCAACGACTGCAGACGTGCCTGAACATCGTGTTTACATGTAGGTATGTTTGCGGGTGCACGATTCAACGGCGATGTTAAGAGATTTACATCTTATGCCTGGTCGAGCAGCAACTTTGTCGATAGTACCGTCGCTTTTTGGTATTTTACAAATATAAATGATATTAATTGACTTTCACATTCTGAACATTGTCTAATTGAACCCATTTGTTTAAGTTTTCTAATAGAATGCAGCATTTCAGTTTTAGAATAAGGTGGACTAACAGGATCAACAGCCTGAATTGGAGTTTGAGTAAATTTTACTTGTAACCATTAACAATTTCTAATATCTGCAAGTCTAGTTATGTTTGATCAATTAGAAAATAAATATTGAATAAGGCCAGCAAATTGTACCTTTTCTAGCGGCGGCGGTAGCGGTAACTCTAGTGATTGATGTCGGTGCGCAGGCGGAGGCGGCGGCGGCAGCGCTCGTCAACGGTCTGTTGTCCAGCAGCGGCACGCATTGTATTAGGTCCGCTCACATAGTGAACTGGCGCCCCGAGTTTCCCGCCTGTTGCCTGGTTTTTTAATATTAGATGATTGAAGTAGCGTAGTAGACTTCTTCATCTGAAGACTCGACCTCTGAACCGACTTTGATGTCTTGATATTATCATCGACATTATTTCCAAATGTCACGTTTAACATTTTTTTTTTTTACATATCGTAATAAACCTGCCAAACTGCGTTTAATGTTAATTTTTTTTTTTTTTTTTATCCAGCATAGGAATAACCAGTTTTCTACGATTCATTGTCTCTTGGTAGGGTAAATCAAGTAAAATTTGATTAAGTTATGAAATTTTCTCAATTATTAATCAATTCACATGGTAGGTTGCAACTCAGCAATGCCATTTGGCCACAAACTTTGGTTTTTTAAATTCGGTAATCGGTAAAGGCTAAAGCCTTCTTCAGTATTAAGCACTGGTGCCTTGACTAGTTGGAAGCTTTCTAGAACCAATAAACATCTATCAACAAGTTCTCTCTCTGATCCTTACTCAGCCCTTCTGTAATAATTTTTCCCAAGCGTTCAGAGACTCCTTGAGGAATTTTCTTTCCAAAGGTTTCTTCGGATTTCTTCGCTTCACCAAGTCCTTCCAGAACATCATTAGTTATTATTTCTTTGTCAGTCTGTATCACTTCTGCGTTAGGTACAACAACTGATTTGACAGAATTAGGGACCGGTTCATGCATCAGAATCTTGTCATAGGGTGGGGCATCTTGTGTAGGCGTAGTTATACCCGGTAGAGGTTCTTCCTGACTATCTTCGTAATGACGAGAATGTGAATCGAGCTTGATTTCATTTCGGAAATTGTATGATGAGAAGCTAAAGTCCTCTTCATGCTCTAAAAATAAATTAAAGCTATTTAGCTTTTTTAATTACTTTCTAGATGACATCACGTGCCACCACTTAAGAAAGCATATTCTTAGCTTATTTCCGGATAGTATCACGTACTATCACTGAGGAAACAAAGGGTAGGTATTCTAAATGCATAGTATGCAACAAACACATTAACTTGGTTTTATTTCCGGATAATATCTTGTATTACCACTAAGGAAACAAAGGGTAGGTATTATAAATGCATAATAATTAATATGTAACAAACACATTAACTTAGTTTTATTTCCGGATAATATCTCGTATTACCACTAAGGAAACAAAAAGTAGGTACCTATTCTAAAATGCATAATAACACATTAACTATTATTTCCGGATAATATCTCGTATTACCACTGAGGAAACAAAAGGTAGGGTATGTAGGTATGCTAAAAAGCATGGGTTATTATAAAATAAAGGCTGTTCGAGCGCCTACTATTTCTACATGGCAACGTTCGATGAATATACGGCCACCCACAAATTTATATTACAAGTACCCTACGCATTGGTTATTTTTATATATATTTGCTTTGTCATTTCAATTTTTACATCTTTAATTCCAACAAACCTATATGTACAAGACAAGGGCAATTTTGACCGCGGGTTAAGTTACACGAGTATGTATTGTCCGCCATGTTTTGAAAAGTTATGAACAAGTACCTTACTGTTTTAATAGGTAATTTTATTGTATTATTAATCCACGATAATGGGAAAAAAGCGTTTTCAACTAATGTAATGCAAATTCCAATGGAAGATTTAAGTTTCATACAACAATAGATCTTACCTTGTTCACGTTGCGTCAACTTTCGTGATCTTAATTCTTTTTCCAAGCGCTTTTTGTTCTAATCTCTTCCTCTGTCTTTTCTCTACTTCTTTTACCCATTTTTCACTTCGAAAACACGAAAATTCCTTGATATTAATACTTTTATAACTGAGCGTGCGATCGATGCAACACGAAAAAAACGAATGATCACAGGTACACAGCGCCACCTGCGGGTAATTATAAGTAGCACAGGTGGCGCCACTGTTTAAGAAGCGCGGCAAACGTCTCAACATCTTTTATTTATTTAGAAAAAATATATCTAAAATATCGTGTGATGATGCAATACCTGGAAAACGGACTACATAGTTATCAAGTATCATAGGACGCCACAATGAAATATAATTAATAGCATGGTTCTATGATGAATGTTAAAAGCGTCGTGGCCTCGTGGCGGCATGGAAAAATTCTACCGAACTACTTTTACGGTATAAGTCACTAGTTAGTAGGTATTACAAATAAAAACTAGACTCTAAACATGGACGTAAAAAAAGGCGGACGGAAGGTGAGCTAAGCATTGAGTGAAGCCCAACAATGGCGGCGACTTACGTTTGTGTAAGATTATCAAATAATTGCTATTGGCGTACTGTCGGCCGATCGTCTTACTTTGCTGTGAATGTGTGCGTGCGGCGCGTGTCGCTACGATACGGCCGTCTTACTTTGATGGCTTCACTATTCATATTACTGAAGCGGTGTCCGCCTTTTTTTAAGTTTATGACTCTAAAGTTATTCTTTTACAGGCCGGCACGTGCAAAATGGGTCCAAGTAACGACTCGTCTGCTGTAGTATCGCCAAGGCTGTTGGTGCACGGCATCCAAGGACTGCGGGTGGCTGACGCGTCCATAATGCCCCAAATACCTGCGGCGCACACGCACGCGCCCGTCGTCATGATCGCCGAAAAGGCTGCGGACTTGATCAAAGAAGACTGGGGGGTTAGCACTAATAATGTATAGAAAACCTGCATAACTACAATTGTATAGAAAACCTGCGAGCGCGCTGAGTGTCAGCGATGCGGGCGCTGCTCTCGCCACTGACACGCCAACGGAACGCCTAATGTGGGGTCAATCTTAGATCACCAAATCCGTTTTGTGAATTAAATCAAACTAAGATTAGAACAGCCGATTACTGGAAAGGTAATAAAAACTAAGAACCCTCGCCCCTCCTATTCACAGGCTATCGTTGTCTCTGCTAGCTGAAATGACAAGGACAGCATGTGACTTGAGAGTCTCATATACTTCCACTTTCCAGTATTCAGCGGTGAGCTATTGCTCTCATTTTAATGTGCTAATGAAACCTTAAGCTACAAATTCCCAGACTTTATTTTATTTTTAGACTTCTACTAAAAGGGTAATAAGGTATTTTGGGGAAATTATTTTAGGTCCCTCGTTCCACACACACACAAGGTGATTCTATGACCCAGCATTGGCCCTCCCTTTGAATGAAGTTGATGCAAAACAGTTATTGGACATCCTAGTTTCATTGAGAGTTACTAAAGGAGTTGCCACTATTTTAGCACCCTTTGTTACTTAGTAGTTAGTTTGTAATTACTTACCAGAATATAAACACACGGGCAAAAATCAAAACTGCTAATCGGAATAAAAGGTTGGGGCTCTTAGTCAAGATGCATTCGATAACTTCGACGGCGAACTTCGAAACCAAAAATGTATGGGATTTGGCATAAATTATCGCTAAGTGACATGTAGGTTGCGATGCTACAACTCAAATCCTATACATTTTGTTTTTGAACTTCGCCGTCGAAATTATCGAATGCATCTTGACTAGAGCACCTGTTTCACAATCGCCTAGTAAGGGACGAACAGCTTATCCGGAAGTGTGGTCGCTGCTTACTTTATACTGAGCGACAGACTAAACTTCCAGATAAGCTATTAGTCCCTTGTTAGGCGATTGCGATATAGGCCCTAAGCCTTAGCGCGCACCTGCGGCCAGGCCGCACCGAAATGTATGTGTCACCGTAAAATTGTCAAAACCATTAGATTATAAAATAACTAAGGGTCCATCCACATATTATCCACACATATAACGAGATTATAAAATATATCGAAAGATTCATTACTATATATTTATAATCTAACGAAAAATAATGTGTTAAATTATAGGCAGAATATTCGCGTCGGAAGTCCATAAACATTTTACAATTTCAATTTCACTAGTTATATTACAATCTAATGGTTTTTACAATTTTACAGTGACATGTGCAAGTGGCCACTGGCCTCTTGCGGCCAAGTGCGCGCACTGATAATACAATGCATACAAGTGCATGCTTAGGCTAAGTGTTTTAATAATAATTATATTATAAACAAATGTTCTGTAGTGATCTTAGATAAAGTCATAAAACTAGTCAACAAAATTAAACATTACTATTTACTATGTACTTTAACCCCCTTACTAATAAACGCTGTATAAGCTTTGAACAGTTATACAGTGTTTTGTTCACGTCACACAAGTGCCATTTTTAATTCGATAGAAGAAGACAAAACACTGTTTAACTATTTAAAGCTTATACAGCGATTATTAGTAAGGGGGTTTATGTATAACTAATAATACTAAAAATAAAACTTGTATAGTTGTTTGATAAGTATCCAAAGAGTAAAATATAATATTATAGTCCCAAACCTGTGTACATTCTAAACGCACATATTTGTATTATATGTTAATCATTCTTAGAGAAGTAATTAATTCAAAAGCTGATAAATAATTTGAAATAAAAATATGACAAAGTTTTGTTTCATTTTTTTTAATATAACAATACATACAACTAAGATTCAACTATCAAAATGTACTTAATTCTACTGGGAGGATTTTCCGGTTTTAGTTTTTCTATTCAGTATCCTGTACAAGTATGAAAATCGTTTCTGATACTCCTTCCATTTTGTTGGTCGCACAACAGGTGAGGCAGTCTTAGCAAACATCTTCTTTTTTCTTAGTAGAACCTGAAAAATAATATTTATGAGGTTTTATATAATAATTATTATTACAGTTAAAACTAAAAAAAAATTATATATATAAAAATATTGTTGGTTTGTGTACACTTCAAAAACTCAAAAAGTTCTGCACCAATCGAGCTGAAATTTTATCATGATATATAATCCGCGTCAAGGATTGTTTTTATCTATTTTTTGCATCAGTCACATATCCGCAACTGCAAAAAAACTATATTTACGCGGGCGGGCAACAGCTAGTATTATATAATATTTTAACAGTCTTAATAATTAACATCTTGTAACTTACATGGTACTCTTTACCGCTGAAGCCTCTTATCCATGATGGTACTGAATACAGAGTCTTGACTGGGTGCAGTTCACCAGTACCCAATATATCGATGTAATCATTCTGACCAAACAGTGCCCTTTTCTCTGACCATGCATTCTTAGGTCTGAAATATTTTACATAAATTACATTCTACGCAGGTACTATCTTTCATAAAGTTATAGTATTTTTCTAGTTTCTACATATATGTATATGTCACCGTAAAATTGTAAAAATAGTTAGATTATCCATGATATAGATATATCCATGATGGTACTGAATACAGAGTCTTGACTGGGTGCAGTTCACCAGTACCCAATATATCGATGTAATCATTCTGACCAAACAGTGCCCTTTTCTCTGACCATGCATTCTTAGGTCTGAAATATTTTACATAAATTACATTCTACGCAGGTACTATCTTTCATAAAGTTATAGTATTTTTCTAGTTTCTACATATATGTATATGTCACCGTAAAATTGTAAAAATAGTTAGATTGTAATATTACTAGAGATATTATAAAATGACGACAGATTGTTACATAAAACACACTTTTACACATTATTTTTCATTATATTGTAATATTTACAATGCCAATTGGATAAATGGCCAGTACCTGCGACGCTTTTTCATAATAATAATTATAACGAAAAATAATCTGTCTAATTGCAAGGAGAAATTTTTGTTTGACAATCTGTCGACATATAATATCTCTAATAATATTACAATCTAACGGTTTTTCCAATTTTACGTTGACATAATATATAAAAGAAAGTTGTGTTAGTTACACTATTTATAACTCAAGAACGGCTGAACCGATTTGGCTGAAAATTAGTGGGGTATCTCAAAACTAAGAGAAGGGCATAGGATACTTTTTATCCCATTCCCGAGGGATGTGACATAAAATGTGATTTGACCGATTTGGCAAATTTTAGTCTTGAAACAACTGTGGTAGTTCAGGGAAGGTGTAAAATATTTGAAATATTTGAAATATTTGAAATATTTGTTATAGGAGTTGGTGTAGTTATTTATTAATTCCAATTCATATTTAAGACAGAACTTATTTGTCGGGACAGCTAGTATTTAATAAATTATATTTAAATTTTAATTAGCTCTTAAAATTTGGTATCCTTCAGCCTTTTAATACAAACATCTAACCTGTATTCAGGCATTGGTAAACGTTTTCCTTCTACGCGCGGTAAAAGACCTCCACTCCAAATTTTCTCTTCGTATCCATATCTTCTTACAAGACGCGTTTTATCTGCATGGTATCGTGTCCTACAACAGGAAATTAGAGTTAATGTTGTTTTAAAAGATAATATATACTAATATAATAAAGAGGAAAAATTTGTTTGTTTATTTGCACTGAATAAGCTCTGAAACTACTGGACCGATTTTGATGAAATTTAGCATATGTGTAGGGAAGGACATATGCTACTTTTTATCAAGGAAAAATGTACGGTTTCTGGGAAATTAAAACTTAATTGTGCGCACGAAGTCGCGGGAATATAGTATTGTATATAATGAAAACATAACCTAAAAATATGTATAACAGAAGATTCAGTACCTTACTATATTAATTGTGGGACGCCATATCGTTTGAAGAATTGAGGAACATAAACGATCCATTTTGAAATATTATTTTTTTACTTTTCGTAATTTTTTAACTTTCGATTTTGAAGACAAACAAAAATGGAAATTAAGTAGGTACTTTTCCAGAGACTTTGACATTTTTTTTTATTTATATATGGACTCGGCTTATAACTATTTGCCAGTGTCAAGTAAAAAATGCCGGAAATAGAATATTCGTTGAAATTTTCATCACCGTATTTTTAAATCGTCAAGTCAATAGTCTAGTCAAAGTACATTAAAGTCGGGGTAGTCAACGGACCTAGGAATAACAACAGGACCGAGTACTGTGAGCAAAAAAACGAGCCGAGCGAGAGGTTGGAAGAGAGGCTGTGTGTCCCTTTCTAGTAGCGTGACAATTAGTATTTTCAGCTGTGGCAAACTGCAAAGCCGTGTGGGACAAATTGTGAAACACTGAATGACATACAGCTGAGGCTTTAAAAAGTCGACGAGATTGAATAGTGTAAAATCAAGAAGGTTTGAAGTGACGGCTGCATTAATATGTAACAGATTTTTATGTAATTCTCTGCTTTACTTAAACACTATTGAGCCATTTTTGTCGCATTTCTTCATTGTTGAGAAATCTATAAAAACTCTATTATATTGTCATTCTTTAATGATAATATACCTTACTCGACTTCACACGTTTTTTTCTCAGTACTTACTACGATTCTAGGCGAGTCGCTATCGCTACTGACTAGTTTATAACAAAACGTAGTACAATTATAACTCTTAATAACGTCAGTTGCTTTAATGTTAACACTTAAACTAGAATAACTAGTTACTAGACTAACACGCGGACTTGTAGGCTTTTAAAATTAATGACTCTATTGACTCAACTGTCAAATTCTATCAATATGACACACCAAACACCGAAACAGCACGAATTTAGCATTATAACCAATTAAAACGCATTTTGTACTTGTGTATCACTTGCCCACGCAAGTAATACTATAAATACAAAATGCGTGCTAAATTGGGTTTCCCGCGAAAACTCCCTAGGAAGATACAGTAAAGCGTCTATAGGTCTAAAACGTAGTGATTATATTCTCTTTGTATAGGTCTACCAGAATCTGATGGCATTTTAAAAAAATTATAAAATGTGATTTTCATATGGCAATGTCAAGTATGACCCGTCAAATCAAAGTACGTGATCTGTCAACCGCTGCTAAAATTTTGTTATTATATTCTTGGAATTTGTTGTTTTTGTGAAAATATCCAAAGAGGCAATTCGATCTCAAGCGAGAAATATTGTTTTCTATGTCTATAGTAAAATACAGAAAGAAGAAGTTGTAAATCGAACTCAATCTTAAAATTTAAAGCTCGTGGTAGAGTTGACCGGTAAGTTAGAGTGAGTTGTTTTGATACTTTTAGTTTTTGTATATTTTCTTAGGTAATTATTGTGACTTCTTTAAAGCTATTTCCAGTATTACTATACGGTGAATCGTAGCTGATGGCACATTGAATGATGGTTTGTTTTCCATGCCTGGAAAAATGAGGAGAGGAGGAAAAAAGAAAATCAACATAAGACAATTTCGATTTATAGTTGATTAGGAATAAAGTAAACGAGTTCTATAACAGTTCGGAAGGAAATTCCAACATTAAATAAACTGTTGCCAATTTAATTGTATGTTATTCGTAATAAATAAGCATATAAATTAATTCACGATTAATTTATTTTTCATGAAATATCATTATCATTACATAGTATAAAACAAAGTCCCTTTTTTGTCTGTCCCTATGTATGCTTAAATCTTTAAAACTACGCAATGGATTTTGATGCCGTTTTTTTTTAACAGATAAAGTGATCTAAGGGGTCGTCCATTAATCACGTGATGCCTAAAGGGGGAGGGGGGGGGGTCCGATAAAAATCACCAAGTATCACCAAGGGGAGGAGGGGGTATAAGGAGACATCACGTGTATTAATTTTCGAATCTATTCTATGCATACAGAAATTATTATCGGCTGTAGATTCGTAGTGTTGTTTAAATACTTACAAGACAATTGACTCGTATAGTTTTTAATTGCTTAAATTATTCGATTCAACGGTTTTTTAAGTTAAAGTTTTTCTTCAAACATGACCTGCTTACTATGTAAAAAAAAATACACGTGATCTTAGGTGGGGGAGGGGGGGTAGTATAAAACCTCACCACGTATCACCAGGGGGAGGGGAGGGGTCTAAAAAGTTGTTAAAAACATCACGTGATTAATGCACGGCGCCTAACGGGAAGGTTTTTAGGTATATAACATGCATCACATAGTAGAGGTACACAGATAATTCTAGAGGTTTCTAAAGTCCTAAAAAACCACATATTTTGCGCTTATATTGAAAATGCTGGCTGAACACTACGAGATAGATCAAAATTATGTACTACAGTTTTATTATTCATCTTAAAAAAGCCTACAAAAAAGTCCGCGATGGCATATGTCTATCTCTTAGGGATAACCCACAATAACCATTTTTTTATCATTTACATTGATTTTAATTTAATAGCTTATTTACAAAGCGATTTTAAGCAATACAGTATTAATCCTTATCCAATTAAGTACCTTAAATACATTGTGCATTTAAGATAGATCAATACTGCCCTTTACGGCATGTAATTTAAATTAATATTTTCGAAGATATTACAGATTTAAAATGCAGGGATATAGTGTTGCTGCGCGGCGCGGGCGCTCGTGTTTCTACATCGCGCTATCGAAAACGCTACATTTAAACGCGTTTATTTTACTCATGCTATTAATCCTTATCAAAATAAATTATTTCATCACTAAGTACCTACAGTTTATGTAGATAATATAATTTGATCTTTGAATGATTAAAATTTGACGTTTGGTTTTGAAGTTATGGCGAAATTAAAATATTACGATTTCCGCTGCACGGCCCGTTGCGAAGTGGGTGACATTCTGTAGTATTAGTATCAGTATTGTACCCGTGCGAAGCCGGGGCGGGTCGCTAGTACAGTATAAAGAGGTTCACGAATATTTTGAACTGCAGCACAGAATACGTATAATAGTAACTGCAGTTCTCAGTAATCTTAATTCTTATGGAATATCCAGAGGTGGTTTGTCAGTTTTGTTGGTCAAATAACTTTACTTATTACATATTACATAGTACATAGTATAAAACAAGTGGCTTTATCTGTCTGTCCCTATGCATGTAGGTAAAGTATATTGTATGCTTAGATCTTTAAATCTACGCAACGGATTTTGATGCGAGTTTTTAAAATAATAGTCTTTAAGTATTTAGTCTTTAAGATATTATAAGATTATGGTAAAATTTATATTCAAGTGCGATAAATATAATATTATGTAAGTATATTATCAAGTGGTCGCACATGTCGTGTCGAGGTGATAGGGTCCCATTTTTAACAATTTGCATTGGGCAAACCTAAAAACATTTTTAATATTGTATCAGTAGTATATTGCTGTAAGTAGGTAGAGAATTATTCGCCGAAGTAGTTTTTTCTCCAAGAACACTATTCCACGCGGGCGAAGCCGCGGGCAAAAGCTAGTTTTCTATATTATACACCGAACATTCTTCATACAGTCTTATTATAATTCATGTTCAATAATACTAAAGACATAATTAAATATTAACCAGTATCAAGATCGTTTAATCCAATTTCCCCAGTATTGCACACTACAAAATTTTATTTCCCTATTTGCCATGAGATTCTGGTACACCTATACTACTTTACTGAATCGACTGACTTGATCTGACATTGACTACCCCATGGATATAGTACCTATGGATAGAAGACTCCGAATTTTGTAATTGCTAAAAAGAACTGTATTACCTTGGTAATAGAGTGTATTTCACAATGCACGTATCATAGAGGCAAATCCGAGCCGAGCGAGATAGCCAGAAGGGAGGCTGTGTGTCTCGTTCTTGCATGTTGCCAACCAGAAAAATGTTAGTATTTATAAAAAGTAACTTGAAAAATCTTAGATAAAACGAGTGTACTTTATTATTATTTTAACAAATGTTTATAACTATATCATATTCTAATTAAAAAAAGTTAGAAATAGTCATATATTAATACTAAATAAAAATGCAGTTTACATTAAATCCTTTTTCTTCTTTTTTATTAGATGGTATCATTCGCAAGACAATTAGATACGCCATTAGCCATTACACATATTTTATGCTGAACACCGGATAATATTAAAATTGAAAATAGTTATTATTTCTTACTTCATGTATCTCCGTAACTATGTTTTTATTATTTATTTGATGATTTAACAGTCAAAATGGTGAAAAAATGTTGTGCATATTCTTGTCGAAGTGAAAGTTATGCTGGTTGCAATATTTCGTTTATTAGTAACATTAGTAAGTTAATTGTTAATGTTAATCTAGTTATTCTAGTATAAAAGTGTTAACATTAAAGCAACTGACGTTATTAAGAGTTATAATTATTGTACTACGTTTTGTTATAAACTAGTCAGTAGCGACTCGCCTAGAATCGTAGTAAATACTGAGAAAAAAAAATGTGAAGTCAAGTAAGGCCTTTAATGATAATATAATACAGTTTTTATAGATTTCCCAACAATGAAGAAATGCGACAAAAATGGCTCAATAGTGTTTAAGTAAGGCAGAGAATTATATAAAAATCTGTTACATATTAATGCAGCCGTCACTTCAAACCTTCTTGATTTTACACTATTCAATCTAGTCGACTTTTAAAGCCTCAGCTGTGTGTCATTCAGTGTTTCACAATTTATCTCACACAGCTTTGCAGTTTGCCACAGCAGAAAATATTATTGTCACCCTACTAGAAAGGGACACACGGCCTCTCTTCCAACGTCTCGCTCGGCTCGTTTTTTTGGTCACAGTTCTCGATCCTGTTGTTATACTAGGTCCATTTATAGCCCATACTCACTGTCCAGCCTGCAAATCCAGCACCTATGCTAATGGTCGTCAGTAGATTTCTTCGGTCAGTAGTGTCTATAGTGCTTTAAACTATATATAGTGCGTTCCACTAGCACGGTCAGAACAAAAATTTTGTTATTTTCATTCACATTCTGTTTCTTTAGCGCCACTATGATCGTTCGTAACTGTTTTCACCCCTGTTTTAGACGCAACTGTCATCTGTCAAAAATTGTTAAAAACGCTAAGAATGATCACAACATTTCGCTAATTTTTACCCTACTTGGGTTAAAATTAGCACTTTTTGGCGTTTTCAACATCAGATATGATCATTTGTCAGTTGTTCCACTATAGGTGTACGAGAATCTCATGGCAAATAGGGAAATAAAATTTTGTAGTGTGCAATACTGGGGAAACAGGATTAAACGATCTTGATACTGGTTAATTTTTAATTATGTCTTTAGTATTAACATGAATTATAATAGAACTGTATGAAGAATGTTCGGTGTATAATATAAAAAACTACCTTTTGCCCGCGGCTTCGCCCGCGTGGAGTAGTGTTCTTGGAGAAAAAACTACTTCGGCTAATAACTCTCTACCTACTTACAGCAATATACTTCTGATATAATATTGAAAATGTTTTTAGGTTTGCCCAATGCAAATGGTTAAAAATGGAACCCTATCACCTCGACACGACATGCGCGACCACTTGATAATATACTTACATATTATTATATTTACTTATCGCACTTGAATATAACTTTTACCTTAATCTTATATCTTAAATACATAATTCATCTTAATAAGACATAAGACATCAATACAGTAGTATATAATTTTGAACATTTCGTAGTGTTAAGCCAGCATTTTCAATGTAAGCGCAAAATATGTGATTTTTAGGACTTTAAACTTAGGCCTTTACATCCGTTAATGGATGATTTATACAGTATTCTCCGAGCGAAGCAACCACTCTTGAAATACTGAAGTGCCTGGGACAGTTGGTTTTAAACGTCGTATGGTTGCCCGAGCACATACGGCATTCTCACAACATAGTCCGCCTAGTCCAGAGGAATGAACTGGTCAATACGTCTGGAGCCAAGTATGTGCGGGTTTCCTCACGATGTTTTCCTTCACCGTTAGAGCGTCTGTATAATGTACTTGAGATCTGAAAAAGTCTCATTGGTACACGCCACAAGTCACAACCTGGGATTTGAACCTGCACTCTCTCGAGTGCGAACTAAACGGTCTACCCACTAGGCCACGGACTTTAGAAACCTCTAAAATTATCTGTGTACCTCTACTATGTTATGCATGTTATATACCTAAAAACCTTCCCGTTACATCACTCTATCTGTCAAAAAAACGGCATCAAAATCCGTTGCGTAGTTTTAAAGATTTAAGCATACATAGGGACAGACAAAAAAGGGACTTTGTTTTATACTATGTAATGATAATGATACTTCATGAAAAATAAATAAATCGTGAATTACTTTGTATACTTATTTATTATGAATAACATACAATTAAATTGGCAACTGTTTATTTAATGTTGGAATTTCCTACTGAACTGTATAGAACTCGTTTACTTTATTCCTAATCAACTATTTATAAATCGAAACTGTCTTATGTTGATTTTCTTTTTTCCTTCTCTCCTCCTTTTACCAGGCATGGAAAACAAACCATCATTCAATGTGCCATCAGCTACGATTCACCGTATAGTAATACTGGAAATACCTATAAAGAAGTCACAATCATTACCTAATGCCGCGTCCGCACGTTTGCCAAACCTCGACAAGCTCTCACAAATTCAAACGTGCGGATAGAGCGTTTGCCTTGGTTTGTGTAGGTTTGCAAGAGCTTGCGGCCGTTCCGATCGAGTGTCGGTTTTTTGACACAAATCAAAGGGAATTTGTCGCAAGCGCTTGCGATGCATCCACACGTTTGCGCGCGCTCAGTCTGGTTTGTGTACTGGAGACGGGCAGACGTGCCTACGCTCGCACAAAATGAGTGGTGATTGGTCAAATATTAGACATCTTGTTTTTTCTCGAATGTTATCAGGCTGAACCATGCATTTGGGACCCGAAAAACAAGTATCTAAGTGTATAATACACTTAGATACAATAAAAATCTTAAATACGTATATGTCACCGTAAAATTGTAAAATGCCGATAGATACAATAAAAATCTTAAATATGTATATGGCACCGTAAAATTGTAAAAACCGTTAGATTGTAATAAAACTAGTGAAATTGTAAAATGCTGATAGACTTTGGACGCGAATATTCTGCCTATAATTTAACACATTATTTTTCGTAAGATTAAAAATATATAGTTATAAATATTTCGACATATTTTTACAATGTCGTTAGTTATTTTACAATCTAACGGTTTTTACAATTTTACGGTGACTTGTTTAATATAAAAGTATGAAATATATTTCTGTTGTCTGGTACCCGTAACACAAATTCTTCGAGAACTTACCACGGGACCAGATTGACGTGGTGTGAAACGTCCATAGATATTATTATTATTATTATTATGAGAAAGAAGTAGCCGATGCGTGGCTAAGTATATTATTGAATAAGCCACTATACGGTTAATTTGTAACTTAATCCACCATCTTCTTTGCCTTTTTTTTTTTGTTTGTTTTTATTTATTTATTTTTTTTACAATAATAATAATAATAATAACTCCTCACAACAATTTCGGTTACGGTGGCTGGTTTTATTGAAACCAGGCCAGTTACGCAGGAGTATTTTTATAGTGCCCAAGTGTGTGCGCAGTACAAACAAGCACACTCTCTTTTACTCTCATAATCCCAGTGCGGGAATCGAACCTTCGACCTCCGAGTCGAGAGCCAAGCTCTAACCACAAGACCACGGAGGCTGTTGTTTTTACAATAAAAATAACTCAAAGCAAATGCTATAGAGTATAGCCGATACCTACGAGCTCAACGTTGACGGACTTGAGCTCGTAGGTATCTTATTATGCTTGCCTGTTCAGAACACACTAACTCACTCGCAAGCGTGCGGATGGCGACGTTTGATTCCCTTTTTCAAGTCAAGCGTTTGTGGAGGTTTGGAGTTTGCGGCAAGTGGCAAACGTGCGGACGCGGCATAAGAAAATATAAAAAAACTAAAAGTATCAAAACAACTCACTCTAACTTACCGGTCAACTCTACCACGAGCTTTAAATTATAAGACTGAGTTCGATTTACACCTTCTTCTTTCTGTATTTTACTATAGACATAGAAAACAATATTTCTCGCTTGAGATCGAATTGCCTTTTTGGATATTTTCACAAAAACAACAAATTCCAAGAACATAATCACAAAATTTTAACCTCCTGGGTGTCAGGCGCCGGGTGCCGCCTTTGAGAGCTAGGGCAAGAAGCGTCAGGGGCGGGTGCCGCCTTTGCGGGTAGTAGTTATATTTTTTTCTTTCATTTAAAACCCTACAATTTTTACAATTTTTTTGCCACACCACGCTGGACATAAATAAAAAAGAAGGAGATATTGGGCATTTGCGTATAGATTTAATAAAAATTTTAGAGGGAATTTTAAAAATTTCTGCGACATACCGTCGTGCCGGCACCCGGCACGCGACACTGAGTACTTGACAGCTTTCGGTTAGTATGAAAAAAATTTCAAATTTCAATAATTTCAAATAGGAATGTAAATTGAACACTTTATTAGAAATAGTATGTATTCTAGTGCCTAGGAATGTCATTAATTAATGATAGAATTAAGTACATTAGTTACAATGATTGTTTTTGTAAGACAGTCCCGTCAAAAAAGCCTTTTTTCCGAGGGTTTTTATTCGCTCATTGTGCATTGAAAACAAACAAAAGTGGCACAAAATTGATTTAAAATATATTGAACTATTTAAAAATATAAAAACATGTGAATAAATATGTCCCAGCTACAGTTTATTGAGCAACAAACCATGTCCTGTTTTTCATAAAAACTGTAATTTGTGTTATATCTCTGAGATCCAATCGTAGTAATAGTACAAGATGTTTTGTATTGAAATTAAATTTATAAAGTATCCACCTATGTAAATAAAGCAAATTTTACAATATTAACACATAAATATGGCATTATTTGGGGTCTGAAATAAATAAGTATGAAAAAAAAAGAACTCGTGTATTTTTTGCATCAAAATTCCTTTTATTTAGTTAGTTTTTTTTAAATTATAATTCCGTCATCACGTAGGCAATTTAATCTAGTTTCTAAATATGTATAATATATATAGGTTTAAGTTACAATTTATCAATATAATCTTGAAAAACTACAAGGCGGGAGTCGCACCCGTGATTCGCCAAATTGGCCCGCGATGGCCCGACGCCAGCTCATTTCGGTCATTTTTCGGCCCGACCATGAAGCATAGATACCAGGAGTCCGAACGGTATAGGCTTTTTAATAATAATTATGTACACAATAATAGGACCAGATCTTAGTTCTCTTTTCTGCCGCTAGGCGTGCGAGACCGACGAGTACCGCGTGTTGCCAATACTATTATACCGAGTGTTGCCAATACTATTATTTATTACAATTATTTTTAAATTACCGTTAGGCAATTACCGTGTTCTACGGTATCTATTTTTCGAGAACAGTTTCTAAGAATTTCCTAAAACTTTTATATAATAAGATTTCAATCTTTCCAGAGCTGTCAATAGCAACTTTAAACTTCCCGCGTAATTTCAAACGAGTGCATGTCGGACCGTCGCGCGCTCTACCGGCAAAAATCTGTCCCCGTAATTGAGACCATTATTTTAACATTACGTTCGGACTCCTTGTTAACTATACTTCGTGGGCCCGACGGTCAGCGGTTGACAGATCACGTACTTTGATTTGACGGGTCATACTTGACATTGCCATATGAAAATCACATTTTTTATTTTTTTTAAATGCCATCAGATTCTGGTAGACCTTTAGTCACAAAAATTGATAAAAACGACATTTTCGAAATTTTCAACAATAACGTTATTTTGCTAAAGAAACACCATTTTGTGGTAAAAATTATCGTAGCGTTTTGGGCAAAATGCCGTATGGAACACACTAATAGTGTCAATGGTTAAATTTTGCCCACAAACGCTTCAAGACCGCGCATTGGATTTGAAAGCTGGATGGTGTGTATGGCCCTTAATAATTACATCTGTTTACCTATTTTATTAATTTGTTAATACTTTTCACCAAATAAAAATACATTATAAATAAGTAATTTAAAATAGTAGGTACCACCTAAAATAAAAATTTGTTAAAAGTTACTATAAAATTATCGAATGCTGTTTATGTAGATTCCTGTACCTCATTTTATATTATACATTTACTAATTAAAAAATATAAAGTTATATGAAATTAAAAACAAAATGGCCGAATTGTAAAATAGAAATTGTTGGAATTTGTTATTTGTTTATGAAAACTTGCAATAAAAGTATGTATAAACCAGATAATTACTAAATTTTTCCTTGTCTTTAAATCATAGTTTTTATTGATGTATGAATTAATCAATTAAAAGTCTAATAAAGAGACGGAACAGAAAATCCGCGCATTTGCGTTGTTTGTTTACTTTGGTAATGGTTGTGAAATCCATAACAATCATAATGATAAAGCTTTTGAATAAGTTTCGTAAATTTAATTAACAATACATTCAATAAACGTTGGGACTAAGAAAAAACATCAATTATTGTTTCAGAAACACCTAAAAATGTCAAAAAAAGATCCTAATGATCGAAACGAAAGGAAGTTAGATTCCAGTGACTATGAACATCTCATATCACAACATAGTATATTTGAATCAACGAGGCCTAAAAATCAGGAGCTTCCAAGTTTTCCAGGATTTTCTAACGCCGAAACTCAAACTAAACCTAGTGATATTAAGGGACAGAGTTTACAAGCAGGACTTGGGGCTTGGCAATATAACCCCTGGTGGATGCTCGCAAGTACTTCGCGAAGTGTAGCTTCTCAAGATGATTTCTCTGAAGGCAGTGAACCTACTAAAGTCAAAGAAGAACCTGGTAGTGCGGCTTCTGCTGATGATGATACTTTACCAAACGAACTCGAACAATTTCAGTCTACAGTGACACCACCAGCAGGGCTCGATTCATTTTGCGACGATTGCTCGGACCCATTTTGTGACTCGAGTGCAAGTATATGCCGTAAGTTGTTTCACTGTCCGCATTGTAGAAAGAGCTATCCTTCTATCTTAGAATTCAACACTCATCTGACAGGTGTTCATCCAGCTCAGAAGCCTTTCAGATGTCAAATATGCTTGGAGCCTTTCCACAAGAAGTCTTATCTACGACGACACTTAGATTCGTCCCATACTCGGAAGGATGTAAATAAATGCTCTGTGTGTTCAAAATACATCAAAGACAAGAGTAATTTACGTAAGCATATGCAAGTGCACACAGGAAGACTACCTCAGAAACAGTTTAAATGTGATCTTTGCAACAACAAGAGATACATGTCCATAGACCGATTGAACAATCACAAAGTGGTGTGTACTGGTGAAAAGACATTGAAATACTGTGACATGTGTGACAAGGTGTTTGATAACTCTAGATCACTTAACAGCCACAAAAAGGTGCATGCAAGGGATTTGAAATGTAATGCATGTGGGGAGCAAATGCGCTCACTCGAGCAATTTACCAACCATAAAATGGTTTGTGCAAACAGTCAAGAGACAAGCACAGCGTCAATGAGTAATGCTGGAATGTCGGTGAATCGCTGTTGCACTCAACCGGGCTTATGTGAACACGATAAGCCCGCCTACTTAAACATCCCCAGCTATGCAGCAGGTAGATCTTTGGACGCTGCATTATCTTTAAAGTCAGAAATGAACTAATGGCTACCACCTACTCTCTCGTTTAACTGTTGTACTGATTTTATTTTAAACATTACCAAAAATCCTCGATAATTAACAATTAATAATTTTTACAACTGAGAACTTCACAAGACTGATGCAAATATCCCGCCTCACAACTTGCTTTATTATTACCAATAGTTAGAGTATAGTTAGTGAGTAATAACTGATAGAGTAAGCTTATTTAGAGAGACTTTGGGCCTAATCATTTGGTGTATATTTTTATTGTATGTGTTGAGAACTCAATGATTGTGCCCAAATTGTTACCCACCTTTTATTTAACGACTTAATTAAAAACATAAGTTTCCATAATTCTACACTGATTACCATTGTATCTACAGATACTACCTACATGCATCAACATAAAAAATACCTTGACTGATATAATAATATAATAACCTAATAGTACGCAGTATTACTTTTTTTTTTCTGAAGTTTGTATAAAACTATATTTTTTTTATAATTTTTAGAGTATATTTTAGAATACCCTAGTTTTATATAGCATACTAGTTGGACACAGTACAAAGAGCATAATATTTTTATTACATTTTTGATGCTCAGTACTTTCTCCAAGGAATATATTAAAAAAGTTAAGGATTATAGTGGTAAATTTAGAATTTTTTTAGAAACATTATATTTCGTTGACACTAGAAATAAGGTTAGCTGCAAAGTGCAATCATATTCTGGCTAAGCCATTGCATGTTGACGGGATTTATTTTCTTGTTTAATGTAATATGTATTTTATATTTAACGTATTTATCCAAAAGTGTATTACACTTGCCATAATATCCTAAGGATATTATTGTAATCATTTTAATTCTAATACACTTTATTTTATCGATTACCAAATATTCATAATTTTTACTACAGCTTTTAATAACTTTCCGACCTTGCACTTTTAAATAAGTATATACCATACTATTATTACGAAAATAATTTGAACAAAAGTGTATGAGAATTATGATAAACCCATTTATGTATTTATTGAATGAAAATTTGAAGAGTTATAAAGCAGTAACTATGGGATGCGGGCATGCAATGGGTTCCATTGTTATATTCTGTTATTCAGCCTTCTTTTCAACCCCGAATGTTGCAAGGTCATATTTTATACCTGATTGTATAAATCCTAAAAAATATATTTTTATTTGTTTAGAAAAACGAATAGCATGCTTTTAATTAATATAAATGACATTTATAATATGTACTATTTTAGTAGTTATAATACTTACATTTAGAGGCTCTATTTGTTTTAAGTTATCGCTATTTACATTTGTTTTAACATTTGTTTATTTTTTATAATGATTAGATCAAGAAAAATCATATTTTTTGTTACTAAATTTTAGCTTATTTACACATAGAATTAGGTGTTTCTTTTTAAATTATTTTATTGCATTAATCTATTTGACAAGTCAATCAGTGTAAACCAAGTTATAAAATAAAAGCAGTATGTGAAATACACTTTTCAATCAGTCAATTACAACAAAAGACAATAAATTTTAAACCAAAATTTTTCTTAATGTAAAACACTGATGTACCTTTTGGTATTCATACATCTTCAGAGTTTTTATTTATGTGTTGCTACTGAACTAAACCTATTTGAATATACAAATACCTATGAATCCATATTTTGCCATTTCATTCACATTGGCAGAATTTTAATATATTTTAAACATCTGTACTGGCCTAGAACAGTAATTGAACTGTAAGCTGTTAAATTTATCTTGTATCAGAAAAACTATATATTGTAATGACTTTAAAATATCTTACATTTCAAGCAAATGAGCATTACAGGAAGTGTAGTAAAACAGTACAAAACCACAATATGAATGTCATTCGAAAAATATAGTGGATGGTGTTTTGTTTTAACTTTGTATCATGTAAAATATTATTACTTATTGATAAGAAAAACAAGTGTTCATATTATTTTAGTTTTTATTACTTATAGAATATAGTTAATCTATTATTTTTAGTGTATTGTAATTTGTACTAAGATGCCTAACTGTAAAACAGTAAAAAACATTCATACAGATTACAGATTGCTCTTTTTGAGGGGCAAAGGTAGATTTATTTGCATTGCTCCAAAAGTAGATTCTCAAATTATGTAAATGGAACTAAGTATGTCTGCTTTACCATCCATATTTTTGTATCTTGTAAATGTGCTGACTATAAAAGCTTTATGTATGTGAGATCAGGTGTATGTTGTCAATGTGTATGCAAAAAGCAGTCTGCACTTTGACGAATATCGAAATATAACATCAAGAAACAAGTAGTAATTTTTTGGATTGTTTTATTATTAATAGGTGTTATACACATAAACTTGTTCATTTAAACATAAGTGCAGGCTACAGCTGCTGCTGCACCTAATCACAACCTATTGCTAGACAAGACCTTAGTCTTACACCCGCTAGATGTCGCTACATGTTGCATGTCGTAAAATCTTACAAAAGGGAAGCATAATTTGTTTTCATTGACAAGCAAGATAAAATGCAGACTCTTCTTTTTCAAAATAAAACCTATATTTTTAGACCCATAGAATTTTAAGGATACCTTCCATGCCTGCTCCACACTTTATGGTTTGTTATTTGTAACATATAATATCTATGGATGGTTTCACACCACGTCAAATCTGGTCCCGTGGTAAGTTCTGGAAGAACTTGTGTTATGGGTACCAGACAACTACTTTTTATGTTATACTTATATTTAAGATTTTTATTATATACACATATTGAATGTAGGTTCATCCATGACCCAGGAACACTAATTGTTCCCTGGTAGGATTCGAACCCATGACCTCTGACTTGAGCACCAATGCGCTAACCACAGAGCCGCAGATGTCGTCGTTTGTGATTGGGGTCCATGCACATATTACGTCACAGCGGATGGGGGAGGGGGGGGGGGGCGCATACTAAATGTGACAGTACATGTTAAATACAGGTACAGGGATACTAAAAAGCGTGACATAGGGGGGTGTGGGTTTTAAAAAAGTCGAAATTTTGCGTGACACAATATGTGGATGGCCCCTTGTGAGATTTTGCTTGCAAGGAGCACAGTTGATTACAGGATTGTAAAATAATTACACGCTCCACCCAACCTTACTCATAAAAATATTAAAACTATTGATTAGTTAATCAGTGTCCTCATCACATTCTGTCAAGTAATGTTTCTAAAGTATTAGAGAAAGACAGGAATAACTCGTCAGTTGTTTAAATATTTTTAAGATTGTTAAATATAACCTACCGTTACCTATGCATACCTACACAAAATCATGGAACCGTTTGATAAACACAGCGAAACATGCGACTGCGCATATGAGTCTCTTACAGTATAATTTGTTTTTTCATTGTAACTAATATTGTTATTATTATTGTGTTTATCAATCGAATATACATGACCCACCCACCTCAAATAATAATTTTTATATTTATTTATTACCTACATAGGCACACTAGCATGTTCTAGTTATTATAATACAAAATATACAATTAAATTGTGGCAATTAAAGGAAATTATTTTCCGTTTACAAATTATTTATTTCTAAGCCTCTTTGTCCTTTTGTTGATCTAATTTATTAACAATTTACTGTGCAGTTTGGCAGCAACAATTTACAATGTATCAAAAGATGATGATGATGTTCTCAAGAGTAAAAGTAAATTGTTTCAAAGCATCCCAGTCTCATCTTTTTGATAAAAGCCTGAACAAAAAACAATAAAAATAGTGAACATTTCAGTTTATTAATAAAAGTGTGAAAAATGAAAGGAATACTGTGCATCTTGAATAAGTTCTGTAATAACAAAGCATTTCAAATATGTTAAGAGACATTGTTGTAAGTACATTAATTGAAACAACAGATTAAAATAATTATTTATTATTATGTCATAGCACAACTCGTCCTCTTTTTTGTGCTGCTTTAACAACCTTAGCCTTCTTTTCTTTCTTCTTCTTAGAAATGTTTTCTTTTCTCTTTGTCTGTCTGTCTTGTTTCTTCTTCTCCACACCTTCAATTCTATTTTCCCATTTCTTTTTACTAACTTTCTTCTTTTGCTCCTATAAAGTGAATAAAGATATTTTATAGTAAAAGAATTTTCATAATCATGCAAATAACACTAAGATAAGATGAAACTGCCCATAGATTAAAAAATGTTTCATTTAATTGTTCAATTATTTTAACAGCAACAGTACCGAGTATGTGAAAATATAAGAAATATTTACCATTTTCTTTATAGATTTCTTTAGAAGTGTGGGATCATCTTTAACTTTTTCACCTTCAGCTTTCTGAAGAATACTTTTCCAAGCAAGTTTTTCCTTTATTTCTTTAGCTTTATCTCCATCAGTCTCAGCTAATTGCTGTATTTTTTGCTCCTGATTCTTCAATTGATCTAGAAGTTTTCTTGGGTCCTTTTGTGACTTGTGTATCTTTTCTGTAATATAAGATTTGTGTGTATTAAATAGGTACACAAAAATTGCTTAATTAAAAATATATATATACAACACTTTTGTTTTGTAAGTGCTAATAATTTCATACTGAGCATTTAATTTACAATATATTTTAATTAAAAAACGATAACTACTTGAAGAAAATAAATACACATTCACCTTTTCCTCCAAGTTTAGCAAAGTCAAACTTTGAAAACACCAATTTGCCATCAGTATTAAAAACAGGCTTTGGTGGTGCACTAACTTTAGGTTTTTCTTCCTTCATTTCTTTTAAATCTGTCTCAGAATCCACAACAGGTTTGGGCTTTTTGTTAATTTTATTTCTTTCAGTTTTCCTTAACCTTTTGCTGAGTTTACTGTTTAAACTTTTCTTTGCTAGTTTCCCCTTTATTTGGAATTTGTTTTGTGATTTCACTTTATGCAACTTTGCTTCAAGTTCAGCTATTGTATTTGCCCTTGTGTACTTTTCAGGTTCTTTATTCGTCGCTGACTTTTCCATTTCAAAATCCATTTGTTCAGAATCATCTGAAAAAAAGAATAACTATTGCAAAGGCTATTTTGAATAGTAATTCCAAACGCCATTTACTTTATTTTATTTTTATTTTATTATTTTATTTTATTACATTTGGAAAACTTACGGCTACATACAAGAACAATTAAAAATTACTCAAACACGAAGGCCAATTACAAGTTTTCACAGATAAATAGAAGGACTAAAAACAAAGATGAAATCGGTGGGTAACTTAAATGTAGAAATAAAAGGAGTACACACACAAACACATAGTCCAAACATCATGACTTGAAAAATCCTGTAACGAGACAATTTTTCATCTTAGAGACGCTGGTATTAAATATATCTAGATCGTTATCACACGAAATTTCATTGAAATTTCTGCTGGCACGTATGAGGAAACTATTCTGCCTATATGAACTGCTAACACAGGGGATGTGCAGCAACTTGGGCCTACGGATTAGTACAGAGCGTGTCACCAAACCTATCTCGCCGAGTAGTTCTGGGCAGTTGACTGTGCCGTTTGCTATTTTAAAGAGATATGCTAAATCCGCGATGCGTCGCCGGTGACTTAATGGTAAAATGTGGAATTTTTTGCAGCGATTAACGTAATTAGACACGTAGTTACGCGTTTTAAACTGTAGAAAATGAAGGAAGCGCCTTTGGATTGATTCAATTCTATTGATATAACAATTATAATTTGGGTTCCACACTTGAGAGGCATATTCCAAGTGGCTACGGACAAAAGCGCAGTAAAGAATTTTGAATGTTTTTATATTGTTAAACTCTTTAGAAAATCTTAATATAAAACCAAGTGCCTTACTGGCTTTGTTAATAATACTATCGATGTGGGCATCAAATAGCAGCTTGGAGTCGAAGATGACACCCAAGTCTCTAACTTTGTCAGTCCTATTAATTTCGATGTCATGCAGTTTGTAAAGGAATTTTAGGGGGTTGCGCTTACGGGTGAATGTACAGACAAAACACTTCGAAACGTTAAGTTCTAGCTTATTAATTGTGCAATAATTTTGAAGATTATTGAGATCTTGCTGTAAGTTAATACAAGAGTTGAAATCAGAAATGGGACATAGTATTTTCATGTCATCTGCATAGAGTATTAACTTAGCGTATGAGAAACATAAGTGAATATCATTAATGAAAATAACGAACAGTAACGGGCCCAGGAGTGAGCCTTGCGGGACGCCAGAAGGTATACATATCAGTGATGATTTGTAACCATTTAAAACAACCGATTGGTTACGATTCTTAATATATGATACAAACCATCTAAACAAGTTGCCCCTGATACCGGCTTTAAGGAGCTTACGTAAAAGGATGATGTGGTCAATTCTGTCAAAAGCCTTGGTGTAATCGGTGTAGATTACATCGACTTGAGAAGGTTCTGACATGATGCGGCTCAAATATTCAGAGCACGTAAGAAGATTCGAGATGGTCGACCTATTTTTGAGAAAGCCGTGCTGGTTGTCATTAAGTGTATGAGCAAGGCCATGATACACTTGGGAGTATACGATTTTCTCTAAAATTTTAGCAAACAAGCAAAGCTTGGAAATGGGCCTATAATTTTCTATCTGATCTTTGAAACCCTTTTTGTGAACAGGGGTTATAAAAGCTATTTTCCAAATACGCGGAACTACGCCTTCACTAATGGACCGCTGGTATAAAATAGTAAGAGGGACAGTAAGGCTCTTAGCACATCGCACTACCAATAGGGGAGGAATACCATCTGGTCCCTCAGATTTATTCAGGTCAAGAGACTGTAGAAGTTTAAATATCTCCGTACTGCAGATTTCCACTGAACTTACATCTGCGGCTGTGTCACCCTCAATCTCAGTGATATTATGTACTTCCAAGTCACTCATAGGGGAAGAGCTATGGAGGAAGTTACTGTAAAAAAAGTCATTAAACATAGAACATATGACTTCACCTTGACCTGATGAATGCTGCCCAAACCTCATCACAGCTGGATAAGAGTTAGACTTCTGTTTATTTTTTACAAATGACCAAAATGCTTTTGGGGAATTGTTTATGTTATTTTCTATTAGTTCAATGTACCTATTAAACATTTCTCTTTCAAGTGACTTAGCACGGTCGCGTAAACTAATAAAACATTCATAGTCTGAAAGATTCTGATATTTTTTATATTTAGAGTGGTATTTAAATTTTTGTTTTAACATTTTTATTAAAGGAGGTTTATACCAGGGGGGGTATTTAGAAGAAGAATTTATAGTTTTAGTCGGTACATAGGTATCGCGTAGGGTATACAATCTAGAGTATAGTAACGATAGGGCATCATCAACAGTACCTTTAGTAATAATTTTTTGCCAGTCAAATCTGTCTAGTTGATTAGAAATTGCACTAAAATCAGCCAAATGATACATGTACTTAGTTCTTGCCTGGTCGTGTAATGTGTGATACTCAACAAAATTTAAAGAAATAATAAGAGAGACGTGATGTGAGTCTTCGGGTACTAACGGGTCGAGACATTTGTCTACTGTCACAGGGTTATTGCAAAAAACAAGGTCTAGTAATCTTTGATTGGTGTTTGTATGAATATTATATTGAAATAAATTACAGGTATTTAAAGTGTCAATAAATTCCGATTGCACAGGACCTTGAATATTCAGCGGGTAAAAAGAACGCCCATCTTCAGATAAAACCCAGGACAAGTTAGGTAAATTGAAGTCGCCCAATATTAGAAATGTTTCAGTAACATTATTAAAAACCAGGTTATAAAACTGGTTGTTACTTCATACTTTGTAGTTAAATTTCATTTAATGAAGCTTTGTGAAGTTTTTACAGCTTATATTAAAATGTTTAAATAAATACCTTTTTTGTGCAGGGGTATAAAAGCGACGGAAAAGATGTTCTTTAAAAAGTTCATTTCTTTGACAATTTCGTTTTTCACATGTTTTATTTTCAAAGGTTTCTTTTGTACTCCCATTTTGTTAATTTAATACAAGACAAGCTCAAAATGAAACATTAATTCGCGATAGTAATTTTTTTAGGTTAGAGATTTTGTTGATCTTTCATGGTGATGACTGAGGTGTCATGTGTGTAATTTGACTTTGACCTTTTTTAATATGGCGTCGGCTTATAACCATTTGCCATTGTTAAGTAAAAAAAGGCGGGAGATATAGAATATTTGTTCAAATTTTCATCACCGTATATTTCTAAATGTTCAAGTCCAAAGTCAAAGCCCAAATAAATAGTCGGGGTAGTCAATAAAATAAGTGGTATAGGTGTACCAGAATCTCATGGCAAATAGGGAAATAAAATTTTGTAGTGTGCAATTCTGGGGAAATTGGATTAAACGATCTTGATACTGGTTAATTTTTAATTATGTTTTTAGTATTATTGAACATGAATTATAATAAGATTGTAGGAAGAATGTTCCTATACATCGGGTTAATAATAAAGAAAATATGTCTTGAAAAATAAATCAATCGTGAATTACTTTATATACTTATTTATTACAAATTACATACAATTAAATTGGCAACACTGCCGTCATAACAAAAAAAGACGCATCTACAGTTTTTTTCGAAATTGAGTTATATATATATATTTGGAATCAGCTAAAAAGACGCATCTACTAGAATTTTTATTATTGTATGGAATGAAGCACAGCCCTATTTAACCATAGTGAAATAAGACAGATCTGCAATAAGAAATTATAACCACTAAATAGAAAACCCCCGACACAAAAAATAAACTCTAAAAAATAATAAATAATATTTTAAACCTATTATAATTATATTATCACATATAATATTAAGTAAGTTGAAATAATTTTATTTTCCAATCGTCGCCTCGTCGGGGGACCGCTAAAGTTTATAAAGTATTTTTACAACAACAGCTAATTAATTATTACATTTAAGTAGGTATGAGCAAATTTTTTCGGAGTAAATTCTTTTGTTCATTCTGCGACTACACGTGTTTTTTTCACATAGCGGTCCCCCGACGAGACGACGATTGGAAAATAAAATTATTTCAACTTACTTAATATTATATGTGATAATATAATTATAATAGGTTTAAAATATTATTTATTATTTTTTAGAGTTTATTTTTTGTGTCGGGGGTTTTTAAAATTTTTAATTTTACTTTTATTTTATCCTTTTTAAAGTAGGTATAAATAATGATTATATACCTTACCACACTTTCAACATTATTGAAGTAACATGGTACCAAATTTCGAATCGATAGGACATGTTGACGACCCCTCATCAACTAATAAAGAAAAGATGATCTTCAAACGGCTAATCAGGTCATGGTTACCTTACCATGTTCTTTAAATATCGTTGAAGTAACACGGTACCAAATTTCGAATCGATCGGACATAAGAAAGTTAGTCAAATCCCCTCATCAACTAGAAAAGAGCTGATCATCTTCAAACGGCTGATCAGGTCATGGTTACATTAGCATGTTCTTTGAATATCGTTGAAGTAACACGGTACCAAATTTCGAATCCATCGGACATAAGAAAGTTAGTCAGATCCCCTCATCAACTAGAAAAGAGCTGATCATCTTCAAACTGCTGATCAGGTCATGGTTACATTAGCATGTTCTTTGAATATATATCGTTGAAGTAACACAGTACCAAATTTTGAATCGATCGGACATTGGAAAGTTAGTCAGATGCCCTCATCAACTAGAAAAGAGCTGATCATCTTCAAACGGCTGATCTTCCCACCACCAATTTTCTCATCAAACGAAGCTACGAACACTGTCGATTAAGTCATCAATATTCTCTTTCAGTGCGCTTTCATTTGAGACCTTACTCGAGTATATTTGCACATTCGGATTTTCTTCCCCGCTTTCACCCCCCACAACTTTTAAAAGACTCAACCGATTTTCATCAAACATGTCTAAGAACACTCGCATGTAAGTCACCTTTAATACAAAAGAAACTAAATTGAAATCGCTTCATCCGTTCGGGAGCTATGATGCCACAGACAGACAGACAGACAGACACACCCACAGACAGACAGACAGACAGACCGACAGACAGACAGACAGACAGACACGTCAAACTTATAACACCCCTCTTTTTGCGTCGGGGGTTAAAAAGACGCTTCTGATAAAAACTAAGTTAAAAAGACGCATTTAAGTAGAAGCGTCTTATTTATTTATAAAAATTGTACTTGCTCATAAAAAGAAAAGACGTTTCTGCATGATCGTAAGAAGAAAAGACGCTTCTGCGCAGATGCGACATATTTTCATCGTAGTATGACTACTACCAACTCAGATGCATGTAGCAGTCGCGTCTATTCTACTTAGTATTGGTTAGTGGTTAGTATTGAGCACCAGCAAAAATATAACAGTAAAAGTAATGAATGTGGGTGATTTTTGTGATTTTCAAGATTGTTCTTCAGTATACAAACTGCAAAATTCTTCACCGAGAGCATATTTGAGTGATATGTGTACAGTAACATTTACCAGAGGCACCTACGTTCTGCGCTATAAGACTGACTTTTTTAAAGAGGAAGAGTACCTACACTCTTGACTTTTTGAAAGTAAAAAATATAAAATGTGAAGTACCACCACCAAACCCCAAGACGGAATATAGAGGCATTACTCACGAGCGCAAGTCAGCAATCATACAACGTCTGCCTTAAGGCCGTGTAGACCCAATTTTACATGACTTTGAATCGATAATAAACAAACAAATAGTATCTTTAAAAAGCCAAAAAAAATACACATTGTTGTTTACTTAATGTTCTTTTACAATTTGTGGTTCAAAACATAATATTGAAAACTTCACTCGATCAAAAATAATTCCGAAGAGGAGGCTAAATTTGAATATTTTTCTTTTTGTTCATGAAGTTCATGATAGTTTTACTTTCAAAAATCATATCTACGAAAAGCTAATAACTTAAAGAAGAATAATTTGTGGTTACATTTTGCATGTTGGTTTAATTATTTTAACATTAAATAATTATTGAAATGCAGCGTGCGTAAGCCGCTTGAGTCGCCCCACAGTCGCCCGCTAGGCGTTGACGAGGACAGACCTATGTCAGTTTTGCTAGCGCACGGCTTACCCGCGTATTTATCGAACAATTCTTTCGTTTCTAACGCAGTGTAGGAAAGTCAGTTTGTTTTGTTTTTTTTTATTTTTGAACTAAATTATACATATCATACACAATAACATGTTATATTTTATCGTCGCCGCGTCATTGCTTTTGCCAGATGAGACGACCTCTGTGGCTCAGTGATTGAGCGTGTTGGTACTCAAGCCGGGGGTAGCGGGTTTGAATCCCGCCGAAGGAACAAAAAGTTTCCTGTGTTCCCGGGTCATGGATATGTATAATACAATTAAAATCTAAAGGAAAGTCAGTTTGTTTTGTATTTTTTTATGTTTCTTTTTATTTTTGAACTAATTCTATACAGATAAAAAAAATTGAAGTGTCTGTTTGTAACTTCAAATTAACAGCTTTTCATATAAGGAATCTAAAAGTATATTCGGTACCTATAATAAAATACCAATTTTTAAAATTTTTGTCTGTCCGTCTGTCTGTCTGTCTGTCTGTTTGTTCCGGCTAATCTCTGAAACGGCTGGACCGATTTTCACGGGACTTTCACTAGCAGATAGCTGATATTATAAGGTCTAACATAGGCTACTTTTATTTTAGGGTTCCGTTTAAAAAAATAGGGTTCCGCTTTCGTTAGATCTGCGCAAACGAAGTTGCGGGCATCAGCTAGTTATACATATAACCATACACAATAAGATGTTACATTTTATCGTCGCCGCGTCGTTTCTTTTGCCAGATGAGACGACCTCTGTGGCTCAGTGATTGAGCGTGTTAGTGCTCAAGCCGGGGGTCGCGGGTTTGAATCTCGCCGAAGGAACAAAAAGTTTCCTGTGTTCCCGGGTCATGGACATATAATACAATAAAAATCTATAGGAAAGTTTGTTTTGTATTTTTTTATGCTTCTTTTAATTTTTGAACTAAATCTATATACAGATAAATAAAAATGAAGTGTCTGTTTGTAACTTCAAATTAACAGCTTTTCACATAATGCATCTGAAAGTATATTCGGTACTTACAATTACAATAAAATACCAATTTTTAAAAATATCTGTCTGTCTGTCTGTCTGTCTGTCGGTCTGTCTGTCTGTTTGTTCCGGCTAATCTCTGAAACGGCTGGAGCGATTTTCGCGGGACTTTCACTGGCAAATAGCTGATGTCATAAGGTCTAATATAGGCTACTTTTATTTTAGGGTTCCGTTTAAAAAATAGGGTTCCGCTTCCGTCAGTTAGGCGCAAACGAAGTTGCGGGCATCGGCTAGTTATACATATAACCATACACAATAACATTATCGTCGCCACGTCGTTGCTTTTGCCAGATGAGACGACCTCTGTGGCTCAGTGGTTGAGCGTGTTGGTGCTCAAGCCGGGGGTCGCGGGTTCGAATCCCGCTGAAGGAACAAAAAAATTTTCTGTGTTCCTGGGTCATGAATGTGTATTAAATATGTGTATAATACAATAAAAATCTTAAATATGTGTATAATATAAAAATTATTAAATATATTTCTGTTGTCTGGTACCCGTAACACAAGTTCTTCGAGAACTTACCACGGGACCAGATTGACTTGGTGTGAAGCGTCCATAGATATATTATTGTGTTGTGTATTATGAGAAAAAAGTAGCTGATGCGTGGAGTAGCCTTAGTACATCATTGAATAAGCCAGTAAACAGTTTTTATGAATTTGTAACATCTACCATCTTCTTTGCCGTACTTTTCGTTTCTTTTTATTTCGATTTCTGTTTTTACAATAATAATAATAAATAACTCCCCACGCCGATTTCGGTGACGGTGGCTGGTTTTATTGTAGCCTAGCCAGTTACACAGGAGTATTTTTATAGTACCCAAGTGTGTGCGCAGTACACAAAGGCACTCTTTTTTTTTTACTCTCGTAATCCAGGGGGACGGATAACCGACACGACTGACGAGAGAAGAGGCGCAGGTCCGACTTTTTACCTGCCCATCCGACGCATGGATCATCTTTCTTGTCAGACAATCAGGTGATCAGCCTGCATTGTCCTAACCAAACTTGGAAACAACAATTTTTGTTGTTCCAGTGCGGGAATCGAAATTAGAACCTACGACCTCCGAGTCGAGAGCCAAGCTCTAACCACTAGACCACGGAGGCTGTTCTATTTACAATAAAATATAAGGATACGTGCGCAACATCCGTCATGCTTGCCTTTGCAGAACACACCAAGTCACGCGCAAGTAGGGGTTGCAATCCGGATACTTCGAAATTCGAAAAATTCGAAAAATCCGGATTTTCATTTAAAAATCCGGATTTTTCGAGTTTTTCGAATCTTGGTTACTACTATGAAAATTACATATTTTAATTGTAATTAGTATGTACTCTAGACGTACAATATTTGAATAAGGGATATAATTAATCGAGTGAACAAAAAATAAGTTGGTGACTGTACGTGAGCATACTGTATTGCTGAATTTGGCAGCGAATTAATATGTTGGCGACTAAATTACCAAACTGGTGAAATCACTCAAGTGACAAAAAATACAAAAATCGGCAGATAAAAAGTAGCGAAATTTAATCCAATTAGCACCGATGAGTTGGTGACCATTATACCATGTAAGTAGCTAATAAAGATTTGATTGATAAATTAATAGCTGCTAAAAATTCAATTTGCAAGCTACGGAAAATCCCAGTTTTGGATACTATTGGAGGTTTTTTTTTCTTTGGTATGGGTATCGTTTTCAAGGTTTTTGGGGGTGCAGAATAATATGAAAATAAAATCCGTTTTAAAATTCCAAAATGGCGTATATTTTTTTTTTATTAAAAATGGATGTCTTTTTCCATGTTTCATATGCTGATTATAAAATTGTCTTCCAATTTCATTTTCCAAAATGGAGACTATCCAATCTTCGTAAAATTAACATGTAGTTTGTAGAGGTACCAGCTATGTAAGCTATAGAAACTTTTCGAAATTCAGGATTTTCAAATTTCTTTTTTTGGCATTCATGAAAAAAATATGCGATTTCCGGGTTAAGCGGGAGGAAATTTTTATTATTTTTCCAGTAATAGTATTATTTTTCCGTTTCTAAAATAGAAGCGATTATAGAAAAAAAATATGGCAATGTTCTACTTTGACACAAACAGTGTATAAAGCTATAGAAATTTTGGAAAATTCAGGATTTTCAAATTTCATTTTCTTCCATCGTGAAGAAAATATGGTGTTGCGGGGTTCTTAAGGGGAGGAAATTTTCATTATTTTTTCAATAGGATGCACCGTTTCCGAGATAGAATCAATTTTATAAAAAAAAATGCTCTACATTGAGATACGAGGGATGTATAAAGCTATGGAAATTTTGGAAAATTCAGGATTTTCAAATTTCTTTTTCTTCCATCATGAAGAAAATATGAGGTTGCGGGGTTACTAAGGAAATTTTAAATGGATGACTTTTTTGTAATCAGCACCCCCAGAAACCAACAAAAGGACAACCATATTATTTTTATAAAATTAAGTATGTCCGCCATATTGGAATTTCAAAATGAATGCCATTTTCGTATCCAGCACCCCCAAAAACCTGGTAATGACACCTATGTTAATTTTGCGAAAAATGAATATCCGTTATTTTTAAATTTCAAAATCAATTTACACAATATCTACACCCCCCTAAAATCGCGGAAAATTAAAAATTGGGAATTTTGTACGCTTCTTTGTTTTTTTTATGTGCGCTGGTTTTGCAGCTTGTATGTTTTTTGAGTTACCTACATTAGGGAAAATATATGTGCCTATTCTTAAATTAAATGTGTACTCACAAATTGTCGCCAAGATGGTTATTTGTTCGCTAATATAATGTATGTCTGCCAGTTTGGAATATTCAGTCGTATTACTTAGTCACCAGATTTGTAAATTTTTATTCCTTACATTCTTTAGCCAACATGGTAATTTAGTATTCAATATTCGGTATTTTCACATCCAAAATTTAATTGTTTTGTCGTGAGTTTAAATCCATGCCTTTGGATAATTTGATATTATTATTTTTTTGTCCTGTTGAAATTGTTGACACATTTTTCCATTTATTCAAGTTATTTGGTAGAACATAGTCAATCCATTAAATGGAGATGCGAGGGATGAAGATCTGCTAAAATATTATGGTCGCTATATATGTATATGTATGGACTGTTTCTAAGATACTTACCATTTTATATTTTTTAGTAGTAGTATAGTTCAGTAATAGGTGATCCAATTTAAAAAAAATACTGAATATGGTTTCAGTTTTAATTGCACAAGTAGTAAGAAGTATAATAAGCAAATCCAAACCCAATTAAAGCTTTGTATATTTATATTTATTATTAATTGAATTCGTACTAACGAAAGTCAAAACATATTATTGCAATTTTAATTTCTACAATTATAGAATGCCAAATTAATATGACAGCTTAAAAAGAAATGTAGTGGTTTAACTATATTTAATTATCTTCTAAATAATGAATATCTAAGTCCAAATACCTAAATCTTATCTCTATGATATCAGAATAAATTCTTAAAAAGTTTGGGAAGAAGTTTTGGAGTCGATAATACCTGACTGGTTGGTTTAAGATTAGAGAGAGTTTTTCCGAATGAATGAAAGTAATATATTTTTTTTTATTATTAAAATTAATTTGATTGAAATAAACTAACGTAACTAACGAGTCAGTAGCAAAACTAAATGAAAATCAACGCTCCTGTTTTTGCGTAGAAATAATTATTTTTTAGATAATATTTTAAAGATAAGATATAGGTGCCAAAAATAGCACCAACGATTTGTGTAAACCACTGTTATTTTTTTAAGTAATGTAGTTTTCATCTTATAGCGGAAACTTCAAAGTGCAATAAAGAGTAAGATGTTACTGTTTATTTGTAAGTAAAATGTTAAAATAAAGATCTTACAATAGTTACAGATTTTAAATTGTGCTTAGAATTGTTAATTGTACTTCTGTTAGTTACCGAGGAAATTAAAAGTACACTTTACGTGTTTAATTATTACCCAAATAGGTGGGTGGTTTTTACTTTCTATTGAAAGTAAAAACCACCCACGAAAGTAAAATCAAAAGTGGTCCAATTTCGTCCATACAAAATTATTTGTTCAGCCCCATACTTCAAATGATTTGTCTTCACTCCCCGGATCTCAATTTAAAGGATTTTCAGTTTCCTACGTTTTATTAAACTGTAATAATTTTCCTACGTTAGTACTTTCTCATAGAAATGGAACTTTACGAAAACGGTAGTGGTGAACTGTGGCGTAGATAATTATGTAAAAAAAGCGTTAAAAAGATCACAGGCTATTCCACTTTTTTATAATTCTTTACTGCTGGAACATTTAGTAAATAACAATATATACATACCTTATTCAAAATAAAATACTAACTATAAAACTGAACATTCTAGGATTTCAAACGTAATCAAAAATATTTATAAAAATGAAAAAATAAATATAATTAAGTATATAATTTTGATATAATCTCATTATGTTTTTATTTATTCAGATTGTAATTCTAATACTTACAACTTAAAATAAGAATTAATTTAAATTAAATTATAAAAAAGTAACTGTTTTTTTTTACTAATGAGTGTAATTTTTGCTACAAAATAGTAGTAAAATAAACATTGAAGTTTTATAAAATATGCAACAAATTAAAAAAAAATGAAAAAATCAGAATTATCCGGATAATCCGGATTTTTGGGAGAAAAAATTCAAAAATCCGGATTTTCAAAAAGTCAAACGTTTGTGGAGGTTTGGATTTTGCGGCAAGTGGCAAACGTGCGGACTCGGCAGTAGGAATACATTTTTTGCAAGTGTCTGCCTAAGTAGGTACCATCAAATCGTCAACACCTATGTACCTGATACAGTATTTTTATCTCACGAAACGACACGTAATTTAGTGACCACACGAGCTAACGATAGGTACTCGCCTCCACGCACACATCGAACACAGCGTGTTTTTATACTTGTAACAGAACACACTGCATAGAAACTGTCAAAATCTATACTAATATTATAAAGCTGAAGAGTTTGTTTGTTTGAACGCGCTAATCTCAGGAACTACTGGTACGAATTGAAAAATTATTTTTGTGTTGGATAGTCCACTTATCGAGGAAGGCTTTAGGCTATATAACATCATGCTAAGCTCAATACGAGCGGAGCACCATTCAAGAATGTTACAAAATCGGGGGTCTTTTTTTCCTTTTGAGAGCTTTCGCTGCGTACGCTGGGGAAACGGTTAAAGTTTCGCTAAAATGATGTATGGCAGAATTGTTCCCCTTTAAAAGTTCTAAAAAAAAGTCCGCGACAGTATATGTCTATCTTTTAAGGTTGGCTCACTATAACCTTTTTATACTAACCAAATTTGTTCTAAAAGTAAGCATTATTTCTGAAGGTGTTTTCATAAAGATTATATTAATCCTTATCCAAGTAAATACGTTATTCATTACAAGCATTTAATCTAGAAGAAATTTGCCGTTTACATCATTTGATTTCAATAAGTATTTTAGAAGATATCGCAGTAATAAAATAATCATGCGCGCTATAGTACGGCGCGCGGCGCGGGCGGGTAGTCGTGAGGTGAAAGCGCTTCTCCTTCTACGTAAATGAAGTCGCGGGTAAATTTTAGCGATATCCTAAAGTAACTATTCCACGCGGACGAAGTCGCGGGGAAAAGCTAGTAATTGAATAAAATTTAAGCATTTTTTACTTAGGTACCTATAATATCTATTCAAATTATGTGTGCTATGTGTTGCATTAAAACAGTTATCTATGAATTTTATTATCTTTTTCAATGCAAATAATAAAATAAATTGACCTACTGCCGACACGACTACACTGTAACACTTTGGGTTCATGTAAGTTCACGCCGGCGACGTAGGCGCGCGGCTCGCTTTGCGGCAATTGCGGGCAACTCTTGGAAGCGTTAAATGCCTATTTCGCTTGGTCTACCTGGTCTTAATGCCTGACAACCGAAAATTATTTTGGTATGATCTACCAACTATTATAATAATAGTGTTGATCTCACTCAAAATGATGAAGACTGATATTTTTATTCTTATTTTTTTTCCCAATAGGTTAAATACACCAGGGTATTAGAAATAAGCATAACTTACAGTCTATTTTTTATAAAAAATTTATTAGAATTAAGGATTAAGGAAAGTTCCTACTTAAAAACTAATTTTAGGTTTTATGTAAGAGTTATTATCGCAATACGGCGGAGCCAAAAAGTGTTTTTTAATTGATAAAAAGTTATGTTAAGTTTTAGAATTGCTCATATTTTCTTTTTCAAATGTAAAATGGACCTACTTATGCAAACAGGAACCAATCCACACTAATGCCAAAAACGAGATAAGGACACAGTATTTTTTTTTTAATGAGCATTCTATCGACCCTATAAAGATCAGAACGATCTGACAATTATAACAGAACAAAACATTACAATGACAAAGTTATCAACCAACATAGCTGCATTTGTTCATTAAACTAACAAGAACCAAGCCCCATGGTCACCCAACAATTCTATAAAAGAACTGAAATTGTTTTATTTTTGTCTGTCTGGCTTTCCGATATCTGTCTGTCTGTTCATGCTAATTTCTGCAATGATAGGACCGATTTTGACTAGACTTTCACTGGCAGATAGCGATGTTTTAAGGAGTAACTTTAGCTACTTTTATCTTAGGGTTCCGTTGAAAAAAATGGTTCCGTTTTCCATTTATCCTGTAGTTCCACGCACACAAAGTACCCACCGGCTAGAAATCAACAAATATATTTCAAAGATATATGTTTCTTCTTATTTTTCCCCATCACATCATAAATTAACAAGGAATCAAACAACATACTGATAGTTTTGCAAAAAGGAACCAGCTAGTTTTTCTTCAAAATTATTAAAAAGTGTTAATGACTTTCATTTAAATAATATTTGTATACATAGGACAAATAATTAGGAATTATATTGGAGGTATACAAGTTTTATTCAAAATTACACATAATTTTTCAGAATAATTAAATTAAACATAATTTAACAAAAATGGCTTTTTATCAAAACTGTCATTGTGTGGGTTGGTTCTGTTTTGCATAAGTAGGTCCAAATAATGTCTTCTCTAAAATATGTCTTTTATTACGTACGTTTTTCTCCTTTAGGCCGGCCACATACATCAGTTTTCCTGATTCGGAAACCGTATCATGAAAAATTCCGTACAACTACCACACACATTAGATTTTTTCCGTTCGGAATACCTAGATTAGTCTTGGAGTAGCTTCAGTGGAGTGCACACGTTTGGAAGAAACATGGATTTCGACGACGATTTCCTTGCAATCGCATTTTTAATTTCTCAGAAAAAGAAAAAGCGTCGTCGTTACTGGGTACATCCACTAAACACACAAAGATTAATATAATTTATATATTATATATAACGAAAGAATAATAGGTAATAATAACGATTGATCAATGTAAATATTTTATAATACGTAATTAACTAATAAATATTAAAAGTTGTAATAACAATTAGTGGGTATAGAAATTAAAAATATAAATAGAAAAGCAACTTTCATGAGTTTAATTTCTGTGTGGCATGTAATGTCTCCCAGTCAGTGTAGATTTCCTTACAAATTTGTTGCCAGGCAAGATCTTTCATATCCCTGTTATGATAATCTTCGTTATTTAGATCCCACAGGCATGGGAACCCTTCTACAGTAATGATTAAATGTTCAATATCACTCATCGTCAATAGTCGTATTCGTGGGTGTCCCAGCAATGACTACGCTACGCGTCCGCTCAGCTTGATCGCGCTGCGCTGATTGAGCATTCCGTTCGGAATTTTCGAATGTGTGTGGCGGGCTCTACAAAATGTATGTAGGCTTTGCATCCGTTTCGTTTTTTTCCTTCAGGAATTCCGGATGCATGGGCTTGCATTCAGAAAGAACGGACGGAAAAAAAACCGTACGGAAAGTTATCGAATGTGTGTGACATGCAATTACTTTTGTATGAATTTACTGCGTTCGGAGGCCCGGTTTCGGAAAACGGATCAGGAAATCGAATCAGGAAAACTGATGTATGTGGCCGGCCTTAAACTGAAGAGCTGTGCTAATATGATTAAAAATTAATGGTTATAAGGTTTAAAATATTATTTTAAAATAGGGTATAGGGATGTTTTTAGTCAAGTATTTTTCAAGTTCTTCGAAAAAATTTAAGAGATACTAAATTGAAAAGCAGCATCTGGCTAGAAATGACTTTATTATTTAGTTATTTAAATCCTGGTTTCGTAATAAAACTAAGTAGAAAAGAACGCTAGGTACATAAATTACTAAATTGAAAAGTCGCATCCAGCCAGACGCGACTTTTCATTGTAGTATTACGATTTTTTTTGAATATTTTTTACTACGAAGAAAAGGAAAATGTCTAATATTTACAATAAAAAAATAATTTATTCATACTTTTTATTTACAACGTAAAAGATTTAGGTTACACACGCATTATTGAATTTCTAAATTTTGTTTTTTTTATTATCTTACAAGCAGCGAATTTTTATATTTAAGCAACACAAAACATTTTTTTACTCTGATTGAAGCTCAGTGTAGATGCGTCTTCCTTTCTTATGACGGCAGAACAGTTTATTTACTGTAGGAATTTCCTTCCGAACTGTATAGAACTCGTTTACTTTATTCCTAATCAACTGTAAATCGAAACTCTTAAGTTGATTTTCTTTTTTCCTCCTCTCCTACTTTCACCAGGCATTGAAAAAACCATCATTGGATGTGCCATCAGCTATGATTCACCGTATAGTAGTACTGGAAACACATTTAAAGAAGTCACAATAAGTACCTCTTAGGTACTATAAAAAAAAAATAAAAAAAAAGTATCAAAACAACTCACTCTAACTTACCGGTCAACTCTACTACGAGCTTTAAATTATAAGATTGAGTTCGATTTACACCTTCTTCTTCCTGTATTTTACGATAGATATTGAAAACAATATTTGTCGCTTGAGATCGAATTGCCTTTTTCGAAATTTTCACAAAAACAACAAATTCCAAGAACATAATCACAAAATTTTGGTTCCCTATTTTTTCGCATAAAATCATATGTCATAATTTTACTTGGCATAATTTCATTTGACCTAATAGTAGTTTCGCATAATATTCATTTGTCATAACTTTCTTAGCATAATTTTTTTTCGCATAATTACTAAAAGCATAATATTTGTTAGGCATACTTATTGTAAGGCATATATTTTTTTACGCATAATATTCATTAAGAATAATATTTTTATGCATAATATTAAAAAGCATAAATATATTTACGCATAATGATATTTAAGCATACTATTATATTTACGCATACATCTTTGTAGCATTTTTTTTTCACATACAAATGAATGATAAATTCTACTGGGTATGCGAGTTAAGACGAAATAAGCATTATAATTGTAATTTTCGACTGATAACGAAATTAAACTCGGACAAAAAACACGAACTGCTATCTAAGAACATGCCAAGCTAATTATTTTAAACATGTTAGCGGCTTACGGGTGGCCCAAGGGCCACCCCGCCGCAACTTAACCTACTGTTACACATGTTATACTAGGTATATGAGTGTAATACCTGCTTTTAATGTTTCATAAATATGCGCTTAATTACCTTAACTGTGTTTTCATTATGTCGTTTCATTTTATGCATATTTGTGCCTTGTGACAGAATGCCTTGAATTTATTATGACAAAAAATATGCCTAACGAGTTTATGCCGAAAAACAATTATGCCAAAGTATTATTATGACAAGAAAAATTATGCCTTACGAGTTATGCCTTATTAAATTAGGACAAACAATATTAGTCTAAATGATATTTATGCCTAATGATGTAGTATGCCAAGAAACCATTATGCCAAAGTATTATTATGCGTAGTAAAATTATGCCAAGTGAGGTATGCCAAATGAAATTATGACAAATAAAATTATGCGAAAGAAGAGGATCCCCAAAATTTTAGCAGCGGTTGACAGATCACGTACTTTGATTTGACGGGTCGCACTTGACATTGCCATATGAAAATCACATTTATTAATTTTTTTAAAATGCCATGAGATTCTGGTACACCTATAGACACTTTACTAAAACTTCCTAGGGATTTTTGGCAGGGAACAGAATTTAGCACGCATTTTTAACTAATGGTCAATATTCTACCAATATTACACTGGGAGGAACTGGTAGGTAGTTTCTACCACCGTCCACCACTCTGAATCAACTTTCTTTCTGAATCAACTTGGCTGTGTTTGGCAGAAAAAAGCACTTGACAACGCTTGCTAGCACTAATAAAACCTATGAATAAAACAATTTTTCGTGCACTTTTTCTACTATATTAAGATACTAGCGACCCGCCCCAGCTTCGCACGGGTACACTACTGATACTAATACTACAGAATGTCTTTAAACCTCTAACAAAACGGGCGAAATCTATAATGAAATAAGTGGGTGGGCAGGGCCGGATCTACCTAAGGGCTACTTGGGCTGCAGCCCAGGGCCCCGAGGTTACAGACCCGCTAAAACAATAGGCGATAATTTGAATTTAAAAAATGATTGTCTGTGAAGTCGGTTTACGGGCGATATTTTTACGTGATATTGCCATAAGAAAATATCGTAAAAAAATTGCATACTTCTATGAATTGAGTTAAGGCGGAAAATACGTGTGAAATGATGTTTTCATGCTTATTTTCATTAATTTTTTTAAGGTATAAAAATTAATATTATTTATTGAAACTATTTGGTTATTTTATACATACTCTGTTCGTGATTTTATTTTCATATATGATAATATTAAATTTAATATAATTTTTACAAAAATATAACTTAAAAAGTAGCGGAGATACACATCGTAGTTTGTCATCCGACTTAGCAGTTGGTCACAGAATTACAGAAAAAACCAGAAACCGTCAACGCGCTTGAAAGTGAAGCCGTCACGACCATTCCAAATTGGAATGGTTAGATATTTAGTCTGTCAGTCAATGGCCGACGCGCGCCTTGTAAACTTCGTTTGAAATTGACAGTTTTTAATTAATTATGCCGACTTGTGTCGTTCCCACATGTAAAAATGCTGCTGGGACTGTGAAGAAATCACATGGGATCACATTTCATCTGTAAGTAGTACATTTCCAATTCAGTTGAATAAATTATTGAATTTAAATCCACGTCGTTATTGTCATAGAAAATCATGGTTTCTTTTTGTAAGTGTTGCCACAGAAAAACAGGATATTTTACCCAACTTTTTTTCAATTAATTTTTATTGAATAAATAATTGTCGAAACATAATAACGCTATTGTTTTGTAAGTGTTGCCACAAAATAATGGAACATTTTACCCAAATTTTCGTAATTAGTTAATATTAGATTTTACAATAAAATACAATATACTTTACTATATGCGAATTATATATTAACCGACTTCCAAAAAAGAGGCGGTTAAGGTTTTGCACCCAAAAGTACTGAACAGTACTCCTCTGTCTTTAAAGATGCGCGTTTGGAAATTTCGGCAATGTTCAAAGAACTGCAACTATGTAACTTACAGTAATCATCATCATCATCTTATTTACAATACCTAACGAAGCTTGGCGCGTATTTAATAATTATACATTCGACCGTTTATTAAACGTTCTTAAAATGTTTTAATAATAATTTAACTAATTTCACTAAAAAGGGTATAATTAAAATTTTAAACAATAAATTAAACCGACTACCAAATAATAATAAAGTAAAAATAATAAGGCTGGTACCGACTTCAATATTAAGAAGATTGAGTAGACTGTAGAGAAATAGTTAAAATTTTAGCTGAATTTAAAAGTTTATTTAAATTTTAATATTTATTTATTTAAAATTTAAATTTATTTTAATTAAAATTTTAATTAAAATAAAATTTAAATAATAAATATTTAAAATTTAATAATTTAAAAGACATTCAGTTATTCTTCCCCACTTTCTCCCCCACAACTTTTAAACGGCTTAACCGATTTTCATCAAACATGTCTAAGAACACTCGCAGATAAGTTACCTTTAATACAAAAAAAAACTAAATTGAAATCGCTACATCGGTTCGGGAGCTATGATGCCACAGACAAACAGACAGAGCGACAGACACGTCAAACTTATAACAGACAGACACGTCAAATTTTTGCGTCGGGGGTTAAAAATAAATTCGACTCTAATAATTGGTTTATTGGAGAACAACCGACATTAATTTATTTATTTTTATTTTTCAATTAAATCGTTCCTCCCAAACCTTAAATAAGCAGTTTTAGAAAATTTTGAAAATTTGTTGGTTTTATAAACAATTGCTTTATTACATTCCATGCGAAATCTATGGTTTAAAATTTCTATTTCACTATTTGCAGTCATACATAAAATTTTAATTTACCCCATAAAGAGGTAATGTTGTGTTGCGCTGGTAACCCTACGCGGGGAGGTGAAGTGCGGGCGGGGCGGTGTTTTGTCATAGTTTTGGACACAGTCCGCTACGTACAAATGTGATCGAACACTCATTCTGGTTTTTTCTGTAATTCTGTGCAGTTGGTGTACACGATGGAAGCCACAATTTTTAACCGAAATCAAAAAAATGCTTTGTTTTATATGTCTGTCTGTCTGCATATAAACCTCATTAAAAATGCATTTTAGAGGGCTATTAAAATAAGTCTGTAATATTTTTTCATATATTGCTTACTATAAAGAAAGAAGTTAAAATAAAAATATCGCTTCTGATTGAGATTCATATGCAACACAATTGTTTAAGGAATTTATAAACCAAATTTCAAGATGATTGGTTTAAAACTCATGCTTTTTCGTTTGAGCTGCCGGCATTCATCGATTTATAAGACGTTATCACGTCAAAAAAATCTCAAATTAAAAAGAAATGAGTGCGTGTACTTTAAATGTACGCGCGTAAGAAGTTATACTTCTTTGGCATCATCAGAAAATTGTTTATTTTAATGGCATGCATTTGCATAATGTTTGCAAATTTAATTAATAACAATAAAATAATAAAAGGGCTGGAAAAGAATAGTCAACACAGTCAATAAAGTTAAATATTACAAGATTCTTAATTTTAAATATTTATTATTTCTCAATGTTATAAATAACTTTTTATTTTAGTCAAAGAATTTTTATTAAATTTGGTTGTGTGTATAGTTGCAAAACTTCTGAAATATTCCGAATAATTCCGGAATACTTCTGGGAAAGTTTCTTTAAATTTGAATTATTCAAAATGAATTTAATTAAAATTTTTATTTTTGCTGAAAAATCGTATTTTGCATCAATCGTCGATCGCCGCCGCGCCGCACTCTATACGTCGCCCGCCGGCCGCTGCCACACGAGCGAGACGGCGGGGCGGGCGGCGGGAGGGAGATGCTCCCCGGAGAAGTTTTCACCCGCGCGAGAAACATTCGTACCCCGCAAATCGAATGTTTCCGAATGTTTCTGTCGAATATTTCGCCGGAATAATTCAATGGTAATATACCTAGGTGTTAGTTTATGGTGTATGGTGGTTGAATGAATTATTTGTTCAGTGGCACATACGTACGTAAGTAAAATATAAATGTTTATTTTATTATAAATGGGATTGATTAAGTATATAATGTTGATATTTTTTGTATGTACAATGGCTCTGTACGCATCGATTTTGATGCAGTTTTCAGAACAATATTATTTAGTACCTACTATATGTATACGTGACATAAAAAAATGTTGAAATAAATAATGTTTAAATAAGTAAAAAGATGGAACCTGTAGTAAGGACGAGCCTAGCTCGAATTAGATTAAGTATTCCAATATCTATACTAATATTATAAAGCTGAAGAGTTTGTTTGTCTGTTTGTTTGTTTGAACGCGCTAATCTCAGGAACTACTGGTACGAATTGAAAAATTATTTGTGTTGGATAGTCCATGGTAAAAATTTAGTATAATATCCCATGATTTGGAGGGAGGGCGGTGAGGGGGGAGGGGGAAGGGGGGAGGGTGAACCCCCCTTTGACACTCCCCCCCTCCGGAAACCCATAGTTACTGAGATATTAATTGTTGAAGTTTTGAGGTTATAGGTGCCAATTTCCACATTCTTTAATAATATAAGTGGCACCAAAACCTCAGCAGAGCGAATATTGTCTGGACACACTTCCAACCTCAAAACTTCAGATCCATCCTCAATCATACCTAGAACCCAATGGTCCTCAATAAGAACTGGCTTCAATTATGAGTCGACGGAGCCCCGCTACGCGGGGCTCCTACTTCTGGGTGGTTTACAAAGAAATAACCACGATGGCTAAGGCGGTAGCTTCGCTGCGCTACGCTCCCGCCTTAGCCATCTAACCTAACCCAATGAAGTCATATTGGGCCAACTCGGAGTAATACATTGCTATTAATTACCTAAGAATTATATACTGTTCTCATACATTTCCTATATCACATTATAATATATAAATGTACAGGCAATGAAAAAAGGAACATCAAAGAAACGTCAACATGGCCGAATTTCTATAGAATTTATCGAATTTTAAATATTTTTTATCTCGAAAACTACGGATCTTATCATTTTGAGAAGTTGCGGAATTAATTCGTAATTAGAAGACCTTTCAGCCGTAAAATTACCATTAAGCAACTAATAGGGCAAATGTGGGATATTATACTAAAGTTTAGCCTAGTCCATTTATCGAGGAATGCTTTAGGCTATATAGCATCATGCTAAACTCAATACGAGCGGAGCACCAATTAAGAATGTTACAAACTTCTTTCTTGGTCTTTTTTCCTTTTGAGAGCTTTCGCTACGTACGCTGCGGAAACGGTTAAAGTTTCGCTAAAATGATGTATGGCAGAATTGTTCCCCTGTAAAAGTTCTAAAAAAAGTCCGCGACAGTATATGTCTATCTTTTAAGGTTGGCTCACTATAACCTTTTTATACTAACCAAATTTGTTCTAAAAGTAAGCATTATTTGTGAAAGTGTTTTCATAAAGATTATATTAATCCTTATTCAAGTAAATACGTTATTCATTACAAGCATTTAATCTAGAAGAAATTTGCCTTTACATCATTTGATTTCAATGAGTATTTTAGAAGATATCGCAGTAATAAAATAATCATGTGCGCTATAAGTACGGCGCACGGCGTGGGCGGGCAGTCGTGACCGTGAGGTGGAAGCGCTTCTACTTCTACGTAAATGAAGTCGCGGGTAAATTTTAGCGATATCCCAAAGTAACTATTCCACGCGGACGAAGTCGCGGGGAAAAGCTAGTATCAAGATAAAAAAAAATTATTGACAATATAAGTCAAAGTATTAATTCACTTTTTAAACTGTTATACAATACAGAGGTTTTATTAATTGAACTTTTGTAGATACCAATAGAACCGACTTCAATGATGCCGGAACACCTCAATTGACCTCAAACCACCACCAAGCGAAGACTTTATTGAAGAGGTGCTCTGACGACTTTATTAAATGATGCGACGTGCAATCAAGTCACAACCATAAACTCAAATATACCTACCGCTCACAACACAACTGAAGATAAACCCCCTTACTAATAAACGCTGTATAAGCTTTAAATAGTTACACAGTGTTTTGTCTTCTTCTATCGAATTAAAAATGTCACTTGTGTGATGTGAACAAAACACTGTCTATTCAAAGCTTATACAGCGTTTTAATAAAGTTGTAAAGTTGTAAAGTTGGAAGTTGTAAACTAATACCCCCTTACTAATGTAAGGGGGTATTAGTTTACAACTTCCAAGCGCAATTTTTCTCGTTTTTTTTTGAGTTGAAATATTCCCAAAGTTTCGGAATATTTCGGAATACTTCCGAAGTATTCGACGGGAATGATTCGGAATTTTTCCCGCCAGCATCTATAGTTGTGTGTAAATTATTTACTAATCCATACCAAATTAAAAAAAAATGTAAATAAATAATTCAATAATAATGTTTTTTTTTTTTGTGCAATAAAGAATATGTAATACGAGCCCCGATGCAAAATATTTCGTCTAGTGTGAAATTTTCTCTGTGAGATTTTTCTAACTTCATTATTTTTGTATATCTATATAAAATATTAAGCTGTTCTACTATCACATGTCGCGTTACGTATGCCATTTTTTAATTATGAACCAATAAACTATTTTAGCTTCTTAAATTTATACATACAGTTTTAAATTCGAAGAAGTTATAAGCAAAATATAAGCATTAATAGTTCTTCTAATTGTTAATCGATGCAAAAGAGTTCGTCTATTGGTGAGTTAAATAATATTATTCCTTCTTTGTACAATTATGTTGCATAATTTAAATTTGTAAAAGTAATTCTGTGTCATTTATCAAGTGATGTCTCACTTGACAAATGACACAGAATTACTTTTATAAATTCTGAAAATTTCAGTTTTTGTCATTAGATTTCAAATAACAATGCGTCGTGGCAAACCCGTGTGTGAAGAGCTTCGAAAGCGAATAGTTTGTGCGGTCGATGCTGGCAAATCAAGTTACCAAATATCTAAAGACTTGATACTTCCCAGTTCCCAGGTCTACAGACCAATCTATCATTCAGCACTATAAAAAGAATAGAACGACTTCTTGTTTGAAGAAAACTGGTCGACCACGCATCACAATTGCAGTAGAAAACAGAAACCTGAAGAAAATTATCAAAAATAATCATCCTGCTCGAGCTGGAGAACTCAGGGAGCAATGGAAGGACATGATTCACAAAGACGTCTCAGTTGAAATGAGGTTGAAGTTTGCTCGTTATCATTTAAATTGGACTTCCGATCAGTGGCATAGTATCATTTGGAGTGACGAATTCAAATTTGAAGTGAGAGTCGGTGATGAAGGGAAAAAAGTGATTCGGAACAAAAATTAGGCATTTCATACTGATTTTCTCAAATGCAAAGTGAAGTTCATATCTTACGATACGGGGCTGCATGTCTGCACAAGGTGTTGGTAGTATGCAGTTTGTGGATGGTTCTATCAATGCTGCAAGGTATCAAAACCTTTTAGAAGAGAATTTACTGCCCTCTATTCCGTCACTTAAGCATCAAGATTCCTTCATTTTTCAACAGGATGGTGCTTCCTGCTATACTGCAAGGACAACAAAGACGTGGCCACTGGCGAAAAGCATCCCTACAATCGAATGGCCATCTAATAGCCCGGACTTGTCGCCGATCGAAACCCTATGGTGGAAAATGAAAAAAGTTCTCCGTAAAAATCCATCAAGATCGAAGAGCGACTTAAAGGCTAAACTTTTGGCTGTCTGGGAGTCAATTACGCCTGAGGAGTGTGTAGCGTTGGTTGCAACCATGCCTCTTCGCATTAAAGCTGACAAGGGTGACAAGGGTAGACGAATACTTTTGCGTTATGTTTTTTAGAATATATTTTTAAATTTTTTATGTTATGTAAAGTCATAAAAGAACTTCAGTTATGTTCAAATAAACTTTAAAATGTTCCTCAAATTGTGTTTTACTTTTTATTAAACATTCTTAATTATTTTACAAATATTTACTTTCTATACATATTTTATGCTTTGCACTACTTTCCATACTAGACGAACTATTTTGCATCGGGACTCGTAATCTATATATATATAAATGTTATGTTGGTTTGTGTAACCTTCAAAACTCAAAAAGTTCTGCACCGATCGAGCTGAAATTTTAGCATGATATAATATAATCCTCATCAAGGATTGTTTTTATCTATTTTTGCATCAGTCACATATCCGCGACCGCGAAAATAATATATTTACGCGGGCGGAGCCGCGGCCAACAGCTATATCATTATATAAACATTAAACAGTTTTTTGACATGGCTATTAGTTGAGTACTTAGATAGGCCCCTAAGTAGTTTTAGCCCAGGGCCCCACAAATTCACAGTCCGCCCCTGTGGGTGGGTATACTTTTACCGTATGAAATACCATATATCTAAACTCCCCCGCACGCGCACCCCGCCCTGGTGACGTCCACTTCGCAACGGGCCGTGCAGCATAAATCGTAATATTTTAATTTCGCCATAACTTCAAAACCACACGTCCAATTTCAATCATTCAAAGACCAAATATTATTTACATAAACTGTACTTAGTGATGAAATAATTTATTTTGATAAGGATTAATAGCACGAGTAAAATAAACGCGTTTAAATGTAGTCCAAAAAAAATTCAAGATTTCTAAACAAAAAAATGGTTGTTGTGCCTCACTCGACATAGATAGGTATAGTGTATCGCGGACTTTTTTGTAGATATTTATAAGATCTACAATTAATTAGAACATTTCATGGTTCTATATTTTATAGTTTAGGCAGCGTACGCAAAATAAGTAACTTTTCTGGTTGATTTTTTACACCTTGTGTCCGAAAAACCCAAATATTTTACGGAACCCTATTTTTTTTTTTCAAAATAAAATATAGCCTATGTTACTCGTGGATAATGTAGCTTTCGAATGGTGAAAGAATTTTTGAAATCGGTCCAGTACTTTTTGAGCCTATTCATTACAAACAAACAAACAAACAAACAAACAAACATACAAACAAATTTTTCCTCTTTATAATATTAGTGTAGATGTAGATTATAAATTTTAATAAATAACACGACCGGTTTCGAAATAAATCATCGTCAGGTGTAGCTAATTAGTGTAGGTAGTTTTAAATAATTAAATATCTTCAAAACAAATAAAAGGGTTGTCAGCATCATGAAATTTAATACCATTTGGTAGAATTTTTCTTCCAAATACGACTATTTTCTACTGATGTTAAAGTTAATATTTAGTTGGTTTTACCGATTTTTATATTGATAAATTAATAACGTTATGGTAAGAATGTCACATATATACAGATGTCAGATACTAAAATTAAAATTACTATAAAATTATTAAATGTCCTATATAATAATATAACAATGTCAAACTAACTTAATAAAACGATACTATTGTCTAATTACATCACCAATAATTTAATTGAATTATCCATAATATTAAAAATTATATAAATATTAATATCTATACCAATGTCAAATAAATTAAACTAAATTAAATAATGTCAATAAATAAAATAAAATGTCCATAAAAGTATGTAAAATTAATAAATATCAGGTCAATTAAACAAATTAATGGTGAAATGTAAAATAAATTAATGGATAAGTAATAATTTAAATATCTTGCAATAATATTGAATTTGATAGGCATGTCTGGTCGTTTAACAAGTTCCCACATTTTTTGTGTCTGTTGACTTCAAGTGCTTCCAATGCGTCCATTTTCTTGCTTTTGGGCAAAACATGTAGGTATTTGATCTTCTTGTCAGGTTCAAAATTATGGTCGTTATTATTTAAATGCTCAGCAAACGTAGATCTTTCTGTTTTTCTTTTCCAGGCTGTGATATTATGTTCTTTTATCCTGGTTTTAAATTTCCACCCCGTCTGACCTATATATATACCTCCACATGTTTCACAAGAAAGGCTGTATATTCCGCTGTTGTCCGAGATGCTAAACTTGTCCTTGTTATTACACAACAGACTTTTTAGGGAACCCGTAGTGTAGAATGCTACTCTGGTCTCCTTGTTTTGCAAAATCCTTTGAAACTTATATGATAAAGGGCTAATATAAGGGATTTTTACCCAAGTGCTATTTATTTTTTCTTTATGTTCTGAATGATCGTATAGCAGTCTGTCAGCCATCCTTCTCCTAGCTTTTTTAAGGATTGTGTCAATTAGTTCACTTTTGTAACTATTGCTTACAGCGATATGTCTTATCGAGTCTAGTTCTGCCCTGAAATCGTTTCCTTCTAGGGGCACATTTAGCAAACGGTGAACAAAAGCGTGAAAAGCGGCGTGTTTGTGTTGGCGCGGGTGAGAGGAGTGAGCATGGAGGACATTTTCGCTATATGTAGGTTTCCTAAATATTCTAAACGTATGATGACCACGTGTAATATCTATAGATAAGTCAAGGAAGTTTAAAACTTTATTCCGTATTTCTAATGTCACCTGTATTTTATTATTAATTGTATACAAATAATTAAAAAATTCATTTAGAATTGAGATTTCGCCATTCCATAAACATATTATATCATCCACATATCTGTACCAATAAATAATATTTTCTTTATATGAGGTTTCCAGTATCCTTGATTCAAAATTATCCATAAAAATGTCTGCACAGAGAGGAGACAAGGGGCTACCCATCGCCAATCCATCCTTCTGTTTATAAGTTATACCATTATAAATAAAATAATTTTGATCTAGGCAAACCTTAATTATGGCCTTTAAGTCTATTACTTCTTGTGCGTCTAAGTAATAGCACAGTGTAATAAAGAGATACAGTGGTCCAACGCGTTTGAAGTCGCGCGAAATGCCGCTTTTGTGTAGGTATTCGTCATTGCTGCAGGGTTGTCACAATAATGTGTTTTATTATAATCTGTTCTACATTTTGTGTATTCGTAGTATGTGTATGTAGAGTACTAGGAATAAAACAAAAAAATATATATAGAAGTATTAATGAAGAGTTTTATTATAAAAAATACAAATGCGTAAAAAGCTCAGGGTTAGCATGATATATATCAATTGATGTAGGTATAACAGCCTCCGTGGTCTAGTGGTTCGAGCATTGGCTCTCGACCCGGAGGTCGTGGGTTCGATTCCCACAAGGGAACAACAAAAAATGTTGTTTCCAAGTTTGGTTAGGACAATGCAGGCTGATCACCTGATTGTCTGACAAGAAAGATGATCCATGCGTCGGATGGGCATGTAAAAAGTCGGTCCTGCGCCTGATCTCTCGCCAGTCGTGTCGGTCATCCGTCCCACTGAGTTACGAGAGTAAAAGGAAGAGAGAGTGCTCTTGTGTACTGCGCACACACTTGGGCACTATAAAATCACTCCTGCGTAACTGGCCTGGTTTCAATGAAACCGGCCACCGTCACCGAGATCGGTGTGGGAGTTATTTATTATCGTATATATATATATCATGATATATATCAATTGATATTTATGCTTGATATATTATATCAAAATTGATATTGATATTTAAAAATGTAAAAGAATGTTTTAAATGTAAAAAATCTTACATCAACACAGGTCTTATTTTCCGAGAGTTTCACAACCCTAGGTCATCAAAAACTTGCTATTTGACACGACATTAACTAATCATAGCCGTCGACGCAGCTTGTAACGGCTTATGACACCCACGTGACCCCTGTTTTTCGGAAGAAAATTCCTTGTTTGTTATTATACTATTGTTAACCATATATACCATGTGTAAAATTAATTCGACTGATAAAATTAATACACTTTTTTTTCTTCTGGTTATAAACAAAAGTCATTTTATGGTTTTATGGTTTATTTAAATTGATTCTCAAAAGTATCTATCGTTGATTTTTAATTGATTTGAAAACTTTTAATATCGATAATAAATAAATGAGTTTAATTTTACTTCCCTATCTTCAAATTATCAGACATACAAATTATTTCGATTCAACTATTACGAAAAAACATATCAGAGTACCTATGAGATTTGTATGTAATTTTGAAAATATCAAAAAATCAAAAATATCGGATATATATCAAAGATATCTGATATTTTGATATTTATTATAAATATCGGTTATTTACGAACCCTGCAAAAGCTACAAATGCGAAACTGAAAGGTATTTTCGACATTTGGATTTACTAGTTTTTAGATTGCGATTGTTGAATTTGACGATGTAGTTAGTAAATTCTCATACGTAGATACAATTTTACTAAAAATTCTGACGGGAAACAGGCGCATGGTTATGTATTAAAATTAATCTTCTTTAGCTGTTCATATAATTGACCATTGTAAATAAGTACCTACATACAACTCAAACGAAACACTGTCGCAAACCACTTAAAACAATCAAATTAAAAAGCGTCAACCCCGGCTGACGTGTCCCAAGCGAGTGTATGGCAGCTTGGGCTCGCTACCGCCCCTCTCTCACCCCGCACGCCCCGCACGATTGCTCTGTCTAGACGTGTCCGTTGGACGACTGTAGGTAATAGTTCTATAGGCTGTGGTAATAGTAAGCCCTTTATCATATAAGTTTCAAAGGATTTTGCAAAACAAGGAGACCAGAGTAGCATTCTACACTACGGGTTCCCTAAAAAGTCTGTTGTGTAATAACAAGGACAAGTTTAGCATCTCGGACAACAGCGGAATATACAGCCTTTCTTGTGAAACATGTGGAGGTATATATATAGGTCAGACGGGGTGGAAATTTAAAACCAGGATAAAAGAACATAATATCACAGCCTGGAAAAGAAAAACAGAAAGATCTACGTTTGCTGAGCATTTAAATAATAACGACCATAATTTTGAACCTGACAAGAAGATCAAATACCTACATGTTTTGCCCAAAAGCAAGAAAATGGACGCATTGGAAGCACTTGAAGTCAACAGACACAAAAAATGTGGGAACTTGTTAAACGACCAGACATGCCTATCAAATTCAATATTATTGCAAGATATTTAAATTATTACTTATCCATTAATTTATTTTACATTTCACCATTAATTTGTTTAATTGACCTGATATTTATTAATTTTACATACTTTTATGGACATTTTATTTTATTTATTGACATTATTTAATTTAGTTTAATTTATTTGACATTGGTATAGATATTAATATTTATATAATTTTTAATATTATGGATAATTCAATTAAATTATTGGTGATGTAATTAGATAATAGTATCGTTTTATTAAGTTAGTTTGACATTGTTATATTATTATATAGGACATTTAATAATTTTATAGTAATTTTAATTTTAGTATCTGACATCTGTATATATGTGACATTCTTACCATAACGTTATTAATTTATCAATATAAAAATCGGTAAAACCAACTAAATATTAACTTTAACATCAGTAGAAAATAGTCGTATTTGGAAGAAAAATTCTACCAAATGGTATTAAATTTCATGATGCTGACAACCCTTTTATTTGTTTTGAAGATATTTAATTATTTAAAACTACCTACACTAATTAGCTACACCTGACGATGATTTATTTCGAAACCGGTCGTGTTATTTATTAAAATTTATAATTATATCTTAATATAGTGGAAAAAGTGCACGAAAAATTGTGTTTTATTAGTGATCGACATTTACTTATTTACCGCTTAGCTCGCTTAACGATCGCTATTTTGCTGATCTAAGCCATTTTGCTTATGCATTTTTTTCGCCAAACACAGCCATTGACTGCACTGACGATTTAATTGGACTGTGACTAGATTTAGGACTTGACGATTTAGAAAAACGGTGTTGTGACTTGTGAAAACTCGAATGAAAATTGTACCGCCCAGTGATAACTAATTAGTTATCTCTTTTTAATGTTATATATCTATGGTACCGCCTTTTTATTTGACACTGTCACTGCGTCACTAGTTTTTAGCCGTATCGCCATTAAAAAAAAATCACGTCATTGTCAAATGTCAATTTCAAATTTCATTTCAATTCAAATTTCATTGGAGTTTTGCCGGGAAAGTCAATCAGCAATGTTGTGTTTCTGTATTATTTTTCTAAATTCGTGTTAATTCGGTTTTTAATGTGTTATAGTGGTGGAATATTAACCATTAATTATTCGTTGAGGTGCATTAGTGTGGAAAAGTGATACATTCTACAAAATGCGTGCTAAATTGGGTTTCCCGCCAAAACTCCCTAGGAAGTTTCAGTAAAGCGTCTACCACTTTACTGAATCGACTGACTTGACTGATTGACTACCGTGACTATTTATTTGGACTTTGACTAGACTTTGGACTTGACGATTTAGAAATACAGTACCTACGTTGATGAAAATAATATACTTGACATTGGCAAATGGTGATAAGCCGACGCCATAAATAAAAAAAAAAAAAAAAAATTTCATTGCAAACCTTTGCAACCGCGATTGCCATAAATAAAAGAAGAAGAAGAAGAAATTTCATTGCGGCGTTGAATTGTTACCTAAAATTGATTTATCATAGTGTAAATAGTCTAAATATTTGGAATAAATATGTCACAACAAGAAATATCGTGCGGGCTGGAGTATATTACGTCTCCAGATATCCAACAATGTTTAACAGAGGCATTACACTTCAATTATTCTTTCATTGTTGCACCCATAGTTCACCCACGTTTTCGCCGGTCTGTACATCCCAATGGAAGTGTTGTCGGAGGATTCACAAGATCTGACATGGTCATATCGCCTCAAGATTGGACAACCAGGATTGTAGGCAAGCTATCGCCTTATTTAGATGTCGACTCGCCGTCACCATTAGTTCGTCAACGAAATGAAGATTGTATGAACGAGGAGCTATCCTACTGCCGTGGCCTTGGGCTTCCTGCTGTTATGTTCAATATACATTCCAAAAACACTAGTAATTTAGCCAGGATAATAAGTGATTATTTTGAGACAAGGTTAGTAGAAGCACTTACCAACAGTAGAGGAACGCTTATAAAATATTACAATAAATATTTAGTAAAAAGCCGGATGTCGTGGCCTTGGGCTTCCTGCTGTTATGTTCAATATACATTCCAAAAACACTAGTAATTTAGTCAGGATAATAAGTGATTATTTTGAGACAAGGTGAGTAGAAGCACTTACCAACAGTAGAGGAAGGCTTATAAAATACTAAAATAAATATTTAGTAAAAAGCCGGATGTTTTAAATATTCTAAATCCATATTAAAATAGAAACAATGTTTGTTGCTAGGTCTTTTTTAATGTTCTACCCTAAGGGGGTAAAAATGGGCCCCTATTACTAAGACTGCTGTCTGTCTTTCTATCACCAGGCTGTATATCATGAACTGTTATATCTAGACAGTTAAATTTTTCACAGAAGATGTACTTCAGATGCTGCTATAAGAAATAATGTATCAAAATCAGTAAAATGAATTGTTAATTGGTGCTCCCATGTAACATGTTGTGTGTTGCCATTAATAGGTTTGTGAGCTAATCTGACTTGCACTTGGCCAGTTTTCTCCTAACATAATAATATGTTTGTAATGTAATTTTCAGCTATCATCCCACAATAATTTGGGCGTGTGTACCAATGTTCTGCAACAGAACATTAATAAACGGTGGACCAGAAAATGATATTGAGGAAAATGAGGAGCCGTGGAATGAAACCTGGCTCTGGTGGTCTAAATTCCATGAACGTGTTGGTTGGGAAAAGAGAGTTGGGGTTGTACTAAAAATATCAGCTGACCTGCCATCCCAGGAAGTTATAAAAAGATGGCTGGGAGAACCTGTCAAAGCTATAATCGTCCCAACTTCCATTTTCCACAATAATAAAAAAGGGTAAGTAAATAATATCAAATGATAATAATAGGCTACTTGACTCATATTTAATTTCATATATTGAAGGAGTATTTCCTTTAGCACTTGGCTTAGGTAAACATATTCTAGCGATATCATAAATTAAAAACTTAAGATTGGTAAGTTGATTTAAAAATTCAAATTTCTGGCTTAGCCTGTGTGTTGATACATAGTCAGCTTTGCCTTTTATATACAGGATTATTTTTTCACCAGTACAATAAATCAACATAAGTAATAGTTGTCAAAAATAAAAAATACTGGCGATTTTTGTTACTACCCCTTTGGAACAAAAAAACAAAATTATCAATTCCCGAACTTATCCGCTAAACTATTAAAAAATGTGGATGCATTATGCATCTATCGATGCTTTTTTGCTAACTCGTGCACCGCTCGGGCGATCGCTTAGCGTACCCGCCGCCCCCTACCTCATACTGCACCCGTTGACGCCTTGTAGTTAGTGCGCCCATGCGGTATTAGATTGGTTATAGGATAAATTAATTGAAATGAAAAAAATTTTTTTTTTTATTTCTATTATATCATATTCTATTATCGATACCAATGACGTTGTAAAATTTATTGTACTGATGAAAAAGTATTCCTGTATATCTAAGATAATTTATGTTTATGTCAAAACATCAAACGGAACTTCACACTGCCATTTTACTACTACGGACTATAGCATAGATTACAAATAGCACTAGTATGACGACACATCACAGATTATCTATCAACCAATATGGCAAATAGTGTTTTCGGCAGTTTTTAGAAAGTGTATTTTAAAAATCAATTTGTAAGGTTTCAAAATAATGTTGTTTTTTTGTAATGAAACAATTATTTATTTATAGCAATTATTGTAAAGAATACATGCATTATGATCATTTTTTTTTATTTCTTTGTTTATTACATGGAACAGAAAAAAGTGGAAGTGCAAAGTAGGAGTGGTTTGCATGCCATGATGTTTTGTTTATGATTTGTCATATTTTGTTTCACTTAGAATACAAAATGTTGTAAGTACTTTTTGCTGTATAACAAAATAAATCTTATCCATTTGTGTGATATATCATCCATATTTTTAAATTAATATCTGATAACACATACTAGTTTCTACATGCATATAAACAAGTAATAAAACAAATTAGCTGTGTGTAGTGTGACATATGACTTATTGGTGCATTTGTGTGAGTGTAGCGACAACAACTTCCATACTAATTGTGTCATATAAGACTTCCACTTGTTTTCTTTTCCATGATATAGCACCCCAACTCTTGACTTTTTTAAATCCATCAAGAAACATCCACAACTGTAATATTGTGTTCCATACTTGCATTACATAAATGATTTCCTTGCTTTCAGATATCCAGTGTTATCAAGGGCTCACCAGCAATTGGTTATCAGTATGGTGGAACATGATGCCCAAGTGATAGTTAGCGGAGCCCGGAGGTCCAATGCCGAGCACTATCTGCAATACCTGTATAGACTACATAAGAGACGACCAAATGCCGTAGATGATCCAATGCTCAGCTATGCAAGAGGGTAAACATTTAAATATTTTTCACCACTTTTAAAAAGTGTAAGGAAATTATATGCATATAATTGTATAGTGAAGCTTTAAAGTTAATTTTGAAATTTCTGAAAATATTCTTTCTTATTTTAATATTATATTATAATTTTACATTTGCAGCTGGGAAGACTATCTACAAACACCGCTGCAACCACTCGCTGATAACTTAGACACATACACATACAATGTATTTGAAAAAGATCCAGTAAAATATGATCAATATCAAAAAGCAATAGCTAAGGCACTGGTAGATTTACAAAAAAAAGCAATAGCCAAGGCATTGATAGATTTTCATACCAAAAGAAAAAGTGACAATACTGAGGTTAGTTTTTTAATTTATTGTTCCGTACCTCGAAAGGAAAAAAAGAAACCCTTAAAGGATCACTTTGTTGTCCATCAAGACCCTTTTTCTCAGGAACGCGTGGAGATATCAAGCTGGAATTTATATCAAATACCTACTCAGGTCTACTGTCCCTTGGAGCTGTGACAAATTCAAACTTCTAAGCTAACGCAATCAAAAGACACAGCCGTTTATGCTGCAAATTTCAGCAAATTTTTGACATTCGCAAGGGAATCAAAACAGGGTACCTCCCGTGAACTCACAATCTTGAAATTTGGTACGAAGCAACGTCTTATAGCACAGATAAAGATTTTTTTTTATTTTCACCATATAATAAAAATATTTTTAATAATTTTAAACTTACAGTCCCTACTGATATACCTACAGGTTTGTACGGAATCCTCAGTGCGCGAGTCCGACTCGCACTTGGCCAGTTTTATTTATGTGAGGCTAACTGTTCCGACACACATTGTTCTCTACTTCTAGCTTAACTATGAACTGTAATCCTACAAATATTATAAATGTGAAAGTTTGTGAGGATGGAAAGATGGATGGATGGGTGTTTGTTACTCTTTCACGCAAAAACTGCTGGATGGATTTTGATAAAATTCGGTATGGTAGTAGTTTAGGCTCTGGATTAAAACATAGGCTATATTTTATCCCGTAAAAGTACAGTGTTCCTGAGGGATGCTGTATTTACGCAGGCAGAGGCGCGGGCAAAAGCTAGTAAATAAATAACTACAACCTTCACCCATATCTACACCTAAACCTATATCTATACCTACCAACCTACTGGGGCTAGCAGATTTGAAAAAAATTCAAACAGGTTAACTGAGTGTACCTATAAATATATGACGTTTTTCTTGCAATTTTTTTCCAATATTTCTCACCCTTCCTTAAGTCCACATTTATTTCAAGACCAAAATTAGCCAATTAGTTTCTGGTCATTCTTGACTTTTGCTAAGACGTTCAAGGACGTCACCGACAGCATTATGGTACTATAATATTTTATCTCAAGATGCCTGAATACAGTACATAATAATAATAATAATAGCCTTTTTTATTCTGACTTCAAGCTACAAAATGTCTCGAAGCTCAGTGTGCCTCTTGGCATAGGCCTCCTCCAGCCCTTTCCACTCCGTTCTGTCTAGTGCTACTCTTCTCCAATGGTGTCCAGCTGTTAGTGCTAGGTCGCCTCCCCATCTGGTTTGTTGGCGACCTCTTTTCCGTTTACCATCTCTTGGGTACCAGTAAGTGACGGCTGTGCTCCATTTATTTTGTTTGTCTCTTAACATGTGTCCGGCCCATCTCCACTTTCTTTGGTCTATTTGGGCAAGTATGTCTGTTACTTTTGTTTTTTCTCTTATTGTGGTGTTTCTAATCCTGTCTTGTCTCTTTATACCTAGCATGCTTCTCTCCATAGATCTCTGACATCGTTCCAGCTTTTCTCTGTGTTGTTTGGTAAGAGCCCAGGTTTCACAGCCATAAGTTATTACAGGTAGGACACAGGTGTTAAATGCCTTCTTTTTTATGGTTAAACTCATGTCAGATTTAAATATTTCTTTAAGCGACCAGTACTTTTTCCATCCATTTGCAATTCTACAGTTGATTTCCTTTGTCGTCTGGTTTTCATGGGAGATTAATTGTCCAAGGTAGATGTATTCTTTCACATATTCAAGGGGTTGTTCATCAATTTTTTGTTTGGAGTTAGTAAGTATTTTGGTTTTCTCCTTATTCATACTAAGGCCTACTTTTTTGCTTTCATTGTCAAGAGCTTTTATCATTGTTTCAAGGTTGTTTGGGTTTTCTTCAAAGATAATTATGTCGTCAGCAAATCTTAAGTGGTTTAGCTTTTCTCCGTTCACGTTAAGGCCATACTTCACCCAGTCTAGTTTGCGAAAGATGGTTTCGAGTACAGCTGAAAATAGTTTTGGAGAGAGGGGGTCGCCCTGTTTTGCGCCTCTTTCGATCTGAAATTTGTTTCCTACCGTTTCGAGTCTTATTCTGGCTTCGCTATTTAAATAGATGTTTTTGATAATTTCTGTATAGGTTGCGGGTATGCCTTGCTGGTCTAGGCTTTTCCAGATAGCTTCATGACTTATGCTGTCGAAGGCTTTTGAGTAATCAATGAATGCCATATACAGTTCCTTATTGTATTCATTGTACTTCTCTAGGATCTGTTTTACTGTGTGTATGTGGTCTATTGTAGAAAAGTTTTTTCTGAAGTCTGCTTGCTCTCTTGGTTGACTTTCTTCCAGCTGTTTGTTAATTCTTTCTAAGATAACTTTGGAAAAAACCTTGTAGATATTTGACAAGAGACTTATTGGTCTGTAGTTCCCTATGTCTTCTTTAGGTCCTTTCTTGTGTATTAAGATGATATGGGATGTTTTCCATTGGTTTGGTATTGTGCAGGTCTTTAGTATGTTGTTGAATATTTTGGTAAGAATGGGTACGAGTTCGTTGATGGTGCCTTTTAGAATTTCGTTTGATACTTTATCTGGGCCTGGGGCTTTTTCCATTTTTTGACTGCGGATAGCTTTTTCCACTTCACATGGTAGAATTTCCGGTACCTGACCAGCTTCGTAGCTAGGTTTGGGTAGGCTTTCCCTATTTACTGAAGTTTGATTTTGTCGGTTTGCATACAGATTTTTATAAAATGTTGTGTCTATTTTGCTGATGTCTTTTCTATTTGTGCTATTTGAATACAGTACATAGTAGCCGTCAATGATATAGGCAAACCGTTTAACTCAGTCTTCGCCCGCGCGGTACAGGAGTGCGGGGGTATGGCGACACGGAGTTAAACGGTTTGCCTATAGTTCATACAAAATTTATACCACGAAGTATAGATACCAGGAGTCCGAACGTAATGTTAAAATAATGGTCTCAATATAGGCGACAGATTTTTTGCCGGTAGAGCGCGCCATTTTTTAAGAAGTACCAAGCGCGATTCAGGTCTGTGCGCTGATTGGTCCGCCACAATAGCATCGGTACGTCCAAAATTCTAGCGCAGCCAGTGGCAGAAAAGAGAACTAAGATCTGGGTTTATTATTGTGGTACATGAATACTATGGAAAAGCCTATACTGTTCGGACTCCTGGTAGATACCAGGTATCTATACTTCATGATGTAGTAGTGATATTTTATCTTAGCATAAAATATAATTGTATCTTCGGTGTCTGTGATGCCCGTTTATCTGCAATCCATTTTTGTATATAAGAAGATTATATTCCTTCTGACTTGTTTCCAATTTCTATAATATTAATGGAGTTTCGTTTTCAACACACACAATATATTAATTTATTGACATTTATGAATTTAATAAGGACTAAAGAAACCACACACTTGTACAAAACAACATGACTTTGCACGCCACACAAATGGTAGAATGGAAATTTGCTATTTGCTATTTTATTATTTATTTTTGTTATTTATATTATAAAATTGCTTAAAAAATTCAAGGTTCATGAGAACATAGTATAGCAATATCAACATTTTTTTTTAGAATTCATCGGACGATTCCCACATAATCAATACAAATGTAGATAAAGCTGTAGAAACACCAAAGCAAGACTTAGAAGAGGGCACTGTCACAGTGATGGTTCTGGGGGCCGGACGTGGGCCTTTAGTCAGGGCAACACTTAACGCTGCCGACATAACTAACAGCAAAGTGAAGGTATGTAAATAATATTGATAACTTTGGTTTTTCTCAGGTTTGGCGATTTTTTTTTAATTATACCAATGAATTTTTTTATTTTGCACACTTACACCACTAGTAATAAAAATATTTACAAAACTGATTAGCTATTCAATTTGACGACCACTGTGGCTCAGTGGTTAGCGCGTTAGCGCTCAAGCCGGAGGTCGGGGGTTCGAAACAAAAAAGTTTTCTGTGTTCCTGGGTCATGGATGTGTATTATATAGCAAAAATCTTAAATATAAGAATAGTATAAAAAGTATTAAATATATTTCCGTTGTCTGGTACCCGTAACACAAGTTCTTCAAGAACTTACCACGGGACCAGATTGACGTGGTGTGAAAGCGTCCATAGATATTATTATTCAATGTTGCTGTCTCTTAAATCACTGGTCTCAGAGGCTTTTTGTCGGTAGTTTTTAATATCTATACAATAGCACTTTTGTTTGTATGACGCAAACGCGTTAACCAACCAAAAGCGCCATTGAATAGATAAATTACCGATAAAATTAACCTCATACTCTGGGCATTTTAGGATTTTACTCCTGCACAGAAAAAAAAATAATTCAACATTTTTCAAAGGTAATAGCTGTGGAGAAGAACCCGTGTGCTGTGGTGGTGTTGGCCGCCCAAGTGAGGGAGGTGTGGAGAGACAGAGATGTCACAGTCGTGCCTGGAGATATGAGATACCTCAATTTGTCACCGAAGGCCGATATTATAGTTTCAGAGTTATTAGGTTAGTGCTTAATGCTTAGATCATATGGTTAGTGTCTTTAAATAGTATTTGGATCATAAATTATAGGAGCGGTGAAGCGAGTATTTCGCTCTCTCTCCCACTCACGGGCTTTATGGGCGAGCATAGTGATGCGCATTATTGTTGTCGATAAGCGTTATCGATAGTGTATTTAGTAGTCATTGTGACACTAAAGAAATTCAGAGAGAATGCGCAAAAACACATTTCTCTAAATTAGCATTGCTCTAATTTGCAGGTTTTAGGCGGGGGTAATAATGGAAAACGAATGATTCATAAACATAACGATGTCGCACCACCTTTGTATACCGCACCGCCTTCGCTGACTCATTTGTTTTTATTACGCAACATGCTCACCGCCCTAGCTGGGCTATGATTTATGACCCAAATTGCACGGATAAAATAATTCTTCTATAGTGCTTCAAATCACTCTTTTTCTTTTGTTCAAATAAGACCAAGTTTATTTAGCGCCTGGAAAAAATAAAACTTTTACTGAAACATTTCAGGCTCCTGGGGTGATAATGAATTATCGCCAGAATGTTTAGATGGAGCGGCTGGTCTTTTGAAGAGTACCGGCATTTCAATACCTTGCCAATACAAGTCGTATGTAGCCCCCATATCTACACCTCGACTTTGGGCAGCGGCTAAGGCGGCAACGAACAATGCCTCGCAGGCAGACAAAAATCTTGAAACCCTATGGGTTGTTTATATGCAAAACAAACATGACATAGCAGAAACAAAGGTAATATTTTTTTCGGTTTGTATGAGGCTGTTTGATATTTTTTCTGCCGCTAGGGGGCAGACCCAACGCACACAAAGCGTCATCTGGTGGCGTAAGTGGTCAATAAGATTTTTGATTATTTTTCTGTCATGGGATACTCATCCCAACTTACCTGTCCGGTAGTTGTGGTATAGTATACGGGTATGCGACCCCGGCTTCCCTAGCTATTACTGTCCTATCCCTTGCCCTCCTGGACGGTAATATCCTACATTTCCTATTTCCCACTCTAACTTACCAATCTTCCTTTCCACACCACCTATCCTTCCCTATCCCTATTCCTACCCTCTCCAACAATCTGTGGAAACGCAATGGATAATCATAAAAATAATTTAATTATCCAAAATGGCGGCGATGTGGTTCACCACCCATCACGTCTCGTTTCTCGCGGAGGTGAAAAGCGGACCATGGAGAGCCGCTTCGCTACGTTGAATGTAAGAGGAGGAATGGATGGTAAGAATGAAAGTGAACGAAGCGAAACGAGTATGTACGGATCGTAGCAAGTGGCAAAAAGTGGTCTCTGCCTACCCCTTTACGGGAAAAAGGCGTGATTATATGTATGTATGTATGTATGTATGTATGTATGTATGTATGTATTATTTTTCTGTCACCAGGCAGCGCTTTGTAGCATATCCTTGTTGGGTCTAAAAGATGTAACAAATTTAAAAACCCTCATTCATTTGACAAATCCATAATAATTAATTAAAATTAGACTTAAATGACCAATCTGAAATATATTTTTTTTTTCTTATTAATAGGCAGCATATTTTTAATTTTTCAATTACTTTTCAGGAAGTATTTACATTTGAACATCCTGCAAAACCTGTCATAGATCATGAGGGCAAAGAAATGATGAATCATAAAGGCTTGCCATTAACGGACAACAGAAGGTCCGCCACCGTTAAATGGGAAGTAAAGCAAGATAATGTGATGCACGGCTTTGGAGGCTATTTTGACTGTCTGTTGTACGGCGATGAGACGATTAGTATAGTACCATCCACACACAGTCCAGGGATGATATCCTGGTTCCCAGTGTTCATACCAATCAAGGTATACATAATATTGACTGATTTAATACATTATAAATTACAGATTATAACATTTCTTGAGAAAAAATTGATAATAATGCTAAAATTATTTAATTTTGCTGATTTTTGCAATGGTACTTGGCAAATATGTATGTTGTAAAACTTTATTTTCAGACCCCACTGAGAGTTAAGAAAGGTGATATAATTGAAGCAACATTCTGGCGGTGTGTTAATTCCCGCCGAGTTTGGTACGAATGGATTGTGGAAGTGGACAACCGAATCACGCCGCTACACAATCCCAATGGACGTAGTTCTGAAATGTTATTATGATTGTGTTCCATGTTCAATATATTATACAATTAGGAATATAATATTTGCTATTGATATTTTTATTTTTGGTCTTATTTTGTGGCTCATACATTTTCATAATAAAATAGCATGTAATCCTTTTGTCTTTCTATATTACAAAACCTCATTATTTATTTACAATTTTAATATTTATCTATCTACATTACAAGTCAATTAACTTTTAAAACAACAGTTACCGCACTATAACACATGTTCAAATGAGAATAGGATCGAGTCGGCGCCATATTGTTTCGAATTAAGACTGTTATGACAGTTAAATTTATGTTTAGATAATTTATTACTATTTAACATTTGTATTTAAATTCGATGCAAGACTATTAATATTTATATGCACATAAGTTTTTCTGCAAACCACACTTTTCAAGTGATATTTGACAGAAAAAGGTCATTGACGTTCCTATTCTCATTTGAAACGCATTACACAAAAGATGTGATTGATTATCTAATACAAATTTAATATAATGAATGGTTTGCTTATAAGTTAATTGACCTGTATACATTTCATGCTAATATTACATGCATTCAAATTTCAATTCAAACAATATATTCACTTATTTATCATTAGTTTAACTATGTTCATCTCTTTGTGAAAATCATCTATGTCTTGTTCCCATCTCTTCTCAAAATATACACCTGTAAAAAAATACTTTTTAATACCATATCAACATGCTAATTAGGAATACTTACACACATTTTATTTTTTATTTGTTGAAATATATCTACCTTGTTTAATAATCACTATAGTATGATCAGTTTTTAACTATGATTAAAAATAACAAAGATATCAATGTTTGAAGTAGTCAATTAAACAGAGAGATCTGATATGTAATGTGACGTCACATGACACAACTTGCATAAAAAGTTAATACTAAATTTAGTTTTGCTAGAAAGAGATAGATTAAAAACTTTAACTGCTCCTCTTCCTCATTTTTTAACAGAAATTGGCGATTTTTTGCCATTTTTTTATTTCTGTCTAGTTAATATTTTATGTAAATTTTCTGTTCTATGCATATTCCCTATTATTTTAATAGGGAATCAGACAAATTTTTTTTTATTGCATAAATGAATAGAATACTCTTAAATATGAGTAACTTCTCAGAAGAAACCTATATCAAAAGTCAATATTTTCAAAGGTACAGAGATTTGTATAAAAAATTTCGCGAGTCTCCTTAAAACATTCCATACTAATGTCGACCTACAAATGACGTCACTTGTAGGTATATGAAGTATATGGCCGCCGGAATATATTTGTAAATATCTCCGATATTTGTGCGTTTAAGTTCATACTTACCATAATGAATGTTTTTGTATATGATGTGATGTTACCATAATGAATGTTTTTGTATATGAACTAATAATGTAGGTGTCGTTTACCAATTTCGCAAAAAAAATTTTTTTTTGGTACTTTTTAAATGTATTTTATTAGTAAACTACACATAAAATAATATATTTTTTTTACATTTACCAAGTAGTAATGCCTTAATATTTCGGAATATATTAATGAAACTAAATATTTCAGATGTAGTCCGATCCCCTATTCTGAGTCATATATTTTAGTAACATAATCTACCTTGTAAAAATTTGGCATTCATTCCTGTCCTTATAGCCCAAGGGAGATAATAATTCTGGTATAGTTGTCTATGTTTGGGTTTAAGTCTTGCTGCACCCCAAATTCCTCCCCCAATGCACATAGGTAGAGATGTTTGAATACCCTCCACCCATTTCACGGTGACCTGCAAAGTACATTGTTTGAAATGTATGTGAAATTTAATGTTTGCTCATTCGTTTTTTCTTCTATATTTTTAATAGCTAGAGAGCTAACTGATTAATGATAGGAATTAGTATTTTATACATGTAAAATAAGTAGTAAGTAAAAAAATTAGTATTATAACTGTACCTTTAACTTAAAGTATATCTGAGGAGTTGGGGTTCTTGAATACATAGGTAATCATTGGAACATATTACATACCTCGCCTAACATTGTAGTCTTCATATAAAGTGTAGCATGGACCAGGTCATGCACTTCCCTATATCTTTGCATTACATAAGCTAAATCAGGATCCTCTATAAACCGAACGGGTAATCTAGAATCTGAAATTATGTTATTTTCTTTCATAAAATCTACATACACCCTTCCTAATGTCCTTTCTGGTAATTGCGATAAAGTTTTAAAGCACACAGTCCCAGAGTTAATTCTAGGCATGTCTTTAAGAATTTCGGCTCCTTCATTCGATTGCAACATCTTTTCTCTCATATACTTCAGAGACGATTGTCCAGTGACCTCACCTAAACAAGCTATCATATCGCCTCTGTGTGGGTCAAAAAGGGACACGGCAGCTGACCCAGCAGTTAACATAATTTTCTGGAACGGAGTAATTTTGATGGCATTTTTTTCCAAGTCATTAAAATAGTTTAATTTTCTGTTAATGGTCACTGAGTAATTCCTGATAAAAATGTAGCCTTTCATGTCTTCTGCGATTTATTCAAGACTGTCTTTCACAATAACTGTATTATTGAAAGAAAATATACTTTAAAAAAAACATATTTTGCAAGAGCACTTTATTCGGAGCTTTATTTAGTGGCGAATAATTAAAAAAGAGTTTTTTTGTAGATACGAATTTTAAAAATAGGTAATAGAAATTAAACATTCGTAATCGTATCTCGTAAAATCTGTAAAAAGAGTGTTGATGCGATTCTTGTCAGTAAATCTGAAATTTAATGGGAAAAATTTAGAGCTGTGAAAATTGAACTCTATGCTAATACAGTAGAGCTGAAAATCGAAGGCACTCAAACACTCATTAGTCAGTCAAATGTCAATGTAATATCCAGGGTTGCCAATGCTAATTTATGTATTTCCCCAAAAATCGGGATCGAATTCCCCAATTTGGGGACAAAAATCCGCTGATTCCCCACAAATTCCCCACATAGGTTTTTAAAAATATGAAACAATATTCTACTAGCTGAGTATAATTTCTGAGTATAATTCTATCGTTCCACGCTACTTTCTTAGTTTTTCCTGCATAAGAACCTTCTCCTGAAACAAACACAATAAAAAAAAGGGAAATTGGTCAAGCCGTTCACACGTGATGCCGTGACCAATGGAGATGGGGATTCATTTTTATATAGATACTAGCGACCCGCCCCGGCTTCGCACGGGTACAATGTATATATCTGTATAATCTATGAGTACAATACTGAAACTAATACTGCGGCTACCTCATAGATCTAAACTCGCCTCCCGCACGCACACCCCCGCCTTGGTGACGCCTACTTCGCAACGGGCCGTGGAGCAGAAATCGTAATATTTTAATTTCGCCATAACTTCAAAACCAAACGTCCAATTTTAATCATTCAAAGACCAAATATTATCTACATAAACTGTACTTAGTGATAAAATAATTTATTTTGATAAGGATTAATAGCATGAGTAAAATAAACGAGTTTAAATGTAGTCCAAAAAAAATCAAGATTTCTAAATAAAAAAATAGTTGTTGTGCCTCACTCGACATAGATAGGTATAGTGTGTCACGGACTTTTTTGTAGACATTTATAAGATCTACAATTAATTAAAACATTTTATGGTTTTATCTTTTATAGTTTAGGCAGCGTACGCAAAATAAGTAACTTTTCTGGTTGATTTTTTACACCTTGTGTTCGAAAACCCCAAATATCTTACGGAACCCTATTTTTTTCCAAAATAAAATTTAGCCTATGTTACTCGTGGATAATGTAGCTTTCGAATGGTGAAAGAATTTTTGAAATCGGTCCAGTACTTTTTGATCCTATTCATTACAACCAAACAAACAAACATACAAACAAAGTTTTCCTCTTTATAATATTAATGAAAATGAATGAAAATGAAAATGAAAATTTTTATTTCCAAATAAAACTTAAAAAGCTATTTTCGGAAAGTCAACAAAAAAAGCTACCACCGGTTCAACCCTAACTCGCCGAGAAGAACCGGCGTAAGAAACTCGCACGGGCCCATCTTTTAGTAAAAAGATGGAAAATTATTCTTTTAAAAGAAATATATATTTTACATTGTAAAGGTTTTGAACGTTTTCTGGGATCCTATTGTATAGGCGTATACATTGGCCCTTAAAAGATTTACTTACTTTAGTAAGTCTGATCACTGGTACATCTAGCTTATTCTTATTTCTAGTGTTTATACAATGACTATCACTTTTCTTCTTGAAATTGCTTAGGTTTTTTCTAACGTATAACAAATTATCCAAAATATACTGAGAGGCGACTGTCAGTATACCTACCTATTTCTTTAAACTTTTCTCTCAGAGATTCAATAGGGGACATTTTATAAATAGCACGAATAGCTCGCTTCTGCAGCACAAATATTGAATTTATGTCGGCAGCATTTCCCCATAAAAGTATGCCATAAGACATTCTACTATGAAAATAACTGAAATAGACCAGGCGCGCCGTTTCTTCATCTGAGATTTCTCTAATTTTTCTGACTGCATATGCTGCAGAACTGAGTCTATTCACTAGGTTAGCAATATGAGGACCCCACTGTAATTTACAATCTAGTGTAATACCTAGGAATACAGTGGAGTCTACCATGTTCATTCTCTCATCATTGAGTAGTAAATTGGTTTGTACTTGCCTAACATTTGGCATTAATTGTTGTCGCTTCACTTTAAATATAAGTGAAGTGTCATCAGCAAAAAGTACTATCTCATGCCTATCTTGAACTAGATAAGGCAAGTCATTTATGTAGATGAGAAAAAGAAATGGACCTAAAATAGATCCCTGTGGGACACCTAATTCTATTTTAGTCCCAGTGGACCTTTTACTATTAATCTCTACCCTTTGAGTCCTATTGTAAAGATAAGAACTCAAAAGATTAAGAGCTGAGTCCCTTATGCCATAGTGGTGTAGTTTTCTGACTAGTGTAGCATGGTCTACACAATCAAATGCTTTGGAAAGGTCGCAAAAAACTCCTAATGCATCCTGCGCCTCCTCCCAAGCCTCGAATATACTACAGAGAAGCTTGATGCCTGCATCTGTAGTAGACCGACCTTTAGTGAAACCGAATTGCTTAGTATGCAATAAATTATTTGTATTAAAGTGTACTGTTAATAATTAGTGTAGAAGTGTAGATATATAGATTAATTATATAATATTAATATCTTTCATATTCTTTTCCATATTTTTGTGGAAAGGTAGAACCTGACGCTGCCGCCCGGTTTTTTAGTCCTTCTCTTACAGCCAATTATGTTAAATGATACAACATTATCTGTTAAAGAAAGCGAAAAAGGGAATCCCCTGATCATAAACAAATGTCAATCTACTAGTAGTTTGAAACTAGAGATGTGCCATGCCCATGCCATACATAATGATTTTAAAAAAGGTCGATATCTTGTCGATAGTTAATGATGAAATATTTACCGATGAGAATAAGATGTCGAAATGTTAAAATCCCCACATTTTCCCCACATAGTGCCAATCCCCAATAAATCCCCAATCGACTGGAAAATCCCCGCAGTTTGGGGAATTCCCCACAAATCGGCAACGCTGGTAATATCCACAGCACGAAGTATAGATAACAAGGAGTCCGAACGTAATGTTAAATTAATGGTCTCAATTACGGGGACAGATTTTTGCCGGTAGAGCGCGCGACGGTCCGACATGCACTCGTTTGAAATTACGCGGGAAGTTTAAAGTTGCTATTGACAGCTCTGGAAAGATTGAAATCTTATTTTATAAAAGTTTTAGGAAATTCTTAGAAACTGTTCTCGAAAAATAGATACCGTAGAACACGGTAATTGCCTAACGGTAATTTGAAAATAATTGTAATAAATAATAGTATTGGCAACACTCGGTATAATAGTATTGGCAACACGCGGTACTCGTCGGTCTCGCACGCCTAGCGGCAGAAAAGAGAACTAAGATCTGGTCCTATTATTATGTACATAATTATTATTAAAAAGCCTATTCGCTCCGTGCACGACTTCAGCGCCACCTAGCGTTCGCAACTTTGTTGGCTCTGACCGTTCTGGCGTTTTTAAATTTTTTGGCGGCATTGTGATAAAATATTAAAACAATAATTTTCCTAAAGAGTTTTTAGCATGATCTATCAGCATGGAAATTTGCAAGTTTCTATCTCCTATAGTTTAAAAATGCTAGGGGGGGACCAACTAACAAACTATTTTGGAGGCTGATTACTCGAAAATAGTCAACTTTAAAAAAAAAGTAACGTATGAAACCTTGCCTTTATTTTAAAAGACCTATTCTACGATACCCCACACGATGGGGTAGAGTGAAAAAATATTTTTCATCCCCACTTCACATGTATGGAGAGCCACCCCTAAAATATGAAATTATTATTTTTTTATGATCCCGAAACCGTGATCTACAATCTATAACTGTACTAAATTTCATCAATTTATATTCATAATTACAGGAGCTAGAGGCGCGGACAGACAGACAGACAGACAGACGGATAGAGCGAAATATAGGGGTTCCTTAAGTATTACGGAACCCTAAAAATACTATTGTGTTATTAATGTAAACTTCAAAATTACTGTGATTTGGGTGGACAGTGTTGTGTAATAATTTTTGGGCATTCAAATTAAATGTGGTATGTAAAATCTTTGGTAAAATCTATTCAAAAGTGTGTTTTATTTTGGTTATATCTGGGTTTGCTTACTTCTTTTTTAATTGTAGTTTTACTGTAAAACAAGAAGATAAAGCTACTTTAATGGTTTTATTAAATAATAATAAATTTAATTTAATTAAATTTTAGTAATAAATTAAATATAGTTTTCAGATCAAAATGAGTATTATTTTAAAGACCGGGTTTGTGAGTATCACTCAATATAAAATTTCAACCACAAACCGTTTGTAAAGGCAAATTGTTGGTATCTGCTGGACATGTCCGAGATGTAGCGGAATTATTAAGAACAAAACAAGGACAGAGTTCTATACTTCAAGCCCGCATTATCAGACAAACATCTGGTTCTTTGATACATAGATATATAATATTAAAACTTTGATACCTTATAAAACGCTTTTAGAATTTTAGAAAATTAAAGATTGCTTCGGCATTGACAGATGACAAAGCCAACATTATTTCTACTTTTTGCCACCATGAGCGCTGCGATCGATTATGATACCCCCACCTAGTACTTCGCACCCAGCGAATACCGTTCGGACTCCTGGTATCTATGCTTCATGATCCACAGCATGAAGCATAGATACCAGGAGTCCGAACGGTATAGGCTTTTTAATAATAATTATGTACACAATATTAGGACCAGATCTTAGTTCTCTTTTCTGCCGCTAGGCGTGCGAGACCGACGAGTACCGAGTGTTGCCAATACTATTATACCGAGTGTTGCCAATACTATTATTTATTACAATTATTTTTAAATTACCGTTAGGCAATTACCGTGTTCTACGGTATCTATTTTTCGAGAACAGTTTCTAAGAATTTCCTAAAACTTTTATAAAATAAGATTTCAATCTTTCCAGAGCTGTCAATAGCAACTTTAAACTTCCCGCGTAATTTCAAACGAGTGCATGTCGGACCGTCGCGCGCTCTACCGGCAAAAATCTGTCCCCGTAATTGAGACCATTATTTTAACATTACGTTCGGACTCCTTGTTATCTATACTTCGTGATCCACAGCATGAAGCATAGATACCAGGAGTCCGAACGGTATAGGCTTTTTAATAATAATTATGTACACAATAATAGGACCAGATCTTAGTTCTCTTTTCTGCCGCTAGGCGTGCGAGACCGACGAGTACCGAGTGTTGCCAATACTATTATTTATTACAATTATTTTTAAATTACCGTTAGGCAATTACCGTGTTCTACGGTATCTATTTTTCGAGAACAGTTTCTAAGAATTTCCTAAAACTTTTATATAATAAGATTTCAATCTTTCCAGAGCTGTCAATAGCAACTTTAAACTTCCCGCGTAATTTCAAACGAGTGCATGTCGGACCGTCGCGCGCTCTACCGGCAAAAATCTGTCCCCGTAATTGAGACCATTATTTTAACCACGAAGTATAGATAACAAGGAGTCCGAACGTAATGTTAAAATAATGGTCTCAATTACGGGGACAGATTTTTGCCGGTAGAGCGCGCGACGGTCCGACATGCACTCGTTTGAAATTACGCGGGAAGTTTAAAGTTGCTATTGACAGCTCTGGAAAGATTGAAATCTTATTATATAAAAGTTTTAGGAAATTCTTAGAAACTGTTCTCGAAAAATAGATACCGTAGAACACGGTAATTGCCTAACGGTAATTTAAAAATAATTGTAATAAATAATAGTATTGGCAACACTCGGTATAATAGTATTGGCAACACGCGGTACTCGTCGGTCTCGCACGCCTAGCGGCAGAACAGAGAACTAAGATCTGGTCCTATTATTGTGTACATAATTATTATTAAAAAGCCTATACCGTTCGGACTCCTGGTATCTATGCTTCATGATTTTAACATTACGTTCGGACTCCTTGTTTTTTTTTTTTTTTTTTTTCTTTGGTTTTGGCACTGACACGTCTTGGGGTTAGTGTACTTTGCCATATACAAGGTAGGGAATAGGCAGCGGAAATATATACAATTTCGGAATTTTGGATTTCGGGTCAAGTTAGGAAGTTTTACTAGGATATATATATTAAAGTTTGATTGAATTTTTACATAAATATTGAGATAATAATGAATATACTAATTTATTACATGAATTTAATAACACTTGAATAGAAGTGGGAAATGGGATAGAAATAGAGGAGAGGCTATAATAAAGATGGGAATGATCATAAAGAGGACAGGAAAGAATAATATGATTTAAATCACCCACGTCTAAACCGCAATCGCAAACGTCGTCGTTTCGGATGTGAATTTTTTTTAAATGAGCAGGTGTACAGACGTGTCCCAATCTCATTCTGATTATAGATGAGGTTGCACTTTTTGATAAATTTATTTTAAAAAACCAAGGCTTAAACTGTATTTCTGGTTGTATATATTTATATTGAACTCCTTTTATTTGACTACTCACTGCCCAGTCCTTACTCCAATCTCGTTGGAGAAAGTTCTCAGCAAGAGAAGGTAAGTCATGACAGTAATTAATATAAGGAAAAACATCCCCACTAGAAACTGCATCTTTAGCCAGTCTATCCGCTTGTTCGTTTCCTAGAATTCCGCAATGACTTGGAATCCAAACAAATGTAACAGAAAAGTTATTGTGATTACATTTTTGCAAAAGATTTCTAATTTGTATGATTATGGGGAAACATTTTGATCTAAATGTAAATCTGTTTAATGATTGAAGGGCGCTCAAAGAGTCAGTAAAAATTACAGTCCTCTTAAGTTTCGCTAGCAGAATGTAGTCAATTGCTTTATATATACCATAACATTCCCCTGTGAATACGGAGGTTTGTGGAGGAAATTTTACTTTTTGAATAATATTGTACTGAAGATGGAAAATACCAACTCCTACATTACCTATCGACATTTTTGAGGCATCTGTGTATATATTATGATGCCAACCTTCCCAATTATTATTTGTTAAATAGTTAAAAAATGGTTTTGCATAATACTTGTCCGATTTTTTTATACCAATGTCATAACGAATATCTGGGTCTAAAATAAGGGATTCAAAGGAAGAGTTAAATAGGGGAAATACAGGTAATCTATACGTAGGGGCATCAAGGGATAAATATCGAACATAACTATTTACTAGGCAAGGCCGAGATTTGTGTAACCAAAACTTGTTATTGTTTACTAAATTTAAAAGTTTTTTGAGTTTAGGAATAAGAGGATGGTTTGAAAATTGCAGACAACGAATGAAAAATTTGTCAGCCAGATATTGACGCCTTAGATAGAGGGGCGGTTCACCACATTCTACCTGTAATGCATTAATCGGCGATGATGCCATAGCACCACAAATAATTCTCAAAGCTTTTGCCTGTATCTTATCTAATTGTTTAAAACCAGCCACGTTACAAGGTTCTAGAAGGAATGTTCCATAATCTAAAACACTTCTTATTAATGCGTTATACATCAATTTTAAGTTAAAGGGATGTGATCCCCACCATACACCTGATAAACACCTTATTATATTTAGAGTGCGTTTACACTTTGCCGCAATATATTCATTATGTGCATTACCATTTAGTTTGGAATCTAAAATTACCCCTAAAAATTTGGCCTGATTGTTGACTGGAATCGGTAAATCATCATATTTAAGCACTACTGGAGGAGGAAAACGCATTCGAGTAAATAAAACTGTGGTACTTTTACTAACTGAAAGATCCAATCCATTTGCATCTAACCAAACCTTTAACCAGCGCGGTATGAGCGTGATAATCGAGAAGCAGCTGTATCGATAGATTGGTCCATTGTATAAAATACTAAATCGTCGGCATATTGTAAAAAACTTATTTCACTGTCCACAGTTATCATATGTGATTCCAAATCTGCTGTATAAATATTATACAGAGACGGACTTATCACTGAGCCTTGAGGCAAGCCTTTATAAACAACCCGCAACTCCGTTGCATTTTGCAAGGGCAGAGCGACAAATCTTTCTAGTAAAACATTTATAATAAAATTACATAATATAATAGGAACATTTAATTTACGCAGCTTTCTTTCTAGTATATCTATCCTAACGTTATCGTAGGCCGCGTTTATATCTAAAAAGGCAGCAAGAATAGATTTGTTTTCCGTAAAAGCGATGCGAATATCTGTGGTAAACAGTGCAATATTGTCTATGGTGCTTTTGCCTTTACGGAATCCAAATTGACTGTTTGTTAAGAGGTTATTATTTTCAATAAACCATTCTAAACGGTTTTTTACAAGATGTTCTGCAATTTTTAGTAAAACGGACGATAACACCATGAAGCATAGATACCAGGAGTCCGAACGGTATAGGCTTTTTAATAATAATTATGTACACAATAATAGGACCAGATCTTAGTTCTCTTTTCTGCCGCTAGGCGTGCGAGACCGACGAGTACCGAGTGTTGCCAATACTATTATACCGAGTGTTGCCAATACTATTATTTATTACAATTATTTTTAAATTACCGTTAGGCAATTACCGTGTTCTACGGTATCTATTTTTCGAGAACAGTTTCTAAGAATTTCCTAAAACTTTTATATATTAAGATTTCAATCTTTCCAGAGCTGTCAATAGCAACTTTAAACTTCCCGCGTAATTTCAAACGAGTGCACGTCGGACCGTCGCGCGCTCTACCGGCAAAAATCTGTCCCCGTAATTGAGACCATTATTTTAACATTACGTTCGGACTCCTTGTTATCTATACTTCGTGGATAACACTATGGGGCGATATGAAGAAGCAGAAGAGGGAAGTTTACCAGGTTTTAAAATGGGAATAACTTTTTGGGTTTTCCAAGTATTGGGAATATTGCCTGTCAGTAACATTGAATTAACCAAGTCCAAATAATAAGATAGAATATTGTCACTAGCGTGCTTAAAAAAAGAATATGGAATCCCGTCCATGCCGGGAGCTGAGTCCTTTAAACTTATGACAATACCTTTTAACTCTTGAAGTGAGAAAAGTGAGTTAAGATCTTTAAGACTAACTTTACTTATAGGTGATGGACAGAGGGAAGTAACAGAAGGAGGTGCTAATCTATTTAGAAAATCATTGCCTAAATAATCAGGCATAGGATGAAATGGTGGTTTATATGCAGACCTGTATCTTCTAATATTATTCCAAACTATAGAAGCATGTATGTCTGGACTGATTGACTGACAAAACTTTTTCCAACTTGCAGACTTTTTTTTCCTAAATATAGCTTTTTTGTTTGGTTAACAGATTTACAATACAAATCGTAGTTTTCAGTTGTAGCATTATTATTATATTCTTTTTCAGCCTTTTTTCTTTCCTTTATAGCAATTGAACAGTCATTATCCCACCAAGGTGGTGACGGAATGTATTGTTTAGGTCTTGTCTTAATCGGAAGAGTTTCATCTGCTGACTCAATGAAAGCAGATGCAAGAGCATCAGCACAAAGTGTTTCACTTCCTGGCGATACACTAGGGAGGCGAGATAATTTATTTTTTAATGCATGATGAAACTTTTCCCAGTCTGCATTTTTCAGGTTATATTTTAATGAAGATGAGTGAATATTATGATTTTGTTTTTTATTGTTACAAGGAAGGGATAATAGAATTGGAAAGTGATCACTACCGTGGCTAGACGGCAAAACTGACCACTGTAGAAGTGAAGAAAGATTTGAGGTGCAAATGGACAAATCAGGAGCACTGTAATTCTCATTAGGAGCAGTATGCCGTGTTGGAAGCCCTGTGTTAAGGATACATAACTTATAGTAATCCAATAAATCTAATGTTTCAAAACCCCACTGATTATTATTACTACTTCCCCAAGACTGGTGTTGTGCATTAAAATCACCAAGTATTACAAATGGTTTTGGTAACTGGCTAATTAAATTTTTAATTTCTAAAAATATTAAATATGATGGATGAGGTATATACAATGAGACAAAACAAATGTTATTTACAGATGCTGCTATTATAGAAAAATTTGAATTATGTGAAGGAAGTGAAATGTGTACAAATGAATGATGATGATTGATGAGCAAGGCAGTGCCGCCATACCCATCAGATCTGTCTTCTCTCAGACATGCATAGCCAGGGATCTTAAAAAGAGAACCTGGCTTAAGCCATGTTTCTTGAAGAGCAAAGACAAAAGGATTATATTTATTTATTAAATATATTATTTCATTTTTTTTGCTCACTGCACTGTGACAGTTCCATTGGATCAGATAATCCATAATGTGAGTTGGTTTGAGGTTTGTTACTGTTAATAAAGGCTACGTTGGACGGTGCAACTGATGCTGATAAAATATTTGACTGTGTTAAATAATTAATTATGGCTGTTATTAATTCTTGTACTGAAATGTTGTTGTCAATATTTACTGGAAATGCTGATCCATTTGATCCAGATGGTGGATTATACTCTTTGGTTAGGTTAAAATGAGCATTTTTATCATACCCAATAACTGGCTTTGGTGGAGTTCTAGGTTGCCTAAATACTGTTTTTTTATATGACTCGGTGATTGTTTTATTTGCAGAATTTTTGCTAACTGAATTTTGTTTTTGTAGATTTACAAAAGAAGGGGAAGAATTAGATGATGTTAAGACGTGAGAGTATAGTTTAGAAACAGGAGGGTGGAGTTTTGAAGCTTCCGCATATGATAAACTTTTGTGAGCCATGGATTCTTTTATTAATTTTTGTCGTTGGAATTCGGGACAATTCTTACTGGTGGCTATATGAGAAGAATGGCATAAGCAACAGAATATAGAATCTTCATCTACAGAACATGTATCACCAGAATGACCTTGACCACAACGGAAACATCTAGGGGATGATCTGCACTGTGACTTAACATGGCCATACCTACAACAGTTATAGCACTGTATGGTTGGGTAAATATATAAGTCTACAGGCAATGAATTATAACACATGAATACTCTTTTAGGTAATGTTTGGCCGTCAAATGTAAAAACCACAGATTCTGTATTATTAAATTGTACAGTATTATTTACAATGATTTTTTTCTTTATTCGTCTTGTTTTTAATATGTTCCCACAACCATATGGTAAAGTAATATTGGATAAAATGTCTTCCTCAGTCCACTCTGCTGGAATTCCTCTCACCAAGCCTACCCGGCAAACTTGGAAAGACGGAATAAAAACTTTATAATTTTGTTTTATTAAATTTTCATTATTAATAAAATTGTTGGCATCAGAGTAAACTGAAAAAGATAAAGCTAATCTATTTCTTCCGATTCTTTTAAGGCTGCCGTTGTCTACATTTTTAATGTTATTATTTTTGAGGAAGCGACCGAATTCAACTGGATGTAAGCTGCTGTTACTATTAGGAGATGATAATTCTTTTTGTATATGTAAGACATAGGGTGAGGAGTCTGTGCTAGTGTACAACAACCGACTAATACGTGGGTTACTTAAGCCTTGATTTTTCTGTGATTGATTATCAAGTGTATGTGTTTCCTGAATATTATTTAAACTTTCTTTGGATTCTGTATCACTCAAACACATACAGTTGACGTCAGGTTTTGCTTTGTTGGGATCTTTCTTTATTTTTTTATTACACTTCCTACAAACACGCCTCGTTGCTGCGGGGCGTTTGCGGTTGGGAATAGTATTTTGTGTAGATGTATCTGTATCCATACTGGATTCATTTACAATTTCAGTTGTTGATACAGTGATAAAATGACCAACAGGGGGGCACTCAGGCCCCCCCGGGTCCACATCCATATTTACAATATATATAAAAAGACACCTAAAAATTTCACTAAATAAAATAAAACTAAGAGAAAATAAATACAAGTTATAGAAAACTAACTAACTATTTACAATAAAACGACCAAAATTAAAATTTTCAAAAGAAACACGACCGCCTTTTACAAAGATTCCCGCGCTTTTTCGGACTCCTTGTTATCTTAGATACTTCGTGATCCACAGCATGAAGCATAGATACCAGGAGTCCGAACGGTATAGGCTTTTTAATAATAATTATGTACACAATAATAGGACCAGATCTTAGTTCTCTTTTCTGCCGCTAGGCGTGCGAGACCGACGAGTACCGCGTGTTGCCAATACTATTATACCGAGTGTTGCCAATACTATTATTTATTACAATTATTTTTAAATTACCGTTAGGCAATTACCGTGTTCTACGGTATCTATTTTTCGAGAACAGTTTCTAAGAATTTCCTAAAACTTTTATTTAATAAGATTTCAATCTTTCCAGAGCTGTCAATAAGCAACTTTAAACTTCCCGCGTAATTTCAAACGAGTGCATGTCGGACCGTCGCGCGCTCTACCGGCAAAAATCTGTCCCCGTAATTGAGACCATTATTTTAACATTACGTTCGGACTCCTTCGGCCGCACTCAGAGACGTTCATTAAATTAGCCCTAATCAGTATTTAACTAATGAACATTAAATATCTTAATGACGCGTGTCTCCCAGAGTCAAAATTTAATGGATCGTTAGCTAATGACAAATTTAATCATTCGTAGGGCGGTGCATCTTCGAAATAAGTTGTCGATTACTTAAAAACTTTGAGAAGGTGTAGCCATACTTAAAATTAATTAATATGAAACTGTTAAGATTGTCTTTAATAAACACCAGACATCGTGTAAAGTAGTAATATGGTTAGAATTTATTTAATTAACAAAGAAAATCGACAAAAATTTATCCAAAATAGCTATTTAAAGAATATTTTGGTCAAATAATTTCAATTTTCTAATATGGCATTACTGTTGACAACTGTCAAATCTTCGCGAGCGCGGTAAAATTACAAAAGTCTTGTAACTTGTACTTAAAGTGCCTACTTTATATTGGGATTTTGAATTGCATTTCAAATTATAATATTAATATTATGGTAAATATATGATAAACAAATTTGAAATTTGTTGTTACTTTAACAATTTACCGAAGTATTTTGTAATATGATTTCTGTTTCAACATAGGATGTCGAAGCAAAAGTGATCAGAAAAAGGGATCCCAATTTTACTGCCGACGAAAAGGCTTTACTGGCGCAGTTGGTCAAAAAGTTACCAATTATTGAAGCCAAGCTTACGGACGGCCAATCTGTTGCTAAGAAAAAACATGCTTGGGCTTCATTAACACACGAATATAATTCGAATATAAATGTACATAAGGTAGGTAATGATTTTTTTTCGTTAAACGATTTGCTAACAATTTAGTTTTATCTATTCTATATGTGTTTGACTATCTATATTTCACTCGTTTCAATTTCAGCGTGATACTACTACACTGAAGAGAGCATGGGATAACTTAAAAGCTACTACCCGAAAGGCTCGTGCTTCACAAAGGGGCAGCTTATTAAGAACTGGTGGTGGTCCTTCGGCTCCTCCACCTCCGACTCAACAGGGAGCCATAATGAGCATGGTAGAAGAAGTGAGTAGTCATGCAATACCAGTTTAAAGATAAATTAATATTATGTGGTCTTATGTTAATTTCATGATATTGTGTTAAAAAAAATTGCCTAAAGTACCTATATTATATCATTTTGTACAATTAACTATATATATATATATATATATATATATATATATATATATATATATATATATATATATATATATATATATATATATATCATTAAGAAAATAATAATAAATAAAAGTTGTTTTATATTATCTTCTAGCCTGTAACTTCTTTTTAATTTACATGTTTTATTTCAGGCTGCACCTGTTATGATCTGCGAAATTAACAATAACTTGGATAATGATGGAGCTGTTTTAAGGAATATAAATGAACATAATTATAGCAATTCTCCATGTATTGGTATGCCTTATGTTATTTAAAATACGTATGAACACAATGAATGTATGTTGTTGGTAAATTTAAGTTTACTTTATTTTTCAGTGGTTTTGGATAACGAGCTGGAGTCGAAGGATGTGCCTCAACCCAGTGAAGACGAAAAAGAAGTTATCTTATCTACAAGTAAAAGCCCTCAATTAAGCCCTACGGACAATACATGCGTGTATTATACAAGAATGTTATCATTGCTCAAACATTTGATCTACTTATTTAAAAAAATAATTGTTATATTTTAATTTTAGATGGGAATTCATCAACTTGTAAACCTATGGATTATATTCGACGGGAAGCTGTAATGAGGATAAAATTATTAGAAAATAAAAAAAAAATTGAGATGCAAATTCTAAAAAAACAGGTAGGGATACATTATAGGATATTTTTATCTCATGTTTGTATTTACTATTTGTTAATATTAGGTTTACATAGAATTATGATTCAATAAATGTTATTTCAATTATTTTTCAGTTAGAAGTAGAAAATATGAGAAGGGAGACAGAATACATTAAACAAGAAGCTGCAAAATATTTATTAGAAAAAAATAAACTAGAACATGAAAAAGCAAAATTAGAATTAGAAAATTTACAAAAAAATAATAAATAAAAGGAATTATTCTTTATTGTATTTTATTAATCAAAACTCAAAAACTTTTACTTCCATATATTATAACACTCATAGAATTCTTACACATGTAGCTTACCACCGTAAACTAGCCCGGCGAGAAGAACAGGCGTAAGAAACTCGCGCGGGGCCCACCTATCAGTATAAAGACGGGAAAATGTTCTTTTCAAAAAATATATTTTTAGAGTGTAGTAACTTATTCTAAGACAAAGTCAATATACATATTAAATACATAGAAGCAGCCTTGCAAGGAGGCATCTTATTTCCAAGGTGGTAAATCGTTAATGAAATCATTGACCTTATAAGCTTATGCACACAAACATTCTTTTAACATCTTTTTTTAATTAAAAAAAAGTACATTTTTAAAAATTAGCCTGCTCACTCATCACAGATATATGTACTTATCTTTTATTATAATTTATTTTTATTATTTCTAGTATACAATGATTCTGGCTAGATTCTTTCTGACATACAACAAATTGTCCAAAATGTATATAAACACGAAGGTCAGAATACCTATTTCTTTAAACCCATCTGTCAGAGATTCAAAGGAAGTTTATGATTTGGTAGCTCGGGATGGCAAAAATGATCTATGAAATCTTATAAAAAGAACATAGGTATAGCTCGATTCTGTAGCACAAATATTGTATTATTGTCAGCAGTGATTCCTTATAGAAGGATGCTGTAAGACACTATACTATGAAAATAACTAAAATAAACTAGTTGTGATGTGTCTTCATCGGAAATTTCTCTAATTTTTTTGACTGCATATGCTGCAGAACTGAGCCTATCTGCAAGATTTGATATATGAGGACCCCATTGTAATTTACAACCTAGTGTTATTCCTAGAATACAGAGGTATCCACTAAAATCATTTTCTCTTCATTTACTATAATAGTACATTGGTTTGTACCTGCCTAACATTTAGCAAGCTGAACATTACAATTTGAATAATTATTTTCCGAGTAAATCCTGTAATATTATAGTTATGTGAAGAATCTTTCCACCAATGATTGCCGCATCAGGAAACCGCTGCTGTTCGGATTTTCACTTATATCAGCTGTGACATCAACTTCAGACCCAATTTCAGTTTCCCAATTTGATGGCAATAAATCATTTGTTAACAGAGCTATATTGTGCAGTGTTGCACATGCACATATTATAGCCACAACTGTTTCAACTTTAACTCCCATCCCTAATTGGAGACAAGGAAATCTTCTTTTCCATATGCCAAAAGCTCTTTCAATTGTGTTTCTGGTTTTGATTTGACTTTTATTATAATTTTGTTGAGGTATTGAATTAGGGGATAAAAATGGTGTCAAAAGAACATTGCTAAGAGCATAACCGCTATCCCCTAAAATAATACCTCCTAACTCACCGCTAGTGAGCCTTTGTTTCATAGCACTACTATTGTAAATGAAGCTATCATGAGTGCTACCTGGCCACCGAGCTACCAAATCATAAAATTCTAAATTTGGTCCTGTCACTGCTTGGACATTGACTGAAAACCAGCCTTTTCTGTTCCGGTATACTTCAGAAGTGATTCCTCCAGGACTTCTTATTTTAACATGGGTACAATCAATGCACCCAATCACCCCAGGAAAATGTGCAATTTCATAAAATTGTTGTCTGTAACAAAAATATAATATTAAAATTTCATACCTAGTTATAATTAATCATTGATGTAGTGTAATTAGCAATATTATAATAATATATTAGCTTAGCACACATTTAGTTCAAAACTAATAAAATATATCTTACTTTGCAGTGTTAACACCCTCTACAGTAGTCGGGAACTTCACAAAATCTTGCATTTTCATGCCAATTAATGTTGAAACTTTGCTGACAATTCGCGATACTGATTGCTGGCAGATATTCATCACATCTCCTTCAAGCTTCTATAAAAATTAGCAACAGACAAATATCAATAATAGCACACCTAGTTCACTCCCATGATTCTAGTTTTGTTTATTATTTTACTATAATAATTTAGATACTAACCTGAAAACTGCCTGTAGCGTAATATCTTAAAGTTAGCAGAAGCATTATTTCGGGAGCAAATGGTAATCCTCTTTTAGTAGGTCTATTTAAATCCGATTCGATCATGGGTAATATTACGTTTTTTACAACATCCGGAGTGAATCTGTATCTAGCGTGGAATTCTTGATCTGAATATTTTGTGAAAGGATCAGAATAATCTCTTAAATAGCGTCTTGGTCCCACATTTCTGAATCTTCTAGAATAATTTATAAAATCTATAAAGTCCATCGGACTAGACATTTTGCTTAAAAATGGTAAAAACAACGTATTAATATTTAATTATAGCGTATTGCAAGAGGAAAATACCTAATTCAAATGTCAATTTTTTACGAAAAACAAATACATAACCTCAAACTCAAACGTCTAATCCACAATTAGCAAGTTAAATAGAGGTTTTGCGGTACTTAAATTTAATCATCATTAAGTCACGTTAATGATCCGTTAACTGACTCTGGGAGTGAGTTTTTTTAAATCTTTACTAAGTAATGGTTTAAGTAACAATTAAATGACTCTGAGTGCGGCCGAAGCGGCCGCACTCAGAGTCATTATCTATACTTCGTGATCCACAGTCTGAAAATTGACAACTCGACGCTCCCTTTTTTTACTTTGATTTTGGCACTGACACTTGGAATTTGTATATTTTGCCATAGACTATTGTCTATGGCAAAATGTACAGAATAGTTTTTGGAATAGACTCTATAACAAGGAATTTGTAAGTATTATATACAACAGGAAAGAGTACTTCAAACTTTATTTTCTTTTAATTCAATCAAAAATGATCTTTACTACTCAGACTTAAAGCTTATCACGTGCGCAATAAAAAAACCGGTCGCGGTGAGATAGCTATAAGTTATCCCTGTGTCTCGTTCTAACAAGTAACCTAGTGTAGCCAGTTTATATCTTTCCTTAAATTTCAGGTTTGGTAGATTTTATGTGCGATATAGTGTATAAGAAAGAAATACTAATAAACTCGGTTAAATATTATGTTATTCATAATCTGAGAGAGAAATGTAAAATAAAAATCACTAGTTATTTAGAACCTACCTACTAACCGATAATAATTAGAAATTTGTTATTTATTTTTTGATTATTTGCATTTTGGTAGAGTAAAATGGAAGAAATGAAAATAGAATAGTTGCAACACAAAACGCCGTGTATTTTCCTTGGAACATTCTAGATGTTCGGGTGACAATATGATTTAATAGGGAATATAGGACATTTATATTATTTTACCTACCTTCATGATATTGTGAAGAGGAAACCATTGTATGTTTGTATGTTATTGATAATTTCTGAAACCTAACAGATTTGAAAATTTTTTTCACTGGTAGAAAAATTCTTAATCCCTGAGTGCTTATTATGTGCGCATAGTTACGTGAGAACCTCGCGGGCGGGCGGGCGACATCAGACAGACAGAGTTATAATATTAGTAGGTAGGTTTATCTGTATAGAATGACTTATAATATAATAATAATATTTATGGACACTTCACACCACATCAATCTTGTCCCGTGGTAAGTTCTCGAAGAACTTGTGTTTAATTTTATAAGCTTTTATTTAGTTTCACCTGTCCCGTTGTCGGTCTGTAATGGATTCTTGCAAGTTAAATTTGATCCACTTTCCGGTTTCCGATTGAGTTGAAATTTTGCACGAATATGTAAACCGCATGACAATGCAATATTATGATGACGTGGAGCTGATTTGATGATGGAGCTGGAAGGTGGCCACAGGAATTCCGAAATAAAACCACATAATCCCATCGAATTTGGGCTCGTTTAGTTCGTCTTGACAAGTACTTTGACACTATATGGTAACCAGGGTCTGATGATGGAGCTGGAAGGTGGCCATAGGAACTCTGTAATTAAACGACGCAACCCCATTGAGTTTGGGCTCGTATGATTCGTCTTGACGAGTATCTCGGTTGGCGTGAATATGCAATATGCAATGTAAAGGGCTTGCTGAGAATAACTCGAAAATCTAACATGACGGAACATCCAAGATGGCTGACAAGTAATTTTTAATGCGCTCCTACAATATGGGTATCAAATGAAAGGGCTTGCTGAGAATCGTGATAGAACATCCAAGATGGCTGACAAGTCATTTTTAATGCACTCCTACAATATGGGTATCAAATGAAAGGGCTTGCTGAGAATAACTCGAAAATCCAGCATGACGGAACATCCAAGATGGCCGCCAAGTAATTTTTAATTCATTCCTACAATATGGGTATCAAATGAAAGAGCTTGCTGAAAATAACTCGAAAATCCAGCATGACGGAACATCCAAGATGGCCGCCAAGTTATTTTTAATGCATTCCTACAATATGGGTATCAAATGAAAGGGCTTGCTGAGAATAACTCGAAACTCCAACATGATGGAACATCCAAGATGGCCGACAAGTTATTTTTAATGCACTCCTACAATATGGGTATCAAATGAAAGGGCTTGCTGAGAATAACTCGAAAATCCAACATGACGGAACATCCAAGATGGCCGACAAGTCATTTTTAATGCATTCCTACAATATGGGTATCAAATGAAAGGGCTTGCTGAGAATAACTCGAAAATCCAACATGGCGGAACACCCAAGATGGCCGACAAGTTATTTTTAATGCACTCCTACAATATGGGTATCAAATAAAAGGGCTTGCTGAGAATTACTCAAAAATCCAACATGACGGAACATCCAAGATGGCCGACAAGTCATTTTTAATGCATTCCTACAATATGGGTATCAAATGAAAGGGCTTGCTGAGAATAACTCGAAAATCCAACATGACGGAACATCCAAGATGGCAGACAAGTCATTTTTAATGCATTCCTACAATATGGGTATCAAATGAAAGGGCTTGCTTAGAATAACTCGAAACTCCAACATGATGGAACATCCAAGATGGCCGACAAGTTATTTTTAATGTACTCCTACAATATGGGTATCAAAATATGAAAGGGCTTGCTGAGAATAACTCGAAAATCCAACGTGGCGGAACACCCAAGATGGCCGACAAGTTATTTTAAATGCACTCGTACAATATGGGTATCAAATGAAGGTATGGTGTGTTGGGGTTTTTTGAGGTCCTTACTGAGTAGAGTAAAATCTATAGAAGGTCTCCTTATTGAAGAGCTTGACTGTACTAAATTAACCGGCAAACAACCTTGCAACAATGATGCGTTAAATGAGATGAACAGACTGAGAAATCTATCTAGCGATAACTAGAAAGTAAAAAACAAATTAATTTAATTTGTTTATTATAATTAAATATGTGAATAATTCACATATTTAATACATAATATACACATCCATGACACGGAACATGGTAAAACTTTTTGTTCCCTCGGCGGGATTCGAACCAGCGACCGGTTTGATCACCAACAGGCTCAACCACTAAGCCAAAGAGGTCGTGACACTTTTAATTAGTGTAAAATGTACTTTACCACGTGGTAGTGCTAATGATTACAAACTTTCCCAAAGGAACTTTTTTAGAATAACTTTTTTTATTTAAACCACCTCAACTTAACATTAGGTAGCGAATTTAATAATAAAAAAAAACAACGGGTTGCACTCCAGGAGTGCCTATAGAAGTGAAAAATCTCAAAAGTCATTTAACTAGACACTTTTTTCACCATAGTGTTTTCACTATACGTCAAATTTCAAAATGACCCCAAAATTCTCAAAAGTGGGGTCATTTAACTGGAGACACTTCTTTTATCTATCGTGTTTTCAATGTACGTCAAATTTCAAAATGGCCCCATAAATCTCAAAAGTGGGGCCATTTAACTGGAGACACTTCTTTTCTCTATCGTGATTTCACTGTACGTCAAATTTCAAAATGGCCTCATAAATCTCAAAAGTGGGGCCATTTAACTGCAGACACTTCTTTTCTCTATCGTGATTTCACTGTACGTCAAATTTCAAAATGGCCTCAAAAATCTGAAAAGTCGAGCCATTTATCTGGAGACACTTTTCGTGGGGGGACAATTGGAGGTAAAGGTCAATGTAAGGTTAAATGTGATGGGAATGATTGGGGGTCAAGGTCAAGGCCAAAGGTCAATGGTTGGGGTCAAAAGTCAATACGAACTAAAATAGTTTCATGCTCGCGTAAACAAAGACAGCAAACAATAACTGTAAGTTGCATCTTATGACTTTTCGATCAGGGTCACGTGGCCTGCTCGAGTTTAACAGTTTTTACCCATCCCAAGAAAAGTGCACAGCGCCGTTAAAGGAATTTTCACTTATAAAAATGCTCTAAAATGTTTATTTGGGTAAGTTATTTGTTATCATGAGCATTAGCACGCGGTAAAGTGTTTTACACTTATTAAAAGCACCCTATAATATACCTTTCAGCAACTTGTATTATCATTTATGACCTAAAATGGGGACTCATGTAAAAGATTAGCAAATTTCGACTAATTTATTCCCAAATTTTAAAATATTGTTATCACCCTTGTTAGAAAGAGACGGAGCGGTTTTTGAGGTATAACACTACCAAAAGTGAGTGAGTGAAGGGCTCTGTGTGTTAGAGCTAATATGCTATCCCGTAGGTTTGCACGTTGTTCCAGAGCAGTGAAGATAACACTTTTCAAAGCGTATTGTCACTCTCTGTACACGTGCAGCCTCTGGGTGAATTACACTCAAACAACTTACAGGGCCCTGCGAACCCAATATAATAATGCCTTCAGGGCATTGCTGGGGCTGCCTCGTCACTGTAGTGCTTCAGGGATGCTAGCTTCAGCTGAAGTTGATAGCTTTTCAGCTATCATTAGGAAATGTGTAGCATCTCTGATACAGCGGGTGCGTGGCAGCGCCAACAGTCTCCTGAAGACAGTAGCGGGAAGGCTGGACGTGGACAGTGCTATCATGCAGCACTGGACTCGCATCCACCTCACCAAGGATACCAATATCACGTATAATACTTATATTGTACGTGATATTAGTGTCACTCATACAACTAGATTTTAAAAACCAAGTTTCAATATACTAACATAGCTTCTAAGTAAAAATGTTTACTAACACTTATGGCCTGTTGACCGAAATAAAAACATTTTATTTTATTTATTTATTTGTATTGTATCTCCCTCTCGGCACAGATTTGATGTCGAGAGCTCATTCCAGTTGTTTACTTACAAATTCCTTGGATATATTTTGTTCAGTTATTTACGTCTTAAGATCGAATCGAAAGATTCCATTAGGTATCGTTATTAAGATGATGATGATGATTACTGTAAGTTACAAAGTGGCATATGCTTGCAGTTCTTTAAACAATGCCGAAATTTACAAAAGCATATCTTTAAGGACTGAGGAGTTCTGTTCAGTGCTTTTGGATCCAGGATACACATTGGTACAAAATCTTATTTTTTGGTAGCATATGCTTGTATTACTTCATTAAAAGTCAAAATCACTAAATGTGTCGATATAAATTTCAAGGAGTTCCCTCAATTCGTCATGAATCGCATCATCAGGTTTCCACTTTAGTGACTAAAGGACCAATTTCGAATTAAACCCTTTACAATAACAAAAGAATTTTGCAAATAGGTCCATAAACGGCAAAGTAATGTTCAAAGATCTCCGTGTTAGTGTAAAATACTATGAGAAGTACCTTTTATATCATCATGATGTGATGATGTATGATGTGATGGTGGTGGTGATGATGATGATTACTCTAATTGACATGGTAGCATAATATGCTTGCAGTTCTTTAAACAATGACAAAATCCCCAAACCTGTATCTATAATGAGTCAGGAGTTCTGTTCTATACTTTTGGATCCAGGGTATACCTTGGAGCAAAATATTACTTTTTGGTAGCATAATATGCTTGGACTTCTTTAGAAAAAGTTGAAATCCCACCAAAAACATTCTGTAAAAAACTAGCCAAGTCTCGATGGAGCTGCTTGTTTATCTCTAAAAAGTTATGAAATCTAGACAAAATCGTGCCAAGTCTAAGGTTCCTTACTGCGGTTTCTTTATTATTATAGTTAATGTTGAGTGACTTGGCCGTTGAACATTCTTTATACTTTTGTGGGTACAAGCCAATTTTGTTTACATTTGTAACTACCTATGTTTGTTAAGCGAGATAATAGCCCATACTGGTATTGGTAATTGGACGCTAGTGTCTCATTTTAGGCTGTTGCTGATTGTACAACACACGTATTGGAGCAATAGTGTCATGGAGCCCCTTTTGTACCCTTGTGTGCCCTTCAACGGCCAAGTCACACAACATTAACTATAATAATAAAGAAACCGCAGTAAGGAACCTTAGACTTGGCACGATTTTGTCTAGATTTCATAACTTTTTAGAGATAAACAAGCAGCTCCATCGAGACTTGGCTAGTTTTTTACAGAATGTTTTTGGTGGGATTTCACTTCTTTTTGTAGAAACGTGGGCATATTGATTTATTTTCCTAGATTTTAGTGTAATTTGTTTATTTAATTTGTGTAATGTTCGAGTAGAATAAAGTTCGAGTAGAATAAAGAGGCCTGAAAATGCGGCAAAATGGTTCTAGTAAAGAATGGTACGGCAGTGTTTGCTTCGCACTCGACTTGGCGGGGGCACTGCCGTGCCCCCAGATCGACGTTCTGGTCTTATCTAGAGGTTCTCAAATAGGGGCCTGAAAATGCGGCGAAATGGTTCCAGTAAAGAATGGTACGGCAGTGTTTGCTTCGCACTCGACTTGGCGGGGGCACTGCCGTGCCCCCCCCCCAGATCGACGTTCTGGTCTTATCTAGAGGTTCTCAAATAGGGGCCTGAAAATGCGGCGAAATGGTTCCAGTAAAGAATGGTACGGCAGTGTTTGCTTCGCGCTCGACTTGGCAGGGGCACTGCCGTGCCCCCAGATCGATTATCCTAGTTTTTATAGTTTTCCCTTTATGTGGCCATTAAACCCCGACTCTGTACCAAATTTCAGCTCTCTAAGTTTATAGGAAGTACTAGTTCTATTTTGATGATCATGAGTGAGTGAGTGAGTGAGTGAGTGAGTGAGTGTCGAAAATGCGAAACTTTGCTTTCGCTTAACTTCGGAACTAAATGACCTACAGACTTGAAATTTTGGATTTTAAGTACGTGATTATAGCTTATTGGATGACGAAAATTTCTGCGTTCTGGTCTTATCCAGAGGTTCTCAAATAGGGGCCTGAAAATGCGGCGAAATGGTTCCAGTAAAGGATGGTACGGCAGTGTTTGCTTCGCGCTCGACTTTGGCGGGGGCACTGCCGTGCCCCCAGATCACCATATTATGTTTCCAAACTTCAACTAATTTGTCCCAAAATTAAAAATATTGTTGTCACCCTTGTTAAAAAGAGACGGAGCGGTTTGTATTGTATCTCCCTCTCGGCACAGATTTGATGCCGAGAGCTCTTTCCAGTTGTATATAATACTTACAAATTCCTTGCTCTATAATAGTAATGGACCTAGTATAACAACAGGACCGAGTACTGTGAGCAAAAAAACGAGCCGAGCGAGAGGTTGGAAGAGAGGCCGTGTGTCCCTTTCTAGTAGGGTGACAATAATATTTTCTGCTGTGGCAAACTGCAAAGCTGTGTGAAACAAATTGTGAAACACTGAATAGATTAGGAGGTCACGACATTTTTGGTATAGGTGTACCAGAATCTCATGGCAAATAGGGAAATAAAATTTTGTAGTGTGCAATACTGGGGAAACAGGATTAAACGATCTTGATTTATGTCTTTATATAGTATTATTGAACATGAATTATAATAAGACTGTGTGAAGAATGTTCGGTGTATAATATAGAAAACTAGCTTTTGCCCGCGGCTTCGCCCGCGTGGAATAGTGTTCTTGGAGAAAAAACTACTTCGGCGAATAACGCTCTACCTTCTTACAGCAATATACTTCTGATACAATATTGAAAATGCTTTTAGGTTTGCCCAATGCAAATTGTTAAAAATGGGACCCTATAACCTCGACACGACATGCGCGACCACTTGATAATATACTTACATAATATTATATTTATGGCACTTGAATATAAATTTTACCATAATCTTAAAGACTAAATACTTAAAGATTTGCGTAGATTTAAAGATCTAAGCATACAAGATTAAGCATACAATATACTATACCTACATAGGGACAGACAGATAAAGCGACTTGTTAAAACAAACTTTACTTACTACATAGTACATAGTATAAATACTATGTACTATGTAGTAAGTAAAGTTATTTGACATTCCAACAAAACTGACAAACCACCTCTGGATATTCCATAAGAATTAAGAACTGCAGTTACTATTATGTATTCTGTGCTGCAGTTCAAAATATTCGTGAACCTCTTTATACTGTATACGTCCCGCGTTTTCGATAGCGCGATGTAGAAACGCGAGCGCCCGCGCCGCGCAGCAACACTATATCCCTGCATTTTAAATCTGTAATATCTTCGAAAATATTCATTTAAATTACATGCCGTAAAGGGCAGTATTGATCTATCTTAAATGCACAATGTATTTAAGGTACTTTATTAGATAAGGATTAATACTGTATTGCTTAAAATCGCTTTGTAAATAAGCTATTTAATTAAAATCAAAGTAAAGGATAAAAAAAATGGTTATTGTGGGTTATCCCTAAGAGATAGACATATGCCATCCCGGACTTTTTTGTAGGTTTTTTAAAGATGAATACAACTGTAGTACATAATTTTGATCTATCTCGTAGTGTTCAGCCAGCATTTTCAATGTAAGCGCAAAATATGTGATTTTTTAGGACTTTAGAAACCTCTAAAATTATTTGTGTACCTCTACTATGTTATGCATGTTACATACCTAAAAACCTTCCCGTTAAATCACTCTATCTGTTAAAAAAATGGCATCAAAATCCGTTGCGTAGTTTTAAAGATTTAAGCATACATAGGGGACAGACAAAAAAGGGACTTTGTTTTATACTATGTAATGATAATGATATTTCATGAAAAATAAATCAATCGTGAATTACTTTATATACTTATTTATTACGAATAACATACAATTAAATTAGCAACAGTTTATTTAATGTTGTAATTTCCTTCCGAACTGTATAGAACTCGTTTACTTAATTCTTAATCAACTATAAATCGAAACTTGATCGATATTGATTTTCTTTTTTCCTCCTCTCCTCCTTTTACCAGGCATGGAAAACAAACCATCATTCGATGTGCCATCAGCTACGATTCACCTTATAGTAGTACTGGAAACACATTTAAAGAAGTCACAATAATTACCTAAGAAAATATAAAAAAATAAAAGTATCAAAACAGCTCACTCTAACTTACCGGTCAACTCTACCACAAGCTTTAAATTATAAGATTGAGTTCGATTTACACCTTCTACTTTCTGTATTTTACTATAGACATAGAAAACAAAATTTCTCGCTTGAGATCGAATTGCCTTTTTGGATATTTTCACAAAAACAACAAATTCCAAGAACATAATCACAAAATTTTAACAGCTGTTGACAGATCACGTACTTTGATTTGACGGGTCATACTTGACATTGCCATATGAAAATCACATTTTTTATTTTTTTTAAAATGCCATCAGATTCTGGTAGACCTATAACGATATCCAAAATGACTTATTTTAGATTGACAAGATAAAGAGCAACTCTCTGATGCCAAATATGTCGGTCTGCCTGCGTAAAGTAGTTACGTTCTCTGTATAGGGCGCCTGAAAACCCAGTTATCATGACCAAAAAAAATGATAAGGTAAATGGCTGAGTAAGTTACATTAAGTAAGTACTAGTTGTTCTCATATCAGTAGCGTAAAAACTGACCAAATATACGGTTGCGTTATGAAGCAACGAGCGTTCAAACGTGATTTATCGTGACCAAAAAAAAAACGATCAGTTAAATGGCTGAAAACAACATAGTGTAAAGTATCAGTATGTGCTAGCTTAGTGACACCAAAACTGACCAAATATTTTGTTGCAATTCATGGGTATAAGGTTGTTTAGGTTACAGTTATTTTTTATCACTATCACTGCATAGTATGCAGTGCATACCTACCTAATTTGAAAATTTTATTAATGTTACTGATGAAAACATTTTGAAACATGATGTCGTTATCATATTACTAAAAATATTCCCCTCCCGCTAATCGGCACAAAGATGCCGCTCGCGCAACTCAAAGGGGCCGAGCCGACCGATAGAGCCACGCCGCGCCGGCCCCCGCTGCCTCGGCTGCCCGCTCGCTGCTCGGCGCGGCGGCGCCCGCGTAGTCAGTCAGTAGTAAAAATTTACTGTTCAGCCTTTTTACGTCTTAATGCTGGGATGACCTACTCTGATAAAGTTGATACATGCAGGTTTTCGTCACGGTGCTTTCCTCCACCGTAAGAGCGTCGGTTACTATGACAAGAATGAATATAACTTCTGAAAAACTTATTGGTACAAGGTCCGGGTTGGAATTCGAACCCACGACCCTACGATCACGATTATTGGGATCATGATAAGTACATATGTAAGTCGAAGAATCTCACCTGTGTGGGTATCTTAACACGCTTTTTTATTAGCTTCACCTGTAATCACAATGTCACAATGTAAGAAAATCTTGGAATTCAATTTCAGCCTACTTCTAATTATCGTATCGATTGAAACTTTGTAAGTTTATAACACATGTCACGACTGGATGAGGAGGGCACAAGATCGCCGTAAAGGATGGAAATGGAAAAGGCCTATGTCCAGGAATGGACTCTTAGTGGCTGACGATGATGAAGTTTATAAGAGTCCGTTGATAATTGCAATTGCTACCATCGAGCTGATCGATGATGGTGTCGTGGTGGGCAATATAACTTCCATGGCTGTTGCGAAACCCCTTGAGCTTGGGCTCATTTGTTTTCTACTGATGACCTAATTCGCTACACTTGGTTGGTGGTGAGAGTCTGATGACGGAGCAGGGTGAGATTTCAGATTTTTTAGCGATTAGATATTTTAATCATCGATGAAAAGTTTCCTCACCGGTCATAAAAGCGTGTGTTTTTAGTTTTTAAACCAAGCACTCTACTAGTAAAATACTTAAAGAATGTACGTTTAGACATAGGTCGCCGATAACTATGAATTGCAACCAAATATTTGGTCAGTTTTGATGCCAATAAGCTAGTACGTACTACCAGTTTACGATTTGTAATTTTCAGCCATTTACCTGATCATTTTTTTTTGGTCACAATAAGTCACGTTTGAACGCTCGTTCCTTCATAACGCAACCGAATATTTGGTCAGTTTTTACGCTACTGATAGGAGAACAACTAGTACTAACCTAATATAACTTACTCAGCCATTTACCTTATCATTTTTTTTGGTCATGATAACTGGGTTTTCAGGCGCCCTATACAGAGAACGCAACTACTTTACGCAGGCAGACCGACATATTTGGCATCAGAGAGTTGCTCTTTATCTTGTCAATGCAATGTAAGTCATTTTGGATATCGTTACCAAAAATGTCGTGACCTCCCGTAATAGAATGACATACAGCTGAGGCTTTAAAAGTCGACTAGATTGTATAGTGTAAAATCAAGAAGGTTTGAAGTGACGGCTACATTAATATGTAACAGATTTTTATGTAATTCTCTGCCTTACTTAAACACTATTGAGCCATTTTTGTCGCATTTCTTCATTGTTGGGAAATCTATAAAAACTGTATTATATTATCATTAAAGGCCTAACTCGACTTCACACGTTTTTTTCTCAGTACTTACTACGATTCTAGGCGAGTCGCTACTGACTAGTTTATAACAAAACGTAGTACTAATTATAACTCATAATAACGTCAGTTGCTTTAATGTTAACACTTTTATACTAGAATAACTAGATTAACATTAACAATTAACTTACTAATGTTACTGATAAACGAAATATTGCAACCAGCATAACTTTCACTTCGACAAGAATATACACAACATTTTTTCACCATTTTGACTGTTAAATCATCAAATAAATAATAAAAACATAATTACGGAGATACATGAAGTAAGAAATAAAAACTATTTTCAATTTTAATATTATACGGTGTTCAGCATAAAATATGTGCAATGGCGTATCTATTGTCTTCTATGGCGTATTATATTTTGACTAAATGGTGAAAAAAATTTGTGTATATTCTTGTCGAAGTGAAAGTTATGCTGGTTACAATATTTCGTTTATTAGTAACATTAGTAAGTTTATTGTTAATGTTAATCTAGTTATTCTAGTATTAAAATGTTAACATTAAAGCAACTGACTTCAATTTTAATATCATCCGGTGTTCAGCATAAAAAATGTGTAATGGCGTGTCTATTGTCTTGCGAATGATACCATCTAATAAAAAAAGAAGGAAAAGGATTTCATGTAAACTGCATTTTTATTTAGTATCAAATGACTATTTCTAACCTTTTTATTTAGAATATAATTATAAACATTTGTACACTCGTTTTATCTAAGATTTTTCAATTTACTTTTTATAAATACCAACATTTTTCTGGTTGGCAACATGCAGGAACGAGACACACGGCCTCCCTTCTGGATATCTCGCTCGGCTCGGATTTGTCTCTATGAGTCGTGTATTATGAAATACACTCTATTACCAAGGTAATACAGTTCTTAGCAATTACAAAATTCGGAGTCTTCTATCCATACTCCATAGGTACTAGATCCATTGAACTAAAGGCGTGACTCCTGTTCGAAACATTACACAGAAAACGTGAAACATTGGGGCGTGGCTATACACATTTGTCTAGGAATAGACAATGTTTTTGTTTTCGGAGACGGACGAAAAACATTCCCGCGCGGGTAGAGAGGGGAAGAAATGTTTCATTTCATAACTAGTGTTCACATCGTTCACATGACACCTAGGTACAGGTTTTTTAGGGTTATAGTTTTGCTTGTTGTGTTTTTTGTGTTCAACCGCGTGTGAGTATCGGATGCCGACGTCCTTCCTTATTAAATTGCGGGGACGAAGATGCGGCGCGAGTGCTAAGCGGTCAGGTGCGAACACGGAATATAAAACACAGGAGAAAAGGGCACTTTCTTAATTGCCTTGCAGTTTGTCTCACACAGCAGAAAATATTATTGTCACCCTACTAGAAAGGGACCCACGGCCTCTCCTCCAACCTCTCGCTCGGCTCCTTTTTTGGCTCACAGTACTCGGTCCAGTTGTCATTCCTAGGTCCACGGTATTAATAATCTTCTTCCGTGAATGGACCTAGTATAACAACAGGACCGAGTACTGTGAGCAAAAAAACGAGCCGAGCGAGAGGTTGGAAGAGAGGCCGTGTGTCCCTTTCTAGTAGGGTGACAATAATATTTTCTGCTGTGGCAAACTGCAAAGCTGTGTGAGTCAAATTGTGAAACACTGAATGACATACATAATATACGGCCTGACTTAATTGAAAAACACAAATTTTGTCAGTTTTAAATAGAAATGCGTAAAATGGCGCACATATTTATGAGTTGAAAAAAATACTTTTATGAAACACCTAAAGTGGCCTTTTCAGAACCCCTCTTTTCTCCTAGATTCTACACCTACAATCACTAAAACTGTGAGCGTTAATACGTCTTCGTGTCTGGAAAAAATGTTTTGTTTCGACAAAAAACATTTTCTGTAGCTGGAGACAGCTCGTGTATGAAAACAAATGTTTTTGTTTCATGTTTTCTGTGTAATGTTTCGAACAGGAGTCACGCCTTTATGAGCGATCACAAAAACAAACACAAAAATCACAACAAGCAAAACTATAGCCCTAAAAACCTGTACCTAGGTGTCATGTGAACTCTAGATAAGAATGAAACATTTCTTCGCCTCTCTACCCGCGCGGGAATGTTTTCCGTCCGTCTCCGAAAACAAAAACATTGTCTATTCCTAGACAAATATGTATAGCCACACCCCAATGTTTCGATGTTTTGTGTAATGTTTCATAGGAGGAGACCCGGCTTTACACAAAACATCGAAACATTGGGGCGTGGCTATACACATTTGTCTAGGAATAGATAATGTTTTTGTTTTCGGAGACGGACGGTCGACGGAAAACATTACCGCACGGGTAGAGATGGGAAGAAATGTTTCATTTCTCAAGTGTTCACATCATTCACATGACACCTAGGTACAGATTTTTAGGGTTATAGTTTTGCTTGTGATTTTTGTGTTTGTTTTTGTGATCGCTCATAATATATGGCCTGACTTAATTAAAAAACATCAATTTTGTCAGTTTTCAATAGAAATGCGTAAAATGGCGCACATATTTATGAGTTACAAAAAAACTTTTATGAAACACCTCAAGCGGCCTTTTCAGAACCCCTGTTTTCTCTTGAGGCGTGACTCCTGTTAGAAACATTGCACAGAAAACATGAAACAAAAGCATTTGTTTTCATACACAAGCTGTCTCCAGCTACAGAAAATGTTTTTGGTCGAAACAAAACATGTTGTGCAGACAAGATCTAAGTTCCGATGAGGAAGACGTATTAGCGCTCGCAGATTTAGTGATTGCAGGTGTAGAATCTAGGAGAAAAATGACAAAATTGATGTTTTTTAATTAAGTCAGGCCATATATTATGAGCGATCACAAAAACAAACACAATAATCACAACAAGCAAAACTATAATCCTTAAAAGCCTGTACCTAGGTGTCATGTGAACGATGTGAACACTAGTTAAGAAATGAAACATTTCTTCCCCTCTCTACCCGCGCGGGAATGTTTTCCGTCCGTTTCCGAAAACAAAAACATTGTCCATTCCTAGTTAAATGTGTATAGCCACGCCCCAATGTTTCGATGTTTTGTGTAATGTTTCGTACAAGGAGACCCGGCTTTAGATTCTACACCTGCGATCACTAAAACTGCGAGCGCTAATACGTCAGACGTCTTCCTCATCGGAACTTTAGATCTTGTCAGCACAAAATGTTTTGTTTCGACCAAAAACATTTTCTGTAGCTGTGTATAAAAAAACAAATGATTTTGTTTCATGTTTTCTGTGTAATGTTTCTAGCAGGAGTCACGCCTTTAAACACTCGTTAGTCGTTTACTTTATTCATAATCAACTGTAAATCGAAACTGTCATAAGTTGATTTTCTTTTTTACTCCGCTCCTCCTTTTACCAAACATGGAAAACAGATGGTTTGTTCGATGTGCCATTAGCTACGATTCACCGTACTGGAAACACCTTTAAAGAAGTCACAATAAGTACCTAATAAAATATTAAAAAAAACTAAAAGTACTTAAACAATTCACTCTAACTTACCGGTTAACTCTACCACCAGGTTTAAATTATTGGGTAGACCGTTTGATTCGCACTCGAGAGAGTGCAGGTTCGAATCCCAGATTGTGGTTTGTACCAATGAGACTTTTTCAGATCTCAAGTACATTATACGGACGCTCTAACGGTGAAGGAAAACATCGTGAGGAAACCCACTCATGGTTGGCCCCAGACGTATTGACTAGTCATTCCTCTGGACTAGGCTGACTGTGTTGTGAGAATGACGTATGTGCTTGGGCAACCGTACGTCATTTAAAAACCAACTGTCCCAGGCACTACAGTATTTCAAGAGTGGTTACTTCGCTCGGAGAAAGTTGAAAAAGTGTATGCTATAAATAACAGTTCAAAAATCTTCCACAATGGCGCTGATGCACAAGAAGGGTATGGTATGAAGTTAGGAATAAGAGACTAGATGGAGTGAAGTGAGTTGAGTTTAGATAACCTGTTAAAATTTTTGACGACTTTAGTAGACTATAAATGACATTGACGTTTACCTCGACACTCATGTGTTCGATTTTCAACTCTATTGTATTAGCATAGATTTCTATTTCCAATGATCAGAATTCTCTACGGCTTTCCGGATTCCGGTGCGTATATCTCTACCCTAAAAGTTGTTAATTCAGTAAATCATGAATATTCTACTTACACGCGTAGTCGAATATATTATTTATAAACATAACCGAAGAAGATGCTAAGATTAAACTTATATATGTTTATATTTTGCCGCTTAACACCCCTTAAGTCTTCAGCGCCCCCTATTGAACGCTTTTTATGGACACTTTTCATGTATTCATATATTTCATGTAGATTTAGATGGAGATGGTACTCCTAATATCTCTACCCTCCAAGACCCATACTGACTCATAACCAAGGCCAAAGAAATATATTACATATTTTTTTAATATTACCTTTTAATTATCCTGGCAAGACTAGCAGTCAAAAAAAAATTGCCAGTCCGTCATTCCGTCACTCTGAATTTGTCCGTTGTCAATGTCACGAAAAATTCTAGCTGCGGTTTAAAATTGTTTTTTTACGAAATTGATTGGTTTATTTTTGTTTAATATTAATATTTAAAAGGCATTTAAATAAGTTCTGCATAATACCTTACGTAGGCACTTGTCTAATAAAACCTCTTAGAAAAATACAATCCTGTTGTTTGTGTAACATTTTAATTGTAATTTGTAGGTAAGTTTAAAGTAATTGCCACTGACATTATGTAAACGGTACTCGCAAGTTCGCAACTTCAATAATTACTCTAGTCTCTACATAAAGATTGTGCTCATGTTCGAGGCTAACCGATTGTTACTTATACTAAAAAGTGAAAGTAGCCACGCGATATTCAGTTATGAAGAAAGCCGATTAGTTTCGTATCATTTCGTACCTATTCATTAACATTCATGCAATAATTTTGAAATTATAAGTGTTATCGGTAAGCGAAGTTGTTTTAAGTTTTTATTTAATGTTTTATAAACTCAACCAATTGAAAACCTAATGTCTATACACAAACACATTGTGCCTGTTCGTTCTGTGCTGTGAAAGTAACATGTGAATAAATGTTAAATATTTCTGTTCAGTAATCTGTATGGTAATTAGAGTCCCAGAGAAAAATATCTACACCAAACTTGTTGGTTGATAAATTGTTAAATCTAGAATTTAGCTTATAAAAATGGTGTCTATAAATTTGTTTTAAATTTAGTAATTCTAAATTTAAAACAAATTTATAGATTTCGGAATAAAATTCATAAAGTATAAGAAACAAAAAGTACTTTGATTTATAGTCTCATTAGATACAGTAGGTGCGTTATATAGGTATATATTTTTGCAGTCCCATAGTAAAATGATGGATGGTCATGAATCTCATCACCAAATGGACCACAGCAATCACATGGATCATGGCAAACTGGGAATGGATCCTATGGCCCACAACCACATGCCCAGTGACCATATGGGACACATGGACCATATGACCCAAATAGGACACATGGACCACAAAACTTCTGAGTCACATAACATGATGATGTCTATGGTAGTAAGTATCTCAAGTCAATTTTTACTGAGTACCAGGCTTTTAAATGTGCAATGACACAAAAAACCTATACATATGTGGGACTGGAATTTGTCACAATTTTTAATATTATGCTCTAATCTTTTGTTTATTTAGTTTCATGGTGGCTACATGGAGACAATCCTGTTCTCTTGGTGGGATGTGAAAGAAGTGGGACAATTTGTTGGATCATTTATTGCAATATTTATTATTGCTCTATTATATGAAGGGTATGTGTTTTGCATCTAATTTAAGGAAATATAAAATCCTAATGTTTACTACGAGGTTGTACGAGCAAAATGAAATCTCACGGGGACCATTCATTTTCCCACAATAAAAAGTAGCCTATGTCCTTCCCTGTGGTCTATTTTTTATATACCAGTGCCAAATTTCATGATGTGAAAGCATAACAACCAAACAAACAAACATTCACATTTAAAATTAGTAAGGATTACTTATTCAAGAACAATATGAACAGTCATTTCCAAGCTTACTTTGTCTTTCCATTTTCTTGTTATTACAAAACGAAAGTGTCATATTAAAAACATTGGTTACTCCATTCAAACTAGAACTTTTTGTTTTACAATAGTAGAACTACTATGGCGAAGCCAAAAGGAAGGATAATGAATTTGGCAGTCTATGTATGTATGTTTGTTCCACGATAGGGCCTAAACTACTGGTCCAATATTAATAAATGAGGTGTCAATAGATTCATTATAATAGCCCAGGTAAGATAGGCTATAATATAATTTACGTAGTCGGATTATAGTTTTGAATAAAAAATTCAGTTATTTGTTTTCAGGCTGAAATACTACAGAAAGCATTTGCTGTGGAAGACTTACACTGGACTACAGTATTGTGCTGTAGCACCACCAGACAAAGGTGTTGCAAATATTTGCACTCCTGATGATCCACAAGTGATTCAGTAAGTGAAGTATTTTTCAATAACTGATAAAGATATTTCCTTGGACATTGAAAACATCACAAAGTTTATCTTTGAAATTGAAAAAACATTGCGTCATTGCAATAATGCTTATTTTATTAGCTCACTTTACAGATTTATTGCACAAGACATTTATAATAAAATGTCAGTCTGCACTAGGCCTGTCAAACAAAAATTTTTGTAAACATGCCCTTATTAAATATCAATGTAAGTACCTTTAAAAGCTAATTCTAAATTACTTTTTCAGGCCTATGCCCCATGTAATTAACAGAAATATGTAAGTTTAACTTTTTAACATACAATAATTTAAATTATATTATATAGGTATAATTGAGTTCTGAAAATATAAAACATTTTAAACATAAGTACTATTAAGAAAATTAACTTAAATTACCTGAACATTATCTGAAAGATACCTTTTATGTTTGATAGTGTTTTTATTATTTGTTAACTTTTTTATTTTCTTTCAGCCCAACAATGTTAAGTGCGGCCCACGGATGGCAGACATTTCTTCATGGTATTCAAGTGCTTGTCAGCTATATGTTGATGTTAATCTTTATGACTTACAATACTTGGTTGTGTGCGGCTGTCGTTTTGGGATCTGCCACAGGATACTTCCTATTTGGTTGGAGGGAATCTGTTGTAGTCGACTTTACTGAGCATTGCCATTGATATTTGGTTATAAGATTATGTTTGACAGTATTATTATTGAATATACAAATTGTATAAGACAAACTATGTTAAATATATTTATACCTATTGTTATGTACATAAATGGTTGCAATATTCTAGAATAATAAATGAAATATAGCAATATGCAATCCAAAACAAATTTATTCATTCTATATTTATTAGTTTGAGATCATGGCTGCCACTCGAACTATCTCAAAACTTGAAAGATGAATGCTTCTAAAAACAATAATTATTCAATTCTTTTGCTTATTAATTCAATAACCTATGGGTCCTAGGCTCCTAGCCCACATTTTCATGTCTATAACTACAATGTTTTTTCAAATTAGAACTGCTATTACATCTATATTCACAGTATTGGCAAGCGTATGGCTTTTCTAAAGTGTGAATACGCTTGTGCACTGTAAGGGAATTTTGAAAATTTGTTCTAAATAAACATTTATCACAAATATAAGGTTTTTCTGCAGTATGTGTTCTTCTATGCTTTATCAAGTTAGAAGATGACTTTGTAGAATATTTACAATTAGTAAAATCACATTGGTGCAGTTTGTTTTTATGAGTTGCCTTATGTACCTTTAATGAATCTTTGTTGTCAGTCCTGAAAAATCATAAACAGCTATAGTATTAGTCTTATCACAACACAATATGTGTAATTATATATTCAATATCAAGCAGCTTTTTATGACACTATACTAATATAATAATGATGAAAAGTTTGTTTGTTTGCATTAAATAGGCTCCGAAACTACTGAACCAATTTTGGTGAAATTTGGCACAGATGTAGATTAGATCACGGGGAAGGACATATCGCGGAAAAATGTATGGTTTCTGCGAAATTAACATGCGCACGAAGTCGTGGGCAATATCTAGTAAGAAATTAAAACAAAAGATACAGAAGAAGCTTTGTGTCATAGTTCATAATAATGTATAAAAAACTTAAAAGTATATTATTGCGTAATCTATAGAAACGCTTTACGTAAACAGTATTAATATGATATAAACAAATGTTTATATAGGTACCTAAATGAGCATTGTCGACAAACCCATTCTTTGTCTTTTCTTTCACTTTTTGTGTCTTTGTTTGTATTAGAAACTAAATTATTACGGCTATTTGTTTTAATAGTTTCATCGTACATTGTTTTTCTAAGTAAAAGTGATACAATAGACCTGGGAGGAGAGCTAAATATTGTTTTTTGATTTCTTCGTGGACGTCCAGACTTTTTACATTGTTGTATACTTGGGGAATTGTAAAGTTGAAGCGGGTTTTCGTCATTTGTATCAATTACGTCCATTGCAGTTATTTTAATACTATTTATTGAATAGATCCTGAATTTTTATTCTTTGGTCATTGCAAAGAGAATGTAAAGCTATACTACGTATTAGGTCATTGTGAATTTTTAAATTTACAATTCTGACCATAGACATTTTTTTTTTGTTTAATTCGACCCGGTCGGGACAGGCAAAGGGAGCGTTGCCCATACAGCCATTTCTATGTTTTCTCTATTTATTGAATGATAGTGAAGGCCGAAGCCAATAGGGTATTTTCCAAGTTTTTGAAAAGTATGTCAAATTGTTCCTAATACCAAAATACATTAGCAGTTTGAACCATTCTTAGTGAATTTCTTTCTTTTGCTTGCAAATTAGCCTAAAAGTTTAAATTAATAATAAAGGCGCGAAAACGCTATAATGTGTTGTCATGACGTCACATTCTTGTAATATTGTAAGTGTCAAGTGTCAAATTACACTGAAAATGCCAAATCCCAGAATACCTACTGTTTACGTTTGTAAATAAATGTTTTAAGCCTATTAAAAATGCCTTATAAATGGTGCGCAGTGCCAAAATGCACTAATACGTCTATTAAAACACCGGGGAAAATCTCTGTAACCATACCAAAGAACACTGAAATGCGGAAAAAGTGGCTATTACTCTCTGAGGCATGACGTTAATGATTCTGCTGCTGGCTATTCTTTAAGCTGCGCGTCCACTGCGTCGGAATCGGAGCGTACGGAGCGTACGGATTTGTTGCTTTGTATGGATTTCTATGGTACTGCGTCCACTGGATCGGCATTTCTGCGCCTGCGACCGGAATTTATGCCGATGACGTCATCGGCAGTAAACCCGTCATTCGGATTCCGAACGTTTCAAGTTCTAACGTGTTTGCGACGACGCGACGGCTATACATAAATACTTATTCACGATGAATGACGATATTTTAATTACTTTAGTGGAAAAATATGATGAACTTTACAATCTAAAACATCAACATTATCATAACTAACTGAGGAGAGACGATATTTGGGATGAAATTGGGCAAATAATAAATAAAAATTGTAGAATATAGTGAAGTTCAAAAAACTTTTTTCGAGTCATATGAATGTACCCAAAAAATCTATTTTCATCTACACTAATATTATAAAGCGGAAAACTATGTTTGTATGTTTGTTTGTTTGTTTGTTTGTAATGAATAGGCTCAAAAAGTACTGGACCGATTTCAAAAATTCTTTCACCATTCGAAAGCTACATTATCCACGAGTAACATAGGCTAAATTTTATTTTGGAAAAAAATAGGGTTCCGTAAAATATTTGGGTTTTTCGGACACAAGGTGTAAAAAATCAACCAGAAAAGTTACTTATTTTGCGTACACTGCCTAAACTATAAAAGATAGAACCATACAATGTTCTAATTAATTGTAGATCTTATAAATATCTACAAAAAAGTCCGCAACACACTATACCTATCAATGTCGAGTGAGGCACAACAACCATTTTTTTATTTAGAAATCTTGAAATTTTTTTTTGGACTATATTTAAACGCGTTTATTTTACTCATGCTATTAATCCTTATCAAAATAAATTATTTCATCACTAAGCACAGTTTATGTAGATAATATTTGGTCTTTGAATGATTGAAATTGGACGTTTGGTTTTGAAGTTATGGCGAAATTAAAATATTGCGATTTCTGCTGCACGGCCCGTTGCGAAGTGGGTGTCACCAAGGCGGGGGTACGCGTGCGGGGGGAGTTTAGATAAAAGTATACCCACCTACTTCATTGAGTTTTAGTAGGTACCTATATTAATTTGTTTCTGTTTGTTTTGACTAGATTTCGCCCGTTTTGTTAGAGGTTTAAAGACATTCTGTAGTATTAGTATCAGTATTGTACCCGTGCGAAGCTGGGGCGGGTCGCTAGTCTTCTAATAAATCAGAATATAATGTATGAAATTCTCCAAAAATTAATATTTTTGAATTTATATTATGATTTATGAACCCATATCTCTTGTTTCTCTTTTCCTCTTCTGATAAAATACTAGCTGTATTACAACAATATCTTCGTCACTATCCTCCATAATGCAAATGCACGTTCAGGCTGATGGACTAAAAATAACTAAATTGCCGATGCTGAATCCGAATGCAGTGGATGCACCCCATCGGCATTTTGTAAATGCCGACGCTCCGTCCGCTGCGGACGCTCCGATTCCGATGCAGTGGACGCGCAGCTTTATGGAAATCGGGAGGCCATTAAAAAAGAAGAAGAAGTACAAGAATATGACGTCACATTCCAATCTCGTGCGTTTTTAGTCACGTGGTCAAACGTGAAAAATTCATAATTTTATTTTTGATATTTTATAAAAATCATACATATTTTTGTGTAAAAAGTTGGTTAAAGTGGTTTAAATTAATGTTTAGTGATAAAATATCAACAATCTGATGTATATTTTCATCATAGGATAATACCCTATTCTTTTATAATACCCATCTGAAATAGAGTTTTCATCAGGCCGAAGCCAATTCTTTGATATCAATAATATGAAATAAGTATTTTCATCAGGCCGAAGCCATTTCTCATGTTTTGGGTTTTGATCTTTGAGTATATAACTACTAGAGAGAGTTTTAGCCAGCAAACGCGTGTCCTTTTTCTGCTTGTGTGCATTGTATTAGCACAGCCTATAGAACTATTACCTACAGTCGTCCAACGGACACGTCTAGACAGAGCAATCGTGCGGGGCGTGCGGGGTGAGAGAGGGGCGGTAGCGAGCCCAAGCTGCCATACACTCGCTTGGGACACGTCAGCCGGGGTTGACGCTTTTTAATTTGATTGTTTTAAGTGGTTTGCGACAGTGTTTCGTTTGAGTTGTATGTAGGTACTTATTTACAATGGTCAATTATATGAACAGCTAAAGAAGATTAATTTTAATACATAACCATGCGCCTGTTTCCCGTCAGAATTTTTAGTAAAATTGTATCTACGTATGAGAATTTACTAACTACATCGTCAAATTCAACAATCGCAATCTAAAAACTAGTAAATCCAAATGTCGAAAATACCTTTCAGTTTCGCATTTGTAGCTTTTGCAGGGTTCGTAAATATCCGATATTTATAATAAATATCAAAATATCAGATATCTTTGATATATATCCGATATTTTTGATTTTTTGATATTTTCAAAATTACATACAAATCTCATAGGTACTCTGATATGTTTTTTCGTAATAGTTGAATCGAAATAATTTGTATGTCTGATAATTTGAAGATAGGGAAGTAAAATTAAACTCATTTATTTATTATTGATATTAAAAGTTTTCAAATCAATTAAAAATCAACGATAGATACTTTTGAGAATCAATTTAAATAAACCATAAAATCATAAAATGACTTTTGTTTATAACCAGAAGAAAAAAAGTGTATTAATTTTATCAGTCGAATTAATTTTACACATGGTATAAATGGTATAACAATAGTATAATAACAAACAAGGAATTTTCTTCCGAAAAACAGGGGGTCACGTGGGTGTCATAAGCCGTTACAAGCCGCGTCGACGGTTATGATTAGTTAATCTCGTGTCAAATAGCAAGTTTTTGATGACCTAGGGTTGTGAAACTCTCGGAAAATAAGACCTGTGTTGATGTAAGATTTTTTTACATTTAAAACATTCTTTTACATTTTTAAATATCAATATCAATTTTGATATAATATATCAAGCATAAATATCAATTGATATATATCATGCTAACCCTGAGCTTTTGTATACGCATTTGTATTTTTTATAATAAAACTCTTCATTAATACTTCCATATATTTTTTTTTTGTTTTATTCCTAGTACTCTACATACACATACTACGAATACCTACACAAAATGTAGAACAGATTATAATAAAACACATTATTGTGACAACCCTGCAGCAATGACGAATACCTACACAAAAGCGGCATTTCGCGCGACTTCAAACGCGTTGGACCACTGTATCTCTTTATTACACTGTGGTATTAGTGTACGTGCAGGGATGTAACGTATATCGATATAATATCGATAAACTACTCGACTTTTTTGTGGTACCTATCGACGTTTGTAGATATTTTTGTAATTCTGAATTTTTATTTTATAAACACATTTTAAGTTTTAAGTCATCAGTTTATAATGTGTAAAACTCATTAAGTACCTTTTTAATTTAAGATATAGGTATTTGAAATTAACAAGATTTTATTAGATGTTTAAAAAATATTGTGTTCTTATAAGGTTTGTTTGTTTGCATGGGCTCCGAAAGTACTTGACCGATTTTGATGAAATTTTGCACATATTTAGAAAAGACCACATAGGCTACTTTTTTGCGGCACGGCATTTCTTTTAGCGTGCACGATGGCGCGGGCAACATCTAGTTTTTATCATAAAAGCGTTTTCCCATTATCCGACACGATATCGGTAAAGAATGCTGATAGCCGATACACAATAGCCAAAGGCGAGTAAAATGTATGAAATAATTAGTAGCATAATTCTTTCACACTATTCAGTCAATTGCGTATTTTAATTATAAAATAAGTATTATGAGAAAACGTTTTATTAATAACTATTTACATTAAATAAAATTACTCCCTATATCTACCAATTGAAAGTTTACAATTCCTAACAATTCTGCACTATTGTAATAGAAATAGACCGTTCATAAATATTTTTAGCCGACTTTAAAAAAAAGGAGGTTCTGTGTTCGGCTGTATATAATATGTCACCGTAAAATTGTAAAAACCGTTCGATTGTAATATTACTAGAGATATTATATTATGTCGACAGATTGTCAAATAAAAATTTCTCCTTACAATAATTGTACGCATTATTTTTAGTTTTAGTTATTATTATGAAAAAAAAACAAATATGGCGGCGCGGGGCACTTGCCATTTAACCAATCGGCACGGTAAATATTACAATGTAACGAAAAATAACGTGTAAAATTGTAAGAAGTAATTTTTATTTGACAATCTGTCGACATTTTATAATATCTCTAGTAATATTACAATCTAACGGTTTTTAAAATTTTATGGTGACATCTACACTAATATTATAAAGAGGAAAACTTTGTTTGTATGTTTGTTTGTTTGTTTGGTTGTAATGAATAGGCTCAAAAAGTACTGGACCAATTTCAAAAATTCTTAGTAATACCGACCCGATAATATATCCCGACGGACATACTATCAGGAATCTGGAAGGCCGGGGAAAATTTAGAGCATTGAAAATATAACTCTGGATTGATACAATAGAACTGAAAATCGAACACACGAGTCTCATGTCAAATCTGACAACACAAAAATTTTGCGTTCGATTTCCTCTCTTTGTATTGTATTTGCATTTTTGATTAGCATCTAAATAGTAAATACATTGAGAGATTAGCTGAGTCAGTCAGATTACTCACTTGCTTGGGGGCCTAGCAGGAACAATTGTCAATTGCGTAAACGTTACGTTATCGAAAGAGATTTGTATAAAAATTATGACAGCGCTCATACAATTGACATTCGATAACATTGCATTTACGCACCTGTCAATTGTTCCTGCTAGGCCCATATTTACAGGAATAAAAGTGCTTTTCTATCCGATATCAAACCGATAATGTGAAAGACCTATGTGTTTCATATATTTTACTTGCCCTTGCATGGCTATTGAATATCGATTACTGTATCGGCATTCGATACCGATATCGTATTCGATCTGGATCGGATAATGGAAAAATGCTCTTTGTGCACTTTAATTGGAAACTAAATAAAAAAATATGTTTAAGAAAGTATAAATATATTATTGTAAGTCTTCTTAATTGTCCGGTAAAACAGAAATATCTTCCCCGTATCAATACCGTCACACCAAACTGTCTCACTGGTGGAACACACTCTTCTAATTTTCGCATCTAACTGCTTCAATCTATTCGCCTCTTCTTCCGGAGCATTTCCGAGACCTAATAAAACCGTTTAGTAAAAGTTTATTATCTTTATCGATAAACTCCTGTGTCAGTAGGGTACATCACTCAAAATACGCAGAAAAACAAAGCTTTTATTTTGCACAAATTATTACTCATTACGTGATATTCATCATTAAAGCGTGATATAGTACGAAAAAGGGTTCGTTAAATTTAATGATTATCTGTTTATATTATAAAAATACTCATTATTTAGTTCACAAAACATTGTTAAAACATTACGTGTAAAATGATAATTCCAAGTATTTGACACCTTCTGTCGTCATTCTTGAGGCACAATATGCAGCGGCGCAACACATATTAGATGTTTTAAAATTAATATCTTCTTTACACATTTATTTTCATTAATAAAATACAAAAAATACACAGAGCTACTGCTCTGCAATGGCCTACTGAGCTGGCCATAACATGACACGAAACACGTGTTTATACACCGATATAAGCTCTTTCATTCGCTCGTATTGATACATCGTTAGTAAGACAGAGCAACAGAAAACAATAGTACCAACTTTCAAAAACTATGACTCCGTCTTTAGAAGTCTTTGGTTTTGATAGTATTTTATTGTCCCTTTTTCAATTTGACATATTGTCGCAATGGAGTCATTCCGCGAAAATCTGCACCGTGACTATGTGGACAAAGCGGACAATTTTTTAAATATTTTTTTGGATTATATCATAATTCGACGCACTATTTCTTAAACTACTTGAAAAATAGTACTTTTAACTTGTACAATGTCTTTTTTACGAGATATTGCAAATTTTCTTAGGGACTATGACTAAACTGTGTCCATTTAGTCACAATTTCAAATATAATTTATTCCTGAAAGGATAGACTGTTTTTATTTAATTTCAAGCGCCTCGTGTGAATAATATGTTATTCTATCTATACAAAAATAACATAATTATCTGTTCCAATATTTATGTTGTAAAATTCAAACGATAAACCTATTTTGTAACGTTTTGGATCAAAAATACCACTTCTTTTAACTTTTTAGCTATATTGAGACCTTCTTAAGGAACTAGTCTGGTATTAGATTTAAACATGCTTACCAATATAATTTATTTTGAAACGATAATACGATATTAACAATATATATGCCCTCATTAATCGATGACGAAGATGGACAAAAATTTGTGACCGTGACTAAATAGGACATGTTATATGTGACTAAATAGAAACATAGGCAGCATTCACACACAATGTCAAAATGCAATGAAACAAATCCCACAAATAATATAAAAGTTTTATTTTTATTCAAATTTGTAACGTTATGTTGCTACAAAAAGAATACTAAAGTACAGTTTATACTTAATACACATTTAGGAGTTTATTTAGGTAGTAGTTTTGTATTAATTCTAAATTTGGTAGGATACTTAACTGATAAATTGTTACAAAGTAATTCAGACTTAAATTTTCTTATTTCACTGCTCTTGTAGGTATTTTCCTATAAATTCAATATTTATAATTCAGGTATTTAATCAGACTTCGTTACATTCTTAATTATACGTCAACAGTAATAAAAATCTATTATAATTTAAAAAAGACTTTGACACATGTAATGAACAACACCAAACACCTCTTTATCAAAATTGGTTAAACTTCGTTATGAACTACGCCTTATGTGTCAATTTCGTCACTAAAATTGTCCACTAATATGTCACGTAACTAAATGGACGTGACGAATGCTGGTGTGTTCTAAAAAAATATTATAATACAAAGATTATTTGGTCCTAAAAAGAACATCACTCTACTTTAATGCAAATACAAATATATTTTGCTTTAATTAATAATATAATATTCATAAAACAACTTACCGATTTCTCGTAAAAGTCGCAACTAAAGTGGACTTCTTATTTGACTTCGAGAAGAAACGTGTGCGTCGTCACAGATTTTGCTGAATTGGAAGTAGGTTGATTTAAAAAAACGGCCTGTTTGGACTGTTAATGTTACAAGGATGATAAAATAAAAATGTTTTTGTACTTTTAAACTTCGGAAGCCAGGTTATGAGCCGTGACTAAAATGGAATGACCATGTATACCAAAATGTTGGTTAATCATATTTATTAGAATTTTATTATAAATTAATATATTTAAGGAATATAATTTTCGTTTATATTAAAATAGACATTACAAGCTATGAAAATACATCAAAACATGAAGCTGAAACATAAACAGAAGTGGAAATTCGTTTTTTAAAAATTCACTAAACACGTGTGACATACTAAAATGATTCTTTTTTTGCAAAACTTTATTGAATATTTAGTAAATCATAATCAATTTTGTTAATTTGTACATTTGTTTTAAAACCTAAATATGCTATCTTTAAGACAAAATAAAATGTAGCAAAAAATTGGATCACTAAATAAGTAAAAATAATTTAGAAACTTTTGTGACAAAAGGTTTTTCAATGGTGCAAATTTTCGCGGAATGACTCAATGATTAAAGAAACAAGGTCGTCATTGGTCATTGTCTTCATCGTCTTGACGAGGTTTGGCTCTTGACAGATGCCTAGAAACTAGAAAGTCTGTTAATTAAACAGTTCAAAGTTACAGTCACAGGGTAACTTTGAATCATCATCGACATATTTTTTAAACAAACTTTTACTATGTTAAGAATTAGTCAAAAGAGTTTAGTTAATCTGTGCTCTCAGGTTGGTTTTCATGCTATAAAGTTATAAAACGTCTTTAAAAATGACTAATTATATTAAAAACTGGCAGGGATGTCAGACCGCCACTTGGAAATCCTTGTACCGAGCTGGCTGAAAACTGGTATTGGAGATGGCAAACTGGTACGCCTGCGCTCCGCTCTGGCGCTGCAAACCAGGGGGGTGAAACTCTCATACATGCACAAATTAACAGAGAACAGAGACATCTAAAAATGAATATCCGGTACTAAAAGTTTGAAAGTTTTCGGATAGTCACAACAGATGCCACTAAGCGACTTCTACATCGCGCTATCGCTAACACAAGGCGTATGTATAAGGGCTCGCGAACATTTTACTACGCAGCAACCATATCCCACTATTAAAGAGGAACTTAGTCGTTGTTGTGTCTACGACTTTCGATAAAACTTAATTTCTGTCCATAATTCAGTTCAATAAAAATTATCAGGCGGTACTACTTCCATCTAGCGGGTTTGATAGTAACTAAAACGGTACAACGCCATCTAAAAACGACATTCCGAAACTTTTGCAAGACTCAGTTTCAATTTTAGAGTTGCGCATCTATACTAATATATATCTGTATTATTTAAGCTGCAAACACTGATAGATAAACTGTGTCGGAACTGTCGGAAGTCGCATCCCAGTGAATAAAAATAATATTTTAATTTCGTATACTCTTAATAGAGGGCAGTAATTGTCGAACGCACGGAAGAAATATCATTTTAAACATATCTTTCTGATATTATATTGCATTTCGGGTATAAAATGTAAAATATATTGAAAATAATAGATTTTTTTTTTAAATAAAAAAAATAAAAAAAATATATATTCGAGGGATTTGAACCCGGGACCTCTAGATTGAGTGCGGAGCACCTTACCATTACGCCATCAAGCATATTTCAAATTAACTCATGGAAAATGGTAAACTGTGTTTATCGAGACTGCTTGCTATAAAAAAGTTTTATATTATGAGGGAAATCTGATTGGATTTTTTTTTACATGCATCTTTGAAATTTGCCGGTTATTCTATATGGTCAGTGTATTTTTGTCGGTCAAGGGCCAATCTTGGTATTTTTGCGTACAAGGACTGAGTAGTCTTGGTACATGGTACGTGGAACCAAAACCTAGTAGGTATGTATACCAAGAAGTTGGTACGTCTGACACACGTCTGACATCCCTGAAAACTGGTAATTTTGTCGTGTGTCAAAGTTACCACCTAACTTGGGTAACTTTGACACAGACTAACTTTTAATTATTTTACAGCTTCAGGATAACATTAGTTTATGTTTTTATCAAATATTGATGTAGTGGGGTCATTGGCTAGCCGCACACGTGCAATATTATTGACAGAATAAAATTGTCAATACTAGTCAACACATACAAAAAAACGGCAATATGGCCCGAACACGAGGAATATTATTGTCAATATAGGAATTATTGACAATAATATTGCACGTGTGCGGTTAGCCATAGACAAGTCAAAAAAACCATAAAGTTATTACATTGCATTATGTTTTTATATATATACCTTGATAGCAGCAAAGTTAACGAGATTTTTTTTTAAAGTTTTGCACTGATTTTTACCCATTATGTTGCGCGCGGTTAAAAACAAAAGTTTTTGATATTATCTTCTTTTGACAGCTGCTTTTTTGTTAGATTTCGTTTACGAAGTATGTTACGTACACGAATTGTTATTAAATTTTAAGCGCCAATTGTTTCCCACATAAAACAATAGAAAAGAATTTTGTGAACAAACTGTCAAAGTTACCCTCGTGATTCAAAGTTACCCTGAATGACCGTATGTACATTAATTAAATAATATTTTATTACTAAAACTAAGAAAAACGAGATGAAAAGCAAATATGAAAGAGAATTATTTACAACCACAAAGTACTTAAATATAATTAGGAAATTTACAACACATAACCGTTACAGAGAACTATCTCTGTGTTATTACTAAACAATCTCAAGTTATATATAATATAGGTAATGAGTAATGACTGGTGAGTATTTATTTATATATCACCAATGGTAGAAAGGACGTACTCATATATTGGCTTATAACAATCGGGTGTTTTCAAAAGCTGCTGAAGGGAGTGCGGGATGGCTTCAGCAGTTTTAAAGATATCCATCAAGTGATTAATAAAAATAAATCTTTGAAGAGTAAAACTGTTACAAGTAAAGAAAATGTGATCCAAGGTTTGTTCAGAATGATTACAGTAATTACAAACGGGTGAAGACAATATATTCAATCTGTGAAGATGAGCATTAAATCGACAGTGACCCATTCTAAGACGGCAAATAGTAGAATAAAATTTCCTGTCATGAAATGAAACACCTTTAGTAAACCATGGGACTGACAACTCCTGTTTAATCTTAGAATACCATTTTCCTTTGGTTTCCATGGTCTGTTTCCAAATATTTATAAATTCGATTTTAAAGGTTTCTTTTATTTTGACTAAAACATCAGATTCTGGAAGGCATATGTTTTTAATACAATGCTCCTGAGAACAAGTGGTTATAGCTCTTGCTAAAAAATCAGCCTGTTCATTTCCCTTAACACCAATATGTGACGGTGACCAGACTAAAACTATATTTTTTTTGTTTAATGTTGTTAATTTTGTATATTTTTCTCTAATATCATGGATAATATAGTTAGTTGTCGCACAAAATTTGGGGTTATTTAAGTTTTGAAGAACGCTAAGACTATCAGACACTATAATCCATTTATCATAAACTTGAGTTTCGATATACTCTAATGCAGACAGAACTGCTAAACACTCAGCAGTAAAAATACTTGTTAAATTTGGAAGCCTAATACCATATCCTTTCTTATCCTGTTTAATATATATGGCTGCTGATACCGCCTCAGAAGTCTTTGAACCATCAGTATAGACTTGTTGATAACCGACTAGGTTACTTAGTAAAAGGTAAATCAAAGAATTATCAATTACAATTTTTAGTAGAAAATATTTAGAGCTAAATGTGCTCATATAGCAAGGCCATAAGTCACTTTCATATAAGTTATAGTCTTGCTTTATTTTTACAATTTCAGGTAGGTAATGTAATAAAATAGAGGAAGAAGAACCACTCTGCAATTTTACAAGAAGAGGATGATTTTTAATGGATGAAATTCTCAACAAAAACCTGTATATTAAATATTAAAGCGAATTTTCAAAGGAGGGATGTTACATTCAACCTGCATTGATATTATGGGTGTGGAACACATCGCACCAAGCACAATCCGTAAGCACCTATTTTGAACTTTATCTAGTCTATCAACAAAATGTGGAATAGAGGCAAACATACATAACCATATTCAAAGTGGCTTCTTACAATAGCCTTGTAAAGAATTAATAAAATTTTTGGATCAGCTCCCCAATATGTGCCTGCTAAAGACTTTAATATATTGCAAGCCTTTAAAGCCCTGTTTACTAAGTAATCAATATATTTATTAAATTTGAAGGAGTTCTGAAAAATCACACCTAAGAATCTAACAGTTTTGTCAACTGCTAACTTACTATCTCCATATTGTAGGACAATGTTTGTTGTTTTGATAGGTTTTTTTGAAAAAACTAAAACTTTGCTTTTTTCAGAACTGATGTTGAAGCCCAGATCATCATAATAGCCCTTAAGGCCAAGGGCCTTGAGATTTTCAATAGCTGCAGGCAACTTGTCTGCAATACAATATATAGTTAAGTCATCTACAAACTGGAGGTTAGTAATGTTTTGACAAGACAATATTTAACTTATGTATATACAAAATAAATAGTAAAGGACTGAGAATTCCACCTTGACTTATTCCTTTGTAGGAGTACCTTGGACCAATCAGTTTATTTTCAAATTTCACAAATAATTTACGACCACTAAGAAAATGATACACCCAATTTACCAATTTTTCAGGTAATTGTAAAGAAGTTAAAATAGTTGAAAGTTTTTCCAAATTGACATTATTATATGCGCCAACAACATCAAAGAAAATACCAACCAATATTGAATTACAAGACAGAGCATTGTGAATGTCCAAACAAAAATGACTCAAGCTCTCTCTAGCCGAACGGCCACGCTGAAAACCGAACTGATTACTAGGTAAAATATGATTTCTTTCTATAAAAAATTCCAGTCGCTGTTTAATAAGCTGTTCAAATATTTTGCCAACACAAGAACTTAAAGTTATAGGTCTATATGAATCTGCAACATTTATATCCTTTCCGGGTTTTAATATTGGAACGAGACAATCTGTTTTTTACTGTCCGGAATCATGGAATGGCACCACAATGAATTTAATAGATTAAGGAACAACTTCATATTTTTGGTGTCTAACAATTTAAACATTTTGTAAGATAAACAATTTAGACCACAAGCAGAATCTTTACGAGATTTTATGGCTGCTTTTAGCTCTTCAAATGTAAAACTCTCTACTAAAAAAGAATTTGGAGATGTTGTCACATTGGAATTACTGTTCTTATAATTATTTGGTACTGTATCTGGAGTATATTTATTTAAAAACTGTAATATCCATTCACTATCAATGAAACTACTTCTAGGTGTATAACTTCGGTTGAATTTTTTAATTTTCATCCAAATTTGGCTCATAGGAGTTAATCTACTAACAGATTTACAAAAGTTTTCCCAAGAAAGTCTTCGCTCTTGTTTCAATACGCGTTTTTTATGCGCCTGAAGACGCTTAAATTCAACAAAAGTTTCAATACAATAATTCGCTTTAAACCGCGCATAGGCTTGACGACAATCATGTTCAGCCTTGGAACATTTTTCATTCCACCATACTAATGGAATTTTAGCTTTTTTTTTACTGTTACTACAGGCAGAACTTTGAGAAACAGAATTAGCAGTTGGGGTGCTGAACTTAGGCTTATTCAAACCGTTGACAAATGCGCCACATTTATCAACAGTTTAAACAATAAGCGCACAGAATCTATTATAACTGTCGATTAAATCGCATGTTTCAATTTGAAATTGTTTTAATTTCTGATTAACAGTTTTTTCATACAAATCCCAATTTACTGTTTTCAGATTCGTGTGAAGAGGAAAACTTTTAAATGTCTGTGACAAGTTACTATGTGAAGAGAATGATGGAGAAAGATTCAATGTTGTCAGAGTTGGTAGATGATAACTACCTAATGAGTCTGAAGAAACTTGCCATTCACAAAATAATGCTAACGACGCCGAAACAAAAGTCAAATCTAGTGCGTTTGGCTTCCATCTATGCGACCCTACAATGGTTGGACGTCCATCATTCAAGAGAACCAAATCATTCTCATCAGCGACATCAACAATATCTCTCCCTCGCGCGTCAACTTTGCCGCTACCCCATAAAGTATGATGCGCGTTAAAGTCTCCAGCAAAAATTATCGGTTTCGGAATAGTCTGTATTAAATCATAAAATTTTTTCTTATTAAATTCAGGAGTACAGCTTCCTGGGCTGTAAAAACTTACAATCGAAATTTGTTTCTGAAAAATTTGAATCTGAACAACTATATTTTGTAAAGAATCATCATAAAATGTATTAATTTTGATAAAGACTATAGTGTTATGAATTAATATGGCTACTCCATTGTGATTATTACCACAGTCATTTCTCACAATAGAGTATCCTTTCATGTTAAATGTGATATGTGGTTTGAGCCACGTTTCACTAATTATACAAATGTGGATGGAATTATCTAATATAAATTTTTGTACTTCATATTTATTACTTGGCAAGCTTTGACTGTTCCATTGCATAATATTTAGTTGGGCAGAGAATGTGAAAGATTGATATTTTTTTCTTTTATAGTTTCTTTTATTGCTTCTGAAAGAAGCTGCAAAGTAATAGCTTTAATTAAACATTCTGTGAGTAACGTAAGTGCGTTTTTATTTGAGAGAAGTACATTTAATAAGTCTTTACTATTTGTGTTTTCATTTAATGAAGGGAAATTTTGTAATTTATTACTAAAAAGGTCTGCATATGATGTAGTATACTTTTTTTTATTTTCTTCTATTTTCATTTTTTTAACTCTACATTCTCCAGATATAGATAAATGGCTACCTTTGCAATGTACGCAAACAGCTTTATCTGGGCTTTGGGTACAGTTTTTATAATTGTGAGCCTCGGCACAGATCGAGCAACGCTCTGCATTCTTACAAAACTTTGCTAAATGTCCGTGTCTTAAACATTTATAACACTGTTTCACTGGTGGAATATATGTCGTAACAGGAAATCGCCACATATTTATTAAAACATATTCAGGCAATGATGTAGAGCACGAAAATGTAATTGCCACTGATTGCGTTGGTTGCAGCACAAAGCTGTTGTTAACCTTAGCTTTTCTCATTATTCTACGTACACATATTACCCTTTTTATACTACTCGAAATTGCTTTACCTATACATTTTTTGATTGGACATTTCGGTCGGTACGGAGTTGATGACACCAGTCAACTCCGTGCTACCAGCTGGAATGCTTGCTTTTAAATTTTGGTCTCGTAAAAAAGTAGTATTTTCAAGAAATGCGTTAGCTAAGTTCGGCTGATTAAAATAGACTCCAACTTTGAATTTATTAATTTTTCTCAAGAAAGATATTCCCTTAATCGATTGTTGGAAAATACGACTTAAACCTATGAGGTCGCGAGTACCTATAGGAGTTTCCCCTGTGCTTTCCACAAAAACTACAAATTCAAATCCAGCTGCGCTGTCCTCTGGATAGCGACGGCTGTAGTCGTTGACTCTATAAGGAGCATATTTGTTAGATTCCTCTATGGGCTCAGACTGTTCAGAGCTACTCGACGCAGCCTGATCATCCACCGGACTAGACGATATTGGTCTCTTCTTCTTCCGTTTGGACGGCCGCTGAGACATCGCGGCGCGCCTGGTCCCGTGAAGGGACTTTTATATAATTAAAAAAACTTACCGACAGAACGAAGAAATAATTATATACAATTAAAAAATATATACAATACGACAAATATTCTACAATTATACAGCTTTTTACAACAAAAATCAAATTAAATTTTCAGTGCTGAAAAATTTACAACTTTTCCCGCCACTCCCTAGAACCTCCTCCCTGACCATAGACATTTTTTTTTTGTTTAATTCGTCCCGAAATGGAACAGGCTAAGGTCTTAGACCATACTGCCTCGTCTGTCGTTTGAGGTATTTCTTTGTCTTATTTCTAAATCGTCAAGTCCAAAGTCTAGTCAAAGTCGAAATAAGTAGTCAGGGTAGTCAATTAGTCAAGTCAGTCGATTCAGTAAAGTGGTAGACGCTTTACTGAAACTTCCTAGGGAGTTTTGGCGGGAAACCCAATTTAGCACGCATTTTGTAGAATGTATCACTTTTCCACACTAATGCACCTCAACGAATAATTAATGGTTAATATTCCACCACTATAACACATTAAAAACCGAATTAACACGAATTTAGAAAAATAATACAGAAACACAACATTGCTGATCACAACACACTTTCCCGGCAAAAACTCTGACCATAGACAGTAGACTGAGGCTGGGACTATATGCAACGGAATCCGTTGCTCCGGGAAAATTTAGTTCCCGGCACATGAAGCATAGATACCAGGAGTCCGAACGGTATAGGCTTTTTAATAATAATTATGTACACAATAATAGGACCAGATCGTAGTTCTCTTTTCTGCCGCTAGGCGTGCGAGACCGACGAGTACCGAGTGTTGCCAATACTATTATACCGAGTGTTGCCAATACTATTATTTATTACAATTATTTTTAAATTACCATTAGGCAATTACCGTGTTCTACGGTATCTATTTTTCGAAAACAGTTTCTAAGAATTTCCTAAAACTTTTATATAATAAGATTTCAATCTTTCCAGAGCTGTCAATAGCAACTTTAAACTTCCCGCGTAATTTCAAACGAGTGCACGTCGGACCGTCGCGCGCTCTACCGGCAAAAATCTGTCCCCGTAATTGAGACCATTATTTTAACATTACGTTCGGACTCCTTGTTATCTATACTTCGTGTCCCGGCACCCCATCGACTACACGTGGCCGGACGGAATGCGAGAAATATATTTACTTTTTTTTTTTAAAGATTTAAACGGTCTGTAACAAGTCAATTAAATACTAAAACTAAAACTTCATAAATTATAATTTATGTAATGTAAAATAATTGAAAAAGCAATAAATGGAGCAGTTGTATGTAGGTTTCAATTAATTTATTGTGCATTTTTTCTTAATATGGTCGCGGTAACTTCAAGTGCCATATTATTTTATCTTGCAGTAATTCTAGCTTTCTTGGTTTTGCGTTTTTTTGTTTAGTGTAATTTATTTATTGAAAACCGTTTAAGTTTTTAATATACGTGTTTACCCCAAAATAAGATTCCATGAAGATAATTTTTTCGAATAATAACGAATATCAGTCAATTCCATAAGAATTAGGTAGGTAGTATAATTTATAAATTATTGCATATGGTTTAAGCCCCTGCGTTGTGACTTGTGGCGTCTCAACTCTAGAATATCGCAGATAGATTAGATTATTTGGAATTTTTAGGATTACTCTTGGTTAGATAAAAAATAACACAAATCACATAAATATTTAATAAATTATATATTTTATTATAAATAAAAATTGTTTTATTCTAAAATTTATAATATGACAACAAGTACAAATTAGTTTTTGTAAAACTTCCTGCAGAAATATGAATATACTTATGTAATGCTTTTTAAATAAAATGTCTTTATTTAACCACTGGGTGATTTTTTTTGTTATAAAATACCTACAGATTTTTATTAACATTTAAAATTACAAACATTCTAATACAATTAAGTACATATATAAAAATATATTTTATTCTAAATATTATAATATGACAAAAAGTAAAAACCAGTTTTTGTAAAACTTACTGTAAAATATGAGATCTAATCACAAATATTAAAATACTTATATTGTATTAACCAAATTTAAATTAAAATTTATATTAACCAAACAATAGAAGAAACATAAGATCAGTATCATTTTCTATCGGGTGCAGGTTGCATGAAATCATCTGCTTTATTTTCTAAAGCTTTTTTATTAGAGCTTTCGAATGCCTTTGCTTGCTTGAGTTTGTTTGAAGTTTTTTGTTTTTGTTGGGAGCAGTATTTGATGTCGAAGATGATGTTACTTTACTGACATCGGTAACAAGTGTATTGCTTGCAGGTTATGGTTCAGTATTTTCGTTGTTGCCACTGGTACTAAAACAATTATAAGGAAAGTTAAGTAGGTATTACACCATTTGATAACGTCACAACTCACAATCTATAAGAAATTTATTAGTAAGAAACAATATCTGGAAGGTAACTGTGTGCAAAAAATTGAGGTAGATTGGTTTCAGCATTTTATTAATTTAATCTACCTTTAAATTTTATAATCACTTACTTTCTGTGTTCTTATGGTGAGGTACAGGTTGTAAAAATTGTAGAATATCGGCAAACACATATTTTTTTCGTATTTTGCAGCCTGGCCAGTTCTAACGTTTTTCTGTTGATATATTTCTTTATTATAATAGTCTCTGATGACGTTCCACCGCTTTTTGATATCATTCACTGAAAATATAATTATATTATGTACCTTAAATAATAAGTACATACTAGGTACTATACAAACTGTGTCTTTAAATTTTAAAGTATCTAATCTCTTAAGTTTATATTATTCGGTTTTAAATAGGTTCAATTTTGTCAACTTATTTGTCAATATATTTTGATGTAGGTATGTACCTACTTAGTTGCTAATAAAGTTTTTAGAGTTTGAAGCTCAGGTTAAAATATCTGGTCTCCACAAGTATTCCTGTCTCTTAAGTTATATGTATTAACTGAATAGAGAACTAAAGCTTAAAGGATAGTTGCCTGTAATTTAATAAAACCTGTAAATGTGTAATATAAAATGATTGTAGTACTTACTTACGTTTAGATTTTTTTTCATATTCACATAAATTGTTCCAATCTCTTTGCTCTTCACAGACTGGTCAGAGGGAATCTTTCAAGTTCCTGTTATGAATTATGAGTATTGCAGCAAAGACTTTTAGATAAATACTGCAGACTCGTGTTCCACAGGCATTCAAAATTCTGCACAACAATATATTAATATTTCTGATTCTGAATCGACCATTGTGCACTGCATTAATTTGAGTTTTGTTGACACATCACACAATGTTGCGGGGCCGGGCGCCACTTGTCAAATTTGCCCGTAATTCCGTCGCTATGTAGTCAGCTCCATACAACTGCATACAATATTGATAAACTCCACCCCTTTCGCTGAATAAATTCCGCCCGGGTGCCCGGCGAGAACCAGGACGTCCGACGGTTGCTGACGGGAAAATTTCCGACCCGGACCGACCCGGCGGCAATGTAGTCGACGCAGGAAAAATTCATACGATTGTTTGACAGACGGATTGGTACCGGAAAAGATTTTCCCCCGGAGCAACGGATTCCGGTGCCGTATAGTCCCAGCCTGAGAATTCTGACAGATATTTTTTTTCAACTCTATTGTGTAAAGGCGTGTTCGAAACATTACACAGAAAACATGAAACAAAAACATTTGTTTTCATACACGAGCTGTCTCCAGCTACAGAAAATGTTTTTTGTCGAAACAAAACATTTTTTCCAGACACGAAGACGTATTAACGCTCACAGTTTTAGTGATTGTAGGTGTAGAATCTAGGAGAAAAGAGAGGTTCTGAAAAGGCCACTTTAGGTGTTTCATAAAAGTATTTTTTTCAACTCATAAATATGTGCGCCATTTTACGCATTTCTATTTAAAACTGACAAAATTTGTGTTTTTCAATTAAGTCAGGCCGTATATTATGTATGTCATTCAGTGTTTCACAATTTGACTCACACAGCTTTGCAGTTTGCCACAGCAGAAAATATTATTGTCACTCTACTAGAAAGGGACACACGGCCTCTCTTCCAACCTCTCGCTCGGCTCGTTTTTTTGCTCACAGTTCTCGGTCCTGTTGATATACTAGGTCCATTCTCTCTGACCTACCGGTGTTGCCATTTATAGAAATAAAAAATTACCCTAAATTGTGGGAGATTTTAGTATGTGTTATGTATGTACCTGTTAGCTATTTGAAAAAACTTGTAGACAAACTCAAATTATGTATCTATGTACCGATGCTTTAAATACACATGTAAAAATAATTTGGATATAATAATATTAAAAAAATAATTAAACATGAATCGTGATTATGTATTCAGTTTTGTTAATAATTTGTTAACAAGCTTTTGCTCGTGACTTCTTTCGCGTAGATACCAGTTTTTAACCGACTTCCAAAAAAAGGAGGCGGTTATCGTTCGGCTGTATATATGTGGCTCAACGATTACTCCGCCTCCTATGGACCGATTTTCAATTTTTTTTCTGTGATGTATAGGATATAATCCGAAATTGGTCCTTTTGGCATTAACGTGGTGATCTGATGATAGGATCCCTGAGGAATCGAGGGTACTCCTCGAAATTTATATGGACACATAATTATGGTGATTTAAACCTTTTTGAAGTAGTCTAAGCATAAGCTACCAAAAAGTAAGATTTTGTACCAAGGTATACCCTGGATCCAAAAGCACTGAACAGAACTCCACAGTCTTTAGAGATACGCGTTTGGAAATTTCAGCATTATTTAAAGAATTGCAAGCATATGCCACTATGTAACATACAGTAATCATCATCATCATCTTATTTACAAGTATGGGAAGTTAAGGAAGCTTGGCGCGTATTCAATTATATATTATTTAATTATTTATATAATTAATTAATTATATATTTTGAAGTCGGTACCTGCAAATATGAATGTAAGTTATATAAAATATTGTAGGATATTGTTTGGGCTGGTACCGATTTCAACATTAAGAAGATTGAGTAGAGAAGTAGTTAAAATTAAGATTGGTTGGTAGAGAATACCACAAGGCATTAAACCTGCATTTTGTACAATTGTTGCATAAAGTGTTTTAAATAAATAAATAAATAAAATTGTTACCCTTGTATGTTCATGAAAAGAGAATAGTTTCAATGAGCCTTGCTATGAAACAGTTAAGAATATTTGTATTATTTGATTAAATGATAAAAAAGTTAGTTTTATTTTTCGGTATTAGCATTTTGTTTAAAATTAAAAGTGACAATAAATACGATTATATACGATAGACAAAACGCCAAAATATGAAAAAATAAAACACAAAAGTAATTGAAATATATTTTTTAATTATGGGTAATTTTTCGCATATATGGCAATTATCCGTAAACTCACACAAACGTAAGTCGTCGCCATTGTTGGGTTTCACTCAATGCTTAGCTCACCTTCCGTCCGCCTTTTTATACGTCCATGATGAAATAGAATATAAATATAAATTACTACTTTTAAATATGACCCTAAAAGCGATGTTCCAGAAATGTATGAGGCCTGGGCCAGCCCTACGTACAGTATATGTAAATATAGCTACATAATATAGTAACCGTTTCCTATTCTTTATTTTGTTTAATTTCACTTCGTTTCCATGTACATTTAAATTAACTTCGTCAAGGAGAGCAACACAAAGTAAAATAAAACATGGCAACAGATCAAAATCGTATGGCATTCAAGACGTCGTCTCTTCGTAAAACTGTCTACTACGTCAAAAGTCAAGTCAAAACAACTGTCATGGCCGCCCTGAAAATAGTGTTCTCGCAATAAAAAACTCTTCAAATAATCATTTTTGTACGCATGTACCCTTCTTCAAATTATTTTTTTCGTATTTTTATGATATTCCCATATTTTTTTCCTATTTACCCATGTAGTGTACATAGAACTGGCCCAAAATCAAACGATATGTTGTACGATTTAGTAGCAACTAGGGCTTGCAATTACCGGCCATTTCGATTACCGGTAATTTTACCGGTAATGATTTTATTTTTACCGGTTAGCCGGTATTACCGGTAAAAATATATTTTTTGTAAAACAAGTTAAAATGACTTTTTGAAGGAATTTCGACGAACCAACATACGATTTTTGTTTTATTCAGAATAGATGGATGTTTGTCCAGGATCTTACCTAATGGAAAATGACGATGAGGACTCGGATGTAGCTCAAATAATACACTTTAAATAAATATCGTATATACGTTCCAGTCGACGCTTCCTATGGTGATAAATTCCGTTTCAGCCTGGTGTCGTCCACTGCAGGACATAGTGTGCACGTGTCTCTTGCAAACACTTTTGAGCCCTTGTTTCGCTGTATCATGTCCTCAATACTTCTACCCCCTTACTAATAAAAACTGTATAAGCTTTGAATAGTGTTTTGTTCATGTCACATTTAAAGTGACATTTTGAATTCGATAGAAGGAGACAAAACACTGTGTAACTATTCAAAGCTTATACAGCGTTTATTAGTAAGGGAGCTAGTATTAAAGAGACGAATATCGTGCCGCAAAGACTTTGATATCTGTCTGTTAAGCTGCCTATAAGACTTAGCATCGTCAGAGGTTTGAAGAGTAAGGGTGCGTCGCCTAGCCATTAGTGTAAATGTGTGGTCGGAGATTTTCTGTGGCTTACCTCTACGGCGGGTTTCACAGTACTTTGACCCAATCGCATGGATAGTCTCTGTGAACCTGTCATTAATTTCGTCCACTGACGCATAGTTTTCCAGCCTAGCAAAGCGGTTTTGTAGCTCGAGTTGAAAGTTTTCGGGGTTTCTAATTCCGATTTGAAACGGTTGGAGCGTAGACTTTACCAAGCGAGCTCTTTCGAGTTTGATATTTAGGTTTAATGTGCCTCGCACCATTCGGTGATCGCTGCCGGTTTTCACTTGGTGTATCACGGAGACATCCTTAAATATCTGTCTCTGGGTGCTCATGATAAAGTCTATCTCATTTTTTGTCTCTCCGTCAGGGCTCATCCAGGTCCATTTCCTATCAGGTGGCTTCTGGAAGAAGGAATTCATAATAAAGAGTTCTTCCTTTTCCAGAAAATCGCTCAACCTTTGGCCCCTGGGATTCCTCTGACCAAAACCAAATTTTCCCATTTTCATCTCGTTTTCACCTCGCTTGCCCAACTTTGCGTTGAAGTCTCCCATAACAACATTGAAGTGATTTTTCGAGTTATGTATGGCTTTAGATATGTCCTCATTCATAACCTCTACTCCTTCATCTGGGTGAGACGAGGTAGGTGCGTAAACTTGCATGACCTATAAGGTACGCAACCCTACTCGACACACTTTCGATGGCCACGATGTTGTTAACAAGAGACTTGTGGACGAAAAACCCGATTCCACCTTGGGACTGTTGGTCGCCTTCCCGGTAAAAGAACAAGTTACCGGATGCCAGGGTCGTCGTGTCTTCCGATAAACCAACTATATCCCAGCGTAACTTGCTCAATTCTTCTTCCAGCTCTATTATCTTCTCGTCTTTCCTCAATGTGCGTGCGTTGTATGTTACCAGGGCCAGAGGTCGTCGTCGGGAGTGGTAGCCGGATCTCTGCCGGAGATTCTTAGCACCCCCTGCCCCGCCGTTTCCATGGCCGCTACCGTAGCCAAGACTAGCGGGGCTGCCGGGGACTAGGGATCTGGTCCTCATATAGGGGGAAAAATGCCATACTCACCGCGCTTGGCAAACGTGTTGGCGAGCGCAGTATTATGTAAAAAAGATAAAGTTCGCGTAAACTCTGCTGCCCATTTCCGGTATGTATTTCCCTTAGTCGCCTCTTACGACACCTACGGGAAGAGATGGTATATGGGGAGGTGCTATTCTTACTCCGGCACCACACGGAAGATGGTGTGGTGCCGGATGATGGTGATAAATTGTTGTAAACTAAAGTCGACAGTAATGCAATGAATTGCAATGTAATACGATCTAAATTCAATCGTATTATTTCTATGCATAATATGTAGGTAAACTGCGGACGTTTTTTTCGTGAATCCCGATGTCCATAGATTTGTTAGTCAAAAAATGCACCGGAGCCACTGTTGTTACCAAGTACCTCTACCTACTACCACGACGCCGTCGACGCCGCGCGCCACACGCGATTACAAATTTTGTTTTCTTAAAAAAACGAGATAAATATTGCAAGGTATAGATGTAAACGCATCTACGCTTTATAAAATGCTCCAACTATGTGTCTCTAATGTCTAAAAAACGAAAAAATACAAGTTAAAAAAAACGGTAAAAAACCGGTAATCGTTTTGACTACCGGTAATTTACCACCAGCTAAAATCGGCGGTTAACCGGTAAAAACCATTACCGGTTAACCGGTAATGCATGCTCTAGTAGCAACATTTATTCATCGAGTAAAATTTTTGGATTTTTGCTAATTTATCGCAATTATTGTTAATATTTAGGCAAAATAATACATACACATGGAAAGTAACACCATCCTTTTTGTTTATTTGATGTTTCCAATCGTTTTTGCAGGAAAAAATACAGCAAGTCAGCATTTTTTGCTCCGGTTCGTTCCGCCTCGCTGTAATTTTCCGAATACGTCAAAAACGCGCAGCAACTAGTTTTATACAACCGTCACGATCGGAGGGCTCGAACCTTTGGCAGCGGACAACGCCTGACAATGGCTTCTCCGAAGGTTTTATTACATTAAACAATTAATAATATACTTAATAGGAATATGCACGTTTTTTTATTTTATTTTTTTTATATAGATCTATCTTGTTTTGTAAATCGTATGGTAAAATGAGTTTTTTTACCCGACTGCGCAACGCAAAGGAGTGGTAATGTGTTTATCAGCCTATGTATGTATGTATGTATGTATGTATGTATGTATGTATGTATGTATGTATGTTCCTTTGAAGCACTATACAGACCAAACGCCTGGGCCGATTTTTATGATTCACACGTCAATCGATTCCTCTTAGGCTGGGACTATACGGCACCGGAATCCGTTGCTCCGGGGGAAAATCAATTCCGGTACCAATCCGTCTGTCAAACAATCGTATGAATTTTTCCTGCGTCGACTACATTGCCGCCGGGTCGGGCCGGGACGGAAATTTCCCCGTAAGCAACCGTCGGACGTCCTGGTTCTCGCCGGGCACCCGGTCGGAATTTATTCAGCGAAAGGGGTGGAGTTTATCAACATTGTATGCAGTTGTATGGAGCTGACTACATAGCGACGGAATTACGGCGAATTTGACGTGTGGCGACTGGCGCCGGCGCCATTGTGTGATGTGTCAACAAAACTCAAAATAATGCAGTGCACAATGGTCGATTCAGAATCAGAAAGAATAATATATTGTTGTGCAGAATTTTGAATGCTTGTGGAACACAAGTCTGCAGTATAATTTATATCTAAAAGTCTTTGCTGCAATACTCATAACTCATAACAAGAACTTGAAAGATTCCTCTTGACTAGTTTGTGAAGAGCAAAGAGATTGGAACAATTTATGTGAAGATGAAAAAAATCTAAACGCAAGTAACTACTACAATAATTTTATATTACACATATTTTATAGGTTATATTAAATTACAGGCAACTATCCTTTAGACTTTAGTTCTCTTATTCAGTTATAATACATATAACTTAAGAGACAGGAATACTTGTGGAGACTAGATATTTTTAACCTAAGCTTCAAACTCTAAAAACTTTATTAGTAACTAAGTAGTTATTGATTGTACTGTAGGTAGGTTCTTGATGGAAATTCATGTTTCACTGTAATTACACACACACACTACTTCTTGTACTATTTCCACTTTAAAGTGGAAATAGTGCAAGAAGTAGTGTGTGTGTTATTACAGTGAATCTAAGTAAGTACATACCTACATCAAAATATATTGACAATTAAGTTGACAAAATTTAACCTACTTAAAACCAAATATAAACTTAAGAGACTAGATACTTTAAAATTTAAAAACACAGTTTGTATAGTACCCAGTATGTACTTATTATATTATAAGGTACATAATATAATTATATTTTCAGTAAATGATATCAAAAAGCGGTGGAACGTCATCAGAGACTATTATAATAAAGAAATATATCAACAGAAAAACGTTGGAACGGGCCAGGCTGCAAACAAGCGAAAGAAATATGTGTTTGCTGATTCTAAAATTTTTATGACCTGTACCTATAAGAACACAGAAAGTAAGTGCTTATAATATTTAAAGGTAGATTAAATTTATAAAATGCTAATACCAAGCTCTTACCTCAATTTTTTTGCACACAGTTACCTTCCAGATATTGTTTCTTACTATTATATTTCTTATAGATAGTGACGTTATCGAATGGTGTAATATCTACTTAACTTTCCCTATAATTGTTTTAGTACCAGTGGCAACTACGAAAATACTGAACCATAACCTGCAAGCAATACACTTGTTACCGATGTCAGTAAAGAAACATCATCTTCGACATCAAATACTGCTCCCAACAAAAACAAGAAACTTCAAACAAACTGAACGCATTCGAAAGCTCTAATAAAAAAGCTTTAGAAAATAAAGCAGATGATTTCATCCAACCTGCACCCAATAATATATATATATATATATATATATATATATATATATATATATATATATATATATATATATATATATATATATATATATATATATATTATTGGGTGCACAAATATTAAAATACTTATATTGTATTAACCAAAGAATAGAAGAAACATATAAGATCAGGATCATTTTCTATCTATATATATATATATATATATATATATATATATATATATATATATATATATATATATATATATATATATATATATATATATATATATATATATATATATATAGATAGAAAATGATCCTGATCTTATATATATATATATATATATATATAGATATAGATAGAAAATGATCCTGATCTTATATGTTTCTTCTATTCTTTGGTTAATACAATATAAGTATTTTAATATTTGTGATTAGATCTCATATTTTACAGTATGTTTTACAAAGACTGGTTTGTACTTTTTGTCATATTATAATATTTAGAATAGAATAATATAATTTTTATGTACTTAATTGTATTAGAATATTTATAACTTTAAATGTTAATAAAATCAGTAGGTATTTTACTAACAAAAAAAATCACCCAGTGGTTAAATAAAGACATTTTATTTAAAAAGCTAATACATAAGTATATTCATATTTCTGCAGGAAGTTTTACAAAGACTAATTCGTACTTGTTGTCATAATAGAAATTTTAGAATAAAACATTTTTATTTGTAATAAAATATATTATATTTATTAAAGATTTATGTGAGATGTGTTCTTTTTTATCTAACCAAGAGTAGTCCTAAAAATTCCAAGTAATCAAATCTATCTGCGAGATTCTAGAGTTGAGACGCCACAACGCAGTGCTGGCAAAGAATATATTTACTAACGTAGTGTTGGGGCTTAAACCCTATGCAATAATTTATAAATTATACTACCTACCTAATTCTTATGGAATTGACTGATATTCGTTAATATTCGAAACATTTATCTTTATGGAATCTTATTTTGGGGTAAACAAGTATATTAAAAACTTAAACGGTTTTCAATAAATAAATACACCTGTACCTCCTAGCTTTCTTGGTGTTGCGTTTTTTTGTTTCTTGCAAGATAAAATAATATGGCACTTGAAGTTACCGCGACCATATTAAGAAAAATTTTACAATAAATTAATTGAAACCTACATAAAACTGCTCCATTTATTGCTTTTTCAATTATTTTACAATACATAAATTATTAATTATGAAGGATTTAGTTGACTTGTTACAGACCGTTTAAATCTTTAAAAAAAAAGTAAATATATATCTCGCATTCCGTCCGGCCACGTGTAGTCGATAGGGTACCGGGAACTAAATTTTCCCGGAGCAACGGATTCCGGTGCCGTATAGTCCCAGCCTTAGTCCGGAGAGTGTCACTAAAGACATGACGTTAGTGAAAATTCAATATGGCGACTACTGGACGCCATATTGTGAAAATGAAAAAAATCAAAGTCAACAAACTATGTCAAATGGGGTATCGTTGATTATGTATTTAAAAATCATTTTTAGTTTTCTCTCAACATTTTTTGATTCGACTGACCGTTTAGGATCTATATCGATTTAAAGTTGCATAACAACCATTCTCACATTAAGCCTATATGTTAGTGTTCGTATCATCGTATTTTTGCTTTAAATCGACCAAACGTGTGTTGATTAAACTAAAAAATCTAAAATAAAATAAATAATAAATAAAATTTAAAAACCCGACTGCAAAAAAAAGACATATCTAAGCAACGCACTAAAAAGACCGAAACAAGATTGAGAAAACAGACTAGGTACACTATGAGTTGAAAGCCTAAGTGAAATAATTGATGTTATATTTGGTAGCATTATTTCACTTAGGCTTTCAACTCATAGTGTAGTCTGTTTTCTCAATCTTGTTTCGGTCTTTTTAGTGCGTTGCTTAGATATGTCTTTTTTTTGCAGTCGGGTTTTTTAATTTTATTTATTATTTTTTATATTATTAAAAATAACGAAGATATGAACGTTTAAAGTAGTATAGTAGTCAGAGAAATCGGACGTGTACCGTGACGTCTCATATATAACACGACTTTCATAGAAAATTCATACTAAATTTCGTTTTGCTCGAAAGAGATATATTACAAACTTTGACCGCTCATATCTTGCTCATTTATCAACAGATATTGAAATTTTTCTCGCTTTTTCCTTTATTTTTCAGTCTAGTATCATATTATACAGTCTGACAAGGATCTTTTGGCACGTGGACAAAATCAGAACTAACATCGCCGTGTTGTAAAAATGTCACTATATAATAATTAATATTATTTTAGTTTTATGTATCAGGGGGGTGAAACTCTCATACATGCACAAATTAACAGAGAACAGAGACATCTAAAAATGACGATCCGGTACTAACAGTTTGAAAGTTTTCGGATAGTCACAACAGATGCCACTAAGCGACTTCTACATCGCGCTATCGCTAACACAAGGCGTATTTATAAGGGCTCGCGAACATGTTACTATGCACCAACCATATCCCACTATTAAAGAGGAACTTGGTCGTTGTTGTGTCTACGACTTTCGATAAAACTTAATTTCTGTCCATAATTCAGTTCAATAAAAATTATCAGGCGGTACTACTTCCATCTAGCGGGTTTGATAGTAACTAAAACGGTACAACGCCATCTAAAAACGACATTCCGAAACTTTTGCAAGACTCAGTTTCAATTTTAGAGTTGCGCATCTATACTAATATATATCTGTATTATCTATGTTATGTATTGTTTTGTAGTTGCGACACTTACCTTTTGGCACGTGGATAAAATCAGTACTAACATCGCCGTCTTGTAAAATTATTTCACTTTTAATAATAAAGTATTGTTCTTATTTGCGACACTCACGCCCCCATCCAAGTGCCAAAAGATCCTTGTACGACTGTATGTTTATTGTTTAAAGCTATTTTTATATTCCTATTTACAGTGTTTTAATACAATCATAATATTCTGTTGGTAGGTTTATAAAATTTGAAATGGTCACACTGAGTGTCACAGATAAAAAAAAAATGGAAAATGCAAGCCTTTTTATGGTTGTGAAATAAAATAAATCCCACAACTTCCATCTTAAACTATGTCATCATGCGCTTATTAATATTACAATCTTTATTTATTACGTTTTTCTATCAAATTTTTACAATATTTTGATTTTCAGAATGAAATTGTGGAATTATTAAAATTTTAGGAATGACCGATAGACGCTTGTCACTCGATAAAGGCTTGGCCGCCATATCCGAAGCTCGTTTGGACAATTTAGTTGTGCCGTGCGATTCTTTGTTATATTAATTAAAACTGTGATTCTTTGTTTAATAAAGACGATGAAATAATGATTATATGTAATGACTATGAACTATGTTAATTGTGGAGTGATAGAGAAAGTTAAGCAGTTCAATAGAATTTGCAATTGGAAGTGTAGCTCTCAACATCGTATTTTTAGTTCGTCCGCCATATTGGCGTTATTTTAACTTCGTAAGTCTTTTTCGTAATTTTTTAGCTTTTATCAATTGTTAAACCCTATTTTTTAATGTTATTTTGTTGTTGTTTATTTTGGTCTATGTCATTTATAACAGTAGAGTTGCATGATGCAAGTTCTAGTCTAAAATTTCGAAGTATAGTTTTGGGTCCTATGAAAAAGATTTTCACTCGTTTTTTTCATAAAATTTGTGGGGCTTTGCTCTGCAATTATGCTTATTTTATAGATTTTTTGTATAAGAGGTTTATAATATTCATTTGCCATACTAAAATTAGGCTTTATGGCGTATACTTTAGTTTGTTAAAAATGTGGAATCTTTTAATGTAAAATCATCAAATTGTTTCATATCTTTGTGTTATAATTGTTGTCAAATATACGCAGTCTTAATTTATGAAATCAAAGCTTTTTTACTATATCTACCTTTAACACCCCTTGAATTTGTCTCAAGTTCTGTATGTACAAACCCACAGAATATTCTAGATCTAGAACCCACTCTCCAATCTCCTTGAAGTTTTAAAATAACCCTAAAGTTGCTGTAATTTATAAATCATAATCATTCACAAAATTAATATACTAAGTGGGACAATCTTAGATTCAGATGAACCAAATATAAACTAGTGAAAAACGATTTCATTCTGAATAACCAAATGTATATTTATGTAGGTATGAGTTTTATTTTAAGTTTTTAACAAATTTAACTAAATGGATATTCTGTTGTATGTACTACTATACTAAAATAGTAAACAAAAAAACAAGATCACAGCATGAAAAAAAGGTCTGATAAATTATTGTAGATAGATAGTAAGTACCTAAATGCAAAAAATAATTAAGAGCCAAAAAAAGACTGGGTTTAATAGATACATTTGGTACAAATTGTATGCTAAGAACAAATAGTTTGGGTATTTGTCATAATATTACTTTGTAATTTTTTGTCATCATCCAAATCACAACATTTTATCATCTGTGTATATAGGTAAATACTAAATACCATAGATGTAGAAAAAAAGGGTAAATACATTAATATTCTCTAAACTGAAAATATATATTCATGTAATAATGGTCTTTTAAAAGGCCTTCCATGTATGAAAGTGTCTATAGGAAGTGGTAATAGGGAATATGCAGATATATTTTTTTATATATACATGTATGTTGTTTGGTAAACTGTATGGTAAAATCATACAGTTTATCAGGCAACATTTAAAGTAGTCTATTAGATAGAGAGATTGGATGTGTAACGTGATGTCACATAACAAGACTTTCATAGAAAGTTCATAAGTAATTTCGTTTTGCTAGAAAGCTAGCATAAGCTGGAATTCCTGCTTTGCAATTTTAAGCTTATGCTTAATAACGGGCTTCGGCCTGACCGGGCATACCACCTCGCTCGGTCGGAGATCTCCCTTTGGGGCTTACATATTCCCACAGAGATAGATTAAAAACTAACCGCTCATATCTTGCTCATTTATCAACAGATATTGAAAATTTTCTCGCCATTTCCTTTATTTTTCAGTCTAGTATCATATTATATTTTGTTATTTTTATGTTTTATGCATATTCCCTATTGTTTATCATTAGGTGATCTAATCTTCCAGTTGCTGGTCTTATTACATAAATTTACAGTCTGTTTTACTTATAATGGATAACTTTTAAACTGTTCAAATTCAACTTGAATCTCCCTTCAGATTTCATGAAAAATAAATTTATTTATAGGGAAGTTTATCTTTAGGCTTCCATAGTACTACAAGGAACCCTTATAGTGTTGCTGTGTCCATTCATCTGTGTCTTTCTAACTTCAAATGTACAAAAATATGGTATATGTATAGATATCAAATATATTTTCAACATTATAATGATTGGCCTTTATAAACTGTAAGAGGTAGAAACTTGTTAAACTTAGCATGTTGATAGATTATGCTGTAGGAAGATTATTTTGAATGAAATGAGACCATGACTTGAAGTACCTAATTAAAAAAAATCCTATTGTGCATTGATAGTACAGAAACTTCCTTAGACATGTTCTGACATTCTCTTATTTTAATACAAGCTGACCTGTGCCCACTTTGTTGGGCTTTAAATATTTTTCGATGATGAGGATTAGTGTTGCCCAAATCAGTCTTGGTCTTGGTCTTGCAGCAAGAGTCTCGCAATTACCTATTAGATATTAGAACAACTTAATATAACAACGTAACGTAATACCTACTTTATAACATTGTTCTGAGATCTAAAATAACGTTTAATAAATAGCAATAGGCTAATAGGTAATTGCAAGACTTGCGAGACTCTTGCTGCAAGACCAAGACCAAGACTGATTTGGGCAACACTAATGAGGATAAAAACTGGCCAAACACGAGTCGGACTCGTGCACCGAGGGTTCCGTACAAACCTGTAGTGATTTTGTTACAGCTTAAAGGTATTAAAGACCTGACTATTTGATATGAATTTCAGCTTAAGTAATATCCCTACGCGTTTATGAAGAACAGGGTAGTTACTTTAAAATTATAAAAAATATTTATATTGGATGATGCAACAAAAAAATTACGGTTTTCGCAATTTTTCCTTTATCTGTGCTATAATAAGACATAGCTTCATACCAAATTTCAAAATTCTGAGTTCACAGAAAGGTCACCCTGTAGGTTTTGATTCCCTTGCGAGTGTCAAAAATTTTTGGAAATTTGTGGCATAAATGGCTGTATCTTTTCATTGCGTTTTCTTAGAAGTTTGATTTTTTCACAGCTCCAAGGGACAGTAGACCTGAGTATTTGATATAAATTTCAGCTTGATATCTCCACGCGTTCCTGAGAAAAAGGGTCTTGATAGACTAAAAAGTATCCTCTCAGTTACGCCTTATAACATCTGCTATCTGCAAGTGAAAATCGGTCCAGCCATTCCAGAGATTAGCTGAAACAAACAGACGAAAATAAAAAAATAAAAACCACACTTCTTGACAGTTGGGTAGGTAATTAAAAATAGATTTTTATATACTTCCATATTATGCTTATGTGAAAAGCTGTTAATTTAAAAACAGTCACTTCAATTTTATTTATTTGTATAGATTATAAGGATGATAATCTTATATATAAAAATGAATTGCTGTTTGTTAGTCTCGCTAAAACTCGAGAACGGCTGGACCGATTTGGCTAATTTTGCTGGACCGATTTGGCTTAAAATAATCGTATCAGTTCAATGAAGGCTTAAACGGTGAGAAATTTCAGTTAATAGTTAAGGCAGAACAACGTTTGTCGGGACAGCTAGTTTTGTATATAAAATTTTATAAAATTCTGTTTTGATAAACGTAGTTTCTCATTATTTTATCAAACGAAAACAAGTGGTTGATGAATCATTATAATACAATTGTCAATATTTTTAAAGTAATAAAATAATTATTAGGAGAATAACTCTTATTCTCAACAGGCAAATAATAATTTATTGTGGTATGGTAGTACCATCAATTTCTAACATATAATACAACTATGTAGCAATGAAAACTAAGTATGAAAAGATTAGTTCAAGCAAATAAATGGACTGTAAAAATTAAACCAAAGACACATAAGACACAAAAAATTAAAACTATAAAGTTGCAGAAGAACTTCTTACCAAATTAGAAATTGAACCACCCTTTTTCCAGATATAATAATTGGGTCATTCAATTACACTGGTCAGCATCAAAATTGGAGCAAAATAATGCATGTGTGAAATAAATACATCTTGTCAAGCTAAATCCAAATATGCAAACATAATTTATCTAGCATGACTAGTTTTGCTGCTATATATGTAACATTTAACACATTTTCAGTACATTTCTTGCATTAGCAGCAAGATTTTTTTCCAGTAAACATTGATACCGTGTATGTTGAGCAAGGCGAGAGGTACAAAACAAAAAAATATATAACACCTAGTGGTCTATATGTCACCGTAAAATTGTAAAATCCGTTAGATTGTAATAAAACTAGTGAAATTGTAAAATGTTGATAGACTTCCGATGTGAATATGCTGCCTATAATTTCACACATTATTTTTTGTTAAATTATAAATATATAGTTTTTAATCTTTCGTCATATTTTTAACAATCTCGTTAGTTATTTTACAATCTAACGGTTTTTACAATTTTACAGTGACATATATAAATGTTAGCTGATTTCTGCTAGAAAGTCCATAATGAAACAACATACCTAATACAAAAGTACACTATACAGAAAGTGATTTATTAGTATTTTAATTCATCTAAAATTATAAGTAAAATCATATAAGTCAAATAATTTTTGTACTTTTTATAGCAATACGGATTTAATAAAGTAAAATTTTGTAAAAAATAAGAAAAGCTAGAGAACTAGACATTGAATTGTTCTGTAAACAGTTCTGGATTCTGCACACTACAGTACATTATAATCATATAACAAAGTTCTTGCTCCTGGACTTCTAAAGTTTTTTGCAGACCAGTGTCTATATTGGGCTAGGATGTTTTTTTATCCTTGTTACATCACAGTTGACTTAAGAAGGTAATTGAAGATTTTTTTTTTGTTTCAGGTAAAATCTTTTCAAGATATAGATAAAAACAACATCTCAGATCCACATGTAGCAAGGTAATCATTTATCTATCAAATAATAAAATACAAATAAACATATAGTTTTATTATTGAATAATAAACTTTGTTACAAACCGATTTTACAGGGTAGAAGAATTCATTAATGAATGCAATGAAATGCTCTTAGGTGCATCGGCACCACGGTATATTATGATAGAATGGTTCAAAGTTCTAAGAGGACTTAGCTGATGCCTCTGAGTCAGAAATTGGATGAGCCTCTTGTTACAATTGAGGTGAATGTTATTTTCTGCAACTTTAGTGTATTGATTACTTTGATGATCGGCTACTACAGTGTTTCCGTGTTTTCGGTAGGTAGATTGCTGACTCGAGCACAATGCAGCAGGCCGTCGATCCTCTCGCTACGACCAGCACTGTGAGTATTTTATTGCGATGTATTGCCCTGAGTTTTGTTTGCAATGTGGGTTATGAGTTAACAATAATTATGTTGTTACACAGCCGGCGGCGGAACCCGTCAATGGAGCCTCCTCCGAGGAGACTCCCCGCCGACAGGGGCGGATGACCAATCAGTTACAGTTCCTTCAGAAAAATGTGATAAAAGCCGTCTGGAAACACAAGTTCGCTTGGCCCTTCCATCAGCCGGTCGACGCCAAAAAATTGAACCTTCCTGTAAGTAGAAGAAGACTAAAGCTATAACCTATATTTTAAAGTATATTGTGGCCTACATAGGAAAATAACCTTTTTTATTTGATTTTGTAGGACTATCATAAAATCATCAAGAAGCCCATGGATTTGGGCACTATCAAAAAACGTTTAGAATCAAATTATTATTATTCTGCCCAAGAATGTATCCAAGACTTCAATACCATGTTCACGAATTGCTACGTTTACAACAAGCCAGGAGAGGACGTGGTTGTGATGGCGCAAACATTAGAAAAATTATTTTTAAATCGGGTGAGCTCAAGTTAATATATTGTATACATTTTAAATTATTCTCGCGACGCATAAAGCGCTCTGTTTTATCTTTCTTTGTTTCATTATTTACTTTCGCGTTCAGATAGCTCAAATGGAGAAGGAAGAGAAGGAGATCGAGATGCCGTCGAACACCAGCAAGGGGAGCGTCAAAAAGCGCGCCGGGTCGAGCGGGCCGGCCACCACGGGGGCGGTGCCGGCGCGCCCCACGGTGAAGGCCGTGCCGGCGCCGCACCCCGCCTTCGTCGGCTCCACCAACACCACCACGACGCCCACGCTCACCGCGCCGCCCGCCACGCCACCCGCCACGCACACTGGCCTGCCGCAGCAGGTATGTCTGACGTCATTGTGTTATTGTAACATTTTTTCTTCTTGCGATACTCTGTTTTTACACGTGCTAGAGCCATGCTTCGGCACGAATGGGTCGGCTGGGATGGATAAATACCACACGATGGGTAAATATTAATTTTGTAATTGGATAATGTAGAATAGGAGTGGGTAACAGAAACACTTGTAGACTGTTGTATAACAGACCCATTCTGGTCGGTGGTAGGTCTTGCAATGATAGTGGCCAGTGGGTGCATAGGGAGCTCCCACCACTAGTTCACCCCCATCACTACACCACTGATACCACGCCCCACAAGTGTGCGTACTTTATATTTATTATTATAAATGTCGATACATTACAGATAATGTTAGAAAATGGCTACGAATGGCCAGGTCTAATTGATGTTACATATTAAGACACGAGTCCTTAAGTGCTAAGGACTGGGAACACACTCTTAACTCGTCTGGTATTGCGGATATTTATGGGCGGCAGTAATCGCTTACCATCAGGCTATCCGTTTGCTCGTTTCCTAGTCTATTGAAAAAAAATATCTGTGGATGTGATTTTAACAACAACAATACTAATAATAATAATATAAGACCGCAAAATAAGTACTCTGAAGATGCTTTGAAAGAAGCTATATTTTATGATGTTTGTCACAGGTGGCTACACAACCCTCCAATTTCCATGTGACGCAAGCAGCCGCGGCACCAGTTACCACCATAACGACGGTGCCACTGTCACAAACTCAACCTGCCAAGGTAATTGCTTATTACGTTGTCAAACTTGTGAATTCTGTTGATTACATTTGAATGAACATTTAATTCAAGAAATAATTGTTTTAGGTTAAAAAGGGTGTGAAAAGAAAAGCTGATACTACTACGCCTATGGGAAGTTCCTTTGAAGGCTACACAACACCTACAATAGAGCAGCAAAGTGGTCCAAAACCTGCTAAAATATCAACGAGAAGAGAAAGTGGACGACAGAAAAAAGTAAGTGTAAAAATATTTCGCAAGTATGTACTCATTATTCTTTAGTTAGGATATAACGATGCTTAAACCAGCGATTTCTATTATAATTCTATGGTTTACTACCAGGAAACTAAGATACTTGCCGTTATAGCTCGTGTAAATAAAGAGTTAGACTGCCACAAATGTCGACTACTTACGATACGTCAATAACCATATTATGTAGTCACCATTCGCCTTAGTCTCCCTTGAGTTGTTTGGAAGAAACTGATGAAAGCATTAGGATTGCTGTTTTTGCACCATTTCTCTAGGTTAATAAGAGTTTTCTATCTGTCTCCCTCTTTATCTAAACGAGTCATGCACATTATTGTTATAGAATCGTGTGTGTGTATAGTATGAAAATATTTATCTGTTGTCTGATACCCGTAACACAAGTTCAACTTAGCACGGGATCAGATTGACGTGATATATACTATTTAATTATGTATATTTATTTTGTATCTATTTTTATGTGTGTTTGAATAAATTCATTTGGTTTGATTATTTTAGGCTGCGCGAGTGGCCGAGGAGAGTTTCAAGATGGGCGGGCTGTCGCCCGGCGTCGGAGCCACGGGCGCGGCGCACCACTCCGCCATGACGCCGCAGATGCCCAAGGGCAAGGAGAAACTGTCGGACGCGCTCAAGAGCTGCAATGAAATATTGAAGGAGCTGTTCTCGAAAAAACATTCTGTGAGTAATCCGCTATTCAATACTGGTACAATGTATGTGTGTAAGCTATTCAATATGGGGTCCTCTTTTTTTCGCATATTTTTTTTTGGCATAATCAAACTCATGACTCGCACTGTCAAAAAGCTATTAGATCTCATGTAAAACCAAGATTCTGACTCTATCAAACTTTAACTCAGGCCTTAACTCTACAAGCCTAACTTCACAAACTCTACACCTTAGTCAAAACATTCTTGTAGGACCGAAATAATTGGCCTAATTTAATTTGGCATAACTCGTTAGGCATTTTTTGACATAACAATAGCTAACAGGGCCTCACCAAAATTCGGCGTGAAATAACGTTTGTGTAGTGTTGTTAGGTTTGAACTTTTTTATCACATCAAAAATGTCTTTAAATATTTATATCATTGATGCTTAAATATAAATATGTTTATGCTTTGTAAAAGTATCATTGTGTAAATAAATGTATGCTTAGGCACATTTTTTTACATATGCTTAAAGCATATGTAAAAAAATGTGCCTAAATGCCAAATTAATATTATGCGTAACTATTATTAATACAAATTAAATTATAACAATATTCCCATTTATTTGCATAAAATCTATGCAAAAAAATGGGAACCATTCAGAGTTGTTAAACTAATCAGTAATAGTTTATTCCTTCACTATTTATAATTTGTATTGAGTAGGATAGAGAATATATTTATTTTTATAGTTGTAATTAAGTTTTATTTCAAAAGAAAACAAAATAATGCAGTTAATAGACATTAATTTACAAACATATATTATTGCAATAATAAAGTATATAATATTATTATTAAATGACAACACTAGTGTTATTTTCTTGAAATTGTTACCATGACCTTTTTATATTTTTCAATAGGGTTATGCCTGGCCATTTTATAAACCGGTGGACGCGGTTTTACTGGGACTACATGACTATTTTGAAATAATTAAAAAACCAATGGACCTTGGTACAGTCAAACACAACATGGACAACAGGGCTTACAAGACGGCTGCTGAGTTCGCTGCAGACGTTCGCTTAATATTTACAAATTGCTACAAGTACAACCCCCCCGATCATGATGTCGTCGCTATGGCTCGAAAACTACAAGACGTTTTTGAAATGAGGCAAGTATTTTGCATTTATAGACAAATTTATTTTCATTTTTTAAAAATATAATGTGGCATATTGTTTTAAAATTTGCAACTTTATATTGACATATGCTACTAATTTATAGGTATGCAAAGATTCCGGATGAACCAGTGCATGTTGGAGTGCCACACATAGACAAAGGCAGCTCAGCTTCTAGCTCAGAATCTGGTTCAGACTCCGAATCTGATTCGGATGACTCTGAAGAGGAGAGAAACAATAAAGTAAAACTACTCGAAAAAGAGCTGATAGCTCTTCAAGAGAAAATGAGAAAACTAGTAGAAGAGTCCAATACTAAAAAGAAAGCCAAGAAAAAGGTAAAGGAGAAGCAGCAGAAAAAACAGATTGGTAATAGCACGAGTATTCCAAAGGCGAATGCGGTGGCAGCTTACAATGCTAAAGTGAATAACATAGTTGGCGAAAACATAAGTAAGTTTAATTGAATATATTTTAATTTGTTGTTAATTTGTTCAAATATAATGCATATAATCTAGTACCAAGCTTATCTTAGTAAAGTACTATTACTAAAGCTTTTTCATACCTTCATAATATAAACATTTTAGTACTCACACGGAATTTTACACAACCATTATGTAATAGGGAATATGCACGTATTTTTTTTATTTATTTATATAGATCTATCTTGTTTCGTAAACCGTATGGTAAAATCAGTTTTTTGATATCATTAAAAATAACGAAGATATGAACGTTTAAAGTGGTCTATTAGACAGAGAGATCCGACGTGTATCGTGAGGTCACATAACACGACTTTCATAGAAAGTTCATACTAAATTTCGTTTTGCTAGAAAGAGATAGATTAAAAACTTTGACTGCTCATATCTTGCTCATTTATCAACAGATATTGAAAATTTTCACGCCATTTTCTTTATTTTTCCTTCTAGTATCATATTATTATATTTTAAGCTATTTTTATATTTTATGCATATTCCCTATTGTAGCGACGGCGGGCGTAATCCGCGGTAAGGCGGGCGGCAAGCGCGGCGCGGGCGCAGGTGCGGCGGGTGCGGGCGCGGGCAAGGCGGGCGCGCGAGCCGCGGCGCCGCCCAAGAAGAAGGGCTCGACGCCGACCGCGCCGCCACACCACGCGCACGCGCCGCCCGATACCGATGACGAAGACCTCGCCAAGCCCATGTCCTACGACGAGAAGCGCCAGCTATCGCTCGACATCAACAAGCTGCCTGGTTAGTTATTTTTTCTGAGGAGAGTTTGTTCATGTCTAGTGTATAACTATAGATGATGCCCAAAACTTTGTGCGCGCAAAAGTTAAAGTATCTTCTCTTGGTCTACTTTATATCTCTGCCAAATTTAATCAAAATTGGTTCAGTAGATTCGGAGCCTATTTAATGCAAACAAACAAACAAACTTTTCCTCTACACTTGCTCTTGTAAGACAAAAGCAAGGGCGTTAATCCAAAATACAGTCAGAGATATGACATTTAATTTTACATTTTCGTCGAACGAGAATATTCGTTCACAGGTGCGTGCTCAATTTTTAACGCAGAAATTATTATTTATTTTAGTATGTGTTGTATTTTATTATTTTAAAAATGAATAGGTGTATCTAGATAGGTAATAATTATATGGGAAGCCGATAGGAAGTTGGTTTGTATGGACGTTTTGCCACTGAATTACATACATAGTTATATTTTAGGGATACTTTTAAATTTTTTTAATTATTATTTCACAGGTGACAAGCTTGGAAAAGTAGTGCACATAATTCAAAACAGAGAACCTTCTCTGAGAGATTCCAATCCAGATGAAATAGAAATAGATTTCGAGACCCTTAAACCATCAACGCTACGTGAGTTAGAAAGCTACGTTGCGTCATGTCTTCGAAAAAAGACACGTAAGTATTGTGTGTTGTGCTGTTGTCTAATTTATCACCAATGAAATAATTACTAGAAATTTCACTATCGTAAAATAATTATGTAAATACATATTATGATTGGCAGATCGAAAAGTATCGGGAAAATCAAAAGATGAACAAATGGCTGAAAAGAAACAAGAATTAGAAAAAAGATTGCAAGATGTATCGGGTCAACTAGGAACAGCCAAAAAACAACAGCCCAAAAAAGGTATAGTTTTGTTTTCACTTTTTTCTTAGAAGTACTTTTTTCTTTTAATTAATGTATCTAAATTTCATTCCTATTTCAATTTGCAATATTTAACAGTAAAAATTAACCAATCTCTCTTTAGTAAAATAAAAATGGGCGAGATAGCAAAATCCCCGAAAATCCGAAACAAATTAGTGGATTTGTATACATTGTTTATATGAAATTTTTGATATTTATATACTCCATTTGACTCTATAAATCAAAAATCAATGTGGTGGATATTTTTACCCCATTCAAAATGAGTGCTGTTACGACTTCATTGGGGTATTTCCTCTCATATCGACCAAAAGTGAGAATGTGTCGTGTTCCACAGAAGGCTGCAAGGACGGGCTGGGTGGCGGCATGTCGTCCTCGTCGAGCTCGTCGGACTCGTCCAACTCCTCCTCCAGCACCGACACCAGCTCATCTGACAGCAGCGACAGCGAAGCAGGTTAGACCCGACACTTACACGCACGCACGCTCGAGCGTACGCGTGCGGCACGGCGACGCCGCAATACCGCGCGTACCATGTGTACATTATTCAAACTAGATTTTAATGTTACTTGCATTTAATTAAGAGCAATCTTCATGTCATATTTTCAAAAGGCTTGAGATCTTGCATAGGTTTAGGTTATCGGCATGTAAGAGACAAAATTCAGGATCTTAAAAAGGTGGTAAAACCTTTTCCAGTATTTTTTTTTAATATGACTGATCAGTACTGTATGTTTTAACTGGATGGGAATAATATTTTATCATTTTATTCTAGTCTCAATATGTCAGTGACGTGAGCGACACGCGCGTGTCCGAGGAATGATAGTCTCTTAAAATGAGTATGGATGTGACATTTTAACGTAGGTTATAAATATGCCTATTTCGTAGTAGGTTAATTTGTCCAATAATTGGATTTGTTTTTATTATTTAATTTTTTTTATTACAAATACTTTTCAAAAGTAATAATTATATTATCGATTACATTCAAATATAGATGTTTATGATTGATACCTGTGTAACATGAGTAAGACTTACATTTACAATATGTGTATTCGGTATATATTTTTGTTTGATGAGGAACTGTAAATTAAAACTGTAACTTGAAACAGCTCGTTGCATCAAGTAAAATTGTTTAATTAATAACAACACGACCACCTCGCAATATTTTTCGATAGTAGTACTTATTTTTCTTATAAAATAAAATGGTATAGGTGTGTGTATGAGTTTGAATGCGAGCGTTTCGAATGTGGCCGCTAAAATTTTTCTTACTGTGATATTGGAAAGAGAAAACTACTCAAAACAGTCGGAACATTCTCAGTTAAGGCACAAAACAATATTCGCGGAGGAGGAGAAGCCAGCTTTGGTGTTCATGGACACCTATTTAGTGTCGGTAAGGATTATCATATCGATAGCTTTCATGAGCCAATAGGAAATACCTTTTCACAATTTTAACTATATCATGTCCTTAAATGCGACTTTATTTCATTTGCATCCTTAAACCTAATCGCTCCGGGATATATCGGACACTTCAGATCTCACGGTACGAATTGCTTTTGTGTGACATTGGTATGAGGTGGGCGGAGCGGCGGCGGCGGCTGCGGCGGCGGCGCGCGCACGTCGCACCACGTATTGCAAACAATTGTGTAAGGATGGATACCATTTAGCAAGCAAAATTATTTCACCCCCAGTCTTTCACCCCTCATGAGGATGTATTTTAGTGACATGTTGTAGTTAAAAATTTGTGATCATTGAAAAGGTATCGTTTATTGGTTGATCGCTTGACAGTTTAAAATTGCTTGCTCAAAAATTCAAACTCGTGTGACCGGTACTGTTTATGATACACCCGAAGCTGGCCTCCCTCCTTCCACAAATTGTTTGCAAACCTACTCGATATTATCATATAATTATGTATTTCAGTATATTCTGTTGAAGATTTATTTGTATGTATCCAAAAAAACTTTTGGTGGAAAACTATTGTGTGACTTTTTTGTTATTATAATTTTGACTGTAATTGTGTTTAGTAAGATTTTGTATTTATAAATATTTATGTGAAAGAAGGAGGAATGGTGCAATTAATTATTATTATGGGTGCATATTGTGAGACATGTGCTCGGCATGGACATTTTATGTTTGAGTTTGTATGATGAAAACTTTACATTCACAGAAACTCGAATCTAATAACAAGTATTTAAATATTGTTATGCTACAAAACAACCTTTGATTAAAAACTTGAGACTTTACAGAAAAATATTAGAGGGATATCCTGTCAGACTTGTTATATTTATATACTATATAGGTGTGTAATTATAAAATACTATCATTTTATTATATTGCCACAGCAATTGTCCTTCGCACCTCGGATATATTTGGATTAATTTTATCGAAAAAGCTCTTGTACCATTTGTAAATGAATAAGTAAAAAATACATGGAAAATACTATAGTTTTATGTTAGTATTACTTTATTTAGCTTAATTGGTGAAAATATTTTAGAAATATAAAATATTAACATATTATAATATATAATAATATCTTATATCTAGTGTAATTACATGTCATATTACTTAATTTATTTTTTCCACTACATCAAAAGTAATGTACAAAGTAATGTTGCAAAGTCAATTTTTATCCTAACTGTATAATTGGAATACAAAATAAACATCAGTTTTAGCATTTTACATATTATTTGACTGACGCAGTATTGAAATTGTTTTTTGCTGGTATGTAACATACCCGACTTATTTTATTTTGGACCTGTCGTCCCTTAAAGTTTTATTTAAAAAGTGTATTACTCAAAATTGTCAAACTTACCCAGTGCGGTACAAGTGTAGTTTTCGAGTAATTAGTTAGCAAATTATTTGCACCTTTTTATAATCGTTCATATATCAATGCAGTAACCGAATTGGATAAGTTTGTTAATTAGTACTTACACTGTATTTTTATTAATATTTGGAAAGCTGTTTATGTTATAATGTTGAAATATTTAGATCTACAGAAAAAGATAGCAAATGTACATTCCTAAAACATCTTTATGTATAAAATGATGAAAACATCTCATAGAGTTTGCTTTAAGTACAACTTGATCGATTCATTGTATGTAAGAGTTAGTGTCTTAGTCTATATATTATATATAACAGAAATGAGCTAAGGTAGCGTTTTACTTTGGTTTTGTTACGATTTATTGAACGTTTTACAAGAACTTCACAATCCTATCGTGTATTTATTTATTTATTTACTATATTAACTGATTTTATCTATCACCTGTGTTTTTTCAATTTCATATAATTTATGATTTGAAAAACACACAATTTTCTTTATTTTGAGTCATTGAAACCGAACAAATGAAATGTTTTTATTCTCTAACAAAATGTGAACTAGGTTGTCAGAGATTTGTGTGGTCGGATGTCTAGTAAACTCAATGAACCTTAATGTTTATTTGCAAAACTGTGTAAGGTATAATAAAATTAGTTGCAAATAATAGTCGGTACAAATAAATCGTATGCAATGTTTAGTTTTGTTGATGTAGGTTATGTGAGTATAGTGTCAACAGACGGTATTGTGTAAATTTTACTGCATAAGATTTATTTTACACTCGCATACCCTCATGAATTTAAATCTAGTTGATAAGAATGAGTGGTGTTAAGTATACTTTGTATATAATTCGATATATAACAAAATTTAAGTAAAAACTTTTAAATAATATCTCTTTTATTTTTTATTTGTTGCCCTGAGATCTGAAGTGATGCAAATTTTTAAATAATTTTCGTGTACCATTTTTACAAGTAGCTAGTCCAATACATTGAATAGCTAATTTTGTGGCTGGCTTCTCGTCCGACGTTTTACAGATCTGGAATAGCGAACTACTTTTATCGTCAGTATCAAAGACAATAAAATTTTAAAGAAAAGAACACTGCACGGCATTTTTATAATATTTCTGAGGTATGTTATGGATATTTTTCAATATTTTTTTTGAACATTTAGCATTCCATTACTCATGTAATGTTGTTTTCAGGTGCAAACTCGGTTAAACCACCGAAAAAAAAGGTCAAGAAGCAGTCCCACAATGTTCCTGTAAGTATCTTTACATCACAATATTAATATATAATAATAAGCACTATTATGGTCAGCGATATAAGCATAATAGGCCTGGGGCTATACCACGAGGTCTTTTAGTGGTATTATTTTATTATTACTTTTAGATTTCGCGCAAATTAAAAATAGTTCTTTGTTTTTCATGAATAGATATCATATTTGTTTATAAAAAATTACAAAGAAATGTTACACAAAATTCAAAAGTCACGTTAAGGTAATACAGCTATAAGACGTCGCGCCGTGGTAATGCTGCCTCGCGCCGTGTTTTAGATTTCATAATATTACTAGCTGACCCGGCAAACGTTGTTTTGCCTTATAAATTAGGTATGAAAAATATATAGTAGCCGATTCTCAGACCTACTGAATACGCATATAAAATTTGGTAAAAATCGGTAAAGCCGTTTCGGAGTAGTAGGGTAACTAACATTGTGACATGGAAATTTTATTTATTAGATTATGGCAACATTTAATTTTCTAAAACTAATCCTGATAATTTAATCTCTCTACATAATATAGTTTCCTATTTCTAATCAAGTAAAAAGGCAATATTACTGATACATAAATGATTATGTGTTGGAATTTTTCAGAAACCCGTGGTTATGTCCGTGCCGGCAGCGGCGCCGGTGGCTACCGCCCCCGCTCCCGCGCCCGCGCCCGCAGCGCCGTCCGCGCCCGGCGAGCCACCCGCGCCCGCCGCACCCGAGGTCAAACCCGAGCCCGTCAACCCGCATCCGTCCCCGCCGCCCGAGGTCAAGAAGCCCCCCGCCCAGCCGCCGCAGCGCACCCACTCCGTGCCCGCGACCGTGCACCCGCCCACAAACGTTCCGGACTCCTCCGTCGTGCCCGTCACCGAAAGCCAGAAGCCGCCGACGAGGCCGGAGCCGCGCAACGGCCTGGAGAAGGTGGACGCGTCCCACTACATCGACCCCATCGAGCGGTCGCTGGCCAGCCTCGAGCGAAGCCTTCAGGCGGACGTGCCCATGGACGTGAGCGTGAGCGCGGCCGAGTCCTCCATGCGCCTCGAGGACTTCGCCCTGCCGAAGCCGAGCCTGATGGCGGACGCCGCACACCACACAATCATGGCGCAACTGGGCGGGTTGGCGGACATGACGCACGTCGCCGATCAGATAAAGAGCGACGTGTACGCGCCGCCGCACAACGGCTTCGTGGACAAGAGCTCGCACGAGCTGCTGCGGCCCGACGTGCCCGCCGTGTCCGGCCTGACGTCCGCGCCGCCCGTGTCCTCCATATTCGACCCGATCTACTCCGCGCCGCAGCTGCACGCGCCCCCCGCGCTACACCTTAGCATGCCCGGGACCCTGCCGCCGGTCAAGAAGGAGGACAACAAGCCGCTCCTCACGCCGAAGCCGATAGAGGATCTCATGGGGGTTCCCAACATGGTCTCCAATAACATGACGGACAGGTCGAAGGAGGACGCCAAGAATTCGAACTTTGCTCAAGCTTTTAAGATTAAGCAGGAACAGAATTTGAAAAACGCTAGCTCGTGGTCCTCGTTGGCCCAGGCGGGCAGCCCGCAGAATATACCCACGATGGGAAGCAATACTCAAGTGAAACCGAAACCCGTCATGGATAGTTTTCAGGTGAGTTTTATTCGTTTAATATCACAGAATATGTTTTAGATGGACTAGTGTATTGACTAATTTTCAAGTATAGGTTGTCTAAAATACATCGCCAGCAAGTAAGGTATTATTTTTATTGACAGGCTTTTAAGAAACAAGCGCGTGAGAAAATTGACAGACAACGAGCTCTTATAGAACAGCAGGAGCTCAGAAAGAAGGAGCTGGCGGAAAGAGAGAGACAGCGACAACAAGAGACGAGGCAACCCGACGACGACAAAATTAGGTAAGTTATTTCTGTGTTTATTGCGATTTTAAAGTTCCGTCAAACAAATAAAAATTATAATCGTATATTTGATGGTGATCTTAGATTTTTTTGAATAACGTCTCTCTGTTGAAACTACTTCTGTTCAATATTATTTTTATACTATTGGTAATGCGATTCAAATAAGAATAGGATCGAGTCGGCGCCATATTGTTTCGAATTTAGACTGTTATGATAGTTAAATTTATGTTTAGATAATTGATTACTATTTGGGATCCTCTTCTTTCGCATCATTTTATTTGTCATAATTTCATTTGGCATACATCACTTGGCATAATTTTAGTACGCATAATAATACTTTGGCATAATGGTTTTTTGGCATACTACATCATTAGGCATAAATATCATTTAGACTAATATTGTTTGTCCTAATTTAATGAGGCATAACTCGTAAGGCATAATTTTTCTTGTCATAATAATACTTTGGCATAATTGTTTTTTGGCATAAACTCGTTAGGCATATTTTTTTGTCATAATAAATTCAAAGCATTCTGTCACAAGGCACAAATATACATAATGAAAACACGGTTAAGGTAATTAAACGCATATTAATAAAATATTAAAAGCAGGTATTAAACTCATATACCTGTGTAACATGTGTAACAGTAGGTTTAGTTGCGGCGGGGTGGCCCTTGGGCCACCCGTAAGCCGCTAACATGTTTAAAATAATTAGCTCGGCATGTTCTTAGATAGCAGTTCGTGTTTTCGTCCGACTTTATTTCGTAATCAGTCGTAAAATTACAATTATAATTGTTATTTCGTCTTAACTCGCATACCCAGTAGAATTTATCATTCATATCATGTGAAAAAAAATGCTACAAATATGTATGCGTAAATATAATAGTATGCTTAAATATCATTATGCGTAAATATATTTATGCTTTTTAATATTATGCAAAAAAATATTATTCTTAATGAACGTTATGCGTAAAAAAATATATGCCTTACAATAAGTATGCCTAACAATTATTATGCTTTTAGTAATTATGCGAAAAAAAATTATGCTAAGAAAGTTATGACAAATGAATATTATGCGAAACTACTATTAGGTCAAATGAAATTATGCCAAGTAAAATTATGACATATGATTTTATGCGAAAAAATAGGGAACCTTACTATTTAACGTTTTTATTTCAATTCGATGCAAGACTATTAATATTTATTAACCCCCGACGCAAAAAGAGGGGTGTTATAAGTTTGACGTGTCTGTCTGTCTGTCTGTCTGTCTGTGGGTGTGTCTGTCTGTCTGTCTGTGGCATCATAGCTCCCGAACGGATGAAGCGATTTCAATTTAGTTTCTTTTGTATTAAAGGTGATTTACATGCGAGTGTTCTTAGATATGTTTGATGAAAATCGGTTCAGCCGTTTAAAAGTTGTGGGGGGTGAAAGCGGGGAAGAATAACCGAATGTGCAAATATACTCGTGTGGGGTCTCAAATGAAAGCGCACTAAAAGAGAATATTGATAACTTAATCGAGTGTACGTAGCTTCGTTTGATGAGAAAATTGGTGGTGGGAAGATCAGCCGTTTGAAGATGATCAGCTCTTTTCTAGTTGATGAGGGGATCTGACTAACTTTCCAATGTCCGATCGATTCCAAATTTGGTACCGTGTTACTTCAACGATATTCAAAGAATATGGTAAGGTCACCATGACCTGATCAGCCGTTTGAAGATGATCAGCCCTTTTCTAGTTGATGAGGGGATCTGACTAACTTTCTTATGTCCGATCGATTCAAAATTCGGTACCGTGTTACTTCAACGATATTTAAAGAACATGGTAAGGTAACCATGACCTGATTAGTCGTTTGAAGATCATCTTTTCTTTATTAGTTGATGAGGGTATCTGACTATCGTCCATATTATGTCCTATCGATTCGAAATTTGGTACCATGTTACTTCAATGATGTTGAAACTATGTATATGGTAAGGTAACCATTATTTATACCTACTTTAAAAAGGATAAAATAAAAGTAAAATTAAAAATTTTAAAAACCCCTCGACACAAAAAATAAACTCTAAAAAATAATAAATAATATTTTAAACCTATTATAATTATATTATCATATATAATATTATGTAAGTTGAAATAATTTTATTTTCCAATCGTCGTCTCGTCGGGGGACCGCTACGTGAGAAAAACAGTTGTAGTCGCAGAATGAGCAAAAGAATTTACTCCGAAAAAAATTCGCTCATACCTAAATGTAATTCGTAATAATTAATTAGCTGTTGTTGTAAAAATATTTCATAAACTTTAGCGGTCCCCCGACGAGGCGACGATTCGAAAATAAAATTATTTCAACTTACATAATATTATATGTGATAATATAATTATAATAGGTTTAAAATATTATTTATTATTTTTTAGAGTTTATTTTTTGTGTCGGGGGGTTTTTTGTGCACATAAGTTTTTCTGCAAATCGCACTTAAGCGAAACGCAAAAAGGCGAAGTAAAGTGCGTGCCCACACTGTCTTATTCGGCTAACCTCGGCCCTACTTCGCGAGTAGTCTAGACGAGGCTTAGAGGTCGATGAGCGTTCTTTTTGACCAGGCACAGTAACTAAATTGGTAACTTGTATTATTTTAGTTATCTAAAAGTTAACTATACCGTTCAGCTACAGTTCTGTTGTTATAGTATATTATTTTATCTCCCAAGTTTCGTAGTATTTACTGCGGTGTGAATGTTCAGCAGGAGCAGTGGCATGGTGGGAGCGGGTGCGGGCGCGGCGGCGGGCGGCGCGCGCGCGGGTGGCGAGGCGGCGTCCCCGCACGCGTCCCCCGCGGCGCGCGCCTCGCCCCCCGCGCCGCCCGCCGCGCCCGCCCCGCACGCGCCGCCCCCCGACAAGCCGGCGGCGTCTGATCGCGAGCGCTTGCGACAGCGAGAGCAGGAACGTCGCCGTAGAGAGGCGGTGAGTACATATAATTTTTTTTTCATGATAATAATAATAATATTATCTATGGACGCTTCACACCACGTTAATCTGATCCCGTGGTAAGTTCTCGAAGAACTTGTGTTACGGGTACCAGACAACGGAAATATATTTAATACTTTTATACTAGATACACATATTTAAGATTTTTATTATATTATACACATAATACACATCCATGACCCAGGAACACAGAAAAACTTTTTGTTGCTTCGGCGGGATTTAAACCCGCGACCCCCGGCCTGAGCACCAACACGCTCAACCAACTGAGCCACAGAGGTCGTCAAACGTCAAAATGATTGCTACTATTTTTTAAGATCAGCTAATGAGCAGACGAATTGTTTATTTATCAACGCATTGGCGAACGCTACACGCTCGTATTTTTAATACGTGTATTACACTCGTAAACTGATCTCTTGAAGAATCGAGAGATCTGAAAGTTTACGAAAATATCACAAGATAAATTAGATCGAGCGCGTAGCATTCGCTGAGACAAATGTGTCCATTATCAAACAGTTAATAAAGCTCAATTCTTACAAAGTAAGGCGTAGTTTCGTTACATGTGTGTGCGTGAAACACAAAAAGTTATATCTCTTCTAAATTTTATTTTTCTATTGCAGATGGCCGGCCAAATAGACATGAACATGCAAAGTGATCTGATGGCCGCTTTCGAGGAGTCGTTGTAATGTGTTCGACAGACCTGTAATGTTAATTGTACATATGAGTATATATATATATAAATATAATTTCAATGCAATCTATACATATGGTTATAGTATGACACCAGAGTGATTTTGTGGTCGTTTTGTGTGTGAAGTTGTTGACTAACATGTGGTTAAGTGCTGTGAATAGATATACTTATTATAAATTAAACTGTTGTACCGTCGATCTTGACTACGTGGTTGCGTGCTCTATGCTCTAGGCCTTTATATAGGGGGTTGCATTTTAAAATAACTTGTATTATAATAGTTTCTATGCAATTTATTACTGTAAACTCTCTTTACACATGTAAGTCTATATTTATATTATGTTCTAGATGCCTCATCTACCTTGCGAAATTGTTTTTTAGTATGTATCTACTAATGAATAATACGGTAGTGATGGAAATTAAAATCAAACTTTTTTTTATCTAATTGATATAGACAATCTATTTTAACAATGAAATCAGTTGTCGCGCGCGGTTCGCATATTGCGCGGAGACGGTCTGTGTGTGTGTGTACGAGTATTCCTGCGGTTCACAGCGCGCTGGCTCTCGACACTCATACGACCGAGGTGCAATATGGGAAGCGGTGATCGTTATGTATTTAATAGCAAATGAAATTTCTGTTAAAAGTTGATTTTTCGACAATTATTGCTTAATGTTAGTAGATTTTTTATCAGTCTGTCAACGGAAACAGATCAAATGTCATACATTTGATTTGAAATATATTTATTTTACATTTGAATGTCTTTTTATGTTTTGTAGTTAGATGACTCCAGTGGGAAATGTAAAGTATTATCAGAAATCGTCATACTCATAAGTTTATTATATGAGTAAATTAGTTTGATAAACTATAAACAAATATTGTATATTATAAGCATTTTTTTAATTTCAAGTCACCTACTCAAACTCGAAATCGATGTAGATAAAAAGTAAAATATATTGACATTCCATATTGTATTTTGTGTTTGTGTTGTAAATTATGGATTACGTGGAGGGAGGTTCCAGGTTGTCGCAGCTCACCTGAGAAACGCCCTCGATTCATTAGCAATAATAATAAGTCGACAGTATGTCAATTTGTCGATTGTTAGTTCATTGTTGATGCGATTTAGTTTGTCATTGTTTTAGTTTTTTTAATAACACCATATAAGTGAAGTTAATTCAAAAGTTGAGTAATAAATAAACTTAAAACAAATACATCAATTCTTATATGAAAATTTATTTCTCTGTATTATAAGAAACTGCTTGGAGTTGCTTTATATTATGTCGTAGGTCCTACGACGTGGGATAATTAAAAAAGGATCTTTGCGAAAATCTAAGATTATTACAAAGAGCCGGATTATTTGTTTCTGAGATAATTTTCGCCATCTTCCTAACAATTTTGAGGACTCGCAATAAACCCATACAGAGAATATGGGAAACTTGAGTACTGATTACTGATTGGCTGTTGCAACTTGCAAAGAGTGCGTTTAGAGCAAGGTGCTTGGTCGACCTTGACCAATTCAGATTGGCCAAAAATCAGCAAAGTATAGTTCTATAGACTTTAGACAGCCAATCAGTGCGCACGACATATAAAGCGTCAGTTTAACATAATAGTATACCTTTTATTCAATATTCGTAATATGAGTTATGTTGGCGCCTCTAATATGCATACCTACATGTTACATTGTGTGCTATCTATGAATATTATTATTCATATACATTAGTACACTGGCTACCTGCTATAGCAAAACCATGGATTTCTCTATGCTCCATGAGCAAAACAAATAAAAATCCTATTGTACAAATTGAATATTTCGATCATATTATTATCATCTAGAGACTAGATGTAAAAAATATAATAAGAATCTATTAGCGCCATTGTTTCGGTGGCGTCCATATATTACGTAAGGTACTTTTCTAAACTCTCTTGAGGGAGAGGTTTAGCAAATATAACGTAATTTTTGTGAGTTGTGTGAAAAGAGGGACCTATCTGAATTTCTCCAAAATAAAATAGACCTAGAGGTCGTCGTCGGAAAAGGAGGTCATCGCTAATAAGAAATGGACTATTGTAGTTCGCTAGGGACCCAAAAGTTTGGTATAAAACGGCCGGTGTGACGGTTCTAACTTCGAGAAAAACAGATTTTTTTTAATTAAAAAAAATCATTACGAACAAGGAAACTGTTTTCATATACGCGGCGCACCAACTAGAAACCCATATAAAAATGCAAGTCTGACAGACCTACTCGTGACCAGTTTTTAGATAGACCGCCCTGAACGTGTAAGTATTTTGAGTAAAAAAGGCATACTAGTGCAAGATCCGGTAGGTATAAGAAATATAATATACCCTCATCTGTTAATAGTGACAAGAAAAAAAAGGATAGATAATTTTTACATAGCGTCGTTGCCAAAACAAGAGCTCTGATGTGCAAAGATACAAGTTTTGTAAAAACTGAAAAAAACTTCCTCGTGAAAAAAAAATGTATGTAAGCATGTCAGTTAAATTTTTTTATTTATGTATCTATATTTCAGACATTATTTAAATTTGTTACGATATCGATACCTGGGCTATATACCTTGTTTTTTATGTTTTTATCACTACTGCTGCACATGAGAGGTTTTGGTTGCTAAATTTAGAAACATAAGAGGTTTTATGAAACTAGAAAAAAAATACTTTAGTACGAAATCAGTCTCTTTAATCTCACGTTTTTATAACCTAACTTCAAAATAATAATAATAATATTTATATAATTATTCTTAATTAGTTTTAAGTTCCAGGCACGAAAGTAAGAGTATCATAGAAAGGATGATAATCCCTGTCTATGACTGATTTTAAATCTTGTAAATGTTTATATTTACTCTCTGAGATTTTTATTGGCTCTGTATACAATTGTCTTGGAACAAGTGTACCCTCAGAACCGCGATGACGATTTGACCGGCCGCGGCATTGAGGTAGAGTTTTCCATGAGTCAGGATGCCTTAGTTTATAGAAAATTGACCCGTCTGGCGAATATTTCAATCCTCTTATATCCACTACAACCGGGTCACCTTTTTTTTTACCTGGTCTTATAGATTTCAGGTTAGTGTCAACGTTTTCGTAATTTCTAAAGAAGTCAAAATGAATCGATTTAATTGTGTAAGGCTTTTGGGGTCTTGCCTGATGCATTCGTGCGATGTAATCAGATGGAGCCATAATCGGCGGCTTTATGTATTTTTCGATAGTAGAATGTACACTATCCACTTCCATCATAGTGTGCCCTTTCTCGAGGTATAGTTGTTCTATTGTCATGTTCTTTCGTTGTGCCAAATCACTCAAAGCACTAGTCAGGACTTTGTTCCTATTCTGATTCGTGCATCCATCAGATATAACAATTATTTTTTCTGTAGAATCTGGCAAAGCTTGTATGTAGTCAACCATACAGCTGGTAAATTCATTTGCAGTAACGTTTCCGTCAGCTTCGTGCCAAAAGTATATCGTTACGTCTTTATTTTTTGTGTCATATATGGTGAAGTTATGGCACTGTAACTTTTGTTTATAATAAACAGCGCTGGCTAGCAATTTGGGTGCTAATAACACGCTCTGGACATCGACAGTTATTACGTGAACGGTATCTGTTGCTGATGAAATCGCCTCTTTTTTTGCTTCGCGAGCCTCGTTCTTTTTTACAATATGTTCGTCATATTCTTTTTTCTCAATATTGCCCGTTTTATAACTGCAACACGTATCACACTGATCTTTACGTGGGTGGTGGATGGAAATGTTTTCAATTCGTAGAACCTTCTTAAATGTCATTCTACTGGCACTTTTGTGGCCATACAGTTGGCACCACTCTTTAAACAGTTGGTGCATGTGGAGCTCAGATCGGAAAGTAGATTCTACATACATTTTATTTGATGAAGATCGGCAGTAGTGACTTGGCACTTTAGGTAATATATTGAGCCAGGTTTTAATATTGTTTATGAGTTGAGAACAGACTGGCAACGATCCTGATCCACGAGAGGAGGTGCTGTTTGTAGGCTCGTTATCATTTGAATCATAGCCACTATCCTTTGTCCATCTTCTCAGACTATCTTCCCCTAGACTAAGGGTATTTAGAAAGAAAAGTTTGCAAACTTTTGTATTATTTAAGAAAAAGTTATGACCGCTCATTTTAGTTAAATTATTTTGACCTTTTCTGCGACGTTTTATGCATCTACGTTTAGCGGATGCACAGACAAAACCCTTTTTCTCCTCCCATGTCTGAATATTCCAAAACTGTTTGTGAATATTTTCACGTTCTTCGTCAGGTATTCTAGCACACAAAAAAGTATCCTTGCTTTTCATAAGCGTATTTGTATGTAGGCACCGTGGTTTCAGTGTTCTAGCAGATTTTTCAGTACATAATTGTAATTTGCCATGTAAATTTTTAAAACCGCGATAAGGTTTTCCAAGAGCTCGTGCTTTTTTGAGCGCCCTTTTCAGATCGTTAAAACTAAGATCGTTATGTTCGATAGACTGGCCTGATTCTGCTACAATAATTTCTCTTCTTTCTGAGTGTTCTATCACATCCTGTGGAGCAAATATGTTTTCATTTGCATGTTCATTATAGTGATGGGCTAATAATGATGGACTCTCTGTGTCTTCCCTATAAGCTATTTCTGATTGTGGCTGATCATCCTGTTCTTCAAAGTCTTGCAATTGTTTTTGGTTTGTACTACTCATTTCCTGAATTTGTAATGTTGACGTATTTTCCATATTTTCAGTATCTAGATAAAGCTGGATATCTTGACTTCCCAGTCGTTCATCTTCATCTTGCAGCTGCAGCAGCTGCTCTGTGTTGATGTTACTTTTTGACTTCTGTAATTAATTTTCAGTTTAAGTAAACCACGAAAATGTGGACCAATGGTATAGGTACTTAAAAATACACGAAATTTTACGCGTACGTTATTGATAATAAATAGGTACCTTCTCTGGTGTTGGAATCCAATTAGGATCTTGAATACTGTCATCGCTTTTCAAAAAGTCTTCACAAGGAAACATGTATCTGTTGAGATTTTCATCAGTTCTTTGGTTTTCGCCATTTACGGATGCCTAAAATTAAATTTTAAAGTAGTCAAGTACATGATTTACTGGGTACCTATATAAAAAAGCAAAGAAAAAGCAAAGAAAGTATTATCCAATATTTATTCTAATAAGGAAACCACAATATGAAGCTAGCCTCCCTCCATAATAATATCTATCAAGTTGACAATAATATAGGCCAATGTGAATTGTAGTACTATTAGGTACTTTCATCCGTTTCAATTATTGCTCTTTAACGTAACGTTAACATTCAAAAAGTTAAGTAGTAACGAGCGGGCTAGAGATAGGTATAAATAATAATTACTTTATACATACTTACATTATTATCAGAACACAGAGTCCAATTGTCATGAGAAGATCTTTCGACACGGTTTGTATTGGTTCTGCTAGCAATATCTAAATCGGCCAAAGTAATAGGCGAAAAACACTGTGGGTTCCGATTTTCTGAATCACTGCAAGCACTGAGACTGCGAGTTTCTTCATCGACTATTAATAACTCCTGCTCAATATCTTTATCTTTCAGTCTTTGCACACTCATTGTTACCACAATATAAAGTTTTATTTATGAAATTAATGAATAATGACTAATGAGACATCACTTTCGCCGCGCGCTTTCATCCGCAATGATCAAGTTTGTGACAAGTCAAAACACTCGACGACCCGCTCGGCACGCGCTGTCGTGACCTTGAACTAGCCAATAGAATAAAGGGAAAATAATCTACTGTCTCACCTAATTAGTGCGTCTTTTTTGCACCTGAATAACGGAAGTACCTATGCAAGTCAAAACCTCTCATGTGTTATGATTAGCACAAAATACGTTTTTAGTGATAGTTAAATATCTCATGTGCACAGTTGCGCACATGAGATATTTTGATTGCCAATTATTATTGAGTGTCACATGGGAGTTTTTTTTCGTCACCTGTATCTCTGCGAATATATTAAATATTGACATGTGAGTTTTAGTACAAGGTGGACAATTGAATTCTCTACAATTTGGTGTAAAAAAGTCATTTTAGTCCAAACCGTCACATAAGAGGTCTTGTTTTGGCAACGACGTAATTATGTATTAGGTATTATTATTATTATTACCTATTAGGTATGCTGTGTTTGGCGGCAAAAGCGCTCGGTTGCGCTTGTAAGCGCAATGGCGATCGTTAAGCGGCAAAAAAGCACAATTTCGGATTCGTTAGCGCTCTTGAATTTGCTTACAAGTGTTTTTTCCGCCAAACACAGTCATCATCAGCTAAAAAGCGCTAAGAAAAAAATAGTAAGCAAAATGGCGGATAATGTTAGTGGTATTGAAGTTTGTACTTTGTAAACGTGTCTTGGACTCATTTTTTTCAGCGCTAGCAAGCGCTTTTTCCGCCTGACACAGCCAATGATACATTGCAGATTCACACCGAAATGGCAGCGAAACAGCGAGCTGCATAACGGTCATGTACTTAATTTTAATCTTTATCTTCATTACCATAAAACACAGTTTTGCTTGAGACAACTGCCGCCGCTCTCACGGCCGCTAGCGACCGAGCGGGCCATCGGTGGGGGTGAACGGTTGACGGTTGTAATGTGTGAATTAAGTTTACGACAGCTGATAAGCTGCTCGCCGTTTCGATGCCATTTCGGTGTGCATCCGCCATTTGTGAATATTTATCTATCATTTACTTTTTTATCACTAAAATATGAGGGTATCAGGGGCGAAGGCTGCTTCTCCTTCATAGGGAAGCCGGAGCCTGTATAATAGGTAGGGATTTCTATGAAGGTTTGCAAAAGGTAAGTGACAAGGGAAGCCGATAGGAATGGAGTTATAGGAACCCTACGCCACTGGAGGGTATGTATACGTCAATCTGCTTGTCTTTAGAGACCCCAAAGCATCAGAGATAAAAAATCTTTAACCATCGAAATGTGATCCCTCTGTCCACACAAGTGTCAAATTATTTTTACGAAATATTACACTTATTTAATTCCTTTTCTTCACAGACTTTTAGTTGATTAGTATCTGACGATTCACTTGGAAGATATGGTGGGGAAGCGGACTATAGCCAGGGGTGGTCGACTTTGTATGAATGACCTTGGACCAAAAAGGGGGCAGTTTGGTGCGACAAGAATGGTTTCAATCATAGTTTCAATATAATATATCGCTCTCTGTCTTATATGGTTAATATTACAAAAAGTTACTTAAAAACCACAACAGATGACACTATCCCGCTTCTAGATCGCGCTATCGAAAACACTAGACGTATGTATATAAGGGCTTACGAACATTTTGTGACGTAGTAGTTATGATTTGTGCGTGGAGGTGGTTGCTCGGTTTTGTTGGAATGTAAAATTTAACTCTAAAGAGAAATTTAACGTTAACTTAAACTTTAATTACGTATTTTCAATTTCCCGCCATATTCATATAATCAAATATATAGTCCTCCTTTGTTGGAAGGCGGTTAAAAGTTTGAGTGGGCAGCCACTAGAGGCGCTATTTGGTCCCAATTTTTTGTATGAAGTCGACCTTCTTCTCCGCGAGTAATAGTGTTCTGTGACTATAGCTTTGCTTTTTGGCTAGTGCCTCCACCTAAGATCAAGTACCTCTAGATCGATAGCTCCTGACGTCACAACTTGTTAGAGAGAGAACGTAAATTGGTCAATACTTGTGAAGAAACTAGACAAAAATGTTATGTTTTGTCCCAAAGTTTTGTCCCTTTCGCTAGAGCCGAAGTTGTTTGGCCAGTATGCTGTCAAATTTGACACCCCGTGGCCAAACAAATGACTGTTTAAGTGTTGCTGTTTAATTTAGTTCATTAATCCAACTAGTCCATGATGATTTTCTTGTTATAATTATCTAGTGACCAAAATATACTGACTAAAGTTTATTCTTTTTTAGGTTTCCCCCTGATATAAATTTAAGAAAAAAATGGATTAAAGCAAAGGGGTAGAAAATTTCTTATCTTAGATTTTGTGATGACCAGTGAATTCATGCTCTATTTAAGAAAAAAATGGATTGAAGCAACGGGTAGAAAATTTATTTTCTTAGATTTTGTGATGACTCCAGTGAATTCAAGCTCTAAATGGTTCAATACTGGTTATGAAAAGGTGGTAGTAGGGTAGGCTTGTTAGTCACATCCTAAGATTAGGACAAAAATCCTACAATTGAAGGCTATGGTTGTACATGGTAACACATTGTTGGTGAGCGAGATGCACTCTAGTGGCTACACGAGCTGCGAATCTAGAGGACTAGAGGTACTTGATCTTAGGCCTCCACCCATTTGGGGCTCAGCGGCATCGTGGTCTCTGGATACCCGTTATTATTAATTGTGAAAAATAGGTGCAAGGGTTTTTTTTTTAATTAATGAACCAGGAACTTGGGTTCCTGGTCGTTAAAATCCCCAATCCCCCCATGGGCCTCCGGTAATGAGGGTCGGTAGGTATGTAGGTAGTAAGAAGACGACTACTCATTAGCACTTATTCCACTTCACCAAATTTAGACGTTTAATTAGTATTCAAAAAAGAAGGCTTGTCACTTGCCACTTGTCTTATTTAGTCACTGAATCAGTTGCAACGCATGGCGAATTCGGTCAGACCTTTTCGTAATGACTCAAGTCCTGTCAAAGCAACGAAATAAAACCAGCAACAAAGTGAATTAACTTGGAATTAACTTTGTTGCTGGTTTTATTTATTTGTCAAAATTAAATTCCCTAACAATAATCTAATTCTAAGAGCGTCATAATATTATAATATCCTAAATTATACTTTTATATACTTAAAAATATTCCCGCATATATCATCTAATACATTAAACAATTCGATAAAATATATCTGGGGGCACGGCAGTGCACCCGCCAAAGTCGAGCGCGAAGCAAACACTGCCGTACCATCCTTTACTGGAACCATTTCGCCGCATTTTCAGGCCCCTATTTAAGAACCTCCGGATAAGACCAGAACGCAGAAATTTTCGTCATCCAGTAAGCTATAATCACATACTTAAAATCCAAAATTTCAAGTCTGTAGGTCATTTAGTTCCGAAGTTAAGCGAAAGCAAAGTTTCGCATTTACGACACTCACTCACTCACTCACTCACTCACTCACTCACTCATGATCATCAAAATAGAACTAGTACTTCCCATAAACTCAGAGAGCTGAAATTTGGTACAGAGTTAGGGTTTAATGGCCACATAAAGGGAAAACTATAAAAACTAGGATAATCGATCTGGGGGCACGGCAGTGCCCCCGCCAAGTCAAGCGCGAAGCAAACACTGCCGTACCATTATTTACGGGAACCATTTCGCCGCATTTTCAGGCCTCTATTTGAGAACCTCTGGATAAGACCAGAACGTCGATCTGGGGGCACGGCAGTGCCCCCGCCAAGTCGAGCGCGAAGCAAACACTGCCGTACCATTATTTACTGGAACCATTTCGCCGCATTTTCAGGCCCTTATTTGAGAACCTCTGGATAAGACCAGAACGCAGAAATTTTCGTCATCCAGTAAAGTATAATCACATACTTAAAATCCAAAATTTTAAGTCTGTAGGTCATTTAGTTCCGAAGTTAAACGACAGCAAAGTTTCGCATTTATGACACTCACCCAGTCACTCACTCATGATCATCAGAATAGAACTAGTACTTCCCATAAACTCAGAGAGCTGAAATTTGGTACAGAGGTAAGGTTTAATGGCCACATAAAGGGAAAACTGTAAAAACTAGGATAATCGAAGATCTGGAGTACCTTATTAGAAAACACAAGAGCCCAACCAAACTATTAGAGATCGACATACTGCCTTTACAAAAAATATTCAACTTGGTGGGCCACTTCATTTGATGTCAAAAATCGAAGGTCTGAAGTATCTGATGAAGAACCCTCAGCTGGTCTCAGCTGATTAGAGATATGGTAATGCCCCCTTCTACTATTGGTACATAAAAAAATCGACTGTCATTGCAAAAATCCAGTGAAGTAGGACACATCTTCTAATTTAATCTAGCCCTAGCGTCCCACTGCTGGGCGAATGCCTCCCCTTCTGCTTTTAATACGCATATAAATGAAATTAAAGGAAAACTCTGGTTAAGACTGGACTGGCTTTTATACTTATACTTACAAGTTTACAAGAAGAAATAGTCGAACAATTAACTTTATTCTACTCGAACATTACACAAATTAAATAAACAAATTACACTAAAATCTAGTAAAATAAATCAATATTCCTACGTTTCTACAAAAAGAAGTGAAATCCCACCAAAAACATTCTGTAAAAAACTAGCCAAGTATCGATGGAGCTGCTTGTTTATCTCTAAAAAGTAATGAAATCTAGACAAAGTCGTGCCAAGTCTAAGGATCCTTACTGCGATTTATTTATTATTATAGTTAATGTTGTGTGACTTGGCCGTTGAAGAGTACACAAGGGTACAAAAGGGGCTCCATGACACCATTGCTCCAATACATGTGTTATACAATCAACAACGCCTAAAATAAGACACTAGCGTCCAATTACCAATACCAGTATGGGCTATTATCTCGCTTAACAAACATAGGTAGTTACAACAGAATCTGATATAACATTACGTGTAAACAAAATTGACTTGTACCCACTAACGTATAAAGAATTTTCAACGGCCAAGTCACACAACATTAACTATAATAATAAATAAATCGCAGTAAGGATCCTTAGACTTGGCACGACTTTGTCTAGATTTCATTACTTTTTAGAGATAAACAAGCAGCTCCATCGAGACTTGGCTAGTTTTTTACAGAATGTTTTTGGTGGGATTACTATTTACTCATTACTTCTTTTCCTCTTGCCGCCAACTAGGGATGCTCGATGATCATCGATTTTCGATGATCATCGATGTTAGACGATAAAACATCGATGTTTTAAAATCGATGTTACATTTTTTAAAACATCGTAACATCGATGTCACGGACACAAACATCGATATCGAAAAACCCAAAGTTGAAAAAACTTGCGGTAAAATATTTAACCACTATTGCGATCCACATCAACGCCATCGGAGCGATTATTTTCTAAGGCTGGTTCAACCCTATATCAACAGCGCAACAGGTTAAATGGTTCTGCGCTTTCAAAATTATCATTTTTATAGTCAATTATTGACAAAATATATTGGAACTTATAATGTATTTCTCCATAAATCTCCAATATAAAATTTCTTTGTTTCATTAAAAAAACGTGTGATTTTGTTTTTTTTTTTATAATTTACTAGCTGATGCCCGCGGCTCCGCCCGCGTACGTACAGTAACTCACGGGAACCTTGTATGTCCTGCGATAAAAAGTAGCCTATGTCTTTCCCCATGGTCTACTTTATATCTGTGCCAAATTTCATGATAATCGGTTTAGTGACTTTTACGTGAAACCATGAATAATGTATCCCACGGGAACCGTACATTTCCCCGCGATAAAAAGTAGCCTATGTCCTTTCAGGCTCTAGACTATATGTGTACCAAACTTCATTTAAATCGGTTTAGTAGTTTTGGCGCGAAAGACGGACAAACACACATACTTTCCCATTTATAATATTAGTATGGACATGTATGGATGTATTGATGACGGACGGCCGTGAAAGACATTCGCAAAAAAAAACATCGATGTTGCCTGACATCGATGTTTAGAGCTCGATAAACATCGAACATCGACGTTTAGCCATCGATGTCATTATCGATGCCAACATCGATGTTTTTGCAATATCGAACATCCCTACCGCCAACATGCGTTTGCCAACTGACTTAAAAAATTTGCGCACATGTACCTACTCAGTCCTCACGCAGTGACGCAGGGGCAGGGGGTGAAACTCTCATACATGCACAAATTAACAGAGAACAGAGACATCTAAAAATGACTATCCGGTACTAACAGTTTGAAAGTTTTCGGGTAGTCACAACAGATGACACTAAGCGACTTCTACATCGCGCTATTGATAACACAAGGCGTATGTATAAGGGCTCGCGAACATTTTATTATGCAGTAACCATATCCCACTGTTGAAGCGAGACTTGGTCGTTGTTGTGTCTACGACTTTCGATAAAACTTAATTTGTCCATAATTCAGTTCAATAAAAATTATCAGGCGGTACTACATCCATCTAGCGGGTTTCATAGTAACTAAAACGGTACAACGCCATCTAAAAACGACATTCCGAAACTTTTGCAAGACTCGTCACTCGGTTTCAATTTTATATAAGATTTACACTCTCGCCTCGCAACTCACTTCGCACTTCGCCTCGTTTCTCACCTCGCGCGACGCGGCTACGAGTGGGTGCTTAACTGCTTACACTCTCGTGGTGCGTTCAGTTGTCTGTATGCCATTGACAATGGAGGACGTCGAAGTTTTAGCGGCAACAAGTCTAACTTTGTTGAGTTTTATGGTTAATAATATAATTATGCTTTGGGTTCCATATATTATGCGACTTGACCTTGTTTTTATTTAAGTCCTAAACGTTTCATAATTGTTTTATTACACAAAAAAAAATATATTACATTATTTTGAAACCTAAAATAATAATAATATATTATGTTAGAAGCTTTAGACCACGTCAATCTGGTCCCGTGGTAAGTTCTCGAAGAACTTGTGCTACGGGTACTTTATTATACACATATTAAAGATTTTTATTATATTATACACATAATATGAATTAATATTAATTCACATCCATGACCCAGGAACACGGAAAAACTTTTTGTTCCTTCGGCGGGATTCGAACCCGCGATCCCGATTATAGCACCAACATGTTGAACCACTGATACACAGAGGTTGTCAAAACCTACAATTTTTTTTAAATAAGTACACTTTTTAAAAACAGCCGAAAACACAATTCGACATATTGGTTGGTAGATTATCATTATTTACAATCGATTTCTGTGTAGATCAGGTATTTGATCTCAAGCATTAACAATTTTTTTAAACTTGTCTAAAAACAATGAAAATTAAAAAAATATATAAAGTAAATTTATATAAAAGTGAGTCACCGAGCGGGGTTCGAACCCGTAACACTCGTTTCTTGTCATCCGCCTCTTAACCCACTGAACCAAACGGGCAGTGGCCGGCAGGACGAAATTAGCGAACATATTCTGCGTGGAAAGAAAAACGCATGAAAACTCGAAAATACGCATTTTCCCAAACATAAGACTATACATACAAGAATTGCTCGTTTAAAGGTATAAGATAATATATGCTTAGTGTGTTTGTATCGTCACATCCTTTCCAGAAGTTACTTCGGTGTTTTTATAATAGAAATTAAAAAACAAAAATACTTAATTTATATATCAACTTTATTTATCAATCTTAAGTTTTTAATTTATGATATCGTTAGAATACGTTTTCCTAAGCCAAGTACCTACTAAATGAAATACTCCCTTAATGTATGAAATTAAATATTTGAGTCAAGTAGCCTATATATATTATTCTTTTTCTTTTTGAAAAAGTTCTAAGAAACGCATTATTTCGCGTGCGAGATAAACAACTGTCGCGCATGAGAACTAGCAACAGACTGAAGAGAACGCGAGAATGTGAACACCCGCTCGTATTCGTCGCGAGGTCCTTTGACTCGTGCGCAAAAAACCGCTCCGGACGCGAGCGTCGTGAGTGGCGAGGTGAATGGCGAGGCGAGGAACGAATGCCCGTTTACACATTCGCCTCGCGACTCACTGAGGGCCTCGCCTCGCCACTCGCGCGAGAGTGTAAACCACTTATAATATAAGCGCGAGAGTGTAAACCACTTATATATTAAGTGGTTTACACTCTCGCGCGAGCGGCGAGGCGAGGCCCTCAGTGAGTCGCGAGGCGAATGTGTAAACGGGCATTCGTTCCTCGCCTCGCCATTCACCTCGCCACTCACGACGCTCGCGTCCGGAGCGGTTTTTTGCGCACGAGTCAAAGGACCTCGCGACGAATACGAGCGGGTGTTCACATTCTCGCGTTCTCTTCAGTCTGTTGCTAGTTCTCATGCGCGACAGTTGTTTATCTCGCACGCGAAATAATGCGTTTCTTAGAACTTTTTCAAAAAGAAAAAGAATAATATATATAGGCTACTTGACTCAAATATTTAATTTCATACATTAAGGGAGTATTTCATTTAGTAGGTACTTGGCTTAGGAAAACGTATTCTAACGATATCATAAATTAAAAACTTAAGATTGATAAATAAAGTTGATATATAAATTAAGTATTTTTGTTTTTTAATTTCTATTATAAAAACACCGAAGTAACTTCCGGAAAGGATGTGACGATACAAACACACTAAGCATATATTATCTTATACCTTTAAACGAGCAATTCTTGTATGTATAGTCTTATGTTTGGGAAAATGCGTATTTTCGAGTTTTCATGCGTTTTTCTTTCCACGCAGAATATGTTCGCTAATTTCGTCCTGCCGGCCACTGCCCGTTTGGTTCAGTGGGTTAAGAGGCGGATGACAAGAAACGAGTGTTACGGGTTCGAACCCCGCTCGGTGACTCACTTTTATATAAATTTACTTTATATATTTTTTTAATTTTCATTGTTTTTAGACAAGTTTAAAAAAATTGTTAATGCTTGAGATCAAATACCTGATCTACACAGAAATCGATTGTAAATAATGATAATCTACCAACCAATATGTCGAATTGTGTTTTCGGCTGTTTTTAAAAAGTGTACTTATTTAAAAAAAATTGTAGGTTTTGACAACCTCTGTGTATCAGTGGTTCAACATGTTGGTGCTATAATCGGGATCGCGGGTTCGAATCCCGCCGAAGGAACAAAAAGTTTTTCCGTGTTCCTGGGTCATGGATGTGAATTAATATTAATTCATATTATGTGTATAATATAATAAAAATCTTTAATATGTGTATAATAAAGTACCCGTAGCACAAGTTCTTCGAGAACTTACCACGGGACCAGATTGACGTGGTCTAAAGCTTCTAACATAATATATTATTATTATTTTAGGTTTCAAAATAATGTAATATATTTTTTTTTTGTGTAATAAAACAATTATGAAACGTTTAGGACTTAAATAAAAACAAGGTCAAGTCGCATAATATATGGAACCCAAAGCATAATTATATTATTAACCATAAAACTCAACAAAGTTAGACTTGTTGCCGCTAAAACTTCGACGTCCTCCATTGTCAATGGCATACAGACAACTGAACGCACCACGAGAGTGTAAGCACCCACTCGTAGCCGCGTCGCGCGAGGTGAGAAACGAGGCGAAGTGCGAAGTGAGTTGCGAGGCGAGAGTGTAAATCTTATATAAGTGGTTTACACTCTCGCGCGAGCGGCGAGGCGAGGCCCTCAGTGAGTCGCGAGGCGAATGTGTAAACGGGCATTCGTTCCTCGCCTCGCCATTCACCTCGCCACTCACGACGCTCGCGTCCGGAGCGGTTTTTTGCGCACGAGTCAAAGGACCTCGCGACGAATACGAGCGGGTGTTCACATTCTCGCGTTCGCTTCAGTCTGTTGCTAGTTCTCATGCGCGACAGTTGTTTCTCTCGCACGCGAAATAATGCGTTTCTTAGAACTTTTTCAAAAAGAAAAAGAATAATATATATAGGCTACTTGACTCAAATATTTAATTTCATACATTAAGGGAGTATTTCATTAAGTAGGTACTTGGCTTAGGAAAACGTATTCTAACGATATCATAAATTAAAAACTTAAGATTGATAAATAAAGTTGATATTATATAAAATAAGTATTTTTGTTTTTTAATTTCTATGAATATAAAAACACCGAAGTTACTTCCGGAAAGGATGTCACGATACAAACACACTAAGCAAATATTATACCTTTAAACGAGCAATTCTTGTATGTATAGTCTTATGTTTGGGAAAATGCGTATTTTCGAGTTTTCATGCGTTTTTCTTTCCACGCAGAATATGTTCGCTAATTTCATCCTGCCGGCCACTGTCCGTTTGGTTCAGCGGGTTAAGAGGCGGATGGCAAGAAACGAGTGTTACGGGTTCGAACCCCGCTCGGTGACTCACTTTTATATAAATTTACTTTATATATTTTTTTAATTTTCATTGTTTTTAGACAAGTTTAAAAAAAATTGTTAATGCTTGATATCAAATACCTAATCTACACAGAAATCGATTGTAAATAATAATAATCTATCAACCAATATGTCGAATTGTGTTTTCGGCTGTTTTTAAAAAGTGTACTTATTTAAAAAAAAATTGTAGGTTTTGATGACCTCTGTGTATCAGTGGTTCAACATGTTTGTGCTATAGTCGGGATCGCGGGTTCGAATCCCGCCGAAGGAACAAAAAGTTTTTCCGTGTTCCTGGGTCATGGATGTGAATTAATATTAATTCATATTATGTGTATAATATAATAAAAATCTTAAATATGTATATAATAAAGTACCCGTAGCACAAGTTCTTCGAGAACTTACCACGGGACCAGATTGACGTGGTCTAAAGCGTCTAAGATAATATATTATTATTATTTTAGGTTTCAAAATAATGTAATATATTTTTTTTTATGTAATAAAACAATATGAAACGTTTAGGACTTAAATAAAGACAAGGTCAAGTCGCATAATATATGGAACCCAAAGCATATTTATATTAACCATAAAACTCAACAAAGTTAGACTTGTTGCCGCTAAAACTTCGACATCCTCCATTATCAATGGCATACAGACAACTGAACGCACCACGAGAGTGTAAGCACCCACTCGTAGGCGCGTCGCGCGAGGTGAGAAACGAGGTGAGTTGCGAGGCGAGTGTAAATCTTATATTAGAGTTGCGCATCTATACTAGTATATATCTGTATAATCTATGCAGTGACGAATGCGGTGCGAGCTGCGACTGAAGGTGGACTGCAGGGGGGTGAAACTCTCATACATGCACAAATTAACAGAGAACAGAGACATCTAAAAATGAATATCCGGTACTAACAGTTTGAAAGTTTTCGGATAGTCACAACAGATGCCACTAAGCGACTTCTACATCGCGCTATCGCTAACACAAGGCGTATGTATAAGGGCTCGCGAACATTTTACTATTCAGCAACCATATCCCACTATTAAAGAGGAACTTGGTCGTTGTTGTGTCTACGACTTTCGATAAAACTTAATTTCTGTCCATAATTCAGTTCAATAAAAATTATCAGGCGGTACTACTTCCATCTAGCGGGTTTGATAGTAACTAAAACGGTACAACGCCATCTAAAAACGACATTCCGAAACTTTTGCAAGACTCAGTTTCAATTTTAGAGTTGCGCATCTATACTAATATATATCTGTATTATCTATGGTGGACTGAAGCGTCTAAACGCTATTCCACCTTCTAAATACAATAGCATCCTAATTATTAGGATGCTAACGATTTAGTCAGTTAGAAGCCACACTTCTTCAGATTTAGAAGGCTAATAAGGGTCAATTCACACCGAAATGGCAGTAGAGCGGCAAGCAGCATAACTGTCATACAATTTTAAGCTTTATCTTCATTACTATAGTACATATTATCGCTTAGAAAATGGGGACGTCCCGCGGCCGCCGCCGAAACTGTGTTTTATGAACATGACGATAAAGTTTAAAATTATATGACAGTTATGCTGTTAATGCTATTTTACTTGAGTAAATTTAGTTATAACGCGATTCAAATGAGAATAGGAACGTCAATGACCTCTATCTGTCAAATGTCTCGTGAAAAGTACGGTTAGCAGAAAAACTTATTTGCCAATAATAATAGTCGAAATAATTCTTTATATATACTCGACACTGGTAGAATGGTGCAAAACTTTTGCAACCGCGATTGCCATAAATAAAAGAAGAGGAATAATAGTCTTACGTCGAATTTAAATAATAACGTTAAATTATCTAAACATAACATTTAATTATAATAAAACATATTCATATTGTGCGATTCAAATGAGAATAGGATCGAGTCGGCGCCATATTGTTTCGAATTTAGGCTTTTATGATAGTTAAATTTATGTTTTGATAATTGATTACTATTAAAGGTTTTTATTTAAATTCGATGCAAGACTATTAATATTTATATGCACGTAAGTTTTTCTGAAAATCGCACTTTTCAAGTGACATTTGACAGAAAAAGTTCATTGACATTCCTATTTTCATTTGAAACACGTTTTAATTCGTTTTTAAAACCATAAATTAACATTTTGTTTTTTCATTGTTGGTGCAAGGCACCTTATATTGTTTTTGTTATTGTCATACTCATTTTGCTCGAAAATGAGTAAACAAGGCGCTGTGTTACATGGGAGAGCTCGAGAGATTGTCTGCAATGTAGACAAATACTTTGAGAACGAGAAACAGCACAATTTAGAATTTAAAGAACAATGAAAATATACAGAAGGCATCCTCTCAGAACCTTCTTAACATTTTACAAACGCTGCAAAATGCAAGTAAAGTGACTGAGCGAGTTCATGGCCACGGGGATAAATAAAAACACGGTAACACGTATCCGACGCGAGAAGACGAGTTGTGCAGGCTAGCTGTAGCAACATTACGACACCGAAAAAGAGAGCTCGAAGTAAATCAGTGGTTTGTGGTAGCTTTAAAAGTACTGCACTGCATAACATTATAAATTATATATACACAGTGAGAAAAGAAATTCCAACTCTAAATAAAATATTCGCTACTGCAAAGAAGGACTTAGAATAAAAGTAGATGACAACGACGATGACTACTGGTACAATAATACAGAGAGGAGCAGAATTGAAGAGCTAGATTCAGATTAATTTTTTTTCACTCAATTTTGTAAATAATTTTTATTAAAAGAAAACTTTTTTGCCCACCCTACCTAATTGGGTAAAATTGACAGCTATGACGTCACAATATGGCGCCCACTCGATCCTATTCTCATTTGAATCGCACTATACTAAATCATTTAGAACTTCTAAATTTAGTCTAGTGGAATAAGTGCTTTATTCAGTTCAAAATTATTGACCCAGTGCCCAGTGGCTGTTATTATAAATAATAACCGGTTGAAATAAAAATACAAAATCGTGTTGGAATTATAGTATATCACATTCCTTGAACTTACTGTACACCTAAACTAGACAGACAAGCGCTTATATATTATTATTTAGGTATATATACGAATTATTATAAAATAGCGTACTGTGATAATATTGTATCGCAAAAACGAGGTGTGTATTGTTTTGTAATTTGAATATAGGAGGAAATAGTCCAGTATAAAATACAGTACATTATTTTATATTAAACGTACATATATTGAAAAGTTTTCGACGGATTGGCCACACATAATTTTATATTCTTCTTTTAAATATGAAGTGAGAAAATATTATTGTATTTTCAGGTTTAACATTAAATATACAAGAGATTACATATAGAATAAATTCTAAGTCCTCTGGAACTAAATATAATACAGATGTCGAGTTGAGAGACTTTAATAAATTGAGACAGGGTCGAAAAATATTTTTATAGGTATATGTATCACCGTGAAATTGTATAAACCGTTAGATTGTAAAATAACTAACGAGATTGTAAAAATACGTCGAAAGATCAAAAACTATATATTTATAATCTAACGAAAAATAATGTGTGAAATTATAGACAGCATATTCGCATCGGAAGTCTATCAACATTTTACAATTTCACTAGATTTATTACAATCTAACTGTTTTTACAATTTTACGGTGACATATGCACTGTTTTTGTCAGTGTTTATTGTAGGTATGATATAAAAATATATTTTTTTCATAATACTGAGGTCAACGCCGTAAATCAAGCTAGGAAAGCATAACCCTATTTTGGCTTTGCCACTTTTAGGTAATGACATGTTTAATTAGTTATTTGAATGCTGTTAGAATCACGATCTCCTATATGTGCATACAAACACTTTCGAAACAATTACAATATTATGGTTAAAATAAAAAAGACTCAAATTATTGAAAACATAATACATCAAGCTCAACAGCAAAACACTACATTTTCCTATACATTTTACCAATTCCCTAATAACAAAAGATATGTTACAATTTAGATACATTTAACAATATCTACTATTTCGTTTACAAATCTTGATTCTTTAAACTAAAGGATGTCCCAAAATTAATGCAAGATTTGGATTTGCCGCCATTTGTGCAGTAAAATGTTGGCAACCCTAAAAAACACAAATTGACAGCTGGCAGTTTAGGGTTAGTAATGAAAATCGGTTCACAGACGGCGAAGCAATCGGCGAACATACAAAAAAAAAGCACATACAGCCGAACATACCGCCTCCTTTTTTGGAAGTCAGTTAAAAATTGAGTGTTACATGGTAGAACGTATCTTCATTATTGAACAATATTCCAAAAATAATGAAAGCTTGGCGGCCGCAGTTCTGGTGCTCGATATCGCGACATCATAACACAGTTATTTTTGCCGAAATTGGATGATATTGATGTGGCCAATATGTGTTTCAACAAGACGGTGCCACATGTTATACATCCCGTGAAACACTTCAATTACTGCATGAGACATTTCCAGGTCGTGTACTCTCTCGTTTCGGTAATCAGAATTGGCCCCCTAGATCGTGTGATTTAGATTTACTTTATTTATTCACCATTAGATTTCTTTTTATGAGGTTATTTAAAATCACAGGTCTACGCCAACAAGCCCGCAACCACGCGTGCATTAAAGGGGGAGATTCAACGCTGCATCAACGAAATTCAGCCACATTTATGCAGAATAGTCATGGAAATTTGGACAAACGAGTGCGTATGTGTATGGAAAGCCGTGGATGCCAATGCCCGATGTGTTATTCCATAAATAACTCTATCCTATGTACTTTATGATTCAATAAAAAACTTACAATCAAAAGACTAAGAACTGTGTTTTCTATTTAATTCAAATCTTGCGTTAATTTTGGGACACCCTTTATTACCAAATACATATATATGCTAGATACTCTTCACAAGTCACACCTGCGACTTTGGCCAAATTAGTTAAATTTGGATTATTTGTTAAAGCATTTGGTATACAATTATGTCTATCATTCTAACCCCACCCATACAAAATTACTCCTACAATGTAAACGTGTCCATAAAACAAACATTGTGATAATTTAAACCACTTTGTCATTTTAATGCATTAGAAAACAAAAGACAAAGAGTCAGAGAAAATCTCTTATGAATATTCGAATCTCGATTGACAAAAAATAAGTCATACGCAAGTGGTACCTCTTGGTAACAGAATAATCTGTGATAAGTGATAACATAGCACATTTAAATGTCAAGAATGTAAAACAAAAACTTAATCATGGAAACATTAGCTGTGTTCGGCAGAAAGAAGCGCTTGTTAGCGCTGAAAAAAAAAAATACAGAATATCGGCCAGGACACATTGGCTGTCTTCTGCGGAATATAACGCTAACAAAAAAAAAACGTAAGCAAAATGGCGACCGCTGGCATTAAATAAGCAAAATGGCGGATTATGTTAGCAGTATTGAAGTTAGAAAACGTGTCCTGGCCGATAATGTTTTTTTTTCTTTTTCTGAGGAACACAGCGATTTATTAACTTCAATACTACTAGCATAATCGGACATTTTGCTTATTTAACCTTTAGTGATCGCCATTTTGCTTACGCTTTTTTCCGCCGAACACAGCCATTGACAACCTTCAGAGTTAAGCCTCATTTGTAATTAACAGATTACTTGTGTTGTCTCAAACAAAACTAAAATACTTAACAATGAGAAAAAAACATCTGCCCAAGTCTTTTGCACCATTAAAAACAAAAGTACATAATACATAACGCGAGTTATTTATATCTACTTTTACAACCTTTAATAATTATCGTAACATTCAGACTTCACTTCTTACAAATCGAGAACTAGACAATAATTATAAGAAGATTTCATAATTTCCTATAAGCTCAAAATTCATTCTCGTATTTCTCAAATTCTCCATGATTTTGGTCTATAATTTTTAATAATAAATTATTCTATTGTTTTATTTCAGTTTAATTATAATTCAATAATATAATGTAACCTTAATATAACAAAATATCATTTACTCGGCTGGGTGTGAACACAAAACAATCATAAACAAATTAATCGACGGAGACCTAGTTTGCCGTTTCACCAATGCACTCTATGCTATTAGGAGTCTATCTGAGGACCGAGTTACACTACACAAGTAGTGATTTACACGTAGTTACAATAGAAATAACCTGGCTAATACTACTCGACGGTACTTGGGTCCATATACAAGAGGCTAGCGCTAGGAGGTATCCCACTCGATGAGGTAGGCAGGGAGCGCTTGGGGAGCCCGTCTTCGAGCCAGCACGCGGAACCCACGGCCAGCGCGGAAATACGACTGCACTGACGACTTTAATTCCGACAACTGACGGGGGTCATCTTCCCCGGACTTGTGAGGGCTCAGTTGTAGACTTTTCACACTATTATTAGTAGCACTATTAGTTCTCCGAGCGTTCTCATAGTAGTTCTTCTCCTGCCGTTGTCTCAGTCGTCTGCCGTGGAAGTTTACATTGTGAGTGGTGGGTGGTGTGATGTCTCCTTCCGCAGCAGTTTGCCCAGTCTTTGCGGTTTCTTCTGGCAGTGGACATGATTTGTTGAGCTGGAAATATCAATAAATCGAATTACTTATTTAGATTATTGCGTATAGGTTATTTTTTTTTATAAATAACTAGAACTAGATGACTTCGTGCGCGCAAAAAGGGATCCCGCGGAAACCGTACATTTTGCTGCAATAAAAGTAGCATGTCTTTCCCCGTGGTCTACTCTATATCTGTGCCAAATTTCATCAAAATCGATCCAGTAGTTTCGGAGCCTATTCGATGCGAACAAACAAACAAACCTTTTCTCTTTATTATATTAATATAGATTGTATGTTGTATAAAATGATAACGCTTTTCGCTTCTGTACACTTAAACGTAACATATGTATTTTAAAGCTGTTTTTATCAATATACAGTGATTTGAGAGAAAACTTTTAAATATGAACTATGCAGGCATATTACGGTATCCAGTATAAAGCGGTCTAAAAATCGACTGTCTAAATGTATTTTTGTCACTTGCGACCTCGCGGAATTAAAAATTTAGACAGTCGATCTTCGCCGTGAGGCAAAAATCGTGCGGCAATAAATTAATCCCGCATTAGTTTCATATTTCATCATTGTTTACCTGTAATTGTAAATGTTTTCGCGGTCGTCTATATTTTCTCCTTTTTACTTCACCATTCGGGCCTATGACGATATCTTTTTCGCTCAGCTTTCGTTTCAACGGCCTGACGATCGGGCCCATCAGAGGGTTTAATTGGTTAGGTAACGAAAACCTCGAATGAATGTTAGTCCTTCCATTTTGTTTATTATATAAATTCATATTAGACGAAAACGGCATTTTGGACGGGTACGTGTTTTGCATTAAAAACGGATTGTTTTTTCCTTGAAAGTCTTTCAGTGGGGGTATAATAGCATCTAAAGTCCCTCTACTCGACGTTTCGTCGCCCGACGACTCGATTTCATGATTAAAACTATTACTATTGTACGGGCGCGCACTATCCATGTGTTGCAGAGACATTATTTTGGAATGTTCGATAATATTCTTTGTGGATAGTTTGGATACTTCTAGGTTCATCGTGGCTATCCTAGACGTGTGCGTGTTTATATTTACATTACATGTGTCATTACTGCTCGGATTGACATCGGTGCTATCTTTGGCTACATTATCTAATCGAACCGAACGGGGCAGAAGCGACTCTTCGACTGATGGCACGGGAGTAGTTTCACGATTCACTTCACTGCTTGGCTTAGCTTCGTTAGATTCGTTTAACTCTGACACTTTTTCTAAATTATCATCTTTGGCATCGGATTTTCTGGCGGTGGATGTGCATTCGGAGGGAGACGGCTGCTCTTCGCATTCAGTTAGTTTGGCAGACTCGTAGGAACTTGTGGAATCGTTTTCCGAATTTGAATTCGAATTGAGACTTTCGTGAAACCGTTTGCCCATCATGAGGCCTAACCAGTGCCCGTCCACTGGCACTATCATATGATTGTGGCTTTTTTCACTGTTGCTACTGGATGGTTGAGAACTGGAAAAAAATATTAGTTATATAAAATAATCATTGACATGGAAAAGAAACAAAATCAATACCGATAGCAACTCACCAATCATCCAGAGACGACACAGTTTGCGGCGAGGGCGCTCTGGACAGAAACCGTAGTCGCGGGGCGTATTCGCGTACCATGTCATCAGTCAATTGGAGGCCTTTCTTAACCTAAGATTGAAAAAATGACAGTAATGTTTGGAAAATTCTACAAAATAATCCCTGTAAGGAAAGGAAATTATCTCACTTGTCTGACTAAGACTGTTTGTACACCGCCACCGTCAACGGGACGTCACCGAGAAAGACATGACGGCGCCGAAGTAGCGATACATACATTTACTATAGCCGTGTGTCCACCGCACGCCCGTCACGTCAACTTAATCTCGGCCTCGTCCCCGGTGGCGATGGACAAACGGCCTTACACTAAAAATCTAAAAATAAAAACCTAACCAAGAGCATGTCAGGACATGTCTAAGGAGGGTTCCGTAACTATAAACGAGTAATATGTTTTTTTTCAAATTACTTCAAAACTTACTGTCTGATTTGGTTCAAAATAATTTTCCTAAAGAGTTTTTAGCATAGCAAGTATCTAAGTCTTATAGTATAGAAACTTGTGATTCGATAACTCGAAAATGGTTGACTTTATAAAAAAGTTCATCCCCACTTCACAATGTATGGAGAGCCTAGAATATAAAATTATTATTATTTTAGGATGCCAAATCCGAGATCTATATCCAATCTATGACTATACCAAATTTCATACGAAACTATAAGGGTTTCTCAAGTATTACGGAACCCTAAAAATGGTGCGATGCAATATAATCGGGAGCCATCAGGTAATGTATCTAGTTATACCTGTTCCAAGGCGGACAGCTGCAAAGGCGCGGGCGGCGGGCGCCGCAGCCGCAGCCCCCAGATGGTGGCGCGCTTCTTCATCTCGCGGCCGCACTTGAACCGCTTGCGCGATGACGTCAGCGCGGTGAGTATACTCTCTCGCCGCTCGTTCACCGGCGTCCGCCACATCTGCGTTAAAATTACTGTACAATACCCGCAGCATGCTGGACACCAAAGCCGTGGTGATGTCCAAGTAGGGTTACCATCTAACCGGATAAATCCAGTCTGGACCGGATTTTAGGTATATAGACCGGACTCCGCCCGGATATCATTCGAGACAGGATTTTTAATCATGTCAATAAATAGTCAATGACAATTGATAACCATTGCCAATCATCTACTGACAACGCTTGAAAATTATAATTTAAAAGTGCGTGTCTATCACAGGTGATAACGCTAATGTACATTTTGGAGTTGCTGCTAGAAATTTGGGTATCAACGTGATCACACATTTGAATAACAACTTTGATCAAGAAATTGTTGTTGACGGTTGTCCAGCTTATATTTTACCGGACTGGACTTTTTAACTGAAATCAGGACTTTTTAACACCTGGGACATATTGTCTTTTTTTTAATGTAATGAACCAGGAAACGAGCAGACGGATCGCCAGATGGTAAGCGATTACCGCCGCCCATGGACACTCGCAACACCAGAAGATGGTTCTTAAAATCCCCCCCCAATGGGCCTCCGGTAACCACACTCACTCGGCGAAACACAACGCAAGCGTTATTTCACGCCGGTTTTCTGTGAGGTCGTGGTATTTACCCGGTCGAGCCGGCCCATTCATGCCGAAGCGTGGCTCTCGCACACGCACAGTTAAAAGTCTAAGCAGTAACCGACAGTAGCAATGTTGATGATGATAACAATTTCGCAAGATCGGCGCTTATTTGTTAATGCAACGCGCGTATTGACTAATGAGCTGCAAGAAATTTTGTTTTCTAATTTTGTGGTAACTAAAGTCTAAAACTAAACTAATTAATGGACCTCAGAAAATCCGTGGATACAGACCACGAGCGACCGGTCGTGTTAGTAAACTATGGGAATGGGACAGAACTACGATGTCGACGAATTAGTACATTGTACAATATGATAAAATAAGTACGACACTTCCGTTTAAACAATTATGATAAGTTTTACGACACTGTTGTAAGAGGTCGTTCAAGTATTACGTAAGCACTGCAGGGGGCAGGGGGTCTTTGCTTTGCTTATTTTTGATGACATGAGGGGTGGGGGGGGGGGGGTCTAGATGGTGATTACGTCAGCAGTAATTATTTTCTTTTTTACACGTATGGCAACCCACACATTGACTATGCTTAAAAATGCATTTCGGGGAATTCCTACAAATTATGAATACAGTCCTCTATTCTATTCTTATAACTGCTGCTCATGAATCAATCATTTGTACCAATGCTTACGTAAGCATGGGGGGAGGGGTAAGAGCTTTGCTTACTTTTGCTGACGAGGGGGGAGGGGTGGGTTAATAATAGCAAAAAATCTCCTTACGCAATACTTGAACGGCCCCTAAACAATATAAAAAAAAGCCCTTACCTTTTCCGGTAATTGTAAAGCGTGCCAATTGTCCATTATGTAAGGCATGATAACGGTGTCCAGGTCAAAATAGTTGGGAGCGTTATAGGCCGTCAGGTTGTACAGAGCTAGATGGGCCAAATCTAACCAGCACAACTCCAGACGTCGTAGGTATTCTTCCCCACCATTACAATTTGAACACGAAAATATGTATAACCTGAAATATAACATATTAAGATAAATTAACAAGAAGAGTTCTAGAAAACATAGCGGCTAACAAACATTTTGAACTATTACTTTGTATTAATTGTACCTTCCTATGGCTACTTTATAAAGGAAGAGGAAGACCTCAGACCACCGGGTTGACAAATGTCCATTCCAGAGGGACATGAAGGAATGAGAGTGTTTGATATTTTTTCTGCAGTTAGGGGGCAGGCCCAACGCACACAAAGCGTCATTAGTGGCGTAAGTGGTATCAAAAACGGTCAATAAGAATTTTCGATTATTTTTCAGTCACCAGGCCGCGCTTGGTAGCCCGACGGTCTTTGTCGTGTCAAAAAGCTGTCAGATGTCACATAATCCTCATTGGGTCCGAGGGAAGAGAATGCATAGCGACGGTCCACGTGTCGTCGCATGATTGGGAGAACCGACCCAATGTAGCGGGAGGCGAGGTTTTCAGGCGAGCGGAAGAAGGAAAGACTTTGTATTTGTAAGATAACTTTTAACACTCGTAATTGACGGATTATAATATCTTGGCATTTACGTATAACAGCCTCCATTGTCCAGTGGCTTAGAGCTTGGTTTTCAACTCGGAGGTCGTGGGTTCGATTCCCGCGTTGGATCAAAATAAAAATTGTTGTTTGGTTAGGACAATGCAGGCTAATAATCCGATTGTCTGAAAAGATGATCCATGCGTCGGATGGACATGTAAAAAGTCGGACCTGCGCCTGATCTCTCGCCAGTCGTGTCGGTCATTCGTCCCACTTAGGTTACGAGAGTAAAGGAAGAGATAGTGCTCGTGTATACTGCGCACACTTGGGCACTATAGAATAACTCCCGCGTCGCTGGCTTGGTTTCAATGAAACCGGCCACCGTCACCGAAATCGGTGTGGGAAGCTATATTATTTACGTAATCATTCGAATTTTCCCACTTTTCTATCCTAGGTGTTGTTAAAATACATAATATTGTTTTAAAAGAACAAACAAGTCTAATGCTAACCTAACATTTGTAAAACTACACAATGTGCAAGGAAGGTAATTCACACATTTTTATTAAAATAATTGTATAAAAAACTCACTTATCACCAGCATACAATGGATACTGCAAACTCGAAACGCATCTTTGGTGAAACCACCGGAGACATCTACAGCACATGAGCATCTGGAAAGATGGCTTTTATTCAATATAGAGTCAAACGGCATTCTCACATACATTGTGTGTTGTCAAACATACTTGTGCGAGCCAGTCGCTTTTCTCCCCGCAGTAGCAGTGCGCTTCATTCTGGTCCTTGCCCGCATCTGATGCCGTGGACGATGTGGTTGATGCTGTCTGGAATGTTAATATTATTTTAGTATAATCAGAATTAAACATTACAAATATGCAATATGCACAGACATCTATTGACTAAAACACGCAAGTCTCATCGTCTGTATAGAAACCAAGCGTGCCATTATTTTTCTACGGCATGTATTTAAACTTGCGACAATACAATTAAATTTTGGATGTGAAAATACCGAATATTGAATACTAAATAACCAAGTTGGCGAAAGAATGTAAGGAACAAAAAATTACTAATAATACCACTGAATATTCCAAACTGGCAGACAGATATTATTTTAGCGAACAAAAAACCATCTTGGGGACAATTTGTGTGTAAACATAAATGTTTACACACAAATTGTCCCCAATGTCCAATTGCCTAATCTTAAATTAAAATTTAAGATTAGGCACATATATTTTCCCTGATATAGGTAACTCAAAAACATACAAGCAGCGAAACGAGCGCACATGAAAAAACCATGAAGGGGCGTACAAAATTCCCAATGTTTAATATTTCTCGGTTTTAGGGGGGTGTAGATATTATTGTGTAGATTCATTTTGAAATTTAAAAATGGCGGATATTAATTTTTCGTAAAATTGATATAGGTGTCATTTACCGATTTTTCTGGGTGCTGGATGCGAAATTGATATTCATTTTGAAATTCCAATATGGCGGACATACTTAATTTTATAAAAATAATATGGGTGTCCTTTTGTTGGTTTCTGGGGGTGCTGATTACAAAAAAGTTATCCATTTTAAATTTCCTTAGTAACCCCGCAACCTCATATTTTCTTCATGATGGAAGAAAAATAAATTTGAAAATCCTGAATTTTCTAAAATTTCTATAGCTTTATACATCGTTCATATCTCAAAGTAGAGCATTGCCATATTTTTTTTCTATAATCGCTTCTATCTTAGAAACGATGCATCCTACTTGAAAAATAATGAAAATTACCTCCCCCTTAATAACCTCCCAACCACCTTTTTTATGATGGGAGAAAAAGAAATTCGAAAATCCTGAATTTTCCAACATTTCTATAGCTTTATACATCCCTCGTATCTCAATGTAGAGCATATTATTTACATTTTTTTTATAAAATTGATTCTATCTCGGAAACGGTGCATCCTATTGAAAAAATAATGAAAATTTGCTCCCCCTTAGGAACCCCGCAACATCATATTTTCTTGATGATGGAAGAAAAAGAAAAGAAATGAAGATTGAAAATTCTCCATTTTGGAAAATGAAATTGGAAGACAATTTTGTAATCAGCACCTCCAGAAACCTGGAAAAGGACATCTATGTTAATTTTAATTGAAAAAAAAAGAAAGTGTACGCCATTTTGGAATATTTCAAAACGGATTTTATTTTCATATTATTCTGCACCCCTAAAAACCTTGAAAACGACCCATGTCACCCCATGTCAAAGAAAAACATACTCCAACAGTATACGAAAATGGGATTTTCCGTAGCCTGCAAATTGAATTTTTAGTAGCCATTAATTTGTCAACCAAATCTGGTTTTATAGCTGCTTACACGGTATAATAGTCACCAACTCGGAAATTAAGTCACCAACTTATAAATTTCGGTGCTAATTTGGATTAAATTTCGCCACTTTTTATCTGCCGATTTTTGTATTTTTTGTCACCTCAGTGATTTCGCCAGTTTAGTAATTTAGTCGCCAACATATTAATTCGCTGCCAAATTCAGTAATACAGTATGCTCACGTGCAGTCGCCAACTTATTTTTTGTTCGCTGGATTAATTATATCCCTTTTTCTACCTACTGTGATTGTCCCCGAGTGAACGATTCAAAGGCCGTCGCCACGCGCCGCCTCGTTTTTATTCACTTTTCACACAATTCATTAAAAAAAAGTCCGATCCATTATTGCTGACCATCTACTAATTTAAAAAAAAACTACACTCACATCACATGGTGGCGCAAGCTCCTGTTGCTGCCTTCTCTGCTGTCCTCCCTTGAATCTGATGAGGTCTGATCTCTTCAGCGCCCTATTTTCCGCCGCAGCCACTCTGTACCTTTGGTCCACACATCTCTTGCAATGCCATGATGCACCTGTTCCATAAGATATTTATTTAAATAATAATATATTTACTCAAATTATCTAAGTCGAATGAAGAGAATAAACAATAAATATGACCATACTCGTATATTTAAGAGATTATAACATCTTAGTTAAGAATAAATAAAGAATATAAGAACAAAAAAAAATAACATTTCAACACCGATACACATTAGAGAACAGAAAAGTTCCAATTAAAAATGCTCACCATTAATCCACGACTCCACGGGTGGACTATGGCATTTTGCATGGTACCCTCTGCCGCACATGTCACATGCAATAATCGCATTGATGGCGGGACTGGCGGCCGGGCCCTCTCTCCTCTTGCACACCACACACATAATCCGTCCATCATCCACCGAGGGGACGCTGAGCAACTTGAGCGAGGACACTGGGGCCCAAGCGTGTGTTCCGTCACCAAACTTGACGAGGCACCGCGCCACGCCCGTTCCGACCTCACACGAATCATTATCGTTGCTGGTGCTTAGCTCTACGATTGTGCCTAAAAAATTGTTGTCTGTTAAGTTGCGTTTACGGACGATAATTGTACGTGATAACGTCGTCACAAGCCGATCGTGCCTCTCTATTGCTTGTTCCGCGCTCTCGCACACTCGGCTCAGGCGGAACGTGACTTCATGCGTGCAGCCAGCGTTCATCGATTTATAAGACGTTATCACGTCAAAAAAATTATGCCATATACATTTTGTAACTAGTACTAAACTTTTCCTGTCTGTATAATTGCTGAAACCTATTATCAACCTTTGTTTCTATACATATTAATAATAATCTGAGATAACATATTATTATGAAAACTATGGTTATGGGACTTGGGACATATTTAAAACTTTTTTTTTCTATACTAGCTGATCAGAAGTGGCATAAAGAAATAACTACCAACATACACCTATTGCAGTTTCTACACCAACAACTATGTATGAGTAAATTTAAGGTTGTTTTAGTATTTTGCCAATATTTCTCACCATTAAAACCGTCCCTGAACTTCCACAATTATTTCAAGACCAAAATAAGGCAAATTGATCCAGCTGATCTCAAGTTTTAGCACAACATGAGATCTATGAATTGCAATCCAATTTTTTTTATATAAAAATAATTAAAATTATTTTAGTCCTTTATTTATCTAACAATTTAACTGTTAAATCTTTAGTCAATATCTTCAGTACTTTAGGCTATGATAAGAGATAAGTTAGTAAATAAATGTGGCCTTTTATTAATTACCTTACCTAAATAATATTTTCCATCCTTGTTAGGAACAAAGACGTCATCACCGCATTGGAAGGGGTTGGTAGTGTTTTTCTCTGTGTTGGTCGTAGAGTCTGGCATGGCATCCTGTGTTTCTTCCTCTTTTTTTTCATTCTTTTTGTTAGGACATGGTGCAATTGTCTTGTCAAAGTTGCTCAATAGTGCATCGATCAGGGAGATCTGCTTTGACACCTCTTTGAAAAAGGAAAACACTATAATAAGATATTTTAATAATAAGTAATTATAAGTTACTAAAAATTTATAACTAATTAGGGTTAGCCTTCTAAAGAAGAAAAAAATATTAGTCTTGAATGACTTATGGAAAAATAATTTATATTGGGTATTTTTTTATTTCATTTCAGGGAAACATCACTAGGGAGTAACAGGTATGTACATGAATTAAGAGTCCTATTTTTTTCCAGTTGCTTTGTTTACTTTTTTTAACATGGTGAAAATTTGTTTTATAACATTGCCTACCAATTTTAAAACATTATTTACTAATTAAAATAAGTACCTATATGTAAGTATATTGATTTAAAATGATTGTGTCACAATATTTCTATAGTATTTTTCAATGAATTGGTGATGCAGAGGGTGCAATATGTACACTGAACACAAAATTTGAATTTTTGTGTACTCCACAGTCCACACTAATGATATTATTAATTTTTCTACATTTCATATTCATTATTTGTTTTTATGATTCCATACCTCAAAAGGAAAAAAAACGATAATATGATCACTTTGTTGTCCGTCCATCTGTCTGTTTTCATCAAGACCTTTATTTCAGGAAGATGTAGAGATATTGAGTTTAAATTAAAACTCACTCAGATCTATTCGCCATTTGGGTACTTCCCTCTATATTCTATAATAATTCTAGGTGAATTATGAACTCTGGCACAAGCATGACTTGTAGTATTTATAACAATGTTTAAGACGAAACATCAAGGGTAATAAATAATAAAAATAAATAGGTATTTATAAAATCTGTTGCTGTCCCGCAGTGCCCCATCAATGTGTGCGAGTGAGATAGAGACAAATGCAACTTGAACTGAAAATACCTATTCAAATCAATAATTTGTAGTCCCCTGATTCCTTCTTCAAAACTTAATCGATTTGAGTATTTTTTTCATTAAAAATTAAAAAAAAGGCTTGAACTGTGTTTTGTTTTTTTATATTATGTTTTCATAATATAATTTAGTCAAAAGACATGTTTGATTTTGGGCCAGTTCTATGTACACTACATAGGTAAATAGGAAAAAAATATGGGAATAACATAAAAATACGAAAAAAATAATTTGAAGAAGGGTACATGCGTACAAAAATGATTATTTGAAGAATTTTTTATTGCGAGAACACTATTTTTAGGGCGGCCATGACAGTTGTTTTGACTTGACTTTTGACGTAGTAGACAGTTTTACGAAGAGACAACGTCTTGAATGCCATACGTCTTTCTTTGTCAAAAGTCATGTCATTGACAAAATGACATTATTTAGTTAATTTTGATCTGATCCGCCATGTTTTATTTTACTTTGTGTTGCTCTCCTTGACGAAGTTAATAAAGAATAGGAAACGGTTACTATATTATGTAGCTATATTTACATATACTGTACGTAGGGCTGGCCCAGGCCTCATACATTTCTTGAACATCGTTTTTGTTTTCTGGATGTTTGAATACAGTGGAAAATCTGTTTTATTTTTAGAGTTTTTGAATGTCCATATCACTTTTAATAATTAATTTATGAAGAAAATTAAATCATGCTAATAGTATCCATAGATATTCAGGAAAAAAATTGTTACTCTACCGGCATTGTCCAGAAAGGAAACAGTAGACTATGTTTGTATGTCTTTCCATACATATCATGGCCCTGGTGTTTCCTCTTAAATAACATTGTTATAAATACGACAAGTACATAAAAAGACAAACTGAACACTGCACTTTTGTAATTAAATCACAAAAAGTAGGTCTAAGGTCTAAGAGAGGGTCACAATCTCAAATTGAAGCTAGTTTAAATAGGGTATCACATGAAAGACTTTGAAGTGAGACAGTGAGCAAAACAAATAGTTTTTTTTTTAAATGCATAAATTTTTATTTCAAATTAAAAAGGGTAACAATGTATTTATTGACTTGGCAACAACTAGATTTTTACACTAAGTTGTACTTAGTGGTCTAGACTGTGCACGGCACATCTAACTGGGTGACAACTAATAGCTTCTCCATAAAAAATTTCATCACCCATTTTCAGGCTTGACAAAAACTGCAAGACTCGATTTCTGGACTACTATAATGTTCCTACTTTGTACTTTGAACACTTGGTGGGCAAGTCTAACTCACTCTTGTCTTAATAACAGAAAGTTTTACCAAATACTTCTAAAAATATTGCCAATCAAGGATATGAAATTTTGGAATACTTATTAAAGATTTTTTTAAAAATGTGTAAGTATTGTAAATATTCTTTGAAATTAAAATAAAAAATATTTGATGAATTTTATATAATAAGAATTATTTGATAAACTATTACAAACTCACAAGTGTTTAGTTTTAGCCTTGAGAATGTAACTCTAATAGCAAAATAAATAAACAATATATTTACACTAACTAACGAATATGACAATTATACTTACATAATATATCCACATATTTGGAGCAAGAATAAACAAAAATATTGAGATCATTATTTTTGTTTATGGGTTATAAATATTAGTAATGTGTAGGTTGAGAAATATATTTAAATATGTTAAATGAATGAATTTGTTAAATGAATGAATTCCAACAAATTCAATGTTAAATGAATTTGTTGGAATATAATAGTGATCTAAATGCAAAATAACATTTTAAGATGTTTTTTACTTCATGCAGTACATATTGCAACCAATTTTATTCAATTTCAATGATTAAAAGGAAGGTTTTGAAAAAAATCTACTAGGTACAAAATAAATGCTACATTATAACTTATACGAGGTCCTGCACCAGTACATAATCTTATCTTTATCATTATACTCTCTTCATAATAAATTATTATGGAAGCTTGTGATCGAGTTAATAGATCATGATTAGAATAGAGGCCAATCGTAACTAAAGTGCAAATAAATAATTTTGAAAACGATCGTTTACTGGCTGAATTTACAAATATTGAGTGAAAATACGAAATGACAGAATTAAATACGCATCTTATCGTAAATTTATATTGTAAAGAGTTAGTAAAGAGTTTTCTGAGAATTTGTACCAGGCATGCTTACAGATTATCTAATAAAACTCTGCTATCTGTAAATAACTACTCACCAGCGTTAATGTCCATTTCAATTCTCCTCAAAAGTGTAAATAACGGGGCATTACACCTTTAATTATTATTTCAAAAATCATACTAAGAATAAATACCACAGCATTGGCGCTATTGCGGCCATTATAGTAGTCAAACGAAACTGTTTTCCCGCGGTAACCTAATATTACATAAAAATATAACACAGCGTACACGGCAGTGATTATTTCATTTCATTACGTAAACTTAATTTATTAGTTTTATTCACAATAATCTAAATAAATCAAATCAAATGTTAAATAAATTTAAAATAACACTGAAATGTCTAGTTGCAAGTCTCTGTCGAATAATTTTTTTTTGGCATCTTCTTTAGTCTATGATTTTTGGGTTTCGTCTATTGTTAATTGTCTTTTGTCTATGTCATCTATGATTTAGGGTGGCTTGGTAGAAAAATAAATTTACACTACAGGTGTACCCAAAGAAATAGGAGTTCATAGAACTAAAACAAAAATCGAAGCCGTAGGCAGCTATTTGTCTCACAAAACATCAAAGGCAAATCCAATAAGAGTGAAAGAGAAAGCCATCTCTATGTCTATACGTTTTTTTCGAAGGTTGCTCCATTTTGGAGTCCAAATTGGAGTCCAATTTTAGACGTTGGAATTACGACTTTATTGCTTTAACAATAAGTGACATTTTGAATTAGTAGCAGTAGATGTGACCTGAAGTTAGCCACTGACAGCTAATGTCATTTGTTTACGTGTGCATTATGATACAAGAAGAAGAAGAAGCAAATCATGTATTTATAATGTTATTTGGTAAAAATCTCAGTTTATATTAAAAAGTCTTATTAGAAAACACAGCCGTGCTCAAGTTAATATGGCCCGTTTGGTGTAGGGCTGTTAATCACACTCTGCGAGGAAAGAAAATCGTGAAGAAGTGTTAACTTTTCACCAGTATGTTGAGAATTGTTTCAGGTTATATAAATACAAGCAATTACACTGAAGTTATTATATTCTTGTAGATAAATGTGTTTATTGTCCATTATATGCGGATTTCAACAATATATAATAGAAATTTTGTATAAATTTCAGAGGTTGTGTATTTACATAGTGATGTTTTGGATATCGATAAACCTTCGAAAGAGAAAATATGTTAATCTTAAAGAAAAATGTTTTGCTTACTTTTTATTTACCAAACACCATACAATTATACAAATTAGTAAGATCTAAAATATAAACTAAGTGATAATATATAATATAAATTAGTGTGGTGTATTTTTTATTAATTATAATTATTAATTAATAATTCCTGTATATTATAATCGAGTTACGGTTGTACATCATCACAAAAACATGTCACAAATTTTCAAATTTAACTTTCCTTTTTGGTTTTGCAGGGAATTAGATGGCCTTTTGCAAGGATACTTCTTTGTACTTTTTTAATTGACCAGAAAACGGGCAGACTGATCGCCAGATGGAGAGCGATTATCGCCACCTATACATACTCGCAATAGGAGGAGTCACAAGTACGATCCCGGTCTTAAAATCCGCAACTACTCCTTGAGTACCCGGAGGCCGTGGTATTTATCTGGTCCAGTTGGACCGTTCGTGCCAAAGTATAGCTCTCCCACGTAAACGGACTGCTGTGCTCTGTTTTCTTCACACATTTAGCTCCATGCTGACAATCTGAGAGCTTTTTGGTGTTGTCGTAACGTGTAAGCTAATAAATGATGTCCAATTGTTAATAAATAATAAATATATCTATTAAAATTTCCTGTTTTCATTTATCTTTCCACGTAGGTACCCCAACTAAAGGGAGAAATGCATAAATACATAAAAAGTATATACGTCTACTGTTTATATATTTACCAGCTGTATCCAAGAGAAAAGTATCCTATGTTTTAATCCAGAGATTAAACTACTGCCATACCAAATTTCATTGAAATCTGGTCAGTAGTTTTTGCGTGAAAGAGTAACAAACATCCATCCATACATCCAGCCATCCTCACGAATTTTCATGTTTATAATAGTAGTAGGATATAGAACTGACAAGTCGATTGGACGATAGCCTGCATAGTGTGTGGGTGTATAGTTCAAGAGACTAGCTTCCCCAACATACTTCTGTTTGTTGTAGACAATACTGCATAAATTCGTTTTTGATTGACTGATAATAATTTATAAATCACAAAGGTGCATAGATCATTACGCATAAATTTTCCACTTTAATCATTCTATCTATTGGCTGCAAACTGCATTTAAATTCATTTAATAGTTTAAAAGATCTAAGCAAACATAAAGCGGAATAAAATACTTCATTTTATGATATGAAAAGATTAACATTTTCATCATCATTTTGATTTTTATCGACACAAAATGCCGACTAGGGACTTCACTGGCGGACGGGAATATATTTACATATGAAGTTGCTGATAAATACGAGCAATGCAACTTGTAACCAACTTCAGACAGCTGATCTGTCTGAAGTTGGTTACATATGTTCAAAACCTGTAACCGTCTACAAAAATTGAAAATAACGAACAACTAGATATCTCTTTCTTTCTCATTGGCATGTGTCATATAGGGGGATAAGGTACGATATATAATTTTTCCTCTTGCTAATAGCCTTTACTCTTTATATTATAGTACTGTAAACAGTATAATAAAAGTACAGTGCGACACAAGATTAAAAATAAATTATTTCGAAACTAATCAAGATTCTATATCTGGCAACATTTTTTTGTTCGTCAAAGTTGTCAAAAGCCTGCTAAATTTAGAATTCGGTACCTATGTTGTTTAATATAAAAGTGGTCGAATCTTTGAGTATATAACCACTAGAGAGAGTTTTAGCCAGCAAACGCGTGTCCTTTTTTCTGCTTGTGTGCATTGTATTAGTGTACGTGCAGGGATGTAACGTATATCGATATAATATCGATAAACTACTCGACTTTTTTGTGGTACTTATCGACGTTTGTAGATATTTTTATAATTCTGAATTTTTATTTTATAAACATATTTTAAGTTTTATGTCATTAGTTTATAATGTGTAAAACTCATTAAGTACCTTTTTAACTTAAGATATAGGTATTTGAAATTAACAAGATTTTATTAGATGTGTAAAAAATACTGTGTTCTTATTAGGTCTGTTTGTTTGCATGGGCTCCGAAAGTACTTGACCGATTTTGATGAAATTTTGCACATATATAGAAAATACCACATAGGCTACTTTTTGCGGCACGGCATTTCTTTTAGCGCGCACGAAGGCGCGGGCAACATCTAGTTTTTATCATAAAAGCGTTTTCCCATTATACACGATATCGGTTAAGATATTATTATTATTATAATTGCGTATTTTAATTATAAAATAAGTATTATGAGAAAACGTTTTATTAATAACTATTTACATTAAGTAAATAAAATTACTCCCTATATCTACCAATTTAAAGTTTACAATTCCTAACAATAGGGAATATGCATAAAATATAAAAATAGCTTAAAATATAATAATATGATACTAGACAGAAAAATAAAGAAAATGGCGTGAAAATTTTCAATATCTGTTGATAAATGAGCAAGATATGAGCGGTCAAAGTTTGTAATCTATCTCTTTCTAGCAAAACGAAATTTAGTATGAACTTTCTATGAAAGTCGTGTTATGTGACGTCACGATACACGTCGGATCTCTCTGTCTAATAGACCACTTTAAACGTTCATATCTTCGTTATTTTTAATGATATCAAAAAACTGATTTTACCATACGGTTTACCAAACAAGATAGATCTATATAAATAAATAAAAAAAATACGTGCATATTCCCTATTCTGCACTATTGTAATAGAAATAGACCGTTCATAAATATTTTTAGCCGACTTTAAAAAAAGGAGGTTCTGTGTTCGGCTGTATATAATATATAATATTATGTCAAATAAAAATTTCTCCTTACAATAATTGTACGCATTATTTTTAGTTTTAATTATTATTATGAAAAAGAAAACAAATATGGCGGCGCGGGGCACTTGCCATTTAACCAATCGGCACGGTAAATATTACAATGTAACGAAAAATAACGTGTAAAATTGTAAGAAATAATTTTTATTTGAAAATCTGTCAACATTTTATAATATCTCTAGTAATATTACAATCTAACGGTTTTTAAAATTTTATGGTGACATATATACAGCCAAACACAGAACCTCCTCTTTATTAGTAAGTAAGCCTTAGTAATACCGACCCGATAATATATCCCGACGGACATACTATCAGGAATCTGGAAGGCCAGGGGAAATTCAGAGCATTGAAAATATAACTCTGGACTGATACAATAGAACTGAAAATCGAACACACGAGTCTCATGTCAAATCTGACAACACAAAAAATTTGCGTTCGATTTCCTCTCCTTGTATTGTATTTGCATTTTTGATTAGCATCTAAATAGTAAATATATTGAGAGATTAGCTGAGTCAGTCAGATTACTCACTTGCTTGGGGGCCTAGCAGGAACAATTGTCAATTGCGTAAACGTTACGTTATCGAAAGAGATTTGTATAAAAATTATGACAGCGCTCATACAATTGACATTCGATAACATTGCATTTACGCACCTGTCAATTGTTCCTGCTAGGCCCATATTTACAGGAATAAAAGTGCTTTTCTATCCGATATCAAACCGATAATGTGAAAGACCTATGTGTTTCATATATTTTACTTGCCCTTGCATGGCTATTGAATATCGATTACTGTATCGGCATTCAATACCGATATCGTATTCGATCCGGATCGGATAATGGAAAAATGCTCTTTGTGCATTGTAATTGGAAACTAAATAAAAAAAATATGTTTAAGAAAGTATATATTATCGTAAGTCTTCTTAATTGTCCGGTGAAACAGAAATATCTTCCCCGTATCAATACCGTCACACCAAGCTGTCTCACTGGTGGGACACACTCTTCTAATTTTCGCATCTAACTGCTTCAATCTATTCGCCTCTTCTTCCGGAGCATTTCCGAGACCTAATAAAACCGTTTAGTAAAAGTTTATTATCTTTATCGATAAACTCTTGTGTCAGTAGGGCACATCACTCAAAATACGCAGAAAAACAAAGCTTTTATTTTGCACAAATTATTACTCATTACGTGATATTCATCATTAAAGCGTGATATAGTACGAAAAAGGGTTCGTTAAATTTAATGATTATCTGTTTATATTATAAAAATACTCATTATTTAGTTCACAAAACATTGTTAAAACATTACGTGTAAAATGATAATTCCAAGTATTTGACACCTTCTGTCGTCATTCTTGAGGCACAATATGCAGCGGAGCAACACATATTAGATGTTTTAAAATTAATAAATACTTTACACATTTATTTTAATTGATAAAATACAAAAAATACACAGAGCTACTGCTCTGCAATGGCCTACTGAGCTGGTCATAACATGACACGAAACACGCGTTTATACACCGATATTTAAAGATCTTTCTTTCCAAAGACTTCTAAAGACGGAGCTATAGTTTTTGAAAGTTGGTACTATTGTTTTCTGTTGCTCTGTCTTACTAACGATGTGTCAATACGAGCGAATGAAAGAGCTTATATCGGTGTATAAACGCATGTTTCGTGTCATGTTATGACCACTTCAGTAGGCCATCGCATAGCAGTAGCTCTGTGTATTTTGTGTGTTTTATCAATAAAAATAAATGTGTAAAGAACATTTCAATGTAAAAACATTTAATATGTGTTGCTCCGTTGCATAATGTGCCTCAGGAATGACGACAGAAGGTGTCAAACACTTGGAATTATCATTTCACACGTAATGTTTTAACAATGTTTTTTGAGCTAAATAATGAGTATTTTTATAATACAAACAGATAATCATTAAGTTTAACGCACCCTTATTCGTACTTAAGCACGCTTTAATGATGAAAGTCACGTATTGAGTAATAATTTGTGGAAAATAAAAGCTTTGTTTTTCTGCGTATTTTGAGTGACGTACCCTACTGACACAAGAGTTTATCGATAAAAATATTTAACTTTTTATCAGGTTTTGGAAATGCCCCCAAAGAAGAGGCGAATGAATAGATTGAAGCAGTTAGACGAGAGAATTAGAAAAAAGTGTCACACCAGTGAGACAGCTTGGCGTGACGGTAACGATACGGGGAAGATATTTATTTATATTTCACTCCGGCCAATTAAGAAAACCTAGAATAAAAACTTTCTTAAAAATCATTTTTTATTTATTTTCCAATTAAATTACCCTAAGAGCGTTTTTCCATTATCCGAACCGATATCGGTATCGAATGCCGATATAGTAGTCGATATCCAATAGCCATGCCAGGGCAAGTAAAATATATGAAACACAGAACTGTCTTTCAAATTATCGGATATCGGATCAGATCGTATAAAAATACTGCTGGGACTATTATAATTATGCTCCGGAATCCGAAAGCCCGTAGAATTTTCTGATCATTTAAAATAGTACTCTGCGCTAATACAATAGAGTTGAAAATCGAACATATGAGTGTCGAGTCAAATGTCAATGTCATAATAGGTTGGGGAAAAAGTCTTTTCGCATTATAGTATGTATGAACTTGTCATAAAATATCTTGGGCTATACCAATTGTATCTGGCTGATTTTGGTATCATTAAAAAGTTTTAATTTTACAGAAGACAATTCCAAATTCAAATTTGGTAAATTTGAGATTTTCATTTGTTTTTCTTATTGTTAAAATGAGTGATTCTTATGAAGAATTTCGATACATTTTAAAATTTTATTACAAAAAAGGTAAAAATGCAACACAAGCCGCGAAAAAAATTTGTGATGTTTATGGACCTAATGCAGTATCTGTGAGAGTAGCGCAAATTTGGTTTAAGCGTTTTCAATCCGGAAATTTTGATATCAAAGATGCACGTCGCTCTGGTCGCCCTGTTACGGACAAAACTGTTGCCATTTTTGAAAAAGTGGAGCAAGATCGGCATATTAGTAGTTACGATGTAGCTGAAGAACTGGGGATTGACCACAAAACGGTTTTGGCGCATTTGAAAAAAGCTGGGTACACAAAAAAGCTCGATATTTGGGTGCCTCATGAGCTCACTGAAAGAAACCTAATGAACCGTGTACTCATTTGTGATTCTTTATTACGACGTAATGAAACCGAACCATTTTTGAAGAAGCTGATAACTGGTGATGAAAAGTGGATCACGTACGACAAGAACGTGCGAAAAAGATCGTGGTCAAAGGCCGGTCAGGCTTCACAGACTGTGGCGAAACCCGGGTTAACTCGCAACAAGGTGATGCTGTGTGTGTGGTGGGATTGAAAGGGCATTATTCATTATGAGCTGTTACCGCCAGGCAGGACCATCAATTCTGAACTGTACTGCGAACAACTGATGAGATTAAAGCAAGAAGTTGAGAGAAAGCGGCCGGAATTAATCAACAGAAGGGGTGTGGTTTTTCACCATGATAACGCTAGACCTCACACATCTTTAGCCACTCAGAAAAAATTACGGGAGTTTGGCTGGGAGGTGTTAATGCATCCGCCGTATAGTCCTGACCTTGCACCTTCAGATTTCTACCTGTTTCGGTCGCTGCAGAATTCCTTAGGCAGTGTCAGGTTGACATCACAAGAGGACTGCCAAAACCACTTGTCGCAGTTTTTTCATCAGAAGCCCCAAAATTTTTATAGCAATGGGATCATGTACCTACCAACAAGATGGCAAAAAGTTATCGAACAAAATGGCACCTATATACTTTAGTCACTACTCACTTGTAAATAAACTTTATAAAAAAACCTTTTGAATTTTTATATAAAATGCGAAGAAACTTTTTCCCCAACCTAATATTATAATATTATATGTTCAGTTGTTATGTTCATCACATGTTATTATGTTCTGCTCGACACTCGAAACTTCCACTTTCAACTTTATTGTATTAGCGCAGAGTTCTAGTTTTACTGCTCTGAATTTTCACCGGGACTATACGGCGTCAGAATCCGCAGCTACGGGGAAAATTTGAGCATTGAACGTAGAACTATTTTTAAATGGTTGCCGTATTACTCTGTGTTCAATTTCATATTTAAAAGAGTTCTGTATTCAGCGCCCTGTTTTGTTCTGTCCGGGAAGATTCTGGAGAGTCGGTTAATGAGAACAGAGGTGTACCCTATCTGCTCCTATAATCCTCGGTTCAATTTTTATCGACACTTTCGACCGCAAGACGTTTTCGCTGCGTTTTAATTAAAACAAAAAAAAAATAGTATTCCATTTTCCCTTTGAATTTTGATATCTCTCTACGCCCCCTCTCTCAGGAAGGCGTGCGACGTTAGAAACTCCTGTCAGATCTGTTCCGTTTGATTTTTGGAAAATTATTTGCATTAATAATATGTCTTGCTCCGCGGTACATTGTTCTTCAAGAACGACGAAAGAAGGCGTAAAAAATCAGGAATTATCCTTTCACGCGTAAGTTTTTATGACAATGTGTTTTATGTTTTTCTAGCGACCCGCCCCTGCTCGCTCGAGTCTAATGAATTTATATATAAACCTTCCTCTGAATCACTTTATCTACTGCTACTTAAAATGTGTTAACTAGATCAAAAGATAATAATGAGTATTTTTTAAGTTAAATATACAAATTGTATGTTGTTTGTTTGCCTTGATTAAGCTACTGGACTTATTTTGAAAAGAAAATTGACACATAAAGGTAATTTAATATAGAGTAGACCACGGGGAGGGCTACTTTTTATCGCAGGAAAATGTAAGGCTCTCAAAATATTTTTTACGCGTATGAAGTCGCGGAAAACATCTGGTGCTTTAATAAGTAACGTAATGACTAATGAGTAATAATTTGTGGTAATTTTATTTCGCATATTTTTGAGTGATGTCACCTTACACTATAGAGTTATCGATATAGCAGCTGTAGTAACACAACTTACTTTTACGCCTCTAGTCTATACTAATATAATAAAGAGGAAAAGTTTGTTTGTTTGCATTGAATAGGCTCCGAAACTACTGGACCGATTTTGATGAAATTTGGCACATATGTAGAGTAGATCACGGGGAAAGACATAAGCTACTTTTTATCGCGGAAAAATGTACGATTTCTGCGAAATTAACTTTGGCGCGCACAAAGTCGCGGGCAACGTCTATTTATCGATAAAATTGTTAATTATATTTAATTTTACTAATCGTTCTGTTAGATTTCCGAAATGCCCAGATAGAAGAAGCGAATCGGTAAAAGCTGTCAGACGTGAGAATTGGGAGCCTACGAAATATTCTAGGCTCTGCTCCAAGCACTTTGATAGATCATGTTTTGTCGCCGGTTTATCAATTAAAAAACTTAAACCTTATGCCATGCCAACCATTTTCGAAGGTTATCCGGCATATTATCAAACGGTAAGATTTTTTAAATAAGTTCTACCTATTTGTGTCCACAATACAACGCTGTACTGTGAAGTTTGCCGTGTACCTGTACTTTTCATAAATTGTTCCTTTATACCAACACTATAAACTGATATAATAATACTGGCGTTTTTTCAAACTTTTTGTAAAAAAAACATATATTGTACAGTTGGATAGGTAGTGTATTGAAAAAAAATTGTATTTTTTTAGGCACAGAACAAAAGAAAACCACGTAACCCCATAAATGAAGTTGAGTTTTCACCAAGAAAGCGAAAGAGGTTGCAAGAAAGTGGTGTCAACCCAGCAGATATGCTGACTTCACCACAGCATGCAGTTAAAATTTTAACTAAGCTAGCTAAAACTAAAATGATAGCTTTGCAACGATTAAAAAGTATTAAAAAATTACGAGAAGACAGACGCAGGCTCGTAAAAAAGAATGCTTACTTGAACAGTGTTATAAGTGAGTTAAAAAATAATAATCTTTTAAACACTGAAGGTCTTGATCTATTGTCAAGCATAGGGGACAAAAATAAAGACCTACTTTTAAGATTGTCACGAAAAAGTAGCAACAAATCTTGTCCCAAAAAAATTTCGCCTGAACTCCGAAAATTTGCTCTTACACTACACTTTTTATCTCCCCGCGCATATAAATATGTTAGGCAGCATTTTGAATCGTGCTTGCCCCATCCAAAAACAATAAGCAAGTGGTACCAGGCTGTCGAATGTGAACCAGGATTCACAAAGGAATCTTTTGAGACTCTCAAAATGAAGTCTCAAAAGCAAAAAATTTTTGCTGCTTTATCCTTAGATGAAATGGCCATAAGAAAGTGTGTTGAGTGGGATGGACAGCGTTCTCACGGTTACGTCAACATAGGAAATAATGTGGACGATGATAGTTTGCCTTTGGCCACTGAAGCACTCGTTTTTATGCTAACTGCCATTAATGGGTCGTTCAAAATACCCGTGGGATACTTTTTGATAAATAGTATCTCAGGAGCACAAAAAGCCGAACTCCTCCGTACGTGCCTAGATTTGTTACTCGAGTCTGGGGTCAACGTAGTGACCATTACTTTCGATGGGGCGCCAAACAATATTTCCATGGCTAAACATCTCGGCTGTAGTTTTGAAAAAAACGACTTGAAGACTCAATTTGAACATAATAATACAAAAATTTCAGTCCTTTTCGATCCTTGCCATTGCCTAAAATTGGTTCGCAATACTCTGGGGGACAAAAAAGTAATATATAACGGAGATGCATTTGGCGAACAAATTGAGGCAGGCACATTTAGATTATACAAAACAAAAAATGAAAGTTAAACTAGCCGCCCAAATGCTGAGCAAGTCAGTGTCTGATGCACTTATGTTTGTCGTAATGACTTGAAATTAAAAGACTTTGAAGATTGTGAAGCAACTTCTGAATTTATTTGTATGTTTAATAATTTATTTGACTTACTAAATTCAAGGAACCCTAGTGCTTATGGTTATAAACAGGCAATTTTACCAAAAAACTTAGGAAAAACATACGAACTCATTGATAATGGTATGAATTACATAAAAAATCTGAAATTCGATGATAATAGTTTCGTTGTTAATTCACAAAGAAAAGTAGGATTTTTAGGGTTTCTTGTTTGCTTGCAAACGCTAAAAAATATCTATAAAGATTTGCTTACACAGGAACCGCCTAAAGTGCGCTTCATATGTACATACAAATTATCTCAGGACCATGTTGAGTTATTTTTTGGTGCAGTGCGATCGATGGGAGGGTTTAATAATAACCCTTCTGCAAAACAGTTTAGGTCTGCATTTAAGAAACTGCTCATACACGCTGAATTTAAAGTAGCAGAAGGAAATTGTATACCTTTAGAGGATATACCAATTTTAAATATCACAAAAAGCTTGAACTATGTAAATAATATTAACGAATCTCTGGTTAGATATAGGATGATTGAGGAGCACGATCAAATATCTCGAAATGACTCTTACCACCAAGATGATCATTCTTACATAAATGACCCAAGCCAACTTACCGAATATGCTGCCGAGGTTATTTATTATATATCGGGGTTTGTAATAAGAAAAATGAAAAATAGTCTTGTATGTGAGGAATGTTTGGCAGCGTTAGAAGGAAATCATAAAACAAACTCGCTGACAAATAGGAAAGATATGGGAGGACTAATTTACCCAAGTGATGATGTGTATTACATTTGCAAACTTTGTGAAAAGATGTTACAAAAAACTTTAATTCACACTCATCATAGTAAAATAAGTAGTAAAAATGTTCATAAAATAACCACAGACGTTATATTGCAAACCATGCATACATCAAATTATTAAAAAAAAATTCAATCCCTCGATGTACACGTATTAGATTTTGGAGTTACAGATGATCACAAATTTTTACTTATAAAATGTATTTGTCAGAAATATTTACAGCTTCGAATCCATTTTATAATGAAAAATGCTGTAAACGAAAACAGTGTGAGGCAGATGAATACAAAATTGATTTTGTTTAAGGGTCATTAATATTTTTTTCGGATCTTCTGATGGTAAACTTTTACTGCCGTTCATGGTTGCCTGCATTTTGATTTGACATTCGTAATTATCTGTAACACCAGAGGAGTGACATGTGCATTACCGGTCTTTAAAACCCCAACCAAATCAAAGGAGACTCCGATACTCTCTCGTGACACACAACGTTATTTACATGACGGTTTCCTGTCAGCTCACCCACGGTAAATTTACATATTTTATTTTAACAACAAACAATTAACTAATTTTATGCCATGATCGAACAGGATTGAAATTATTATTTTATCTGTTAAGCTCAAATTAAATCTTGTAAAGGTTTTTTTTTCCAAAACTACAGCCGACAGTATGCTAGTAAGATTGTTTGGCTCCATCGAAAGTAATGATTAATGACCAAGCGGTGACGCCGGGCAATGGCGAATGCTTCTAGGTTTGTAAAACTAGTACCTACCATACCAAATTGCATTAGAATCCGTTCAGTAGTTGTTGCATGAAAGAGTGACATACTTCCATCCATGCATCCATCCATCCATCCATCTTCACATGCAGTAGGAGGATCACTTGAAACTTTGTAACAGTGAAGCTTTATTATTAGTAGAAGGATCACATAAAACTTTGTTACAGTAAAGCTTTGTTGATGGGGTACACGAACGATCCCGACGGTATGTAATTACACCCAGTATGTATACAGCCGAACATAGAATCTCCTTTTTTTAAAGTCAGTTAATAATTATTTTTAATCTAGTCTAGTTCGGTCTAGTCTATAACAATAGTGCAGAATAATTGTTAGAAATTGTAAACTTTTGATATAGGTAGTAATTTTATATGTCTATCACCATAAAATTGTAAAAACCGTTAGATTATAAAATAACTAACGAGATTGTAAAAATATGTCGAAAGATTCAAATTATATTTAAAGAATCAATCGAAGAATAATGTGTTAAATTATAGGCAGCATATTCGCCTCCTAAGTATTTTAACGTTTTACAATTTCACTAGTTATATTACAATCTAACGGTTTTTACAATTTTAAGGTGACGTGTATGTTGCAAATATTAATAAAACGTTTCCTCAAAATACTTTTTTTATTCAATTCATAATTAAAATTCACTACTTGTTTACTCGCCTTTGACTATTGTATACGGCTGCTGTCAGCGACCATTATCGATATCGTATCGGATAGTGGGAAAACGCTTTTATGATAAAAATAAAGAACTCATAATTTTTTTACACATAAAAATTATTTACTATTTAACACCAAAAAATATTGTTAATTTTAAATACATGATGTTAATTTTAAATATCATAAATTAAAAAGGTGTTTAATGAGTTTTACATTATTTATATACTGATGAAATAAAACATAATTATGTGTTTATAAAAAATCAGAATTATAAAAATATCTACAAATGTCGATGCCACAAAAAAATCAAGTAGTTTATCGATATTATATCGATATACGTTACATCCCTGCACGTACACTAATGCAATGCACACAAGCAAAAAAAGGACACGCGCTGACTGGCTAAGACTCTCTCTAGTAGTTATATACTCAGATCAAATAAAAAACCAAGATAGCGCATGGCGTTTGTTTGAAGTGAAGCCTAAAAAACTACGCTACTTCAATTTTACACACGTGCTCACACACACACAAACAAAAAAGTACTTAACTTTTTGTCAGTATAGATTAGTCGTCGCGACGACTCATTCGATACTGTCGAAAAGTAGCGTACTTTTTTGCTTGTGTGTGCGTGAGCGCGTGTGTAAAATTGAAGTAGCGTATTTTTTTTAGGCTTCACTTCAAACAAACGCCACGCGCTATCTTGGTTTTTTATTTGATCTGAGGTTATATACTCAAAGTTTCTTTCACTCGTATTGACACATCGTTAGTAAGACAGAGCAACAGAAAAACATAGTACCAACTTTCAAAAACTATGACTCCGTCTTTAGAAGTCTTTGGGTCGAATTTTTTTGTTCTGGGCTTCAGTCGTAAAAGCAAACAGATAATAATGATTAAGGTGCTACGGAGCGGTTCACGAAAAGTTAATTTTCAAGTTTTTATTGCAGTGTTTGGCCGAAAATCAGAGCTAGAAGCATCCCTAAACAATTTGGATGACAATTTCGAGTTTACAGCAGGTTAAACTGGCAAGACAGAAATAAAAAAAAAACTAAAAATGAATAACACAAAATATATAATACAGTTTGCTGTAAGCTCAGTTTCTTAAAAAGTATCGTTTTTTCAGTTTACATTAAATCCTTTTCCTTCTTTTTTTATTAGATGGTATCATTCGCAAGACAATAGATAGCCATTACACATATTATATACTGATCACAGGATAATATAAAAATTGAAAATAGTTTTTATTTCTTACTTCATGTATCTCCGTTACTATGTTTTTATTATTTACTAGCTTTTCCCCGCGACTTCGTCCGCGTGGAATAGTTACTTTGGGATATCGCTAAAATTTACCCGCGACTTCATTTACGTAGAAGAAGCGCTTCCACCTCACGACTGCCCGCCCGCTCCGCGCGCCTTACTATAGCGCGCATGATTATTTTATTACTGCGATATCTTCTAAAATACTCATTGAAATCAAATGATGTAAACGGCAAATTTCTTCTAGATTAAATGCTTGTAATGAATAACGTATTTACTTGGAAAAGGATTAATATAATCTTTATGAAAACACCTTCACAAATAATGCTTACTTTTAGAACAAATTTGGTAAGTATAAAAAGGTTATAGTGAGCCAACCTTAAAAGATAGACATATACTGTCGCGGACTTTTTTTTAGAACTTTTAAAGGGGAACAATTCTGCCATACATCATTTTAGCGAAACTTTAACCGTTTCCGCAGCGTACGTAGCGAAAGCTCTCAAAAGGAAAAAAAGACCCCCGATTTTGTAACATTCTTGATTGGTACTCCGCTCGTATTGAGTTTAGCATGATGCTATATAGCCTAAAGCCTTCCTCGATAAGTGGACTATCCAACACAAAAAGAATTTTTCAATTCGTACCAGTAGTTCCTGAGATTAGCGCGTTCAAACAAACAAACAAACAAACAAACAAACTCTTCAGCTTTATAATATTAGTATAGATTTGATGATTTAACAGTCAATATGGTGAAAAAATTTTGTGTATATTCTTGTCGAAGTGAAAGTTATGCTAGTTGCAATATTTCGTTTATTAGTAAAATTAGTAAGTTAATTGTTAATGTTAGTCTAGTTATTCTAGTATAAAAGTGTTAACATTAAAGCAACTGACGTTATTAAGAGTTATAGCTGTAATACGTTTTGTTATAAACTAGTCAGTAGCGACTCGCCTAGAAAAAAACGTGTGAAGTCGAGTAAGGCTTTTAAGATAATATAATAAAGTTTTTATAGATTTCCCAACAATGAAGAAATACGACAAAAATGGCTCAATAGTGTTTAACCCAAAGACTTCTAAAGACGGAGCTATAGTTTTTGAAAGTTGGTACTATTGTTTTCTGTTGCTCTGTCTTACTAACGATGTGTCAATACGTGTGTATGATATAGCCAAGGAATTTGTAAGTATTATATACAACATAATACTTACAAATTCCTTGGATAGAGCTTATATCGGTGTATAAACGCGTGTTTCGTGTCATGTTATGACCAGCTCAGTAGGCCATTGCAGAGCAGTAGCTCTGTGTATTTTAGTGTTTTATCAATAAAAATAAATGTGTAATGGACATTTGAACATTTAACAAGTAAATAAATGTTGCTCCGCTGCATATTGTGCCTCAAGAATGACGACAGAAGGTGTCAAATACTTGGAATTATCATTTTACACGTAAGGTTATAACAATGTTTTGTGAACTAAATAGTTAGTATTTTTCTATACTAATATTATAAAGAGGAAAACTTTGTTTGTATGTTTGTTTGTTTGTTTGTTTGTTTGTTTGTTTGTAATGAATAGGCTCAAAAAGTACTGGACCGATTTCAAAAATTCTTTCACCATTCGAAAGCTACATTATCCACGAGTAACATAGGCTATATTTTATTTTGGAAAAAAATAGGGTTCCGTAAAATATTTGGGTTTTTCGGACACAAGGTGTAAAAAATCAACCAGAAAAGTTACTTATTTTGCGTACGCTGCCTAAACTATAAAAGATAGAACCATAAAATGTTCTAATCAATTGTAGATCTTATAAATATCTACAAAAAAGTCCGCGACACACTATACCTATCTATGTCGAGTGAGGCACAACAACCATTTTTTTATTTAGAAATCTTGAATTTTTTTTGGACTACATTTAAACGCGTTTATTTTACTCATGCTATTAATCCTTATCAAAATAAATTATTTCATCACTAAGTACAGTTTATTTAGATAATATTTGGTCTTTGAATGATTGAAATTGGACGTGTGGTTTTGAAGTTATGGCGAAATTAAAATGTTACGATTTCTGCTGCACGGCCTGATGCGAAGTGGGCGTCACCAAGGCGGGGGTGCGCGTGCGGGGGGAGTTTAGATCTATGGTATTTCATAGGATAAAAGTATACCCATCTACTTATTTCATTGAGTTTTAGTAGGTACCTATATTAATTTGTTTCTGTTTGTTTTGACTAGATTTCGTCCGTTTTGTTAAAGATTTAAAGACATTCTGTAGTATTAGTATCAGTATAATTGTACCCGTGCGAAGCTGGGGCGGGTCGCTAGTATAATATAAACAGATAATCATTAAGTTTAACGAACCCTTTTTCGTACTATATCACGCTTTAATGATGAATATCACGTAATGAGTAATAATTTGTGAAAAAAAAAGCTTTGTTTTTCTGCGTATTTTGAGTGATGTACCCTACTGACACAAGAGTTTATCGATAAAGATAATAAATTTTTACTAAACGGTTTTATTAGGTCTCGGAAATGTTCCGGAAGAAGAGGCGAATATATTGAAGCAGTTAGATGCGAGAATTAGAAGAGTGTGTCCCACCAGTGAGACAGCTTGGTGTGACGGTATTGATACGGGGAAGATATTTCTATTTTACCGGACAATTAAGAAGAGTTACAATAATATATACTTTCTCAAACGTATTTTTTTTATTTAGTTATCCAATTATTTTACATTATCCGATCCGGATCGAATACGATATCGGTATCGAATGCCGATACAGTAGTCGATATTCAATAGCCATGCAAGGGCAAGTAAAATATATGAAACACATAGGTCTTTCACATTATTGGTGTGATATCGGATCGAAAAGCACTTTTATTCCTGTAAATATGGGCCTAGCAGGAACAATTGACAGGTGCGTAAATGCAATGTTATCGAATGTCAATTGTATGAGCGCTGTCATAATTTTTATACAAATCTCTTTCAATAACGTAACGTTTACGCAATTGACAATTGTTCCTGCTAGGCCCCCAAGCAAGTGAGTAATCTGACTGACTCAGCTAATCTCTCAATGTATTTACTATTTAGATGCTAATCAAAAATGCAAATACAATACAAAGAGAGGAAATCGAACGCAAAATTTTTGTGTGTCAGATATGACATGAGACGATTTTCAGTTCTATTGTATCAGTCCAGAGTTATATTTTCAATGCTCTGAATTTTCCCCGGCCTTCCAGATTCCTGATAGTATGTCCGTCGGGATATATTATCGGGTCGGTATTACTAAGGCTTACTTACTAATAAAGAGGAGGTTCTGTGTTCGGCTGTATATATGTCACCATAAAATTTAAAAAACCGTTAGATTAATATTACTAGAGATATTATAAAATGTCGACAGATTGTCAAATAAAAATTACTTCTTACAATTTTACACGTTATTTTTCGTTACATTGTAATATTTACCGTGCCGATTGGTTAAATGGCAAGTGCCCCGCGCCGCCATATTTGTTTTCTTTTTCATAATAATAATTAAAACTAAAAATAATGCGTACAATTATTGTAAGGAGAAATTTTTATTTGACATATTATATATTATATACAGCCGAACACAGAACCTCCTTTTTTTAAAGTCGGCTAAAAGTATTTATGAACGGTCTATTTCTATTACAATAGTGCAGAATTGTTAGGAATTGTAAACTTTCAATTGGTAGATATAGGGAGTAATTTTCTTTAATGTTAATAGTTATTAATAAAATTTACTTATTTTATAATTAAAATACGCAGTTGACTGAATAGTGTGAAAGAATAATGCTACTAATTATTTCATACATTTTACTCGCCTTTGGCTATTGTGTATCGGCTATCAGCATTACTTACCGATATCGTGTCGGATAATGGGAAAACGCTTTTATGATAAAAATTAGATGTTGCCCGTGCCTTCGTGCGCGCTAAAAGAAATGCCGTGCCGCAAAAAAGTAGCCTATGTGGTCTTTTCAAGTACTTTCGGAGCCCATGCAAACAAACAAACCTAATAAGGACACAGTAATTTTTACACATCTTATAAAATCTTGTTAATTTCAAATACTTATATCTTAAATTAAAAAGGTACTTAATGAGTTTTACACATTATAAACTGATGACATAAAACTTAAAATGTGTTTATAAATTAAAAATTCAGAATTATAAAAATATCTACAAACGTCGATAGGTACCACAAAAAAGTCGAGTAGTTTATCGATATTATATCGATATACGTTACATCCCTGCACGTACACTAATACAATGCACACAAGCAGAAAAAGGACACGCGTTTGCTGGCTAAAACTCTCTCTAGTGGTTATATACTCAAAGGTTTTAGTAAGGCAGAGAATTACATAAAAATCTGTTACATATTAATGCAGCCATCACTTCATACCTTTATGATTTTACACTATTCAATCTCGTATGTTTCAGTATGTTTCAGTATACGCTTCAGCTGTATGTTTCACAATTTGTCTCACGCAGCTTTGCAGTTTGCCACAGGAGAAAATATTATTGTCACCCTACTAGAAAGGGACAAACGGCCTCTCTTCCAACCTCTCGCTCGGCTCGTTTTTTTGCTCACAGTACTCGGTCCTGTTGTTATTCCTAGGTCCATTATCATAACCCTTTACCCAGTCGGGTAAAAAAAAGCAGCTGTCATTTGTCAAATGTCGATTGAGATTTGACAAAAATGCAATTTGTAAAAAATTGTGATTTGTAAACATTTATTATAAAAAGTAATTTACAATACGTACATACAGTCAATTCTTTATAAAAAGACTTGATCTTATGTAATCATAATATCAGTAATTAAGTGACTATAGTGAATAAGTCCTTGCTTGAAATCGTAGCAAGTGGTAAATAGTGAACCTTAAAAATACTTAAAGTTTAAGTATTTTTGCAAAAATAATATACATACCCGTTTGTTTTCATCCTTCATGGGTAATTCTGGGTTAAAACAACACTATGAAACTGCGTCCAAAACAGGGGTACTACAAATATCTAATAGCAAGCTGAAGGAAATACCTCAAGAAGTGTTTCACTTGTCTGATCATCTGAGAAATTTAGACCTATCCAAAAATAAAATAACAATCATCCCCGATGATATAAGTAGATTTAAATTAATAAAACAACTGAACTTGAGCAGCAACTCGATTCAAAATGTGCCCAATTCGTTGGCAAGCCTCAAGAAATTGGAATTACTTAACTTATCTCATAATAGTATTGTCGACCTTCCCGATTCGTTTGTTAATTTTAGCAACTTGAAACAATTGTACTTAAATAATAACAAATTTAAATTCTTTCCCAAACAATTACTTGAGCTGAAAAATTTAGAAGTTATTGATCTTTCCAATAATAAACTTGTATCTTTACCCAATGGATTGTCAAAAATAACAGCAGCAGAAATGAATTTAAGTAGAAATGAAATATCAAGTCTGAGTGAAGACTTACATGAAGCTCCTAAGTTAAAGATTTTGAGATTGGAAGAAAACTGTTTAGCTTTGGATGCAATAAAACCGAGCCTGCTCAGAGACTCGAAAATTCACACATTGAATGTCGATGGCAACCTGTTCGAACCAAAACAGCTGGCTTCCCTTGAGGGTTATAACGAGTATACTGAGAGATATACAGCCATGAAGAAGAAGATGTTTTAATAACAAAGCACTAGTTTTTTATAATATTTAAAGTTGCATAAATATTTTACCAAGATAATTTCTATTACACAAATTGTTGTTCGCATTATTGGTGGTCAATTTAAAAGTCAAGCAAAATTATACTCTTTACATCAAAAAAAGAACTTTGCAAATTGGTCCACAGACAGTGGAATTATATTTGAACATACAAAAAAAATATATACCTATTTATACAGCCGAATGTATAACTGCCTTATTTTTTTTTGGAGCTTAAAAAGACTGTTATAAATTCTATAATTTAAAACATCACAGTAAATGATACGTACTAGAAGCAGTTTGTTAAAATATGAAGAAGAAAGTAATTGTATTGTACATAATTAGCCTCCAATCTAAACAATTAGAGCAGAATTCATTTAAAATATTTATACGATAAAAATAATCTTTCTGTTTTTGAATGTTGGAAGATAATTTTATTCTAATGTAGGCAAGAAACCCTGATTCTTATCAATAAAAAAGTTGTATCAACCAGGCAAGTTTTTAGTTTCAAAGAAAATTTTACAGCTATGAATGCTAATTGACTAATTATATGACAAATGATAAAATCGGTAAAAGCACAAAATGCACAATTAATATGTAATTTATAATAAATATATATTGTTACTGTACATAATATTATAATGTGTATTTGAAAACATTATTTTTTTAAATGTATGAATACTTTAATAATTGTCCAAATAAGTTAATTTATTGTAAATAAATTATTATAAAAGTAATATTTTATTTATTTATTAGGGCATGCTAAGAGTAATCTATCTATATATGAAAGGCAAAGCTGATTGACTGATGTATCAACGCACAGGCCAAACCCTTAAGGCTAGAAATTTGCTACCCAAGTATTTCTCATATGACATAGGCATTCACTAAGGAGGAATTTTTCGAAATTCAACCCTCAAGGCAGTAAAATAGGGGATTAAATTTTAAAACCCAATTTCACGCGGGCGAAGCCGCGGGAAATAAATGCTAGTTAAATATATACCGGGGCAGAATAAAGTACATAATAGGCAGTAACCACGCATGTTTACCTATAGCATCTGTGATAAGCAAATCAAGGACGCTGCATATCAACATGTTGTAAACATTCTCTGCGAAGTTACTATCGTGGGTCAAATAAATTGCTTTACGGAACAAATTATAAGAGAGTTCAGGACCAGCAAATGAGCAGACAAATCGTCTGATGATAAAAGATTACTGCTGCCCAAGTGTGTCATTACAAGTGTTTGCTAGAGCACCAGAGAAGTTGCAAGTGCGTCTTTCAAGTTCCCATTTCGCATTGGATACCAACTACCAAGTTATATATTTGTCGTTATTTTGTCCATATAAATTTTGAGGAGTTCTCTCAATTCCTCGCGGATCCCATCATTAGGTCACCAATTTGGTGACAACGCGACGGGACCAATTTCGGTTTATACTTACTCTTTACACTGTAAATGGTATAATCGACCCCGCCGTGGGTTTATTACCCTTTACAGTGTACCCTTTACAGTGTAAAGGGTATAAACCGAAATTTCAAGTCAAACCCGCGACCTACGGCTTGTGCACCAACGCCCTCAACCACTAAGCCACATAGGTCGTTACTCGTAAGGCCTCTATAACTGCAGAATCCAGAACTAACAAAGTTATCGAAGTCGTTATATAGTCAGATTTTTAGAGCCAGTCGTTAAGCTTTTAGAGGGGCCCGCCCTATTAAAAAAAATGCCCTTTAAAAGTTGATTAACTCGCAAAAGGATACCTAAATTGAAATAGTAAATACATATTTTTAAACCCTAAACATAACAATTTCGCATAAAAGTATTCGAGACGAGTGTCACGAAATCATACTTTCAAATTTAACACCTCGTCCCACCCTCGTCCAGACTATTCGCGAAGTAGGCTGAAGTTGGTTGAATAAGACAGTGTGCGCACCATAGATTATACAGATATATACTAGGTGCGCACATTGGTGCGCACCAAGTGCGCACGCAGTACGCACTTCTTTTAGTTTAGCCCTTTCATACTTCGGCTTACTTCGCGAGTAGTCTGGAACTCTGGACGGGACGGGGCACCGGGCATAATGTTTAGAGCTGTAGCAAACCGGATGTATTCGGTACTGAGTAACAGGTGCGTCATCTAGTACCGACTACCGAGTAACGAAACGTTACACATGAATAAATTTCGTTACATTTTTTGTAGTATAGGTAAAAAACAGAAAAATGAAAAAATGCACATTCCGCAGTTTGGTATGTTATGTACTTATAATTAGTATGCTTTCTAAAAATTACGAATTATGCGACACCGCGAGTCGCAACTCGCGACATCATGATATACATGATATACGCGTACCTACGCAAAACGTAATACGACTTGATTCGTTGCTTTAACATATCATAACATGTTATGAGGTATCAGAAGTAACGAGCATGGGCGTAGCCAGGGGGGTGGTTTAGGGGGTTCAAACCCCCCCCGAAATGGGCCGGCTGGTATATATAATACAGAGATCTGACCAATATACAGAGGCGTATTTAGATATTTTGCGCCCGAGGCCAATTAACATATTTTGCCGCCCCATTAACCCTATCTGAAAGATGATTTATACAGCCTGATGACAGCCTAAATCAGAACTTTGATACTACCCCCCCCCCCCCCGTAGTCGTTTTATTTTCTTGAACCCTCCCCGAAACTAAAACCTGGCTACGCCCGTGGTAACGAGTAATAACGTAATGATAGTAACGAGTACCTACTAATTGTTATAGTAACGAATACCGGTACGCTTTTTTCGTTACTTTATACCTCTATATTTAAATGTTTTATCGTTCTGTTATCATGTTGGAAATACCGCGATCTGTGTACTTACTGTATAATAATAATACAGACTACAAAGTGAGTCAGTAACTCAGTAGTGTGTGTGCGTTGGGCTCGGGCGGTCTATTGTGTCATTCAATGAATCAATTGTGTCGCGCTTAATTTACGATCGCACGATCGTAGTTGTTTTTATAAGTTTTAAAATTGTTATTTTATATCGAACATAAATTCAGTGGGTAAGTCCATATTTCATTATATTATATTTTACTACTAGATGTTGCCCTCGACTTCGTGCGCTCAAAAGTTAATTTCGCAGAAACCGTACATTTTTCCGCGATAAAAAGTAACCTATGTCCTTCCCCTTCTCTTTACTGTACTGTCTGTAGTCTGTACCAAATTTCATCAAAATCGTTCCACTAGTTTCGGATCATATTCAATGCAAACAAACAAACAAACTTTTCCTTCTTATTATATGGATAGAATATTATTACTGCTAGATTAATTTTTTACTAGGCAAATTAAATAAAACGTAGACTTCTGTACCTACTATGTACCTACTACTATGTAACTACGTATATATTAATTAGTTAAATCTTGATAACAAGCTGCAGGAGATTATTATTAAAATACCTAGACCCGTATTCTTTGAACAAGCGTCTAAATGTGGTCTAAATATTAAAAAGTTTACTGTTCTACTTGGGTGCATACCTACTTAATACGAGTATAGCACTTTTTATAGATCCAAAAATTCTGTTTTACCTACCTAGTCGATAGTGAATTAGAAACAGGAAAAAAATAAAATTTTGGCTGTTTTTAATGCAAGTATGTACCTAGTGCGTAGCTACTAGCTACACGCGCAATACATACATATAAACTAACCGACCGACCTCAGTTGTTGTTCGACAAAGCTCTGTCTTCACTTTTTAATTTGGTTTGAGCTACAAAATAAGACCGTAACCGGTCAAACCAGGGTGTCACGTTAAAGTCACGTCATGCAAGTTATACTGCGATTGGTAGGCGGTGTGTGATTTCACTCGGAAGAAAGTTACGTCAGGTTAGTTATAACTTAAAAGTTAAACAGCAGAAGCGTAGCGTGCCTTGGCGTATAATAATAATTTGTTTGGCCTTAGGAAGGGTAAAGATTTCTCACAAAAGAAAATAAAATATTAATTTATTCATCATAATTATCTAACCGATGTAGAGTGTTGCCAATTTTTTCATGAACGCACGCAATACGCGGGAAAAAAACAAATTCCTTTTTTTTACTTTTGTCATTTGTGAAATAAAAAAAATTAGGAAGTTTTTATCTCTTCTTGTAGTATCTTACGTCATACAAAGAACACACCCTCCAATTTTCAGGTCGGAGTTTCGCCGGGAATGTCAATCAGCGATGTTGTGTAATTTTGTATTATTTTTCTAAATTCGTGTAATTTCGGTTTTTAATGTATAATATTGGTGGAATATTAACCATCAATTATTCGTTGAGGTGCACTAGTGTGAAAAAGTGATACAACTACAAAATGCGTGCTAAATAGGGGATCGGACTACATCTGAAATATTTAGTTTCATTAATATATCCAGAAATATTGAGGCATTACTAGGTACTTGGTAAATGTAAAAAATATATTATTTTATGTGTAGTTTACTAATTAAATACATTTAAAAGGTACCAAACATTTTTTTTTTGCGAAATTGGTAAACCTACATCATTAGTTTACTTACATCATATTTAAATACAAAAAACATTCATTATGGTAAAGTATGAACTTAAACGCACAAATATCGGAGATATTTGCAAATATATTCCTGCGGTCGTATACTTCATACACCACCTGCAAGTGACGTCATGTTTAGTAAGTATGGAGCGTTTTTACGAGACTCGTAATTTTTTTTATACAAATCGCTGTACCTTTGAAAATATTGACTTTTGTTATACGGTTTCTTCTGAGAAGTTACTCATATTTAAGAGTACTATTCATTTATGCAATAAAAAAAAATCAGTCCGCGTGCCTATTGGGTTTCCCGCCAAAACTCCTTAGGAAGTTTCAGTAAAGTGTCTACCACTTTACTGAATCAACTTTGAATTTTTGATAATTGTTTAAATAAATATATTGATTTTATTTAATTAAAATTGATTGAAAAGATGCAATATGTATGTGATTCAATATTATGGCTTTTATGGTCAATTAATATGACCTTACAATGACTTACTTTTAGATAGCATAATATGCTTGGACTACTTCGGAAAAAGTCGAAATCACTAAATATGTCTATCTATATAAATTTCGAAGAGTTCCCGCGATTCATCATGAATCCCATCAATTTTCCCCGGCTTACCAGATTTCGGGCAAATAGTCTCACCTCCCCTGGGAGGCCCATCTGTCAACGTAAAATTGTAATAACGGTATTCGGTACCGAGTAGGTACCGACCAAACCTGGATTATCAATCAGGTCATTTCACAAAAAATATTTGGATAAAATTATTATAAGTGATGTTTTGACCTTATAATTAATAATATGTTTGTTCACGCAACAGTTTATTAAATTTCTGCTAGATAAGATGTTTGTACTGTACTAACCTGATTTGCAATAATTATTATTTAAAACACGTTTGAACTAATTTTATTTCGTAAGATACCTACACGTGATTTACAGTTATAGGTAAAGTTATGAATAATGCCTATTTGTGCTAATAAAGACACCTACATAGCTGGTACCTAAAATAAGAATTATGTAGGTTTTACCTACCTACATTATATTTTATCACGTTGGGTGTGTATGCCCCGCTGTTTAAAAAAGTGGCAACCACAAATTAAAATACTTACCATTAGATTGTTGAATAATTTTCATTCACATTTAATTTCCTGAAATTATTTTAATTTAGATCCATGGAGAAGTGGAGTTAATAAATATAATATTGTTAATCACTAAACACATTTTATATTAATAATCGTTGAAATTAGCTAAATGTATGATAATTCACCCAACCTCCTGTAGATATGCGACCTTATTGTAACTGGCATGCAAGTAGGTACTAGCATTCCTTATTGATAATAATTATGGCAAAAGGTCAAAAGCGGTACACCGTACACCGCAGATATCTGCGACTGTACACAGGGCCGGATTTAATATTAGTGCCGCCCTGGGCACTGAAGGAAATGCCGCCCTATCAGTGTAATTTTACTTAAAATTGTAGTTTTTATCTTATTTCTTACGAATTCATCAATACATCTGCAATCAACTATAGGTATCCTAACTAAGGGCCATCCACATATTACGTCACGCACCCATATCACGCTTTTTAGTATCCCTGTACCTGTATTTAACATGTACTGTCACATTTAGTATGACCCCTCTCCCCCATCCGCTGTGACGTAATATGTGGATGGACCCCTATGATTGATTTTATTATAATGTATTATAAGTACATAGGTATTTCAATAATATAAAAAATATTTGTTTTTGTTCTAAGAATTAAAAAGGACCAAAAATTGTATGCGCAGTGTCAATCAACATCTATCAACAGATTTCAAACCTATCTCAGTTAATAGCTCTTACCACGCTGATAATAATTATTTAGTAATATGTCGACTATCACCAGGAGTGGGGTTTAACGTTACTGTTATAAGAATTAATAATTAATATATTGTGCAATGTTGATAATTGTAAAAAAATAATATAGTGTTCTAGAAATTATTTCTTTCACTTTCCAAATTTTGCCGCCCTACAAAATTTGCCGCCCTGGGCACTAGCCCCGACTGCCCCTAGTGTAAATCCACCACTGACTGTACATCCATACACCTAGCACAGGGGTCGGCAACCTGCGGCTCGCGAGCCACATGCGGTTATTGCGGCTCTTTGAATGTGGAGCTGCGGCTCTTTAGCACTATACGCAAATAATATTAATTTCATAAAAAAAGGTTTAAAAATCTGAATCGATAAACGAGGATAAGGCACCATTTATATCTCTCAGTCACTTCAGCTGGCTGGTTGCGGCGAAAATCGGTATTCCTAGCAGCCAGAGGCGTAGTATATAGTAGAGTACCGCGTAAGGCGTGGGCGACGCGACGGGACGTGGACCTCCGCCTGCGGCCTCGCGCCTCAATTTCACATAACGCGGAATTCAGATGCAATAAAATATAAATAACAATATTCTTATGTACCGACGTCCTGTAGGCCTTAAGCTGTTGATTTGTTGAATTTTTACTATACGTAATAAATACCTACCCTACCTACCTACCTAACTAACTACCCTAATAAATAAATAAATAAATTATATAGTATAATGGTCAAGCACTGACTCCAAAAAAGACATTCATATCCCCGTTCATCCCTTTAGGGGTTGAATATCAAAAAATCATGAAACAAATGTTTACTTATTTTATTTTAGGACTATATTTACAAAGTCCAAGCCGAAATGCTCATTAATATTTTTTCCCCATACAAAGTACCTACTAATACCTACCCATTTTCATCCCTTAAAAATTACTACGTGCTGACTAGGAGAGATGCTCGCTTGCTGATAGGTCGTTGTAGTGAAAGTGCTCGATGAAGCCAATGATGGTTCGACCAGGCCGCGGTGCGTTGAGGCTGGTGGTCGAGATACCCGATGAGGCTGCAGCTGGCTGGCGTTGCACGGAGGGTCGGGCGGGGGAGATAATGTCCAGCAGGAGGCGTATTCTATCGAGGGTCACCAAAGTGGAAACATGGAAGGGCCACAAAGGGAGATCTCCGACCGAGCGGGTGGTGAATTGTGAAAGCTTCGATAGCGTGATTTAGGAATATAGCACTACTTTATCAGCCAAGAGGTTGATCATAAGTTAGAAGTTTGAGTTAATCTCTTTGGTCTCAGTACTAACGAAAGATATAATGTCGTTGTTGACTGTACAATTTATCCCAAATAGGTGCGGTAGTGTCGTTCATTTGGCAACGGCCAACGACACTACTGGTAGTGCGGCTGGTAGTGTCGTTGCCAGAAAATGGTAAATCATGCTAACAACATCACGAAATTCCAAACAGATCTAGCCACAAACAAAAAAGTTACATACAAATGTTGATACCCTTTGCAAAATGCCTTCTTAGTGGACCTATATTCTTACAAGAGGAAGGCAACCGTGCCTTTATAATATTACCTTATATTTGGACCGCCAAATATTACGTTTCTAGCTTCAGTAGTTTTGCCTCGGCATTGATGAATCAGTCATGCTCATGAGTCAGGCGTTGTTACATAATCTATACATATAAAATCCTTTGTCCTGAATGACTGACGGATCAACGCACAGCCTAAACCGTTGATCGTAGAGACCTGAAACTTGCAAGGCTTGCTCTATGTAATGCGTAGGGATCCGATAAGAAGGGATTTTTAGAAATTCGTCTCCTAAGGGGGTGAAAAGGGGGAAAACAGTTTGTATGGGGCAACGTGATTCCTTGGTCCAATCTACTTCATATTTTGCACAAATATTATGTAACAGAATTAATGGAATTCGTGTATCATAGTTAATTGAACTTCGTCTCCTAACGGGAATAAAAAGGGAAAGAAAGTTGTTTGGGAGCGATTTGCTTTAAAGTTGATATAAATACTCCTTTGTGCTTTTGATTTAAAGCTCCCACTCACAAGCGATCGATCGATTTAGTCTTTACAGTTTAAACATTTACTGGATTCGTAGTTGCAAGTAAATCGGTTAAGATAAAAATTAAATATAGTCTGAGATCCTAGGACCACCTTACTATACTTTTTATATGAAACTCGTATATATATTATATACGCGTAAATTTTGTTCCAACTTTTGACCCCCACCGCAAAAACTAGCTGGTAGGTCTTACACTAATCATTTTGTGTAATAGTTTGTCGTTAGCAATTTACTTTAAAATACGAATTAATTTCCAATTTGATCTAAGCAATCGATAGCCCGTGAGTGGGGAGCTTTATTTTTATTTTGACATAATATTATATTGTCATCGTGTTGAAAAATAAATCTGACAAGAATGCGAAAATTAAATTTGTTGAAAATCTTAGTCTTAAAAAAACTAGGCACCTAAATATTTGCGATTGCTGCATTAATTATATATATTTATAATACTTATTATATTACATACTATTTCAGTAGAATATTTTGAGTGAAGGTATAATTAAATTTCTTTCTCTTTTGTTGTTATATGTAATATTTAATTTATTTGTGCTTGATTTATCAGTGTTTAATACATAGGTTTTTAGTTTTTAACCCAAAACAATGACTTTTAAGATTTTCTTAAAAGATTTTTGATCTGTACGTTTGTGCGCGCTAATCTCAGAAACTACGTAACGGATTTTTATAAAATTTGTTAGCGTAGTAGTTTAGCCCTTGGATAAACACATAGGACTCACTTTTTATCGCGGAAAATTTTTGGGTACCTACGGGTTCCACGCGGTTAGGAATTAGGATAGCTCTGCTTATAATTTTGTGTAAGTATTTCAATTCAATCGGTTCATACCTACAAAAAGTTTTATCAATCTAAAAAATAACGTAGTATAAAATGCTATAAAATAACCAGATATTAGAATTGGTTAAAACTTTACCTAGGTTAATCCTAATCATTAATATGTATGATTATTATATGAGGAATAAGTGAGAAGCTAGATAGATGGCTTCGTGGTCGTACTGCTAACTTATCTCTCTCTCAAACTCTGTCGTGGTCCCAACTAGGATGGGCGATCAGAATCCAAAATATTTTTATTAAGTTCAAAGTCCACAACGTCTTCCCATTCAAAAGATTTTCGAAATCGTTAAAATACTAATTATCGGCTACAAAGATATCCTTACTTAATATTATACCTAAACGCGAAAGTTTGTATGTACATAATAATATGTTAAGTTTTTCATGCAATAAAGTAAAGTAAAGAAAACACATAAAGAATTTTGATGAATTCAGGTATGGTAGTAGTTTATCTAGAATTAACACAGAATACTTTTTGCAGCTTATTAAATTTTATTTATGGTACAGTTCTCAGTAGATTTCTTGAGTGTACCTTCGTAGGTACGGACTTCGTAGTCGCAGGAAACATTCAAATAAAATACACCTGATGCGGTTGTGCAGTGCCTACACCATTATGTATTCAATTTTGGTATTGGTATTTTCCCGAACAAGCTTTCCCTCTGACGCAAGCGAAGCTGCGGGCAAAAGCTAGTATTGTATAAAGAACAAAGGACAACCCTAGACCGTCTTACACTGTCATTTTAAATACTTCAAGCACTTCTACTCTATTACGGGTATTATTATCATAGGATTAACTCCACGTGATATAATAAGAAATTGCGTAGGTTTAAATTTTTGGGGTTCAACGATGCTTCAATGGCTGTGTTCCATGGAAAATAGCGCTAGCAAAAAAACGCGGCGATCGCTGGCGTTATATAAGCAAAATGGCAGATTATGTTAGCAGTAGGTATTGAAGTTAGCGAACGTGTCCTGGCCGATAATCTGTATTTTTTTTCTTTAGCGCTAGCAAGCGCTTTTTTCCGCGGAACACAGCCAATGCTTATGTTCGCAAAGACACTGGCATGTTATAATATTAAGTTGCCGAACGCTACTTAGTCAAAGATCAATAGCTCAAGATAGGCTATGACGTACATTTGACAGCACAAATTTTCAAACAATAAAAAGTTACGCCATCTTGGTTTTCACCATACTTCAAATGTCAGCCATCTTGTTTTCACCATACCTACATCTAATGTCAAAATGGCCCCAAAATCTCTAAAGACATTTACGTGGAGACTCATTTTGCCTCAACATGCCTCGTCTATAATAATATTATATTATACGTCTATGTGCTTAGCCGCTTTTATCACTTACGCGTTTACGAATTTGACATAAATTGGCTGTTTTTCGGCATATTTTGCGACCAAATGATACCTAATCCTATAGAACTAACAAATTGTTAAAAATAGAGTACTTCTGTTTTTAAAAATTGGTTAAAAATATTATAAAAAATATGTTATTTACTATAATATTGTAAAAACAATTGCCCAGAACCTCTTCACTCAATATAAAGTTTACAAAAAGAAGTCTTAAGTTCAAAGTCCACAACGTCTTCCCATTCAAAAGATTTTCGAAATCGTTAAAATACTAATTATCGGCTACAAAGATATCCTTACTTAATATTATACCTAAACGCGAAAGTTTGTATGTACATAATAATATGTTAAGTTTTTCATGCAATAAAGTAAAGTAAAGAAAACACATAAAGAATTTTGATGAATTCAGGTATGGTAGTAGTTTATCTAGAATTAACACAGAATACTTTTTGCAGCTTATTAAATTTTATTTATGGTACAGTTCTCAGTAGATTTCTTGAGTGTACCTTCGTAGGTACGGACTTCGTAGTCGCAGGAAACATTCAAATAAAATACACCTGATGCGGTTGTGCAGTGCCTACACCATTATGTATTCAATTTTGGTATTGGTATTTTCCCGAACAAGCTTTCCCTCTGACGCAAGCGAAGCTGCGGGCAAAAGCTAGTCTAATATATAAAAATTTCCACATCACAATGTTAGTTACCGTACTCCTGCGAAACGGCTTTACCGATTTTTAGCAAATTTTATATGCGTATTCAGTAGGTCTGAGAATCGGCTACTATCTATTTTCCACACCTAATTTATAAGGCAAAACAACGTTTGCCGGGTCAGCTAGTAGTTTATATGTATAATAGATTAATATTTGATATTATCTAGTCTAGTCTATCAAGCACCGCGAATTTTGCAGCGCGGCGGGTTCACGGTTCAAAGATCAAATAATTCAAAGTGCAAACTAAAGCATGATCCTACAATATGTGATACTGATAAAGTTGATATAGGGCTGCCACAAGGTGAATATTTTACACTGTTATGACTTATGAAGGATGAATGTTAAATTCACCAGACATTTGAAAAAAATAGGCAGAAAATTATGTATTATTTTTAAATAAAAAATTAAACCGACTTCCAAAGTAAAAATATACAAAAAAGTACGAAATAAAACTTATTTTCTAACTATGTATTAATAAAATTATATATTTTTCTTTAACTATTTCTCTACTCAAACTTCTTAATTTTATCTGGGAACATATCCTTGAAAATTTCATTTATCTGTGTTGGCGACACGGCAGCTCTGCGGGGCCGTGGTCGTCGGGTAGTGGACTGTAGCTTGAGGGTTGTGAAGTCCTGGAGAAGATGCGGGACGAGTTGAATAAAAACACCAGGAGAATCTTGGAACTGCTATTTGGCAGAGTGTTGGTGCGGCAGAGTTTCCTCAGGCATCTGCGGTGTTGTGAATGTGAATGTGTTTGCACTGAGAAAGTGCGTATTAATATTGTGAAATTGCACTGATACAGCCTATGGGGTGTATCAGGTGTTGTCGTGTATGCGCAGTCCGTTTATTTAAGCAAAATACAAATTTGTTCAGATTACATTAGCTGACATTCTTATAAGATAATATAATAGTAAACAGGCATTCTTATAAGACTAATTACAGTAAAAAACGTAAAATAAAGTTTAAAAATAAAAGAGACAACAATAGCATTAACGTGAGACACACTGCGCGTAAGCAAAAAGGGACAACAATATCAATTGTGTGAGACACAAGATAGGAACATTCTCTATACAAATTATCTTAAATCTACACATTAACAAAATATACTACAACTAAGTGAACTATGTATTATTATACAGCATAACATAATTCCAACAGGGATTATATTCATAAAATATCTAATACGACAAAAAATAAAACCTAAACTATATTTTGCATAGTGCGAAAAGGACAGCAATAATTCAATATGGTAAAAAATGAGACAAAAGCGTAACTTAGTTTTCTAATAAGAAATAAACAGGAATAAAACTAAGCTATTATTTACAATCTGGTATAATCCAAAGCCGAAATATGAGGTTTCAAAAATCGACGAAACACTTCGAGAAAAGGTGGTCTGGTATAGATAGTGCCAAGGGCATTATCTATACTTCGCTTGGCTTAGGTATCTAGGCGTTGGCACTACAGTGCCCTAGAGGCTAGATTATTGTTAAATGTATGCTACCTTTGATTAGCGGTAACACGAACTAAATATCTGGGGGCACGGCAGTGCTCCCGCCAAGTCGAGCGCGAAGCAAACACTGCCGTACCATCCTTTACTGGAACCATTTCACCGCATTTTCAGGCCCCTATTTGAGAACCTCTGGATAAGACCAGAACGCAGAAATTTTCGTCATCCAATAAGCTATAATCACGTACTTAAAATCCAAAATTTCAAGTCTGTAGGTCATTTAGTTCCGAAGTTAAGCGAAAGCAAAGTTTCGCATTTTCGACACTCACTCACTCACTCACTCACTCACTCACTCACTCATGATCATCAAAATAGAACTAGTACTTCCCATAAACTTAGAGAGCTGAAATTTGGTACAGAGTTGGGGTTTAATGGCCACATAAAGGGAAAACTATAAAAACTAGGATAATCGATCTGGGGTCACGGCAGTGCCCCTGACAAGTCGAGCGCGAAGCAAACACTGCCGTACCATTCTTTACTGGAACCATTTCGCCGCATTTTCAGGCCCCTATTTGAGAACCTCTAGATAAGACAAGAACGTCGATCTGGGGGCACGGCAGTGCCCCCGCCAAGTCGAGCGCGAAGCAAACACTGCCGTACCATTCTTTACTGGAACCATTTCGCCGCATTTTCAGGCCCCTATTTGAGAACCTCTAGATAAGACCAGAACGTCGATCTGGGGGCACGGCAGTGCCCCCGCCAAGTCGAGTGCGAAGCAAACACTGCCGTACCATTCTTTACTAGAACCATTTTGCCGCATTTTCAGGCCCCTTTATTCTACTCGAACTTTATTCTACTCGAACATTACACAAATTAAATAAACAAATTACACTAAAATCTAGGAAAATAAATCAATATGCCCACGTTTCTACAAAAAGAAGTGAAATCCCACCAAAAACATTCTGTAAAAAACTAGCCAAGTCTCGATGGAGCTGCTTGTTTATCTCTAAAAAGTTATGAAATCTAGACAAAATCGTGCCAAGTCTAAGGTTCCTTACTGCGGTTTCTTTATTATTATAGTTAATGTTGTGTGACTTGGCCGTTGAAGGGCACACAAGGGTACAAAAGGGGCTCCATGACACCATTGTTCCAATACGTGGTAGAGCCATGCTTCGGCACGAATGGGCCGGCTCGACCGGAGAAATACCACGGGCTCACAGAAAACCGGCGTGAAACAGCGTTTGCGCTGTGTTTCGCCGAGTGAGTGAGTTTACCGGAGGCCCAATCCCCTACCCTATTCCCTTCCCTACCCTCCCCTATTACCCTATTCCCTCTTAAAAGGCCGGCAACGCACTTGCAGCTCTTCTGATGCTGCGAGTGTCCATGGGCGACGGAAGTTGCTTTCCATCAGGTGACCCGTTTGCTCGTTTGCCCCCATATTTCATAAAAAAAAAAAGTGTGTTGTACAATCAACAACAGCCTAAAATGAGACACTAGCGTCCAATTTCCAATACCAGTATGGGCTATTATCTCGCTTTACAAACATAGGTAGTTACAAATGTAAACAAAATTGACTTGTACCCACAAAAGTATAAAGAATGTTCAACGGCCAAGTCACTCAACATTAACTATAATAATAAAGAAATCGCAGTAAGGAACCTTAGACTTGGCACGATTTTGTCTAGATTTCATAACTTTTTAGAGATAAACAAGCAGCTCCATCGAGACTTGGCTAGTTTTTTACAGAATGTTTTTGGTGGGATTTACTTTTATAGCGCAGACCAAATAAAAAAGTAAATAACAAATAGTTTCTGATAAATTATGTACCTACACAAAATTGATAGACTCGGATTTCTTAGTTTAAGTCTTTCTCTCTTTGAGTCACATATTTAAATTTACCAAAAAAAATCAAAGCAAAAAAAGTCTATTTGACTCTAGTTCTTTAGCCCTTTAAATTGATAATGATAGTAAAATTATTGTTTATGGATCGACTGTACGCAAATGCCCCGAGTCCCGACCCAGTGATCGAGGGCTTACGTCATCCAATGTTTACATAATTTGTTATCTTGTTTCACGGCCTGAGTTATGATTCTGCAGTATCAGTTATCGCTCCACATTTTTAACCGACTTCTAATAAAAGGAGGCGGTTATACGTTCGGCTGTATAAATATATAGGTATATATATATTATATACCCAGCCAACGCTCTATAAAATAATCACATATCAGGATATTGTTTCGACTGGTACCGACTTCAAAATAATGAAGATTGTGTAGAGAAATAGTTAAAATTTTAGCCGAATTTAAAAGGAGAATTATTTGGAAAATAAGTTTTATTTCATACTTATTTTTTGTCTAAAAATAATAATTAGAATAGTACAAAGATGCTTGTTTAAAAACACGATAAGAAATTGTCTCTTGACAATAATGCAAATCCAAGATTATCGATATCCATTTGGATTTGGATTCTAGTCTTTTTTGCTTTTGAATGAAAATTAATAGCCCATTTAATACCAAATTCACAAACATATCAATAGTAATATTTCGTTTTAAATATGATTCTCGTAAAGTAAAAACCTTATCTATTATCGACATAGTTAAAAAAGTTCTAGGTTATTTTAAACGCGGATACGGCATCGGCATTTAAATCGCTAGTTATCTGTAAAACGCATTTGAATATTTTTATAATTAAAAGTCAATAATTATTTACTGCTCACTAAAATCTACAATCAAAAGTATTTAAAGCGCTTTAAGTACTTTTTAATTTTTTAGGGTTCACCAAAGGATAAATTGGTATTATGGACACGTCTATTATTAAGACTCCGCTGTCAGTCCATCTGTCTAAACATTTGTCACCTGGTTGTATCTCATTAACTGTAATAGTTAGACAGATAAAATTTTCACACATCTGGGGGCACGGTATTTCCCCCGCCAAGATAAGCCAAGCGAAGCGCAAGGGCACTCCCAGACAAACCGCATGGTCAGCAAAACAAATTAGTATGAAGGGTCCAATTTTTTTTAAATATATTTCGACCTATGTTCCTTGAAGAAAGTTGTTCAGTTTCATGAGTAGGTAATGTCACTAGGTTTCGGATTGATATACCGTATATGTTAGACGTTGTATACTTTAGTTATATACTTTTTAGTTTTTGTAAATAAAAATGGTTTGTAACACTCCTAGTCAAAGATATAGAACAATAATCTTAGTTTCCCCAAATCATCGCTAGATGGCTATAACACTTATAACTGAGAAAAGAGAATTAATAAATAATAGCATTAAAGCACAACAGTCAGCTATAGTCGAAGAGCCAATAATCGCCCTAATCTGTTACATTATTATAAATAGGAAGCCAACAAAGATAAGAAACTGGGCAGTAAAAAAGGCGCCTCTGTTGTGCAAGAAATCTACTCTAAAAAGAGACAAAAAAAAATGTATAATCCAAACCCAAGTTATGAGCGTTAAAAAAATCGACGAAACGCTTCTAGAAAAGGTGGTCTGGTAGTGCCCTTGCGCTTCGCTTGGCTTATCTTGGCGGGGCACTACCGTGCCCCCAGATAATTTTGGCGGAATCCTTTTGTGACTCCCTGGCTACTAGCTATATCTGTCTTATTAAGTACAATTAGTTTTTTTTTTCAGATTTGTTGTAAGAAATGGCGGCGTTTAATGTTATCTTATGGTGTGTTATGGCATTACTTGTCATATTGTTTACAATCAGCTCCATCGCCAGATATTACATTAAGGTGAGCTTTGATTTTACTACTTTATTGCGTACTAGATGTTGCGCGCGACTTCGTGCGCGACAAAAGGAAATCACGCGGTAACCGTACATTTTGCCGCAATAAAAAGCCTATGTCCTTCCCCGTGGCCTATTCTATATCTGTGCCAAATTTTATCAAAATCGGTCCCATAGTTTCGGAGCCTCTTCGATACAAACAAACAAACTTTTCCTCTTTATTATATTAGTATAGATATAATATATAATGACATTATTTTATGATGATGGTACGAAAGGTTGATACTGCTGACCACACGAAGTGACTGCTCGTTTGCCTGCTAGCAAATAAAAGTACACGATGAATAATTTGTATGCCTTCAATCTTCATAAATCGAATGAAAAAAAATCTCGGAAAAACAAAAAAAAAAAAAAAAACTTTCATTGCATTTGCATTGTTGGCAAAACAGCAACTATATAGGTACTAGGTACCGATTACAGGTTGGCTCAAAGGTTAAATTAGATATAGATTAGTGTAATTAGAATTTCATCTAAAGTCTAAACAGAGATAATTATAATTTAATAGCAGATATATTTATCCGTTATTTAATACTTAATTAACTTTTTTCAGTTTACATTATTCATTGTGCTGTCGCTAATTTTCGCAACAGCGCCTCTACCGTTGATGTGCTTGAAACCATTCGATCCGAGAAATGCTCTGTAAGTATGATAAATTAAAACAAAAAAAAAAAAAATTAACCCTCGTCATTATCACGCTGTAAGCGAGCTGATGGCGATGAATTTTAGCTAAGAACACTCAATCACGTTAGCTTTCAATCAAGCAGTGGGCTGTTATTTTTTTGTTATTAAGTACCTGTATTATAGCACTAACAGCGATAGTAAATAGTAATTACCTACATAATTGATATTATAATTAATTTAATAATCTTCACTAATTGTAGAATGTAGACTACAAGGTTGGCAAGACGTAACGTATTCTTAAAGTTCTTATAGTGATTTTTTATTGTCAATTTCTATGATAATTCAATCATGTAAACATTCATTGTGACGTCTATAATAATAATTATCGTGTCCTAAATTTTCAAAGATACTAACTAATACAGTATGACCTCTATAAGTCGAATATCAAGGGTGACGCCAATAAAATCAAACAATAGAGTTTTCGACTTGTAGAGAATTTCTATGTAGGCGGATATTGATTCAATATTGAGATTCGAGCACTAATGAGATTATAATTTTTCAGCGAGATTCAAAGATCTTAGTTCACATTTCACAGCACTCATGTTTCAATAATTTTATTTGTAAACTGTTGTATAGATTGTTGTGTATTGCAGTAGAACCAAACTACTTCTGACAATATTTCACTCGATAACAAATGACTTGCTTCGCTAAAGTTCAAACGAAATTAAAAATAATAAAATTAAACACCTGACACTAATCAAGCAAACACATTTTCTTCTATTCATTGTATAATTTTTAGAGTCCGACCGAAACTGGTTTTCCGGCCGAAATCGAAACTGAAACCGAATATTCGGCCGTGGCTTCAGTTTCGGCCGAAACCGAAACCGAAACCGAAACTCACGTGGTCAAGTAGAAAATTCCTTAAAATACTGAAATTTGGTGCATTTTATCCATTATTCTGCATTATTTAGGACATGAAATGGAAACACGGTATATTAATTTTGTTGTAATCATTTATTTAATGTAATATTAAAAAAATATTAATTATACAGCGTGTCCCGACACCTATATCGTTATAACAATTTGTTGGAATCATCTCAGGTAGGGGGCCAGCCAGTCGTCTTTTTCAAACTGTTATAACTACTAAACTATTGCACTGAATGTAAAGGGGTTTGTATTTTATTTTAGCAAACGTCCTCTTCTATTGTTTTAGAACAAAAAACAAGCAGGTTAATGGCCTAGATTTTTCACAAAAAGCAAATAATTTAAAAAATTCACCAAAAAAAAACCTTTTATTTGGTGAATTTTTTAAATACTAATAAAACATTTTTATTACCTTTTTTTGTTTTTCTGTTCAAAGAAAATTAAAACATTTTAACTGTGAATTATTGTCCACATATTTAGCTATCAAATGAGACCTTTTTTATGTTCCTAGGACATTCACATGAGTAGTGGTGGTCGAATTAGTACGAGAGCCCGGGTCTTGGTTACCAAAAAATAAAATGGCTGCCATTTCACAAACGTGAAAGAAAAATAAAATTTGAGGGGCATTTGTCGATAAAAAAATCCATATTTTTTACCACTAAAGGCTCCGATATAGGTGTCGGGACACGCTGTATTTTAATTATGTTTTCAAATTCAGTTGCGTTGTCAAAGCGTTGCCGCAAGAAACGAAGTTAGGCGAGCGTGCACGAAAACTTCCGAAATCAGTTGGTTTCGGCAAAAGTTTCGGCCACTTTTGGCCGAAACCGAAACTGCCGCCAAAACTTGATTTTTGGCCGAAACTCGGCCGAAACCGAAACCGAACTTTCGGTCGGACACTAATAATTTTGTACTTCTAAATGGCTTTCTAAGAAACAATGGTGTAAGTACTTACACTGTCGGCGAATTCTTAAAGTCAGTAACTTAAAAATCTTCGAACTATAGCGGTAATGAGTCTTAAATAATCGAGTTGTAAATTAAACGTTGCTGTGTTAATTTTTCGAGTAATGGAGGAAAATTATTTCAACTAATAGAGGGTTGAGATACCGAGTGATTAAGTGAAATGTGAAGAGTGAACTTAACGACGTTCTATTGTATAATATCTTCTTTGAAATTGTAAACCATGTACTACATAATATGTGAAATGTACGGTAAACAGTTCCTGCACGGTGGTCTATATTGATTGTTAGGCTTTTCACTTTCCATGTACACAGCTGCACCCTGCAGTACGCTGGGGGCACGGTAGTGCCCCCGCCAAGACGAGGCAAGCGAAGCGCAAATGCACCAGACCACCTTTATAGAAATAAACCAGCATAGCCAACCCGCAAACAGGGACATTTGACATTTTGGAGACCTCACGCTACTCAAGCACCCCTAGGCCCTAGCGGCGAATCCATACGCGATAAGCGATAGTCCTCATTCTGTGTAGGATTCCAGCAGCGCTGCTGCGGTTCAGTGCGCGCGTGCTCGGGCTGCGCTGGACGGTGCGTGGCACGGAGAACGTGGACGACACCAGGGGCGCAGTCGTGCTGCTTAACCACCAGAGCGCGCTGGATTTGTATGGTAAGGGTTAGGTTAGGGACCATAGTACGGGCACAAGGTTAATAGAAGACAGAAGTACCTAGTGCTCATACTATAATGGTTGATGACTTAGTTTTTATGAATTAAACAATGTGACGTCTGAATGTCAATGGGGTATTAGCCGAAGTGAAACCACAGCCTTACAACCCATACTAAAGAAACGCTTACGCTACATTTCACCTAGCGAGTGAGAATTGCGAAAATCGCTTACCGGCAGACAATTGTCTGGCGTCCTGCTCATTTTTGTAGTTCTGTACCCAGAGGAAAAATCTACTAGGCTATCACTAAGATTCCGCTGTCCGTCCGTCTGTCAGAAGGCTGTATTTCATGAACCGTGATAGCTAAACAGTTACATTCTCACAGATGATGTATTTCTGTTGCAGCTATAACAACAAATACTAATCTACATAATAAAATTTATATTTACTTACGGGGGCTCCTATACAACAAACGTGAATTTTTGCCGTTTTGTACGGTTTCGTGCTAAAGTCCGACTCGCATTTGGCCGGTTTTATAGTTTTATTTTGTCCATTCAGTGCTGGCGGTGCTGTGGCCGCTGATGGCGCGCTGCACGGTGGTGGCGAAGCGCTCGCTGCAGTACCTGGTCCCCTTTGGCACCGCCACCTGGATGTGGGGCACCGTGTTTATCGACCGCGGCGCCCAGTCCGCCAGGTCCACGCTGAACAAGCAGGCGGAGGCTGTCAGGGATCAGAAGGTAATGTCATATGCTCTAGGGCAGGCAATAGGCATGACCAACGTGCGGGGCTGCATGCGGCCCGCGGGCCTTTGTTAGTTAGCTTAGCCATTTTAGCGGTCGACTCGGTAATCGACCGGTCGGCGTTTATATGGCTCGGATTTTTCTGAATAAACCTCAAACCATCTAATCGTGATTGTTTATAAGCACGAATTACGATCTATTAAAAATCCCGATATTCGCGACAAACAAAACAAAAATTGATTTTTTAAGATTTTTGCGCGCTTTCTGTACACCTTTCGTTTGTGACAATATTTTAATGTTGGAAAAACTATGATGTGCGGCCCGTTAGGGTTTAGCTAAAATAAAAAAAATACACGCAATCTTGAAAAGGTTGGTCATGCCTGTTTTTACTCACTGTCGATTGTGCAACTGCACATAATATATTATAATATATTTAGTTTTATTGGTCCATGATATTACTATGATAGAGGTGCGCAGAATATGCCACTGAAGATAAGATATGTGTATGACTTTTGATCTTAGTTAATCACTCTTTTAGTTCAGAAGCTAACTTTTAGTCCATTGGGCTCCGTCCAATTTGTCAACGCATAAAAAAAACGGTAATATGGCCCGCACACAAGGAATATTATTGTCAACATGAGCATTATTGCTAATAATATCGTGTGTGTGCGGCTAGCCAATGGGCAATGGCCGAAGTCATATGACACTGTTCTCTTCCTTAGAATGGGTTTTGTTCATTTAACAAGTTGTTTATTGCTACATCCTGCGAGTGAGTTTATGTCGTTTGAGTATATGTTAGCACTAGGGCCAAAAGAGCCAGGTCTTTTTGGCCCTAGAGCTGCGCGCCACATCGTTCACGGCTGGGCCGCAGATGATAACCACTGGTATAGAGTATGGACAATAGTCATAACTCATAACTCATATCCCTCTGCAAATGGCAATCTCTCGTCTCGTCTCAATCAGTTTCTAGGTTTTGGCGAACTTTTCGATTCTTGTAGTTATATACAGATAGATATAATTATAGAGAGATAGAGATATTATAGACGAGGACGAAGGCCTCACTCTTGGGGTTGTTTGGTGCCAATTTTACATTTGAGGTATGTCGAAATCAAGATGGCTGACATTTCAGGTATGGTGAAATCCAAATGCCTTAACTTTTTCTTGTACATGAAGATTTGTTCTATCAAATGTACGTCATAGGCTCATTATAGCTCATCCTTAGTTTTAAAATCATTGCTTGTAGTTCTTTAACTTCAGCTTCGGTTCTTGTCTAACCACTTTAACCTATTAATATTGGTGATACATTCGAAATATAAGGTTCAATATTTCGATAATAATAATAACATTGTCTAGGTATTCAATAGGTAAATCTTGGAATAATAAAGGTTGGAATACCCAACCTTTATTATTCCAAGATTTACCTAATAATTTTACAGAAACTTTAGCTAAAATATAATAATATAAGCACGAAGAGATAAAAATACTATCAGCGACTTGTTTATGATTATTTATGTAGGTACATAATAGGAATTATTTTCATTAAGTTTTTATTTGTTACGACCGTATAATGAGAGATGAAATTTTTATATTTTTATTTATTTTTGTATGACCGTATAACTTTGTAATAAAGTCTACCTAATTACTTATATTGATCGAAGGTAACCAGTAACCACCAACAATTCCTTCATCAGGTAATTAGGTTTGTTTTTAGGGTTTCGTTCCCAAAGGGTAAAAACAAAACCCTACTACTGAAACTTCGCTGTCCGTCTGTTTGTCTGTTAGGTACCAGCCTGTATCTCGTGACGTCAACTGTGAGAGCTAGAGATACCTACTTAAAATTTTTGTCTGTCCGTCTGTTTGTCTATTTGTTCCGGCTAACCTCTGAAATGGCTGGATCTATTTTCACAGGACTTTCATTGGCAGATAGCTGATGTTATAAGGAGAAACTTTGGGTTCGGTTTCGATTAGCTCTACGCCAGAGGTTCCTAAACTTATTCCGTCTAACGCCCACTTTGAAAATCAGTTATTTTGTAGCACCCTCCATTTTTTTTCACCTTAAAAACCTCAATAACATAATATTAGTCTCGCCTGGAGAGTATCTGTTTGTCGATTCAAAATTAACCTATAAACAACATTTAATATTACTCACATCAGTGCCCCTCAATTTTTTTTGGGCTCTTTACCGCCCCTCTCTAGGCCTACATGGCCCACAAGGGGGCGTTATCGCCCACTTTGGGAATGATTGCTCTGCGCAAACGAAGTTGCGGGCACCAGCTAGTTCCAAATAAAATAATTAATAGGCAGGAGGGCGGAGGCACGCATAACGCACGTTTTAACCTATACGGCATATTATACACACATACACACACACATAATCACGCCTTTTTCCCGTAGGGGTAGGCAGGGCCGCCTCTTTCCCGTAGGGGTAGGCAGAGACCACTTCTTTCCACTTGCTACGATCCTTACATACTTCTTTCGCTTCGTCCACTTTCATTCTTACCATCCATTCCTCATCTTACATTCAACGTAGCCAAGCGTTCTCCATGGTCCACTTTTCGCCTCCGCGAGAAACGAGACGAGATGGGTGGCGAACCACATCGCATATTATGTGATAAAGAAATCAAGGAGTCAAGGACGCTGCACATTATCATATTGTTGTAAACATTCACTATCATGAGTATAATAAAATAAAATAATTAATAACAAGTCTTTACTGTCCCACTGCTAAGTAAAGGCGATCCGGGCCAATTTTTTTCCTTATTATTTATATCTCGCTTCTACGTCACCGCCCACTCAATAGTCTTAAATGTGTTTTTGTAGTTTTAGAGTGTAGGTAATAGGCATACATATTATAAAGTTTCGCTAAAATGATGTATGACAGTATTGTTTCCCTTTAAAAGTTCTAAAAAATAGTCCGCGACTGTAGGTATATGTCTATCTTTTAAGGTTGGCTCACAATGACCTTTTTATGCTAACCAAATTTGTTCTAACTTAAGCATTATTTGTGAGGGTGTTTTCATAAATATGATATTAATCCTTATCCAAGTAAATAGGTTATTCATTACAAGCATTTAATTTAGAAGAAATTTGCCGTTCACATCATTTGATTTCAACGAGTATTATATCGCAGTAATAAAATAGTCGTGAGGGGGAAGCGCTTCTCCTTCTACGTAAATGAAGTCGCGTATAAATTTTAGCAATATCCCAAAGTAACTGTTCCACGCGGACGAAGTCGCGGGCAAAAGCTAGTCTATGATATTTTCAGTAGCTATTTAGATTTTAGACGGATACAGTATATGATCCTTATCGAATTCAATGCGTTACTTACTTTAAACATTTTATACACATTATAGTAGCCCCTAAATTACTATACAGATATCGTAAAATTTACCTATATTCAAGCGCGAAAAATATATATCAAGCGTTCTCGCACGTCGCGTCGAGGTGACAGGGTCCCGTATTTACCAATTTGTACGAAACCCTAAAAACATTTTCAATATTATTGTATACAGAAGTATATTGCAGTGACTAGAGTTATTGGCTGAAGAAGTTTTTTCTCACAGAATACAGTATTTTTCTCCAAGATCACTATTCCTCGCAGGTAAATCCGCGAGTAAAAGCTAGTAGTTAATATTAACGTAGGTACTAAAGGGCGGTCGCGGAGCACGTAGAATTCCGTACATTGACTCATCGCTACTTGTCTCTTTCACTCGCACACTTGACACTACTAATGCCATATCGCGTACCTGTGCAGGTGTGTAAACGCGATAGCAATATATTCGTGCGCGAGTGAAAGAGACAAGTAGAGATGAGTCAATGTACGAAATTCTACGTGCTCCGTATCCGCACTTTAGTACTTTTTTTTATTTTTATTTAAATTATGCATAACGTACCGACTACATAAGTACTAGTGTTCAATAAGTTATGTAAATTTATTTAATGCATTATTGTGAGAACTAAGTGTTGTCAATATTGACCTATTGATAAAATTTATCTACAGTTCCAAAGTTAATATTTATATGGACAATAACAATTTAACGTGACCATCTTTAGACTCACGACGTTTTATACGTGGAGACGTTTTAGCATACTATAGTATACAAACATGGGGATGTTTTTATACTAGTATGCTAAAACGTCTCCACTCTCCATACATGGTGTTACTATAGTTATTAGTTGCCAAATAATGAACAATACAAAATTATCAACCTATTGTACACTATGTACAAGAATGTGCAAGTATTGCATTCCAAAGTTTGCAATTTTATTATGAAAAAGTACTAAAATTTACTTAAACATAATCCCCCTTACTAATAAACGCTGTATAAGCTTTGAATAGTTATACAGTGTTTTGTTCACGTCACACAAACACGACATTTTTAATTCGATAGAAGGAGACAAAACACTGTATAACTATTCAAAGCTTATACAGCGATTATTAGTAAGGGGGAATACCTACTACTGATTATGTATAACTAGCTGTCACGACACACATTGTTCTGTCTTAAATATGAACTGTAATGAATAAATAACTACACCTACAATGCAACCTACCTTCTAGTGACTAGGACCTAGCCCTACTCCTACAACCTACACCTTTTCAAATATTTCTCACTGTTTAAGGCCACGAAGACCAAGCGAAATAGGCATTTAACGCTTCCAAGAGTTGCCCGCAATTGCCGCAAAGCGAGCCGCGCGCCTACGTCGCCGGCGTGAACTTACATGAACCCAAAGTGTTACAGTGTAGACGTGTCGGCAGTAGGTCATCTTATTTTATTATTTGTATTGAAAAAGATAATAAAATCCATAGATAACTGTTTTAATGCAACACATAGCACACATAATTTGAATAGATATTATAGGTAGGTACCTACCTAAGTAAAAAATGATTAAATTATATTCAATTATTTTGACAGTTTCTATGCAGTGTGTTCTGTTACAAGTATAAAAACACGCTGTGTTCGATGTGTGCATGGAGACGAGTACCTATCGTTAGCTCGTGTGGTCACTAAAGTACGTGTCGTTTCGTGAGATAATAATACTGTATCAGGTAGGCGCTGACGATTTGATGGTAACTACTTAGGCAGGCACTTGCAAAAAATGTATTCCTACTGCCGAGTCCGCACGTTTGCCACTTGCCGCAAAATCCAAACCTCCACAAACGTTTGACTTTTTGAAAATCCAGATTTCCGAATTTTTTCTCCCAAAAATCCGGATTATCCGGATAATTCAGATTTTTTAATTTTTTTTAAATTTGTTGCATATTTTATAAAACTTTAATGTTTATTTTACTACTATGTTGTAACAAAACTTACACTCATTAGTAAAAAAAAGAGTTACTTTTTTATAATTTAATTTAAATAAATTCTGATTTTAAGTTGTAAGTATTAGAATTACAATCTGAATAAATAAAAACATAATGAGATTATATCAAAATTATATACTTAATTATATTAATTTTTTTTATTTTTAGAAATATTTTTGATTACGTTTCAAATCCTACAATGTTCAGTTTTATAGTTAGTATTTTATTTTAAATAAGGTATGTATATATTGTTATTTACTAAATGTTCCAGCAGAAAGAATTATAAAAAATTGGAATAGCCTGTGATCTTTTTAACGCTTTTTTACATATTCACCACTACCGTTTTCGTAAAGTTCCATTTCTATGTGAAAGTACTAACGTAGGAAAATTAATACAGTTTAATAAAACGTAGGAAACTGAAAATCCTTTAAATCGAGATCCGGGGAAAGAAGACAAATCATTTGAAGCATGGGGCTGAACAAATAATTTTGTATGGACGAAATTGGACCACTTTTGAGTTATTGAAAGTAAAAATCACCCACCTGTTTGGGTAATAATTAAACACGTAAATGGTGCTTTTAATTCCCTCGGTAACTAACAGAAGTACAATAAGCAATTCTAAGCACAATTTAAAACCTATAACTGTTGTAAGATCTTTATTTTAACATTTTACTTACAAATAAACAGTAACATCTTACTCTTCATTGCACTTTGAAGTTTCCGCTATAAGATGAAAACTACATTACTTAAAAAAATAACAGTGGTTTACACAAATCGTTGGTGCTATTTTTGACACCTATATCTTATCTTTAAAATATTATCTAAAAATAATTATTTCTACGCAAAAACAGGAGCGTTGATTTTCATTTAGTTTTGCTACTGACTCGTTCGGAAAAACTCTCTCTAATCTTAAACCAACCAGTCAGGTATTATCGACTCCAAAACATCTTCCTGATATCATAGAGATAATATTTAGGTATTTGGACTTAGATATTCATTATTTAGAAGATAATTAAATATAGTTAAACCACTACATTTCTTTTTAAGCTGTCATATTAATTTGGCATTCTATGATTGTAGAAATTAAAATTGCAATAATATGTTTCGACTTTCGTTAGTAAGAATTCAATAAATATAAAAATACAAAGCTTTAATTGGGTTTGGATTTGCTTATTATACTTCTTACTACTTGTGCAATTGAAACTGAAACCATATTCAGTGTTTTTATAAATTGGATCACCTATTAATGAACTGTACTACTACTGAAAAAATATAAAATTGTAAGTATCTTAGAAACAGTCCATACATCTATACTAATATTATAAAGAGGAAAACTTTGTATGTTTGTTTGTTTGTTTGTTTGTAATGAATAGGCTCAAAAAGTACTGGACCGATTTCAAAAATTCTTTCACCATTCGAAAGCTACATTATCCACGAGTAACATAGGCTAAATTTTATTTTGGAAAAAAATAGGGTTCCGTAAGATATTTGGGTTTTTCGGACACAAGGTGTAAAAAATCAACCAGAAAAGTTACTTATTTTGCGTACGCTGCCTAAACTATAAAAGATAGAACCATAAAATGTTCTAATTAATTGTAGATCTTATAAGTATCTACAAAAAAGTCCGCGACACACTATACCTATCTATGTCGAGTGAGGCACAACAACCATTTTTTTATTTAGAAATCTTGAATTTTTTTTGGACTACATTTAAACGCGTTTATTTTACTCATGCTATTAATCCTTATCAAAATAAATTATTTCATCACTAAGTACAGTTTATGTAGATAATATTTGGTCTTTTAATGATTAAAATTGGATGTTTGGTTTTGAAGTTATGGCGAAATTAAAATATTACGATTTCTGCTGCACGGCCCGTTGCGAAGTGGGCGTCGCGTCGTCGCCAAGGCGTGCGAGTTTAGATCTATGAGTAAATTTTTTGTTTTGTGTTCGTTGTAACTATGATGGATAGATACTTGAGTAACTATTTATTTAGTGATTGTTGTATTGTTAGTTCTGAAAAGTGTAGGTATTTCATACGATAAAAGTATACCCACTTACTTATTTCATTAAGTATTAGCATAGTAGGTACCTATATTAATTTGTTTCTGTTTGTTTTGACTAAATTTCACCCGTTTTGTTAGAGGTTTAAAGACATTCTGTTATCTGTAGTATTAGTATCAGTATTGTACCCGTGCGAAGCCGGGGCGGGTCGCTAGTATACATATATAGCGGCCATAATATTTTAACAGATCTTCATCCCTCGCATTTCCATTTAATGGATTGACTATGTTCTACCAAATAACTTGAATAAATGGAAAAATGTGTCAACAATTTCAACAGGACAACAAATAATATCAAATTATCCAAAGGCATGTATTTAAACCCACGACAAAACATATTTATTTCTTATGTTTACGCGAATATTGTTCATTGTTTTAAACACTTACGGATTTTGTCGCGTTACGTAAACGTAACCGTAAAACGTAAACCGTGACAAAATCCGTAAGTGTTTAAAACAATCACGACAAAACAATTAAATTTTGGATGTGAAAATACCGAATATTGAATACTAAATGTTGGCTAAAGAATGTAAGGAATAAAAAATTACAAATCTGGTGACTAAATAATACCACTGAATATTCCAAACTGGCAGACTGATATTATATTAGCGAACAAATAACCATCTTGGCGACAATTTGTGAGTACACATTTAATTTAAGAATAGGTACATATATTTTCCGTAATGTAGGTAACTCAACATACAAGCAGCAAAACCAGCGCACATAAAAAAAAACAAAGGAGCGTACAAAATTCCCAATTTTTAATTTTCCTCGACTTGGTGTAGATATTGGGTAGATTCATTTTGAAATTTAAAAATAACGGTTATTCATTTTTCACAAAATTAACATAGGTGTCGTTACCAAGTTTATGGGGGTGCTGGATACGAAAATGACATTCATTTTGAAATTCCAATATGGCGGACATACTTAATTTTATAAAAATAATATGGTTGTCCCTTTGTTGGTTTCTGGGGGTGCTGATTACAAAAAAGTCATCCATTTTAAATTTCCTTAGTAACCCCGCAACCTCAAATTTTCTTCATGATGGGAGAAAAAGAAATTCGAAAATCCTGAATATTCCAACATTTCTATAGCTTTATGCATCCCGGCCCCGGTTTTTCAATGTAGAGCATTTATATTTTTTTAATAAAATAGATTCTATCTCGGAAACGGTGCATCCTAATGAAAAATAATGAAAATTTCCTCCCCCTTAGAAACTCCGCAACATCATATTTTCTTCATGATGGAAGAAAAAAAATCTGAAAATCCTAAATTTTCCAAATTTTCTATAGCGTTTTACACCGTTCGTGTCTCAAAGTAGAGCATTATCGTATTTTTTCTTTCTATAATGGCTTCTATCTCAGAAACGGTGCATCCTACTTGAAAAATAATGAAAATTACCTCTCCCTTAATAACTCCGTAACCATATATTTTCTTCAAGATGAGAGAAAAAGAAATTCGAAAATCCTGAATTTTCCAACATTTCTATAGCTTTATATATCCCTCGTATACCAATGTAGAGCATTTAATTTTTTTTTATAAAATTGATTCTATCTCGGAAACGGTGCATCCTATTGAAAAAATAATGAAAATTTCCTCCCCTTAAAAACCCCGCAACACCATAGTTTCTTCACGATGGAAGAAAAAGAAATTTGAAAATCCTGAATTTTCCAAAATTTCTATAGCTTTATACACTGTTCGTGTCAAAGTAGAACATTGCCATATTTTTTTTCTAAAATCGCTTCTATTTTAGAAACGGAAAAATAATACTATTACTGGAAAAATAATAAAAATTTCCTCCCCCTTAACTCGGAAATCGCATATTTTTTTCATGAATGCCAAAAAAAGAAATTTGAAAATCCTGAATTTCGAAAAGTTTCTATACCTTACATAGCTGGTACCTCTACAAACTACATGTTAATTTTACGAAGATTGGATAGTCTCCATTTTGGAAAATGAAATTGGAAGACAATTTTATAATCAGCATATGAAACATGGAAAAAGACATCCATTTTTAATAAAAAAAAAATATACGCCATTTTGGAATTTTAAAACGGATTTTATTTTCATATCATTCTGCACCCCCAAAAACCTTGAAAACGATACCCATACCAAAGAAAAAAAAACCTCCAATAGTATCTAAAACTGGGATTTTCCGTAGCTTGCAAATTGAATTTTTAGCAGCTATTAATTTATCAATCAAATCTTTATAAGCTACTTACATGGTATAATGGTCACCAACTTATCGGTGCTAATTGGATTAAATTTCGCTACATTTTATCTGCCGATTTTTGTATTTTTTGTCACTTGAGTGATTTCACCAGTTTGGTAATTTAATCGCCAACATATTAATTCGCTGCCAAATTCAGCAATACAGTATGCTCACGTGCAGTCACCAACTTATTTTTTGTTCACTCGATTAATTATATCCCTTATTCAAATATTGTACGTCTAGAGTACATACTAATTACAATTAAAATATGTAATTTTCATAGTAGTAACCAAGATTGATTGAAGTAATTTAGTCGCCAGCATATTAATTCGCTGCCAAATTCAGCAATACAGTATGCTCACGTGCAGTCACCAACTTATTTTTTGTTCACTCGATTAATTATATCCCTTATTCAAATATTGTACGTCTAGAGTACATACTAATTACAATTAAAATATGTAATTTTCATAGTAGTAACCAAGATTGAAAAAATCGAAAAATCCGGATTTTTCGAATTTTTCGAATTTCGAAGTATCCGGATTGCAACCCCTACTTGCGAGTGACTTGGTGTGTTCTGCAAAGGCAAGCATGACAGATGTTGAGCTCGTATCCTTATATTTTATTGTAAATAGAACAGCCTCCGTGGTCTAGTGGTTAGAGCTTGGCTCTCGACTCGGATGTCGCGTGGGGAGTTATTTATTATTATTATTGTAAAAACAGAAATCGAAATAAAAAGAAACGAAAAGTACGGCAAAGAAGATGGTAGATGTTACAAATTCATAAAAACCGTTTACTGGCTTATTCAATAATGTACTAAGGCTACTCCACGCATCAGCTACTTTTTTCTCATAATACACAACACAATAATATATGTATGGACGCTTCACACCAAGTCAATCTGGTCCCGTGGTAAGTTCTCGAAGAACTTGTGTTACGGGTACCAGACAACAGAAATATATTTAATAATTTTTATATTATACACATATTTAAGATTTTTAGTATATTTAATACACATTCATGACCCAGGAACACAGAAAAAATGTTTGTTCCTTCAGCATTCAAACCCGCGACCCCCGGCTTGAGCACCAACACACTCAACCACTGAGCCACAGAGGTCGTCTCATCTGGCAAAAGCAACGACGTGGCGACGATAATGTTATTGTGTATGGTTATAATATGTATAACTAGCCGATGCCCGCAACTTCGTTTGCGCCTAACTGACGGAAGCGGAACCCTATTTTTTAAACGGAACCCTAAAATAAAAGTAGCCTATGTTAGACCTTATGACATCAGCTATCTGCCAGTGAAAGTCCCGCGAAAATCGGTCCAGCCGTTTCAGAGATTAGCCGGAACAAACAGACAGACAGACCGACAGACAGACAGACAGACAGACGGACAGACATTTTAAAAAATTGGTATTTTATCGTAAGTACCGAATATACTTTCAGATGCATTATGTGAAAAGCTGTTAATTTAAGATTACAAACAGACACTTCATTTTTATTTATCTGTACCTATAGATTTAGTTCAAAAATAAAAAGAAGCATAAAAAAATACAAAACAAACTTTCCTATAGATTTTTATTGTATTATATGTCCAAGACCCGGGAACACAGGAAACTTTTTGTTCCTTCGGCGGGATTCAAACCCGCGACCCCCGGCTTGAGCACTAACATGCTCAATCACTGAGCCACAGAGGTCGTCTCATCTGGCAAAAGCAACGACGCGGCGACAATAAAATGTAACATGTTATTGTGTATGGTTATATGTATAACTAGCTGATGCCCGCAACTTCGTTTGCATAACTTCGTTACCCGCAAGTAACGAAAACGGATCCCTATTTTTTATACGGAACCCTAAAATAAAAGTAGCCTATGTTAGACCTTATAACATCAGCTATCTGCCAGTGAAAGTCCCGTGAAAATCGGTCCAGCCGTTTCAGAGATTAGCCGGAACAAACAGACAGACAGACAGACAGACGGACAGACAAAAATTTTAAAAATTGATATTTTATTGTTAGTATCGAATATACTTTCATATGCATCAAGTGATAAGCTGTTAATTTGACATTACAAACAGACACTTCAATTATATTTATCTGTATAGATGTATAGATTTAGTTCAAAAATAAAAAGAAACATAAAAAAATACAAAGAAACTGACTTTCCTTTAGATTTTTATTGTATTATACATATCCATGACCCGGGAACACAGGAAACTTTTTTTCCTTCGGCGGGATTCAAACCCGCGACCCCCGGCTTGAGCACCAACACGCTCAATCACTGAGCCACAGAGGTCGTCTCATCTGGCAAAAGCAATGACGCGGCGACGATAAAATATAACATGTTATTGTGTATGATATGTTCAAAAATAAAAAGAAACAAAACAAACTGACTTTCGTACACTGCGTTAGAAACGAAAGAATTGTTCGATAAATACGCGGGTAAGGCGTGCGCTAGCAAAACTGACATAGGTCTGTCCTCGTCAACGCCTAGCGGGCGACTGTGGGGCGACTCTAGCGGCTTACGCACGCTGCATTTCAATATTAATTTATTGTTAAAATAATTAAACCAACATGCAAAATGTAACCAGAAATTATTCTTTTTTAAGTTATTAGCTTTTCGTAGATATGATTTTTGAAAGTAAAACTATCATGAACTTCATGAACAAAAAGAAAAATATTCAAATTTAGCCTCCTCTTCGGAATTATTTTTGATCGAGTGAAGTTTTTAATATTATGTTTCGAACCACAAATTGTTAAAGAACATTAAGTAAACAACAATGTGTTTTTTTTTTTTGGCTTTTTAAAGTTACTATTTGTTTGTTTATTATCGATTCAAAGTCATGTAAAATTGGGTCCACGTGGCCTTAAACCTTCCCTGAACTTTCGCATTTATTTCAAGACCACAATGAGTCGGAACTCTGAATAAAAAGTATCCTGTCCTTCTCCTGGTATATCTCCCCACCAATTTTCAGCTAAATCGGTCCAGATATATTATATAGATGTAGATTAGACTCATATCAAATTCGGGCCTAAGTTAAAAGGGTTACAAAGTTTGCAAATGATGTACATTGTACATATTACGATTATTATTAGGTACAACTACCTATTTCGTGGCAAACCCAATTAATGTTACTTAAGTAAGTATCAATTTATTTAGTGCATTTAGATTTTAGACTTTATCACTTTAGAGCGTGGAAGCATTTTTCTATTTGGCAAAACTAGGTTTCAAATTCAATACGGTTTTAATGACATTAAAGTTTTTAAAACACATAGGTAATCTAATGCTAATACTTAATACGATAATCGTAACATTCAGTAAATTAAGTACCTATAAACACGTAAATGATAAGTACCTATAAACACAAATGATAAGATGCATGTATACTTGTATAGCTTATAAACTTTGAATCTAGTATCGAGGTCGAAAATCAAATGGAAAATTGTACACATTACCTCATTTTCTTGCATACAGTGTAAGTCATGATTTATATGCATTATTGCATCATTTATTTCACATGATGTAGATATAAATCTAGTCACAAAATTGCTTCTGACTTATTTGATAGACGCTTGGTATCTACAACGAGAACGAGAGAGTACCTACCATGGTGCAAAAATTATTGTTTTCTAGTACCTATACCTATTACCTATCTACTGTGTCTAGTGGATAGACCATTTGGTTCGCACTCGAGAGAGTGCAGGTTCGAATCCCAGGTTGTGGCGTGTAGCAATGAGACTTTTTCAGATCTCAAGTACATTATACGGACGCTCTAACGGTAAAGGAAAACATCGTGAGGAAACCCGCACATGGTTGGCCCCAGACGTATTGACCAGTTCATTCCTCTGGACTAGGCTGACTATGTTTTGAGAATGCCGTATGTGCTTGGGCAACTATACGACATTTAAAAACCAACTGTCCCAGGCACTACAGTATTTCAAGAGTGGTTACTTCGCTCGGATAATACTGTATAAATCATCCATTAACGGATGCAAAGGCCTAAGTACCTATCTACTGTGTCTAGTACTACCTGATCCGTTTAACGATTACGGATTTCACACACTCATTATAGGTCGCGTCATGTAAAAAGAACGCCGCGCTGAAAGAAAGGGATATCCGGTGGTCTAGAATTCTATAATATATTATTGAATTAATACTATTGGAACATAACAACTGAACAGTCGGGATCCATTATTCGACAGCCAATCTAATTTTTCAATGGATCCTGACTGTTTAGTTGTTATGTTCCAATAGTATTAATTCAATCTGGGGGCACGGGGTGTGCCCCCGCCAAGTCGAGCGCGAAGCAAACACTGCCGTACCATCCTTTACTGGAACCATTTCGCCGCATTTTCAGGCCCCTATTTGAGAACCTCTGGATAAGACCAGAACGCAGAAATTTTTGTCATCCAATAAGCTATAATCACATACTTAAAATCCAAAATTTAAAGTCTGTAGGTCATTTAGTTCCGAAGTTAAGCGAAAGCAAAGTTTCGCATTTTCGACACTCACTCACTCACTCACTCACTCATGATCATCAAAATAGAACTAGTACTTCCCATAAACTTAGAGAGCTGAAATTTGGTACAGAGTTGGGGTTTAATGGCCACATAAAGGGAAAACTATAAAAACTAGGATAATCGATCTAGGGGCACGGCAGTGCCCCTGCCAAGTCGAGCGCGAAGCAAACACTGCCGTACCATTCTTTACTGGAACCATTTCGCCGCATTTTCAGGCCCCTATTTGAGAACCTCTAGATAAGACCAGAACGTCGATCTGGGGGCACGGCAGTGCCCCTGCCAAGTCGAGCGCGAAGTAAACACTGCCGTACCATTCTTTACTGGAACCATTTCGCCGCATTTTCAGGCCCCTATTTGAGAACCTCTAGATAAGACCAGAACGTCGATCTGGGGGCACGGCAGTGCCCCTGCCAAGTCGAGCGCGAAGCAAACACTGCCGTACCATTCTTTACTGGAACCATTTCGCCGCATTTTCAGGCCCCTATTTGAGAACCTCTCGATAAGACCAGAACGTCGATCTGGGGGCACGGCAGTGCCCCCGCCAAGTCGAGCGCGAAGCAAACACTGCCGTACTATTCTTTACTAGAACCATTTTGCCGCATTTTCAGGCCCCTTTATTCTACTCGAACTTTATTCTACTCGAACATTACACAAATTAAATAAACAAATTACACTAAAATCTAGGAAAATAAATCAATATGCCCACGTTTCTACAAAAAGAAGTGAAATCCCACCAAAAACATTCTGTAAAAAACTAGCCAAGTCTCGATGGAGCTGCTTGTTTATCTCTAAAAAGTAATGAAATCTAGACAAAATCGTGCCAAGTCTAAGGTTCCTTACTGCGGTTTCTTTATTATTATAGTTAATGTTGTGTGACTTGGCCGTTGAAGGGCACACAAGGGTACAAAACGGGCTCCATGACACCATTGCTCGTGTGTTGTACAATAAACAACAGCCTAAAATGAGACACTAGCGTCCAATTACCAATACCGGTATGGGCTATTATCTCGCTTAACAAACATAGGTAGTTACAAATGTAAACAAAATTGACTTGTACCCACTAAAGTATAAAGAATGTTCAACGGCCAAGTCACTCAACATTAACTATAATAATAAAGAAACCGCAGTAAGGAACCTTAGACTTGGCACGATTTTGTCTAGATTTCATTACTTTTTAGAGATAAACAAGCAGCTCCATCGAGACTTGGCTAGTTTTTTACAGAATGTTTTTGGTGGGATAATATATTATAGAATTCTAGACCACCGGATATCTAAGTACTTGTTTTTTTCTTTTCAGTTATAATTATGTACCTACTTAGTTTGGTTCACTTTTTACGCAGTCGGGTTTTTAATTTTTTTAAATTATTACATGACGCGACCTATACCATTAGGTACTTGTCAGAAACTGTCGTTCAACATTTTGCCGAGGACCACAGTTACAATAGGACGAGATACAAGCCTACACCTAGAATAGGATTTTTTTTTACCCGACTGCGCGACGCAAAGGAGTGGTAATGTGTTTATCAGCCTATGTATGTATGTATGTATGTATGTATGTATGTTCCTTTGAAGCACTATACAGACCAAACGCCTGAACCGATTTTTATGATTCGCATGTCAGTCGATTCCTCTTAGTCCGGCGAGTGTCACTAAAGACATGACGTTAGTGAAAATTCCATATGGCGACTACTGGACGCCATATTGTGAAAATGAAAAAAATGAAAGTCAACAAACTATGTCAAGTGGGGTATCGTTGAATAGGTATTTAAAAATCATTTTTAGTTTTCTCTCAACATTTTTCGATTCGACTGACCGTTTAGGATCTATATCGATTTAAAGTTACGTAACAACCATTCTCACGTATCTTAATCTCTCTTAATCACTCTTAATGTTCGTATCATCGTATTTTTGCTTTAAATCGACCAAACGTGTGTTGGTTAAACTAAAAAATTTAAAATAAAATTAATAATTTAAAAAATTAAAAAAACCCGACTGAAAAAAAGACAGATACCTAAGCAACGCACTAAAAAGACCGAAACAAGATTGAGAAAACAGACTACACTATGAGCTGAAAGCCAAGGGAAATAATTGACGTTATATTTGTTAACAGGCGGGGCCCATATATTTTTGTACGATTTATTATTTGTGAATGGGTCCCGCCTGATACCAAACATAACGTCAATTATTTCACTTAGGCTTTCAGCTCATAGTGTAGTCTGTTTTCTCAATCTTGTTTCGGTCTTTTTAGTGCGTTGCTTAGGTATCTGTCTTTTTTCAGTCGGGTTTTTTTATTTTTTATTTGAAAAAAATTCAAAAATGTACCTTTTCATGTGTTTATTGAATCCTTATTGTAAATCATTATTATTCTCCATTTAAATTTTTTGTTAATCCTAAAAATCAGTTAATCGGGCAATAAAATAATCGGCGAACTTGAAGTTTGCAGTTTGTACTGTCTTATTTATTGCCAATCATAAAAGTTTACTAACGATTAGGTAAGAGATAAGAATAAACGATTTATTTATTAAATTTCGTCATTAAAATCGATACAAAAAAAATCAAGGTTATTTTGCGAAAATTTAACTGCTGAACAATCAAAAATAAATTCTAGTCTAACGTAGAGGAATAGACTTTAATATTATACCTACTATAATATTTCTATTTTCTATTAATATATTATGTAGTAATTGGAAACCTATAACTAATTAGTTCAACTGATAATAAATTAATATTTTGAACAAATATGTACTAGATATCGGGTTATAACTTACTAGCGACCCGCCCCGGCTTCGCACGGGTACAATACTGATACTAATACTACAGAATGCCGCCCACTTCACAACGGGCCGTGCAACAGAAATCGTAATATTTTTATTTCGCCATAACTTCAAAACCAAACGTCCAATTTTAATCATTCAAAGACCAAATATTATCTACATAAGCTGTACTTAGTGATGAAATAATTTATTTTGATAAGGATTAATAGCATGAGTAAAATAAACGCGTTTAAATGTAGTCCAAAAAAAAGTCAAGATTTCTAAATTAAAAAATGGTTGTTGTGCCTCACTCGACATAGATAGGTATAGTGTGTCGCGGACTTTTTTGTAGATATTTATAAGATCTACAATTAATTAGAACATTATATGTTTCTATCTTTTATAGTTTAGGCAGCGTACGCAAAATAAGTAACTTTTCTGGTTGATTTTTTACACCTTGTGTCCGAAAAACCTAAATATTAGGTTGGGGAAAAAGTTTCTTCGCATTTTATATAAAAATTCAAAAGGTTTTTTTATAAAGTTTATTTACAAGTGACTAAAGTATATAGGTGCCATTTTGTTCGATAACTTTTTGCCATCTTGTTGGTAGGTACATGATCCCATTGCTATAAAATTTTTGGGGCTTCTGATCAGTGGCGGACTAAGCCCGTCAGGGGCCCGGGGCGGCAAAGCCAAATGAGGCCCCCCCGCTTAAAAAACCGGTCAAGTGCGAGTCGGACTCGCGCACCGAGGGTTTCGTACAAACTTGTAATAAAAAATAATGGTTCACGGTTTATGCATAAGGTTTATATATTTTATGAAATTAAATGTTTTTTTATATTTGAGTTGATTGAATGAAAGGTAAATTGCGGTTAACGATTTAATTATATAGCCCTTTATTTCCATGCTTTACATAGTTTTTTTTTTGGTTTTTAAATTTTTACAAGCTAAGATTTTTTTTTTTAAATTAGTCGGTACATAATATTGAATTACTTATAAAATGTTTCTTATGTATTAGTTTTTTTTTTGGCATGGCTCCTCTTCGGATAAAGGCCTCCTCCAATTTTTCCCATTGTTTTCGGTCTGTTGTCTTTGTCATCCATTCCTCGCCTGTTATGTTTATGATTTCGTCGACCCATCTATCTTTAGGTCTTCCTTTGCTTCTCTTTCCACCTGCGACTCTCTTTGTCTGTCATACGGGCAACGTGGCCAGCCCATCTCCATTTAAGTTGTTGTGCATGTCGTTCTGCATCTATGAGTTTTGTCTTTTTACGAATAACATTGCTATTTTGTTTGTCGATAAGTTTGATACCCAGTACGCTTCTTTCTTTTGCGCGCTGACATGTCCGACATGACAATTTTCTTTTTTGTTTTTTTCTTGAAATAGCCACGTTTGTGCTCCACATATAACAGGCATGGCAATAAGCAGGAGTCCATTACCTTCTTTTTGAGTTTCATAGGGAATTTGGCTTTTAAAATTTCTTTGAAACTCCAGTACTTTCTCCAAATCATATTAATACGGCGTTCTAATTCATTTTCGTGGCGCGTTTTCTCAAAGGATATTTGTTTTCCGAGGTATATATAGCTGTCCACATATTGAATTTGTGTATTGTTTACGTATATGTCGTTTTTTTAAACTATTTGTCGCTACTTTTGTTTTTGAAGTGTTCATTCGTACACCAATTTTTCTGTTCTCATAATCTAACTCACTTATCATTATTTGTAGTTCTTTTGATGTTTTTGCAAAAATAATGATATCGTTAGCAAATTTTAAATTGTTAACAAACTCCGTGTCTATTTTTATTCCTTTTTTACGATTGTACGGTTTACGACTTATGACGTATTAAAAAAAAAAACTACTTACTAGATCTCGTTCAAACCATTTTTTGGTGGTAGTTTGCATGGTAATGTACATCATATATGTTTTTTAGTTTTATCATTCTCTTATTTTACAGGACACACATTTTACCACTTTGGAAGTGTCTCTCACGCAAACTATTCAGTTTAGAAAAAAATGATATTAGAAACCTCAATATAATTTTTGAAGACCTATCCATACGTATGGGTATAATAAAAAAAAAAAATTTGACTTTCAGTTCTAAGTACGGGGAACGCTCAAAATTTATTGATTTTTTTCAATTTTTGTGACAGACAGACAGACTGAAATGACGAATCCATAAGGGTTCCGTTTTTTGACATTTGGCTACGGAACCCTTAAAATTTTTGTTTTTTATGTTTATTCCGTTAAAATCTGGCAAGTGAAACTTACATACCTACAATATGGAATGGATATGGGTGAGGAAAATAAAATACAAATCGATAGATGACAATAATAATATAATAATAATATCTATGGACGCTTCACACCACGTCAATCTGATCCCGTGGTAAGTTCTCGAAGAACTTGTGTTACGGGTATCAGACAGCGGAAATATATTTAATACTTTTATACTATACTAGCGACCCGCCCCGGCTTCGCACGGGTACAATACTGATATTTATACTGCGGGTACCTTACTCCCTCATACCTTACTCAAAAAAAAAAAAAAAAAAACAGCCTCCGTGGTCTAGTGGTTAGAGCATTGGCTCTCGACTCGGAGGTCGTGGGTTCGATTCCCGCATTGGAACAAAAAAAAAAATGTTGTTTCCAAGTTTGGTTAGGACAATGCAGGCTGATCACCTGATTGTCTGACAAGAAAGATGATCCATGCGTCTCTCGTCAGTCGTGTCGGTTATCCGTCCCACTGAATTATGAGAGTAAAGGAAGAGAGAGTGCTCTTGTGTACTGCGCACACACTTGGGCACTATAAAATTACTCCTGCGTAACTGGCCTGGTTTCAAAGAAACCGGCCACCGTCACCGAGATCGGTGTGGGGAGTTATTATTCCTTACTCATAGATCGCACGCGCACCCCCGCCTTGGTGACGCCTTGGTGGGCCGTGCAGCAGAAATCATAATATTTTAATTTCGCCATAACTTCAAAACAAAACGTCCAATTTTAATTATTCAAAGACCAAATATTATCTTCATAAACTGTACTTAGTGATGAAATAATTTATTTTGATAAGAAATAATAGCATGAGTAAAATAAACGCGTTTAAATGTAGTCCAAAAAAATTCAAGATTTCTAAATAAAAAAATGGTTGTTGTGCCTCACTCGACATTGTTAGGTATAGTGTGTCGCGGACTTTTTTGTAGATATTTATAAGATCTACAATTGATTAGAACATTTTATCGTTTTATCTTTTATAGTTTAGGCAGCGTACGCAAAATAAGTAACTTTTCTGGTTGATTTTTACACCTTGTGTCCGAAAAACCCAAATATCTTACGGAACCCTATTTTTTCCAAAATAAAATTTAGCCTATGTTACTCGTGGATAATGTTGCTTTCGAATGGTGAAAGAATTTTTGAAATCGGTCCAGTACTTTTTGAGCCTATTCATTACAAACAAACAAGCAAACAAACAAACATACAAACAAAGTTTTCCTCTTTATAATATTAGTGTAGACATATATTTAAGATTTTTATTATATTATACACATATTTAATACACATCCATGACCCAAGAACACAGAAAAACTTTTTGTTCCTTCGGCGGGATTTGAACCCGCGACCCCCGGCTTGAGCACCAACACGTTCAACCAACTGAGCCACAGAGGTCGTCAATAATAAATAAAATAAAAGATAGTTTTTTTTTTGTAGCGAGTTATATGTGTTTTCGTGCCTTCAATCTACTGAACTCCTCAATAACTTATGTGAAACCGATTTCTTTAGAATTTTTTCTTTCTATTGCCATTTGACTATTTTCCATAAGACTTGTAGTTTTGCCAGAAATTGAGATAAACCGTCTTCTACCCTTAAAAACTCACCCCTTACACTTCCCAACCTCAAATCGCCCGTAAATTACTTTTCATTTTATTTTTTAATATTCTCATCCTTTTCAATGGGTTTCATACTATATTTTTTTTCTCTATTGATCATTTTCAATGGTAAAAGCCCTAGTCTATAAGCTTCATGATTTATTGGACGATATAGATATACAAATGTACAGAGACTTTGCCATGTTGAGTCTTACGATGAGAACAAGTACATACCTACGTCTTTAATAAACGTGCACTATAAATAATATAAGGACCACTCGCAAAATGCAATAACTGAAGCAATGTACTCGTAGGTGCATGTTGACTAGAAACTACGGATCATAAAATTCTTCGTATAATTTAGCCTAGAAATAATTTCTAAATAATAACCAAAATTGGCCCGAGTCGGGCCAATTTTGGTTAGTATGCTCCGCGAGTAATAGCGTGTTTTGTGTTACTATGCGACGTTGATACATTGACACGCGTCCCATGTCAATGTGTGTCGTGGAACAGAAATATTGTCAGTCTTGTAAGGATATAACGTATCTATGTAATAATTAATCAAAGTTCCGCACCAAAAATCAAAAATACTATTACGCTTTTTAATGAAATTACTTTGAACGGATAAGATCGCGTTTATTACTTTACAATAAAAAAAAGGCTTATCTGTTCGCAAAAATATCGGAACACACTAATAAACTATTAAATATCAACGTAAAGAAATTTAATACCTATATTTTAAATGTGGCCAATGTTTATTTTTCTACGTAAATAGAATGTAGTGAATGTAAATGTAGGCGTAAAAGAGGGAATTATTTGCACTCCATTCATTTAGGGATTCCTGAGGAACAGGGGCGTAGCTACCGCCGTATCTGCCGTATCAATTATACGGAGCCCCCGGGGCACGGGGGCCCCCAACGTGCAAAAATTAATAAAAACTTCCCAAATTTCATCTTCATTTCATCATCAACTACAATATAAATGATTTAATAAATCAGTTTGCCGAAAAAAAGGCAAGGAGAGTGTATATTTAAATTGTAAAAATTTTGGAAAAAGTGACAGATAGCTAATAATTATGACGAATAAGTATTTCTTTTAATTTTATGCAATTTTTTTTTATTTTGTGAGCAATTTTTACCCTTCCTAAGGGGCCCCAAACAAATTTTTATACGGGGCCCCGCCAAGGCTCGCTACGCTTCTGCTGAGGAAGTGTCCGCTACAAAGACGGAAATTCCCCCAGCGTATTGGTCGCGTTCAGTAAAGTTAAATGAGTATTAGTACCGCGTAAAAAGTCTAGATAGCTGTAGTGTTTTGATCTTGATGAAATTATGTAGGTATCAAGCACATTTTTTAAGTCTGGTTTAGGATTTCATCAGGGGAACGCGGAGGCATTTGGGGGCCCCCCAAGACCGGGGGCCCGGGGCGGACCGCCCCTTCCGCCCCCCGGTTAGTCCGCCACTGCTTCTGATGAAAAAACTGCGACAAGTGGTTTTGGCAGTCCTCTTGTGATGTCAACCTGACACTGCCTAAGGAATTCTGCAGCGACCGAAACAGGTGGAAATCTGAAGGTACAAGGTCAGGACTATACGGCGGATGCATTAACACCTCCCAGCCAAACTCCCGTAATTTTTTCTGAGTGGCTAAAGATGTGTGAGGTCTAGCGTTATCATGGTGAAAAACCACACCCCTTCTGTTGATTAATTCCGGCCGCTTTCTCTCAACTTCTTGCTTTAATCTCATCAGTTGTTCGCAGTACAGTTCAGAATTGATGGTCCTGCCTGGCGGTAACAGCTCATAATGAATAATGCCCTTCCAATCCCACCACACACACAGCATCACCTTGTTGCGAGTTAACCCGGGTTTCGCCACAGTCTGTGAAGCCTGACCGGCCTTTGACCACGATCTTTTTCGCACGTTCTTGTCGTACGTGATCCACTTTTCATCACCAGTTATCAGCTTCTTCAAAAATGGTTCGGTTTCATTACGTCGTAATAAAGAATCACAAATGAGTACACGGTTCATTAGGTTTCTTTCAGTGAGCTCATGAGGCACCCAAATATCGAGCTTTTTTGTGTACCCAGCTTTTTTCAAATGCGCCAAAACCGTTTTGTGGTCAATCCCCAGTTCTTCAGCTACATCGTAACTACTAATATGCCGATCTTGCTCCACTTTTTCAAAAATGGCAACAGTTTTGTCCGTAACAGGGCGACCAGAGCGACGTGCATCTTTGATATCAAAATTTCCGGATTGAAAACGCTTAAGGGGCAAATAGCCCCTAAATCGCTCAGTTTGAGTCCTAAGTACTCAGAAAAATGGGAATAAAAAAATTCAAAAAAATATACATTTCACACTTCAATCCTTCATCTTTAATATCATCGTTAATTTTTTTAATACGACGAAGATTAATATTAAATAAATTAAAATTAAGTAGCCCTGTTTTCAGATTTCTTTTTCTATCTACTTACTACCTACTACGGCTATAAAGATGGTTCTTTTACGAAAATGTGAAGAATATATTTATCTAACATTTCATCGTTGGGTTTTTCGAAATACCGTTTTGTTTTCAAAATATACGTAAATAACTATTATTTTGTGAAAATATTTGTAAGCGGTGCGTGCGCGGGCGCGCGGGACAGTGAGCCGCTGACTTTCGTACGAGGAGGTTGTGTCACTCTCCGCGGTGCCGCTATTTCGAAATCGTTTATTTTACTCTTGAAATAATAGGGAACAACATGCCGTAAAAAATAAATTATGAAAACCTTAGCGAGCACTCTGCCTGCGATAGAATGAAAATGTTCGATCGTTGAATGTACTTTTTTGTTCCTTCAACTTCTTACTTGAAATTTTAATAATATATTAATATAATATTATATAGTGTATATTATAGTATAATATTTTATTGTATATGTACTTGTAAATTTCACAGAAAGTGTATAGTTCTATTTCTATGACGACCTCTGTGGCTCAGTTGGTTGAGCGTGTCGTTGCTCAAGCCGGGGGTCGCGGGTTCAAATCCCGCCGACGGAACAAAAAGTTTTCTGTGTTCCTGGATCATGGATGTGTATTAAATATGTGTATAATATAATAAAAATCTTAATTATGTGTACCAATAGTATAAAAGTATTAAATATACTTCCGTTATCTGGTACCCGTAACACAAGTTCTTCGCGAACTTACCACGGGATCAGATTGACGTGGTGTGACGCGTCCATAGATATATTATATTATTTCTTTTTTAATTGTCTATTTAGTATATCAACGCTTTGAGCTATATAGTATATGAGGTAAAAATGCCTAAGCGACATTTATTTATTTATTTATTTATTTAACACACATACAACTACTATTACAGACAAAATCCAATTCGATAGCGTAGGAAAGCAAATTCATATTTTATAATATAATACATATTATGCTAATTGCTCCTAACTGACAATATTTTTCTTCTTCATGTTTATAAAAATTAATTGCAGTTACTAAAACGAGCTAATTTTGATCTTGAAATAATAAAAAGTGCGATCCTCTTCTTTCGCATAATTTTATTTGTCATAATTTCATTTGGCATACATCACTTGGCATAATTTTACTACGCATAATAATACTTTGGCATAATGGTTTCTTGGCATACTACATCATTAGGCATAAATATCATTTAGACTAATATTGTTTGTCCTAATTTAATGAGGCATAACTCGTCAGGCATAATTTTTCTTGTCATAATAATACTTTGGCATAATTGTTTTTCGGCATAAACTCGTTAGGCATATTTTTTTGTCATAATAAATTCAAGGCATTCTGTCACAAGGCACAAATTTGCATAAAATGGAACGACATAATGAAAACACGGTTAAAGTAATTAAAGGCATAATTATAAAACATTAAAAGCAGGTATTACACTCATATACCTAGTGTAACATCTGTAAAAGTAGGTTAAGTTGCGGCGGGGTGGCCCTTGGGCCACCCGTAAGCCGCTAACATGTTTAAAATAATTAGCTCGACATGTTCTTAGATAGCAGTTCGTGGTTTTTGTCCGAGTTTAATTTCGTAATTAGTCGAAAATTATAACTATAATTGTTATTTCGTCTTAACTCGCACACCCAGTAGAATTTATCATTCATTAGTATGTGAAAAAAATGCTACAAAGATGTATGCGTAAATATAATAATATGCTTAAATATCGTTATGCGTAAATATATTTATGCTTTTTAATATTATGCATAAAAATATTATTCTTAATGAATATTATGCGTAAAAAAATATATGCCTTACAATAAGTATGCCTACCAATTATTATGCTTTTAGTAATTATGCGAAAAAAAATTATGCTAAGAAAGTTATGACAAATGAATATTATGCGAAACTACTATTAGGTCAAATGAAATTATGCCAAGTAAAATTATGACATATAATTTTATGCGAAAAAATAGGGAACCATAAAAAGTATAGAAATATAAAAACTCAAGGCCTAGGATTGCAGCCCATTGCTTTATACTTAAGCTGCGGCCCCATTCCTTGAGTTCTCTCTTGCTAGTGCTGGGAGATATTCCAAATACCGATTCTGGGCATGACACCGTGACACAATTGGCCCAAAGTCTACCCAGCTCATCCGCGGTTTTGTTGCCGGAGATGTTGCCGTTGCCTAGAACCCATACCAGACTGATGCTGTTGTCTCGTCCTAGCATGTTTAGCGTTTGAACACAAGCCATAACTAATTTAGATGAAAGAAGAAGGGGCAAAAAGTCCCCATCCTTGTAGCACTATAAGACATAATAATAGGTTGGGGAAAAAGTCTTTTCGCATTATAGTATGTATGAACTTGTCATAAAATATCTTGGGCTATACCAATTGTATCTGGCTGATTTTGGTATCATTAAAAAGTTTTAATTTTACAGAAGACAATAATTCCAAATTCAAATTAGGTAAACTTTTGAATTTTTATATAAAATGCGAAGAAACTTTTTCCCCAACCTAATATATCAAATGAAAGGGCTTAAAAAAAGTGTCATTTTATTGTATGACGAAAATCTTCTAAACCATGGGAGAAAAAAGTTACTGAGGGTTAAAGGTTAAAAAAGTTAAAAAAATCATTCTGTATTATTGCACCGTTTCATAGTGTTGCTACTATGGAACAATTTTTGGAAAGTAATGGTATACACTAAACTTTAGAAAAGTGTTATATTTTGATAAACTGCCTCATACTTTGATGAAATGTATGGAATGATAATAAAATACTAAAAATAAGCTTTCCTCAATTTTTTCGCACATAATTACTTCTGGAAATTGTTTCTTACTTGCAACGCTATCGAATGGCGCAATAATACAAAATGTATTTTTTTCCTAATTTGCGGGTTTGAATCCTGGCCTGGAAAAGTGGTTTATGTAAAATCAAATAATTCAGATAAAACATTAAAATAATATAATTAAATAGCAAAAATAATTTTCAAACGATTAGGTACAGAAAAGAAAGATATAGTACATGGTAAATTATACTTCTGGGCGTTGTAAAAGAAGTCAAAAAAAATTAGCAATAGCAATTTAGCCCTACGGAATATCGAGTCCAACTTGATGAAAACTTAAACTCTTGAAACATGAAAATTTTTAATAACTCAATTTTCCTAGACAGGATTGGAACCCATAAATTATGAAAAAAATACATCCTTTCAATAGTATCGCAAGTAAGAAACAATTTCCATAATGTAATTATGTGCGACATAATTGAGGAAAGAGCTTATTTTTATCATTTTATTATCATTCCATACATTTATCAAAATTTATCAAAATATTATAAACAGAGGCAATTTATCAAAATATAACACTTTTCTGAAGCTTGCTGTATACCATTACTTCCCAAAAATTGTTCCTTATTAGCAACACTATGAAATGGTGTAATAATACAGAATGATTTTTTAACTTTTTTCACCTTTGGGTTAAAACTTTTTTCTCCCATGGTTTAGAGATTTTTCGTCATACAAAAAAATAACACGCTTTTTAAGTCCTTTCATTTGATATATGTCTTGTAGTGCTACAGTAGTGGGGACGGGATCCATACAAAAATGCCCCTTCTTCTTTCTGCTGCTGTCAGTGCCTTCAGCGCAGTGTGATTGTTTTGATAGACTGCGCTGAAAGCATTGACAGTAGCAGAAATATCATCTAAATTATCCTAATCTTCTCTATAAGATTAGGATGTTTTATGGACAAGGACAATCTGTAGGCTCTGTATCAGATATCTTCATCTAAACTGATTCAATTTAAGTCTCTATAACTCCTGAACTTATGAAGTTTTTTGGACCGTTATAGTTTTCGTTCAAAGTTTATTACATGGATTACCATCATGAATTTTCCACATTTTTAGAGCCTGCCGTTTGGCTTTTAGAGGGGGGACGCCGTATTTTAACAATAAATGCGCTTAAAAGTGGAATATCGCGCAAACGGAATGTACGTACATCAAAATATAATCTCAGAAACCTCTTAATGTTCTTAAAATATCTATGTACCTAATTATATCTCCCCTTTTCGTGTAGGTGTACCCAAAAATTATCTTCATTTATTTTAGCATTGTGTTGACGTGATAAATAAACTTACCCATTGAAAGTTTTATATTTCAAGCACCACCGTTTGGATGGATAGACGGACGGGCGGACGGTCGGTCGAACGGAAGGACATGACAAAACTATAAGGATTTCGAGACATGAACTACGGAACCTTAAAAAAGGAATAATAATGAAACCACGCCGATTTCAGTGACTGTTGCCAGTTTAATTGAAAATAGACCAGCTTTAGGAGCTATTTTATTATGTCCAAGTATGTGCGCAAAGTTTACTCCCATAACCTAGTATATTGATATTTACTACTACCGACAGGACTAACTAGCGAAACATTAGGCGCATAAATATAGAAATATATTTAGCAATGTTTGCGTTCATTTATATAATAATAATAATAATAAATACATTTATTTCAGGCTGCATAGGCCCATAATGCCCATATTATAAATACCTTAAATACTAACATACATATTACTATAATATATACCTAAACTAACACTAAACACGTATTGTCTGCGACGTGGGGCGCAAATTGTTCGGGAGTCGTCCTCTAAATCTTCTGTAGACGACTCCAATAGGCCAGAACTCCTCCTTCTCGAAGGTCGGTAAATGATGGGTTGGAACTCTCACCACAAAGGAATTAAAAGTCACTTTATGATGAGATTCCAACCGCTCGACCCTCAAGGCGAAGTTAGTTCTGGTTCTTATGTAGTCCACGACCTGCTCGACCGTCGTAGACCAATGAAGCCGGGACACGTACAGCGGTGTCGCGGGAGTCTCACACCGCAACAGCTGCTCGGGTCCTCCGGGTGCGGTGCCGCGGTGGTTGCGGACGACGGGTTTCTTCTTCTTCCTCTCGACCTTGATGAACCCGTCATCATCGCACGTTCGGTCCTTTTTTGAAAGAGGACGTTCTGCAGGGGCCTCCTTCTTCCCTTTGTTTTTCGAACGCGGGAGAGGTGGCGGGGGGACGCAAGCGGCGACATTTGCGTAACTCGGCACCGGCTCCTGCGCGGGCGGGGAGCGGGCAGCGGGGGCGGTGACGATGTTCGTTGACCCGTCGGATAATGCTGACGGGCTAAACGTGACCGCCTGCGCGCCTCGACGACGAGTGACGTTTGCTGCATCAGGTGACCTACATATTGAATTAACACTTTTTAGCTGTGATAATTCACTACGTAGATCACTTATGGTAAACTCTGATGCCTGCAATCTACCTCGAACTCCGGCCAGTTCTTCCTTCAGGAATTTGATGTCCTTCAGTAGACTGACGACGTCGACGTGGTCCAGTGTCACTGGCGGCAGCTTATGCAGTTCTTTCGCTACAAAAGCTGGCACTTCATCCGGATCCGTCTGCTTCAGCAGGGAGATGATGTCCTGCACGCTTCTTTCGGTTCCATCTCTCCTTCGCGATGGCATGTTCGCGCTCTGGCCAAGCGTCTCGTACAGCAAATGCTTGCCTTTGCAAATCTCCTCACTGGTGAAAGAAGACTTGCAGATCTGCATTATGCTGACCTCGTCCATGGTGTCGATGGCGTGCTGGATAAACGCCAGCAACTCATTGACCACGAGCGCCATGATCACGTGCAGCGGCAATCAGCCGCGCGATTCGCAAAAATATTAATCAAATAATTTATATTTGCTGCATGTGTATAACGCGGAGCGCGTCCGTTCGCGAGCTCGACACATTACACACTATTAATTTAATACTTTAAGTTACATTTTGTCAGTTTTATAAACACTCAGATCATTTAGCTATTTATTCCTGTCTATAAATTCATATGTATTGGAATTTATTGATACTCATGCGACATTTTTGATTTCGTATTGTATCTTAGCGACGTAAGATAATATTTTGGGTACAGGAAAAAATTACATTTTTTTTCGTCATTCTTGAACATTTCAAAGAAAAAAAAGGTATCTCCTTTTTTCGCATAATTTTAATTGTCATAATTTCATTTGGCATACCTCTCTTGGCATAATTTTGTTACGCATACTATAACTTTGGCATACTTAATGGTTTCTTGGCATACTACATCATTAGGCATAAATATAATTTAGACTAATATTTTTTGTCCTAATTTAATGAGGCATAACTCGTAAGGCATAATTTTTCTTGTCATAATAATACTTTGGTATAATTGCTTTTTGGCATTAACTCGTTAGGCATATTTTTTGTCATAATAAATTCAAGTAATTCTGTCACAAGGTAGGTACAAATATGCATAAAATGGAAGGACATAATAAAACACGGATAAGGTAATTAAACACATATTTATATTTATGCTTTTTAATATTAAGCATAGAATATAATTATTCTTAATTAATATAATGCGTAAAAATATATGCCTTTTATTAAGTATGCCTAACAATTATTATGCTATTAGTAATTATGCGAAAAAAAATTAAGCTAAGAAAATTATGCCAAATGAATACTATGCGAAACTACTATTAGGTCAAATGAAATTATGCCAAGTAAAATTATGACATATGATTTTATGCGAAAAAATAGGGAACCAAAAAAAAATATCTAACCGACATACTTAAAAACAAAAGTTTGAAATAAAAATATCTACATAGCACGAATAGTTATTGTGTCAAATATGTAAAACTATCTTTACGCCAATATTGTTTTATTTCACTGTGGGTAAAATTCTACAAGTTGCACTTTCGTAAAATAATGGTATCAAATTAAATGCACTGTAAGGACAATTCACAAATAATTTGTATGAAGAAAATGTACAAAGTGTCCACGAAAATAATTTTTTAAACAAGTAAAAATATTTTTGTGCAAACAAAAAAAGTAAAAACATAAAAATAGACTAAGTTGATTTTTAAAATTCTTCAAAATATCCAAGTGATTTTTTTTTTATAAATCGCTTTTTGTTGTCGCTTAGTGAACATAACATTCATGATTTTGTATAAATTTCACTATATCTAAGCGACAAAAAAATCGTCGTAGGAAGACGACGATTAGACCAATCGACGCAAAAAAAAATACAAACTCATTGATATTTAAACTCATTTTCGGTATTTTTGTCGCTTAGGCATTTTTACCTTTCAAGCGTCGATATGAAACTTCTTTTTTAGGAAAGCGAAAAAACACCTAGCGGATATTTTAGTGATTCTGTTAATAGCACTAAGTATTGCATTTTGGTGGGCGTAGAGGTGGAAAATGAAATCAAATATGATGGGTTGGAAGCCGCATTGCCTACCAAATAATTTCCAGATTTCGGGAATAACCTCGACCGGCTTCTACAGAAGAAGGAGAAGCGGCTAATACATTCTACGTTTTTTCTTTGCTCCCAGACCAGAAATAAATTAATATTTTCAAGTTGCATTTAAATCAATCCTAAAGTCGTATAAAAGGGCCGTTCCTCAGTTTATAATTTGAGTCGCGGCGCGGCCGCGCGCGGAGATCGCGAGCGCTGCGGGGTGTATGCGGGTGGCGCGGCGGGAAGTGTTAGGCCACGCCCGAATCTGTGACGTCATCTACGTATATTTTCGCCTTAAACCAAATTTGCGCTACTCTCACAGATACTGCATTAGGTCCATAAACATCACAAATTTTTTTCGCGGCTTGTGTTGCATTTTTACCTTTTTTGTAATAAAATTTTAAAATGTATCGAAATTCTTCATAAGAATCACTCATTTTAACAATAAGAAAAACAAATGAAAATCTCAAATTTACCTAATTTGAATTTGGAATTGTCTTCTGTAAAATTAAAACTTTTTAATGATACCAAAATCAGCCAGATACAATTGGTATAGCCCAAGATATTTTATGACAAGTTCATACATACTATAATGCGAAAAGACTTTTTCCCCAACCTATTATCTTACGGAACCTTATTTTTTTCCAAAATAAAATTTAGCCTATGTTACTCGTAGATAATGTAGCTTTCAAATGGTGAAAGAATTTTTGAAATCGGTCAAGTACTTTTTGAGCATTTATTCATTACAAACAAACAAACATACAAACAAAGTTTTCCTCTTTATAATATTAGTGTAGATAACACAACTTTTTATACACACTTTTCCACTTTATTTAGATTTTTACAATAATTAAATATAAACACGACCGGTTTCGATTAACTCATCATCATCAGTTAGTCGAAACCGGTCGTGTTTATATTTAATTATTGTAAAAATCTAAATAAAGTGGAAAAGTGTGTATAAAAAGTTGTGTTATATTATTATGAACATAAATTTCCACCAAGAACCAACATACAGTACATTCAATCAGTTATACCTGAGACTTTAATTAGGGGCCCCATACATGGTCCGGTCTACCTTCAGTTCGGCCTGAACGGATGCAAAATCGTATCGTGTGTGTGCAATTTCGAGATCGCATCAGGCGGCCGTACGGACTGAAGCGATTCATTCCAGTGTTGCTAGCTCTTTTTTTGTGAAACTACTAAACTCGTATCGATTTCTACTAAAACTACTAAAAAACTACTAAAGAGGCTACTTAACTTAGGAATTCCTGAAGCCCCCCAAAAACCACTGCATTTTAGGTTTTATTATATTAAATTTTTTTCATTAATTGAATTTGATTATAAATTTTATCATTAAATTAAAATATACTAGGAAATATTACGTATTTAGTAGCTATTTTGCATATCATTACTGTCTGGCTCTTTCCTACTTAAACACTACTAATAACTAAATTTCTACCAAGGAGGGAATAAAATACTCAATTTAGTAAAATTTTGTAAAATAACTAAGTTGGCAACATTAATTCTGGCCTGACCGATCGGCCTGAACGCGCGGCCTGTCCTGACCGTGTGTGGACAAATCGCTTCAGTTCTTGCCCGAGCCGCGGCCGTGCGGGCGTGTATCTTGTACAAGCGTTGTATGAGTTTTCGCGGTGTTTAAATACAAAATTGATAAACACGACCGTAGCGCGCGGCAAACCAGAATGGACTGATGCGACTGTTCCGTGTGTGGGCACGAATCAGATCAGGCCGAACTGACGTAAATTGGATTGGATGCGATTTTTTCCGTGTGTGTGCTCGAATCCGTTCAGGCCGAACTGACGTCAGTTCCAGCTGAAACGATCGGCCTCTCGTCTGTGGGGGCCTTTAAGATGCTTTCGATAACTTTGATGGCTAAGTTCCAAAATAAAATGTATGGAATTTGACATAAGGCAAGACAAGTCACTACTCACTTACGGCCGTTTTCAATATTCTATCTATCCAAAATCCTTGCTACTAAAGGTAGGCAAATCTATCTTTTTGTCCTTACTTGCGTTTCAATAACCTACTGGCAGTAGGCATTTCCTGTCGAAGCAGTACATCCTATCTACGGAAGTAGAAGAAGACGAAGACGGATAGCCTACTTGAGATTTGTAAGCTCATACAAATGAAATGCAGATAGCTTTATCTGCATTTCAATATAAGTTTCAACTTAATCTCCGGTAGGCCGAGCTTACCGAGATAACGTCATTTGCTTATCTGCCAAAATCGGGCGTTTTGCCGAGGATAGCAATGTGTACCTTGTTGTTCATGTATTATTTTTATGATATTTCGGTTCTTAATGTGTATGTAATTATTATTTTAATATTTGCGCAACAAAATGTTGCCAGCATTTTTATGGCGGTGTTAGAATACCTTGATGCTGCTGTTCTCTTTCACTGAACTGCTTTAACTTGAGTATCATATAATATTATGTCTCAGGCAGCACATTTTACAACCTCAAGCATTGTACAAATAACAATTTTCCAAATTTTGTTTCACTAATAACTGTGAATTTGGAGACATCTTCGACTTCTACTAGGTATCGACTATTGACCACTGCTTAAAGATTTCAAAACTCAAGTTAAGCTATCACGCAGTAACATTTGAGAGAACAAATCTGGCATTAGAAAGTTACGGACATTTGAAGTACGGTTTTCACCATACTTCAAATGTCAGTCATATTGTTTTCACCATTATTCGAATATCAGCCATCTTTTTTTCACGATACTTCAAATTTCATAATGGCCCCAAAAATCTCAAAGTGGGGCCAACTAACTGGAGACACTTTTTTACCTCAACATGCCTCGTCTAACATAATATATAACATGTCTTTGCCACTGTCGTATTTATCAATTTAAACTTATCGTAATATTATTAACTAGATGTCACCCACGACATCGTTCGCGTGAAAGTTAATTTCTTAGAAACCTTACATTTTTCCTCAATAAAAAGTAGCCTTTGTCCTTCCCCATGGTTTACTCTACGTCTGTGCCAAATTTCATCAAAATCGGTCCAGTAGTTTCGAAGCCTATTCAATGCAACAAACAAACAAACAAACAAACAAACAAGCTTTTCCTCTTTTTATAAACTATATGTTGCGCGCGACTTCGTGCGCGACAAAAAGAAATTCCGCGGTAACGTACATTTTGCCGCGATAAAAGGTAGCCTATGTCCTTCCCCGTGGTAAATTCTATATAATATGTGCCAAATTTCATTAAAATCGGTCTAGTAGATTCAGAGCCTATTCGATGCAAACAAACAAACAAACTTTTCTTCTTTATTATATTAGTATAGATTAAAGTATAGATTTCATCGGTGTCGCAAGTCGCAACTGGCGATCGTAAGTATTGGCGTTCGAAATTCAAAATTATACCTGATATTATTAAACCTTGCTCGCTCTTTAATCGTGTGTACTCTTTCACACATCGCCTGTGATTGGTTAAGCAGAAATAGCAGATTAATTTTAAATTTCAAACTACGAAATATTATTCTATTTAATTTGAAAAATTATTTTCAACTTTTACAGAATTTGTTAACTCATGTTTTGTTATTTGCAAAAAACAAATTTTTAGTGAAGTGAACCAACATCGTAGGTGTTGAGTCATGAGTGAACCCGAAATCATATTAATTTTATTATGATGAAACAGTGATTTTGATAAAAACTTCATGTATATTATCCACTGTTTATACATGCTTTAACTCAAAGAATATCGGTGAGTATTTGTATAAAATTTTACCATATTTTAACTTCTCGAAAACTTTATTGAAAAAACATAAGATTATATTTGTTTGACGACCTCTGTGGCTCAATGGTTCAGCGTTTTGGTGCTCAAGCCTGGGGTCGAAGGTTCGAATCCTGCAGAAGGAACAAAAAGTTTTTCTGTGTTCCTGGGTCATGGATGTGTATTAAATATGTGTATACCTAATATAACAAAAATCTTAATAATAAAATGTAATATAATTTCATAATTTGCAGGTATTGGATTCCAATTTCAAGGGCACGCAATAATAATTATGACACATATTTCAAGATTCTCATTAGTATAACGTTACGTTACGCCGCTGTCAATTAATGGCCTGCTAGGCCTACAAAAGTGTACCTACCTACCTATTTTGTACCAAAGGATAACCGCTGAAGTTAATCAGGATATGTTGTTTAATAATGTAAATGTTATTTTGGTTACCAACCTTTAGCCTTCGTATCCACGAGAGTTTTTTTGTGGTCGCGACTCGCGACAGGAAAAACTGCACTGTAAATAGAACTCCGCACCTAAACTACAATAGAGCTGAAAATCGAAGTGTCAAGTGTACACGATTTTCAGTTAATATAGTGTAGTTTTTTCAGTCGCGATCACATAAAAACGCTCGTTGGAATGTAGCCTTACTTTTGTATTTTTTTAATGCAATAAAAACGATCGAATTATAGTTGTTTTGTTGTTTATTGTTTTATTTACCTTTTTAACCTAATAATTGGGACCTAAATAGGTATAAAATTGAAAACAATAACCTACGTACAGTTTTTTTTTTATTCTAGGCTTGAATCTTTTGCACTTTAGAAGATAATACGTAAAAAAGCTGAAAGAAAAGCTTTTTTTATTCCGAGTGCCACCTAAGTTATAGTGCGTTTCATCAAATAGTTCCTTTGCCGTTATGTTGGTAATGGTGTTATCCAGTGTTGCTCATTCCATACTTAATCTTACCTATATTATTAAATATATGTCTAGGGAAAAGAATTTCAATTTTAATTACTATTGTGATTTATTAAAATTCCTAACAAGTGTTAAAATATAATTTAAATATCTAATTACAACTTTGATTTTTTAAAATTTCCTAACAAATAAAATAAAAATATCAGGTATAATTTATAAAAAATAATTCTTAATCTATACTTTTATGAAGATGAGTGGTATGTAATAAGCCATTTATAGAGTAATAAATACTAAATAGTTTTAGTAACATTTTATTAAGTAAATAAGGTACTGAACGAGTAAATTCTCTGCAGCTGGTAACCCTATTTAAAAGCGGCAACACGAGCTTGAACACACCTAAACAGAATTATCGACGACTCATTATGTTTTTCACATTCACAAAAGTCCTTCACCTTCAACACCATTCTTCTTTCACCACTTTTCAACGTTTTGAGCTTGATTAGCGGTTAGAAAACAATGTAAAATCGCTAAAATCAGCATGAGCCCCTTCGCGTGTTTATATCTTTGACAGACAGTGGTGCCAACATTACGGCAAAGGAACTATTCGATGAAACGCACTTTACGTAGTATAGTTACATTCTCTCTGGATTTAACAACTGATATTAAGGCTACGTTCCCTCGAGCAGTTTTCAAAAAACAAAACCTAACCAAGAGCATGTCAGGACATGTCTAAGGAGGGTTCCGTAAACTATTAAGTTTACTATATTATAGTATATACTATATACTATAGTACACTATAGAATAAACGTGTGATAAATTAATAATAATATTATTATGTAATAATATTATCAATTATGTATTATTCCTTTATTATGTTGAATGTTGACTAATAATAATCAAAATATATTATATCGAATAGTAACCAGTTACCAGACGTTCTTTAAGATTAATTTTTTATTCGATTTTGATGATTCATGACATTTTAGACAGTTTTTATTAATTCTAAAAATCACTTAAACATTTGATTATATTTTAGTATATTACGATATCGTCTGATCGTCTATCTCAATGTAAGAAGAATACAACCAGTTACCAGATACTTAAACATATCAGCGAGGTTTTCGATAGCGTGATACAGAATTTAAATCCAATAACACAGCGACATCTAGTATTATTTTTCAAAAACAATCCACGATTTAAACGGGAGACTAGCGCCATATAAAATTTTCGTAAAGCTACTAGCAAATTGAAGCTTTTATTATTAAAAGTAGGTATTAAATTATAATAAATAACAATAATACTATGGTAATTAATAACACATATTAATGTGTTTTCAGTGTTATTAAATTATTGTAATAATTGGTAAAAGAGGCACATATTCGTAAAATTAATTATTAATTTTACACGCGTTTCAAAACTTAGCTCTAATTCTGGTAAAGAAACATAAATTCTCAACAATCGATATGATTATTGCAGCTCAGTTAATCACAGTGTTTGTCCTCGAATGTAGGTTCAAACCCGACAGCGTGTTTTAGTTATTATTAAGTTTTTTTTATTAATTATTAATTTGTTTTTTTTTTAAATTATGCAACCAATTTTGAATCATTATTTTAAATAATCATTTCACATTATGTATAATTATTTTGATTTGTTTTTCTATAATTGCTCTAGAAATAGAAATTATGATGCGAATGCAAAATAGTTTTCCTAAAGAGTTTTTAGCATGATCTATCAGCATGGAAATTTGCAAGTTTCTATCTCCTATAGTTTAAAAATGCTAGGGGGGGGGGGACCAACTTACAAACTACTTTGGAGGCCGATTACTCGAAAATGGTCAACTTTATAAAAATGTTACGTATGAAACCTTGCCTTTATTTTAAAAGACCTATTCTACGATACCCCACACGATGGGGTAGAGTGAAAAAATATTTTTCATCCCCACTTCACATGTATGGAGAGCCACCCCTAAAATATAAAATTTTTATTTTTAATGATCCCGAAACCGTGATCTATACCCAATCTATGACTGCACCAAATTTCATCAATTTATATTCATAATTACAGGAGCTAGAGGCGCGGACAGACAGACAGACAGACAGACAGACAGACAGACGGACAGAGCGAAACTATAAGGGTTCCTTAAGTATTACGGAACCCTAAAAAAGAAACACTCGTGGGAATGTAGCCTTACTTATGTATTTTACTTTCTTTAAAATGCAATAAAATTATTGCATTAAAGTTATTTTGTTGTTTTATTTAACTTTTTAATACAATAAAATCGACAAAAATATGTACCCAACGTATTTTTTCATTTCAGGCTTGAATCTATTGCACTTTTATATAATGGTTATTTTCTACGAAAAAAAGCTATGTTATAATTGTGAAGTTCGAACACTTTTTAAATTCGGAGTGCCACTTCTTATTACGTAGGTAGGTAGTGTAAAGTTGCTCTCTTTGCTTCAAATTTGATTTCATTTAAAAATTTACATTCCTTTTCACTCGACTCCTAGCATCAATCTGTTATATTTCACTATTGTATTTAATAAAAAAAACATGATAACTATAGTAAAAAATCATCCCGAGTTTTGATTCTCAATTTTAAGACAATATTTATGGTCTTAACTAATAAATATATTAATTGCAAAATAAATATATAATGCTTTCAAACATGAATCGTTATGTAGTTAGCATGGAATGAAACATTTCAAAAGGCTTGCATAGGCGAGAGAGACGGATGCTATTCTTCAATGGTGATTGGACAAGAATAAATAGGTCCTATCTTTGATTGTGAAACGCATTTCCTATCTATTTTTAATCTTAGATTGGCTATCTATTTTTAATTGTAGATACGATATTGAAAACGGCCGTTAGACAAGCGAAATGTCACTGCTCACTAGGTACTCACTTAGCGATGACTTTTGTCAAATCCCATACATTTTTGATTTCGAACTTCGCGGTGGAAATCGCATGCGTCTTGACTAAAGAAAGGGCTTGCAGTGGTGGGTAAGTGTAGTGGGCCAATTTCCCGTTAAAAAAACATCCAGTTAAACTATCTGAAACTTATTAGACGATTGTGATACAGACCCTTAACCTTTTTGTAGACTTCCGCAAACCTGAGAAGGTAAACATTAAAAAACAAATTCGAGTTTCGAAGACAGTAGGTCAGACAGACAGACTGTCGTAAGACAAGTGCCTCACGAGCATTTAGCCTTCTGGATTATGTGTCAAGATTATTATTGTGTACTGATTTATCGTTTCGGCTGTAAGTACGTGATTAGAATAATGCAATAGTAAAATTCCCTTGGATTATTGTGTAGGTACAGTGTAGGTACATTTTCCTCGAATGTTGTTGCCTCATCGCTCGATAGACGATAAGTGATTGATATGAGAATCATCACTTAGATAACTTAGGCCCCCTTGCGCAGATCTGGGTTAAAGTTAATCCTGGGTTAAATATCATGTTATCTCTCTCGTTCTTCGTATTTAAGAAAGAGGAGGCATGATAGTTAAGAACTTTAGTTCAGCCTTCTAGAATATGTGTATCTAGATAAAGTATTGTAAGTAATTATAGCAAATTAAACAAAAAATTCAACCGAATTCCAAAGAAAAAATACACAAAAAAGTATGAAATAAAACTTATTTTCTAAATAATTCCCCTTTTAAATTCGGCTAAAAATGTAAGTAACTATCCCACCAAAAACATTCTGTAAAAAACTAACCAAGTCTCGATGGAGCTGCTTGTTTATCTCTAAAAAGTAATGAAATCTAGACAAAGTCGTGCCAAGTCTAAGGATCCTTACTGCGATTTCTTTATTATTATAGTTAATGTTGTGTGATTTGGCCGTTGAAAATTCTTTATACGTTACAAGTCAATTTTGTTTACACGTAATGTTATATCAGATTCTGTTGTAACTACCTATGTTTGTGAAGCGAGATAATAGACCATACTGGTATTGGTAATTGGACGCTAGTGTCTTATTTTAGGCTGTTGTTGATTGTATAACACATGTATTGGAGCAATGGTGTCATGGAGCCCCTTTTGTACCCTTGTGTACTCTTCAACGGCCAAGTCACACAACATTAACTATAATAATAAATAAATCGCAGTAAGGATCCTTAGACTTGGCACGACTTTGTCTAGATTTCATTACTTTTTAGAGATAAACAAGCAGCTCCATCGAGACTTGGTTAGTTTTTTACAGAATGTTTTTGGTGGGATTTCACTTCTTTTTGTAGAAACGTAGGAATATTGATTTATTTTACTAGATTTTAGTGTAATTTGTTTATTTAATTTGTGTAATGTTCGAGTAGAATAAAGTTAATTGTTCGACTATTTCTTCTTGTAAACTTGTAAGTATAAGTATAAAAGCCAGTCTAGTCTTATCCAGAGTTTTCCTTTAATTTTATGTATATGCGTATTAAAAGCAGAAGGGGAGGCATTCGCCCAGCAGTGGGACGCTACGAGCTAGATTAAATTAGAAGATGTGTCCCACTTCACTGGATTTTTGCAATGACAGTCGATTTTTTTATGTACCAATAGTAGAAGGGGGGCATTACCATAATAACTCTAAATCAGTTGAGACCAGCTGAGGGAATGGACCTAGTTACTATATCCATGGCTGAGGGTTCTTCATCAGATACTTCAGACGTTCGATTTTTGACATCAAATGAAGTGGCCCACCAAGTTGAATATTTTTTGTAAAGGCAGTATGTCGATCTCTAATAGTTTGGTTGGGCTTTTGTGTTTTCTAATAAGGGTCACCAGGTACTCCAGATCTTCGATTATCCTAGTTTTTATAGTTTTTTTTTATGACATATGGGGGCAAACGAGCAAACGGGTCACCTGATGGAAAGCAACTTCCGTCGCCCATGGACACTCGCAGCATCAGAAGAGCTGCAAATGCGTTGCCGGCCTTTTAAGAGGGAATAGGGTAATAGGGGAGGGTAGGGAAGGGAATAGGGTAGGGGATTGGGCCTCCGGTAAACTCACTCACTCGGCGAAACACAGCGCAAACGCTGTTTCACGCCGGTTTTCTGTGAGCCCGTGGTATTTCTCCGGTCGAGCCGGCCCATTCGTGCCGAAGCATGGCTCTTCCACGTTTTCCTTTTATGTGGCCATTAAACCCTACCTCTGTACCAAATTTCAGCTCTCTGAGTTTATGGGAAGTACTAGTTCTATTCTGATGATCATGAGTGAGTGACTGGGTGAGTGTCATAAATGCGAAACTTTGCTTTCGTTTAACTTCGGAACTAAATGACCTACAGACTTAAAATTTTGGATTTTAAGTATGTGATTATACTTTACTGAATGACGAAAATTTCTGCGTTCTGGTCTTATCCAGAGGTTCTCAAATAAGGGCCTGAAAATGCGGCGAAATGATTCCAGTAAATAATGGTACGGCAGTGTTTGCTTCGCGCTCGACTTGGCGGGGGCACTGCCGTGCCCCCAGATCGACGTTCTGGTCTTATCCAGAGGTTCTCAAATAGAGGCCTGAAAATGCGGCGAAATGGTTCCCGTAAATAATGGTACGGCAGTGTTTGCTTCGCGCTTGACTTGGCGGGGGCACTGCCGTGCCCCCAGATCGATTATCCTAGTTTTTATAGTTTTCCCTTTATGTGGCCATTAAACCCTAACTCTGTACCAAATTTCAGCTCTCTGAGTTTATGGGAAGTACTAGTTCTATTTTGATGATCATGAGTGAGTGAGTGAGTGAGTGAGTGAGTGAGTGTCGTAAATGCGAAACTTTGCTTTCGCTTAACTTCGGAACTAAATGACCTACAGACTTGAAATTTTGGATTTTAAGTATGTGATTATAGCTTACTGGATGACGAAAATTTCTGCGTTCTGGCCGTATCCAGAGGTTCTCAAATAGGGGCCTGAAAATGCGGCGAAATGGTTCCAGTAAAGGATGGTACGGCAGTGTTTGCTTCGCGCTCGACTTGGCGGGTGCACTGCCGTGCCCCCAGATTTCTCTACTCAATCTTCTTGATTTTGAAGTCGCTACCAGCCCAAACAGTATCCTACAATATATTTTGATACTAGCTTTTGCCCGCAACTACGTCCGCGTGGAACAGTTACTTGGGGATATCGCTAAAATTTACCTGCGACTTCATTTACGTAGAAGGAGAAGCGCTTCCCCCTCATGACTGCCTGCCGCGCGCCGTACGTCTTATTGCGCGCTTGATTATTTTATTATGCTACGGCCGCACCTGCGTAGTGCTTCGTGCTTAAAACGATACCATTGGACGATCTGCGTGTATCGTCCAATGGTATCGTCTCATAGCACGAAGCTTCGTACGATAGACGCAGGTGCGGCCCCAGCATTACTGCGATATCTTCTAAAATACTCATTGAAATTAAATATGTAAACGGAGTATTTCTTGTAGATTAAATGCCTGTAATGAATAACGTATTTACTTGGATAAAGATTTATATCATCTTTATGAAAACACCTTCACAAATAATGCTTACTTTTTAGAACAAATTTGGTTAGCATAAAAAGGTTATAGTGAGCCAACCTTAAAAGACATATACAGTCCCGGACTTTTTTTAGAATTTTCAAAGGGGAACAGTTCTGTCATAACTACGTCATTTTAGCGAAACTTTAACCGTTTCCCTCTCAAAAGGAAAAAAAAATGTAACATTCTTGATTGGTGCTCCGCTCGTATTGGACTTAGCATGATGTTATATAGCCTAAAGCCTTCCTCGATAAATGGACTACCCAACACAAAAATATTTTTTCAATTCGTACCAGTAGTTCCTGAGATTAGCGCGTTCAAACAAACAAACAAACTCTTCAGCTTTATAATAATTAGTATTTAGGAAATAAGTTTTATTTCATACATTATTGTGTATTTTTACTTTAAGGAATTCGGTTTCAAGTTTTGTTTAAAATAATAATTTTGTTTTTGAGCTTAGACCTTGCCTTAAAAAGTTGCTATTTTTGTATTTCAACTTTCAAGTGACTTTTTCAACGTATCAGACAAGGACAGCAACGTTATTTGTTGTGACTTGTGTAGGATTTTTTTAGTACCTAAAGGGCGTTAATGTGAAAACTAAAAAACACGCAATGATTTCGGAAATACTAAAACGCAAATCTATCTTCTATCTAAATAATATACTATATGTTGCACGCGACTTCGTGTGCGCAAAAGTAAATCCCGTAGTAACCGTACATTTTGCCGCGATAAACAGTAGCCTATGTCCTTCCCCGTGGTCTAATCTATATCTGTACCAAATTTCATCAAAATCGGTCCAGTAGTTTCGGAGTCTATTCAATGCAAACAAACAAACAAACTTTTCCTCTTTATTAGTATAGATGAAAGGCAAAGCTGATTGACTATCAACGCACAGGCTAAACTCTTAAGGTTAGATATTTGAAATTATGCACACGTATTCCTCATATGACGTAGAATAAGGAAGGATTTTTTAAAATTCAACATCCATGGGTAGCCTAGGCAACAAGTGCTTTTTGGTAAACTTTTTTCAGCAGTCTCCGAAAATTATGATTGAGGTATCATTCGATTCGGAATGGCATCTAGATGATTTTTGAAAAAAATGAAGTTCCGCTTGCAAAAATTGCAAAAGTTATTAACAATTAACTAAAAAGAAAAAAGGGGGTTTAGTTTTTTTAAAATTTCCCAAAAACGAATAAAAAAATTTCAAATTTGAAAAGAGATTCAAAAAGAGGAGGATATTTCTTAAAAAAAGTTCCGACTCCCGGAATTGTAGAACAAATATTTATCTTTTTCCCAGAGGGTTGAAAATGCGCCCGAAAACGGGTACACCGGCTTTCGCAAGCCACGCCCCCTTCGGACCTTTAATGATATTTATTCATTTAAACTTATTAAATATGAAAATTAAAAATTGAAAAAATTCAGACGCCTACAGGACAGATCAATGTACAATAATCCGTGGTCAAAAAAAAAAATATCGCGATTTTTCAATAAGTTATCCATTAATTAATTAACAATTTTTTGTAGCATGAACATTAACATTGCAAGTGCCGAGTGCGATATTTGTTAAACTATTAATCTGAGATTTTTTTTCTATTTCTCAAAGGTCTTTTTTTGACATCTGTCAAAACACAACCTAACATCAGCTCTACAAATTTCTTTTATTTAAAATTATTAGATACGATAAATTCCTATAAACAAGTGATATACATATGAAGACTAACCTCAAAAGTTACCACAAATGTTTTCTCCACTGTAACTACATTCGAAGCCAAGATATTGCATCTTTAACTCTGCCGACTGATCGTGCTGAAAAATCATCAAACTACTCCTTGGGTGGTGATAAATCTCGAGAAATTCAGGATATAACCAAGCCTGCATCCATCAACATCACAATAATTCCTGGAACAACTCCATTGAGGTAAATAAGATCTCATTATCACCGGGATATCTTACAAACTGACATTTCTTTGACTTTAAGGTTTATGAAAATCCGTTTGCAACTTTGAAATTTGAATATTTTGAACTGAAAAACAATTAATACGAAAGAGAGTAAAATTTGCCGTGTTAATCAGCTGACAAGTGACAACTACTTGAATTTGACAACTATTGACAGAACGTCACTGTGACAGGTGACAACATATCATAGACAATATTTTATATTTTTATGCAATGGGAGCAACAAATTAAAACCTCTGAATAGAAATATTTTTGAAACGAATACCTACCTGTAATATCGTAACTCTTGTTGTTGTTTTTCTAAAATGGCTAGTAAGCAATGTGGAGGCTGCAAAATTCCTATTAAAGATAAAAACTTTTTTAAGTGTAAAAACTGCCAGATGATTTTTGACCTATTATGTGCTAATGTCTCAATAAGGAAGTTCAACCAAATGAACAATGAGCAATTGCAAGATTGGCTATGTCCTGCATGCAGAAACAAACTGCCAAAGGCCGATAAACAAAAATACACCTGTTAGAGGTCAATTACCGCCGGATTCTTCACCGGGCTCATCTGATAACATAACAATGCGCAAGAAGCCTCAATTAACATCCTCGCATGAACACAAAAATGATGATTCCGTTTCTCACCAAGTTGATATAGACCTCTCTTTAGTAATTAGATCGGAAATAAAAAAAGCCTTACAGTCAGAACTCCCACAAATTCTGAAAAGTACATTAACTTCTGAACTTGTGCCCCTGAAAAAACAAATTTCTGACTTAATCACGTCTATCGAATTTGTCAATCAAAAATATGATGATATAAACGCCTTGCTAAAAACTAAAGAAGAAGAAATAAAGAACCTGAAAACACAAAACATTGACCTCTCAAAAAAAGTTGCTGACATGACCACTCGCTTATCCTCCATAGAACAGCACAATCGGGATGCTAATATAGAAATTCACGGTCTTCCGGAATTTAAGTCTGAAAATTTGCCTCAAGTAGTTAGACAAATAGGGAAAATAGTCTCCGAGCCAATAAAGGATGAAGATATTTATTCCTGCTTTCGTGTAGCCAAAATAAACCCCAATAGTGGTCGTCCGAGATCTGTGGTCGTTAAGCTGCGATGTGCTCGTGCTCGTGACTCTCTCCTTGCTGCAGTGCAAAAGTATAATAAAAACAACCAGGAAAGATTGAACACGAGCCTTATTGGTATAGGCGGTGAGAAGAAAAATATCTACCTCAGCGAACATCTGACTCCTGAAAAAAAGGCACTTCATGCAGCCACACGTGTTAAGGCTAAGGAACTATCCATTCAGTTTGTCTGGGTTCGCAATGGAAAAATATTCGTTAGGAAAAATGACCGTTCCCCATCAAAAGTTATTAACAGCCTAGACCAACTTAAGAACCTGCAAATATAATGAAAGTAACATGTAATTTGCTCATGTATCCGTAACTCCTACCGTAGCAATGATTCGATTGTACTATCAAAATCTACGTGGAATGCGGACTAAAACCCGTGATATATATATGAACATCTTGCAGCATGACTATGATCTCATCGTACTTACGGAAACATGGCTTAACAGCAACATTTCTGATAATGAGTTCATTGATGATAGGTATCGCGTTTATCGCCGTGATCGAACTGTTTCTGATTTTTACTCTAAGAGTGATGGTGGTGGCTTACTTATAGCAGTAAAGAAATCCATAACAAGTGTACGCTTATGTAATTATGAAAGCAAATGTGATGATCTATGGGTGCAGATTAGTTTTAATAATGGTAAAAAGTGTATCAGGATTGGAATATGTGTTGTTTATACGTTATGTTTATCATCCTCTTTAAAACAGAAAGAACTTGATGTATTTTTAAGCAATAGCTCTGATGTAATTAGTGACCTTGACAATGTAATTATACTTGGCGATTTTAACATGAGCTTTATAAATTGGCTCTCGAGCGGGGAAGATACGACACTCACTCCTCACAATTACAAAAATAAGCTGGGCTATGCTCTTACTGATTTTATGTCCCTGACTGGTTTATCCCAAATCAACAGCATCCAAAATAAAGATGGCAAAACTCTTGACCTTATATTGACCAATGTCCCATGTCAGGCAACTGAAGCTGCTTGTTGTTTGAGCAAATTGGACCCTTATCATCTTCCGCTCGATATTGAAATTCCATGTCCAAATGAAACTGTTCCCATAGACAAATCACAAAGAATAGATTTTAATTTTTACAAAGCCGATTATTCCAGCATACAACGCGCACTGAATGACATTGACTGGCGTGATATCTTTAATAATTGTAATAATGTTGACGAAATGGTTTCCTCCTTTTACTCTGAACTAAACAAAATTATTGTTAAGTATGTACCAAGACGTAAACCTCGCAGGTCCAAGTACCCAGTTTGGTTCACTAATGATCTTGTTAAACTTTTGAAAGAAAAGGAAAAGCTGAGACAAAAATCGCGTAAATTTGGAAATCCTCGTGATAGACACGAATACGAGTTGTTGCGCAATCGATGCGATAAATTCTTAAGATCTTGCTACAATAATTATGTCCAAACCGTTGAAGAGAGTATCAAGTGTAATCCTAAGGCATTTTGGGGCTATATTAAACAAAAGAAATCTTCTTCTCGCAGCTTACCTTCATCTATGTACAACGATAATACATCAGCGACTGGGGACATAAATATCGCTAATCTTTTTGCTTCGCACTTTAGCTCTGTGTATACAAATAATTCCTCTTTAGGGTTTCATCCTGCCTTCTCCTCTCAACCCGACATTGATGGGCAATACCTTCATCTCATATTGCTTACTGAATCTGAGATAGTTACAAAACTTAAAACGATCGATCAAAACAAAGGCGCTGGACCGGACAATATTCCGCCACTCTTCATTAAAAGGTGTGCCAAATTTCTATCTCTCCCACTAATGTTAATATTTAACAAGTCACTTGATTCGGGTGTCTTCCCTAAAGAGTGGAAAAAAACCAGAATTGTCCCGGTACTAAAAAAAGGTGACTCGAGCAATGTTAAGAACTATAGGCCTATCGCAATCTTATCATCATTTGCGAAAACTTTTGAAGCTTTAGTTTGCACTATCTTGACGCATCATTGTAAGAAGTCAATAGCAGTCCAACAACATGGTTTCCAAAGAAGAAAGTCGGTTATAACAAATCTCGTATCTTATCTGGCTCCCATTTTCAAGGCTGTTGATTGCGGAATGGAGGTTGATTCAGTTTATACTGACTTCGCTAGTGCCTTTGACCTAGTCGATCACGGTATTCTAGTCAAAAAACTCTACGACCAATATGGGGTGTGTGGTAGGCTGCTTGACTGGTTCGTGTCATACCTAGGCGAGCGTGGACAGATAGTGGTGGTGAACGGTCAGGAATCAACTAAATATATAGCAACCTCTGGAGTACCTCAAGGATCCCATTTAGGACCAATTCTATTTATTTTATTCATAAATGACATTGTTAACTGTATTCACCACTGCAGATGTTCTATGTTCGCCGATGACATGAAAATTTCGCGGCTGGTTAAGTCACGTGCTGACTCCTTACTGCTTCAATCCGACCTGGACCGAGTTTTTAAATGGTGCCAAGATAATAATATGAGGCTTAATGCTGCGAAATGCCTGCACATAAAGTTCTCGAGAAAAAAGAAGACAACACTAACGCAATATAACATCAATGGAAGCCCTATTAGCCTTACCACTGAAATCCGTGATCTAGGTGTTATAATTGACTCTAGGCTGACATTTATAACTCATTTTGACCAAATGATTAAGAAGGCTGCAAGCATGTTAGGATTTATCAAGCGAAACTCAAAGGACTTTAGGCGTCCTGAAACCAAGGTACTCTTATTTAAAAACCTAGTACGCAGTATTCTTGAATTTGGAAGCATAATATGGAACCCTTTCTATGAGACACATTCACAACGTATTGAGTCAATTCAGAGATCCTTTACTAGGCACTTGGCGTTTGTTACCCCGCACATAAACAACAGACTATCGTACGATGAAAGACTTTCAGCTTTTAATTTAAACAAGCTATCCGAGCGCAGACGTATGTTGGATCTGGTCTTTCTTAGAGAAGTGGTTACAGGCTCCACTCCCTGTCAGGAACTATTAGAGTCTATCGAACTTGTTGTACCGAGGATACATAGTAGATCCAAGCGTAAACCATTTTTCAACATTCCAAGACACAAAACAAATCTTGGCATAAGTAATCCAATCATAAGACTTGCTAATACATATAACAATTGGCATAAAATTTTTGACTTAGATATATTCCATGACCAGTCTATGTCATTCAAGAAAAAAATATTGCAATTGAAATAATCATAATATTGACTTTTTATACTACCACAAATTTGATTCCTTTTTGATTTATTTTTTTAATTCCACATTAATACCTATTAACATCTAATTATTTTTTATTTTATTGAAACATGACATTATGATTATTAATAATTGTTGTTTTTAACCTGACATCTCATACACTAAATTTCAATTAATTCCTAAATTTATATATATTTTTTTATTTTTATTGACATATTATTGACAATTTACAAAATGATTAATATTGTATTTCTACAAAGTATTTCTATGTAATTCAATATAAATAACTTTTGACAGTACCTAGTACTAATTTATCTACCAAAATAATATTTATGTATTATCCTGACATCTTGATACTTCATTTACTACTGTGAAATAAATATTTAATGTGTTGTTTTAAAGTAAAATATAGTATAACTCTTAATTATTGTACCTACTAATTTTATAAATTTGACTTTGTTTTATTTTTAAGCTTTATTTTGATGATAATTATTGTGTTTTTTAATTTGAACAATGTTGTGCATGTCTGTAATAGACATAAACACTAGAAAATTGTTATGCATGTTAACTATAAATGTATGTGTTTATGTTGTTGACGTGCCTTTTAAATAAATAAATAAATAAATAAATAAATAAATAAATTCCCGTTGGAAAAATTAAAAAAAAAATGGTTTTTTAAATCTTTATTAAACATTGAAAAAAAAAATTTTTTTATAATATTATTATTGATTTGTTTTCTTATGATCAGAAGCTACTTAAAAATGATTTTAAATATTTTTTATATCCTATTGTTGAAATAACTGTTGTAAACAAATGCGTTGTTTATGAAATAATTCTTTTTTTTGATAACATAATCTTTAACGATAATTAATATTTCATCTCTTTATTCGAAGATATAAAATCTTAATAACATGTAGTATTTCTCGCTTGACACATTCATTCGCACGCTTTAGAGTTAAAGTATCGATGGTCACAATCGATCAAAACAGGTTCTATCCTGTCTAGGCATCGCCATGACACCTCATTCTTTTTTCGTGCGCGCATTCGGTAACACGCTTCAAAATGCCGAAACACAGTACTGAAGATAAAATAGCTAGGTATTTGAAGAAAATAAGAGGATTGGAGGCTAAAACGAAACGTCGCAAAAGAATTGTATCAGATCATAGATATATAATATTAAAAAGAGGTATCAGATAGTGAATCTGATATCGAACAAACAGCTGGTAAGGAATTTTCATAATTTTAAATGTGAAATAACAATAATATTGAGATTATTGTATTATTTAAGGACACTTGCAATATCAATTACGACGTTTGTTTTATATAGCCGAATAGTAATTTTAACCAAAGATAGGTTTGCAAACTAGATATTGTAAAGTAATAATACAAATAAAACATATCTAGTAATTATTTGCTACATATTTACAAAGTGACATAACAATGTTGACACCATGGCAACGGCCATCGGTGTCACAGTTAATAATTTTTCATACAAAAATATTTTTATGTTGTTAAAAATCTACGCCAAAGCTTAGAGTTGTCCGTGGGGAAACCAAAAGCAGTAAATTGGCAAAAGAATTAATCTACGCCCAAGCTTAGAGTTGTCCGTGGGGCAGCCAAAAGCAGTAACTTGGCCCGAGAATTAATCTACGCCCAAGCTTAGAGTCGTCCGTGGGGCAACCAAAAGCAGTAACTTGGCCCAAGAATTAATCTACGCCCAAGCTTAGAGTTGTCCGTGGGGCAACCAAAAGCAGTAACTAGGCCCAAAAATTAATCTACGCCCATGCTTAGAGTTGTCCGTGGGGCAACCAAAAGCAGTAACTTGGCCCAGGAATCAACCGTGAGTTGATCAATGGGTACTTTAAGCTTAATAATTACAGAGTTGTCTGTGAGTCAACCAGATGGAATACTACGTTACTTATATTAAATGTAACTTTTAGATGTTGATGAAATTATGGTTCTACAACAAAATAACGTAACAAATGGTCAGACGGAAGAGGAACCGCCGACTCGTAATGAGGAGAATTATGATTAATTAATTAATATTTTTATTATTTTAATTCCCTATTATTCGGAAACCAATTGCCGATCCTAAGCAAAAAGAAGAGCTTTTTAAACAATATGTGATACCTCAGAATTGCAAATTGTTCCGAGCCCCTCAGTTGAACCCCGAAATATCAGCAGCTATATCCGAATTTACCCGTGCACGGGACAAGAAAATTGAAACGACACAACAACAGTTGGGAGTCGGATTAACAGCTATCAATAAAGACATTTCGTCCCTTTTATAATCGAGCGACAAGGTATTGGCAATTAAATACTTGTCTGACGCCACTAGAATTTATCCAACCTTCATGCTTTAGAAACCACTAGTAGAATGAAATCAGTTTCTTCTAGTTTAGATAAAGGTTTTTTTGTAATTTATTTCAAAATTGGTGAAAGAGATGAAATGCTATTTGGTTCAGATTTACCAGAAATAATGAAAGCTTCAAAAGCTATTGAGAAACAGGATTCTCAAATTAAAAGGACAGAAACGAAAAGTTCTTCCAGACAGACTACTGCTCAGTAAACGAAGCAGCAGAGAAAATGGAGAGACACTTCTCGCTCAACGAACAGGGGGGGAGGAGGTGCCAGGAAGACTCCCTACAGCAGTCAGAGGACACAGACATATCCAAGTACATCCAAGGCGAGCAGGGTATGGAACAAACCTCCTCAGCGTGCAGGCCCTCGGACACAGAGGTACATGCAGGCAGGTTAAAATATTTTTATAATTGCTGGTGCAAAATAACAAGTAATGAAGTTCTTGGATTTGAAATGGTTTTCCTGTACCTTTTATTAAAAAAGTGCATTTTAATAAAACAACTTGTAGGTTAGGGTCACAAGACAATGACTTCTTTATAAGTCTATTGATAAATTATTACGTTTAGGTGCTATCTTGGTTTGTGAGCTAACTCAAAACCAATACATTTCCAATATATTTTTATCACCTAAAACCTAATGGGGAATAAAGTTTCATCTTAAATTTAAAACATCTCAAGAAATTCATTTAAAGAAGTCATTTCAAAATGAAAGATTATAGAACAGTCGTTCAATTAATATACCAAGGCTGTTATATGGCTACGATAAATTTGAAAGAATCGTATTTATTAGTCCCCATTAAGTCTAGTTATAAAAGGTTTCTACGGTTCCAATTTGAAAACCAAACATATGAGTTTAATGCTATGCCCTATGGCTTATCTATAGCTCCGAGGACATTTACTAAAATAATGAAAGTGGTTATTGGTAAATTAAGATGTCAAGGCTTTCAATCTGTGGTACCTATATCTGGATGATATTATGTGTATAGGATCTACTTATACAGAATGCAAAAGAATTATATCGGAAACTATATAAACTGTTAGAATGTTAAGGGTTTAACCGAGAACTTTAACTAAATATTTAGGTTTTAATTTTAATTCAGTAAATATGTCTATTAGTTTACCTATTGAAAAACAGAATTATATTATATTTTGTGCAAATATACCTAACCTTGCCTCGATGCACCATTAGTGAATTTTCACACTTAATCGGTGTTCTTATAGCCGGATGTCCAGCTATGAAATATAGCTGGAAATATACTAAATTATTAGAAAGAGAGAAAACTTAGCTTTGCTCTGTGGCAACAATAATAATTATAATTTCAGATTTAATCCTTCAAAGGCTATTTTACCTGATTTGCTATGGTGGAGTAAAATTATTTTTATAACTAAAAGAAGCTTTTCTAATTTTAAAACTGTTTGCCAAAGATTTAAAAGGCAGTGCTGTCTTATTACGATGTGTTAACACTACCGCGATAAGTTATATTAATAGAATGGGTGGAATACAATTCCCCCATTTGAATGAAATAACCAACGATATTTGGCAGTAGTGTGAGAACCGAAATGTATGGTTGTTCGCGTCATACGTAAATATACAAAAGATAATATAGAGGTGGATCAAGAGTTACGCAATCAAAATTGAGACACTGAATTAGAAACTTCAAATAGCACATTTCAGTATATATATCAGAGGTTTTTCGGTAAACCACATGTTGTTTTTTTTTTCGCTTCTCGCGCTAATGCTAAGTGTGAAATATATGCCTTATATAAATGCCTTAACTATAAATTGAAATAAATAATACTTTTATGCCTTTCCTCTGTTTACGTTAATTTTAAAATACTTAAAAAAGATTAGAACCGAAAAAGCCGAAGGTATTTTAGTATTTCCGTACTGGAATTCTCAACCGAAGTTTCCATTATTACAAACTATGCGTATTTCAAAAAATATTTACTTAGACCCAAATAAGCATATATTAAACTTTTCTAAGAGGGCGAGAAAACAGTTCAAATTTACCCTGGCTGCCGTGAAGCTCTCCGGGAAGCTTTCATCCAAAGGGGAACCTCTGAGACCGCATTACACAATATAATTATGTCTTTATAGCACTTACAGGTTATGATGGAAATTTTGTAATGATTTCAATTTAAATCTGTATAGTAGTTTTTCTGATTCAGTTATTAATTTTTTTATAAATAATCAATTCGAACATGGTGCGGTTTATGGTTCACTTAACACGCATAGATCTGCGCTGGCCCTATTGATAAATCAGGATCTAGGATCTAATTGTTTAATTTAAATATTTTTGAAAGGTATTTTCAGATTGAGACCTACATTACCTAAATATGTAGCTACTTGGGACCCTCAAAGAGTTTTGGATCATATAGCTTACGATACGTCTTGCAAGATTAACCAAAAAAAAAAAAAAAAGTCACTATACTATTAGCTTTGTGTACTGCTCACAGAGCACAAACATTATCTTACATTAAAATTAGTAACATTAAATTTAACAACGATAGTATAAAGATAATTATTTCAGGTATAGTAAAGACATCTGTGGCCGGTCGGGATCAGCCATTGCTGACTCTTCCCTACTTTTTAGAAAATAGAGACGTATGTCCAGCCACGGCTCTCGAAGCTTATATCGAGCGAACGAAAACTTTGAGGTCCGGAACGTATTTAATTTACTGTTGACCTGGCGAGCGCCTCATTGAGCGGCGACGAGCCAGACGATCGCGCGGTGGGTCAAGCAGGTGCTGGCCGATAGCGGGGTGGACGTGGCGGTGTTCGAGGCGCACAGCGCGCGCCACGCTACCACCTCCGCCGCCAGCCGCACGGGCGTCTCGCTCGACGTTATAATAGACAGATTTTAAATGATAATAATATCGCAACAGCAGTTTGTTCTCAAAACATGTCGTAATAAATAAAGGGTTGATTGTCGATTCCAGAGACAATTCAGTATGTACCTAATGTAAAGTACATATATTTAATTTTTTGGATCGAAGAAAAGAAAGTTTATGTTTCACAAATAAGTTATTTTTCTTGAATTTGTATCTTGTAAATATCTTCAGAGGCAAAACTTTTCATCTCTAAACATCTACATGTTATTAAGATTTTATATCTTCGAATAAAGAGATGAAATATTAATACATGATCAAACGAACTTCCAAGTGAAGTTCGATCAGTATTATATGAGTCTCTTTATTCGAAGATATAGACTTAGGTCCCACCCGACCCTACCCTCTAAGTTTTGCCTACAATAAAATATATCTCTAAAAGAATGAGGTGTCATGGCGATGCCTAGACAGGATAGAACCTGTTTTGATCGATTGTGACCATCGATACTTTAACTCTAAAGCGTGCGAATGAATGTGTCAAGCGAGGAATACTACATGTTATTAAGATTTTATATCTTCGAATAAAGAGACTCATATAATACTGATCGAACTTCACTTGGAAGTTCGTTTGATCATGTTTTATAATTAAAAAAAAAACCGTTTCTTAAAAAAACAATTTTTCTTGCTGAAAAACGCATTTGTTGATTAACAATTATTTTCTCCCACTTCTAATTAATTATGTTAAGGAACCATTTTCTTTTTTAAATCATTATTTATTTTTCTTTTTGATATAATATATATAAAAAAATGTTTTATTTAATTTTTCATTGTTTATGTAATAAACGATTTGTTATAAACAAATAAATTTTTACCTTTTATTTTTTTTTTCTTATTCTACGTCTTATTGTCACAAAAACAGACATGATTTTGTTTTGTTTTTTATTTTTTTTTTAATTTTTAAATGTACGTCGTCCGTAATTTCGTCATTCTTACCTGGTTTTTCATCCTTAAAATTATCATAATTTATAAACAAATGGAGATATGATAAAAAAACATAATAAATAATTACAATTGCTATAAATTTAATAAATAAATTATAATTATCGTTAAAGATTATGTTATCAAAAAAAAGGATTATTTCATAAACAACGCATTTGTTTATAACAATTATTTCAACAATAGGAGATAAAAAATATTAAAAATCATTTTTAAGTAGCTTCTGATCATAAGAAAACAAATCAATAATAATATTATAAAAAAATTTATTTTTTCAATGTTTAATAAAAAATTATAATTTTTCATCTTAGTAAATTGTTACTGAAAAAACGAAAAATAACATTTTTTAAATTTTTCCAACGGGAATTTATTTTAAGTCCTTTGAGAAATAGCTCCACGAAAGAAAAAAAAACTCAGATTAATAGTTTAACAAATATCGCACTTGTTAATGTTCATGCTACAAAAAATGTTAATTAATTACTGGATAATTTATTGAAAAATCGCGATAATTTTTTTTTTGACCACGGATTATTGTACATTGATCTGTCCTGTAGGCGTCTGAATTTTTTCAATTTTTAATTTTCATATTTAATAAGTTTAAATGAATAAATATCATTAAAGGTTCCGAAGGGGGCGTGGCTTGCGAAAGCCGGAGTACCCGTTTTCGGGCGCATTTTCAACCCTCTGGGAAAACTATAAATATTTGTCCTACAATTCAAGGAGTTGGAACTTTTTTTTAGGAAATATCTTTTTGAATCTCTTTTCAAATTTGAAATTTTTTTATTAGTTTTTGAGAAATTTGCAAAAAAATTAAACCCCCTTTTTTGTTTTTAGTTACTTGTTAATAACTTTTGCAATTTTTGCAAGCGGAACTTTATTTTTTTCAAAAATCATCTAGATGCTATTCCGAATCGAATGATACCTAAATCATAATTTTCGGAGACTGCTGAAAAAAGTTGACCAAAATGGCACTTGTTGTCTAGACTAGGGGGTAGAATAGGTGATAAAAGTTTGTATTCGAAGTATTTAAAACCTAATTCCACGAGGGCGTGCCGCGGACAATTAATGCTATAGTTCTATAGCTATATCAACTATAGTTGATATAGCTATATATTTGATATATCAAATATTGTTATTTCGAGTTCGACCTTTAAATTATTCCACACAACTGCAGGCGCGCGTGACGTCAAACTTGTGTATGGAGCGTTTTATCGAGACTCTTTAGGTATTACAAGTCGCTGTACCTTTGAAAATGTTGATTTTAAATATGTTTTTAAATATGTATTACTGTTTCATCTCAGAAGTTACTCATTTTTACTTCTATACTAATATTATAAAGCTGAAGAGTATGTTTGTTTGTTTGAATGCGCTAATCTCAAGAAGTACCGGTCCGAATTGAAAAAATCTTTTTGTGTTGGATAGTCCTATTATCGAGGAAGGCTTTAGGCTATATAACATCAGGCTGCGACCAATAGGAGCGAAGAACCAGTGGAAAATGTGGAAAAACTGGGAAAATTATTCATCTTTGAGGGCTTCCGTGGTTTGTTTAAACGCGCTGATCTCAGGAACTGCTAGATCGAATTGAAAAAATATTTTTGTGTTGGATAGTCCATTTCTTGAGGAAGGCTTAAAGATATATAATATTACGCTGGGACCAATAGAAGCGAAGCATCAGTGAACAATGTTGCAAAAACGGGGAAAATTATTCATATTTGAGGGCTTCCGTTGCGTGCGCGGCGCAAACGATTCAAGATACCCAAAAAATATGTATGAAAGAATTATTCCTCTTTAAATGATCTAAAAAATGTCCGCGACAGTATGTCTATCTTTTAAGATTGATTTTTTTTTAACCTTTGGATGGTTGCCTGGAAAACATCGCTTTATAGCGATAAGGCCGCCATAATTGTACTTCTATATATCTATTGTATTTATGTTATAATTGTATTTTTTTGTGGTGTGCAATAAAGATTATTATTATTATTATTATCACTATAAGCTTTTTATGGTAATCAGATTTGGTCGAAATGAATGCATTTTTGCGCCATCAGTTGACGCGGACGAATTCGCGGGCAACAGCTAGTATGTCATATTTAAAGCCTCGTCCAGACTATTCTCGAAGTAGGCCGAGGTTAACCGAATAAGGTGTGAACACGCACTTCGCTTCGTCATTTCGTACTTCGATTACTTCGCGGAGCACTTCCTCGGCCTACTTCACGAGCAGTCTGGACGGGGCATAAGAGTACTTACTATTCATTTTAAGCAATAAATTCAGTTAACAAGACTATTATTCAGTAGGTAGGTAAGTATTTAATTCTGATTTTAAATGATAATTGGTGAGGCTGGTGAGTCACGAGGTTATTTATTTTAATGCGATTTATCGACTTCAATGACTTTGACTTTCGACGATCAATGACAATGACTTTGAATATGGTACGGACCCCTAAAAACCTTAGGGGTCCGTACCATATTAGGGTAAAAACGGGACCCTATTACTTCGCTGTCCGTCTGTCTGTCTCTCTGTCACAAGGCTGTTTCTCTGTCACAAGGCTGTCTCTCTGTCACAAGGCTGTCTCTCTGTCACAAGGCTGTCTCTCTGTCACAAGGCTGTCTCTCTGTCACAAGGTTCATGTTAATAACAGCAAAATGTTGAAGTATTCATTGAACATTGAGTTGTTTATTTTCTTTAAAAATTAAACCGACTTCCAAAGTAAAAATGCACAAAAAAGTATGAAATAAAACTTATTTTCTAAATAAGGAACCCTTCGTGTGCGAGTCCGAGTCGCATTTGGCCGATTTTTAAATACTAGTAGGTACCTACTTGTAAGTATACGTCGCGTTGCCCTGGCAGCTGGCCCCTGAGTCCCGACTAAAGTTAATTTGGTATTAGGTCGGTAACAATTATCATGTCTTAATAGGGACTATCTACATATTACGTCACAGCGCATGGGGGAGAGAGGGGGGGGGGTGTCATACTAAATGTGACAGTACATGTTAAATACAGGTACAGGGATACTAAAAAGCGTGACATAGAGGGGGGGTCAAAAAGTCGAAATTTTGCGTGACGTAATATGTGGATGGCCCCATACCAACATGGCTCTACTCCCCGCATCCAGGGGTGACAAAATTGTCGCCGCGACTTTTTCTATTTACCTACTTCATTAAGGCGAAAATATCCGTAGATGACGTCACAGATTCGGGCGTGGCCTAACACTTCCCGCCGCGCCACCCGCATACACCCCGCAGCGCTCGCGATCTCCGCGCGCGGCCGCGTCGCGAGTCGCGACTCAAATTATAAACTGAGGAACGGCCCTTTTATACGACTTTAGGATTGATTTAAGTACAACTTGAAAATATTAATTTATTTCTGGTCTGGGAGCAAAGAAAAAACGTAGAATGTATTCTTCTTCTTCTGTAGAAGCCGGTCGAGGTTATTCCCGAAATCTAGAAATTATTTGGTAGGCAATGCGGCTTCCAACCCATCACATTTCATTTCATTTTCCACCTCTACGCCCACCAAAATGCAATAATTAGTGCTATTGACAGAAACACTAAACTATCCGCTAGGTGTTTTTTCGCTTTCCTAAAAAAGAAGTTTCATATCGACGCTTGAAAGGTAAAAATGCCTAAGCGACAAAAATACCGAAAATGAGTTTAAACATCAATGAGTTTGTATTTTTTTTCTGCGTCGATTGGTCTAATCATCTTTTGTCGCTTAGATATAGTGAAATTTATACAAAATCATGAATGTTATTTTCTTAGGCGACAACAAAAAGCGATTTATAAAAAAAAATCACTTGGATATTTTGAAGAATTTAAAAATTCAACTTAGTCTATTTTTCATGTTTTTAATTTTTTTTGTTTGCACAAAAATATTTTTACTTGTTTAAAAAATTTTTTTTCGTGGACACTAGGTACATTTTCTTCATACAAATTATTTGTGAATTGTCCTACAGTGCATTTAATTTCATACCATTATTTTACGAAAGTGCAACTTGTAGAATTTTACCCATAGTGAAATAAAACAATATTAGCGTAAAGATAGTTTTACATATTTGACACAATAACTATTCGTGCTATGTAGATATTTTTACTTGAAAACTTTTGTTATTAAGTATGTTGGTTAGATATTTTTTTGGTTCCCTATTTTTTCGCATAAAATCATATGTCATAATTTTACTTGGCATAATTTCATTTGACCTAATAGTAGTTTCGCATAGTATTCATTTAACATAACTTTCTTAGCATAATTTCTTTTCGCATAATTACTAATAGCATAATAATTGTTAGGCATACGTAATAACAGGCATACATTTTTTTACGCATTATATTAATTAAGAATAATATTTTATGGATAATATTAAAAAGCATAAATATATTAACGCATACTTCTTTTTTTTCACATACTAATGAATGATAAATTCTACTGGGTGTGTGAGTTAAGACAAAATAACAATTATAATTGTAATTTTCGACTGATTACGAAATTAAACTCGGACAAACGACACGAACTGCTATCTAAGAACATGCCGAGCCATAACCACGAGCCCAATGCAATTAAAGATAAGGTATTGTTTTTGCATTAAATAACCTTTTGTATTAATTATTTTAAACATATTAGCAGCTTACATGCTTCATTATGTCCTTCCATTTTATGCATATTTGTACCTTGTGACAGAATTACTTGAATTTATTATGACAAAAAAATATGACTAACGAGTTTATGCCAAAAAGAAATTACGCCAAAGTATTATTATGACAAGAAAAATTATGCCTTACGAGTTATGCCTCATTAAATTAGGACAAAAAATATTAGTATAAATTATATTTATGCCTAATGATGTAGAATGCTAAGAAACCATTATGGCAAAGTAATAGTATGCGTAACATAATTATGCCAAGAGAGGTATGCTAAATGAAATTATGACAAATAAAATTATGCGAAAAAGGGGATCCCTTTTTTTCATTGAAATGTTTAAGAATGACGAAAAAGAATGTAATTTTTTCCTGTACCCAAAATATTATCTTACGTCGCTAAGGTATAATACGAAATCAAAAATGTCGCTTGAGTATCAATAAATTCCAATACATATGAATTTATAGACAAGAATTAATAGCTAAATGATCTGAGTGTTTATAAAACTGACAAAATGTAACTAAAAGTATTAAATTTACAGTGTGTGGGAACATAAATGAACGCAAACATTGCTAAATATATTTCTATATTTATGCGCCTAATGTTTCGCTAGTTAGTCCTGTCAGTAGTAGAAAATATCAATATACTAGGTTATGGGAGTAAACTTTGCACACATACTTGGACATAATAAAATAGCTCCTATAGCTGGTCTATTTTCAATTAAATTGGCAACAGTCACTGAAAACGGTGTGGTTTCATTATTATTCCTTTTTTAAGGTTCCGTAGTTCATGTCTCGGAATCCTTATAGTTTCGTCATGACCTTCCGTTCGACCGACCGTCCGCCCGTCCGTCTATCCATCCAAACGGTGGTGCTTGAAATATGAAACTTTGAACGGATAAGTTTATTTATCACGTCGACATAGTGCTAAAATAAATGAAGATAATTTTTGGTTACACCTACACGAAAAGGGGAGATATAATTAGGTACATAGACATTTTAAGAACATTGAGAGGTTTCTGAGATTATATTTAGATGTAGGTACGTATCCGTTTGCGCGATATTCCACTTTTAAGCGCATTTCTTGTTAAAATACGGCGTCCCCCCTCTAAAAGCCAACAAGGCTGGCTCTAAAAATGTGTAAAATTCATGATGATAGTCCATGTAATAAACTTTGAACGAAACTATAACGGTCCAAAAAACTTCATAAATTCGGGAGTTATAGAGACTTAAATTGAATCAGTTTAGATGAAGATATCTGTGGCTCAGTGGTTAGCGCTTTAGTGCTCAAGCCAGAGGGCGCGGGTTCGAATCCATAAGAGAATAAAAAGTTTTCCGTGGATTCCTTGGAAAAATTACGATAACTGGGGTTAAGAATTAACTTCAACGATTAACGAATTAACGCTACCGACAAAATATGTTACTATGATAAAATTTTAAAGCGATTTTGCCAAGTTGATGTTTATAAAAATTTATCAGAATATAACAAATATTGTTCATCTCTTTTGTTACATCAAAAGCTGCTACCACCGTACATTTTTAATGACAAATGTATGGCGGTAGTAGCGTTTTTCAGGGCCAGGACGTCAAATAGACTTCCACCCTTCATGGACAGATGCAATAGTCTCTTCTTAAGACACCTATCATGGCCATGCCATCAGACGATATGATCAAGGTGCATAGCTTCTCAAAACAACACCAGGTTTTCCTATCGTCTAGAGAGAGTAGAGGATAGGAATCAATGTTCACTCCAATGACATAGTCTGGTACACGGACGGATCCAGGAAAGACAACCGGGTGGACGGACCTTCTACGGGGGCATGCCACCTACAGGCTTGCCTATATATTTGTTTAGGACAATTTACAACCATGTTTGAGGCTGTGATGAGTTGTTCACTACAGAGCCTACAGATTGTCCTTGTCCATAAAACATCCTAATCTTATAGAGAAGATTAGGATAATTTAGATGATATTTCTGCTACTGTCAATGCTTTCAGCGCAGTCTGTCAGAACAATAACAGGATGTATTTTTTTTTTTCATAATCTATGGGTTCGAATCCTGTCTAGGAAAATTGAGTTATCAAAAATGATGCAGTTTAAGTTTTCATCAAGTCGGACTCAATATTCCGTAGGGCTAAATTACTATTGCTAATTATTTTTGACTTCTCTTACAACGCCCAGAAGAATAATTCACCATGTACTATATCTTTTTTACTTTTTTTCTGTACCTAATCATTTTAAAAATATTTTTGCTATTTAATTATATGTATTTTAATGTAATTGTTTTATCTGAATTATTTGATTTTATATAAACCACTTTTCCAGGCCAGGATTCGAACTCGCAAATTAGGAAAAAAATACATTTTGTATTATTGCACCATTCGATAGCGTTGCAAGTAAGAAACAATTTACAGAAGGTAATTATGTGCGAAAAAATTGAGGAAAGAGCTTATTTTTTGTAATTTATTATCATTCCATATATTTCCTCAAAATATGAGGCAGTTTATCTAAATATAACACTTTTCTGAAGTTGAGTGTATACCATTACTTTCCAAAAATTGTTCCATAGTAACAACACTATGAAACGGTGCAATAATACAGAATGTTATTTAAAACTTTTTTAACCTTTAACCCTCATTTACTTTTTTCTCCCATGGTTTAGAGGATTTTCGTCATACAATACAAAACAATGACATTTTTTTTAAGCCCTTTCATTTGATATATGTCTTATAGTGCTACAAGGATGGGGACTTTTTGCCCTTTCTTTCATCTAAATTAGTTATGGCTTGTGTTCAAACGCTAAACATGCTAGGACGAGACAACAGCATCAGTCTGGTATGGGTTGTAGGCAACGTCAATATCTCCGGCAACAAAACCGCGGATGAGCTGGGTAGGCTTTGTCATGCCCAGAATCGGTATGTGGAATATCTCACAGCACTACCAAGAGAGAACTCAAGGAATGGGGCCGCAGGTTAAGTATAAAGCAATGGGCTGAAATCCTAGGCCTTGAGTTTTTACTTCTATATTTTTTATTATTTCAAGATCAAAATTAGCTAATGTTTTAGCTTGTTTTAGTCAGACAAGGAAACTGCAATTAATTTATATAAACAAGAAGAAGGAGAATATTGTCAGTTAGGAGCAAAAATTTACAATGTCATTGAATAATAAATTTACTAAGATAACTTTAGCCGTAGAAAATTCTTAATGTAAGCAACATTTATGTAACTTATCTTGTTTTATTTTATAAACTCTTAGGCCATTTAGATGAATACTACTATAATTTTTTTAAAGTGTTTGGAATTAGTTATTTTTACCTGTTATTACAGAAAATGTAGTTATAGCTTATCTATTTTTACATGTTGCTGAAAACCTTTGAAATACAATTTAGGCAATTTTACTTGCTATTACATAACTTTCGTTGATAGCTTAGATAATTTTAACTATTTTTCGAATTAGGACTTTTTTACCTAAGCGACATAAACTGCCTGTAATTCGAAAGCTATATGACTCGTTTTAATATCAAAAATTGCTATAAGAATAAGATACACGTATCTTATTGATATATAGATGTATGTTAAAACTTTTTTTTTCTAAAAATTTTAACTTTAAATCACTGTTCTATTAAGTTTACTAAATTTATGCGTCATATGTGTCTTTCTTTAATTATTATTTTTATCAATTATTATTATTTAAACTGGAAATATCATAATAATATGTATTATATAAAATATGAATTTGCTCTCCTACGCTATCGAATTGGATTTTGTCTGTAATGGTAGTTGTATGTGTGTTAAATAAATAAATAAATGTCGCTTAGGCATTTTTACCTCATATACTATATACCTCAAAACGTTGATATACTAAATAGACAATTAAAACAAAAATAATATAATATATCTATGGACGCTTCACACCACGTCAATCTGATCCCGTGGTAAGTTCTCGAAGAACTTGTGTTACGGGTACCAGATAACGGAAGTATATTTAATAATTTTATACTATACACATAATTAAGATTTTTATTATATTATACACATATTTAATACACATCCATGACCCAGGAACATAGAAAACTTTTTGTTCCGTCGGCGGGATTTGAACCCGCGACCCCCGGCTTGAGCAACGACACGCTCAACCAACTGAGCCACAGAGGTCGTCATAGAAATAGAACTATACACTTTCTGTGAAATTTACAAGTACATATTATATAATAAAATATTATACTATAATATATACTATATAATATTATATTAATATATTATTAAAATTTCAAGTAAGAAGTTGAAGGAACTAAAAAGTACATTCAACGATCGAACATTTTCATTCTATCGCAGGCAGAGTGCTCGCTAAGGTTTTCATAATTTATTTTTTACGGCATGTTGTTCCCTATTATTTCAAGAGTAAAATAAACGATTGCGAAATAGCGGCACCGCGGAGAGTGACACAACCTCCTCGTACGAAAGTCAGCGGCTCACTGTCCCGCGCGCCCGCGCACGCACCGCTTACAAATATTTTCACAAAATAATAGTTATTTACGTATATTTTGAAAACAAAACGGTATTTCGAAAAATCCAACGATGAAATGTTAGATAAATATATTCTTCACATTTTCGTAAAAGAACCATCTTTATAGCCGTAGTAGGTAGTAAGTAGATAGAAAAAGAAATCTGAAAACAGGGCTTTTTAATTTTAATTTATTTAATATTAATCTTCGTCTTATTAAAAAAATTAACGATGATATTAAAGATGAAGGATTGAAGTGTGAAATGTATATTTTTTTGAATTTTTTTATTCCCATTTTTCGGAGTAGTTCCGACTCAAACTGAGCTATTTTTAAGCTTTAGGGGCTATTTGCCCCTTAAAGGCGCATACGGCATAGGCTTAGCCCCGATTTCATTAAACTTTTTTTAACGCGCTTGCCGCTAGTCGCTAAACTCGGATGAGCTCGCCTCTCTCCCTAATTCAATGTTAGAATGGGACAGACAGATCTTAAGGCCGTGTGGACCCAATTTTACATGACTTTGAATCGATAGTAAACAAACAAATAGTAACTTTAAAAAGCCAAAAAAAATACACATTGTTGTTTACTTAATGTTCTTTTACAATTTGTGGTTCGAAACATAATATTGAAAACTTCACTCGATCAAAAATAATTCCGAAGAGGAGGCTAAATTTGAATATTTTTCTTTTTGTTCATGAAGTTCATGATAGTTTTACTTTCAAAAATCATATCTACGAAAAGCTAATAACTTAAAGAAGAATAATTTGTGGTTACATTTTGCATGTTGGTTTAATTATTTTAACAATAAATAATTATTGAAATGCAGCGTGCGTAAGCCGCTTGAGTCGCCCCACAGTCGCCCGCTAGGCGTTGACGAGGACAGACCTATGTCAGTTTTGCTAGCGCACGGCTTACCCGCGTATTTATCGAACAATTCTTTCGTTTCTAACGCAGTGTAGGAAAGTCAGTTTGTTTTGTTTTTTTTATTTTTGAACTAAATTATACATATCATACACAATAACATGTTATATTTTATCGTCGCCGCGTCATTGCTTTTGCCAGATGAGACGACCTCTGTGGCTCAGTGATTGAGCGTGTTGGTGCTCAAGCCGGGGGTCGCGGGTTTGAATCCCGCCGAAGGAACAAAAAGTTTCCTGTGTTCCCGGGTCATGGATATGTATAATACAATAAAAATCTAAAGGAAAGTCAGTTTGTTTTGTATTTTTTATGTTTCTTTTTATTTTTGAACTAATTCTATACAGATAAATAAAATTGAAGTGTCTGTTTGTAACTTCAAATTAACAGCTTTTCATGTAAGGAATCTAAAAGTATATTCGGTACTTATAATAAAATACCAATTTTTAAAATTTTTGTCTGTCCGTCTGTCTGTCTGTTTGTTCCGGCTAATCTCTGAAACGGCTGGACCGATTTTCACGGGACTTTCACTAGCAGATAGCTGATATTATAAGGTCTAACATAGGCTACTTTTATTTTAGGGTTCCGTTTAAAAAAATAGGGTCCGCTTTCGTTAGATCTGCGCAAACGAAGTTGCGGGCATCAGCTAGTATACAGATAAATAAAAATGAAGTGTCTGTTTGTAACTTCAAATGAACAGCTTTTCACATAATGCATCTGAAAGTATATTCGGTACTTACAATAAAATACCAATTTTTAAAAATGTCTGTCTGTCTGTCTGTCGGTCTGTCGGTCTGTCTGTCTGTTTGTTCCGGCTAATCTCTGAAACGGCTGGACCGATTTTCGCGGGACTTTCACTGGCAGATAGCTGATGTCATAAGGTCTAACATAGACTACTTTTATTTTAGGGTTCCGTTTAAAAAATAGGGTTCCGCTTCCGTCAGTTAGGCGCAAACGAAGTTGCGGGCATCGGCTAGTTATACATATAACCATACACAATAACATTATCGTCGCCACGTCGTTGCTTTTGCCAGATGAGACGACCTCTGTGGCTCAGTGGTTGAGCGTGTTGTTGCTCAAGCCGGGGGTCGCGGGTTCGAATCCCGCTGAAGAAACAAAAAAAAATTCTGTGTTCCTGGGTCATGAATGTGTATTAAATATGTGTATAATACAATAAAAATCTTAAATATGTGTATAATATAAAAATTATTAAATATATTTCTGTTGTCTGGTACCCGTAACACAAGTTCTTCGAGAACTTACCACGGGACCAGATTGACTTGGTGTGAAGCGTCCATAGATATATTATTGTGTTGTGTGATATGAGAAAAAAGTAGCTGATGCGTGGAGTAGCCTTAGTACATTATTGAATAAGCCAGTAAACAGTTTTTATGAATTTGTAACATCTACCATCTTCTTTGCCGTACTTTTCGTTTCTTTTTATTTCGATTTCTGTTTTTACAATAATAATAATAAATAACTCCCCACGCCGATTTCGGTGACGGTGGCTGGTTTTATTGTAGCCTAGCCAGTTACACAGGAGTATGTTTATAGTGCCCAAGTGTGTGCGCAGTACACAAAGGCACTCTTTTTTTTTTACTCTCGTAATCCAGTGGGACGGATAACCGACACGACTGACGAGAGATGAGGCGCAGGTCCGACTTTTTACCTGCCTTTCTTCTTTCTTGTCAGACAATCAGGTGATCAGCCTGCATTGTCCTAACCAAACTTGGAAACAACATTTTTTGTTGTTCCAGTGCGGGAATCGAAATTAGAACCTACGACCTCCGAGTCGAGAGCCAAGCTCTAACCACTAGACCACGGAGGCTGTTCTATTTACAATAAAATATAAGGATACGTGCTCAACATCCGTCATGCTTGCCTTTGCAGAACACACCAAGTCACTCGCAAGTAGGGGTTGCAATCCGGATACTTCGAAATTCGAAAAAAACGAAAAATCCGGATTTTCATTTAAAAATCCGGACTTTTCGATTTTTTCGAATCTTGGTTACTACTATGGAAATTAAATATTTTAATTGTAATTAGTATGTACTCTAGACGTACAATATTTGAATAAGGGATATAATTAATCGAGTGAACAAAAAATAAGTTGGTGACTGCACGTGAGCATACTGTATTGCTGAATTTGGCAGCGAATTAATATGTTGGCGACTAAATTACCAAACTGGTGAAATCACTCAAGTGACAAAAAATACAAAAATCGGCAGATAAAAAGTAGCGAAATTTAATCCAATTAGCACCGATGAGTTGGTGACCATTATACCATGTAAGTAGCTAATAAAGATTTGATTGATAAATTAATAGCTGCTAAAAATTCAATTTGCAAGCTACGGAAAATCCCAGTTTTGGATACTATTGGAGATTTTTTTTCTTTGGTATGGGTATCGTTTTCAAGGTTTTTGGGGGTGCAGAATAATATGAAAATAAAATCCGTTTTAAAATTCCAAAATGGCGTATATTTTTTTTATTATTAAAAATGGATGTATTTTTCCATGTTTCATATGCTGATTATAAAATTGTCTTCCAATTTCATTTTCCAAAATGGAGACTATCCAATCTTCGTAAAATTAACATGTAGTTTGTAGAGGTACCAGCTATGTAAGGTATAGAAACTTTTCGAAATTCAGGATTTTCAAATTTCTTTTTTTGGCATTCATGAAAAAAATATGCGATTTCCGGGTTATTAAGGGGGAGGAATTTTTTATTATTTTCCAGTAGTAGTATTATTTTTCCGTTTCTGAAATAGAAGGGATTATAGAAAAAAATATGGCAATGTTTTACTTTGACACGAACGGTGAATATAGAAAGCTAAAGAAAATAAAGCTATAGAAATTTTGGAAAATTCAGGATTTTCAAATTTCTTTTTCTTCCATCGTGAAGAAAATATGTTGATGCGGGTTCTTAAGGGGAGGAAATTTTCATTATTTTTTTCAATAGGATGCACCGTTTCCGAGATAGAATTAATTTTATTAAAAAAAATAATTAAATGCTCTACACTGAGATACGAGGGATGGATTATACCATTATGGTATAAGGGACACGGCACTTAAGCTCTTATCTTACAAATAGAACGCAGAGAGTAGAAGTAAATTCTACAAGGTCTAATGGGACCAAAATAGAACTAGGTGTGCCACAAGGGTCCATTTTTGGCCCATTTCTTTTTCTCATCTATATAAATGACCTTCCTTATCTAGTTAAAGATAAGCATGAGATAGTACTTTTTGCTGATGACACTTCACTAATTTTTAATGTGAAGCGACGACAGTCAAATTACGACGAGGTAAATAGTGCTCTCTCGAAAATGGTACACTGGTTTAATGTTAATAATTTACTTTTAAATTCCAATAAAACAAAATGTTTAAAGTTTAGCCTGCCAAATGTTAGGCAGACACAAACCAATGTACTATTAAATGATGAGAAAATGAACTTAGTGGACACCACTGTATTTCTAGGAATAACACTAGATTGTAAATTACAGTGGGGTCCCCATATTGCAAATCTGGCTAGTAGGCTTAGTTCTGCAGCATATGCAGTGAAAAAAATTAGAGAAATTTCCGATGAGGACACAGCGCGGCTAGTTTATTTTAGTTATTTTCATAGTATAATGTCATATGGCATTCTTCTATGGGGAAACGCTGCGGACATTAACACAATATTTGTGCTGCAGAAGCGAGCTATACGTTCTATTCATAAGATGTCATGTTTTGAATCTCTGAGAGATAAGTTTAAAGAAATAGGTATTCTGACCGTCGCTTCTCAATACATTTTGGACAATGTGTTGTATGTCAGAAAGAATTTAAATAACTTTAAAAAGAAAAGCGACAACCATTGTAGGAATACTAGAAATAAGAACAAGTTAGAAATACCGGTGATCAGACTTAACAAAGTAAGTAAATTGTTTAAAGGTTCATGTATACGCCTTTACAATAGAATCCCAGAAAACGTTCAAAATCTCACCATTAATAAATTTAAAAAAGCTGTTAAAGAACGTTTGTGTGCTAAAGCTTATTATAAAGTCAGTGATTTCATTAACGATTGCACACATTGGGAATAAGATGGCCCCTGCAAGGCTGCTTTTATGTACTTAAGTATGCTCTATGTACTTATGACTAATGTTATATAGATTAAGTTCCAACATTGTAATTTTTTTTTTTTGAAAAGAACAATTTTCCCATCTTTTTGCTAAAAGGTGGCCCCGTGCGAGTTTCTTACGCCGGTTCTTCTCGCCGGGCTAGTTTCCGAACCGGTGGTAGGCATCAAGTAGGACAATTTTATAAGCGTTATTTCATAACCTACATGGAAATAAAAATTTTGAGTTTGGGTTTGAGTATAAAGCTATAGAAATTTTAGAAAATTCAGGATTTTCGAATTTCTTTTTCTCCCATCATGAAGAAAATATGTGGTTACGAAGTTATTAAGGGGGAGGTAATTTTCATTATTTTATCAAGTAGGATACTCCGTTTCTGAGATAGAAGCAATTATAGAAAAAAAAAATACGGTAATGCTCTACTCTGAGACACGAACTGTGTAAAACGCTATACAAAATTTGGAAAATTTAGGATTTTCAGATTTTTTTTTCTTCCATCATGAAGAAAATATGATGTTGCGGGGTTTCTAAGGGGGAGGAAATTTTCATTATTTTTCACTAGGATGCACCGTTTCCGAGATAGAACCAATTTTATAAAAAAAATGTAAATGCTCTACATTGAGATACCGGGGATGCTTAGAGCTATAGAAATGTTGGAATATTCAGGATTTTCGAATTTCTTTTTCTCCAATCATGAAGAAAATATATGGTTGCGGGGTTATTAAGGGTAAGGTAATTTTCATTATTTTTCAAGTAGGATGCACTGTTTCTGAGATAGAAGTGATTATAGAAAAAAAAATATATATGGCTTTGCTCTTCTTTGAGATATTATAGGCGATGTATAAAGCTATGGACATTTTGGAAAATTCAGGATTTTCAAATTTCTTTTTCTTCCATCATGAAGAAAATATAAGGTTGCGGGTTACTAAGGAAATTTAAAATGGATGACTTTTTTGTAATCAGCACCCCCAGAAACCAACAAAAGGACAACCTTATTTTTATAAAATTTGGTATGTCCGCCATATTGGAATTTCAAAATGAATGTTATTTTCGTATCTAGCACCCCCAAAAACCTGGTAAACGACCTATGTTAATTTTACGAAAAATGAATATCCGTCATTTTTAAATTTCATAATGAATCTACACAATATGTAGATATTAATTAAATCGAGGAAAATTCAAATTTGGGAATTTTGTACGCTCCTTTATGTTTTTTATATGTGCACTGGTTTTGCTGCTTATACGTTTTTTGAGTTACCTACATTAGGGAATATATATATGTGCCTATTCTTAAATTAAATGTGTACTCACAAATTGTCGCCAAGATAACTAACCATATTTGTTCGCTAAAATAATATCTGTCTGCCAGTTTGGAATATTCAGTGGTATTATTTAGTCACCAGTTTTGTAATTTTTTATTCCTTACATTCTTTAGCCAACATGGTAATTTAGTATTCAATATTCGGTATTTTCACATCCAAAATTTAATTGTTTTGTCGTAAGTTTAAATACATGCCTTTGAATAATTTGATATTATTTGTTGTCCTGCTGAAATTGTTGACACATTTTTCCATTTATTCAAGTTATTTGGTAGAACATACTCAATCCATTAAATGAAGATGCGAGGGATAAAGATCTGCTATAATATGTATGGCCGCTATATATGTATATGTATATGGACTGTTTCTAAGATATTCACCATTTTAGATTTTTCAGTAGTAGTACAGTTCAGTAATAGGTGATCCAATTTATAAAAACACTGAATATGGTTTCAGTTTCAATTGCACAAGTAGCAAGAAGTACAATAAGCAAATCCAAACCCAATTAAAGCTTTGTATTTTTATATTTATCGAATTCTTACTAACGAAAGTCGAAACATATTATTGCAATTTTAATTTCTACAATCATAGAATGCCAAATTAATATGACAGCTTAAAAAGAAATGTAGTTGTTTAACTTTATTTAATTATCTTTTATATAATGGACTTACCAAATACCTTAATATTATCTCTATGATATCAGGATAAATTCTTAAAAATTTTGGGAAGAAGTTTTGGAGTTGATAATAACTGACTGGTTGGTTAGAGATTAGAGAGTTTTGCCGAATGAATGAAGGTAATAACATTTTTTTTTAATTATTAAAATTAATTTGATTAAACTAAACTAACCTAAACTAACGAGTCAGTAGCAAAACTAAATGAAAATCAACGCTCCTGTAGAAACCACCTCCTCCTTTGCGTAAAAGTAATTATTTTTTAGATAATATTATAAAGATAAGATATAGGTGTCAAAAATAGCACCAAAGATTTGTCTAAACCACTGTTATTTTTTTTAAGTAATGTAGTTTTAATCTTATCGCGGAAACTTCAAAGTGCAATGAAGAGTAATATGTTACTGTTGATTTGTAAGTAAAATAAAGATCTTAAAACAGTTATAGATTTTAAATTGTGCTTAGAATTATTTATTGTACTTCTGTTAGTTACCGAGGGAATTAAAAGCACCATTTACAGGTGGGTGGTTTTTACTTTCGATAACTCAATAGTGGTCCAATTTCGACCATACAAATCATTTGAAGCCCCATGCTCTAAATGATTTGTCTTCACTCCTCGGATCTCGATTTAAAGGATTTTCAGTTTCCTACGTTTTATTAAACTGTATTAATTTGCCTACGTTAGTAATTTCACATAGAAATGGCACTTTACGAAAATGGTAGTGGTGGACTGTGATGTAGATATTAAAAAAAAGCGTTAAAAAGATCACAGGCTATTCCACTTTTTTATATTTCTTTACTGCTGGAACATTTAGTAAATAACAAGATCTCACCTAAGCGAACAAAGACTTGACGATTTTATGTTTTTCAAGATCACGATCCTTAGAGAATAGCTAGCTAGTACTTTATTTCCTATAATGTTGATATTTAAGATTTTGAATGAGTATAATAATAATAACTGAATACATAATTAATTGTTTTTACGCACTTTGTTAGATTTTATTACCTATGCTATCAGCTACGCATATGAAATGAATATTAATTTTAATAGACACGAGTGTGTACCTTATTCAAAATAAAATACTAACTATAAAACTGAACATTGTAGGATTTTCAAATATATTTATCAAAAATATTTCTTAAAATGAAAAAATAAATATAATTATATAATTTGGATATAATCTCATTATGTTTTTATTTATTCAGATTGTAATTTTAATACTTACAACTTAAAATAAGAATTTATTTAAATTAAATTATAAAATGGTAACTGTTTTTTTTTTACTAATGAGTGTAAGTTTTGCTACAACATAGTAGTAAAATAAACATTAAAGTTTTATAAAACATGCAACAAATTAAAAAAAAATTAAAAAATCTGAATTATCCGGATAATCCGGATTTTTGGGAGAAAAAAACGAAAATCCGGATATTCAAAAAGTTAAACGTTTGTGGAGGTTTGGATTTTGCGGCAAGTGGCAAACGTGCGGACTCGGCAGTAGAAATACATTTTTTGCAAGTGTCTGCCTAAGTAGTTACCATCAAATCGTCAGCACCTACCTGATACAGTATTTTGACGGCCTCTGTGGCTCAGTGGTTCAGCGCGTTGGTGCTCAAGCCGGGGGTCGCGGGTTCGAATCCCGCCACAAACAAAAAGTTTTTCTGTGTTCCTGGGTCATGGATGTGTATTAAATATGTGCATAATTTAATAAAAATCTTAAATATATGTATAGTATAAAAATATTAAATATATTTCCGTTGTCTGGTACCTGTAACACAAGTTCTTCGGATACTTAGCACGGGGCCAGATTGACGTGGTGTGAAGCGTCCATAGATATTATTATTATTATTATTTTTATCTCACGAAACGACACGTGCTTTAGTGATCACACGAGCTAATGATAGGTACTCGTCTCCATGCACACATCGAACACAGCGTGTGTTTATACTTGTAACAGAACACACCGCATAGAAACTGTCAAAATAATTTAATAAAATTTAAGCATTTTGTACTTAGGTACCCATCTATAATATCTATTCAAATTATGTGTGCTATGTGTTGCATTAAAACAGATAACTATGGATTTTATTATCTTTTTCAATACAAATAATAAAATAAGTTGACCTACTGCCGACACGACTACACTTTGGGTTCATGTAAGTTCACGCCGGCGACGTAGGCGCGCGGCTCGCTTTGCGACAAACGCGGGCAACTCTTGGAAGCGTTAAATGCCTATTTCGCTTGGTCTACCTGGTCTTAAACCGAAGTTCAGCGTTAAGCGTCATATCGCTACGTTGGTGAAATTGAGGTATAGAACGAGAACGGCTTGTACTTTATCGCAATAATTAAAACCCCTCGATAAAAGCATAAACCAACCAAACTTTCCATTCTTGATACTCAACTGTTTGTCTTTCACTTCCAGCGCAAACTCCTCCTCTTCCCCGAGGGTACTCGTCACTCGAGCGACCGTCTCCTGCCGTTCAAGAAGGGCGCCTTCCACGTGGCTCTCGCAGCTGGCGCGCCCATACAGCCCGTGGTCGTATCGAAATACCACCACCTGGACACGAAACGACGTAGATTTGATGCAGGTACCCTATGTGTTGCTTATATTGTGGTGGCAAAGGAGTAAACCAATAAGCACAAAAACCAGTTCGTAAAGTGCACTTCGACATATTTGATAAATGCAGAGGGAGAGCTAAAATCGGAAACAAATTAATCAACTGACTCTTTCTTTATTCGTTCTTAGATCTAATGTAAGTTTACACTTTAGGCTAGGACTATATTATTATGATCCGGAATCCGGAAAAATTTAGGGCACTGAAAATAGAACTCTGGGCTAATACAATAGTGTTGAAAATCGAACATACAAGTGTCAATTTTAATGTCAAATCTGACAACTTGACACTCATGTGTTCGATTTTCAACTCTATTGTATTCTATTCTATTTTCAGTGCTCTGAATTTGCCCCGGCCTTAAGGATTCCAAATCATATAGTCCGGAGTCCCAGCCTTAGAAAGGCCAACGAATCCAACGATGGCTGCGCTTGGTCAAAAATCTGCCGCACAGGCTCGATAGGTACCTATTAGTGATGTGCCGGATATCCGTATCCGTATCCGCGGATATCCGAGGCAGAAGAAAAATCCGTATCCGTGTCCGTATCCGTTACTATTTGGCGGATCTTTTACGGATCTATTTACCTTATTTATTTTAAAATTATAGGTAAATGCATTCTTGACATAGGTGATTACTGATTAAGGTAGCAACTAGCAATATAAAACTTTTAAATTCAATACAGATAATATTCTTGAGGATGTATTCGTTGTAAATGATTTTTTAACGAAGTTGTGCCTTACGTAGGGTTACCAGATGAAAAAATCAAAAGTCCGGAGAAAAGGCCTGATTTCCATGGAAAAGTCCTGAGATTTTCTACAGCTTGAGAATTTTCTCTCAAAAACGTATTATTATCTTGCGCACGCGTTTTACGCGACTTTTTTGATTTTAACTGCAATTGTTACCAAAAGAAGATTATTTTTAGTTTGTTTCACTTTGATAAATAAGTATTGATTTTAACTGCAATTGTTACTAAAAGAAAATTATTTTTAGTAGTTTAATAAGAGAGATCTTTAAAATGTAACCTGTGTTTTATTGAAAATCCTGAGCTATCACTAGATTTGCTAAATCCGGCCGGAATTCTGAGAAGAGTCGAAAAATCCTGAAATCTCAGGACAAATCCTGAGATATGGTAACCCTAGCCTTACGGGAATACTTTCCATCACAAAATTGTACTCTTTGCACATTAATCATTTACTAACACAAAATAATTCCAAATTACACTACTAAACTTCTTTGTAGACATTTTTTTCAAACTCACGTACAAATACCAAACAAACGTTATCTACGCTGTGCAGTGTCACCCTAAATTATAAAAAAACAAAAGAAAGAACCGCCTTGCAATGCAAGTCGAAACATGTTTGAAGGTCGCGCGCACCGACACCGACTGCGTAAGAAAGTTAAGATCCGTATCCGTATCCGTATCCGCGGATCTTGACACCAAATATCCGTATTCAGATCCGTATCCGCGGATATACATTTTTAACGATCCGGCACATCACTAGTACCTATAGACGTCTGTTTGCCTGCGGTGACCAGGGTAGACCTGCAAAATATACTCTCTTTCGATTGTTGTGTTCGTGGAAATAAAATTTGAATCTAAAAGTGAAATAAAAAATCGATAATGTTTTTTTACTTGTATTAATTGTTGTGTCGCCATCTATTGATGCCGTCAGCTATTAATAGATGGCGTGCACCGATCCATGATTCATCAATATTTAAATATAAAAATTATGCTCTTGCTACTCGTTTGAGGCAATCCTTAAATGTTAACCATTATCTTACTAGAAGTACACAAAAATAAAAGATGTTTTATTGAATTTTCCAGGCGAATTCATCATAACAATCCTGCCTCTGATTGAGACTGAGGGCGTGAAGAAGGAAGACATCCAGTCCCTGATAGACATAGTACAGAACAAAATGCAGGAAGTATTCACCAGAACATCAGAAGAGACCAAGAAGGTTAAGAGTCATTAAGAGGTACTGTATTATTGTTAATTATTGGCTGTTTTTACACTTAGCATCCCCTTGGCATCTCCGAATTATTGGCCCCCAAAAATTTAAATTATACACTGTTTTGGCCACCTTTCATTTATACACAAATAAATAAGAAAAAACATTAATAAGTATCTAGGTGTATTAAAAGATAAACTAAACGAATACGTAACCTGTATTTTATAATATGATAAGGGGCTACCCCCTATATTGGGTAGGGGGCCAACACTAAGTAGTTCGGGGCCAACAATGGCGGCGGTGACATGCTCGGGCCGGTTGCACTACTGTTAAATGTATGTAGAAATAGATGTCAATAGAAAAGATGCATATTATTTTATTGGCTTATCGAAAAGTACATAATAAGCCAGGAAATACAATATTGCAATGGCATATCTACGATCAACCGTTAACGAAATTCAGTCATCACAAAAGTGAGGTCGTTGGAGAGCATCAAAAACTATAGGTATATATCTATACATAAAAATGTAGCACGAGTGACGTCACGGCTGTTGAAAATGTATGAAGATAAATTTACAAAGTTGATTTTATTAACTTAAATGCTGCGTTTATGTATATCATTGTTATAACAAAAAAAGACACAAATGACACTTGATTTGCACAATAATTATTTTCGTTTTGCGATCAAAGCAAAAAAAATCGTCGCTTTTTTAAACCTGTATCTTTTAAATTTAGCACTAATTACTGTACTTTTTGCATTTTTCGGTCCATATTTGTGTTTGCATCTTCTCTATTTGAATACTGCTTTTTTAAAGTCAATAGCTCTCTGTATAATATTAACAATAATATTAGCATTTCAACAGTGGCGCCACCTACTTTACACACTTTTGATGAACAGTTTTATCTTACTTAATAAATGAAATGAGATAATATTTAGCCATTGGATGTTGTTAAGTTAATGAGACTGAATTTATAACCTTCTTTGTTTCAGGTATATTTATTGAAACATTTCAAAACCGAAGCTGTGATAGTTAAGAATGAGGGTGTTACAAATAGAATAAGTTTATACTGAACGCACCAACAATAAATTTATTTATACAGTAACGTATTTCATTAAAAGCCTCGATAGTTTCAAATATTTATTTCATATACAGTAAATATGTATATATCAAATAAAATATTTTTAATGCTTTAATGCTACTTACATGAAAATTCACATTTAAACATATCACAATAATGAAATACAGGGATACAATAAGAATATACTAAATTACGGATACTTAACACTAGGTTTAATACTTGAGATAATAGGTACAGGTCGCGCAACGGTTTATGAGCGCTCAGTGAAAGTGGAGGGGATCGTTCGCGCATGTGACCAATAACAAAGAATATATAATATTACTAAAGTACCAATAGCGTGTCGGCAGCCACGTTCGGCATGCATTCGGCGCATCCACACCGCCCCGCCCGAGCCCGCTACCGCCAAACACACTCAAAAACTGACTTCTGCGCATACCCCCTCTACTTTTGTCGAAAGATCTTAATTCGTTGCGCGACCTATAGTCACAAACATATTGCCAGATGGGGCAAGATAGTCTATGTGTAAAGATGGCCAGTGCCATACAAAAATGGGCTACTTTTTAAAATTAAAAATTAAAGTACGACCCTCTTGCCCCACCTAACTTTACTTTTGTCATTAGCCAATAGCCAATGATTTTATAATCCGGAGTAATCCGACAAACGATTTGCAAAACGATGTCAAATAATCGATACAAATCGATAAAAATACATTATTTCATAATCCGGACCTTACTTATCTAAAAAATATTTTGTAATCCCACAAATTATATTATACAATGATAAGTCCTTATCTTTATCACAATAAATATGATCGTTTGCCTAAAAATTTTTACTTACCTTTAGTAGTACCTTTTAACACCTGCGGGCTTAGCATAACCACCGTAGTAATAATGGTTTCTTTCTACAGAAGTACTTTCTACAGACAAATTAAACTTTGCAAGGGGTTCTATTTACTAATACTAAAATAATTGGTATCGAAAATAGCGTAGAAACTAGAAAGAGTTCCCGCAGTAATTATAATATTGTACATTGAAATCGAATACTCGTTACATTGAACTTACAATTTATCATAGCATAAAATTTTGGATACCTTTTGGCTTCTTAATTTTTAAACGGTGTTCACATTAAGTTTTATAATATATTAAATTTTAGGAACCAATTTAGACATATTTTTAGATTGCAAGATCATAACAGTAAAAAATATTACAGTCAACATTATAATAAATAATACCTTAAGGCTTAAAGCAAATAATATGAAGCTGTCTGTTTATATATTTTAAGCACATTAAATTTAAAAAAAAAATATAAGTTTCAGGGATGCGTCACAACTCACAACAGCAGGCTTAGCATGCGCATAGAAGAAACAACGAAGAATAGAAAATATGACAGATTGAAGAAACATTAATACCATTCGGAGCAAAATAGGTCTTATTATAAGGTAGCAAGGTCGATGTATCATCGTTATGAGAAATAACATTTCTTTTCTTTCCGAGCATGAGCGCACAAAATGGCCTGTTCTAACAGCTAAAGTAGAAATGTTTTCTTAATTTAATGTCAAAAAGTCCCACAGTAATGTCAACCACTCCACATCATGGCGGACCTAGACAAAAAGTTTCTTTACGTTGAGTCATATACTTGAATATTTGTCCGTTTTTGACAGAAGATTTCTCGGCAACCATTTTAAAAATATGGCGGTTTAGAAATGTTTTCTTCTATTGACGACCTTGTTATCATGGATTAAGAACTATTTCGCAATGAACTGTTTTGGATAGAATATTTCTACTTTAAATGTATTTCTATGGATCGCCATGCTAAGCCTGCTGACGTATGAAAAATATGTATAACAACCTCATAGTATTCTCTGTATTGAATTCGACGTGTATTAGGCCATTATTTTCACGAGTGTCACACCCCTTTAACTTAGCGATTAAATAAATTTAACTAAGTACATAAGTTTCTGACTTATGAGATAACAAAGAAAAAACTTAACACGAGCGAGTCAAATTCTTTTGCAACGTGTCCGAAATTTTCAACAATAACTTAAAACCATCACGAAACAAACACCTCCCGCCAGGCCGCCACAGACTATCAACTAATGTATAGGAGTTTTGAACTCATCGCTTCTCGCTCAAACTTCAAGACTGAATAGTGAATATTAGTTATAATGGTCACCGTAAAATTGTAAAAACCGTTAGATTGTAAAATAACTAACGAGATTGTAAAAATATGTCGAAAGATTAAAAACTATATAAGGTTTGGTAAAATCAACTACGGATACTTCGGGCACATGATCCACTGCTTATGTAAAGACGTTTAGGCAAAAAATAATTGTCATACTCAAAGTAAAAAATCATCTCATGTATGGGTGACTCTCCGCAAAACGCAAACTCGCCCATATAAAGAAAAAATTTTTTTTCGAGTATGACGTAATTATTTTTCTGCTTAAACGTCTTTACATAAGCAGCAGATTATATGCCCAAAATATCCGTAGTTGATTTTACCAAACCTTATATGTATATATAAAAAAATCAAATCAAAATCGTTTATTTCAATTTTAACAGTACAAAAATACGGATATTCCAGTCCCCCAAACAAGGCGTAGCCTGTATTATGGGGGAATTATAATCCAACGAAAAATATTGTGTTAAATTATAGGCAGCATATTCACGTCGGAAGTCTATCAACATTTTACAATTTCACTAGTTTTATTACAATCTAACGGATTTTACAATTTTACGGTGACACATATAAAAGGCGTCACATTAAGTTAGAACTATTCGTTTCTTGAGTCATAATAAATCATGATTGGTTTACTTCATGTGAAAATAATTATGAGTGATCCCATTGTGAGTTGTGAGTTGTGACATCACTATTTAACAGTACGTAGAGGAAAACAGGAAGTTTTATGAATAAACGTTAGCATGGTCATTCACACACGTACGACTGTCGAAAAACATCTGACTCTTGCGGCCGAATACTAGAACGATAGTTAAATTAAGTGACACTTAAATCACATGCTGTCCTTGTCATTTCGGCTAGCAGAGATCGGCTAGCAGAGACGGTGACAGCCTGTGAATAGGAGAGCTCTTAATTTTGATTAACGTTTCAGTATACGGCCATTAGCGAAGAGATTTTGAAGTACTATGGAATACAATATGTTCTACAATAGGGAACAATGAATATGCATAGTTTTTTAATTCGTTTTTTGGAAAAGTACATAAATAGCTGGGAAATATTGTTCATGTAATGGCATATCTACGATTAACCGTTGACTTTATACAATCATCACAAAAGTGAGATAGTTAAAACACCCACTGGTCACAATGGCAGCTATAAAGTAGAGAGATTAAATAATACAAAATTGATTTTATTCACATTACTTACTATTGGGTTTTACGAGGATTTGAACAGTACTTTTCGTTTTTTAATTTTGCCAAAAAAAAAACGTATTTTAGTCCTGTAACTTTTAAATTTAGCAACAACCGTTTACTGTACTTTTTGCATTTTTCCGTCCATATTTATGTTTCCTTTCGAATATATATATTTACGACTGTTGCTGATTTAAAACAAATGCATATTCCCTATTATGTTTTCGAGACTATCAAAGTAAGTAGATTGGATACCAATTTATTGTTATAAAACAATAAATTGGCATCCAAAGCAAGCGTTGATTTTTTTAAAACTTTAGTTCTAAAAATCCATACCTACTCATTTCGTAAAACTGTCCAAAAATAACGCGTTTAAAATTTTAAATATTTTAGAAAAATGCATTACAATACTTCTAAAAGAGTTGAATAAAATTTGTTTAAATAAGTCAATTACATACACAGCTGAGTCAAGTTACATAAAGTAGGCTCAATAATACCTAATAATAGTCTTAACATGGAAAGTTCCCGACGATTGATGCCAACTTCACTCGTATTTTTTTCGTAATATATTTACCCCCTTACTAATAAACGCTGTATAAGCTTTGAATAGTTATACAGTGTTTTGTTCACGTCACACAAGTGACATGTTTAATTCGATAGAAAGAGACAAAACACTGTATAACTATTCAAAGCTTATACAGCGTTTATTAGTAAGGGGGTACAGGTTTTGGATTTTACCTTTAGCCTATTATAGCTGTTGGGAATAAGTTTTAAATTTTTATTTTTAGTTTCACTAGAAATCAACTAAGAGCCTGAGTAGAGAGTCAACGAGTTAGCTTCGAGCTAAAGGCCCAGGGTTTATGAAACAAACAATGAAAAAAGGGTCCCTGGGTAACCTTTTCATTGCTTGTTTGTATAATAACCTGGAGTACATTAATATAATGCAGAAATGTTATATATTTTATAAAAATCTAACCCTATAGTACTTTTATTTAAGATAAACAAGAAAAAAGTAGAAATTAGAGACAATCAGTCAGTATTTTAAAAACATCATTACCTACATACATACAATCACATTTTAGTATTTACATAATATATCTACTTTATAAAATAAGTTTTCAATAGTATATAGGTATAGATAGTAATTATTAATAATGAATATTAGAAAACTATAGAAACCTCCTAATACTTGAGACTAGGAAACAAAATTAATTCTGACTCATTTTCAATCGCATTTCGCAATTGTATATCAATTAAAAAAACAACGGCTTGCACTCTAGGAGTGCCGGCAAAAGTGAAAACTTTGGTGAGAAACCCACTGGTTTACTGCTTATAAAAGTTAAGCTGACGCCAAGAGCAACTGGTCTATAATACATGTTTCATTGTAAGATTGCGCATGTGTAGTGTATAAATGATGTCATTTGAAACGTGTATCTTTTTAATGTAGGGAATAAAGTTCAATTTTCAATAGCTATTTTAAAAATAGAGCGCCGCGTAACGTCGCGATGTGAACTGACCCTAACGACCTTACTAATAAAAATATTTACACAACGGATACCCTTTCAATGTTGCTGTCATTGTCTGTCAAGTGACTTTTCCAACTTTTCAATTGAATAGCTTAACCATTGTGTAAATATTTTTATTAGTAAGAGGGTTAGTCGGTAAAATCATATTTAACCTCACAATTATCTCTCTTTATTTGTTTATAAGTAGAGACGGAATGATGTTTCAGACTTTCATTTTACTGAGATTATAAATCAATATTCCTCTTACTAATAAACGCTGTATAAGCTTTGAATAGTTACATAGTGTTTTGTCTCCTTCTATCGAATTAAAAATGTCACTTGTGTGACGTGAACAAAACTGTATAACTATTCAAAGCTTAATATACAGTGTTTATTAGTAAGGGGGTTAATGTATATATGTCACCGTAAAATTGTAAAAAACCGTTAGATTGTAATATTATCAGAGATATTATAATATGTTGACAGATAAACAAATAAATATTTCTCCATACAATTGTACGCATTATTTTTCGTTATCTATACTAATATTATAAAGCTGAAGAGTTTGTTTGTTTGTTTGTTTGTTTGTTTGAACGCGCTAATCTCAGGAACTACTGGTATGAATTGAAAAATTATTTTTGTGTTGGATAGTCCACTTATCGAGGAAGGCTTTAGGCTATATAGCATCATGCTAAACTCAATACGAGCGGAGCACCAATCAAGAATGTTACAAAATCGGGGGTCTTTTTTTCCTTTTGAGAGCTTTCGCTACGTACGCTGCGGAAACGGTTAAAGTTTCGCTAAAATGATGTATGGCAGAATTGTTCCCCTTTAAAAGTTCTAAAAAAAAGTCCGCGACAGTATATGTCTATCTTTTAAGGTTGGCTCACTATAACCTTTTTATACTTCCCAAATTTGTTCTTAAAGTAAGCATTATTTGTGAAGATGTTTTCATAAAGATTATATTAATCCTTATCCAAGTAAATACGTTATTCATTACAAGCATTTAATCTAGAAGAAATTTGCCGTTTACATCATTTGATTTCAATGAGTATTTTAGAAGATATCGCAGTAATAAAATAATCATGCACGCTATAGTACGGCGCGCGGCGCGGGCGAGCAGTCGTGAGGTGGAAGCGCTTCTTCTACGTAAATGAAGTCGCGGGTAAATTTTAGCGATATCCCAAAGTAACTATTCCACGCGGACGAAGTCGCGGGGAAAAGCTAGTAGTGTAATATTTACCGTGCCGATTGGTTATACGGTATGTGCCCCGCGCCGCCATATTTGTTTGCTTTTTCATAATAATAATTTTATCGAAAAATAATGCGTACAATTGTATGGAGACATTTGTATTTGACAATCTGTCAGAATATTATAATATCTCTAGTAATATTACAATCTAACTGTTTTTACAATTTTACGGTGACATATACAAAGATTCGGCGTGATTACTGATCACACTGGTAAACTAATGAATATCATTGATTCATCGATCTATTGTTTCACTTTACTACGCTATCGTAACAGTTTCGTAATGCATTGAACGTAAATTTTTGGATATCTTAGCTAATAATTAAAATTCAGTTCCCGCCATGTCGTATCGGAGAGTTGTTTTGTATTCACAGCCGATTCAGGTCGCTGCGTCATTTCATCGCTTTACTTTAAAATGTAAGAAAACTAAGGCTGTGGTCAGAAAGTTAGCTATTTTAAGAAAACTAACTTTTTTTTATTCAAGTCATTTTTTTTTAGAACGATAGTCATCATCTGAAGCTCCACAGGGGTTAAATGTTGATGACCTTTAAAACTAGCTAGGGCAGTCATTTTTCACTGGGCTATTAATTATTCAGATAGTCTTAACTTTACACCATAACCAAGTTTGAACTACAAAATATAAATTATTATTTATTTTTAAACAGTGTGTATTTATCAGAATAAAATATTTAGGCACCCTGACACCCTGACACCCTCACACTGCTGTACAACGAGTAGGCTTTGAAGATCACGCGCCCGCCGCGTAGTATCGGCCGTGCGGTTATGAATAGAATTTAAGTATTTAATAGGATAATCTGCTCAAAATTTTAGGTCACATGTTAAATATAGATTTGGAAAGAGAATCAAGTACCTACTGATCACGCTCTATAAATATATATGAAGACACCTTGTATAGTACGGTTTTCGCACACACAGTAATTAAGCATCACACTTTGCATTAGTTAATGAAACGAAACCGGTAAACGTGCGGATCATCCGATAGGAAGCGACAACGGCGTCTAATCAACACCAGAGGGTCAATTCTGCTAAATAAATGCATTAATAAAATTACAATCAAGTCCCGATACGCTAAAACTGTCAAACGGTATTCTCGTAAACGTTAAACCAACGTGAAACGCGCTGATTGGTCGAAACTTCATAAAATCAGTTCACGATAACATGTCGCTTCACTTACAATACAATTTTACGTGGTAGAGCCATGCTTCGGCACGAATGGGCCGGCTCGACCGGAGAAATACCACGGGCTCACAGAAAACCGGCGTGAAACAGCGTTTGCGCTGTGTTTCGCCGAGTGAGTGAGTTTACCGGAGGCCCAATCCCCTACCCTATTCCCTTCCCTACCCTCCCCTATTACCCTATTCCCTCTTAAAAGGCCGGCAACGCACTTGCAGCTCTTCTGATGCTGCGAGTGTCCATGGGCGACGGAAGTTGCTTTCCATCAGGTGACCCGTTTGCTCGTTTGCCCCCATATTTCATAAAAAAAAAAAGTAAAATGAAAGTCTACTTTAAATACGAGAATTGAGGTTCAGATATTTTGTTGGTGTCCATGGGCGTTCTTTCATGCCGTTGTTGGAACTCTATCTCTCCAGCCGAGCCGATTAATTGAGCCGAAGAACGTCTCACACCAGTGGCGAAGGGTTCCTATAACTCCATTCCTATCGGCTTTCCTTGTCACTTACCTTTTGCAAACCTTCATTCAAATCCCTACCTATTATACAGGCTCCGGCTTCCCTATGAAGGAGAAGCAGCCTTCGCCACTGTCTCACACTGTCAAAAGTTAGAAGTGAATATAATATAGTGAGTACCATAGTCTATCGGTTAGTAACAGTGGCCTATTTCTGCTGACACGTATCAGCATAAACAATATTGCACGCGTATTACGCAATTTATCGCTTCACTTCCTTACGGGTATGAATATTGCACACGTTTTTTTTACATAAGTACACCACTGAAACATCGCCTGTATTTACTTTCGAATATCGTATGTTTAGAAGTAGTCTAAAATAGACTAAGGGCCCCCAAATCGCTGACAAGAATGACAAGGACATGTGACTTGAGTGGTCTTAATTTAATTAGCGTTTCTCTATTCGACTGTGAGTGAGAGGGCATTGAGTAATTTTTGTTTGAATAAAGGACGATCAAAAATCCATAGAAAAACGACCCAGTCGGCCGCAATAAAATGTTTGCTAATGGGTTCACTTTAAAATCATATTTGGTATCACCAGAGGGGGTTGAAAATATAATAAAATTTTATATTTTATTTAGAAAATTTGATTTCATATAAGTATGATTTTTATATTTGTAAGCTAATTTTTTAGGAAAACGAAGGTTCCTAATAAAGTTAACTGCTAACAAATATCACTTTTTTCATTTACTTGTATTATTTTAGTAATTCACTGTTAATGTCCCGGTCAGTACATAGGATGTTATGGTAACCCTAATCTACATATCCATCTACTATGATATTAGATTTTATTCTTGCTCATTACTTCTATCCCCGACGTATTTCGGGATTGCCTTTTTGGTGATATAATATCTATGGACGCTTCACACCACGTCAATCTGATCCCGTGGTAAGTTCTCGAAGAACTTGTGTTACGGGTACCAAACAACGGAAATATATTTAATACTTTTATATTATACACATATTTAAGATTTTTATTATATTATACACATATTTAGAACACATCCATGACCCAGGAACACAGAAAAACTTTTTGTTCTTTCGGCGGGATTTGAACCCGCGACCCCCGGCTTGAGCACCAACACGCTCAACCAACTGAGCCACAGAGGTCGTCATATGTTTTGAAGTGGACCCAAAGGCAACAATTTCATTCCTGCCGCCAACTTTGGGTTGGCTTGAATGCCGTGGGGGCAAAAATGTATGAATGTAATATGTGGCATTCCCATATAATACAATATTTCCTCCCCCTCCCAGCGCCGGGCCGGTAAGTGGAAAAACAGCCACTCGATTTCAGCAATTATTCGTTACCGTATCAACTATCAGGAATTAATTACATATATGTTTCCAATGTCAATAACCCGCTTAACTAGTATCAATTTGTCGATTTCACTCAGTACAGAAAGCAACGACTAATCTTTGTTTAATAGATATTGATAGACCATTTACGTACACACTGTATAGTTAACGATACATTATGCCAACAATGGTTACCATAAAATACATAATAAGTACTTAGTAAGCAAGTGGGTATTGTAGGTGCCTAGTACTATCAGGGAATCTAATACATTAGGAGATAATGCTGCCGGGCTCGTAATTTATTTATATTATAACTAACCGTTGCCCGCGGCTCCGCAGTCTCCTTCGGGAACACTGTATTTTTTCGGGATAAAAAGTAGCCTATGTTTAATCCAGAGCCTAAACTACTACCATACCAATTTTCATCAAAATCCGTTCAGTAGTTTTTACGTGAAGGAGTAACAAACATCCATCCATACATCCTCACAAACTTTTACATTTATAATATTAGAAGGATGACAGCATTTAGTCACAATACATTTATTCTGTCAATGACATGTTAGTTTGATATTATATTAATAACTACAAACAAATTATGAAAACAGTCAACGTGCTAATCAATAGAGAACATGCATAGTTTTTTTTATCGGCTTTGCGAAAAGTACATAATAAGCCAGGAAAAATTATTACTGCAATGGCATATCTACGATCAACCGTTAGCAAAATACAGTCATCAAAAAAGTGAGATCGTTGGAGAGCATCAAAAAATGCTCTATACAAAAATGTAGCAGGAGTGACGTCACAGCTGTTGAAAATGTATGAAGATAAATACAAAATTGATTTTATTAGCTTAAATACTGCGTTTATATATTGTTGTAATAATAAAAATATCACAAATAACATAAGGATTTGAACAGTACTTTACGTTTTGCAATCAAAGCAAAAAAAAAAATCGTCATTTTTTAAATCCTGTACTTACCTAATTTTAATTTAGCACTAGTTACTATACTTTCTGCATTTTTCGGTCCATATTTGAGTTGCCTTTCGAAAAATATGAGAATTTTGCTGATTTAAAACAAACGCATGTTCTCTATTAGATTCCCTGATAGTACAATGTTTTCAAAATAAAGTGACGTTCAATTTTGCTTTCTGTGGTTTTGAACACAATATTAATTGTCAGTGTAATACTAAGGTTACACAGTCAGTCTGGCATCAGTTCAGTCCATCAGCCTGATCCAGACTGACGAAAGAACGATCGTGTAACCGTGTGATTGACGGACTGATAATTTTTTTATTATGCACTTTCCGGCCATCATTCTGGCGTCAGACTGAGACTGATGGTTTGAAATGATGCCAGACTGACCGTGTAACCCTAGTCTTAGAAATAAGGAAGCAGTGTGGAGCCGTTAGCGGAGCACGCAACTAAAGCGTAGCATACACGTATTATAAAATTTATGGAAAGGGATGCAAACAGTGTTTATGTTTTCGATTTTATTTATTCATCGTTTAATGACTTTAATCAGTATTTTTTGGTTACGCATATGCGGAAAGCGGTGTGTAGAGAGGTTTCTGCACATCAGCACTGGGCCTTTAGTCAAGATGCATTCGATAATTTCGACAGCTAAGTTCAAAAACAAAATGTATGGGATTTGACATAAGGCATCGCAAGCGACATGTCACTTAGCGATAGCATATGTCAAATCTCATACATTTTTGATTTCGAACTTCGCCGTCGAAATTATGGAATGTACCTATCTTGACTAAAAGCCCAGGGTAGAAAATATACTAACAGTGCAGAGTACAGAGTACAGAGAAACAGCTTTCACAGAGCCAAATCGATCAAAATTTGAAAATTTTAACGGCCCAAAATCGTGGACAAGTCGTATGCTTGAGTAGTGCAATCAAATCGATGGCTAACTATGTAGCTGTTAATCTGTTCCTCTTTAACTGTGACATCAGTACGCATAGCAGGCCCACTGTAGAAATTTGTTCTTCAGAAGAATAGATAAACTAACAGATTGGATGGACAAAATGGCAGATTTCTTTGTCAACCTGTCATTTAGTCTACACTTCCGTAGAAACAAACTATTTCTACGGTGGTCATACCACGCATGCTGATGTCCAGAATCCTCTCTATTCCCTTCACGCCGCTTCTGACAAATGTGTAACTAAAAATACCGATAAAAGTACTAAAGTTACTAAGCGATAAACAAATAAAAAACGAAAACTCATTCAGAGTTTGCACCGCTTTTAAATCTTATGGCAGACTTGAAAGAGTAACAAGCATCCATCCATAGATCCATCTATCCTAATGGATAATGTACTAATGTACTACTAGTAGGGTTCAATGTAATCGGTGCTTAACTTTCACACTGACATTCAACTGCAACTTTTATGTAATATTTACTTCTTGCCTGTCTTGTTTCAAGAACAGGAAAACCACGTTGCCCGAATATACTTATTATATGTATACCGAGAGTTATTAATAAATAGTTGTCCTGTTGAATATTCTGTTCGAAATCTTATCTTTCTAATAATATAAATGTGAAAGTTTGTGAGGATGTATGGATGGATGTTTGTTTCTCTTTCACGCAAAAACTACCTAACGGATTTCGATGCAATTTGGTATGGTAGTAGTTTAGGCTCTGGATTAAAACATAGGCTACTTTTTATCCCGGAAAAGTACAGTATTCCCGAAGGATACCCGATACTATATACGCGGGCGGAGCCGCGGGAAACAGCTAGTAACGTATAAATTGTACTAAAATAATCGAAGTATCTGACTAAATACATGGTATACAATTTTATGGCCATTATACTAATTACAAATAATAATATTTAAAAATAGAAAGTTAATATATACCACAAATTAAGCGAAACTATCAATTAACTGCTTGACACTTTGATACATAGTATTAGGAGTAATTTACATCAGTTTTCCTATCATTATCATTTCATTACTCTAAAAAACTAAAAAAATGTAATTTAAAAAACTAGCTTCACGATGAATGATACAGCTGTGAGCTGTCTATTCAAGACAAAAAAAAGCAGATGTCTCAGAAAATTACGTACATACTTAAAAAACAGTACAAGTTCTGTAAATTTTTGGTCTTTAGACACTTTAGAAAAACCTTAAAAGTATTTACAGAAGTACACATTATCTATATAGGGATAAACATAGTAGGTATAAAATACTTTTGAATTCTGTATAAGTATCTTAAAACCTAAAATTATCTGTAAATTGATATTCACCATAATACCTTTGCTTAGTAAAGCGACTAGTATATCTCAACTACCTCGAGTCGAAATACTTAAAATACGATGCGGTGAGTTGTATCTAAGGTAAATTTAATTATGTTGGCATGTTCACTCTCGACCCACGAGATATGACAACTCTACGCGATATTCAGCTCTATTGCATTATCGCAGAGTTCTATTTACAGTGTAGTTTTTTCTGACGCGACCACTAAAAAGCGGGTACGTACTGTCATGCAATTGCTCTGTACAGTTTATTCAATATTTTGCCGGAACCAATTTTTCAGAAGACATTTAAAAAAAAAAAAATCTCCTTCATAATCAAAAGCTTATACGCGCGCGAGTGTGAATGTGATACACACAAACGTAACTATCTATGTGTAGACGTGCCAACAAAACCATATTTACCAAATCATTTATAAGTAATAATTAAGTTTCGTTATAGGACGAAAGTTTTACCAAATATTGTATCAATCTTGCGTGGCCAGGGGATAGTTGGCGGGGAGAGCGCTCAGCACCTCCTTGGACAGTTCCTGATAGGCTGTGGTCATGATGCTTTGGACTTTATTGATGAGTTCTGGAACATCTTCCATCGTCAAACCTTCCGTGGAAATCGGCTCTAGGCACTGGATTATAGCGTGGCCTGAAAGTATTTAAGAGAATATTTATTTATTAAGAGAATACTTACTTAATTTGAGAATATTCGACAGAACTAACTAGATCAAAATCGCTTAATAGTTAAATAATTAAAAACGTTTCCAGTTGATGTTGAAAAAATGCCAATATTTTATATGTACATGGAATATTATATTTATACTAGTATAATAAAGAGGAAAAGTTTGCTTGCATTGAATAGGCTCCGAAACTAGTGGACCGATTTTGATGAAATTTGGCACAGATGTAGAGTAGACCACGGGGAAGGAGGCTACTTTATACCGCGGAAATATTTACGGTTTCTGCGAAATTGACGCAGTCGTCTTATGGTCCCACAAAACTACTTGAGCCGATTTTCTGTGGGATTAAGCAATGACAAGTACATTTTCGTAACTTTATCGAATATTAACGGTATGCGTATGCGTAAGTTAAGAATACGTACTTGCCAACTGTTCGTGCTAGCCCCACAGTACTTGTATAAAACGTCATAAGCGCTTGATAGTGGGAAGAATTTAAAACGAATCAATGTAATAAATGGAGCGGCTACTTGAGACGATGTTATGAGGTCACCGCAATCCTGTCCTCCCAGTTTAGGGGCGAATTAAGGACACATATGGGTCCATGGCACGTTTATGATGTTCTCTATCGCAATAACTTTTACTTTGTAGCGGTTTTTAACTTTGTAACATTTTAAATATTTTAGTAAGACGGACAGTGCATTAGAAATAAATTACAATTTCAATTTAGAATAATATAGGTACCAATATTAAACGAGATAATCATGTATATTATATACCTATATGTCACCGTAAAATTGTAAAAACCGTTAGATTGTAATATAACTAGTTAAATTGTAAAATGTTGATATACTTCGGACCCGAATATGCTGCCTGTAATTTAACACATTATTTTTCGTTAGATTATAAATATGATTTCGAATCTTTCGACATAGTTTTCCAATCTCGTTAGTTATTTTACAATCAAACGGTTTTTACAATTTTACGGCGACATATATAATCGGTTTCTCGAAAACGGCTACAATTATTAGCATGAAATTTAGTATGCAGGGAACTTTAGAGGAGAAAAATCTTTCTAGCTAGGTCTGCTGGGAAATAGGCAATCGGACATTTTTTTTGCATAAATGAATAGTACTCTTAAATATCAGTAACTTCTCAGAAGAAACCGTATATCAAAAGTCAATATTTTCAAAGGTACAGCGATTTGTATAAAAAATTTCGCGAGTCTCGTAAAAACGCATGGAGCGTACTAAACTTAACCTACGTCCTACAACTACAAGTGACGTCACTTGCCGCAGGCCTATTATAATATACGGCCGCAGGAATACATTTGTAAATATCTCCGATATTTGAGCGTTTAGTTCATACTTCCAATAAGGAATGTTTTTGTATAAGATGTAAGTAAACTAATGATATAGGTTTTGTTTACCAATTTCGCAAAAAAAAATTCTTTGGTACTTTTTAAATGTATTTAATTGGTAAACTACACAAAAAATAATATATTTTTTTATATTTACCAAGTAGTACAATATTTCTGAATATATTAATAAAACTAAATATTTCAGATGTAGTCCGATCCCCTATTGTGCATTTTAAGCTAATGTATTTTTTCTTTTATCGTGCAACAATACTTATATCAATAATTTCGCTAATATGTCAGTCCGATTGGCAGTTTGGTATGCGTATGTATAATTTTTGCTTTGTTCGAAAATTCGGAATGTGGTGGGTCCGAATCCCGGTCAGATAAATATGCTTGTGATTATTATTTTTTAATTTATTCGAACTCCGAGCAAAGGACGGTTACCCAAGTACTGTTCTTCAACTACATATTTGTGTTATCCTTGTCTGTCGACAAGCTAAAGGCCCCCACAGGTGAGAGGCCGATCGTTTCAGTTAGAACTGACGTCAGTTCGGCCTGAACGGATTCGAGACACACACGGAAAATATCGCATTGTAGTTGTTAGTAGTGTTTTAGTAGAAAAAAGTCAGACAGTAATCATATGCAAAATGGCTACTAAATACGTAATATTTCCTAGTATATTTTAATTTAATGGTAAAATTTATAATCAAATTCAATTAATGAAAAAAATTTAATGTAATAAAACCCAAAATGCAGTGGTTTTTGGGGAGCTTCAGGAATTCCTAAGTTAAGTAGCTTCTTTAGTTTTAGTAGAAATCGATACGAGTTCAGTAGTTTCACAAAAACAGAGCTGGCAACACTGGAACGAATCGCTTCAGTCCATACGGCCGACTGATGCGATCTCAAAATTGCACACAGACGATACGATTTTGCATCCGTTCAGGCCGAACTGAAGGCAGACCGGACCATGTATGGGGCCCCTAAGAGGTAGTTAAGTTTTGCCAGTAGGTAGGTAGTAAAAAATTTTCTTTCCTTATTTTCACTATGATGTTAAGTGTAATAATATGTTGTTACATTCACATCACACATTAACTATAATTGTGTGTCAGCATCGCGATATATTTCTTAAGGGCATCACAGACGGCGAAGTAATATTTGATGTTAAGATAAAATATCGTTTGCTGTACAGTTTGTCTAAAATATTACTGACGGATTGTCAAATAAAATTTTTTTCTTACAATTTTACACGTTATTTTTCGTTATATTGTAATATTAACCGTGCCAATTGGTTAAACGGCAATGGCCCGCGCTGCCATATTTGTTTGCTTTTTCATAATAATAATTATAACGCATTATTTACGCATAATAATTATAATTGCAAGGAGAAATTTTTATTTGACAATCTGTCGACATTTTATAATATCTCTAGTTATATTACAATCTAACGGTTTTTACAATTTTACGGTGACATATACAAAATTAAATCAAATTGAAGTATCTGTTTGTAATTTGAAGTTAACAGCTATCACTAAAACGATTATACGGTATTTACCTACAATAAAGTTAAATTTTTAAAATTTAGTCTGTCCATCTGTCTGTTTGTTCCGGCCAATCTCTGAAACGATTGCAAAACCTGTGCGTCGCTAAAACTCGAGAATCGCTGAACCGATTTGGCAAATTTTGGTCTTGAAACAATTGTGGAAGTTCAGGGAAGGTTTAAACGGTGTGAAATATTGGATAAATTTCGAGGAAAATATAAAAAAAAAAATACGATTAAGACAGAACAATGTGTGTCGGGAGTCGGGACACCTAGTCTATACTATAATATTATAAAGAGGAAAACTTTGTTTGTATGTTTGTTTGTTTGTTTGTATTGAATAGGCTCAAAAAGTACTGGACCGATTTCAAAAATTCTTTCACCATTCGAAAGCTACATTATCCACGAGTAACATAGGCTAAATTTTATTTTGGAAAAAAAATAGGGTTCCGTAAGATATTTGGGTTTTTCGGACACAAGGTGTAAAAAATCAACCAGAAAAGTTACTTATTTTGCGTACGCTGCCTAAACTATAAAAGATAGAACCATAAAATGTTCTAATTAATTGTAGATCTTATAAATATCTACAAAAAAGTCCGCGACACACTATACCTATCTATGTCGAGTGAGGCACAAAAACCATTTTTTTATTTAGAAATCTTGAATTTTTTTTGGACTACATTTAAACGCGTTTATTTTACTCATGCTATTAATCCTTATCAAAATAAATTATTTCATCACTAAGTACAGTTTATGTAGATAATATTTGGTCTTTTAATGATTAAAATTGGATGTTTGGTTTTGAAGTTATGGCGAAATTAAAAAATTACGATTTCTGCTGCACGGCCCGTTGCGAAGTGGGCGTCGCGTCGTCGCCAAGGCGTGCGAGTTTAGATCTATGAGTAAATTTTTTGTTTTGTGTTCGTTGTAACTATGATGGATAGATACTTGAGTAACTATTTATTTAGTGAGTGTTGTATTGTTAGTTCTGAAAAGTGTAGGTATTTCATACGATAAAAGTATACCCACTTACTTATTTCATTAAGTATTAGTAGGTACCTATATTAATTTGTTTCTGTTTGTTTTGACTAAATTTAACCCGTTTTGTTAGAGGTTTAAAGACATTCTGTTATCTGTAGTATTAGTATCAGTATTGTACCCGTGCGAAGCCGGGGCGGGTCGCTAGTTCATTTATATTTTTGTACGCGTGTCACGCATAAACTGTTACTCAAACTTGCATGCGGTTTCACAGTTTTTAACCGACTTCCAAAAAAAAGGAGGCGGTTATACGTTCGGCTGTATATATTTTTTTTTTTTTTTTTTTTTTGTATGTTCGCGGCTAGCTCCGCCGTCTGTTGACCGATTTTCAAAATTCTTTTTTTGATGTAAAAGGTATAATCCGAAGTTGGTCCCATTTTCAGAAAATTGGTGACCTGATGATGGGATCCACGAGGAAACGAGGGAACTCCTCAAAATTTATATGGACACATATGGTGATTTCGACTTTTTCTGAAGTAGTCCAAGCATGTGCTACCAAAAAGTAAGATTTTACTCCAAGGTATACCCTGGATCCAAAAGTACAGAACAGAACTCCTGACTCCTTATAGATACATGTTTGTGGATTTTGGCGTTGTTTAAAGAACTGCAAGCATATGCCACTTTGTCAATTTGAGTAATCATCATCATCACCACCACTATCACAGCATACATCATCACATTATGATGATAAAGAAGGTACTTCTCATAGTATTTTACACTAACACGGAGATCTTTGAACATTACTCTGCCGTTTATGGACCTATTTGCAAAATTCTTTTGTTGTTGTAAAGGGTTTAATTCGAAGTTGGTCCCTTAGTCACTAAAGTGGAAACGTGATGATGCGATCCATGAGGAATCGAGGGAACTCCTCAAAATTTATATCGACACATATAGTGATTTTGACTTTTACTGAAGTAACACAAGCATATGCTACCAAAGAATAAGACGTTGTACCAAGGTATACACTGAATCCAAAATCACTGAACAGAACTCCTCAGTCTTTAAAGATATGCGTTAGGAAATTTCGGAATTGTTTAAAGAACTGCAAGCATATGCCAATTTGTAACTTACAGTAATCATCATCATCATCTTAATAACAATACCTAATGGAAGCTTGGCGCGTATTCAGTTATACATTCGATCAATATTTTAGACGTTTTTAAGACGTATTAATAATAACTTAGCAAGATATATCACTAAAAAGGGTGAAATTATTATTTTTAAATAAAAAATTAAACCGACTTCCAAAGTAAAAATACACAAAAAAGTGTAAAATAAAACTTATTTTATAAATAATTCCCCTTTTAAAATTGTCTATTTCTCTACTTAATCTTGTTAATTTTGAAGTCGGTACCAGCAAATATGAACGTGAGTTCTATAAAATATTGTAGGATATCGTTTGGGCTGGTAGCGACTTCAAAATTAACAAGATTAAGTAGAGAAATAGACAAATTTAAAAGGGGAATTATTTATAAAATAAGTTTTATTTTACACTTTTTTGTGTATTTTTACTTTGGAAGTCGGTTTAATTTTTTATTTAAAAATAATAATATTACAGCAGGTTTAGGCAATGCGTACCTACCACCTAGTAGATAGTAGTAGTAATGATCCATGCATTGCACTGCATAGGTCAAATTTTTACAGCAATGGCTTTCGACGAGTACGCCAATGTTCAATTCATACGGACGGACAGAAAAGTATTCACATCCGATTCAAGCAGTTAAGTCTCACTATTTAAGTAATCATCATCACTACGATCCCAATCCAGGGGCTCGAATCTCCCCTCAATGTAAGGAGGTTTTAGAGTCAAATCAATCCGAAGCGAAAATATACGTGACATGGACTGGCACTGCATTTTTAGGGTTCCGTACCTCGAAAGGAAAAAACAGAACCCTTATAGGATCACTTGGTTGTCCGTCCGTCTGTCTCTCTGTCAAGACCTTTTTCTCAGGAACGCGTGGAGGTATCAAGCTGGAATTGATATCAAATACTCAGGTATACTGTCCCTTGGAGCTGGGAAAAAAAATCAAACTTCTAAGCCAACGCAATCAAAATATACAGCCGTTTATGCCGCAAATTTTCGATACTCGCAAGGGAATCAAACCTAACAGCCTACAGGGTACTTCCCGTGAACTCAGAATCTTGAAATTTGGTATGAAGCAACGTTGTATAGCACATATAAAGGAAAAATTGCGAAAAGCGTAAATTTTTACTTACATCATATAATAAAAATATTTTTAATAATTTTAAACTTACTACCCCTTTCCTCATGAACGCGTAGAGGTATTAAATTGAAATTTATATCAAATACTCAGGTCTATAATACCTTTAAGCTGCAACAAAATCACTACGGGCAAAGAATTTACTAACGAATATATAGTACTAACGTAACGTGCTACGGAACCGGTTTCCAAGGAACCCTCGGAGCGCCAATCCGACTCGCACTTGGCCGGTTTTTTAAAGATAGCTATTTAAATTTGAACTGTATTCACTGGAATTGAAATTGAATTGAAATTCACACTGGAAGATCGTGTATCTTTCAGTGTAATGAATACAGTTAAATTTTTAAATAATTCATTGTAAGAGACTAACACCCGTATCATTAGTTGTTTCCTCAGATCCGCCTCGACTCAACCTCATCTGAGGTATCTTTGAGAAGTTCCCCGAGTTTGGTATTCTTAAACATAATTTCTACCTCAGCTGTTTACTCCTCCAGTAAGGTTGAGTGGAGGTATGACATCATAAATAATCATGGAAAAATATATTTTTTTATGTTAACACCAATAGTAACCATTAAAACTCGATCCAAATTTTACAGAATAATGAATATGTATGCGCTGTATAAAGTCATACAAAAAATCCACCATGCTTATCTTCAAATAAGTATCCCTATATAATTGTGTAATTGCTTCAAATAATTCCACTCTGTTTGTAAAAAGAATTGATATAAATGTTAGAAATAGACGCTCGAGGGAGCCTCAAGGTACGTCCTGAGGTACCTTAAGTTTGACAGTTGATTCCTCGACTCGCGTAAGGAAATTCCTCAAGTCGAGGGAATTTTGTTGAACTAATGATACAACTTTCGTGAATTGAGGTTGAGTCGAGTGGAGGAAATCTCTAGGTAACAACTAATGATATGGGTGTTAGAGTTCGAATGATGCCAGGTTGCAACGCGCTGCACAGCGCATGTGCAGTGTATGCAGTATGAGTGATGTCTTATGAAACGTATATCTTCTTGTGTGGTGATAAAGTTCAATTTTGAATTCTTAGGCGTTTAGGCCTTTACATCTGTTATAATGGATGATTTATACAGTATTCTCCGAGCGAAGTAACCACTCTTGAAATACTATAATGACTCCCCACCGATCTCGGTGACGGTGGCCGGTTCCATTGAAACCAGGCCAGTTACGCAGGAGTAATTTTATAGTGCCCAAGTGTGTGCGCAGTACACAAGAGCACTCTCTCTTCCTTTACTCTCGTAATCCAGTGGGACGGATAACCGACACGACTGACGAGAGATAAGGCGCAGGTCCGACTTTTTACATGCCCATCCGACGCATGGATCATCTTTCTTGTCAGACAATCAGGTGATCAGCCTGCATTGTCCTAACCAAACTTGGAAACAACATTTTTTGTTGTTCCAATGCGGGAATCGAACCCACGACCTCCGAGTCGAGAGCCAATGCTCTAACCACTAGACCACGGAGGCTGTTAGTCAGTCAAGTCAGGCAGTCTTGAAATACTGTAGTGCCTGGGACAGTTGGTTTTTAAATGTCGTATGGTTGCCCAAGCACATACGGCATTCTCACAACATAGTCAGCCTAGTCCAGAGGAATGAACTGGTCAATACGTCTGGGGACAACTATGTGCGGGTTTCCTCACGATGTTTTCCTTCACCGTTAGAGCTTCCGTATAATGTACTTGAGATCTGAAAAACTCTCTCGAGTGCAAACTAAACGGTCTACCCACTAGGCCACGGAGCTCCCCACAATGTAACATTGTCTCCCCACAATGTAACTAATAAAGTAATAAGACTTAAGCCCATTGTTATTGTATTTAGGTATCCATGGGTGCCAGTGGCTAGGCTGGTTCTCCTTCACAGGGAAGCCCTAGCCGGTATAATAGGCAGGGACTTGGATGAGGGTCTTCAAGAGGCAAGTGATAAGTGAAGCCGATAGAAATGGAGTTATAGGAAACAATGCTACTGATGGGTACTAAAGTAACCTAACCATTACAAAAGTTATTTTGTTATTATGTACATTGTTATTCTGCGACCACAATATTTTCAAAGCTGTGGTTTTAAATAACGATTTGTTAAATGTACAGTGTAGTTTAAACTTTACACGATTTTTATGTTCCGGAGTTTAAACCACATTGACATTGCATTACGTAGGTTAAAGTTTAAACCAACATAAAACATAGGTAGACAATTTTTGCTGAAAGAAAAGTCCCAATATGTAACTCCCCACATCGATTTCGGTGACGGTGTCCACTTTCATTGAAACCAGGCCATTTACGCAGGAGTAATTTTATAGTGCCCAAGTATGCGCACAGTACACAAGTGACAAGAGCACTCTCTCTTCCTTTACTCTCACAACCCAGTGGGACGGATAACCGACACGGCTGCCGAGAGATCAGGCGCAGGTTCGACTTTTTACATGCCCATCCGACGCATGTCAGACAATACGGTGATCAGCTTGCATTGTCCGAACCAAACTTGGAAACAACATTTTTTGTTGTTCCAATGCGGGAATCAAACTCACGACACGACGAGTCGAGAGCCGAGCTCTAACCACTAGACCACGGAGGCTGTTTGAATAGTCCTAATCATAAAGTACCTATATGAACCTAACGTGTAAAGTTGCCGATAAATCAATTTTTTCCCAATATTAGTATTAAATTATAAGAGAGCTTCGTGGCCTAGTGGGTAAACCGACCAAACTGTTAACAGGTAAACCGTAACCGATTCGCACTCGAGAGACTACAGGTTCTATTCCCAGGTTGTGGCGCGTACAAATGCGACTTTTTCAGATCTCAAGTAGGTGCCATATTATACGGACGCTCTAATGGTGAAGGAAAACATCGTGAGGAAATCCGCACATGGTTAGCCCCAGACGTATTGACCAGTGATTCTTCTGGACTAGGCTATGTTGTGAGAATGCCGTATGTGCTTGGGCAAACATACGACATTTAAAAACCGACTGTCCCAGGCACAGGTATTTCAAGAGTGCAGTTTACTTCGCTCGGAGAATACTGTATAAATCATCCAATAACGGACGAAAAGGCCTAAGTTTTTTTTATAGGTTCAAAGTGGTACACCACAGGTGTTTGCGACTGTAGTTTGCGTCAGTGCTATTTTTTCCCATGATATAACAGCGAAAGTAAGTCGCGCCAATGTTTTACTGTCAATAAGATTATGTACGCAACAAATATGGCTTCTTGTTATCCTATGTAGGAAGGTTTTTTACTAATAAAATCCTATACATTATATATGTATAGGTAACATATTTCATGTCAAAATACCTCAACATTTTGTTACGGCGCGTTTGATGTATATAACATTCTAGTATGTTAAGTCAATCTTCAATCTTTTTTTGATACAAAACGCCCTATTTTTCTCAAAACGGACTTAAAATCACCCACAAACATGCATTTTAAATGGATAAGGTCAAGGTAACAAAGCTGATTTCTAAAAGATTCTATTTACAGCTAAGTAATTTGATTCCAAGGAGGCTCTCTAAATTATGATTAACTATATAATACTGTAATATTACTTTTATATAAAATACTTATACTATATTACTTTTATATAAATACTTACTATAAAATACTTTAATATTACTTTTAAAACTATTAAACCAGTTATCCATTACAGTAGCAATTTAACTTAGTTATAAATTATAATATAGGCTGCATATAATACACGCTACATACGTAAAAATATACGCCAATAATAATTAAAATAATTATAATACCTATTATAAATTATATTATATAAAGCTATATTGTGTTTGATAAGTACACGGTAATCTTAAATCCTCCAAGAGGATTGAAATCAAGAATTTATTAATTTCTATAATATGAGGAATGCCCTGCAATATTTTGTAGATGGAAGCAGGGACTCCCGAGATGAGGGCAGCAGTAATGCTTCAACACCACATCTCACTCTAAGATGCCCTTGCACATGCTCTTGAAGTAGAAGCGGTAAGACAGGATGTGCGAGAACAGAAATTGAGAGAAATAAGTGAGGATGTCAATGTAAATGAGGACTTCTTCAAGAAAGAAGTCATCATTGCATTGACATTCTCAGAAGTCACATGTGCTACAAGTGTGGTGAGAGAGGCCATTTGCAGTTCTCTTGTCCGGAAAAGAAAGATGAAAAACTGAAAGTGGTTGCGTGGACGAAGAGATGTCAATCAACGCCAAGGATGGCTTCATCCCAAGATGTAAAGAGTACTGAAATTGACGAATTTCTGGAAGGTAGTAACAGCAGTTTGAACTTTTCGCATTTCTCAAAGAAGTTGCTACAGAAATTTTCTGATATTTTCTCTTCTAAGGAAGCTGTGGATATTGGAATGACGTCATTAGTCCAGCACAGAATCGATACTGGAAGTGATACACCTATTCGTCAACGAGCAAGACAATTGCCAAGGAGAAAGAGGTAGAAGATTTGTTGAGGGACATGGAGAAAAATAAGATTATAGAACAATCAGCAAGTCCGTGGTGTTCTCCTGTTGTACTAATCAAGAAGAAAGATGGCAGTACTCTATTTTGTTTGGATTATCGCCGACTAAACGATGACATCGTCTAAGAAGGACAGCTAACTGGAACACCCCCGGAAGCGTCTGAATGTGCAGGACTATGTGTCAGAACTACGAGAGAGAATGCGGGACGTCTATGACTTAGTTCGGCAAGTGGTTATGAAGAAGGAGCACAAGTGTGGCTTCACAACCCGATTCGACGAAAAGGAAAGTCTCCAAAACTAGACTAAATGGGAGGGACCATACAAGGTAGTCACTCGCATGAATGATATGACGTATCGGATTCAAAAACAACTGAGAGGAGCATTGAAAGTGGTGCACGTGGAAAGTTTGGGTCTTTATAACGGCAGCAACGATGACGATCAGGACGAGCGTCTCTAAGGGGGAATGTTGCGGCGCTTCGATGTATAGAATATTATAATATATAAGGTTTGGTAAAATCAATTACGAATACTTCGGGCACGTAATCTACTGCTTGTGTAAAGACGTTTAGGCAAAAAAAAATTAAACCCGTGTAAAAAAAATACAAACTAAAATTATTAAATTCAAATATTGCAAGAAATTAAATCTTTTGCATAAAGCGTACGTGCGTGACAAGGACAGCAGATCTAGCACGACAGAGACAGCGATACACATTGCATACACCAGGAAAGGTAATTCGAGTTCATATCTGAACATCTGTACGCGCGTTGTCGATATAATGCAATAAGATGTAATTTCCTGCAACATAATTTAATTTTGTATAAAAAAAAATCAACGAGTTTCAATTTTTTTTTTTTTGCCTAAACGTCTTTAGATAAGCAGTATATGACGTACCCAAAGTTTCCGTAATTGACTTTACCAAGCCTTATATAGAACATTGTATGTTAAAGTGTTTGTAAACAACTACAATTAGTATTACAATTATTAACAAATAGAATGTTCTCTACATTGAAGTAGCGTAACAATATTAGGTATATTGAAATCAAATCTATTAAGGTAACTATAGAAAGTGCTACCATTTTTGTCTTACACATTCTTATATAACGAAACAAGATTCAGTTAAGACATTGGGAGTTTTTTATCCACTTTTAAAAAAGTCGCGACCACAAACCAAAATACTAATAGAATGTAAAATTTTCATTCACATTTCACTTTTCATAATAATTCAGATCTATGAGGAAGTGGAGAATGTTGAAATGAGTTAAAATATCACCGGAAATAACACACCTCCTGCTGATATATGACAATTTTATCTTTGGTTGCTGTTGATAATAATAATTGTTCCATAATAAAATCCTAATGTCTTTTGAAAAATAGTATTTTTTTACTTCTACTGGTCAATGAATCATATAATGATATAGACTCTATGTCTACATACCTTTATTGAATATATATTTTTTCCTATTGATGAAGTAGTATGGTGAGAACACAACTGGAATTATAGGTACTTGAGCCGCCACAGCTATGTTAAATGCACCTTTCTTGAATGGTAATAATTTGGTAAAATCTTTATTTCTCGTCCCTTCTGGGAATATCCATATCTTTGTCTGCAAAAAATTAAAATAAACAATCATTAATTAAGGCATAAAAATAATACAAACAATAATCACATACCTTGTTTTGAAATAAAAATACCTTATTCTTTATCATTACATCTGATGTTGCTTTTAATGTTTTATAAGCATCTTTAGAGTTATTTCGATCTATGAAGACAACTCCTGCAAGATAAGCCGCCAGTCCAAACGGCCAAATGTAGAACAGCTCTTTTCTGGCAACTGCTGCTATTTTTACAACAACATGCCAAATGTTGAACATACCTGCAAATTTTTGCACTTTAGTCTTGCATACATTTTTTTTTTCTTTTTAATCTTGCCTTCAGTCCACAAACTGTGAGCAGATTTGTTGGGTGTACTGTGTCAGGTAGAGTTAGTTTCCCAGTAGAGACTACTCTTTATTAATTTGGCAGATCCAGGTCTAGTATTTGGCGTCGTTTTAGACATCTAAATGTCTCAGGAACAGTAATCTGTACAGCCAAGTGGTTGGGGTGTTTTAGTAGGCGATTTTTGTAATATTTAGTGGCAGATGTAATTTCGTCCTTCACTGTTTTGATATTTAGGTAGTTATGGACCTCTTTGTTTTTGATAAACCAGGGTGCATTTGATAATTGTTTTAATATTGAGTCTTCAGCTCTTTGTATAATTTTACTATGTCAATGGCTGATCCCCACAATTGAACTCCATACATCCATACAGGTTTTAAGATGGATTTGTAAATAAGTAATTTATTATATTTTTTTATAAAGACCTAACCTATTTATTGCAAAAGAAGAACGAAAACACAATAATAATGGGAGACTTTAACGCAAAAGTGGGTACGAAAGCAAATAAAGACGAATTTGTCTTAGGCGATTACTGTAGTGGTGTCAGAAACGACAACGGACAAAGACTAGTAGATTTTGCTTTTGCAAACAATGTAAAGATAATAAACAGTTTTTTCAAAAAAAGGAAATCGAGAAAGTGGACTTGGATATCCCCAAATGGTAGAGACAAAAATGAAATCGATTTCATTTTATCAAGAAAAAGACAAATATTTACGGACGTCGAAGTAGTAAACAAACTAAACTTTAATTCAGATCATAGAATGGTGAGAGGAGTTATGCAAAACAAGAAAGGAAAATCAAGGAAACATATTATCAATTCAAACAAATACGCGACCATAGCAACCCACATACCACAAAATTTATTAGAAGAAATAGAAAAAACGTTACAGAATATCGAAAAATCTAAATCACTGCAAGAAAAATATAATATTCTAGAAAAAGAATTGACGAACATAACAAAATCAAGATGTAAAAAGGAGAAAAAAAGTAATTTAGGAGAGGAAACAATAAATCTAATGGAGGAGAGGAAAAAAATGTTACACAAACGAAAAGAAAACAAACAAAATATAATAAGTATTAGCAAAAAAATACAAATATCAATAAGGAAACATAGGAAAGAAGAGAGACTAAAAACTCTGAAAGAACAAATTGAAAAAACTGGTGGAATCAAGAAAGGTCTAAAGCAGTTGAGGGAATATAAACAATGGATACCCAACATGAAATGTAAAAGTAAAAAGGACAAAATAAGGATAAAGAGGTCTTCAATAGCTAAAGTTGCGACTGAGTTCTACAAAGAATTATATACTAATAGAGGGGAAGTATTATATGAAACAACAGAAAACGACACCTACACTGAAGAAATACCTGTAATCTTAGAATCGGAAGTTATAAAAGCGATTAAAACGCAAAAAAGTGGAAAGTCACCTGGAAAAGACAAAATTTCAAATGAAGTACTTAGAGAATCCCTATCTGCAATATCCAAATTCTTAACAAACCTATTTAATGAAATATTGATTACCAAACAAATACCAATGCAATGGACAAAATCCACAATTGTTCTATTATATAAAAAAGGAGACAGAAATGACATAAATAACTACAGACCAATATGTTTAATGTCAAACTTATACAAAGTATTTTCAAAAATATTACTTGGGCGAATATCAAAACATTTAGAAGAAAACCAACCACGAGAACAAGCTGGATTCCGTGTAGATTATTCTACCATAGATCATATTCATGTCGTAAAACAAATTGTTGAAAAACTTAATGAATACGGACAAAAATATTATATGGCTTTCGTAGACTATAATAAAGCTTTCGACTCACTCAGCCACAAGTATATTTGGGAAACGCTAGAAAACCAAGGCGTAGAAAGAAAATATATTCAGCTTATTAAAGAAATATACAAAAACACCATAGCTACGATCCAGCTTGAACGACAAGGCGAAGAATTCAAAGTTCAGAGAGGCGTAAGGCAGGGTGATCCACTTTCCCCAAAACTATTTACAGCGGTGTTAGAGAATATATTCAGAAGTCTAGACTGGAACAAAATGGGTATCAACATCAATGGATCAAATCTGAATCACCTAAGGTTTGCCGACGACATAGTGATATTCGCAGAAAGACCTGACACGCTACAAACTATGCTAAAGCAACTAAATTACGAAAGCAAGAAAGCAGGCCTATCCATGAACCCCACAAAGACTAAAGTAATGACGAACGGAATAAGGGAAAACATAAAAATAGAAGAAGAAGTTGTGGAATATGTGGACGAATACATATACTTAGGACAAATAATATCTACAAAAGACCAATACTCTAAAGAAATTAACAGAAGAATAAGTAATACCTGGAAGAGATACTGGTCGTTAAAAAAAATATTCAAAAATGAAACAGTACCAATGTCAATAAAAAGTAAATTGTACAATATCTGCATTCTTCCATGTCTCACTTATGGGTGTCAAACTTGGCCAGCTACAAGCAAAAACACCAATAAGCTCTCAGTTTGTCAACGAAGCATGGAACGAAGTATGATAAATATAAAGTTACGAGACCGATGGACAACTACCAAAATAAGAAAAATAACAAAGGTGCTGGTACTGGTAGCTGATGTACTGAAAAAAACTAGAAAACTAAAATGGAACTGGACTGGACACATAATGAGGACAGAGGGTGGGAAAAAATGGACGAAGGATGTAATGGAATGGTACCCTAGACATGGTAAAAGAAAAAAAGGATGACAGATCAAACGTAGGGAGGACGACCTCCCAAAGGGATGGAGAAGGATAACCCGGGACAGAGACAAATGGAAGGAAATGGGGGAGGCCTATGTCGAAAGACAACCTGACTAAAAATTAAAAGTTTGATTTATTTAATATTTGTATTAGTTAAAAACTGTATCATGGTCAGTGAATAAAGGCTTTATTTATTTATTTATTTATTTATTATCCAGCGATAATCTACTATTATAATAGTAGATTGCATACAATAACATAAAATTTCTTCATATAAAGGCTAAAACTTTTTGGCTACATTTTGTTACAATATTTTTAATAACTTCAACTGCTTTGGAACATTAAGCCTCGTATCCACTAGGCTATTTTGGCACACATCTTGTTGACCAGCATGTTGAAAGTTAGCGAGGAACTTTTGTTTAACAATGTTATCTATCTACACAGCTACTACTAATCATGATGGCTGGCAACATTGGGTGTTGTTTTGCAATATTGCCAAACATGTTGAGTGTCATGTTGCATGTCAATTTATGCCTAGTGGATACATGGCTTATCCAAACCACCAACAAAGTTGTAAAAAGACTTGCATTATTATTTACCTAATTAATTTTAGTCAGCAAAATTAAAAAGTTACAGTATGCTATTCTGTAAGTTAGTGGTCCCAAAATTAAGCTTACCCGAGGCATTTAGTACATAAAGGCATGAGGCACCTTTAGTTACAACACTCAACACTGATCCTATGATAGAAGTAATAAATAAACATAATTTGAAATATACCAAGGATATCTATTGATGACTGATGGTTCGATATAACCACTGCTCCGCGGTCTTCTGCTAATATTTTTCCATTTCTCAAATGCCATTTGATTTCTATAATTTTCGTCACATGCTTTATTATTTGTGACGCAAATCTGCGATAAAGAAAATAAATTTTAATTATGTTGTTTGAACTTCGATGAACATGTATAGAAAAATAATTATTATTATAACTTACTGAAATATATTGTTTTATTTAAACTGCACTACAAACATGCATGCTAGTAGATATAAAACAGGCCCTTTTTTATAATATGCATCCATGAATACTTAACTATTTTAATCGCAAAGTTAATTTTTCGGCTAAATAACTTTCAATAAGATTTAAAATTATTATAAAGTTATGTTATAAATATTAACTTAGTAGGTAATTACAATTCAAGTTATAAATAATAAAATATAAAATAAAATACTTACAAGGAATTCTTGACATTTTTGGGATTAAATACGAAAAACGGCATGATAAATATTGCAAACAGTGAAGTGCTAATATAAAATATAAGAAATTTTGACTGAAACTTAACATAGTTCGGGGTCTCGGAAATCAGTTGTTTTATAACGTATGTGGTTAAAATTATTATACAAAAGTAAATGATTTTATCCCACATTTTTATGTTATAATTTTATCGGTCCTTTTAATTTTATTTTCACCTATCAATCTTTGCCTTTATTTAGTACAAACACAAAACACTACACTCACTACTTCGTCAGTTTGAAGTAACTTTATCACAACATAATAATCTTGTTGTTTAAATAGTGTTTAATTTATTTATATTCCTTTTTGTAATGTACAATTAATTAAAAAGACCGCCTTGTACATAACAAAGCACTCTTCATGAGATGGCTTCAAAACAGGAAAAATAAAATCGTTACTAAACGTCAGTTTGACAAAATTGACAATATTGACAACCTATTTTTTTAATTTTTATAAAGTGGTAACAGATGACCGTATTCAGTCCAACGGATTTGGTTAGACCGTTAGAACCTGTTAGAACATTAATCTTACGGATTAATGCTCTAAAGCAGTGGTCCCCAACCTTTTTTTTACGCGGGCCACAAATCCGTTGTACTCCTGGTGTCGCGGGCCGCAACCAACATTTTTTAGGGGCAAAAAAATATGTTGTTTAAAAGAGATGTTTGATTTTGGGCCAGCTCTATGTACACCACATCGGTAAATAGGAAAAATATAAGGGAATATCATAAAAATACAAAAAAAGTAATTTGAAGAAGGGTACGTGCGTACAAAAATGATTATTTGAAGAGTTTTTTAATGCGAGAACCCTATTTTAGGGCGGCATTGACAGTTGTTTTGACTTGACTTTTGACGTAGTTGATAGTTTTAGGAAGAGACATCTTCTTGAGTGTCATACGTCTTTCTTTGTGAAAAGTCATGTCATTGTCAAAATGATACAGTCTGACAAGGATCTTTTGGCACGTGGACAAAATCAGAACTAACATCGCCGTCTTGTAAAATGTCACTTTTAATATTATGTATTGTTTTGTAGTTGCGACACTTACCTTTTGGCACGTGGATAAAATCAGTACTAACATCGCCGTCTTGTAAAATTTCACTTTTAGTAATAAGTATAGTTCTTATTTGCGACACTCACGCCCCCATCCAAGTGCCAAAAGATCCTTGTACGACTGTATTCTTTGGTTAATTCTGATCTAATCCGCCATGTTTTATTTTACGTTGTGTTGCTTTCCTTGACGAATTTATTTTAAATGTGCATTGAAACGAAGTGAAATAAAATAAAATAAAGGATAGGAAACAGTTACTATATTATGTAGCTATATTTACATATACTTAGTGTATATAGGGCTGGCCCACGCCTCATACATTTCTAGAACATCTCTTTTAACGATTTAATAATAGAATAACACAAGGTAGTTAAAAGAGTGAAACTAAACATTTAAGATGAGCTAACGACACAAACTAAAATAAAATAACAAATATGTATTATAATAATTATGTTCACTCAGTGAGATTTTTGGAATTGTGAACGCTTTTTCACAACTTTATCTAACGGTTACAGATTTCACGCGGGCCACAGATAAAGGCCGGGCGGGCCGCAAGCGGCCCGCGGGCCGCGGGTTGGGGATAGCGGCTCTAAAGCCTGTAAGCTCAAGACCGCAGACTTGTAGGAGTAAAAATTATAAATCATACTCGTACAGCAGTGAGCAGCTTATATCTTTAATAATAAAATATTTATAACATTGAGAAACACAAGAGTGAACAATAATTCCTTTTTTTAAATAACGTTAGTGGTCATTTTAACATTAAATTTATAGCACAGTTTATTTAATATTCTTGAAGAATTACAAATTATTTTCTAAATCATTTAAAATCGTACGTCTATCCGTACTTTTATATGTCATACGGTAGTTCTGCGACTTTCCGCTAGGGAATCTTCTCACCTCTGCGAAAGGAATTTGTAAGTAAAACAACAAATTCCTTGCCTCCGCGTCCGCGAGTATCTAAAAATGTTCTGTGCTGCTCACCGCCAATAAGCCGCTAATAGATAATTGAGCATTGAGAGTCCGAACGTAATGTTAAAATAAAATAATGGTCTCAATTACGGGGACAGATTTTTTGCCGGTAGAGCGCGCCACAATAAAAGAAGCACTCGTTTGAAATTACACGGGAAGTTATGTTGCTATTGACAGCTCTGGAAAAAAAAAGTGGATTTAAATCTAATTAAATAAAAGATTTAGGAATTTCTTAGAAACTGTTCCCGGAGTATAGATACCGTAGAACACGGTAATTGCCTAAACGGTAAACGGTAAATTTAAAAATAATTTTGCCGGTAGAGGGCGCGACAGTAAAATAATCACTCGTCGCAGCCAGTGGCAGAAAAGAGAACTAAGATCTGGGTCTATTATTGTGTACATGAATACTATGGAAAAGCATATACCGTTCGGACTCCTGGTATCTTACTTCGTGATATATAAATAATAAATATTAAATACATCTATGATTGACATAAAATGTGCTTTTGTTTAAAATTATTATTATAACAAAGCTGATTCTATTTACATAATTTGATTTCAAGGATTCCATGATACATTTCTAAATTATGATAAACTATAAAATCCTTTTAACTACATTTTACTTTTAAAATTATTAAACCAGTTAACTAGGTACAGTCAGTGGCGGATTACTTATCCTAAAAGTAAAGTAGGCACGTGCCTAGGGGCGCGAGGGTACAAAGGGGTGCTCCGACCGAGCGAGGTGGTATGCCCGGTCAAGCCGAAGCCCTGGGCGATCACCCCCAACCCCATGACAAGTTTTTTATAATATAGGGGCGCCGATGACATGTTTGCCTACAGCACTCTCAACGCTTAATCCGCCTCTGGCTACAGTAGTAATCATATTGAGAGATGATTGAGAGTAACTTAACTGAAACTAGTAATTTAACTTAATAATTATAATACCTTATAGGTACTCACATACATAAGACGGTACATACGTAAGAATATACGGCTACATTAAGTACCACAATATATTATATAAAGCTATACATTGTTTGATAATATCATGGTTCTTAATATTTAATCCTTCAAGAGGATTAAAATCAAAAATGTATTAATTTCTATAGTATTAGAAGTTTACAGCGAAAAGAATTAATTTGGGTATCCAGATGGTAGATTGCACATAACTTCCTTTCCCAACTCCTTGTATACGGTGTCCATTTTCTTGTGAATTTTATCCATAAGATCTGGAACATCAATGGACCTAGTATAACAACAGGACAGACTACTGTGAGCAAAAAAACGAGCCGAGCGAGAGGTTGGAAGAGAGGCCGTGTGTCCCTTTCTAGTAGGGTGACAATAATATTTTCTGCTGTGGCAAACTGCAAAGCTGTGTGAGACAAATTGTGAAACACTGAATGACATACCAGCGTTGCCATTTGGCAACTTTGGTTGCCATTTTGGCAACATTTGACCCTTCGTGGCAACCAAATGGCAACCAGGCTCAAATGGCAACTATTTGGCAACTTTTCGACTTGTCACGCGATCATTAAAAAAATATCGAATAACTTTCGCAGAACTGAACACATCGAAATGAACAAAATCAAAATCTTGAACACATTTTATTCCCAAATGAAAACAATTCATAATTAGTAGATAAACAAATAATTGTACCCGTATTTTAACATCCAAAAGGTCTATTTTGGTGAAGCTAGAGATGTAATTTTATGAAAACAAAAATGGAAGAAAGTGTATCTGTGAGCAGTGTGTACTGTGTAGTGCAGTACAAGGGAAGTTTTTGTCATGGTTTTCTAATACTTTTTTTTTTAATCTATTTATAAGTTCTTAATTTTTTTCATGTTTTGAATATTGGATTTTAAATGCATGGGCACTTACTCATTTTTTAACCTCCCGCTAAGAAAAAATCGGGAAGTTATTGGTTTTACCCCGTTTTGTAAAAATCGAATTCTCATTAGATCTCGACGTTCTGAAGTTACAAGAAGCTTCCCTGACTACCCCCGCGAGGGTGTCACTATGTCTGTATGTATGTATGTATGTATGTATGTATGTATGTATGTACGTGTGTGTGTGTATGTGTGTGCGTGTGTAAGTATGTAAACCTCATATAACTTTTGAACATTTTCACCGATTTTATTGCGCCTGACGCTATTCGAAAGGGCTTGGCCAAACTTAGATTTTGAATACAATTTGGACTGATTCGGACAGATAGATTTCAAGAAATCTCGAATAAGTTTTAAACGGCTTTATCAACTCCAAAAACTATTTAACTCTTGACCTTGAAAAACTACGTCGATCACCGCTAATCCGGTCAAAATCGGTTGACTCCGAGAGATATCGTGAAGGAAATAAAACCGAAAAAAGTGTTTTTTCGGAATTACTCCGAAATTTTTCATCTAAAAATTTTTGTTGTCGTTTCTTGCATAGAACATAAAAAAACTGCATCAATTGCCGTTAATCGTGTGAAAATCGGTTGATTAATTCCAAAGTTATGACAGTTTGAAATTTCAAAAAATTGTGTTTTATTAAACATTTTTTTCTAAAGGCAACTTTTGGTTTGAGATGGTAACATTTGACCCTAAAAATGGCAACCTGGGCTGAGTAGGCTCTGGCAACACTGTGACATACAGCTGAGGCTTTAAAAGTCGACTAGATTGAATAGTGTAAAATCAAGAAGGTTTGAAGTGACGGCTGCATTAATATTATTAATGTTACATATAACAGATTTTTATGTAATTCTCTGCCTTACTTAAACACGAATGAGCCATTTTTGTCGCATTTCTTCATTGTTGGAAAATCTATAAAAACTGTATTATATTATCATTAAAGGCATTACTCGACTTCACACGTTTTTTCTCAGTAAGGGATCGTCCATTAATCACGTGATGCCTAAAGGGGGAGGGGGGGTCCGAAAAAATCACCAAGTATCACCAAGGGGAGGAGGGGGTATAAGGAGACATCACGTGTATTAATTTTCGAATCTAGTCTATGCATACCAAAATTATTATCGGTTGTAGATTCGTAGTGTTGTTTAAATACTTACAAGACAAATGACTCGTATAGTTTTAAATTGCTTAAATTATTCGATTAAATTGTTTTTTAAGTTAAAATTTTTCTTAAACATCACCTGCTTACTAAGTAAAAAAAAATACACGTGATCTTAGGTGGGGGAGGGGGGGTATTATAAAACCTCACCAAGTATCACCAGGGGGAGGGGAGGGGTCTAAAAAGTTGTTAAAAACATCACGTGATTAATGGACGATCCCTAACTAGGTACTTACAGCTTACTACGATTCTAGGCGAGTCGCTATCGCTACTGACTAGTTTATAACAAAACGTAGTACAATTATAACTCTTAATAACGTCAGTTGCTATAATGTTAACACTTTTATACTAGAATAACAAGATTAACATTAACAATTAACTTACTAATGTTACTAATAAACGAAATATTGCAACCAGCAGAACTTTCACTTCGACAAGAATATATACAACATTTTTTCACCATTTTGACTGTTAAATCATCAAACAAATAATAAAAACATAGTTACGGAGATACATGAAGTAAGAAATAAAAACTATTTTCAAATTTAATATTATCCGGTGTTCAGCATAAAATATGTGTAATGGCGTATCTATTGTCTTGCGAATGATACCATCTAATAAAAAAAGAAGGAAAAGGATTTAATGTAAACTGCATTTTTATTTAGTATTATATGACTATTTCTAACTTTTTTAATTAGAATATGATATAGTTATAAACATTTGTTAAAATAATAATATAGTACACTCGTTTTATCTAAGATTTTTCAAGTTACTTTTTATAAATACCAACATTTTTCTGGTTGGCAACATGCAAGAACGAGACACACAGCCTCTCTCCTGGCTATCTCGCTCGGCTCGGATTTGCCTCTATGATACGTGCATTGTGAAATACACTCTATTACTAAGGTAATACAGTTCTTTTTAGCAATTACAAAATTCGGAGTCTTCTATCCATAGGTACTATATCCATGGGAACATCGTCGAGAGTCAATCCTTTGGTAGGTATAGCTTCTAGGCAGTACATGATAACATGACCTGAAAAAATTAACATTTACTTACTTAGGTAAATACGAGTTACCCGAAAATGTACCTCTAATGCTTAGATAGATCTAATGCTTAAAATAAAGTGGGCTCAGTAATCAGTTACCTATCTCAGAATCACAGAATACAGAACATCCAGAATGAGTGTGAATCATGGCGAAACATCGCCCCGCTCGCTCTTTAGGTACTTTACTCTTTACACTTACAAAACAAATCGCGTTATTATGTTACGACAATTAGGTATTCAATTAAAATTAATTGAAAAAAGTTGGGTAAAATATTCCGTTTTTCTGGGGGTTTTCGTCACGGGATACTCTTCCCAACTTACCTGTCCGGTAGTTGTAGTATAGTACCTATACGGATATGCGACCCCGGCTTTCCTGGCTATTACTGTCCTATCTCTTGCCCTCCTGGCCGGTAATATCCTACATTCCCTATTTCCCACTCTAACCTATCAAACTTGCCAAGACGTCAAGCGAAGCGCAAGGGCACTACCAAACCACCTTTTCTCGAAGCGTTTCGTCGATTTTTTGAACTCTCATAACTTGAGTTTGGATTGTACCAGATAAATGAAACTTTCAGGATTTGTTCCCATCAGCGGTCTCATTAAACATGTAAAGTTTCGATTACCTACGTCTTATACTTTAGATTTTATTGATATCTAAAAACCCCTGATTCCGTCACTGACTCACTGATGATCAACAAAATTATATCGCACTTCCGGATGTTCTCGAAAGCTGTTTGTTACGTAAGATTGTATTAATACACAACCAACATAAAAATTCTCAAAATTGGAACTTTCATCTTCCAACCCCTTAAACAAGGGAGTTAAATTTAATTATCTGTGAAAGCGCCATCTATCGCGTTATTGTGAACTATATAAGTTATGTCGTCGTGCAACGCTAGGCTTGTAAACTAATTGACTAATATTGATTGAAATAATTATTTCCCGAATATTCTGAATTTGAACGGAAAATTTAACATATATGCAACATTTATTTAATTTAGTTAAGAATTATTAAGGTAAGAAGTCTCATATAAACTTTTATCCTTCAACCCCTTAAACTACAGGATTGAAGTTTCTATAATATTACCACAAATTTAGCTAGAGGCCTGAAAATTGTTGTTGTTATTAGGGATCCGATAATAACAATAAAATTTAATAAAATAACCATGTATCCCTTTATTAACAACAAAAAACACAATATTTTTTTTTATCTTTATCGATATATTTTATTGCACTTGTTAATTTTACCCGTATGTATTTTCCGTTTAAATTACTAAAGAATACGCTTGCAGAGTTAAGGCGTGTAGGGTAAGAAGCTTGGTTTTACATGAGATTTCATAACTTTTTGACAGTGCTAGTCATATGGTATCGTCTTGGCATAATTTTTTTACATGAAAATGTTTTTGGTGGGATCTTCCTTTCCACACCACCTATCCTTCCCTTTCCCTATTCCTACCCTCTCCACCAATCCGTGGAAATGCAATGGATAATCAAAAATAATTTAATTATCCAAAATGCCGGCGATGTGGTTTGCCACCCATCACGTCTCGTTTCTTGCGGAGGCGAAAAGCGGACCATGGAGAGATGCTTGGCTACGTTGAATGTAAGAGGAGGAATGGATGATAAGAATGAAAGTGGACGAAGCGAAAGAAGTATGTAAGGATCGTAGCAAGTGGAAAGAAGTGGTCTCTGCCTACCCCTACGGGAAAGAGGCGGTCCTGCCTACCCCTACGGGAAAAAGGTGTGATTATATTTATGTATGTATTCTGGTGGCAACATATTATTATATGTGGATAGCCACTCCAATTTGGAGTAGTCGTGACAGCTTCACTTTCAAAAGCGCGTTGTCGGTTTCTGGATGATTTCTGTATTCTGTGCTCAGCTAATGACAACAATACTCAAATATACTAGAGCTGTAGCAAACCAGATGTATTCGGTACTAAGTAACAGACCGTGCGCCATCTAATACCGAGTAACGAAATGTTACACACAAATATATTTCGTTACTCGCATTTTTCGCAGTAGGTATATCTAAATATATAAAAGGCAAACCTGACTGACTCATCTATCAACGCACAGCCGAAACTACTAAATGGATTTTGCTGAAATTTGGCATACAGATAGTTGTAATAACATAGGCATCCGCTAAGAAAGGATTTTTGAAAATTCGCCCCCTAAGGGGGTGAAAAAGGAGTTAAAATTTTGTATGGAAACCGAATTCCACGCGGACGAAGTCGCGGGCAAAAGCTAGTCTTATTATATAAAGTGAATGTCCTGGCTGATTCATCAACGCCGTGCCAAAACTTCTTAAGATAGAAACGTAATATTTGGACCGTGGCTTTCTTTTGTGACGTATAGGTCCACTAAGAAGGGGTTTTGTAAAATTCAACCCCTAAATGGGTAAAAGGGGTATCAACGTTTGAATGTAACTTTTTTGTTTGTGGTCAGATCTGTTGAAATTTCGTGATGTTGTTCTTTGACTTGATTTACTAAAACTCTAATTCAATATTTTCTAAAATTCGATTTTTAAGGGGTAAAAAGGGATACTAAGCTTTGTATAGCAAAAAAAAATATTAAATGAGCATTTCGGCTTGAAACTTTGTAAATGTAGTCCTAATAGAAAATAAGGCAACACAATATGTATCATGACTTTTCGATATTCAACCCCTAAAGGGATGAACGGGGGTATGAATGTTTTTTTTACATCAACGCCGAGGCAAAACTATTGAAGCTAGAAACGTAATATTTGGAGAGTGGCTACTTTTTGTGTGGTATAGGTCTACTGAGAAGGGACTTTGCGAAATTCACCCCCTAAAGGGATGAACGGGGGTATGAATGTCTTTTTTTCAGAGTCGGCATGAGTCTGACATTTTTCTATGTTAAGCGTTGTATATTTTTCGAATCGTCTCTCTCCAAGCTCTTTATTTTGATACTAGACACCTTGTGCAGTTAGGTAATAACATATATATATATATATATATATATATATATATATATATATATATATATATATATATATATATATATATATATATATATATATAACAGCCAACATCATTATCCTTCAGTTTGGCTTCGCCGTAGTCGAGTAAAAAAGGGTTCCATTTCCATTTACTATTTCCACGCAAACGAAGTTGCGGGCACCAGCTACTCGTGTTATAATTCAAAAAGTGGTTCAAAATACCGGGATTGACTACGTTCTACCAAACATAAATAAAATAAAAAAAAAACCTTTGTTGAAAATATGTTTCTTTTTGTCAATGAAGTAGAATGGCGAATAAACGACGGGAATAATTGGCGCCTGAGCAGTGACAGCTATGACGAAGGCGCCTTTCTTGAACGGTAACAGACTCGTGTGATTTGTGTTTCTGGTACCTTCTGCAAACAGCCACAGCTTTGTCTGGAAAAGTAATAGCAAAAAATTAAAGAAAAAAAAAACGCAGAAATACTCATGTCCGAAATACTGTAAATTGTAATAAAAGTTGATTTGTCATTGTACGGGCTATTTTAGACCAGCAGAATCTAAAACCGAAAACGTTACAAAACATGCGATCACATAATTATTCGCAGCCACATATAAGTAGGCCACGATAGGCCACCTGAGGATTAATTAATGTTAATGTGTCATTTGATAGCACTATCTGATTTGTACCTATCTAAGGTGTATAATAATTAGACTGATTAAGCAAAGGTAGGCTTCAAACAGAATATGTTTATTATTAATAATTTCATTCATACGTAGCATCTGCTAGCTTTACTAAATGCGACGTAGAATGGTAATCCGTTGATCTTTTTGGCACTTCAAAACTCTATTGGGCGTAGAAAAGGCTATGAAATCTACGTAGGAGTGCAGAATGCAGATTGAAGGATTGCGCTTGTTTAAAGATTTCATTGAGCAGGCCCTCATGTAATAAATTGACTTTTTTCATAACAAAAAAAAAATACACCTAAGTTACATACTTACTTTATCTGTGTTTATCGCTTTGGAGGCTTGTTTGAGTTGATTATACGCGTCTTTGGCTTTTTTGCGGTCAACGAAAACCACGCCAGCTAAATATGCAACCACTCCAAATGGGAACACATACAACAGTTCCTTCTTCGACACTGCAGTTAATTTGTCCACCACGTGCCAAATGTTGAACATTCCTGAAAAATTTCAAATTGACACTACAACAAAGCTCTATAAAGCATTTTGAAGGAGAAGAAGGTAGTTTTACAATTACAGCGTAAGCTAACTGTTATGTCAGGTTTCCGTAGTATTATAACAAGGAACCCTCATAATTTCGCTCTGTCTAGGGAATATTATTCGAATATTCGAATATTCGTTTTATTCGAATATTCGACGATTTTATTATTCGAATATGACTGGGTTCAATATTCGAATATTTCGAATAAAACGAATAATAAAAATATTTTATTTATTTTTCAAAAATATATTAATAGTAGGTATAAACTTGTATATAAACCGTAAAAGTTTCGTTATTTAATAAATTTTTTTTATATTTATTAATATTGTCGTCAATAATATCCTAAAACAGATTTTACTACACTGTTTGTGAAAGAATACAAAGCTGTTTTTAAATAAAAATATATTTAAAGTGAATACTTCCTACAGACCTCAGCGAAGGAAATCCATACTCACACGCTTGTCAAAATAACCTAACCAAGAGCGTGTTAGTACGTGTCTAAGGAGGGTTCTGTTACTATAAAGCGTAATATGATTTTTAGTATCTTAATCTTACTGTTCGATTTCATTCAAAATAACTTTCCTAAAGAGAATTTACCATGATCTACCAGCATGAAAAATTGTAAGTTCCTAATCTTCATAGTTCAGAAATGACAGAGGTGAAACCAATTTGGAGGCCGATTACTTGGAAGTGGTTCGTAAAAGTCATGTACATATAAAACTTTTCCTTTATTTTAAAAGACGTAATATTCAACACACACTTCACATGTGGCTTTCCATACATGCGAAGTATACTTAACTATATAATATTGTCGTCAATAATATCCTAAAACAGATTTTACTACACTGTTTGTGAAAGAATACAAAACTATTTTTAAATAAAAATATATTTAAAGTGAATACTTCCTACAGACCTCAGCGAAGGAAATCCATACTCACACGCTTGTCAAAATAACCTAACCAAGAGCGTGTTAGTACGTGTCTAAGGAGGGTTCTGTTACTATAAAGCGTAATATGATTTTTAGTATCTTAATCTTACTGTTCGATTTCATTCAAAATAACTTTCCTAAAGAGAATTTACCATGATCTACCAGCATGAAAAATTGTAAGTTCCTAATCTTCATAGTTCAGAAATGACAGAGGTGAAACCAATTTGGAGGCCGATTACTTGGAAGTGGTTCGTAAAAGTCATGTACATATAAAACTTTTCCTTTATTTTAAAAGACGTAATATTCAACACACACTTCACATGTGGCTTTCCATACATGCGAAGTATACTTAACTATATAATAAAATTATATTTTTGTATCAAATCAAAACCGATATCTAGACGTAATATAGCTAGAAGAGCAGATAGAAAGAGAGACAGGCGGACGAACAGAGTGAAACGATAAAGGTATCTAGTTAAGTTGATTATTGCAGTATTACACTGGCCTGCAAAACTAAGTATAAATCGTTTAAAATTTCATACTTTTCAAAATATTATTATAACAAGATTTATCAGTTTTCTTAAAAAGTAATGAATTAATATATATCAGTATATTATTTTTATGTTTAAACAAAAATTAACCCTTTTAATCTTAGTCCTAAAGACTTAATTTACATGTTATATAAAATTGTGCAATATTCTCTCCCATTCTTATATCGGGGCGTGTTTTAGTGCTGTGAGGGTACTGAGTGTAGGTGACAATTTGCGGCTTCTGACTAGCTTTCTAAGCTCTTCTCAGGGTATAGTTAATCGGGTTGAGGAGACGACATTAAAGATAATCTTTAAGGTCCAATTGTCATGGCCACATACTCAGTGCGGATTCCTGATGGTATGCCAGCCCATTGGATATGTACTCTACCTGAGCATACTGGACTCTATATGAAAAGTAGGCTTGAAGATATCCCCTACTAGGTCACGTTAACTTAGCCTCCCTTCAGAAGTTCACTTTAACTTGTGAAGTTAAAGTGAGTAAATCCACTCATCTGGGACCAAAATTCTGGACCATTCTCGTTCATCCTTTTGTATGTGTTCACGGACGTATCACAGTGTTGCTTCTCGATACTAGGGCTCTCGAGTTTGGTCTCTAGGTGAGGCCACTCGCCCTTCGCCTCGTTCTTTAAGGTTTCAGATTTACTTAAGCAAGTCTTATTCACTGTGCTGTCAGTCCCATAGTCCCTTCGGGCCTGGATAAGCTGTTTCTGAACTTAACTGCATCTTGGTGTTGATTTTCAACAAGTGGAAACAATTTAACGGTTTTGCCGAGCGCGGAGTCTGCCATTAAAGTCTTGCACGGCCTTGTCAAATGTTTTTCAGTCTCTTTGTACCGTCGCTTCATCTTCTGAATGGTTCGTAACATGACACACTCCGTTCTTGCAGTACAATGCCTGATGCCTACTTCTGCACTGATGCCTTCTGCCTAACCTAACTTCCTTTTTGTAATAAGACTCATCGTTCAAGAAAAAATTAAAAACATAAAGAGACCAAAAATATGGCTAACTTGAAAATGGAAAAAGGTTATTTTTGTTTTAAAGATTTTCCACCCACTTTTTGCCAACTATGAAGTTTTTTGTTATGTTAACATAACATTAAAATCTTTCTTGAGTGCTTTTTATTTTGACGGTTCATCTTGTTTACTTATTCTTACTACGGTTTATATACACATGTACCGATTAGGTCTGGACCATTATGACAGCACGATACTCGTGTGTTTTAAGTTTTCAGTTGCATTATATTAGAACAGAGCACTATTTACAGAGCATTCCGATTTCTGTGCAGTGTTCCAACTCTGCAAGTATATTTCTCTCCAATATTAAACAAACTGATATATAAATAATAAAAAATATGTTCTGTAATATAATATTAGTGTTCTTTATAGATTAGTAAATGATACTACCAAAAGGTTAATTTAAATAGTCAGACTGTATGACTTTTTAAATCGATTGTCTGTTAGAACAGAGCACTATTTACAGTGCATACCGATTTCTGTGCAGTGTTCAAACTCTGCAAATATATTTCTCTCCAATCTTAAACAAACTGATATATAAATAATAAAAAATGTGTTCTGTAATATTAGTGTTCTTTATAGATTAGTAAATTATACTACCAAAAGGTTAATTTAAATAGTCAGACTGTATGTAACGGAGTAAGATCAACGAAGTAAATCGATTGTCTATGTTGAATCGATCAAGAGCTTGACTAAATTAAAAACCAGAAAATACGAACCTCTAAAACAAACCCCAAAAATTATCTGCCCTAGAGGATCTTATTTTTGGCAGAAATCACTTAGTTGGCAATCAAATCCATGGTCTGCTCCAGACTTAAACCGTTCATGTGTTAAAAGTTTTAAAAAGTTATTGCAATTTAGTATTTTAAGTTTGAAACTTAAAATAAGATTTTTTTTTTATTAAAAAACGTTGATTTCTTTAGAGTAATTTGTGAAACACTTTCCATTTTAATGTTACTAAATATGCAGGTATATATAAACGCATTATATTACTTGTATTTAAAGTTTATTACCAATATTCGTATTATTCGAATTATTCGAATTTATTCGAATAGTGTTTAGCTATTATTCGAATTATTCGAATAGTAAAATTTGTCGAATAATAACATTCCCTAGCTCTGTCCGTTCGTCCATCTGCCCGTCCGGTCCGTCCATCTGTCTGTCCGCCACTGCAAATTTCTTTTCTAAAGTATGTGATATAAATGGACGGGTGAAGTTTAACTTTTAAGATTGCGTATAGATTTTAATTTTGGCACTAAGAACAATACCTTTATTAAAAAAGGATAGCAAATTTGTATTTCAGTGGTAGCTCCCCAGTCCCCCATCCGTACATGTGAAGTGTAATTTGTTTTTGTCTCGTCCAAACCCGTGCAGGGTTTCTACGAATAGGTCTTTTAAAATAAAGGGCAGGTTTTATACGTGTTTTGTTTTTTGTCAACCATATTTGAGTAATCGGCCTTCGAAGTAACGAGTTAACGAGTTGCACCCCCCCCTGCAATTCTAAACTTGTAAGTTTCCATGCTGATGTCTGAAATTAAATACTCTACGATACTACGAAACCAAACAATAACTTACAGCAATTTGAAAAGATCCTATTTCGCATTCAAACGTAAGTAAGATACGCAATAATGCAACCTTCTACATTAGTCATGTCCCGAGTCTTGACTCTCCTTCGACTTGCAAATCAATATTTACAAGTAAACTTTACCTAAATATTTTAATTTTTATTATGTACCTACTTTGAATAATTTTTCAAGACAATAATTTGATCAAAAAGTTGTATCTAGGCTAGGACGATCTTGGTAAATGTAGCCCAAGCAATTGGACTAAGAACATAGAACAAATTAGGTACGTAGTTTAGTCAAATTATACCAAGTACATCGAAGATTGACTGGTGATTTGAAACAATAACAGCTCCCCTATCCTCGGCCAAAACTTCCCCATTACGTAGCTCCCAGCTCAAGCCGTACAACTTCGTAACGTGTTTCAGTAGATTAGCTGCCATCCTGCAAATAAAACAAACTTATAATTCTATTGCACCATTTATTAAAACTTTTCAAATCATGTTATCTCGTAGATTGGTGTTATATAATGCCATTATAGGGGCAAATATTAACTAATCCACGGTTAGGAAAGTTTACAAGGGTCTTAATCAGAAGGAATAGATATAGTTATTATTGGCAACAATACTTGCTGTAGGTACAGCTCGACAAAGACAACAAATGTTAAGATTAATATACTCTAAAGATAAAATTAATTAGATATGGCATTATAAAATATGATGACAATGTGTTTAACTTTATTAAGTACTCCTATCCTAAAAATGACATGAATGTGGCAAAATGTAAAGTAGAAACCATAAAACCTTTCACCCCTCTTCATGAACGTTAAAAAAAGGCGGACACCGCTTCAGTAATATGAATAGTGAAGCAATCAAAGTAAGACGGCCGTATCGTAGCGACACGTGCCGCGCGTACACATTCACAGCAAAGTAAAAAGATCGGACGCCATCCAGTACGCCAATGTAAGACTATGTCCAGAAACTGCGTAAGCCTGCGTAAACCTACGCACGTAGAGATTCTTATCTTATCACAACAAAATTTCTGCCGGTCTATCTGTGATGTCAACTTGGGACTTTTTCCCTAAATTTAGGGAGAAAAGTATCTGAAGGGGCTAAGAATCTTATGCTTGTGTTATTTAAATATGCAATTAAACTGCTTGTCGATAAGTAATATACAGCACACTATTTTTTTTAACCGACTTCCAAAAAAAGAGGCGGCTATACGTTCGGCAACATATATATATATATATATATATATATATATATATATATATATATATATATATATATATATATTTATTTTTGTTTGTATGTTATACCATAATCCCGCCGTCTCTGGACCGATTTTCAAAATTCTTTTTTTGATGTAAAGGGTATAATTTCAAGTTGGTCCCGTTTTGAAAAAAGCGGTGACATGATGATAGGATCAATGTGGAATCGAGGGTATCCTCGAAATTTATATATTCAGACACCATGTCACACATACGCTGAGCCTGGCCACAGACGTTCTTCATTGACATTCTTAAAGTTCGAACTGACATTTAAGAATCTGAAAGATTATGCACGTGTGTGGGCTATGCGTGTTTTGTATGGAAACTTTGCCTTCGACCTGAATTTGACGTTCTTAAAGAATGTCAAATTTAGAACGTCTGTGGCCAGACTTATGGGTCATACTGACCACACCTACAAGCACAAGGCCGCGGATTTGCAGGCAAAAATTATAAATGATTGATGATGATGATGATGAATGACACTATTGACAATAATGATACTGTTATACTATAAGTACCGTTGCTGGATTTGCTGCTTGGCCCGTGAGTATGGCGCTTTAGGGTAAATATTATTTTTGTTGGTTATTTTATAATTATAATCGAATTTAAATAATAACGTTAAATTATCTAAACATTTAATTTTAATAATACATATTCACAATTCGTTCTTAAAATCATACATTAACATTTTGTTTTTCATTGTTGGTGCAAGGCAACTTGCCAAAATTATATTGTTTTTGTTATTGTCCTACTCATTTTGCTCGAAAATGAGCAATCATCGTTTTTTTTTTCTACGGAAATGACGGATGTTGGAAAGCATGTGTGGGACTTCCGAAAGATATTAGCAAAGTAGTTTTACTGTATAAAGTATCTTTATAGGTATGTTTTTCTAAAAAGGTAATACTTACATATTTGGTATGTAACTTTTTTGATTTTTAACGGTACCTATATATTTTATCGTATTATGTAACTTTATGAAGTTTCGATGAGGCATAAGTACTTTAATAATTATATCTGAGAGTATTCGCATGCTAGGTAAAATCCACGGGAACCGTACTATTTGTTTTAGGGAGAAATATTTTTTGAAACTTGGCAACTCGATCTTACTACGCTTTCATTGCACTCCAAAATACAGGGGATGACACTTTTGACTATTTCAAATCGATATCAATTGTGTGTTGAAGGTTTTAATATAAAGTGTCTTCAGAAATAATTGGTTTTGACAAAACATTGACAGCACAAAATTTCGGAACACTCTGTAAAGTAAAATGCCAACAGTGTCAACCGATCTGAATGCTGTGTAACGAATGAACTGAATACTTCTGTCTCACTTTGAATCATACAATCGGAGCGAGAAAAACATTTTTCTTTCACTTTGTGTCTCGCGCGTACTCGAGGTAGCTGCGTAATTGCTGCATCTATTGAGTCAGGGGCGGAGCACCTATACGTGTGGTATGGGCATACCCACAACCCCAACAGCCTTGTGAGTGCATACTTTCAAGGTCTATTAATTTATAATCAAAATAGGTTCAGTGGGTAGTAGTATTGGTATTGTTAGCCTTTTGAGTCTTACCTGGTGCTTTTTACCTGCTGGTCATACTTATATTATTGTTAAAATACATATTTATAGTAGTGGATTTAGTGTTAAGCGGACCTTTAGTCAGGTAGATTGAAGAAAACGCAAAATTTGTCACCTCTCCATAAATTTTCGGCCCTTTTTTATTTACTAACCAACAGATTTAAGAAAAAATAATACTTTGTTTGAACCGATAGGAATTACTCCTGCCGATGTTATATAATCTATAATTTGTGTATGTTTATTTACTATATATGCATATATTTTTTATTTAATTAATTTATAATCTTAGTTGATGTTAATTTGTTTAAGGTACCTATATTGAAAGCTTATTTTTTTACCAAACATAAAATAATTTTTTTGCTAAATAAGCGAAAAACTTTCTCACTCACTCCGCGCGTTAGCTTTTAATTAACATAATATTATAAAGAAAATAATAAAATTCTTTTTTTATATTCTAATAACCATGTTATGAAGGAAATAATATAATCAAAATTTTCGGGCCACATCTTCGTTTGAGAGCTTGATCCGTGCCTGAATCAACCAAAGCGGTTTAATAGGTCAATTTTGTACGATACGCGCATAGCTAAAATAATACGCACGTAGCTTCTGGACGCAATGTATGGGGCCCTAGTACCTCGACTACGTGCGTAGACCTTGCGTGCGTAAGAATACGCAGTTTCTGGACATAGTCTAAATGGCAATTATCCGTAAATCTCACACAAACGTAAGTTGCCGCCATTGTTGGGCTTCACTCAATGCTTAGCTCATATTCCGTCTGCCTTTTTTTACGTCCATGCCTCTCTTATAAATACTAAGCACATTATGAAGCCAGATGCATGTAATATTAAACAATTAATTAGTAAAGCACAAACGTATAGTTATCAATTTCACTAAGTGTGCCAGAATGTATAAACACAACTTAATTAAGCACAACGGTATCCAGTTAAAACAATCAGCTAAGTTATGGAAGTTGAGTTTCGTAACTTCGAGCGGTGTAGTGTACTTACTTTCGACTTAATATGCTATTCTTGAGTTGCATTTAATTATTATTCTCTTAGGACTTAGGTTAACACTGTTATTGGCTTACACAAGGAACCCTAGACTAATTATGAGTTTATTGACTAATTATGTGCAAGGTTTAAGTAAAATTGAGTCAAATTCTCTGTGGATTCCAATTTAGGATTCTGTTTTGGAATGCCCTTAACTTATTGACTTCCTTGGATATTTTCTATAGTTTTTTTGTCGTCATTCGGCACAAATGTAGGAATGTAATAATTATAATAGTTTAAATACATTATGTTGATTAGTAAGCTGCTCTCTGTGACAAACAGTGAGATTAATAATGTATGTACTATTGATTTAGGTGGCCGCGACAACTAAATGTATTTGGCTATGTACTCTATCTACAACGATAATTACTAGTTGCCGTATTGGATAAGATACAATATCACTTAACAATGATTAATTAATCTTAAATTAAGACCATTAACATACAAAATAAACGAGTCTGTAAACTAAGATTTTATTTTCGAAAGAAAAACAAGAAATGTAATATGACATCCCAAAAAAAAAAAAACGCTTCATTTTAGAAGTCGTTGAAAAATATTATTTTGATGTTACCTAATAAGAGGGCGTGTAATAAAACAGTAATTGCTGCTTGTAAGCCGATAAGATAATTATATTTCTGGCCAATATTTGTTAATAGGATTATATTACCTACAGAAATCGGGAGTTCTTAAATGTTTAGCTTGTTAGCCTAATTGTCGGCATATAGTTTTTTAGGTGGCTGCAAATATACTGATATTGTAAAGGGGAAAGATTTCTTTGTTTGCATTGAATAGGCTCCGAAACTAATGGACCGTTTTTGATGATATTTTACACAGATATAGGTAGAGTTGAACACGGGTAAGGACAGGCTACTTTTTATCGCGGCAGAATAAGAGCGGGAATCATACCCGCTGGGCAATATCTAGTATTTTATATAAATACTAGCTGTTACCCGCGACTTCGTCCGCGTCAACTGAAGGCGCAATAATGCATCAATTTCGTTTTTCCCACATTTTCCACTGATTCTTCACTCCTATTGGTCGCAGCGTGATACTGTATAACCTAAGTCCTTCCTCTATAAATGGATTTTTCATATCGAACCAGTAGTTCCTGATAGCTACTATAGATTAGCGCGTTCAAACAAAAAAACTCTTCAGCTTTATAATATTAGATAGCTGATGCCCGCGGCTCGTCCCGCGTATGTACAGTAACCCACGGGAACCGTATATGTACCGCGATAAAAAGTAGCTTTTGTTCTTCCTCGTGGTTTACTTTATATCTGTGGCAAATTTCATGATATTAGGTTTAGTAGTTTTTACGTGAAAGTGTTAATAAATTTTCCTACGGGAACCGTATATTTCTCCGCGATAAAAAGTAGCCGATGTCCTTCTTCGTGGTCTCCTCTATATCTGTGCCAAATTTCATGATAATCGGTTTAGTAGTTTTTACGTGAAACTGTAAATAAAGTATCCCACAGGAACTGTTCCTTGTGATAAAAAGTAGCCTATATCCTTTTTTCAGGCTATACTCTCTGTATTTGTGTACCAAATTTCGTTTCAATCGTTTCAGTAGTTTTGGCGTGGAAGACGGACAAACAGACACACACTTTCCCATTTATAATATAGCATTCGCAAATATAAATTAAGATTTTCATCAAATTTAACTTACGCATTCTTGTCAGATTTATTTTTCAACATGATGACAGTATAATATTATGTCAAAATAAAAATAAAGCTCCCCACTCACGGGCTATCGATTGCTTCGATAAAATTGGAAATTAATTCGTATTTGAAAGTAAATTGCTAACGACAAACTATTACACAAAATGATTAGTGTTAGACCTACCAGCTAGTTTCTGCGGTGGGGGTCAAAAGTTGGAACAAAATTTACGCGTATATATACGAATTTCATATAAAAAGTATAGTAAGGTGGTCCTAGGATCTCAGACTATATTTAATTTTTATCTAAACCGATTTACTTGCAACTACGAATGCAGTAAATGTTTAAATTGTAAAGACTAAATCGATCGATCGCTTGTGAGTGGGAGCTTTAAATCAAACGCACTAAGGAGTATTTATATCAACTTTAAAGCAAATCGCTCCCAAACAACTTTCTTTTCTTTTTATTCCCGTTAGGGGACGAATTTCAATAAACTATGATACACGAATTCCATCAATTCTGTTACATAATGTTTGTGCAAAATATGAAGTAGATTGGACCAAGGAATCACGTTGTCCCATACAAACTGTTTTCCCCCTTTTCACCCCCTTAGGAGTCGAATTTCGAAAAATCCCTTCTTATCGGATCCCTACGTATTACAAACAGCAAACCCTGAAAGTTTCAGGACTCTACAATCAGCGGTTTAGGCTGTGCGTTGATCCGTCAGTCATTCAGGACAAAGGATTTTATATGTATAGATATATCCATCTATATAGTTTAATATTAAAAATGCGAAAGTATGTCTGTCTGTCTGTCCCTCTGTCTGTCTGTTACCTCTTCACGCTTTAATCGCTGAACCGATTTTTATGAAATTTGGTATAGACATACTTTGGTTCCCGGGAAAGGACATAGGATATTTTTTAAAGTAGTGTTCCCGCGGGATATTGTATTTACACGGGCGGAGCCGTGGGCAAAAGCTAATAGATAATATTTATCAGTAAAGGTGGTATTTCAGAACTGAAACTTCCGTTACATTATTTTTTTCCTTTCAAAACGTTTTTTTTTTCTGTAGAGTCACAAACAATTGAATTATCTATTGTAGGTAATACTAAGTACGTTGTAAATTATAATATAGATAGATTTTGAAATTAATATTAATGTTAAACATTAAAATTTAATATTCAAAGTATGTAAAACCAACTGCGATCAAAGTGTTTTGATACTTTATGTTAGTTTTTGATCTTAATATTTTTATTGTCCAATTTGTTAGCTCAAACAGGTCAACAACATCTAAAAATCTACGTATAATGTGCGTCAGGATAAACGATTATTATTATTCAGTAGCCGATATTGTTATCCTATGTGTAACCTTGTCAACTATTATATTTTTATTGTCCAATTTGTTAGCTCTAACCAGGTCAACAACATCTAAAAATCTACGTATAATGTGCGTCAGGATAAACGATTATTATTATTCAGTAGCCGATAGTGTTATCCTATGTGTAACCTTGTCAACTATTATCTTTATACGAATTATCTATTCTTTTTAGGGTTCCGTATCTGGAAAAAAAAAAAACAAAAAATAAATGATGATATTTTTACAACTTTTAATTTATTTTCTGTTGGATTTTGAGATTTAGTTATAGACTTTTTAAAACTGTAACGTAAAATAAAATTTGATTGGTAAGTTTCCTTTTGAGGTAAGGAATCCTAATTATTAAAAATCTTAAAGATGTAGGATAAATAAAGGTAGATAATTAGTGTAAGTACTAATAGATAATTAGTACTTACCTATATAATGTTTTGTCAAAGTCAATCTAAAGTAAAAGTAAGTAATCTAAGTTATGAGATGATTCTCGCAATTTTAACTTCATACCTACTCGTAAAAACCTAAGATTTTTTTTATTCATGTGAGGTGTGAGCCTTGTTTTATCATAATTGAAATGTATTTTATATCAAATGTAAAGAGGACAGTAACATTGATAAAAGGAAGTGGGTTACTACGAAATTACGAATATAATACGAAGACCATACATACAGGTAGGTACCACCGACAAAGTTCCCGCTCGACCAGTGTCTAAACATTCACCTTTGTACTAGGACGCCTCAAAATATTTAAACGCAAAGGAAGTAGTCGCAACGATTGCAGACGAGGTTGAACTACGTATTTACACGTGAGTATGTTTGCGAGCCCACTATACAACGGCGCTGTTGAGCGATTTTCATCTTATGCCTGGTCGAGCGGGAACTTGTTCGGTAGTACATAGATAACGAGTTTGTAATAAACAATTTGCACGATTTTGTGTTGACATAATATTATAATAAAGTAAGAATATAAACTGTAGATACACAAGTACTGTGTACGAGTAACGGTCAAATACCGAACGCTAATTAAAATTAAGAGCCCTCCTATTCACATGCTGTCGCAGTCTCTGCTAGCCGAAATGACAAGGACAGCATGTGACTTGAGCGTCACTTAATTTAACTATCGTTTCAGTATCCGAATATTTTGCTTTAGTAAATGATCAACAGAGAACCCTGGGTCAACCAGGGCAAAATTCTAGGGCTGGTTGAACACCAATCGCATCGATTAATCATTAAAGAAATACATCATCAACTAAACACTATGTACATTCAAATGTCAAGTATTCATTAACAATCCTAATGATAGCATCGTGAACTTAAGGGGGTTTATATATATCTTACTAGCTGACCCGGCAAATGTTGTTTTGCCATATTATATTATAAATAATAATAAATTACGATTTACGACCGATTTTCAGACCGGCCAAATATCAAGAATCGGTCAAGAATTAAGCCGTTTCGGAGAAGTGTGTCCTCGAATACTATCTATATCTATGTATATACTATCTAATACTATATGTCGGTAAAATAAATTACGGATATTTTCGGCATATTATGATCTATTGCTTATGTAAAGACGTTTAAACGGAAAAATAATTGACATGCTAGAAAAAAAAAATCTATGGGCGAGTTTGCGTTTTGAGTAGATGAGATGATTTTTTACTTTCAGTATGACAATTATTTTTGATATGATACATACATGCATATAATCACGCCTTTTTCCCGTAAAGGGGTAGGCAGAGACCACTTCTTGCCACTTCTGCTACGATCCTTACATACTCGTTTCGCTTCGTTCACTTTCATTCTTACCATCCATTCCTCCTCTTACATTCAACGTAGCGAAGCGGCTCTCCATGGTCCGCTTTTCACCTCCGCGAGAAACGAGACGTGATGGGTGGTGAACCAAATCGCCGCCATTTTGGATAATAAAATTATTTTTATGATTATCCATTGCGTTTCCACGGATTGGTGGAGAGGGTAGGAATAGGGAAAGGGAAGGATAGGTGGTGTGGAAAGGAAGATTAGTAAGATAGAGTGGGAAATAGGAAATGTAGGATATTACCGCCCAGGAGGGCAAGGGACAGTAATAGCTAGGGAAGCCGGGGTCGCATACCCGTATACTATACCACAACTACCGGACAGGTAAGTTGGGATGAGTATCCCATGACATTAAACTGCCTAAACATCTTTACATAAGAAGTGGATCATGTGCCCTAAGTATCCGTATATTATTATAACTATATATCTAACCCGGCAAACGTTGTTTTGCCTTATAAAAAGTTAAAAACACTATAATTGATCAGTTATCGAGCGGGATGAAAAATGATTAAAAAAAAAAAAAGAGGTTGGTGATAAAAAATTAAAAATTTAGGGTTGTATGTATTTTTAATGCCGCATTATAAAAAAATAAGAACAAAAAATTTCTTCCAAAAATTAAAAAAAAATTTTTTAGGGGTGAACAACCCTTATCATTTAGGGGTTATGGAAAATAGATAGTAGCCGATTTTCAGACCTACTGAATACGCATATAAAATTTGGTAAAAATCGGTAAAGCCGTTTCGCAGGAGTACGGTAACTAACATTGTGACATGGAAATTTTATATATTAGAAGATATAATATATAGATTTATTATAACATCTACGTCGAAAATAGTAAATCTGTACATACTACCTAGCAGACACGGAGTAAATGTAACGTATCGAATAAGAATTGTATGAAAATCTATTAAAATAAATACTTACTTGGCGTTATACACATTTTTGGGCCGTAGTAAAAACAGGGGCCATATGAAACAGGCCAACAGTGTTCCACTCATAAAATAAGAAAAGAAGAAGAAATAATATTTCGTTTTACTATTCTCACTGCTACTAACTTTCTTATAAATGTACGTAGCTACTAGCACAACGATAAATAATAATACTTTAACCAACATTTTTACAGAATAATAAAATATGTTAACTATTTAATAGTACAAGCGGCACTCTCATTGTTGTCACATAAACTGAGTTATCAATATTAGATATTAATTAGTACCGGGGCCCCCTGATAAAATATTTACATGTTTGGCACACGATATATACAAATCTGATAACATATTTTGTCAATTTTGATAATAGGGGATCGGACTACATCTAAAATATTTAGTTTCATTATACTCAGAAATATTGAGGCATTACTACTTGGTAAATGTAAAAAAATATATTATTTTTTGTGTAGTTTACTAGTTAAATACATCTAAAAGGTTTTTTTTTTGCGAAATTAGTAAAAAAAAAACTTAAGTACATCATTGGTTTACTTACTACAAAACATTCATTATGGTAAGTATGAACTTACACGCACAAATATTGGAGATATTTACAAATATGTTTCTGCGGCCGTATACTTCATACACTTTATTCCAAGACTGACGTTACTTGTAGCCCGAATTTAGTGTTTAAGCGTTTTTACGAGTCTTGCGAAATATTGTATACAAATCGCTCTACCTTCTAAGAGTAGTAATTCATTTATGCAATTAATTTTTCCTTAAAAATTGCATTCGGTTTTTATCCGACTACGGCAAAGCTAAAAGGAAGGGTAATGATTTTGGCAGACTATGTCTGTATGTTTTTCCACTGTAGCGCTTAAACTATGGTTCCGATTGTAATAAATTAGGTGTCAATAGATCTGTAATAATAGGCCGGGTAACAGGCTACATAATTTACTTAATCGTGTTATAGTTTTTATAAAAAAAATCACAAAAAATATGAAATACATCTTATTGTAAATAATTCCCCTTTTGAATTCGGCTAAAATTTTAACTATTTCTTTACTCAATCTTCTTAATTTTGAAGTCGGTACCTAATCGGTCGATTGTTTGATGTTTGATGACAAGTCAATACATTAAACAATACAATATAAGTAAAAGTCAGTCCTGCGCGGTCTCTCGCCAGCGTGTCGGTTATCCGTCCCAATGGGTTTCGAGAGTAAAGAAATACAGCTCTCGTGTACTGCGCACACATTTGGGCATTATAAAAAAACCTTCTGCGTATTTGGCCTGGTTTCAACGAAACCGGCCACCGTCACCGAAATCGGTGAGGGGAACTATTATTATTTATTTTCATCAACCTTAGGTAATTTGAAGAGCAATTTACAGGGTACTATTACATAGGTAAGAAGACAATTACAATATCATACAATAAGATTGTATATTTGTCACCGTAAAATTGTAAAAACCGTTAGATTGTAATATAACTAACGAGATTGTAAGAATATGTCGAAAGATTAAAAACTATATAGGTATTTATAATTTAACGAAAAATAATGTGTTAAATTATAGGCAGCATATTCGCGTCGGAAGTCTATCAAATATCAATATCTTAAAATTTCACTAGTTTTATTACTATCTAACGGTTTTTACAATTTTACGGTGACATATTTACTCTGTCTTAATTGCTGAGCTATAATATGACCATAAAATGAAAATTGCCGAATTTAATGACTTGATTTTAATAATTCGTTTATTTAATTGCACGTAAATTTACCTTCCTGCGATTTATTAGCTTTACTGCGGTTTTGTTAAAACCTCCTGCTTTTTGGAAAATTTTGCTATAGCCATGAAACTCATAATGCTTGCTTTCTTGATGTTTATTTTAAGCTACGGCGGCACAAGGCGGCCAGATTACCCGCCACTGTTCCGAGACCATGTGTTTACTGATTTAAGTGAAAATGGAAAAGAAATATTCTTTGGTCCTGAAAGACGTAAGTACTACCTTGATTTAAAATTTTGTGATAATGTTGAGAGAAAGTCCATTTACGGTCTGTCCCGCCGAAACCGTTTCCGAGGCGTAAAAAGTACCTAGCCCATATTTATCCTGGATAAAGCTGGGACTATATACTCCGGAATCGGGAACGCCGGTGAAAATTCAGAGCACGGAAAATAGAACTTGGCGCTAATACAAGAGAGTTGAAAATGGAAGTTTCGAGTGACAGCTGTAATATATGAATATGACATTGACATTTGACTTGGTACGATTTTCGATTTTCAACTCTATGTTATTGGCTCAAAGTTCTATTTTCAATGCTCAGAATTTTCTACGGCCTTCCGGATCCCGGAGCATATAGTCCAAGCCTAACATCCCAATTCCCGTATATTATAACAATTTGACAGTTAAATTTCTCATCTCCACAAACATTCCTATTTATAGAATTTTACTCTTTACAAAAATCTCTTATTCAGCAAGAAGGCAAAATTGAGTGAAACATGAGTGAGTGAGTGAGTGAACTGTGCTGTATTTTCCTTATACATGGGACAATGAGGTTAAACGGGACCGTCCTTAGGGATAGACGTGCCGAGTTGGGATATACAAGATATTACTTAACACATAAACTCGATGGAACAGATTTTATTAACGCCATAATGCTATCTACAGACACACGAATTTGGTACGGAGCGTACAGCGAACCATATCCGGAGATCAAATTCGGTGTCGCTACACACGCACGAATTTGGTACGGTGCAGTGGAGCGAAACGCTCGATACTCGTGTGTTCGATTTTATGCTCTATTACATTAGCACAGAGTTCTATTTACAGTGCTGTTTTTAAACGACGACGATGATTCCCGCAATTCATTGATAACGGGTAGTGATACCAACACTTTAAAAAATATTTCTCCCCAAATTTTACCCCTGATTACTTATACCATTGACAGGTCTAAGGGATAATAAGCTAGAAAGAAAGGTTATGTGTTTAACATAAAGACTTACGCGTGAATAACATAAAACTAACTTGTCTTAATCTGATTTCACTCCCAATACATTTTCGTATCCCTGGCTATATACACACATTCAAATAATTTTTAGTGTTACATACAAATTGATTCATAAGGAGTAAACTCTAAACATCCTGTCCCCTAGTAAACCCCCGTAGATATTTTCCCTAATTTTGGGAGGTACGTCCCTAAGTTGGCAACACTGATACCGTTGTACGGCTTAACCGCCGGACTGCTCTACACACGCACGAATTTGGTACGGAGCAGACCAGATCCGATGCGGACAGCGGCGAACTCTTCGCCTTCTTCTTATGTTCGCCGGACTGCCCTACACACGCTCGGATCTGGTATGGAGCGTACCAGATCCGCTGTACGCTCCGTACCAAATTCGTGTGTCTGTAGACACCATTACATTGCTTTCCTCAATGTAGGGAAAAATCGCCCAAGTGCGAGTCGGTCTTGCGCACGAAAAGTTCCGTGTAAAACGACAAAAATCCAAAATCCCGATAAGCTGTGAAAAGGGACTTTAATTCGGATTTGAAAGGAAGGGTGATGATTTTGGAAGTTATGTATGTGTGTATGTTTGTTCCACCGTAGCTCCTAAGCCACGGGTTCGAATTTAATTAATTAAGTGTCAATAGATTCGTAATCGCCCGGGTAACATAGGCTACAAAACTTACGTAGTCGGGTCATTATTATAAATTTTATAAAAATTGTTATTAATGTTTTTACAATTACCTACACTTATTATAAAAATCATAGTTTTTTATAAATTTTTTAGTTATTATACCACTGTTAAATAATTCCTAACTTTTGTAATTACATAATATAGAAACTGTTGATTCAAGCATGATAGCATACCTATCATGTTCTTTTATTTAAGGGAGTCAAATATTTCAAAACTCAAGATACTGATTCAAAACTCAAGAGCTGGATAGAGAACAAATCTTCATACAGTAAAAAGTTACGCCATCTTGGTTTTCACTATACCTCAAATGTCAGCCATCTTGTTTTCACCTCACTTCAAATGTCAAAATGGCAAAAATGTCCAAAATCTCAAAAGTGGGACCATTTAATTAGATACATTTTTCGCCTCTACATGCCTTATCTCTAATATTATCTATGCGTCTATGGATGGGAGTGCCGTTATGTCAAAATAATTCTTCTATTCGGCTCCATTCCTCAGATATTTCTTCTCTAATTATTAGTGATGATGGCCCTCACGGTCCAGTCTGTAAATCCAGGAGCCTACCTTTAGCCCTTGAGTCACACGTGTAATCATGCAGGTTCGATGCCTGGTTGCGGTGTGTACCAAATACCAATTTGCTGGCCGCACACACACCATATTATTGGCAATAATGCTCATATTGACAATAATATTCCTTGTGTGCGGGGCCATATGCCGTTTTTGTTGTATGTCTTGAATAGCATTGACAAATTTACTATGTCAATAATATTGCACGTGTGCGGCTAGCCATTACCTATACTTTCTCAATAACCGTATACTGATGCTAGACTTAGTTTAATTAACCCCCTAAGTATATCTTCTGTGACGAAATTTGGACCGTTCAATGAAAGCTGTTCCTCTGTACGTGAATATATATTTTTTACTTTGTGCCTACTGCCTACTACCTAGTCTTAGGTCTCACATTTTTAGGTCCATCGTGCCAGGAAAAACGAGGAGTTTGCATTCCGAGAGACAAGTGTGATGGAGAGAGATTGTATCTATCTCGGCCGTGCTACTCTAGAGGCCTCGTGTGCTGCTACGACAACAAACCGATCAGACACAATTTTTAAAATGCTCTCTTTTTAAGTGCCAATTTCAACAACGCCAGTTAAAGTTAATAGTTGATTGAATATATCTCTCTCATTCTTCGTATTAGTGAAAGAGAATGCATGATATTTAGATAAACCATTAACATCTGCAATAGGTGTTGATGAAAACGCTACTAAACAACGAGGAATTTCACGATTGCAGAATTTTTTTTTCTAAAATATTATTCCAGTTAAATAAGATAACTCATAATAAATAATTAATTACACAGGTATGCATTTTTTCTCCTCCTCTATGTTTTAATGCATGAAAATATCATCTATGTAATTTTTAATTTCATATTAATGTCCATTTATGTTCATTGCTTCCACCGATTTCCAATATCTATTTACTCTCTTCATAACAAAATATATAGAACACTAGCGATCCGCCCCGGCTTCGCACGGGTACAATACTGATACTAATACCACAGCCTATAGAACTATTACCTACAGTCGTCCAACGGACACGTCTAGACAGAGCAATCGTGCGGGGCGTGCGGGGTGAGAGAGGGGCGGTAGCGAGCCCAAGCTGCCATACACTCGCTTGGGACACGCCAGCCGGGGTTGACGCTTTTTAATTTGATTGTTTTAAGTGGTTTGCGACAGTGTTTCGTTTGAGTTGTATGTAGGTACTTATTTACAATGGTCAATTATATGAACAGCTAAAGAAGATTAATTTTAATACATAACCATGCGCCTGTTTCCCGTCAGAATTTTTAGTAAAATTGTATCTACGTATGAGAATTTACTAACTACATCGTCAAATTCAACAATCGCAATCTAAAAACTAGTAAATCCAAATGTCGAAAATACCTTTCAGTTTCGCATTTGTAGCTTTTGCAGGGTTCGTAAATATCCGATATTTATAATAAATATCAAAATATCAGATATCTTTGATATATATCCGATATTTTTGATTTTTTGATATTTTCAAAATTACATACAAATCTCATAGGTATTCTGATATGTTTTTTCGTAATAGTTGAATCGAAATAATTTGTATGTCTGATAATTTGAAGATAGGGAAGAAAAATTAAACTCATTTATTTATTATTGACATTAAAAGTTTTCAAATCAATTAAAAATCAACGATAGATACTTTTGAGAATCAATTTAAATAAACCATAAAACCATAAAATGACTTTTGTTTATAACCAGAAAAAAAAAGTGTATTAATTTTATCAGTCGAATTAATTTTACACATGGTATAAATGGTTAACAATAGTATAATAACAAACAAGGAATTTTCTTCCGAAAAACAGGGGGTCACGTGGGTGTCATATGCCGTTACAAGCCGCGTCGACGGTTATGATTAGTTAATGTCGTGTCAAATAGCAAGTTTTTGATGACCTAGGCTTGTGAAACTCTCGGAAAATAAGACCTGTGTTGATGTAAGATTTTTTATATTTAAAACATTCTTTTACATTTTTAAATATCAATATCAATTTTGATATAATATATCAAGCATAAATATCAATTGATATATATCATGATATATATACTAGTGATGTAACGAATATTCGCATTCGCATTCGCATTCGCAAAATTTTTGCGAATGTTTTGCGAATATGAATATCAGAAAACAAAAGCAAATGTGCGAGTTTCTTACGCCCGCGCCGGTTCTTCTTGCCGGGCTAGTTTCCGAACCGGTGGTAGGCATCATTTAGGACTATTCTTTAAGCGTTATATCATAACCTACATGGAAATAAAAATTTTGAGTTTAAGTTTGAGTCAGCGGAGCGGAATGAATGACGCTTTATTTAGATCATAGATGAGTTCGTATGAACTCGGCAATACTCGGAAGATACGAACGTAACGAACCCATAACGAACCTTGTCCGAACGCGACTGCGCGACAAATTGGCGCCAAATATAAACAAAAACTGAATATTCGCATTCGCATTCGCGAATGTCGGTAGCAGATATTCGCATTCGCATTCGCTTTCGCGAATGCTAAAAAAGAGACATTCGTTACATCACTAATATATACGATATACCTATATCAATTGATATATATCATGCTAACCCTGAGCTTTTGTATACGCATTTGTATTTTTTATAATAAAACTCTTCATTAATACTTCTATATATTTTTTTTTGTTTTATTCCTAGTACTCTACATACACATACTACGAATACCTACACAAAATGTAGAACAGATTATAATAAAACACATTATTGTGACAACCCTGCAGAAATGACGAATACCTACACAAAAGCGGCATTTCGCGCGACTTCAAACGCGTTGGACCACTGTATCTCTTTATTACACTGTGCTAATACTACAGAATGTCGCCCACTTCGCAACGGGCCGTGTAGCAGAAATCGTAATATTTTAATTTCGCCATAACTTCAAAACCCAACGTCCATTTTTAATCATTCAAAGACCAAGTATTATCTACATAAACTGTACTTAGTGATGAAATAATTTATTTTGATAAGGATTAATAGCATTAGTAAAATAAACGCGTTTAAATGTAGTCCAAAAAAAAAATCGAGATTTCTAAATAAAAAAATGGTTGTTGTACCTCACTCGACATAGATAGGTATAGTGTGTCGCGGACTTTTTTGTAGATATTTATAAGATCTACAATTAATTGGAACATTTTATGGCTCTTTCTTTTATAGTTTAGGCAGCGTACGCAAAATAAGTAACTTTTCTGGTTGATTTTTTACACCTTGTGTCCGAAAAACCCAAATATCTTACGGAACCCTATTTTTTCCAAAATAAAATTTAGCCTATGTTACTCGTGGATAATGTAGCTTTCGAATGGTGAAAGAATTTTTGAAATCGGTAGAGTACTTTTTGAGCCTATTCATTACAAACAAACAAACAAACATACAAACAAAGTTTTCCTCTTTATAATATTAGTGTAGATGAAGACAAGTTTTTAATTATCTGATGTAAAGATACGACGAATACTGCATAAGCGTATTACGTACCTAGTACCTACCTAATTCAATTAAAATCACTTTGGGTCTGTCCTTCTTTGTCTTACGAGTTACGACTCGCTATTTATGTTGTATCTACCTATACCCTCTTACTAATAAACGCTGTATAAGCTTTGAATAGTTACACAGTGTTTTGTTCACATCACACAAGTGACATGTTTAATTCGATAGAAAGAGACAAAACACTGTGTAACTATTCAAAGCTTATAAGCTTTATTAGTAAGGGGGATATTGTATAAAGGATGTTTACGATGTTAATGATAAAACTAATAAAAAAAACATTAGACGGTATAGGTAAAGTTATAAAAGTTATTTTAGAAATAAAATATAATATCATAGAATCTAGACCTAATAGAAAAAATAGTTCAATGGGAACAGACTAGGAAACATTAAAATCTTCATATTTATAACATAACTACTTAGCTGGAGCCCGCAGCTTCGTTTACGTAGAAGTAACCGAAACGGAACCCTATTTTTTTAAACGAGACCCTTAGACAAAAGCAGCCTGAGTTATAACATCAGCTATCTGCCTGAGAAAGTCTCGTGAAAATTGGTCCAGTCGTTTCAGTGATTAGCCGGAATAGGTAGACAGACAGACAAAAAAAATGTATATTTTATTGTAAGTATTTTATTTTTATATTTCATATAATGAAAAGCTGTTAATTTAAAATTACAAACAGGCGCTTAAATTTCATTTATTTGTAAATATTTTAAAGTAGAACCAGTGTTACTATTGAAATATTGTATCATTTACTCGTTTCATGGATTATTAAATTACAATACAGGAGCAATGCCAACAAATGGAAAAAAGTATGTATTTAACTAAAGAGAGATGAAGAAAGTATGTAAATGTAGTACAATTATTATGGATGCCTATACATATTTATATCATTATTTACAAGGAGTTCTCATTTTTATTTTATCTACATTAATTCTTACGATGCAAAGTCAATTGAAGAATGTTGGAGAAAAGTTAACCATAAGTTCTTAGAAACCGTTTCAAGTATATATAATACAGGGCTTCTTTTATTACTTTGAGTACTTTTATGACTTTAATTATGCGCTCGATAAAAACTCCATGTATTTCTTTTTCATCGTCATGTAATGGAAAATAATTGCCCCTCAAAATACTGAATCACCATTTTAAGGTGTGGTTGGAAAGAAAAACCGTTTTCTGCATATTTGGCTATTCCTAAATACTAATTTGATCTTTGATATACCTATCTACTCATATGGAATACTCAATGTTATGGAAAGAGCTATTTTGAAGCCTCAAAATACCTGAACTAAAAAAATCGTTATGAATTTTATCCACCAGAGAACTCAAGTCACCGCCATTGCCGCTCATAGAATTAGCACGCTGAAGTGGAAGTGCGTCGGACATATCTGCAGACGGACAGACGGTCATTTTTTTAGGAAACGAGCAGATGGATCGTCTGATGGTAAGCGATTACCGCCGTCCATAGACACTCGCAACACCAGAGGAGTAACAGTTACTCTTGTAACTTCTCTGGTGCTGCGACTTGCGTTCCTGCAGGTATTTAAAATCCCCAACCCCCCCTGGGCCTCCGGTAACCTCACTCACCCGGCGAAACACGCGCAAACACGCAAGCGTTATTTCACGCCGGTTTTCTGTGAGGTTGTGGTATTTATCCGGTCGAGCCGGCCGATTTATGCCGAAGTGGCTCTCCCACAGTAATGGATGGAGCAGACAAGTGTTGGAGTGGAGACCATGCTTAGGCAAACGTCGTAGTGAACTGTGTAGAACGTCCTGGACGTAGCTGGCAGCGAATGGATGAGGGCTGCCCAAGATCGGGATGGTTGGCGCTCATTATAGAAGGTCTACGTTCAACAGTGGACGGCTATAGGTTTATTATGATGATGCCCTACTCGTATTATATTTTTGATGTTTATTATTATGAACTGTGCAAGATATGGAAAGTGTGCGGCTTAAGATATTTTTTTTATAGTAGTAGTCGAATCTATAGGTATTTAGTAATAGGGAAAATTTGTCCGAAACTACTGGGCCGTTTTAATGAAATTTGTTAGGGATAGAGTAAACCACGGCGAAGGACATAAGGCTATTTTTAATGTACAATGAAGAATGTTAATAGGTGTACAAAATTGCTTAAAACGATTCTCCCAGTAGAGCTTGTATCTATACAAATACATTAGTTTTTATAGACATTTCAAATTCTCGTAAATTTCGCGGCCCGTATTCTCGTAAATCTTGCTTGCGCTCAGCTATTATTGCGGTGTTTTATCACAGCCTATAGAACTATTACCTAGTTTTATATTGTTTAGTCCGTACTCCCCGTTTATTAAGTATTATATTAAGTTTAATAAGTGTCTATTAGTATTTTGTAGTGTAATATTAAGAATAATAAGAAACATTTTTTTTAAGAATAAGAACTTAGTGTATATAATATTGTAATTTATGTACAGCACAATGGATGACGAATTTGAAATGGTACCAGCCTGAACAACCCAGATAAAACAATATTTAAAAATTATAAATTAGTTCTATTTTAAATTAAAATAGAACTCACTTTCAAGTTGGCTGGTACCGACTAGACTACAAAATTATAAAGATTGAGTAGAGAAATAAATTAGAATTTTATATATATTTTATTTTATTTTATATTAAATATTATTAAAAAATAAGTTTTATTTCATGCTTTTTTGTGCAGTTTTTACTTTGGAAGTCGGTTTAATTTTTTGTTTAAAATATTTTTTTTCCCTTTTCTATTGATATTTGTAAAATTATTAAAACATTAAACCTTCGATAGCTTAAAATAAACGATCGATGTATAATACTGAAAATTCGCCATTAGCTTCTATTAGGTATTGTTACAAATAAGATGATGATGATTCATCATCATCATCTTATTTACAATACCTAAGAAGATTACTGTAAGTTATATAGTGGCATATGCTTGCAGGCTTTTAAACAATGCTGAAATTTCCAAACGCGTATCTTTAAAGACTGAGGAGTCCTGTTCAGTGCATTTGGATCCAGGGTATACCTTGGAGCAAAATTAACTTTTTGGTAGCATATGCTTGGACTACAAAAGTTTCAATCACCACACCACACATTAATATGTGTGGTGTGGTGAATTAGGTAATCCTAATGTGTATTGTGTACATATAAATTTTGAGGAGTTCCCTCGATTCCTCATGGATTCCATCATCAGGTCACCGATTTTCACACAGGTTGAAAATCGGTCCACAGACGGCGGAGTACCTAATCGTTGAACGTATAAAAAATAAAACAATATAGTCTATATACAGCCGAATAATTTTTTTGGAAGTTGGTTAAAAAGGGCAATCGGATAACCTACCTAAAACACATGATTTTCTAGCATGTAGATTAGACATTTTTAACTTTAATAGTAAGTTATAGGTACGGGCGACGCGGTGTTACTGAGCGAGTATTGCGATGTACTGTGCAGTGACGTCATCGCCCCGAGCGCCGGCCTGACGTGGAATCCCGAGTCGCACACTTACTTTGGAATTAAATATCTCGGAAACTACACGGCGTATCGAAATAATTTTTTCACTTGTATTTTTTTATTTTCAACTGAGTTTACGGAGAGCTAAAAAACAAAATTTGTGAACATTCTTCATTCCTGCGTGATTTACTTTTGTGCGTATGAAGTCGAGAAAACGTTTAATATAGGTATATTAGACGTTTTCTATACAAGGTGTATAAACCGAGCTAGCCTTTTAAAGGTACCTGTAATTAAGATGAATTACACAACCTTCTAAACATCTCAAATAGGTACATCTCAAAAAGGTGAAGAGGGATGCAGAACCCAAAGGAGAGGCCTTAAAAAAGGTCAAAGTATAGTTAGTCATTACTGGCTCTTATGATGTGCCATTTTTTGAAAACGGTTTCTTTTGAACCATTTAAGAGAAAATTAAAAACGACTTTCAAAGTAAAAATAAACAAAAAAGTATGAAATATATTTTTTAATTGCCCTTTTATATTTGGCTATAATTTTAACTATTTCTCTACTCAATATTCATTGTTTTGAAGCCCAAACAATATCCTGATAAACAATATTTTATAAAACTCACGTTTAAGATGGATACAGCCAAACTTATGAACGCCTCCTTTTCTTTGAAAGTCGGTTAAAAAGTTATCTGACATTTTCAACCGACTTCCAAAACACAGGAGGAGGTTTACAATTCGTGTGTATGTTTTTTTTTTTTGTGTGTATGTTACACGATTACTCCGCCGTTTGTGGATCGATTTTCAAAATTCTTTTTTTGTTGTAAAGGATTGACTCCTGGATTGGTCCCATTGTCATCAAATGGTAGATCTGGTGATGGGATCCATGAGGAATTGAGAGAAATCCTCAAAATTTATAGGGACACCGATAGTGATTTTGACTTTTTTTGAAGTAACTCGAGCAAATGCTACCAAAAAGTGAAATGTTGTGCCAAGGTATACCCTGGATCCAAAATCACTGAACGGCATTTCACAGTCTTTGAAGATATACGTTTGAAAATTTCAGCAATGTTTATAAAACTGCAAGCCTGCTGCTGCAGCAAATGTCAGTATTAAATGATAATTATCATCACCACAACCATCATAATAACACCATACATCATGATAAATTATGATGATATAGGTATTTTTCATAGTATTTTACACCGATATCGATTTCTTTGAACATTCACAGCTACCAAAAAGTTAAATGTTGTGTCAAGGTATACCAGGGTACCCAGGGATCCAAAAGGGCTGAACAGCACTCCTCAGTCTTTAAATATACACGTTTGAAAATTTAAGTATTGTTTATAAAACTGCAAGCAAATGTCACTATTAAATAATCATCATCACCACCACCATCATCACACCAGTCGGTACCAGCCCAAATAATTGTATAAATCCTTCAATAAAAAAGATCATTAATTTTAACACAACTACGATAAATAATATTTTAAAGAACTCACGTTCAAATTGGCTGGTACCGATTTCAAAAATAAGAAGATTGAGTAGAAAAATAGTAACATTGTAGCAGAATTTAAATGGAACTATTTCGATATTAAGAATTATTTCATACTTTTTAGTGATTTTAAGAATGTTATTGCTTATACTTTGGAAGTCGGTTTTTATATTTTTTTAAATAATTTTTATATTTATTGTAGCCACCTAGCTCAACACACGTTGTTCTGTCTTAACTATGAAGCCTATGTGATCCAGTAGTTTAGAGGTTAGCTCTTGATTCCGGGTACGGTCGGAATCCGATCCCCGCGTCGGATCAAGTGTTGCCCAAAGGCCAAATGCAAGGACAAGACGAGACTTAGCCAGTCTTGGTCTTGCGCCAATGCACCTGGTCTTGGTCTTGGTCTTGGTATTGCGCTCCCAGTCTTGGTCTTGCAGCAAGCGTCTAGCAAGTCTCACAATTACCTATTAGCCTATTGCTATTTATTGAACGATTTTTTTAGATCTTACAACCACGTAACATAGTAGGTAAGTAAATTTGAGCTTGAATTACCATAGCCATAGTTAAGACCAACCGAATTAATAAATGTCTAAGCATTTAAGGGGTTGTGCGCTGAATATAACTAAAAAGTGGAGTTTTTAAGAAAAATCTCAAAAAAATATATGTTAATCTGCATTATATTTAGCCGTGGATAGTCTTTTTAACACGCTTATATATTAACTTCACCTGTATGTAAGCTTGTTTGCTTGCTTGTATGTAACTATCAATACAATGCGGTCGCCAAGCAACCGTTTGAAGTTATTCCACGCGTTACACCGCACACGTGCTGTGAGTTGTGACTTGTGCTCGTATTGTGCCACACGCCAACTCTCTCTTAATTATATTATGCTTTATTAAATGGACCTCTATCTTACAACAGTCTAGTATCTACACCTAAATTGCCTTTTACATCAATGATGAATGTATAAAATAACTAAAAAGTTGAAAATAAATATAGTTTAAAAAAAACTAAAAAAACACGCTTTTAAAGAATATCGGACTAAAATGTTGAAAATAATTTTAAAAATTTTAAAAATAAACTTAAAACAGTAGTATATTATAAAAAATACTATTGAGGGAAAAGCGTGGGGCGCTTTGTGCCATAATTTTCGTATATCGAATGACCCACGCTTTTCCCTCAATTATACTAGTATTTTTTATATACTACTGTTTCAAGTTTATTTTTAAAAAAATTATAATTATTTTCAACTTTTTAGTTCGATATTCTTTAAAAGCGTGTTTTTTTAGTTTTTTAAAACTATATTTATTATAAATTGATTGTTTTCTTTAATATTAGTTTAAATGTTAATAGTTTTAAAATATTAAAATTAGTTAAAATACCAATTTTTTAAGTTAAAACCTTTTTTCTCTTCTTCCATAAGTCACACGAATGTGAATATTATTTCAGTATTTTAAATAAGACAGGGGATGGTCGTTTTACTTTTATTATACAAATGCATGGTAGTGTGAGTGAGGTAGTGTGTGTAACTTTATTTTTATTAATTTTGTGTGTATCTAATAGATACACACAAAATTGCTTAAAGCATAAATAAAAAAATAGCATGACTTTCTCCACATAAGCTTTAACTGTCACGAATTTCATACTTCTCCCTAAAAATGTAATTAAAGTCTGATCATGATGATAATAATGATGATTGGCTGCTGAAGACAGAATTCCGAAAAACGGTAGACGGAACCTGTCAAAGGTTTTAATCCCCGAGTCAAGTTGCCTTTGAAACGGGCCATAGGGAATCGCCAGTCGACCCAATTATTATCGGATAGTCATCACCAGAAGTACAGTATAGTCTTAATAATAAGGTTTTTACTTATTTGTGTGTAGAGGTATGAATTTAACATTATTTATCTAGCTTTTACATTATTAATTGAGTATGTACTATCGAACAAATTCCCGCTCGACCAGACTTAAGATAAAAATTGCTCAACAGCGCCGTTGAATAATGGGCTCGCAAACATACTCACGTGTAAATACGTAGTTCAACCTCGTCTGCAATCGTTGCAGTTACTTCCTTTGCGTTTAAATATTTTGAGGCGTCCTAGTGCAATTAGATAAATGTTTAGAGATTGGTCGAGCGGGAACTTTGTCGGTGGTACCTAATACCTAGTGTACCTACTCAAGTCTCCGAGATCGTAACGTAAAAGTTGCAGGACATCGAAATTTCTTTACAGATTAGCGTGGCGACGCTCTCCACATTACGTCGACAGTCACCGTTTTCACACTTCAGACTTCAGTAATAAAATAATTTACACAACAAGCGGGTTGCACTTATTTTCATAATAAGCGTAGCTCGAACGAGCAATTTCCCATAAGCAGCATACGCTCCTGTACGTAATTGGAAAAAATGTAGGTGAACGACAAAATATTGTTAGCTCCAATGTACAATAATATATTTCCCGCGGCAGAGGATTCCATTTTATATAACCCCGCCTTTACAAATATTTTTATTTACACAGCACCCATACCATTATAATAATTGCTAACCCGTTCGTATTGTTTATTGTTTAGGTTAAAGCTTACAAAAACCTCCTTCCAACGGTACTATTTATTTTGTTTAATGATATAATATTTAAAGGTTTAATATATTAAAGAACGCGATAAAAATGTTATACCTACTACTTACTAGACCTGTCGCCTAACCGTACACCTTACTTACGCCACAGAATAGATATTAGTTACCACTTACGCGTGATTTTATTAAAATTGAAGTATTTGTACACTATTTTAGAGCCTGCGCTCTAGCTCATATTGACCCCAAACTGGGGTACGATACTCTAAATAAATGTAACAACAATGTAAGCGTTGGAATGACACCCACAATCTACCCACTGGGTAGTCGAAATGCTATATTTTTCCGTCCAATTTCTGTGCTCGGTTTTTACGTATTTCCACTCGGCTGCGTCACTTTGTGTTCCCGTATCTCGTGTCACTACAGCTTACTGTATACATTCCAGGCTCGTCTCTCATTGTGTTCAACATTTCAGTAAAAACTTACATTTGTAAAAGTTGGGAAGTTACGAGTAAGTTTACAGTATAAGAAGATGGATGACTAAATAATTAAATTAATACAGTACCTACTGTTTTTATCTATTCAAACATGAGGTAACTTACATACATGCAGCTTAAGAAATAGTGCTTAAAGAGACAGTATTGAATACAAATTACAATTTCCTTGATGACTAAAACTACAATAAATACCATATTCTAACTGTAGAAAAGCCACGCTTCGACTTGAATGGGCCGGCTCGACTGGATAAATACCACGACCTCACAGAAAACTGGCGTGCAATAACGCTTGTGTTGTGTTTCGCCGAGTGAGTGAGGTTACCGGAGGCCCGAGGGGGATTTCTTACGAGGCAGCTTGCGTCCTGGCCAGATCCCCGCCCTGGGACCTAGAGGCGAAAGTACTCGCGTCATTATATCGTTGGCGCGAGGAAGAGCGGGCACGGGGCTCGAGGCCGGAGCAGCGGCAGATCGCGCTGCGCCGAGAGGAGCTCCGTCAGGTCTTGGTGGCGGAATGGCGGCAAAGGCTTCTGCGCCCTACCGCCGGCCTCGCTACCGTCGAGGCGATCCGGCCAGTACTCGACGACTGGCTCGGGAGAAGGCACGGCTCCCTGTCGTTTAGGGTGACGCAGGTGCTGTCGGGGCACGGCTGCTTCGGCAAGTACCTGTGCCGCATAGACAGGGAGCCGGACGCTCGGTGCCACCACTGCGTCCATTGATGTCGCAGAAGGAAACTGCGGAACGGGAGAGGGAGATCTCGACTCCCTTCCTCGGCCGCAGAAGACGCACCGGGCGCAGGAGAAGGGCGGACAACGCCCCCATGAATGGGTCCAGGGGCGAGGGACTTGGGGAAGTCCCCGCCTCTTACTCGATGGACCCGAGGCGAAGGCGCACGCGGGCGTCGGCGCGCGCCTCTGAGCGCGATGCACGGGGTAGTTAAACACCTCACTACCCCGTGCAGGAGACGAGGCCCGGACAGACCGGGCCAGCACTAGTGTGGGGCTGCGGAAGAATTTGGATTCCCGCCCGAGGGGGATTGCGGATCTTAAGGACTGATGGCAACGCAAATCGCAACACCAGAGGAGTTACAAATATAACTCCTCTGGTGTTGCGAGTGTCCATGGGCGGCGGTAATCGCTTACCATCAGGCGATCCGTCTGCTCGTTTCCTAGTTCATTACATTTAAAAAAAACTATCAGTTACATAACATGAAATCGTTATAGCCGTTCTTAATGTATAAAAATTCTTTCTAAGTATTTTAGGTTCACAGTTTTTTAAAGTATAAAATATAAATATGTATACTTTAATAAAAGTGTGGATCTAAAATTGAAAGTATATTTAATATACTTAATTTTATATTTATATTAGAGAAATATAATATTAAGTATATTAAAGTATACTTAATATTATATTTCTCTAATAATAATTTGAAACTTTTGATAGGTACTAATAATTTGAAACTGTGAATAGATGTTGCTTCAAATAGCTCACAACCTGAAAATATTAGGTTATCATTCGATTCCAATTTTATTCCAAGTCCATTACAAATTTATATTTAGACAGAAATACCTTAAGAGTTTATTATTTTTATTCTTTTTGCTTTATTAAAATGTGGTCTCGTTTTCTTATGTTTTAATTAAGTACTTAGGTATAACAATTTTATAAATTAATCTATAGAATAGTATGAAAAGTAAATCTTGTTGGAACCAGAAATATTTAGAATCCTTAAATAAAATAAAAAATAACAAAACTTTTTATTCTGAATAAATAAAATACATATATCTTTATATGAGCAGTAGATCATATAGGTAACTAAAATATCCGTAATTTATTTTACCAAACTTATAATATATTTTTTGTAAAAGGTACTGTTTCACCGCTTAGTATTTCATCACTAGTAATTTATATTATCACATATGATTCACATGTGATGATGTGAGTGATGTGTATGACACACATTTAGAAATATGTATACTTTATGATATAAACAAACGCTGTTCTCGCGCCAAGTGACTGATGCGTTAGGTTCAAAGCCTATAAAAATCTACCTGCAGAAAACAGTAAAGTCTATATAAACATTGTCAAAAAATTGATGATGGCTAGTACCTAAATCAAGTATCAACACTAACAGTGTGCTGAATTTATTTTTATTGTCATGTAAAAGAAAAATATTTTTTTTTTGTCTTAATCCTACTCTTGTCCCCTTAATAATAAAAATATGTAAACCACGGATCCATGTTCTGTTTAGGATCATTTTTCTGCTCTTATTTTATTTATTTTAAAGTACCCAAAGATAGCCGACATAAACCTTAAAATTGGTTAAAAAATTATCCAACAATATCTTATATTTATATCATTAAACGAGCAATTCTTGTATATATTATGTAATCTAAATCTATTTTCATGAAATTTAGTATACAGGGGGTTTTGGGGGCGATAAATTGGTATAGATTAGTTTTATCTCTGAGAAACTGCCCATTTTTAGGTTTCCGTAATACTTAAGGAACCCTTATAGTTTCGCTCTGTCCGTCTGTCTGTCTGTCTGTCTGTCTGTCCGCGCCTCTAGCTCCTGTAATTATGAATATAAATTGATGACATTTGGTGCAATTATAGATTGTGTATAGATCACGGTTTCGGGATCATAAAAAATAATAATTTTATATTTTAGGGGTGGCTCTCCATACATGTGAAGTGGGGATGAAAAATATTTTTTCACTCTACCCCATCGTGTGGGGTATCATAGAATAGGTCTTTTAAAATAAAGGCAAGGTTTCATACGTCACTTTTTTATAAAGTTGACCATTTTCGAGTAATCGGCCTCCAAAGTAGTTTGTAAGTTGGTCCCCCCCCTAGCATTTTTAAACTATAGGAGATAGAAACTTGCAAATTTTCATGCTGATAGATCTTGCTAAAAACTCTTTAGGAAAACTATTGTGAACCAAATCGGACAGTAACTTTTGGAGTAATTAAAAAAAAGCATATTACGCGTTTAAAGTTACGGAACCCTCCTTAGACATGTCCTGACATGCTCTTGGTTAGGTTATTAAGTTAGGTATAATTAGAACGCTGGTGAAATATTTTTGTATTACTTCTTTTTTAATCTACTACAGCTCGGTTAACCAGGTACTTAAAAATGTATTTGGAAAAAGCATAAGCAAAGGTTCATTTAATTTGTTTGGTCACTGTCTGGATTTATTGCACAAAATATTTCTAATATCTTTGCTCACCATACCCGGAAACCTGTCAAACAACTTAAACGCGTCCTTAAACCTCAAAACCATCCACGGCATACGACAACCTCGAACAATGCTCAACAATTAGAGAAGAACAACTCCGCAAGAGTCAATTTCTTGTTAGATACTTGTGTACACCGCTTTATCGAGTCATCGTGAAGTTGAAGTGGTGCCAATTCTGTATGTAAGTAGCGACTAGCGACTAGCGACCACACGAAATCACTTGTGGCAGCGTCTCACCCAAGCTGAAAATACTTTTGACATTTTTGGTCATGCGGCTACGGGCTAACTCGGATTTTATACTAATATAGTTTCGAAATTTTAAAATGTAAGGCTAAAAATTGCGGTTTTAAACATATTATAGTAGCATTAACGAGGACATTTGGGGATGTTAGTGGACATTATTTCTATGTTTTTGTTTTTTTCACGCATAATAGCAAAACACGTGAAAATTTTGAGTTTTTTTATGCTTTTTCCAATCAATTTTAATATCGTCTATTTTTGGGTATTTTTAAAGAAACAAAGTAAGCTGAAGCCACATGAGAGCAGAAAAATGTTTCTTAACATTACTTCTTTTTATAGCAGGCTTAAAGTATAGTTAATTTTTCAATATCTTAAAAATAGGGTACCGCATCTTGGTGTGACGCGACGCCGCTCTTGCAATGAAACTTGTATGTTCTTTGGTCTATACTAATATAATAAAGAGGAAAAGTTTGTTTGTTTGCATTGAAAACGAAACTACTGGACCGATTTTGATGAAATTTGGCACAGATGTAGAATAAACCACGGGGAAGGACATATGCTACTTTTCATCGCGGAAAAATGTACGATTTCTGCCAAATTATCTTTTGCGCGCACGAAATCGCTAGCGACATCTAGTAGTAAATAAAGTTAAATTTTAAATCGCTATCTTAAAAATAGAGCGCCGCGGCCCGCGACTCGCGTCTCGTTGCGTTTTGGTGTGACTAATCCTAATTAACGTATTTAGTTAAGCTACGACTACATTCAAGTACATAAGCGACGTATTGCTCAGGAGGAGGAGAAATGTATAGCACTGACGCAAACTCACAGACCAACTTACCGAGCGATATAAAGTTTCTAGTCTCTCGAGATAACTGCATGCCAACCTATTCTACGCCGCAGATGCAAGATAGAGACAGTATATAGTGGCGATAAGTAAACAAAGGACTAAATTAGATTTTTAATAGAATTTTAAATTTTAATGTACTGAGGAGGAAGGTGAAGGGGAGTTAACCCGTATGTATGATTGTTTCAGCGTTGCTCCTAAAGTACTGATTTTCCGATACCCGATTTTGATGAATGAGGTGTAAATAGATTTGTAACGATGGTCCGGGTAAAATAGGCTATATTATTTACGTAGTCGGGTGTAGCTTTTAACTTTTGATTACTACCTCATACGACATACTACCCTATTACTGCTTAGTGCTATATACTGCCTTAGCTAAGGCTGAACGAAAGTCGAGAGACAATGTAAAAAAAAATATGTATAAAAAAACTCAGTGGCTAATAACGATAACATAAACTCGTAACTACTCATTTAATAGGGGATCGGACTACATCTGAAATATTTAGTTTTATTAATATATTCAGAAATATTGAGGCATAACTACTTGGTAAATGTAAAAAAATATATCATTTTATGTGTAGTTTACTAATTAAGTACATTCAAAAAGTATCAAAAAAATTTTTTTTTTGCGAAATTGGACCTAAATCATTAGTTTACTTACATCATAATATACAAAAACATTAATTATGGTAAGTATGAACTTAAACGCTACTTATAGTGTTCTCGAACGGGAGTTCCAAAAAAAACGATTTAATTTAAAAGATTTATTGAAACATTAAAATTACAAATTATTTTATATTAAAACTTAATTAGATGAATCAGATCTATGTTGGATCTAAACTCAAGAATTATAACTAAATTAAGACTACCGACTTTAACCGATGTAAGATCTGAAGTCCAAGTTAACACCAAATTCACGGTCCCACGGAGCTGGGACCACCACGATGATGCGGCGTCAGCATTTCCAGTATAAGACGATTTATTTCGTCATTTATGAAGAAACTGCACGACATGTATTTTCTTTATAGTCCAAGGGGCGGCTTCAATTATTATATGTTATATGTTAATTATAGTCCAAGAGCAAGTTCGACTGCAACTGCTTGATGATGATGATTCCCATATAGTGGTATTCGGCAATTCTGTGCTAAGTCCATATTTCATAGGGGGTACATATGTAACACCTCCCCCCACAGTTCGGCGACTATTTCGAAAGTTTTGATAAAGTTGCCGAAATATCGCTGTGATCTATTTCTGTTTCAGCAGGACGCGGTCTTCTTTTTTTTCAGAGGGTGGCCTTTTACGTGATCATCGGAGTTGAAGATTGTGAATGTAGACGTCTTGAAGTAGCAATTTACTGGAACAATTATTAAGTAGCTTCCTTGTAAGCTTCTGTATTGTTCTTGGCCACATGATGTTCTAACTTTCGTGATGTTCGGAAAATTCATAGTAAAATGTCTGTCGTCAAGTTGTTCAACTGCTCCTTTAGCGAGGGTGATGGTAGTTATCTTGCACGATGCGTGAAGTTCTTGCTTAGTGATTAGGTGATGGATGCATTCGGGGTATTCTGTTACTCTGTAGTTTAATACTGATGGGCAGATGTACCATTCTTTTACCTTCGGGCATTCAGCCTCCATGTACTTAGAATCGTCACCAGAGATTGCTAGGTAAGGTGAGGCAGGTAGGAGAATTTGGTTATATTTGTTAGGTACTAGGGATAGTTTATACAAATCATATTTTAAGGAAGAGACAATCGGAATCTTATATACTATAACTATATAATTATCTGCATAAAAATATGCTAACCTAATAAAATCATAAAAATATCTAGTATCTACGTCAATAATTTGAATCTTAGAATATAATATTCTTAACTTATCTATATTATCACTAAGAATAATTAAATGTTGCGCAAAATGAGAATATTTAATATACTGTTTTATTGTAATATAATATAATGTTGGTTTTTACCTAAAACTTCAATGGCATTATTATATTTAATTGAGTCTATATAATTCTAAAATTACCCGAAATGCTTTTGATTATTGAACCAAGTCCGTCAATGTCCTTGAGTTATTTGTGTCAGAAGGCATAGTAGAAGTATCTTGTACAGGGTTCTTAGTACTTCGTTTTAGTCGTGATTTTGCTACGGGACCTCGTCTTCTTTTAGTATAAATATGTATGGGAAGGTCAGCTAAAACTACATCCTGCGTATAGCGCGGGGCGAGTTTCTGACGAGATGCCATAGGGTTTCGTATGAAAACTTGCTGATCTGGGGAATATTCGCGTTCTGGCTCGCGATCTCTATTCCTATTTTCAATTAACTGAGTTCTATTATGTAATGATGTTTCATTAATTATGTCGTATACTTGAGTCATCCTAAGCTTATGGTCTATTATATATTGTTGTAATAGGTGTTGTGTTAAGTCTATGTCTGTAGGGTCTCTAGGGTCGAAATGTCCAGAGATAAGGTCTATAGGTCGACATTTTGTGAAGCTGTGAATAGAACTATTGTAGGCCAAGAGGGCATAAGGCATAAGATTGACACTTGTTTCAGAATTTCTTTCTAGCTTTAATATACGCAAATGTTCGAGTATCGTCGAATGAAACCTTTCCACTATACCATTTTCGTTTGGGGCATGAGCTAAAGTTTTATGATGCTGAATTTTATGAAGTCTTATGAACTCTAAAAATAATGCATTTGTAAATTCGGTTCCTTGGTCAGTTACTATTGTTATAGGTAGACCGTGATGGGTACAAAATTTAAGTAGAGCCTGAACGACGCTTAAGGCGGTTCCATCTCTCAAATGATATGCCTGGGCATATTTTGAAAAAGCATCAACTAAGGTTAGGTATTTTTCGCCTTCGACTGTAAAAAGATCAAGATGAAGAATTTCAAATGGTTTTGTTGGAGGTGGCACTACTGAAAATCTTTGATTAATTGGATTTCTATCATATTTTGCTTGACCACAGATACCACATTCATTTATAAATTTAGTTACTGATTCTCTCATTTTTGGCCAATAGTATCTACGGGAAAGGGCAAGAAAGCATTCGTTAATACCACGGTGGTTAGTTTTTCCTACATGATACTTACTAATAATTTCATTTTGTTTTAAATAGTCTTTAACATTTTCCAGTTCGGTTTTTGTAAGAACTAATTTCATTGCTGAGCTTTTAAATTTATTTTGCAGTATGGGGACAATTTTATACATGGCTAAAGGTGGGTCTATGATGAGTCCTGTTTTAATTTTTGGGTTCACATATTCTTTTATTGCATTTACTACGTCATTTTCTAAATTTGATTCGGATATTTGAATAGTGGTTTTTGTATGAGTTTCAAATGGCTTGGTAACTGTCGGTCGTTTTTTTATGTCTCCTACTACTACAAGAGATATTTGTCTATTAAACTTATTTAACGGGTCGTCAGATATAGGAATTTCTAAGATAGGATTTTCTGCACTGGAGTGGACGGTAATTGTAGAGGAACTAGTGTGTGCGGTAAGTGTTGAGGATCCAGATGGGGATTGAGGTCTGTCTGCTTCAGAAACATTTACTATAATAGAACTAACGTCCTCGTTGTTAATTTCTATTCGTGATAAGGCATCGGCATTTGTGTTACATTTGCCTTGCTTGTAGATGGGTGTGAAATTATATTCACTTAGTTTTAAACACCATCTAGTGAGTCTTGAGCCGGGCTCTTTAAGGTTCATTATCCATTGAAGTGGCTTATGGTCCGTTACCACTTTAAATTTTCTACCGAATAGATATGGGCGAAAGTATTTCGTGCCAAAGACTATAGCTAAAAGCTCTTTTTCAATTGTACTATAGTTAATTTCACTTGTGTTTAACGTCCTAGATGCGTAAGCTATTGGTCTATCACTACCAATAGGTCCTTGGGAAAGAACTGCTCCTATTGCGAAATTTGAGGCATCTCTAGTAAGTATAAATTCCTTACTAAAATCTGGATATTGCAGGATCGGGTCATTGATTAATAGGGTTTTACATTTTTCAAAACAGGCAATATACTCGGGATCACTTATAATTATTTTACAGCCTTTCTTCAAACATTTTGTCATTGGTTTTGTGATACGAGCGAAATCTGGTATAAATTTTCGGTAATAGCCTAAAAGACCAAGAAATCTTTTTATTTCTGTAGCGGTTTTTGGAATAGGGAATTTCTGAATAGCTGCGATCTTATCTGGATTTGGTTTAATTCCATCTTTACTGATAATATGTCCTAAATACGCGGTTTCTAACTTGAGAAATTCAGACTTGTCCATTTGAATTTTGAAATTTGACTGTCTAAGTCTCTGGAATACTTTTTCTAAATTAACCATATGTTCCTGTAATGATATGCTAAATACTACTATGTCGTCTAGATAAACTAAGCAAATTTCATTTTGGAGGCCTTTTAATACGTTGTCCATCACGCGTTGCAATGTGGCTGGTGAATTCTTTAGACCCATGGGCATTCGCAAAAATTCGAAGTGTCCATGATCGACATTGAATGCTGTTTTCGGAATATCACTAGGATTCATCTCTACCTGGTAGAATCCACTGGCAAGGTCAAGGGTAGTAAAATATTGGCAATTACCTAATTTATTAAGAGCATCTGAAATATTTGGAATTGGGTACTTATCATCTATGGTTTTATCGTTTAATTTCCTAAAGTCTACGACCAAACGCCATTTGGTTTTTCCTGAGGCGTCTGCTTTTTTGGGAACCACCTAGATGGGGGAATTCCAAGCTGATTGAGAGGGGCGGATTATACCCTGCTCTAACATTTTTGAAATTTGTTCCTGAACTTCCTGCTTATGTATGAAAGGATACCTATAACTTCTGGTATAGACCGGAATTTCGTCGGTTGTACGTATGTTGTGTTTTATTTGATTTGTAAATGTCAGTGGTTCACCGTCTATGTAAAATATATCTGAATATCGAGAGCAAAGAGCTTCTAAATTAGCACGTTCTTCAGGGTTTAAATGGTCGGTTCGCAAACGAGATAAAACCTCAGTAACACGGTCTGGTTGGTTTTTTTTACAAAAATTTAAATTAAAAATTTCGGCAGTAACTGGACAATCCATTGAGAAAACTATGTCATGACGAGAAGGGTTTTTTATTTCTATAATGCCACGATTATTTTTTACCGTGGTCACACAGTCAGAAATTACACAGTTACAAATTATTTGTTCAGGTATGAAGGCTTCGCCTTCCTGAAAATTTATGGGTACATTAACTAATTTTGAAGTGTTTGCTGGTATGATTTCCTCATATAAATTACAATTACGTGAATCGTACATAAGTAAGGGGGTCATTGAAAATTTCGTTACTAAAAATTTATTTTTAAGATCAATATTCGACTCCCATTTTTCTAATAAATCTAACCCAATTAATCCATCGAAAAAATTATGAAATTTATATATAAATAATGTAATTTTATCATTGCTATTTATTTCCTGAAAACAAGGTACAGTGATAGAATAATTATTTCTAGTGGTAGCATGAATGTTAGTTACCTCAAAAGGATCATAATTACACTCGATATGTGAATAAAAATTTTCTACGGCGCCAGGGCTAATAAAAGATTGATTTGCCCCGGTGTCGATTAAAAGTTTTAAAGGTGGGTTACTTATTTGAATATAGGGCAATTGTCTTTGGGTTTGTAAATTAAGTTCTATTTTAACTTGTCTGACTTGGCTATTTTCTGAAAATCCTGCTCGTTATTTGATGTAGGGGTGGTATCCTGTGCCTCCTCTACAATACAAGTTTGAGAAAATTGGGGCTCTTGATCTATTGGGTATTCGTAATTAAAATTATTATAATATACGTCATCATAGTCAAAGTGAGTTCCGTCAAAGTCTGAGTTATAGTATGGGTCGTAAATTTCGTTCAAATTCATTTCTCTAGTTTTAAAATAATTATTAGGTGGAGGGTTACCGAATTTTCTCCAGTCACGGGGTTGTCTGTTCGTCTGTGCAAATGGTTTAGTCACGAAATGGCTTACACCACTCATAGGCTGTGGTTCATTTTGAAGGGGACGTTTGGGTAATCTAAATAAATGACTTTGAGGTCTATAGTTTGGTGGGGGCGCGGCAAACATTTGCTGCGTTCTTGTAGGTCGCGTTTCGTGGACCTGCTGCTGTGCTCTCCAACCCTGATCTGGGCGTGGGAGGTGTGTACCTAACTGGGGACGGAATGGTGTACCTGACATAGAATTAAATGGTCGCGCTGGTGCTACAAACTGTTGCGCGGGTAATAAGGACATAGAAGGTTGTTGCCCATACTTAAACCTATTTTCACTAACCTGCATTTTCTTCTCAGACGGACGCTCGTTGCGCTGCTGCATGTAGAGTGTGTTCATCTCCTCATGAACATATTCTAACGCTTTTTCTATAGTGTCAGGGCGCATGCAACGGATACGAGATCCTAGTGGATCGCGGAGTCCACGTAAATATGATTGAAGCGTTAATTTTTTATATAACGCACGCTTAGACTCTATAGTGCTCGGCACCGTTTCATGCAAGCTGACATATGTAATAATAGTACTAAATAAATTCTGACACTTTTCATAAAATTCTTGAGGGCTTAGAGACCCCTGGTTCAATAATGCTAGATCGTTATAGAGCGATGTTTCGTCTCGCTGATCGGCAAAATTATTAATTAAGGCAGATCGAATGCCATTCCAGTTTTCAGGTATACCATTAGAATTAATCAAACGAGAAGCTGAGCCTACGACTTTGTTTAAAATTCCATTAATTAATGCGCAATTATTAAGTTCATATCCTTCCTCATTTCGAATAAATTGTTGCACTAGCTGGTCACATAATCTAATAAATCTAGTTAAAACATTTGGATTTCCATCAAACTCGGGCAATAGCCGTAAAGCCTTAAATATATTATCCAAATTTGCCATATTTAATATATTATAATTTTCTGAAAGATTTTCACTCAAAATTAAATTTTCCTCTAATTCTAAAATTAATCCTAAATTTCTATTTGAATCCAACAAATTATTTCTACTGCTATTACTAACTCTAGGATTCCGTGATTGCCTTGGATGGAAAATCTTGGAAAATTATGGTAAAATTATAGGATAAAAAGGAAGCAACTCTAGATAGAAACTAAAGCACTTACATGTACATTCTGGTCTCTGCTGGATCGATTTCTGGATCTCACACACACCCGAATTTATTACTCCCGGAACACTTTCGAAGGTTCTTTTATTTTTCCGTAATTTTGGAAAAATCCACCAAGACTGCGCCACTTATAGTGTTCTCGAACGGGAGTTCCAAAAAAAAACGATTTAATTTAAAAGATTTATTGAAACATTAAAATTACAAATTATTTTATATTAAAACTTAATTAGATGAATCAGATCTATGTTGGATCTAAACTCAAGAATTATAACTAAATTAAGACTACCGACTTTAACCGATGTAAGATCTGAAGTCCAAGTTAACACCAAATTCACGGTCCCACGGAGCTGGGACCACCACGATGATGCGGCGTCAGCATTTCCAGTATAAGACGATTTATTTCGTCATTTATGAAGAAACTGCACGACATGTATTTTCTTTATAGTCCAAGGGGCGGCTTCAATTATTATATGTTATATGTTAATTATAGTCCAAGAGCAAGTTCGACTGCAACTGCTTGATGATGATGATTCCCATATAGTGGTATTCGGCAATTCTGTGCTAAGTCCATATTTCATAGGGGGTACATATGTAACACGCTCAAATATCGGAGATATTTACAAATATATTCCTGCGGCCGTACACTTCATACACCTTAACCTACAAGTGACGTCACTTGTAGGTTAAGTTTAGTATGGAGCGTTTTTACGAGACTCGCGAAATTTTTTATACAAAACCTTTGAAAATAATGACTTTTGATATACGGTTCCTTCTGAGAAGTTACTCATATTTAAGAGTACTATTCATTTATGCAATAAAAAAATCAGTCCGCTTGCCTATTATCGGATCGGAAGCCAACTATGAACTACTAGTGACGCCAATTAAAACGAATACATATTCGCAATAAAAATGTAAATTTCACGCTTCACGCCTCTAAAGTGTCTAAACTCGTTTGCAATAAAACTCAGTAAAGCGAATTTGATGTTGACTAAACGACATTCGTTATTTTTTTAAATCATATTCTGTGCGGCCAAACGTGAAACCGTGTATAACAGGCTTATCCTATTGGGAGTTTGAATAACACTACAAAACTTTTACACATATTTTAACAAAAGAAATACAAATAACGAAACAAAATAGTTTTTTTTTGTGAGATGAGTAGTTATCGAATAAAAGACGATAAGTAGGTATCTAATAATAATTATTGATCACTAGCTTTTGCTTCGCGTAAATACATTATCCCGCGGGAACACTACTTTTTCGGGATAAAAATATCCTACGTCCTTTTCCGGGACCTAAAGTAAAAATCGGTTCTGCGGTTAAAGCGTAAACAGGTAACAGACAGACAGACAGACAGACACAATATCGCATTTATAATATTAGTATAGACTAGCTTTTGCCCGCGACTTCGTCCGCGTGGAACAATACTTTGGGATATCGCTGAAATTTACCCGCGACTTTATTTATGACTAACGAAAGCGGAATCCTATTTTTTTAAACGGAACCCTAAAATAAAAGTAGCGTATGTTAGACCCTATAACATCAGCTATCTGCTAGTAAAAGTCCCGTGAAAATCGGTCCAGCCGTTTCAGAGATTAGTCGGAACAAACAGACAGACAGACCGACTGACAGACAGACAGACGGACAGACAAAAATTAAAAAAAAAAAGTATTTTATTGTAAGTACCGAATATACTTTCAGATTCATTATGTAAAAAGCTGTTAATTTGAAGTTACAAACAGACACTTAAATTGTATTTAACTGTATAGATGTATAGATATTAAATGAATATATTTTAAGATATTATCAATTTGATGTTTATAAAATAACTAAACTATTTAACTAAAGTAAACTAAACTAAACATTAACCCGCACGCGCACCCCGCCTTGGTGACGCCCACTTCGCAACGGGCCGTGCAGCAGAAATCGTAATATTTTAATTTCGCCATAACTTCAAAACCAAACGTCCAATTTTAATCATTCAAAGATCAAATATTATCTACATAAACTGTACTTAGTGATGAAATAGTTTATTTTGATAAGGATTAATAACATGAGTAAAATAAACGCGTTTAAATGTAGTCCAAAATAAAAATCAAGATTTCTAAATAAAAAAATGGTTATTGTGCCTCACTCGACATAGATAGGTATAGTGTGTCGCGGACTTTTTTGTAGATATTTATAAGATCTACAATTAATTAGAACATTTTATGGTTCTATCTTTTATAGTTTAGGCAGCGTACGCAAAATAAGTAACTTTTCTGGTTGATTTTTTACACCTTGTGTCCGAAAAACCCAAATATCTTACGGAACCCTATTTTTTTCCAAAATAAAATTTAGCCTATGTTACTCGTGGATAATGTAGCTTTCGAATGGTGAAAGAATTTTTGAAATCGGTCCAGTACTTTTTGAGCCTATTCATTACAAACAAACAAACAAACAAACAAACAAACAAACATACAAACAAAGTTTTCCTCTTTATAATATTAGTGTAGATAACGATTTGTCGACATAATTTGTCGATGATGTGTCAAAAAGAGCATTTCAAATTTCAATCTTTGATTCTTTTTTGGTTACTTCTAAGTTCTAGGTATAGGTATATAGGTATAGTACGTGGTAGAGCCTTGCTTCGGCACGAATTGGGCCGGCTCGACCGGAGAAATACCACGGGCTCACAGAAAACCGGCGTGAAACAGCGTTTGCGCTGTGTTTCGCCGAGTGAGTGAGTTTACCGGAGGCCCAATCCCCTATCCTATTCCCTTCCCTACCCTCCCCCATTACCCTATTCCCTCTTAAAAGGCCGGCAACGCACTTGCAGCTCTTCTGATGCTGCGAGTGTCCATGGGCGACGGAAGTTGCTTTCCATCAGGTGACCCGTTTGCTCGTTTGCCCCCTTATTTCATAAAAAAAAAAAAAAAAAAAAAAAAAAAAAAAAAAAAAAAAAAAAAAAAAAAAAAAAAGGTATTAACTACTCTGTATTACGCGGTGACTTAAAGGAAGGGTTTGTGACAAATTACATCTACATAATGTGATATATACGTACAACTTCATTTGTCTCAAACCCTTTCTTTGCCCATCAGATGGCGTTAACCCGTCCAGTGATTAGTGAAGCGAAATATCTAATTTAATAGTCATTAAATGTTGATGATGTTTTAATTTCGGCTTAATGTAAATTTTGGCAATGGCGGCCGGGCTGAATGCGGCTGATAAGGAAATGTAAGCCGTTTGAGTCATGTAACTGGATTAAAGCTGCGGGTTCACTTCTTGAAATTCACACGTGATTTTTTGATCTGAGTAGATTTGAGACGAATAGAATAGATGCTGTAGAGATTTTTTCTGAGCTTGTGAATTTCGGTTAATAATTTAAGATTGACAGATGTACGCATGATACGCGATGCTACGTGGCTCTGGGCCTGTAGTCAAGATGCATATTAAGATAATTTCGACGGCGAACTTCGAAATCAAAAATGTATGTGATTTGACATAAGTCATCGATAAGTGACATGTCGCTTTCGATGCGTTATGTCAAATCTCATACATTTTGTTTTCGAACTTCGCCGTCGTAATTATCGAATGCATCTTGACTAGAGGCCCTGCATTTTTATTAAGATATCAATGCATAATTGTACTTAATTCATTACACAAGAATCTACACGTTTCATATGATATAAATTATACACCCTGACATTCGAATTCTTCAATGAAACGTGTAAATTCTTGTGTAATGAATAAAGTTCAACTATTAAAAAATACAAATTGATCAGAGTTAGAATAAAAGTCTTATATAAGTACTATACAGTATGATATGCCTTCAATGTAGCGCTATGTCGCGTATTGTTTCGTTTCGGTGTGATTGACCTTAACTCTATTAACATGTAAAAATACAAATTAATCAGAGTTAGAATAAAAGTCAAGTTTAATTTACTAAACAGTAAAATATGCCTTTAACCTACCAACGTAATACTTAAGGAACCCTTATAGTTTCGCTCTGTCCGTCTGTCTGTCTGTCTGTCTGTCTGTCTGTCTCTCTGTCTGTCCGCGCCTCTAGCTCCTGTAATCTATACTAGTCTATACTAATATTATAAAGAGGAAAACTTTGTTTGTATGTTTGTTTGTTTGTTTGTTTGTTTGTAATGAATAGGCTCAAAAAGTACTGGACCGATTTCAAAAATTCTTTCACCATTCGAAAGCTACATTATCCACGAGTAACATAGGCTAAATTTTATTTTGGAGAAAAATAGGGTTCCGTAAGATATTTGGGTTTTTCGGACACAAGGTGTAAAAAATCAACCAGAAAAGTTACTTATTTTGCGTACCTACGCTGCCTAAACTATAAAAGATAGAACCATAAAATGTTCTAATTAATTGTAGATCTTATAAATATCTACAAAAAAGTCCGCGACACACTATACCTATCTATTTCGAGTGAGGCACAACGACCATTTTTTTATTTAGAAATCTTGATTTTTTTTTTGGACTACATTTTAACGCGTTTATTTTACTCATGCTATTAATCCTTATCAAAATAAATTATTTCATCACTAAGTACAGTTTAATTTGGTCTTTTAATGATTAAAATTGGATGTTTGGTTTTGAAGTTATGGCGAAATTAAAATATTACGATTTCTGCTGCACGGCCCGTTGCGAAGTGGGCGTCGCGTCGTCGCCAAGGCGTGCGAGTTTAGATCTATGAGTAAATTTTTTGTTTTGTGTTCGTTGTAACTATGATGTATAGATACTTGATTAACTATTTATTTAGTGATTGTTGTATTGTTAGTTCTGAAAAGTGTAGGTATTTCATACGATAAAAGTATACCCATTTACTTATTTCATTAAGTATTAGTAGGTACCTATATTAATTTGTTTCTGTTTGTTTTGACTAAATTTCACCCGTCTTGTTAGAGGTTTAAAGACATTCTGTTATCTGTAGTATTAGTATCAGTATTGTACCCGTGCGAAGCCGGGGCGGGTCGCTAGTTATGAATATAAATTGATGAAATTTGGTGCAGTTATAGATTGTGTATAGATCACGGGTTCGGGATCATAAAAAAATAATAATTTTATATTTTAGGGGTGGCTCTCCATACATGTGATGTGGGGATGAAAAATATTTTTTCACTGGGGTAGAGTGAAAAAATATTTTTCGTGTGGGGTATCGTAGAATAGGTCTTTTAAAATAAAGGCAAGGTTTGATACGTTACTTTTTTATAAAGTTGACCATTTTCGAGTAATCGGCCTCCAAAGTAGTTTGTAAGTTGGTCCCCCCCCTAGCATTTTTAAACTATAGGAGATAGAAACTTGCGAATTTCCATGCTGATAGATCATGCTAAAAACTCTTTAGGAAAATTATTGTGAACCAAATCGGACAGTAACTTTCGGAGTTATTAAAAAAAAGCATATTACGCGTTTATAGTTACGGAACCCTCCTTAGACATGTCCTGACATGCTCTTGGTTAGGTTATTTTAATTATAAACTGGTGCTGTATTTTATGTCCCGTCCAGAGTCCAGACTGCTCGCGAAGTAGGCACAGGAAGTGCTCCACGAAGTAACCCGAAGTATGAAAACGCAAAGCGAAGTGCGTGCCCACACTGTCTTCGGCCAACCTCGGCCTACTTCGCAAGTAGTCTGGACGGGATGTTACAGAAGGTATATAATGTTTAGTTAGTTACGTTTTCTGGATACACCTATTATTATTTAGTCTACTAGCTGTTGCCCGCGGCTCCTCCTGCGTAAATGTAGGATCCCTCGGAAACACTGCATTTGTCCGGAATAAAAAGTAGCCTATGTTTTAATCCAGAGCTTAAGCTACTACCATACCAAATTTCATCAAAATCCGTTCAGTAGTTTTTGCGTGAAAGAGGAACAAACATCCATCCATACATCCGCACAAACTTTCAAATTTATAATATTAGTATGACGTCGAGTCGATCCACGATCCACACCTCGCTACTGATAGCGCTATTTCTTTTTCTCTCTCATAGAAGCGAGAAATTAAAGAGAGTCCGCATGAAGCCATGAACCTTGAACGTCTTTATATTCATACCTCTTGACATGATCTAGGGACTTACAAATTGGTTGTCCGTCTGCTCACATCAGAATCATTGTTGTTTTAGGATTTTAGCCCTTGAGAAGGGTTAACAGTTTGCATAACTAGCCATTGTTGTGTGGATTCTGCAATCAATACCTAAACCGAAAGGCGTTATGTCTATACCCACAAAATACGAGCTGATGGTGTTGAAAAAATTCGCGTAACAATGTACATAGTTCTAAGGTAAGTAGGAAATTCCACTTTTAAACCACTTTGGAGGCGTATTACTCGAAAACAGTCGACTTCCTAATAATATATGGAATATTGACTTGATTTAAAAATACCTATTCAACGATAGCCCACACGATGGGGTAGAATAAAATGTATTGTTTCACCCCCACTTCACATGTATGGAGATTGGAGAGCCACCCCTGAAATATAAGAATATTATTATTTTATGGTGCCAAAACCGAATCTATATTATACAATCTATAACTTAACCAAACTCATATTTAATCCACTTATATTTATAATTACAGAAGCTAGGGCAGACAGACAGACAGACAGACGAGCTATAAGGATTTTTGGATTACCACGGAACCCTAAAAAAGTATTATACGATAAGTCCGGCCCGCGGTAGATAACAGTGATGCAGCCGTAGCAAAAATTTATAATGAAAAAAGTTTCGGTCAGTTTGTTTTCGGTTTATAGGGATTGTTTGTGTTTAAATTAATTAAACAAAAAACAAAAACATTTTGTATTAAAACTTGCGATCAATGTGTGCTTTATTATTTGCTTTATTAAATATATTAGTACCTGAGTAACCGAGCTTTGCTCAGAACCTCAATTCTCGTATTTAAAGTAGACTTCATTTTACTTTGTTTGGATTGAAAGTGTGGCGATATGTTACCATGAACGGATTTTATGACAGTTCGACCAATCAGAGCGCGTTTCACGTTGGCTTAAAAACACCTTTTGAGAGTTTTAGCGTATCGGGACTTGATTGTAATCGTATTAATGCAGGCTTTATTTAGAACTAGCTGATGCCCGCAACTTCGTTTGCATAGAACTAACGGAAACGGAACTCTATTTTTTTTAAACGGAACCCAAAAATAAGAGTAGCCTATGTTAGACCTTATAACATCAGCTATCTGCCAGTGAAAGTCCCGCGAAAATCGGTCCAGCCGTTTCGGAGATTGCCGGAACAAATATACAGACAGACAGACAGACAGACAGACAGACAGACAGACAGACGGACAGACAAAAAAAAAATGCTATTTCATTGTAAGTACCGAATATACTTTCATAATATGCATTAAGTGGAAAGCTGTTAATTTGAAATTACAAACAGACACTTTAATTTTATTTATTTGTATAGATTGTCCCTCTGAGCTCTAGTAAATAAATAAAAAAAAAGAATCACAAAAATATTTAAGGTACCGGGGGGCTAGAACTCACCACATTATCCTAACAATGTAAAATTAACCGAACTGCCAATCGGACTGACATAATGAATGCGAAATTTTTGATGTATTGTTATTTGTTACACGTAGAAAGTAAAAAACGTCGATTTTTCTCCCCCAAATCTCCCTGCATACTCATTGTAATACTTGCAGCCCTTTTTGAGATACCAATTATTATATTATATGTTTATATACAAGATTGTGTAAAGTATAAGGTGAGATAAGATATTGCATTTTTTATTCTTATTCTGAAATTATAAAACTCATAAAACCACTTTAATATTTTAATGATCATCTATCTACCTCCTTAGTTATTATGGATCATACTTACTAAAATAGTTGCTGTGCTTTTAACATTTTTCTCTTTTCAATAAAAAATAAAAAGTTCAATCCAATCACTATCTATGGACAAAACAAGCCCCTATATTCCAACACAAATCTCACTGTGTTTACAAGTGCAGTTTTATTTGCCAAGCTCAAATTTTGGGAGTTCTGTTCTCTGAACTGTTGCCGATCGAAACTCGAAAAACCGTTTTATTTCTAAATCTTGTACGCAGAATTCAATACGGTTAGTGTTGTTATATAAGTAGATACGCTAAGCCTTTTTTAATAATTTTATTCATTTCTTCGAACACACATAAACCAAAAACAACAACGATGTTTGGAACATACATACCTGGGAGACCGATATTTGCTACGAACGAACGAACAAACGTACGAAAATACAGGCTTGGCGTTCAGTATAACTCCATTCCTATCGGCTTCACTTACCACTTACCTTTTGAATGCCTTCATACAAATTTCTACCTATTATACAGGCTAGGGCTTCCGTATGAATGACAACCAGCCTTCGCCACTGAAGCGCATACACGTTATTCCAGTTAATGGGTTATCATTTACTAGCTGTTAAAACGGAACCCTAAGATAAAAGTTACTCCTTATAACATTAGCTATCTGGTAGTGAAGGCAGCTATCTGTGTAAATAGGTTTGGCCGTTTCAGAGATTAACCGGAACAAACATACAGACAGCCGGACAATCCGGACATGATACATAAATTATATTTTTTGTAAGTACCGTATATACTTACATAGGCATTTATCGATAAGCTATTAAATAAAATTTTCGTGATTCTGGTAACCCTTTGCACAATGTTTACAATTTTTTTATTTTTTTTAATCCACCTACACCTGATGATGGCTTTGTCGAAACCGGTCGTGTAATATATTAAAATTAATGTAAAATAATTATTAAAGTATAAATAGTGCAAAAAGTAGTGTGTATTATTACAGCGATTAAATAAAAATTACAAACAGACACTTAAATTTTATTTATTTGTATAGATGAGGGTAGTCTAAAGTCTAGGGACGCGCCGGATATCCGCCGGCGAAGTATGGCGTTGAAAACCCTTTCACACGTTCCTGTAATTAATGCGGCGTTTTGCGGTGTTTTCAAGATCCGGTCGACGGAGCCGGAAGACAGATCGTGTAAAAGGGCGCTTTGAATAACAGTTATCTTTTACATACCTCCGGTTTTTCTACCCCTCAAACGTCTATTTTTTTTGTAGAAAACTACATTTTCTTTATTAGTATAGATTAATTTTAATTCCCGTATGTTTTTATTTAAATTCCCATATTATGTTCCGTGGAAAATAGCGCTCGTTAGCGCTTAGTAGCGCTAAAAAAAAAGATTATTGTCGGTCAGGACAATGGACTTAGTATAACAACGTTTGCTAACTTCAATACTACTAAAATAATTCGCCATTTTGCTTGTTTAATGCCAGCGCCGCCAGTTTTTTGTTAGCGCTATTTTTCGCGGAACAAAGCCAATAACTATTATATTTTATCGTAAGATTGTACGGTTTATAATGTGCATGATTTTTGAAGACAATAAGGAGACATAAACCGCATAATTACTATTATGAGGCACAATATCAACATATTCGGGTCAGCTCACATCAAGACGTGATGGAACGCTCTATTTTTAACTCCCGACGCAAAAAGAGGGGGTGTTATAAGTTTCATGTTTCTCTCTGTCTGTGTGTCTGTCCGTGTCTCCGCACTCCGTATAAACGAAATGTTCGATTTAAATGTGTTTTTTTTGAAGCTGACATAATCGAGAGTGTTCTTAACTACAATTCGTCATCATCAATCTCGCTCACTACAATACGGCCGATGTATCTTGGCGAGTCTGAACTTCGTGCAGAAGGTTGCGCAATAACTGTTTCTAAGTGTTTTCGTATTTATTTTATTTGTACTAATTGGTCAACTGTATTAGGGAAATTTTATTAGTACATAGGTATATAAAAATAATACAATAACAGTTTTCTTCACGAGTTGTACATGCGCTAAAGTTCGCAGAGCCTATGTTCAGACCCGTCAAGATACAGCGGCCGTAGTGTACTTGACAATTTGGGGGTTACCTACTTAAATCTCTTAATTAAGATAGCGCTTCAAAATTAAACTTTATTCACTACACAATAAGATGCACGTTTCATTGCTTCGTTTCGAACTCTTGCAATGTATATTACGTCACCGTAAAATTGTAAAAACCGTTAGGTTTTAATAAAACTAGTGAAATTGTAAAATGTTGATAGACTTCCGACGCGAATATGCTGCCTATAATTTCACACATTATTTTTCGTTAGATTATAAATATATAGTTTTTAATCTTTCGACATATTTTACAATCTCGTTAGTTATTTTACAATCTAACGGTTTTTACAATTTTACGGTGACATATACAAAAGTTAAAAAATATATTTTTTATTGTAAGTACATATTATACAATATATATTTTCATATACATATAGGTATTAGGTACATTTAACGATAAGCTGATAAATTAAAGTTGCAAACAGACACTTCAATTTTATTTATTTGTATAGATGAGGGTTATGTGTAATGAATAAATTTCAATTCTCAAGCTCTATCTTAAAAAGTGCGAGCCGCGTCGCATTTCAGTTTGAACTGACTGGCCTATAATTTTAAAACATTTCCAGGAATCCTCAGCTAAAATGTAAATAATATCAAAACTAAACAAATATTATAGTATTTATTATAAAGGAATTCAATATTTTATAATAACGATGTTATTATACGAGAATAGGTTTACAGTATCCACAGATAATATGGCGCAATAATTACGCAAAACGAGCAAAATTAATATTTCGGCCGTTCCTCAGTTTACAAACCATCTCAAAGGGTTCATTATTTTGTAGCTTTAGCGGAGATAAAATTGTATGATAATATTAAAGTATTTTGTAAAATACAAATTTATAATATAAAGGCGAGATATTTCAGATATTTACTCGGGGGAGCGAAGTGTTTTATTTACTCGTAGTTTATGTACCACGGCGCGCGGCGTTATAGTGACGCACAGTGTATTTTTTGTCCAAAAAATTGGCCATGCCGTTTTTATTACTTAATTTTATAGGATTTGTGATTATAAATGCAGGACGAGAACACCCGACTGCCCATTTCATATAGAAGAATGCAAATTAGTACTTGAAAAAAATTTCTATGGTTTCCAGAAAAAACATAGAAACAGTTATAGTTCAAAAGTTTGATATTCTTTTAAGATTTTATTAATTGGTCTAAATAGTGTCTTAAAAGCCCTACGATAGCGAAAAACATCCAGGCTTTATTTGTTCAAGATAACGTATTTATGACTGATTTTGTAAATTTATGTTTTAATTTTTTTAACGCCATGCCGTTTCATATTTGGATTTGAAACTAAGACTGAAATATTCTTTTTATTGATACTTATAACCCAAAAAAAATGGGATCCAAATGAGGCGGGGCATCGGAGTTATTCAATTTTATATTATTTTGGATAGGGTTGTCACCGCATAGATGAATATTTGAAGTAGGTTTTTATATGCTCATTTTTCTAATGAAGTTCGTTACTTCAACAAAACAATTAATAGTAATAGTCTTTTTACTTACTAGCTGCTGCCCGCGACTCCGCCCGCGTGGAAATTCATTATGTTATCCATAGTTTACATTTTCTTCGCGTTATACCTTTGCTCCCTTTTGCTTCACTGCTGTTGCACTCTTATATTGAATTCAGTGAGATACTGAGAAGCTCAAAGTCACTATTTGGTTTGAACCTTTCTGTTTTTGGTTATTTATGTTTATTATACTGCATATTATATGATGTACCTCCGCCGTGTTCCATATTTGTAAGAAGTATCGATCTAAATATTTAAGTGTTCAGATTTATTTCAGCATAAAAAATCTAACATGCCTTGAATATACATAAATAATAAAAATAAGTAAAAAATATATTGTCTTGTTCGCATGTACTAGTCGAAACACTGTGTGTTTGGTAGAGTAATATTTCAGGAATTTCAAGTGAAAACAAAGTTTTATTCAATTACCTAGCAGTTGCGCGCGGCTTCGCTCGCGTGACATTCAATTTCTCTGCACCTTCTTAATTTGATCGTTTTGGTATCAGAAACAGACACTTATTTTTTTAGGCATGTATTTACTTGCGACAAAACAATTAAATTTTGGATGTGAAAATACCGAATATTGAATACTAAATTACCAAGTTGGCGAAAGAATGTAAGGAACAAAAAAATTACAAATCTGGTGACTAAATAATACCACTGAATTTTGGCGACAATTTGTGAGTGCACATTTAATTTAAAAATAGGCACATATATTTTCCCTGATGTAGGTAACTCAAAAAACATACAAGCAGCAAAACGAGGATACATAAAAAAAACATAAAAGAGCATACAAAATATCCAATTTTTTATTTTTCTCGGTTTTAGGGGGATGTAGATATTGTGAAGATCAATTTTGAAATTAAAAAATGGCTGATATTTATTTTTCGTAAAATTGATATGGGTGTCGTTTATAAGGTTTTTGGGAGTGCTGGATTACGAAAATGACATTCGATTTGAAATTCCAATATGGCGGACATACTTAATTTTATAAAAATAATATGGGTGTCCTTTTATTGGTTTCTGAAACGAACGTTTCTGAAAAAAAAACAAAAAAGTCATCCATTTTAAATTTCCTTAGTAACCCCGCAACCTCATATTTTCTTTATGATGGGAGAAAAAGAAATTTGAAAATATGGAATTTTCCAACATTTCTATAGCTTTATACATTCCTAATATCTCAATGTGCAGCATTTACATTTTTTTTTATAAAATTGATTCTATCTCGGAAACGGTGCATCCTATTGAAAAAATAATGAAAATTTCGTCCCCCTTAGAAACCTCGCAACATCATATTTCCCTCATGATGGGAGAAAAAAAATTTCGAAAATCCGGAATTTTCCAACATTTCTATATAGATTTATACATCTCTCGTATCTCAATGTACAGCATTTACGTTTTTTTATAAAATTGATTCTATCTCGGAAACGGTGCATCCTATTGAAAAAATAATGAAAATTTCGTCCCCCTTAGGAACCCCGCAACATCATATCTCCCTCATCATGGGAGAAAAAAAATTTCGAAAATCCGGAATTTTCCAACATTTCTATATAGATTTATACATCTCTCGTATCTGGGGGCACGGCAGTGCACCCGCCAAAGTCGAGCGCGAAGCAAACACTGCCGTACCATCCTTTACTGGAACCATTTCGCCGCATTTTCAGGCCCCTATTTAAGAACCTCTGGATAAGACCAGAACGCAGAAATTTTCGTCATCCAGTAAGCTATAATCACATACTTAAAATCCAAAATTTCAAGTCTGTAGGTCATTTAGTTCCGAAGTTAAGCGAAAGCAAAGTTTCGCATTTACGACACTCACTCACTCACTTATACACTCACTCATGATCATCAAAATAGAACTAGTACTTCCCATAAACTCAGAGAGCTGAAATTTGGTACAGAGTTAGGGTTTAATGGCCACATAAAGGGAAAACTATAAAAACTAGGATAATCGATCTGGGGGCACGGCAGTGCCCCCGCCAAGTCAAGCGCGAAGCAAACACTGCCGTACCATTATTTACGGGAACCATTTCGCCGCATTATCAGGCCTCTATTTGAGAACCTCTGGATAAGACCAGAACGTCGATCTGGGGGCACGGCAGTGCCCCCGCCAAGTCGAGCGCGAAGCAAACACTGCCGTACCATTATTTACTGGAACCATTTCGCCGCATTTTCAGGCCCTTATTTGAGAACCTCTGGATAAGACCAGAACGCAGAAATTTTCGTCATCCAGTAAAGTATAATCACATACTTAAAATCCAAAATTTTAAGTCTGTAGGTCATTTAGTTCCGAAGTTAAACGACAGCAAAGTTTCGCATTTATGACACTCACCCAGTCACTCACTCATGATCATCAGAATAGAACTAGTACTTCCCATAAACTCAGAGAGCTGAAATTTGGTACAGAGGTAAGGTTTAATGGCCACATAAAGGGAAAACTGTAAAAACTAGGATAATCGAAGATCTGGAGTACCTGGTGACCCTTATTAGAAAACACAAGAGCCCAACCAAACTATTAGAGATCGACATACTGCCTTTACAAAAAATATTCAACTTGGTGGGCCACTTCATTTGATGTCAAAAATCGAAGGTCTGAAGTATCTGATGAAGAACCCTCAGCTGGTCTCAGCTGATTAGAGATATGGTAATGCCCCCTTCTACTATTGGTACATAAAAAAATCGACTGTCATTGCAAAAATCCAGTGAAGTAGGACACATCTTTTAATTTAATCTAGCCCTAGCGTCCCACTGCTGGGCGAATGCCTCCCCTTCTGCTTTTAATACGCATATAAATGAAATTAAAGGAAAACTCTGGTTAAGACTGGACTGGCTTTTATACTTATACTTACAAGTTTACAAGAAGAAATAGTCGAACAATTAACTTTATTCTACTCGAACATTACACAAATTAAATAAACAAATTACACTAAAATCTAGTAAAATAAATCAATATTCCTACGTTTCTACAAAAAGAAGTGAAATCCCACCAAAAACATTATGTAAAAAACTAGCCAAGTCTCGATGGAGCTGCTTGTTTATCTCTAAAAAGTAATGAAATCTAGACAAAGTCGTGCCAAGTCTAAGGATCCTTACTGCGATTTATTTATTATTATAGTTAATGTTGTGTGACTTGGCCGTTGAAGAGTACACAAGGGTACAAAAGGGGCTCCATGACACCATTGCTCCAATACATGTGTTATACAATCAACAACGCCTAAAATAAGACACTAGCGTCCAATTACCAATACCAGTATGGGCTATTATCTCGCTTAACAAACATAGGTAGTTACAACAGAATCTGATATAACATTACGTGTAAACAAAATTGACTTGTACCCACTAACGTATAAAGAATTTTCAACGGCCAAGTCACACAACATTAACTATAATAATAAATAAATCGCAGTAAGGATCCTTAGACTTGGCACGACTTTGTCTAGATTTCATTACTTTTTAGAGATAAACAAGCAGCTCCATCGAGACTTGGCTAGTTTTTTACATAATGTTTTTGGTGGGATCTCAATGTACAGCATTTACGTTTTTTTATAAAATTGATTCTATCTCGGAAACGGTGCATCCTATTGAAAAAATAATGAAAATTTCGTCCCCCTTAGAAACCCCGCAACATCATATCTCCCTCATCATGGGAGAAAAAAAATTTCGAAAATCCGGAATTTTCCAACATTTCTATATAGATTTATACATCTCTCGTATCTCAATGTACAGCATTTACGTTTTTTTATAAAATTGATTCTATCTCAGAAACGGTGCATCCTACTGGAAAAATAATGAAAATTTCCTCCCCCTAATAAACCTGGAAATTGCATATTTTTTTCATGAATAGCAGAAAAATTCATGAATCCTGAATTTTGAAAAATTTCCATACATAGCTGGTACCTTGAACTACATAACATACTGTAATAATAATCATCAATCCTAATCAGCATCCCCAAGATCTTTTAATTTAGTATTTATATTCATTTTACGAAGATTGAATATTCTGCATTTTGGAAAATGAAATTGGAAGACAATTTTGTAATCGGAACCTTATTAATTTTAATAACAAAAATGTACGCCATTGTGGAATTACAAAACAGATTTTATTTTCATATTATTCTGCACCCCCAGACACCTAGAAAATGACACCCATGCAAAGGAAAAACATACTCCAACAGTATCCAAAAATAGGATATTCCGTAGCCTGCAAATTGGATTTTTAGCAGCCATTAATTTATCGACCAAATCTGGTTTTATAGCTGCTTATATGGTATAATGGTCACCAACTCGGAAATTAAGTCACCAACTTATAAATGTCGGTGCTAATTTGGATTAAATTTCGCCTCTTTTTATCTGCCGACTTTTGAATTTTTTGTCTCCTGAGTGATTTCGCCAGTTTAGTAATTTAGTCGCCAACATATTAATTAGCTGCCAAATTCAGTAATAGAGTATGCTCACGTGCAGCCGCCAACTTATTTTTTGTTTGCTCGATTAATTAAGTAGGTATATCCCTTTTTTTTAATACTAAAGATTTATTTTAAATTCAATGTAAGTCTGATAATTTTTAATATTTTGTATACAAATTATTATCCGGCGTTGTAAATACCTAATATTTTTACAACAAATATGCTGATAATTCGGTCTGCCAGTGAAAGTCACGGTTAAAAATACATGCAACCATTTCAAAATTTAGTCAAAAGCAAAACAAACAGACGGACGGGCATTCTATTTAAAATCCAATGAAAGGTAATATGTGGTGCAGGGAAGGGGTTCGTTAGGTTACAGCTAAAACCAGGTAATAAAATCCGAAACCGGACCCGGTCTGCACCGGCTACCTATTAAACAATAGATTTCCGGTTATAATTAAACCTATATGAGACCATTTTATACCGGAAATATATAAAAGATTTTAAATGTGTCACCATGTGTACATTAGAAAAGTATTAATTTGTTAAAAAAATTCCAAGTCAGTATTGTAGGATCGACATGTCAAATTAATATGAAAACTGCAATAAAAAGTAATCGTTTTTTTGTTTCTGCTCAAAAATATTTCACGGCATTAATAAAATATTTTCTCGATTTATCTAACAGAAGGTTAGAGAAACTGCATTGAGTCACTACAATGCAGTTTCTCTAACCTTCTGTTTAAGTATTAGTCAGGAATAAAAAAAAACAAAGTTCAAATGAATAAAAAAATTTGGTATAGAAATATTGACAACCCTAAACCCATAGTTACCATAGAAAACTTTAGAAGCCTCTAACTTCAGTGCCCTTTATTATTTGGACCTAATTTTTTTTACACAAATTCTAGTACATTTAAGTAACAATTCTGTATAAAAATAAAATCCAAATATTTAGAAATACGTTCATAAAAAATTAAAGAAAAAAAAACATAAATCGTAAATAAATCTTTAAAAACTTATTTAAGAAATATGTAAATCAGGTTAAATTGTGTGTTTTTTGATTATTGTCGATCAGAATAATCAAGAAGACAATTAAGTAAATATTTAAAAAGTTATGGCAATTTTTAATTTTATTGAAAAAAAAATAAAAAGTGTTTTTTTATTGTTCATAATAAGATATTAACGCATGTAAATACTAATAAATTATTTACATAACATTTCTGTATGAGATTTCCAAAAAAAAAGGCATGGCCAATTTTTTGGACAAAAAATACACAGTGTGACGTCATGACGTGTACGAGAACTGAGAGTCAATTCTGCTAAATAAAACCTGCAATAATACAATTACAATTACGCTAAAACTATCAAACGGTATTTCGGTAAACGTTAAACCAACATGAAACGCGTTCTGATTGGTCGAAACTTCACATAATCAGTTTATATATGATCAAACGAACTTCTAAAGTGAAGTTCGATCAATATAATATGACTGGTTTCATTTGAAGATATAAATTAACATGTAGTCCTTTGACCTACAAGGCAACACTTCGCACGTTTAAAAAGTTTAAAAGATTTTTGAATCTGTCGATAAAATTACCTCCAACACTAGCCAAACCGGTCATCCCTAGTCGCCAGCCACCTCATTCTTTTTAGAGTTAAGATTTAAGAATACTAAGTGATTTTAGGTAACAAAACTGGGTCATCGGGTGGGTTGGGTAATTTATATCTTCAAATGAAACCAGTCATATTATATTGATCGAACTTCACTTTAGAAGTTCGTTTGATCATATATAATATTTCCTGGTTTCATTTTCGATATAAATTAACATGTAGATGTTCAGAGCTTAAATTATGTTACCTTACATGTCTTACTACAAGTATATTCTATTTATTCGATTTCTAATAAAACACTAAATAACAGAATTCTCACGACTTATATTTCTTTAACAATTAATTATTATTTGTATTATTTGGCAGACAAACACTTTCTGCAAAATTAGATCTTTCTACTATAGGACGATCATAATATTTAGCAAAGGTCTGGGAGCAAGGGGTCCAGCCCGCAGTCTTTCTGATGAGATCTAGATTAAGGCCGGCCGCCCGCGCCGCCGAAGTGGCAGCGTGGCGGGCGCTGTGTGCGCCGAACACTGTCACGTCCGCGTCAATGCCGCTCGCGCACAGCGCCTGCTTGATCCACCTGCTTATAGACTGTGCTGTCGCGTTCCTGTGAGGACGCTTCACAGTAATTAAGAGGTAGTCGATGTTTGGAGGCCTCAAATCCTTCGTCGCAGACATGTAGTCGACGAGCGTAGTGGCCGGACAAATGTTAGGATTCTCCCTGAAATATGGTAAATTTAGAACTGGCTGAACCCGGCCTACACCAGAAGTCTTTATAATATCTGTTATATGTATTTCGATATAATTAGCATTAATTTTAATATTATAAAGTTTTATAAGTGAAAAAGTTTGCACCCTGTGTGCGGTACACAGGGCTAGCAAAACCACTAGTTTTTGGGTTAGTCTATCTAGTTTTAGTTGGTCGTGGGGAACCCATTTAGAGACGTGGTCAAGTACAATTTGGGGATCCCACGTACTCGAATATTTCGGTAGGGACGGTCTCGATCTAAACACTCCCTTTAACAACCTCTTCACGTACTCGTCGGACGCCAAGTTATTACCAGTCAGCAGTGATAGCGCCGATCTATGGCTACTTAGCGACCCAAAAGTGGCGCCTTTTTCATAAAGCTCGCTTAGAAAAGTTATTATGTGGGTGACAGAACTCTCGAACACGTCACAATTATTGTTTCGACAGTACTGCCACCACAGCTTAAAACAAACTCCATACTGCTTGATAGTGCTATCTGATAGAGAGCTGAGCATCAGACACAGGGCAGCCGGGGGCGTGCCGCGACGAGAGAAGGCAAGCCGGATAGCAGCGCGGCTCCCAGGGTAAGAGACTGGTGTAGCGGGTGTTGTTGTCTGGAATTTGACAATACTAGATTTGGACGTGGATTTAAAATAACTATATCCGCTACCAATAAATCCATTAGTTGCGGAAACCATGCTTGCATTGGCCACATAGGGAATACTAGAATTCCTGTGGCCCTATCATAAATAATCTTTTGGATACAGTTTAGAATAAGAGAGAATGGTGGAAATGCGTAGAAGAATTTTTGATGCCAGTTTATAGTAAATGCATCTACGCTAATAGCGTCGGGGTCTGGTTTCCAGGACACATATTCGGGACACTTTGCGTTGATGCGAGAAGCGAATAAGTCGACCTCGGGGTTACCTAATCTACTGACAATGTAATTAAATGCGGATTTTGATAACTCCCATTCAATGTCAGGGTTTATTTTGCGCGATTCCTCGTCGGCTTCGACATTGTCTTTTGTGTTTATGTACGAAGCGAATAGCCACAACTTTCGCATCTCGCACCACCGCCAAATATCTCGAGCAAGATTATTCAAATGGGGAAATTGAATTCCGCCCATGCGATTTATATAGCTTATCGCCGTAGTGTTATCCACACGAAGTAGTATAGCACATTCGGTTCGATTTCGCGCAAAACACTTAAGGGCGAAAAATACCGCTAGGAGTTCCAAATAATTAATATGTGAGCTAAGCTCACTACTCCGCCAAGCGCCATTTACTCTGTCTCCGTTACAGAATGCCCCCCAGCCACTGCGTGACGCATCTGTGAAAATTTCGAGTGCAAAACTAGGCTTTTTAATTGCCATATTGACTTTATAAATATTCTCATTCCACCAGTTGAGATCATTTAAAATTGTTCGAGGAAGATTAACTCTGGCATCGAACGTACCGTGTTGTTGCAGTAACAAATATTTACTTCTCTCTAACAACTTAGTATACAGCCAGCCGTAACATGCCGCTGGGCACGCTGATACTAAAACTCCTATCAACTGAGAAAATTCGCGTATTGAAACCCTAGGCAATCTTAAATATTTTTTAACCAAATTGGCAATTTTATTTCGTTTTTCTAACGGTAAAGATAAGGTCATATCAATAGTGTCATAAATAAATCCTAGAAATTTACAAGACTTTCGAGGTGTTAAATTACTTTTATCGTAATTTATTACAAAACCTAAACACTCTAGTAATTCTATAGTCGCCCTTACGTTGTGAACACATTCCTCGTAATTTTTACCTAAACAAAATAAATCATCCAAGTAGGAAACTGACTTAAAACCGCGTCCGCGCAAATAACCCACAACCTCTCTAACGATCTTAGTAAAATACCTCGGTGCTATAGCGAGTCCGTAAGGCAACGCACTAAACTCGTACGTTATCACTTCGGTTGAGTTTTGCGCCATATAATTGAATCGTAGGTATTTGCGCGACTCGTTATGTATAGGAATGAGCAAATACGATTCCTTCATGTCTATAGTGGCCATAAACCAATTATTTTGTACTAATTTGCAGGCAGTTCTACTGTCCTCCATTTTAAAATGAATTTTAGGTATAAAACGGTTTAACGATTTTAAATTTAGAATGAACCTATTTCCCCCATTGGGTTTTGGTGTTAAAAAAGTATTAGAAATAAACTGACCAGAGGCGGTCTCAACTTGTGAAATGGCCCCTAACTCAATCAAATTTTCGATAGCCAAAGACATCTCACGGCGCTCGACTTGCGACCGTGCGAACTGAGGAACAAAAGATTGAAATGGCGTGTGCGTAAAAGGAATAGGTATTCCGTCACGTATCCAATTAATAATAGTAACATTGTTTGTAATACGCTTCCAACATTTGACAAAAAACTGTACTCGGCCGGCATGAACACGTACCTGTGTTACTGTCGAGGGGCACGCGAGCGTCCCTGTCCGGTCTTGGGTTGCGACATCGTTGCAGCTGCCGTTGGTGCCGAGCGGCGGGCTGCCGTGGGGTATCGCCTGTGACCTCCTCGCCCCCCCCTGTTCGTCGGGTAACGAGAAGGTCCTGTCCAGTTTCCCTGTAACTGTCGCGCTGACGAATTCTGGGACTGGGAAACTGTGTTCGACCTTGTTGCTGGGCCAGTCTTTTTTATCTGCAGCCCCTGCTTCTCGACCGTCTTAGATGCTTTAATTTTGTCCGGTAGTGTGTTACCGAACAACGTTTCGTCTCTTTCGCTGTCCTGTATAATATTGAGAAAAGACTTTGTTAGTCCAGGCGTTACCATTTTGATTCGAGCCTGCGTTTCCGAGCAATGTAAGTCGCATAAAATCCGACAGGCGTCACTCAAAGTTTTAATTGCTTCAATTTTATTATCATTCGTAAGTAATGACGTCATCGCCCTGCTAACTGCAGTTATGCCGGAACCTAACTGTTGTTGCATCGTCTCGACTTTTTTGTCGCGTATCCTAACCATTTCTGCGACCGCAGCCGAAATTTCGATATTTAGTTTGGGAGCTTGTAATAACATACAGTTACTAGGTATGACATATTCCTTAAGAATATTTTCGCGGGCCTCTTTCGTCATACCCTTTTTTAATAGCGGCAACCACAACTGGGCCAAATTACTGTGAATATCTTGACCCCAAATTGGCCCCTGATCGGTCGCTTCGCCGAGGGCTGACAGGATCTCCGGGTCCAATTGCGGCTCGAGATTATCGAGTGCCGGCTCCTGTGTCGGTTCCAGTGCCGGTCCCGGTACGGGTTCCGACGCCTGACCCGGAGCTGGTGCTACAGACTGCTCGATTTGTTGAGTCACAGCAGACTCCGGCGAGCCTTCGGTTATTACTTCATTAGGCACCGAGCCGTGATGAGAATCTTGGTACTCTTCCAGTACATAATTGTCTCCTAAAAGACAAAGAAGAGTTATGTAATACCGGAAATAATAAATAAATAATACCGTAGGATTATAGGTACCTATCGATAAAATTATGGTTCGTGTTCGAATCCATATAACGCCTCGTTCATTTATTGAATCTATGGCGGGTAGGTATAAGTAGATGTATTGCCGCGTTCACGTCTGAATCTATGGCAAAATACGTCGTACCTACAAGACTTTCATTTTGAATAGCACTTGAATGGTGTAAAAAAATATCGATAAATAAGCTAACCTTGTTGATTATCCTGGCCTGAAGAAGATGTCGAATCCTCTTGGCGTCGTCGCTTGCGGCGATGTTTGTTCCGTATTTTGTCCAACTTTCGTATGTAATACTCCACCTTTTCTTCATAATTTCTCTTTGGCATAACTAAAGAGAACTTGTAACGACTAGAGAGCAATACTTATATTTAAGCAATACTTTTAACGGCTAGAAAGGAACGCGTGCGCTCGTTGCCTCGCACGGAAAAAGAATGAGGTGGCTGGCGACTAGGGATGACCGGTTTGGCTAGTGTTGGAGGTAATTTTATCGACAGATTCAAAAATCTTTTAAACTTTTTAAACGTGCGAAGTGTTGCCTTGTAGGTCAAAGGACTACATGTTAATTTATATCGAAAATGAAACCAGGAAATATTATGATAACAAGTCTTCACTTATAATACATTATACAATCAAAGTAAAATAAAGTCTACTTTAAATACGAGAATTTAGGTTCTGATGTAGGTAACGATTAACACGTGTACAAAAAGAAGGGGACTGAATCAAAGAATATATATTACTAACGTAACTGAATGAAATTAAGTATAAGAATACATAAAATCAGTTGACGTACCGTCCGTAGACTTTATTTCTATGATCTCAAAACCCCTCCTATGTGTATACTAGCCTCCGTGGTCCAGTGGTTTTAAGCTTGGCCCTCGACCCCCCTTTTTTACTAAATTGATTTTACTAAAAAATTGTTTATAACTTTTGCAATTTTTTCGAGCCCTTCTTAAAATTTTTCAAAAAGTTTCTAGAGGTCATTCCGAATCGAATGAGCCTTGGATCATAATTTTTGGTGCCCCTGGACAGAAATTCACTGAAATGGATCTTGTGAATCAGACTATCTTACCTATATTATTGTTTGTCCCAAGCAAACGCAATAGAGATATTCTATTGCGTTACCTATTGTCTTATTAGCGCTAAAACGAGAAAATAGGAAAAGTTTGCAAACATCTCAATCTCAATTCAATTTCGCCGAGTCAACAAAAGGTTAGTCCCGTATTCCCCTGAAACTTTGATATTTATTTAGTAGTTTTGAGGTCGGAATCGAAAAAGGAATGTTCTCGATTTTCTGCGAGTGCGGGTCACACATTTATACATTTTTTACGTCGCCGCAATATTGTGTAGCAAATATATTTGATTGGCCTAAGGTTTGTTGAAAGCTGAATTTTAGATTTCAGTAAATATAACATACCTTCGGAATAGAGGTCATAAATGTGTTTTTTTTCAATTTATAACATTCTAAGTCCTAGTTTTGTTGTGACTTAAGCCCTCTTGGTTATAGTTAATTCGGGGTTGAATATCATGTTATCTCTCTCGTTGTTCTTCTTTATGAAAGAGAAGGCATGTTTTAACCTAGGGTAAAACTTTAACCCAGATCTGCGGCAGTGGGACATACGCGAATAAAAATATTAGAATTATTTTAATTTAAAATATGACGATCCAATTTGTAAATTATTTTACTGGACAAAGAGCTTACTAACTTCTAACACTTCCGGAAATACGAAAATAATCAACAGTATACAAAATAATAATAAGGTACGGCCTGCAGAACCTAAAATAATCAATTTGAAGCGAATTTCTTGTCGGCTGCGTCTGTGTGACCCAGTTTGGCAGCGAGTCTCCCAAACTCATAACTCCAACAATCTACCGTTTTACTGTCTTCTCCAGCTTTTTACGACTCACTATAGACAATTAATTAGCTACCAGAAAATAAAACGTACGGCCAGTAAAGAAATGCAAACAAAATGTTAAAAAATATTCTCTGTTTTTACGATAGTAACAGACTAATAAGAATAGAAAAATATGTGATACTAATTTGAATCAAAATATAATGAGGGTGTTTGCTATTTTTCTGCCGTTAGGGGGCACCAACTCACACAAAGTATAATTTGGTGGTGTAAGTGGTATCAAAAACGGTAAATAAGAATATTCGATTCCTTTTCTGTCACCAGGCGGCGCTTGGTAGCATGACGGTCCTTGTCGTATCAAAAAACTGGCAAATGTATCGAATTCAAAAACCCCTAATTGAAGAACCTCCTTAAGAATAAAAATTACACACCGGATAAGCTATACAATGTTTTATCCTTGTCTGATTAACGTTGGAAAAGTCGCTCGACAGACAAGGACAAAATATTGTATAGCTTATCCACTGTGTTAATATTTTATTGGTAAGAGTGTAATACAATATAAGTAGTGAAATATTAATTAAGTCAGATAAAAGCAAAGAAAGATTTCTTTTACTAGCGATAGATTGAAAAACTTTCAATTGTAAAACTTAAAGTAGTTACAAGTTGGAAGCTTGTCTTTACAGTCAAGTAGTATCTTATAATATTCACAAATTTTTTCAGTGATATAAGTCGGGATAATAATGTTGTTTTTATTGCGTATTATATTTTTTTTGCAGACTCTACCTTCTATACAATTTACGAATAATTACGTTCTCATAAGGACATAATAACGTCCTTCATATTTTGGATGTACGTACCTTGTAATTTATGCTAAAATATCTAAAATAGACGAGCGTGTTCATTTACACCGGTAGTATAAAATATGAGGTACATTTTGGGTCATAAGTCAGACCTCTGCGGCTTTGAAATTTCAAACCCTGCTCCTTACATGTGAAGGAAACAAAGCAGGGTAGTATATTTCAAAGTTGATGCGAACTTCGTTGAAGTGTAAATAATAGGGATGATGACTACATCTAAAATATTTAGTTGCATTATTATACTCAGAAATATTAAGGTTTGGTAAATGTAAGAAAGATATGATATTTTATGTACCTATAGTTTAGTAATTAGATCATCTAAAAAGAACAAAAAAAAAATAGATTTTTGTTTTGGTAAAGTAGTATGTACATCATTAGATTCCTTACATCATATTATACAAAATGGTATCACTATGGTAAGTATAAACTTAAATTCACAAATATCGGAAATATTTACAAATGTTCATGTGGCCGCATACTTCATAGCTGTGACATCACGCCTAGGTTAAAGTATATGAATACACTTTAATCTAGGCATGACGTCACAGCTAGGTAGGACTTTAGTATGGATCGTTTTCATGAGACGTGAAATTTTGTATACAAATCGCTGTACCTTTGAAAATATTGATTTTTAATATACTGTTTCTTCTGAGAAGTTACACATATTATAATTATGTACCTAGCCTATTATTATTATAAAATAATAGCTGTACCCAACAGACGTTGTTCAGTGTTCTGTCTTAACTATGAACTGGAATATATAAATAGCTTCCAACAACTATACCTACAACCTACACCAATTATCTTCTACGCCTACTACCTACACCTACATCTACAGGTAAACCTACACCTACTACCTACCTCTACAACCTGCAGATGATGTGTGAGAGTTGTCGACAACTGAGGGTTGAAGATTGTTACATTACTACGAGTAATATCGCTAACAAACAATGAGGATTGCTGTTAGAAGGTTTAAAAATTAGGGTTACTATTTATGTATTTTCAATACCAAATAAGTAAAAAAAAAAAATGGGTACGGCTACATTTTAAACATTAGTTATTGTTTATCTTTTATGGTAGATAGCCACAGGCGAGGCATACGTACAAACCGGCTTCCCTTATGTATATCTTAATACTTTTTAATTAATATAATGTATTTTTTTAATACGGTACTAAACAAAAACAATATTTAGCATCCAAAAATTTGCGCTCATGTGACGAACCAATTCCGTATTTTAAATATTAATATATATTTAATGAGAGATTTAAAGTAGGTAATATACACTAGGGAAGCCGGCTAGTATGCACGCCTCGCCACGCCATGTGGCTTGATACATATTTTAGACGGGAAACAAGCAAATAAAATCTGTTGCTGAATCTACTTGCGAAGAATTGCAAACGATGACCTTGAACATTCTTGATTGGTCGTTCGGTTCCTTCAAGCACTCGGTTATCACGAAGCGTTATTTCGCACCGGTCTTCTGCGAGATCATTTTATCACTCCGGTCAAGCTGGCCCATTCATGGCTCCTCTGAAACAATTCCCTAAAAAGGAAATAATGGGTATACGAGGCGATTTCCGCCTGCCGCCGGCAAAACAAAGCGCTGGAAATGCGCGGGTGTCATTTCCGTTTCGTTTCGGGGCTAATGACCGATATAATGATAATAATAAATCGAATTCAATCGGATGAGCTTGGTGTATGACAGAATCAGGTATAAGCAGCTCATGATTCGTAATGCTCAATAACTATAATAAAAAAAAAACTAATAAAAAAAAAAAAACTACGAGAGTTAAATAGCCTTTATAGCCCGGGCTATTATAACGAATCTATTTACACCTTATTTATTAAAATCGGATCAGTAGATAAGGCTTTACGGTTTAACAAACATACATACATAGATATAATATAGACTGCCAAAATCACAATCGTTTGACTTTGCCGTAGTCGGGTAAAACTAATCAGACGTCATAAGTCGCTACTTTTCGGATAATTACTTACGCGACGCCGAGTCGCATCGCGTCACGTTTTCGTGTGACCTGACCCTAAAATAAATTGATTTAATAAGGCCATTGGTGAAATATTGACTGTGTTCAGCGGCTTGCTAGCGCTGAAGAAAAAAAAACAGATTATCGGCCAGGACACGTTTACTATCTTCAATACCGCTAACAAAATCTACCATTTTGCTTATTTAACGCTTAACCGTCGCCATTTTGCTTACGCTTTTTTCCGCTGAACAGAGACATAAGTTGGTTAAATACATAGATTAGGTTAAATACAGAGATACATATTTCATATTTGTCATGCTGTCATATGCCTTCTGTGACTAGCAGACAACGCAACAATTTTTAATGTAGCAACTAGCAAGTCAGATATATTGCTGTTAATTTCTGTGTTAGAATTTAGAAACATCTAAGTGAGACAATAGCTAGTATAGACTATTGATACGGTGAGGTTTCATGTCGCAGGGTTTAATGAATACATATAATATAGACTGCCAAAATCACAATCGTTTGACTTTGCCGTAGTCGGGTAAAACTAATCAGACGTCATAAGTCGCTACTTTTCGGATAATTAATTACGCGACGCCGAGTCGCATCGCGTCACGTTTTCGTGTGACCTGACCCTAAAATAAATTGATTTAATAAGGCCATTGGTGAAATATTGACTGTGTTCAGCGGTTTGCTAGCGCTGAAGAAAAAAAAACAGATTATCGGCCAGGACACGTTTACTATCTTCAATACCGCTAACAAAATCTACCATTTTGCTTATTTAACGTTTAACCGTCGCCATTTTGCTTACGCTTTTTTCCGCTGAACAGAGACATAAGTTGGTTAAATACATAGATTAGGTTAAATACAGAGATACATATTTCATATTTGTCATGCTGTCATATGCCTTCTGTGACTAGCAGACAACGCAACAATTTTTAACGTAGCAACTAGCAAGTCAGATATATTGCTGTTAATTTCTGTGTTAGAATTTAGAAACATCTAAGTGAGACAATAGCTAGTATAGACTATTGATACGGTGAGGTTTCATGTCGCAGGGTTTAATGAATACCAGATGAGGCCCGATGCCGAATGCTATCTGTTATTCAAATTTACGGAGAAACAAACAACTGAAGTTATTCGGTCTGTTTTTTATTGTGACCAGAAATGTATCTTCTAAGAAATATAGGTATACATATTTTCGGTAACATTTAGAATATTTCCTGATGATATTGATACCTTTATTTAAATATTGTTGTTATTGTTTCTTAACAACTACTAAAATAACTTAATCTGATTGAGAATTAATTTAATCTTGATTGAGCAACAAAATATCGGTTATTCGGAAGATTTACACTTCTTTAATTTCGTCGTGTTGGATTTAGTTTCTTTCTCTTTACTAATCCAACATTAGTATTATAAAAGTGAAAGTTTGCGAGGATGGATGGATGGATAAATGGACGTATGGATGGATGAAGGTTTGTTACTCTTTCACGCAATAACTATTGAACGGATTTTGATAAAATAAGGTACGGTAATAGTTTAGACTCTGATTTAACACAAAGGCTACATTTAATCGCAGCGGAATGTACGGTTCCTATGGGATATCTTTTTGCGCCTACGATGTCGTGTCAAACATCTAGTATTTTCACATCTAAACAAAATATAAATAAGATTATGATAGCAACTTACAAATTAAAGTTAAGGGATGTATTTTTGTAACGATCTTGATACACCTGGGCCCTGGGGCGCCATGACACAATTATGTCATCTCTAGTGAAACACTGTGGCGAGAATAAACACTAGAGATGAAACGAATACTAAAATTTACCGAATGGTATGACCGAATGCGGATGAATAAGAATATACTCACCCCTATGGCAGTTCCTCCTATCGGTATAAAGTGGCAGTGGCATTAAAAAACTTTGGAATAAATACCTGCTGAAATGTTTATTGGATTATACTGAATTAACAATTATAAAAAAAGGGTTACAAATTTCTGCGGTTAAATTAATTTCTAAACGTTACTGCGACTAATAAATCATGTTCACAGCAGTTAAAATATAAAATAAGAACAGCTGCATGATTATAAAAACTACAAAATATGAATAAAGTTTAATTAATATTTAACACTCTAACTTACCAATCTTCCTTTCCACACCACCTATCCTTCCCTTTCCCACCCTCTCCGCCAATCCGTGGGAACGCAATATATAATCATAAAAATAATTTAATTATCCAAAATGGCGGCGATGTGGTTCGCCACCCATCACGTCTCGTTCTCGCAGAGGCGAAAAGTGGCCCATGGAGACCCGCTTCGCTACGTTGAATGTAAGAGGAGGAATGGATGGTATGAATGAAAGTGGAAGAAGCGAAACAAGTATGTAAGGATCGTAGCAAGTGGATAGAAGTGGTCTCTGCCTACTCCTACGGGAAAGAGGCGTGATTATATGTATGTATGTATGTATATTTACAAACATTCCCAAATGACCATGACTGTGATCTTATTCTTTTGACGAGCAAGTCTTGAATATAATATATAATATTGTACTTTTCTATTCCGACGTCCGATGCTCACGGTGTTCGCCATTATAATATCCCCCGGTGGCGCCCTCATTCGCACTCGTTTGCCGCCTTTATTTTCATACCACAGATTATGTTGTAGTAACAAAGATCTAATACATCACTGTGTAATCGGAATCTCGGGAACGGCTGCAAGTATTTCCATGAAAAGTAAGCAGGGAGTTTTGGGGAAAATCGATCTAGCTAGGTCTTATCCCTTACAAACTGCGCATTTTTAAGCAATATGTGTTTTTTTCTTCCGGCGTGCAACAATATATCAATAATTTCGACTCTCTTACGTCATTCAGTCAGATTGGCAGCTGAGTATGCGTACCTACGTATAATTTTTGCATTGTTTGGATATGATTATTTTTTGTATGATTTTTTATTATTTTTTTATTACTAAAACTCCGAGCAAAACTCAGTCTCCCAGATACAATAATATTTTTTTACAACCGAATATTAACAAAAATAGCCGCAGGACCAAATATTCCCCGCACTATTCGGCATTAAAATTTACGTCACGCGTCTGTCAGGGCGGCTCGTAAAGGCGTCCGTCCACAGGCGCATTAGATCTCCCACTCGACTTAGCCGCCGGATTAGCTGGCATTATTGCAGCTGCTCTTGTGTAGTAATGTAGTAGATAGTATTATACTGTAGTAAATTAAGGTATAGTTGATGAAACATAATCCTACTGCTATTATAAATGTCAAATTTTGTGAGGGGTCATATGGATGTTTGTTACTCGTTCACGCAAAAACTACTGAACGGATTATTATGAAAAGTTTGAGCCCTGTATTAACACATAGGCTACTTTTTATCCCGAAAAGGTATAGTGTTAACGCGAGCGGAGCCGCGGGCAAAATAAGAAAATATTTCAATTTCGAATTAATTACTATGTTCGTTAAAATATAATAGGCTATACTTTGTAGGGACATTTGGAAATACTATCTGACTTTCAATCAATTTGGAAAATGTATTTTTGTTTGAAAAGTACCTAATGTATCTTCGAAACCCTGTAACTGTGCATTAAACGACACACGCTTGACATTTATTTGTATTAACAACCCATCAAAAAGAGTTAACAAAATGGCGATCTAGCGGGGCAAACGGCGTGTTTTAATAAATACTTCGGGCCTGTTGTAATCCGTGGCTTTTTATTTTGTTCATTTCCGGAGAGAAATCTCTACCCTCGTTCTCTGGTCATAATGTAACATATCCCTTTTATGATGTTCACAAGCTTAACCCAAATAAAAACCACATATTATATTTGTTACTAAAGCTGAAAAAAATTTATTCTTTTATACATTTTTTAATGTAATAACCTAGCTTTACTGCATGAATGTTATATTGTGTGTTCTAGCTATTCAAATACCATTAAAGTTTTACAAAAACTCATTTTCTACATATTTGTAAAACTCGAGTAATGCTTAGATTGTTCGAAACTTCACTGCGCTGTAATAAAACGTGATGTAACGATAAGCGTAAATATGAAAAATTGCTGAAAATAAGCTGACAAACATCTGAAAATCAGTGTCATTCATGAAAATGCCCAATCGGATTATTATAATACGAATTATTATCCATTAAACGAACGAAACGTGAAAAGAAATTGAATGGCAAATTTTATAAGGCGTAATTATAGCGGACGCATTAGAGCCCTCTGTGAGCTGGTCAAAATATTCGGAGGATTAATAATTTGTAGCTTGCCACAACCTGTAAGTACTTCCCTTTCAATCATTTAATGCTTTTAAAACCACACAATAAAAATAAATACAACAGAATAATAAAAATAAGTACCAAGCATGTAGAAGACAATTGACCGTCGGAGCCATTGCAATTGTGGTAAAATGCTATGTGGTTGCATATTATGTAGTAAAATGCCAAGGTGCATATTAAAATTCTCAGGAATATTAACTTGTATTTTTTTACTATTAACCAATTTACATGTATAAAATTTTGTCTATTTACAATTCACCATAAGTTGTACTATATGCTTATTACTGTGATTGTTTTTGAATTAAAATTAATAAATATTATTATTTTTAGCAATCTTCCTACAAATAATATCCACAACCTGCAAGCGTGTGAGTGCACGCATAAGCATGCATAACGCACCTCCCTCCTCCCACACTGCTTATGCGTGCACTCAAATGCAAGATCGTGCAAACACCACTACCACACAAGCAACAATGTCAGCAAGATCGTGCAAAGCCCCACACCACCATGCAGGTTGCAAAACTCGACGCGCGTTTCGCCCCGAACCCGGAGCATCCTCAGGAAATGAACCTGCGAACAAAGTAAACGACTAACGAACTTTGTTCGCAGGTCCACTTCCTGCTATGGATTTCCGCAAAGTAACGCCTGATTCTATTAACTGTTTTTGAATTATTTGCAAACATTGTTACTTACATGAATGTCGCAGTTTTTTAACTTATTCCACCTAAGTAGTTGCACCATCCTAAATTGCTTTATAAAAATTACACGTGTGCAATATGTAAATTTTTGTGCAAAGCGATTTTAAATTTTATTCTTTTCAAAGAGACTCTTGAATTGGAAAATAGTCTTCAATCGTCTGCAATAAAAGAGAGTGCATTAAACGACACGTTAGAGGACAGACGAAATAAAGTTTATAAAAGATTTTACTGCAGCCCCTTGTCTGCATCACCGTTCCCCTGTCAGATTAGTTTTCTGCTTTTTACGATCTTATCTTCGAATTACAGACACTAAAATTTAAGTAAAAATTTTATTGTTTACTAGTTTTTGTGCAAGACTCTGCAAGACAGACGTCCGCGTGAAGGATAAATTGAAAACACCTTTCTCGACGTATGTCATAATAACTATCTCTTTGCCAAATTTCAGCACACTCGGTCCAATGGTTCATATTTCACCACTAGCTTTTGCCCACGACTTCGTCCGCGTTGAGTTCGGTTTATATCCATACAAAGTTTTAACCCCTTTTTCACTCACTTAGGGGGTGAATTTTCAAAAATCCTTTCTTAGCGGATGCCTACGTCATTACAACTATCTGTAGGTATGCCAAGTTTCATCAAAATCCGTTCAGTAGTTTCGGCTGTGCGTTAATAGATGAGTCATTCAGGTTTGCCTTTTATATATTTAGATTAAATACTTGTGATTCCCATTTCACCTCATTATGGGGTGAATTAAAAAAAGGCTAAAATACATGTTCAGTCTTTTGTATTTATTAGTCCATAATTTCATGGAAATCGGTGAAGATTTTTAAATTTTACCATACCAACTTTTCAATTGTTATAAACACTGAAACGCGTTCTGAATTAAAATATATTAAAGAGCATAAAACTAAATTTTCATCGAAATCGGTGCAAAGAACAATGGCAAGATTTTACCTGATGTTTTTGGAGGCGTCTAAAAATGTCACATATACAAAAACTAATCATTTATTTTTCAGGTTTTTATCATATAATTGATTTTACATGTAAGGAGCCGGAATTATTTTCATAAAATAAAAATATCTTAATTGGATACATTTGAATAAAATGGCCTCATGTCAGTGAATTAAAAAATAAAACCAAATGTCATGAAAAATAAGTTCAGTTCGTTTTCACTAGATAGCGATAGTGAGCAACATCATGAGTACCGTAATACTAATCTCTAAATTAAAATATATTATAATTGATAATGTACTTTGTAAAAGATACTAAAAAGCAAAAAGGGATAAATAAATATGCATGTGACGGTGGTCGGTAGCTCGTAAAATGTGTCGCCATCTCTTAAGCATTCTCTAAACTGAGATAAAAAAATTAAATCGATATTGACATTTGACAGGATACTTTAGCATTTTGCCGAATTTACGTGTTGTTTTTATTGCGATATTTTTGGATAATCTTTATTTTCTGACCCTTGGCAAGTCCAGGTGAAACTTAGTATCTGCCTTCTACGGCGACTTGTATTTTTCTAACGGACATCGATTGCCTAATGCCTTACAATTGTCATAATATTTCTGTTTAAGTAAGAAATAGCACTGTAATCATAATAGTTTGGTATTATTTGCATTTGCTTCTTAATATGAGAATATGTATAAAGGATTTAAACTCCTTATGAGGTAATACTTAACTAAGGTACTGTTTTGCTAATCTTAAAATAAATATAAATATTTAATTCCGTAGAAAGTAATTTATTTTTATCTATCACCACTTATTACAGAAATCATTTTCATGTTATGTATTCTGTCTATAGTCTATCACTTAAGGCTTCTCTAGAGATTGCAAATCAGGAGGGAGGCCTTATATTTAAAATTATCCATAAATTATCTGTATGAATGAACATAACCTAAAAATACAAAAATATGAATAACTTTTTTTCGTGGCCTCGATAAGACAAAATTCTTTTTGAATATGATTACGTAATGCAATTGCTATCTTTTAGACATTTTTTCAACCTTAGACGCCCAAAAAAAAATTCAGGTATTTCGTTGTATGGAACTCTGCCATTGTTCTTTAATGATTTTCCATACAGTTTCGAAAGGGTAGAATTTTTCAATATCCCTTTTGATTGAAATTGCGTCTATATTATGATTTAAAAGTACTTTCTAAATTTCTCATTTCCACCGTTAGCTGCTGTGCGTTCGCCTATATGTCAAGTCTCTCATTTATATATATCTACTAATATATATTAATTAACTGTGTATGGATTATTTGGTCTTTAATAAAGAACTTATTATTATTATTATCTCCTTTTATATAGATTACTAGCTGTCCCGACAAACGTTGTTCTGTCTTAACTATGAACTAAAATTTCTCACCGTTTAAACCTTTCCTGAACTGATACGATTTTTTTAAGATCAAAATTAGCCAAATCGGTCCAGCCGTTTTCAAGTTTTAGCGAGACTAACAACCAGCAATTCATTTTTATATATAAGGAGAAGTGATAATATTAATTACGACGGGGCCTTCCCCTATATATTCCCCTTAGGTATAGGCTACTTCTAATCGCGTAAAAATTTACGGTTTCTGCGAAATTAACTTTTACGCGCACGAAGTCGAGGGCAACAAAAACAAATCTAGTTAAAATCATAAATGAAAATGTTAAACCGAAAGCACACTATTCCGGTCCATCTATCGGTTACTGTTGTTTGTCGCCCGTTTGCGATAAGCCTATGTAGGTCAAAACGTGGAGGTCAATCGAGTAAACTGGATATTTTGAATCCGTCGATAACGAAGATATTTTAAAATCGTGCTATACCATAAGTTGAAGAGCCTACGAGTCCTTCGGTAATCTAGTCAAACTTGGCTCGGAGCCAAGGCCCAAAGCCACTGTGTAATATTATTCTTATACTAGTACTGGTTTTGTCTAATATATAACGATTTGGCAGCTGCACTCGTATACATACGCTTTCAAAATAAAGGAAATATATGCGGGAGTTTCAGAAAACTACAATTTATATCGGCCATTCCGAACTTATGATATGTGATGCCTGTATTGTTATCCGTAGCTTTCACGTATTATGACTACTATATTCGAAGACTTTTAGTATGAGAAATAAATTGTTGCATAATGATGTAACATTATTAAAAAGATAATTTGTCATTCATAGGTGTCACTTTGATGCCTATGATAGAATATTCAGTTAGCCTGAGGCTATGTATAGCTTAGACGTGTGTATGTCTATTTGGCCTCCTTAACATATTATATGTATGATAAGATAATTATATGGATGTTATATGTAGAACATATGTAATAAAGAAGAATATACAATCATTGTATCATTGAATATCTCCACCGTGAGTTTATGATAAATGCTGCTGAGTCAACAGATCCAACATACAACATGGTGTCAGAAGTGTGAGGTACTTAAATACAAAAATATATGAACGAAAAAGAGGGTACATCAAAAACTCAAGAATAACCACAAAAAACTTGAAGGCAGTTGGAACTTAGGAACGATCGGTGAAAAAAGTGCGTGAAGACCTAACAATGGCTGGAAACGGAGTACAGAAACTTGAAATTTCTACCGAAGTTATCAACAATAATGCTGAGAATTTCAAGAAATGGACGCAATCATTCGAGATATACCTGCTGGCATCAGGAATGGAGAAGACAGAAGACAAAAGAAACATTGCAATCATGCTGCATCCATGGGAGAGAAAGGTCTAAATATATATAATTCCTTCAATTTGGACCTGGAGGAAGCCACATATCAAGATGTCAAGGCAAAATTCGTCGAGTATTTTGAACCCAAGAAGAATTTGACGGTAGCAAGACACAAATTTTTCACGCTGAAGCAACGTGTGAACGAATCCTTGGAGAACTTTCTTATGGAATTAGAGAATGCAAGTCATGCCTGTGAGTTTGGTACGCTCCGCGACTCGCTGGTAAGGGACATCCTTATTGCGAATATGGCTACAAATTTCTCGCAATTTCGTCAAAAACTCTTACTCGAGCAAGATCTGTCCCTGGAAAGAGCCAAACTTCTATGTAGAACACTCACAATGGCACAAAAAAGTGAAGAATCAATGAATGCAGCAGATGGAAGAGAAGAAGCCACAGTATACAAGCTACACAGAAGTCGTCAGAACAGTCCTTCTACACACCAGAAGAGAAGAAAATCCAAATCTCCGTCGCGCCAAGGTCAACCAAGGTCAGCTACGCCTGGATCCAGAACAAAATGTGTGAAGTGCAACACAGTCCATGGTCACCGCAACTGCCCAGCGTGAAAGCACAAATGCAGGTCATGTTTTAAATATGGACATTTTACTCATTTATGCTTTAAGAAAAATAGTGTCAGGAGTTTAGTCTCTGGGGTAGGCAATATGCATCTCGATGATGAACCGAGTGCTGCTTGCTTGGTAAGCAATGCTCATACTGAGAGATTCACTATTGGGGCGTTGTTCAATATTAAAAATATAAAGTCACAAAGTACCAGTTCAAATTTGAGTAAAAATGACATTAATTCCTGGCATTATTATTTAAAAATAAATAACAAATGTGTAGACTGCATAATTGATACTGGGGCAGATATAAATATGATGTCTTACAAAGTGTTTAAAGAATTAAATCTTAAGTTTGACAAACAGAGTAAAAAAAATGTGTAAAAAATATAATATCTATGCTTATGGGGGAAAACAACCAATTCCCATTATGTCAGTGTCAAACATATGGTGTATGTTTGAAAACAAAAAAGAACCTGAAAGTGTTACTTTTGTTATAACAAACTTAAACTGTCCTACTGTAATTGGCTTGCCCACTTGTATAAAGCTAAATTTAGTTATCAAAAACTTTAATCTAAACAATATGTATAAAGAACCCTGTGACAAAATTGTGACCAAATATAATGATGTGTTTCAGGGTCTAGGCTGTTTACCATATGAACACAGTATTGTGTTAAGAAAAGATGCTGTGCCGTGCATAGATCCACCCAGGAAGGTGCCATTTGCTCTGGTGGAGCCGTTGCAGAAGGAGCTCGAACTCATGGAGGAATTGGGGATCATCCAGAAAGTCCATGTACCAACTCTCTGGGTGAGTAGCTTAGTTATTACCATGAAAAAGAATGGAGGATTAAGAGTCTGCCTAGATCCTAGAAATTTAAATAAAAACTTATTGAGATGTCATTATCCCATTAAAAATATTGATGAAGTAAGGTCTAAATTGTCCGGAGCCTCATATTTCTCACATTTAGATGCATTTTCTGGATTTTATAATATAAAATTAACTAAAGAGAGCAGTGACCTTTGTACTTTTCAAACTCCCTTTGGTAGATATAAATTTTTGAGATTACCTTTCGGAATAAGCACGGCAACAGAAATTTTCTATAAAACTATGATAAATTTATTCGGAGACATTGAGGGAATAATAATTTGGTGTGATGACATTTTAATATACGGTGAAACAATTGAAATACACAATAAAAGATTAGAATTGTTTCTGGATAGGGCTAGACAAGTCAATTTGAAATTAAATAGGGCCAAGTGCAAGTTTCTTTTAGAAGAAATCGCATATTTGGGCTATATTTTCAGTAAAGATGGTGTAAAAATTGATCCAGAGAAAATTAAGGCTATAAAAGAGATGCCAATACCAAAAAATATTAAAGACTTGCAAAGATTTTTAGGTATGATAAATTTTTTAGCACCATTCATAGAAAACTTAGCTGACAAAACTAATATTTTAAGAAATTTGTTAAAAAAGGATGTGTTATGGCTTTGGGATGAGAATTGTCAAAAATGCTTTGATTTATTAAAAGAAATTATAACTAAAGCGCCCGTGTTAGCAAATTATGATTGTAATTTACACTTGACTTTGTCGGTAGATGCCTCAAGATATGCCGTCGGTGCCGCTATATTTCAAAATAAGCGACCCGTTGCTTACAGCTCAAGAACACTGACCAGCTCACAACAAAATTATGCTCAGATTGAGAAGGAATTGTTTGCAATACAATTTGGATGTAATAAATTTCACCAATATATTTATGGCAGTAGAATAACTGTGCAAACTGATCACAAACCGTTGATTTATTTATTTAAGAAGCCCCTACATGAAGTACCTGCTAGGTTGCAGAGAATGATGCTTTCTTTGCAAGGCTATGACTTAGATGTGGTTTATGTACCTGGTAAATTTATGTATATAGCAGATACTTTGTCTAGAGCAGCACTTACTGAAAAATACATACCCCCATATGAACAGGATTTACAGTACCATGTAAATACTATATTTTCTAACCTCTCTGTAAGTAAGCCATATTTGAATTTAATATTAATAGAAAGTAATAAAGATGAATCATTAACTTTGCTTAAGTCTTATATTCAAAACGGGTGGCCTAAGAGCAAAGACAAAATGGCATCTATGGTAAAACCATATTGGAATATTCAAAATGAAATACATATAATGAATGAATTACTATTTAAAGGAAATAGGCTTATTGTTCCTAAATCTTTGCAAAAACAAATATTAGATAAAATTCACTGTGGTCACTTAGGTATAAATAAAACACTTAATATTGCTAGAGAAACAGTTTATTGGCCGAATGTAAATGCTGACATTAAAAATTTAGTTGATCAATGCTTAGTATGTGCTAAGTTCAAGCCAAACACAACAAATGAGCCGTTGCAGTGCTACGAGATGTCCCATCTTCCCTGGCAACAGGTAGGTGTTGATTTACTATATTTTGATGGAGAAAATTTCCTTGTCTGCATGGATTACTATTCCAAGTACATTGAGTTAGCTTCTTTGCATAAAAATTACACTGTGGACGTTGTTGTTAAGAATCTTAAATCGTTTTTTGCTCGTCATGGAATACCGAAATCTCTTGTATCTGACAATGGTCCACCTTTTAACTCCAGTAAATTCAAGTCCTTTCTTGAGGAGTGGGACATTGAACACATAACAAGCAGCCCACATTGGCCAAAATCCAATGGTCAAGCTGAAAGCGGGGTAAAAATTATAAAAAACATTTTGAGAAAATGCAAAGAGGATGGCTCTGATATATACTTGTCATTGTTACATTATCGTAATACGGCTAAGGGAGATTTTCCCAGTCCAGCTTCATTATTGATGTCTAGAAACTTAAGAGTAAATTTACCAATACTAAATAAAAAGTTATATCCTAGAGTAGTAAAATTTTTGACATATGAGAAATGTCACAAACATAGCAGAGACAGAATGTCTTTTTATTTTGACAGGAATGTTAAGCAAAAGTCATATGTATTTCAGCCAGGAGATTATATATATTTTAAAAAAGATCCTAAATCCGTTTGGACTCCGGGAATAATTAAAGAGAAATTGACGTGTGGTAGGTCGTATTATATTGTAGATTTAAACGGTGCTGTGTATAGGAGGAATATAGGACACATTAGACCTAGAAAAAGAGATTTAAAAAACATAAATACTCCTCCTTCTTCTTCTGGTAATGGCGAAAGCATTGGCAAAAATGACAGTATGGTTACCATACAGGACATTGCTAACCCCATGAGTTCGGTGAATTTCGGAAACGGTCTTTTTCAAAATTGTGATAATGATGAAAGCTGTGTTCCTATGGAGAGTCTAGTGAATACCGATTATGTAACCAGATCTGGTAGAAATGTAAAACGTCCTAAACTGTATATTCATGAAAAATATGATTAGTTATATAGTAGTATGTTTTTAGTTGTGTACAAATTGTAGTATTAGTTGCGTTATCTTGAAAAGGGAGGTGTTGCATAATGATGTAACATTATTAAAAAGATAATTTGTCATTCATAGGTGTCACTTTGATGCCTATGATAGAATATTCAGTTAGCCATAAGGCTATGTATAGCTTAGACGTGTGTATGTCTATTTGGCCTCCTTAACATATTATATGTATGATAAGATAATTATATGGATGTTATATGTAGAACATATGTAATAAAGAAGAATATACAATCATTGTATCATTGAATATCTCCACCGTGAGTTTATGATAAATGCTGCTGAGTCAACAGATCCAACATACAACATAAATAACAAATAAAAACATCTTTCTTAAGATGTCTAAACCTTTGATTTAATAATAAAATACTTAGGGCTAGGTTTCGCAAACCATTGTACAACTGGCAATAGGGTAGTTGACTACATGTGAAACATTTAGTTTTTTATATATTCTAAAATAACGAGGTATTATTAGTTTATTTATATTTTTATTTTTATGAATATTTTTGCATTTGAAAGTTACAAAAAAGTTGGAATATTTTTTTAAATTAATTAGTGTAATGCACAAATAGCTACATTTAGGACAGTAGGTAATTATTAATTTAAACGCAAATTAGCATAATAAATATTATGTTCTTGCAGCCTAGGTATATATTTCTTACCATTATGGGAACTCGTGACGTGAGAATTTTGTATGGAGCGTTTCACGTGACTTGCGAAATTCTGTATTACAAATCGAATGTACCTTTGAAAATAACTGATTTTATTAATATACTGTTTCATCTAAGAAGTTGCTCATTTATAAAAGTTCTATTAATTAATGTCATAAAAAAACTTAAATATATTATATAGCCAATAGGATAGCCTATTGGCTTTTACCATATGTTTGTCGCATTTTTTGTACAATATAAGATACTGTCCATCCATTCGTTCATTCAAAGACGATGGCCAAAAAAATACCCAGTTTCCACAAAAACTTCTTATGTGCGTGTTGAATAGGCTTTATGTGTAGATTAAAAAAATGCTTTTATTTTCTCCTTAACTACTGGGATACCATAACTATCTCATATCAGTCTAGAGACACAGTATGAAGTATCATGTCAAGCTTAATTATTTACTACTCATTCACAACGATATTTTATGTATAATATTTTATGTATAATAAGCAGCGGCCCTTTTTTGTTATACCCGCGACCTGGCGCGGCGACGACGCGACGGCGCTATATATATTGCTATAGCAAAGAATATACATTTCAGCTATAGTGTTTGCGCTCGCCTAGCGGTAAACCTGTGACGCCCACGCAGTGTCAGTGCTTCGTTCGCTTTCGTCGTAATTAGTGCTTTTCGTATTTGAGTAATTCATGGATTATTTTACTTTGACCCTTGTTTAACCAAAATAATAATAGAATACGCAAAAAGCAGAAATAAAAGAGCAGTATTTTAAGAAAGGTCGACTAGTTTGAACAAAATATCATATATGTATTTAGATATTCATTTTATAAAGACCACGATAGTTTTAAGACTCAGTGAGTACATTTTTGTTATGGCCATAAAAACCGCTTCAAACCGCATCAAAGAAGTTTTTGTCGACTCTGGGTTTTTTGTGTATGAGTTTTTGGCCACAAAATATTTCTCGGTCCTGTGCTTTACTTTTGACCTCTTGATACGACACAACATTAACCTTCTTTTTTAGTTATTCAAAATAGTTTTTCCTAGGCCTTTCCCTTCTTCTTCTCCCATCTACTATTCCTTCCATGATATTCTTTATACATTTGTCATGTTGTATCGAGTGTGGACACCATCTTTCTCATTCTGTTTTCTATTGTTTTAATTATATTTATTTTTTCTTCTACCATATTATCTAAAACCTCTATATACAGGGTTACAGGAAAAGTCGACGTAGATCCGTTAAGGGCGTGTAGTTAGCATCGTTTCTAACTGATTTGGCTATGAAACACCCTATCCTAAACCTAACCGTTTTCGAGATATTCGACCTTAATTTTTTTTCATAAATTTGCCAAATTTTTTGATATTTGATTGTATAATATGAAATTTAGGAGTCAAAATCGTATCATTTTTTGCTTTTTACAACAAGGACAAGATGCCTTATGACTTCAATAACCAAAATTGTAAGTAAATTAACTTAACAGCTCGTACTAAGACATTGAAAGTTAAAAAAAGTAAAATTAATTTATTAAGTTTATTTTTCTTTAAAAGATATCCAAAAAAAATATTATGAAAGATGTTCTGCAGATCTACTTCAAAATATCTACGTTTCATCAGCTATCCAACAAGGTATAACAATCAAAGATTTTATTGGAATTGGTGCAAAAAACTTAGCTTCAACGGCAACTAAGGAGGTAAAAATTACATTAGTTAATTACGTTTAATTTAACCCTTGACTCCAGAAAACAAAATAAAACAATAAATAAGTACACAATAATATTTATTACTTAATAACACATGTTTAAATTTCATGTTCAATATGACCACCCCTGTTTTGCACACATTTTCGCAGTCTTTTTCTCAGTCCACTTTTCACTACGCCAGTTGTTAAATTGCCTCTTATTTCATTCGCCGCGTTAATTATTCTAGTTCTCAATTCTTGTACAGATGATATCGGGTTGGGCTCACTGTACACCAGACTCTTCATGTGCCCCCATACATAAAAATCCATGGGGGTTTGGTCCGGACTTCTCGGTGGCCAGGGTATAGGCCCACCTCGCCCAATCAATTTGTTCTGGTAATTTCTATCCAACCATTCTCTGACACCTCTCCTGTAATGCGCAGGGCAGCCATCATGTTGGAACCACATGTCTCGGCGCAGAGTGAGTGGCAAATCTTCTAGTAAATCATTGAGTTCTCCTCTCAGGAAATTTTCATAAAATTCCCCATTTCAATTATCAGGGAGAAAATATGGGCCAATCAAATGATTGGAAATGATACCCATCCACACGTTCAAGCTGAATCGGCGTTGTGAGCCCTTAATTACAGGAGAGGTGTCAGAGAATGGTTAGATAGAAATTACCAGAACAAATGGATTGGGCGAGGTGGGCCTATACCCTGGCCACCGAGAAGTCCGGACCTAACCCCCATGGATTTTTATGTATGGGGGCACATGAAGAGTCTGGTGTATAGTGAGCCCAACCCGATATCATCTGTACAAGAATTGAGAACTAGAAAAATTAACGCGGCGAATGAAATAAGAGGCAATTTAACAACTGGCATAGTGAAAAGTGGACTGAGAAAAAGACTGCGAAAATGTGTGCAAAACAGGGGTGGTCATATTGAACATGAAATTTAAACATGTGTTATTAAGTAATAAACGTTATTGTGTATTTATTTATTGTTTTATTTTGTTTTCTGGGGTCAAGGGTTAAATTAAACGTAATTAACTAATGTAATTTTTACCTCCTTAGTTGCCGTTGAAGCTAAGTTTTTTGCACCAATTCCAATAAAATCTTTGATTGTTATACCTTGTTGGATAGCTGATGAAACATAGATATTTTGAAGTAGATCTGCAGAACATCTTTCATAATATTTTTTTTGGATATCTTTTAAAGAAAAATAAACTTAATAAATTAATTTTACTTTTTTTAACTTTCAATGTCTTAGTACGAGCTGTTAAAAAATTTTAAAGCGCGACACCTTAGAGGTTAAGTTAATTGACTTACAATTTTGGTTATTGAAGTCATAAGTCATCTTGTCCTTGTTGTAAAAAGCAAAAAATGATACGATTTTGACTACTAAATTTCATATTATACAATCAAATATCAAAAAATTTGGCAAATTTATGAAAAAAAATTAAAGTCGAATATCTCGAAAACGGTTAGGTTTAGGATAGGGTGTATCATAGCTAAATCAGTTAGAAACGATGCTAACTACACGCCCTTAACGGATCTACGTCGACTTGTCCTGTAACCCTGTATAATATAACTGTGCATCCAAATTAGCAAAGAGTTTTCCGCAAAATTAATGTAGATATTATATTATATTTTATGTGAAAACCGCATGATGAAAATAAGTCAGTATAAAATTGCTATGAAGTTGGTAGTCACGCTAATGGATTAGATGGGCTATGATACGGTATTGGATGGCCAGGTTAAACGTTTTGTTTCCCGCTGAAAAAAAAATAGGTTATAAAATTTGAAAATTTTGTCTGCTTTAAAAAATAGCGTAGTTAGTAAAAAATATTTTTAAGTCACCTAGAACTTGTATAACATTGCATTTGCAATAGGAAAACTGACATTATTTTTGGTACTTTGCAGCTTTGGTACGGTGATAGAGCTTTTGTGACCAAAGTAAACAATATTTAATCGGAGAGTAACACTTTAGTGGATTTGTGTATTTTTGGTCGCGTGTTTTTTTTTCTACATTTTCTTTATCGTGTAAAAAAAAACATTTATATTAAACCGATTGTTTAATACATCGCATCGAAAATTACACGACAGAAAATACGCGTCATGTCGCAACACAGAGCATGAGCATGTTTGACCTCACCCTTAAGCCCAACTTATGATTAGTCCTCTGCGAAGACCACATAAGGCGCCGGATCTGAAGCTCGACAGCTGTCATTTCTGTAAATATAATTCGTGACGTTTGTGTCACTTCGCGTCACCTAAGTCGGATATTTGTGTCAATTTCGTTTGAGTTGGGTAGGTTATTTAATATCGCGCCAACATTATTGACTTTCTGGTGTTGTGACACGAAATATACAAAAATAACGTGAATAACAGCACGAAATTGCTTTTAAATCACGCAAACTTTTACAATTTTTAACTGATTCCATTATAAATTGGCGGTTATTTGTATTATTGTAGTAAAAATATAAAATCATTTCTAGATGCAAAGTATTTAGGTATTTATACAACTTTTAAAAATACATACTTAGTAGGTATTAAAAATATGTAATGTTCGTAATTTGATACATGAAAATACAGATATTAAAACACAAATAATCCTTTAAAGTTTTTTTTTTACTGCGGCGCAGCGACCCAAATTGAGTCTTGGCCTCTGACACTAGAGTACGCCATTTGGTCCTGTCCTGTGCGACTTCTTGCCAGGCCTCCACTCGCCACGCCATCAGGTCCTTCTCCACCTCGTCCCTCCAGCGGTACCTGGGGCGTCCCACCGGTCTTCTTCCGGTCATTTGCACCACAAACGCTCTTTTTGCCCCTCGATTCTCTTTCATTCGCTCTACGTGACCGAGCCAGCGGATTCGGTGGGCTTTGTATTCCCCGATAATATTAGGCGTCGCCACCAGGTTTAAACCTTTAAATAAACATTAAAATCGAAATAACTTTAACAAGATTAATTATAATAATACAACAAACATAAAATTAACAACAAAACTAGAAACAAAAAAAAAAACTAAAAATTTGTACTAATAAAAAGAAGACTTAACTACAAATAAAAACTATAAATAGAAAAACATCCCAAGGTCGTCCCCATCTGGCAGAGTACCTAGCAAACTGATAGCATTGCCTCATTGAATAGCAATAGCTATCCGTTGTGCCAGGTAGTTCCCGGCTCTGGGGTCTCGGGTGGCTTCAGTAAGCTTTTTGGAGTTTTCTTTAAAAAGCTTATATGCGCCCGGACCCCATGCGCCTAGGGTTTCCACCCCAAACGGTTCAAATATGAGGTCCCGCTAAGGTTCTCATACTTGCGCCGCTTGAGTTTCTCCGCATGGTTTGCAGCCGCGCCCGCACAGTTCGAGGTGCCCTGGGGAGGCGTCCCATATGGGACGGAGCAAGAGTATCGACACAAGTAGCGTCCCATACAAGAGCCCGTCCCACACTCCAAGGAACCAGGGTCATTCCATCAGGTCTCTTGCCATCATCGCGCACCAGACCGGAGGGCTCCAGACATAGCTGGTACACCGGCGGTGACAAGAGCCCGACGAATGAGGTCATTTAGACTGTGATGCCGGGAAATGCGTCCAGCGCTTCGTGAGCAGCACAGCCTGTGATAACCGTGGCTGTCTACGTTCGCGCCGCAAACACACTGATGAGGGACGACATGGGGGGCACCAAGACGTAGGGCAGTAGCTAGCCGAAATCTATTACGGCCCAGCAGTGTTCCAGTATTGGCTGACGGTAGTGCCTGCAGCCAAACGCCCGACTCCCACTTCTCCACAGCCAAAAGACGAGCCCGCTCTGCAGAACTGGAAGACGTGTTAAAAAGTCTATTCCGTACCAGTCTGCAGATGGGCTCGTCCCAAAGCCTTTGGGAAAATGTGTTCTCAGGCACATTGCTGCCGGCACTAGCAATGTCCCAGGCGTCCTTGGCCTCGTCCGCAAACGGGATAACTAACGGACAGGATGAGCGCTCTAATATTTTCAGAATTACTGCGTGGTTTGCGTGAACCGAGGACAAGAACGCTGGTAAGGCTACGTCAGACGTTTGTCGAATGCCCAGGCCACCGAATCGTACTGGAAGCGTTGCTTGAGTCCATGAGCGGTGGTCAAAATTTATATTAAGAATGGAAGAAAGCGTATGTTTTATGGTGTCGTCTAAACGTTTGAGGAGTTGGGGGAACTTCCAAAGTTGGCAACACCGCAAGACATACGTAAATTTTGGAACAAATAAGTAATATCGAATTAAGGTAAAAGCCATGTGACAGTTAATTTGGAGAAGACGGTCTAAATTTTCACTAAAATTTTGTAATTTATTGTTTATAAATTCCGGAAGGGAATTGTCTAGAATAGGGGAACCTAAGAGAAAAAGTGAACCTTTTTCGATAACTGATAATTGTGGGGCTACTTCTTTGAAACTGGATATAACGGCTTCTCTGTCCTCACAATTATCAGGGACAAAAAGTTCACATTTCCCAAAGTTCAATTCTAGGCCGATGTTTTGGAACTCATGGATTAGTCGTTTAGATACGAAAGTCGGAGAGTACCGTAGATGCATCGCTTCCAAGGGTTCCGTCATCCAAATACCAAACGTTGAAATTAATTATTGAGTCAAAATCCTCGAGATGAATTAAATAACTATTTATCATTAGAGAAATCATAACAGCCAAGCGCTACGGCGTAGCACGTACTCTACGTAAAGCGTAGAGACATCGCAAATTTTACTAGTCTGATTTTATATCGCGATTCAAATGTCATTTTTAGAGATCCGTAATATTAAAGGAACCCTTATAGTTTTGCTCTGTGTGGCCGTCAGTCTGTCTGCCTCCTTGTTGTTTGAAAGTTAATCCCCCCTGCCAATTCTAAACAATAAATTTAGAACTTGTTAGTTTCATTATTGACAGATCATGCTAAAAATTTAAAGTAATTTAAAGAAAACCTATTGTACGTCGATAGCTACTGTGTCTGCAACAATCTCCTTACAAGCTGTTGGTTTTTTTAAGTTATTTAAAATAATAAAAACTTTTTGATTCATAAGATTATAAAAATTGTTTGTTACATATTATGGGTGAGAATAAAACAAAGAAGTACATTTAGATCGTTCAATGACTCTTTATTTACACAGTGATGTAACTTACAAACAAATATTGAAATCACAACAGATTAATACAAACTTCCCTAATGTTTGCGCCACCGTCTCAATAAAACAAAACACATTATTGTATAGAATTTTGAATTATAACACGTTTTATTATACTATTTAAATCTTTTTATAAAACAACAATATTATGATATAATAACGTAATAGTTTTTATTCTATGCAGTCAAATCTTTAGACTAAGGCCGCGGATAAATATCATATTTTGTAATTCTGCTTTGAAAGTTTCTGAAATTTCTTTAATTGTTAATAATAAAAACAATACAGTTGGAAACAAAAGGTAAGGATCTATTTCATTTGTAATTAAAGCCTTAGTGTCTATTTATTTACAGGCGTATATAATGTACATACGTAAATAAAAATAAAATTAGTCTAATTTATAATTAGTTTGTGTAAAATTTATACATAATAATTAACGATGTCAGTTTCAAATACTGGAATACAATGGCTGTGTTCCGCGGAAAAAAGCGCTTGTTAGCACTAAAGAAACAAAAAAAGATTATCGGCCAGGACACGTTTGCTAACTTCAATACTGTTTACATAATCCGCTATTTTGCTTACGGTTTTTTGCTAGCGCTATTTGTCGCGGAACACAGCCAATCATAAATTAATTTCGTTATTCAAACGTAGAACTTAATATTCTTTAGGTAAAAAGTCTAAATCTATTCTGAAGGATAACAATTCGTATCCAGCTTATTTATTTACATTAAAGCTGGTTTAATCGGCATTAGTATTTTTAAATACATTACATACACCTGAATAGAATTTTGCTGGTTTAATACAAAATCTAGGTAGATTGTTATGTAAGAATTAATAAAATTAAAATGGTAGGTACACATTTTACTAAACTGCAAAGTACCCAATTGTGGACATATTAAGATTAGGTTGAAATTGATTACTTGCATCTTAAAATTTTAATTTTGAATATTAGTTATGAGCCTTGTATAAGTGACAGACGAATTCCTAAGTCGTATCTAAATCTAATGTAAATGTTCATAAATTTCGCTTTGGCAGTGCTGTAATTATGTTTTGAATGAAATTTCGACGAAGCAAATTACGTGTATAGTCTGACAGACACGATAACATGTGACTAAGGTCGTTTGTCCACCGGCACCCTCAACGAGACGTCAACGAGAAAGACATGACGGCGCCGAAGTAGCGATACATACATTTATACTGTTTGTCCACCACCATCATCAACGGGACGTCAACGAGAACGAGATTATTTCTAGTCGAGATTAGACTGACGTGACGGGCATGCGATGGATACACGTTTATAGTAAAGCTGTTTGTCCACCGCCACCCTCGACGAGACGTCAATGAGAAAGACATCACGGCGCCGAAGTAGCGATACATACATTAATAACGCGTTTCAAATGAGAATAGGAACGTCAATGACCTTCTTCTGTCAAATGTCACTTGAAAAGTGCGATTTTCATAAAAACTTATGTGCATATGAATACTAATAGTCTTGCATCGAATTTAAATGAAAACCTTAAATAGTAATCAATTATCAAAACATAAATTTAACTATCATAACAGCCTAAATTCGAAACAATATGGCATGGGCGTAGCCAGGGGGAGGGTTTAGGGGGTTCAAACCCCCTAAACCCTCAAAGTTCAAATTAATTTATGATTGGCTGGTCCATGTGGATGACCCATATACAGAGGCGTATTTAGAAATTTTGCGACCAATAAACATATTTTGCCGCCCCAATAACCCTATCTGAAAGATGATTATTATAAGTTATTTTAGAAAAAAAATCAACAGCCTAAAACAGAACTTTAATAATAACTTGTTCTTTATGTATGTGTTTATGTTATATGCGTTCAAACTGAGAAAGCGTGCGAATGTTTTTACGCTTTAACCTGTAAAATCTTTTAATACTTTAAACCCTGAAAGAATGTTGTACTTAAAAAAAAAAAAAAACTATAAAAAAGGGTTCGCGAACCTATGGCACGCGTGCCATCGAATCTCGAACGTATAGCATGCGACATAATATTTTGGGCACGTCACTGATCACAAAATTTTGTAATTATGTACTACGAAAAAAGTGTGAAATAGGTATTACATAACAAACCCTGATAAACCTAACATAATAAGTTAGTACCTGGGCCACCGAGTTTTGCTCGGTTATTGCTATTTATTGTAATATGGTGGTGTTTAGATGATAATCTACATAAACTTAAAAAGTAAAATGTGAACAATATACAATCGATTTCTGTGTTAGTAGGTACATTAACTACATTTTTTTAAACTTGTCTAAAAACAATAAAAATTAAAAAATCATATATAAACTTGAACATATTATTAAAGAAAACAATAATTTTACTTTAATTTAAATTACAAAATGACCCTATTTTGACAGTCTTTGAGGGTTTAAAATTTGAACAGATTTAACCTATTAAATAGGAAAAAAAATTTGCTCGCTCGCTTCACTCGCTCGCGTTTAAGATAAGGAACATAATATATTCTTTTGTAGCGATGCTCGTTTTAGCCGGTTCATTTTATGATATTTTTCCGAAGTTCACCGTTATTCAGTGTTTAAATTTGACGATTTAATAGATTTTAACCTATAGAATGGTCAAATTTTTGCTCGCTCGCTTCGCTCGCTCGTTTGGCTTACAGAACATATTACTATAAAATTTTGTACCGACTTTCAGTTTTAGGCTTTTGAGAATTGTATTTTTCGAATTACACAGTTTCAGGGTAAACCCTGAAAGACTGTGCTTTAAAGCTTAAACAGGTAAAAACGAAAAAAAATGGGCGCCCATTATTCTAATGTTATATATTATAAAATTATCCTATTTCTATAGTCTTTTAGGGTTGAAAGTTTGAACAGATTTAACCTATTAAATAGGAAAAAAATTTGGTCGCTCGCTTCGCTCGCTCGCGGTTAGCATACCTATAGGCTATTATATTATTTATTACCGTTGTATGTTCTGTTTTAGCCGGTTGATTTTATGATATTTTTCCGAAGTTCACCGTTATTCAGTGTTTATATTTTAGTTTAACGTTTGAACAGATTTGAACGTTTGAACCTGTAAAATAGGAAAAAAATTTTGCTCACTCGCTTCGCTCGCTCGTTTTTGGCTTAGGAAACGTAGGTATTATAAAATTTTGTACTGACGTTTAGTTTTAATCGACTATAGATATTTGTATTTTTCCGAATTACACAGTCTTTCAGGGTTTAAAGCTTAAAGAGGTGAAAACAAAAAAATATATTCAAATGTGCCCAGGACCTCGAATAGGTTAAAGACGGCCCTGGTTACTTAACGTACTTGTAGTCATTTTATTTTTTTGAACCCCCCCCGAAACTAAAACCTGGCTACGCCCATGCAATATGGCGTTACTCGATCCTATTTTCATTTGAATCGCACTATACGTCAACGAGAACGAGATTATTTCTAGTCGAGATTAGATTGACGTGACGGGCGTGCGATGGATAGACGGCTATAGTAAATGTAAGTTTCACTACTTCGGCGCCGTCATGTCTTTATCGGTGAGGTCCCGTTGACGGTGGCGGTGGACAAACAGCGAAACTCGAAGATTTGATAAATCGTTCAAGTGTGAAAAACAACATCCACATGCTTGGATTTATGTATGTAAATTGTATTGAACTTGCAAATGTCTTATTTCCTCATTTTCTCGTATAATAATTTAGTAATAGAATTTGGGGCAATATATTAATTGATGATAGTAGATCGACATGCAAAATTGTACAAAATTTCAATAAAACGTTGTACAAATCAACTAAAAATAACTCTTGCTTATTACGATACAAACTTTCTTTCTGTAGAAAACGTATATAAATGAAATAAGACTCTGAACTGGAAAAAATAATTCAAAAAGATTTTACTAGTCGATCGTTATAAATAAAACGTGCAATTTGATAGAAAATAGACATGTTATTTAAAATGTTCTTCGTCTATTCTCGATGCTGTTTACAACATTATAGTTAGTAATAATCTCGAATAAAATTTTAATCTTAAAAAATAACAAAGATGCAAAAAAAAATTACAATAAGAAAGAGAACGATATATCGGGCCGTCGCGACATGCTACCGCCATACATTTATCATTCAAAATTGGTATTTACAGGGACTGCCGATAGAAGTGAAAACTTAGAATTAAGTCTTAAAATTTGAAATTTCATTATGTTTAAACTAAAAGCATATACGCGAACTCACGAGATTTCACCCATCCAAAAAGCGTCTAAAGCGGCCGTGCACATGCACCAGTTATGAGCATTTCGGTGACGCGAATCTATAAGATTTTTCCTTACCAAAAAGTGCCCAACGCAGATAAAGCAGTTTTCACTTCATAAAAGTTTGGCGGTAGTAGATTGTGACGACACAAATCGTTTTGCGAGAAGGAGATAGGCAATATTTTTCATTTGCTTGTAATTTTTAGTCGCGTCAACCTAAACAACTGCTTCTTTTAGATTTATGTATCTCTATTCAACAATTTTTTTATTTAATTTGTAATAATGTGATATTCGACACGAGGCAACATCCCTATTACAGTTTATCGCTCGACAACATCATTTATAGAATTCGTCAGATCTCTTGGTGGTGTGATATGTGATAACATTAACTTTACTTTCAATTCATGACTGGTTTACATTAAATTATTCTAATAGTTTAGTAGTCAATTCATTTTAGCGTTAATTTTATATCAATAAGAACTTACAAGAAGAGCGAAACATACCATAGTAACATTTCGAAACAAACGTACACTAATCTCAAAATATATTATATGTATATGGTGTTGCTTCAAATTTGCCATAAAACAAAATATATACTAGCTACACATTTTTTAACTGAATCATTTATTTCATTATCAGACAACAGTTTGTGTTTAATAAGCAATTACCTTTTAAGCATGCCAAACAAACAATGATCAAAAATACACACGCACATCGTAAGTTCATCGCGCTGTGCGATTTCAAATACGAATAAAGTTAAAAACTATAAGCCTGATTATGTATCCTATGTTACCCGGGCCATTAGAATCATTGACCATTTACTAAAATCGGATCAGTAGTGTAGGCGCTTCGATGGAACAAACATAATATGTCCATTATACAGACATACAGAGACTGCTGAAATCAAGCCCCTCCTTTGCTGTAGTCGGGAAAAACTCGTCACGACGAAATCTTATCAATAATCAAGGCGATAAACGCGCAGCGCTTTAAATCTTTTGACAAACACGTCGTAGCGCGCGCTACGAGTGGCTCTGTAGAGGCGCTACGAAGTGCTACGGATATTGTAAAATTATTTTGCGTTTTGAATTTGCATGATTGCTATAAATTCATTGCTTCCGAGTAGCTTTTTAATAGTATACAATAGCTCCCTTACTAATAAAAATATTAATATTATTTTATACAATATAGCTTATACGAGTACATCGTTGCTGTCTTTGTCTAATACGTTGGAAAAGTCACCTGACAAACAAAGACAATATTGTATTATCCGTTGTGTAAATATTTTTATTGGTTAGGGGTGTTAATAACAACGTCTATTATTAAACTTGTATTATGGCAAAATACCAACACCATATATTGTACGTAATATAGTCATACAAACTGAGGTCAAATCTATCAATACTGAGCAACGATCAATATATTGTAACAACCAATAATTTTATTACAATATAAGTCTAACACATAGTTAACATAAACAATATTATTTACACAAAGATAAACCTACAAATCATCTAATTGTAAGAACACTTTTTATAATTGTCTATTTGTATATTTTCACAATTGAAAAAAACTTTACTAAACTTTACTATAGTTTATATTTTACCGTAAACTATTTGTTAAACAAATGTAGAACCGATGCTTTAGATGTGCTCATCCTGAACATCTGTTGAGAGAAAAAGAACATTAGTTTAATAATAAATATAGTTTTATAACACAAAAAGCATTATTATGTTTGGAAGAATAAAACTATAACTTTAGAAGAAGGTGTTTTGAAGATACGTGTTTTTACTTTTAAGCCATTGGACGTAAGTAACATTCATGCAAGGAAATCTCGTTTTTTTAAAATTAGTTAATGAATAAACGTTATAGTCAACCTAGCAAGAATGAATTTAGAATGATATAACATGAGCTTCGATATGGTTTTAGAAGTTAATGGTAGTATGGTATATTTAACACGGATGTGAAAAATACATTGCCTCTGACGAAAATGAATATATTTTAAAATGATTTTATTACAATGAAATTATGTCAGGTTAACTGATTTGTTAAATTATAAGTTAAGCTTTGTAAATAACAGTCAGCTACAAGATGGATTTTTAAAATATTATATTTTCTTCTCGTTCAGTCAGATGTTGACCAATTTTACTTAGCGTTAAGTTATGATAAGAAAATGACATGAATTTGACAGAGTACACAGGTGTCCATAAACAAATGGCTCGGGGGGTGCGCGGGGGTCTAGGTGCCATGCTGGGGGTACAGGGGTGTACAGACACAGGGGGTCAAACACGGACAACTACAGGATCGGAACAACTCCAACTAGATACTTACAGCTTAATCAAAAAAATCTCACCATAGCGCGTATGATCGTTTAATGATCTTTCTCTCCCAAACCGTAAGTAAATTTTGAAAAGAAAATAAACCAATTAATATTTACACAACGAGATTTGACTGCATGAATTACTAATCTAAACAATACGAGTACATCGCTAACCACTAGTAACTTGACTAGACTAAATTGTGCCGATTAGTAAAAGTGTCACCATGACTAGCTTCGAACATTAAAAAGCATAGAATCGTTGTAGTGAATCTTAGTACTAGATGTTTCGTCTTTGGACAGACGTAGCGGTAGGCTAAAGGGTTCATACGAGTAGTTACAAGATAACCTTTATATATTTATACTAGTAGTAATTCTAAATCAGTCTAGAAAGTTAAAGGTAGGGTATGTACAACACGAAGTGTGCGGTATGTCATGAGGTAGTGATAGATGCAGACAAAGGAGAAATGAACGGTAGGAGAGGTGTATAACTGTAAGTGTAACAAGTAGCTTCGATTGTCAAGGAAGTAAGAAGAGATTTCCACTCTCACAACCATGAAAATACTAAATAATTATATACTTATTTTAAAAATAATTGTTTGAATAAGTGTTATGTTTCATATATTATTATGTGTGTGAATATGTTGATTCGTGCTTTTCTTTAACTTAAAATACCACACCGAGGTATTTATAAAATTCTTTTAACAATAAATTTTCGGGAACATAAAAACAAGCCAATATAAAAGATGAATGAACATGTGAAACGAGCATAATTGTGAGTGTAACAAGTAGCTTCGATTGTCAAGAATAAGAATTCTACACTCACAACCATAAAAATATTCAACGATTTCAACAACTATGTATATTATTACTACTTTAAAAATAATTGTACAAAAAAATGATTGAATGAGTGCTATGTTTCATATTATTTGTATCTGAATGTGTTGATTCGTGCCTTTTTTTTAATCTTAAAATACCACACCGAGGTATTTATAAAATTCGTTTAACTGTAAATTTTCGGGAACATAAAAACAAGCCAATATAAAAGATGAATAAACATGAGGAACGTGCATTTCACTATGAATTTTTATTTACAAAACCTTTTATAAATTTTTAGTTTTTGCTATTTTTGTGCCGGCTGCAGAGATAAGAGGTATGCTTTCGATCGGAAAACAAGTTTTATGGCTGGATTTATTTCTTTAGAATGGCTTTCATAAAAATGTATAATTCAAAAGTGTTTGTAGAGTTACAGCTATGAACAGTTAGATATTATTTCTCTTGTATTGAGTATAAAATCAATATTGTTATAAAATTATGTGAGGTATAAATGATAACTTTTTGAGCAGGTAATTTAACTAAGCAGGTAACCTTTAAAGGTATCGGTAGGGTAAATACTAAATAGCATATAGATTTCAATTCGTAGATTTTAGAAAATCATCACGTCATTATCATGTAAAGACTGAGATAATAACGCGGTGTAAGAGTCGGATGAGTGCATCTACATTTTCTCAAATTTTACAGGTTTATCGCTCGATAAAACAGCAAAAATTTTACAAATCAAACTTTGAGAACTTTTTAATAGAGGTATTATACAATTTCCGAAGGATAACTGTAGGTAATGATATATTGGTACAGTAGTATATTATTAATAAAGTTTAGTTGACATACGTTAGTGTGGTCCAATTTTGTTATCAACTTATCATACTTTAATACGTCATTTGTGAAATTATTTTAAGTAACAAATAAATAAAACGGAACGAAACTTATTCATAATTTTAGTTCCTTAAAACTAAAAATAACAATAAAATTACGAATAATTACAGAACAGGGATGCGCAAATATTTAAATTTTTTTAAAATATTATTGCAGATATACTTTTGTATAGCTCTAACTTATATTAAGCTAATTAAAGCTCATTTAACGACTAAACTTGTAATACGCTTTTCTGGTTTCATTAAAAATTTGTGATAATATAATTATAGAATATCGTTTTGGTATAACATAAAGGACCACACTCGGATCCAATTTGTAAAAAAAAACTATTTTTGATTTTTTTGTAGATACGTTCATCTGACTCTTATACCGCGATAATACATGTAATATTATAGATTTAAGTATTAGAGACCAACATAAAAATAATCTTTTAGTAATAATAAAATCCTACATCACAAATTTTTCATCATGTTTCTATACTCATTGATACAGATTAATGGGGTCGTCAGAAAAATATTTGTAAGGAAGGAAATCTTTGTGTCATTAACTCCAAAAGGAAGGGAAAATAAATTATATGAAGAATAAGCCGAGATATAGACGCGCAGAGCGCAATTTGAAATATCTTTGTCTGTACCTCTGGAAATACAATTCTATTTTGCTGTTTTTTTATGCAATTAAATTAAAACATGAGGTTTGTGTTAAAATTATTATTAAGATTTACAATCACATTGAAATGAAGTGTGTTAATAATTATTATTATAGTAAACCTCTTAAATCTGCAAACGTTAGGCCAAACTAAATAAAGAAAAGTATGCAATTTTTCTAATTTGTGTCTAAAAATAAAGGTTACAATGTCAAAATCATTTTTATAAAGCGAGCCAAATAAATTGGACATGACCAACCGGCAAAAAAAATTTTAATCATTTTTGATATTACCCAATGGTAATTCGATATTGAAAAAAAAAAAAAACAGCCGCTTAAATATGTAGTGTGAGATTACAGGTAGCTCTCAGAGAAGTCGAGGTCAGATACGGAGGCTCGTGAGGATCTGGTGTAGTTGGTGGAAGTGCCGTAATCGGAGGTTGCCGTGGCCAGGTCCGCTATCACCGTACCTTGGGTCACGCCATCCGCCGCCGCCGCCTCCTTCTCAGCCAACTTCTGCTTAAGCACTCGTATCCTCTCTTCTTTCTGTGAAGAGGTAGGATGGTTAAAATTACTTTCTTATTAGATTAAAGTCAGTAATAAATAGGTCAGGTGAATATGACTCCTTCACTGTGTTGATGGCGTTACTTGTCATCTTTGCTAAAATGCTTCGCTGCAGATAGGAATTGTAATAGATCCTTCAGTAATAGAGTATATGCAAAGTTTTTTTATTGGATTTTTCGAAAGTATAAATAAGCTGGGAAATATTGTCCATGCAATGGAATATCTACGATCAACCGTTGACGAAATACACAATACAATATACATAATATAAGCATACCAATCTCTCAATCGGGCTAACATAATAGAGTTGAAATTTTTGATATATTGTTGCACGACAAAAAAAAACACAAAATGTAGCTTAAAAATGCATAGTTTCCCAGACATAAGACCTAGCTAGACCAATTTTTCATTGCTTGCAGCAGTTTTGAGACTATTATTATATATATACCAGATGTTCTCGTTTGAAGTATAATTTTTATGAAGTGAAATCTTAGTGTAAAATTCTATAATTAGACATTATTAACAAAGGAATTTATCTATTAAATTAAAATTTACTAAGGAAGAGCACAGTGTAATCGAGGCTTAAATCGCGTTCCCCCCGCGGTGGGTCGAATATTAAAACGTTTATTGTTAACTCCCCTGTTGCTCGTTAGCGATTCTGTTTGTTTGTTTTTTTAATTTTCGCATATTTGATGTTGTAAACTGAATAAATTATTTTATTGTTTGGCTCGCCCGAGGCTGCTTGTATCAAAATATGAAATAAGAAACAAAGTTACAAAAATAAACATTATTTCATACGTATACTTTAGCAAAAGGTAGATATTTCAAGCAAGCTTGTGCCTCATTTTTTTGCTATTTAGGAGCCCAAGTATAACATTTTGTCTCTCTTTACATCCTAATAATTAATAATATTATAAATGTGAAAGTTTGTGAGAATGGATAGATGTATGGATGGACGTTTGTTACTCTTTCACGCAAAAACTACTGAACGGATTTCGATGAAATTTGGTATGGTAGTAGTTTAGGATCTGGATTAAAAACATGGGCTACTATTTATCCTGAAAAAGTATTGTTCCTTTGGGATACTGTATTTACGCGGGCGGCGCCGCGGGCAGCAGCTAGTATTGTATAAAAATTAGATGTTGCCCGCGGCTCCGCCCGCGTAAGTATAGTATCCCTCGGGAACACTATACTTCTTCGGGATAAAAAGAAGTCTATGTTTTAATCCAGAGCCTAAACTACTACCATACCATATTTCATCGTAATCCGTTCAGTAGTTTTTGCGTGAAAGAGTAACAAATATCCATCCATCCATACATACATCCTCACAAACTTTCAAATTTATAATATTAGTAGGATCTAAATTCTCTTTGTGTAAGTAGTCTGAGTAATCAATAGAAACAATCTGCACCGGACGCATTCAATTTTAATCAAACGCTGGTAGGTATTTGGAGGCGAGCCATGCCTTAATGGACGATGTCCAGAACTGATCTCTGTATGTAACGGGGAGATAATAGCTTAGATACCTGACATAGCCTCAATCTGTGTCGTTCGGAAAGTGCTAATAAGAAGGTACCAGTCTTTAAGATGGACTTAGTTTTCTAATCTATAGCACAGTGCTGCACAGTGACCATGCAAAAATACTTGAATTAACACAATTTTGTATTCTCTATTGCGTTTGTTCTAAGGAATATTATCTTAGATTAAATATTACAAAAACAAAGCACAAGAAAACACGGCACAGAAATGATCTAAAATAGCGCAATTGATTCGAACGGAACAAGTTAGCGGCCGTTAACAATTTTAAGCAATAAATAATATCTCCATTTTCAGTGGAGTTAATAATAGACTGAGATCCCAGACCCGCCTGAATACACTTACAGCCTCTGATAAATATAAATACCCGATTGTTTAAGGGTTAGTTCAATTCTTAGGTACAGAGAGTCAAGCGTTTTCATCCTAATCGGTGTAGAATTAAATATTTATGATATAAGCTTTCCACCCCTTTCATTTCTTCAAAATTTTAGGGATGGAATTTTTTAAAAATTCCTTCTTTAGGTAAAACTGTACTAAGCGGCCGTGGAGCAACTCGTACGTCTATATTATGTAAGTTAGTGAGGACATCTCCTTTTATATAATACTTGAATTAATTGCCGGTGGCTTTGCCCGCGTGAAAATTGTATTTAAACTTTCAGTCCCTATTTTACCCTCTTGGGGGTTGAATTTCGAAAAATTCTTCCTTAGTGGATGCCTTCGTCATATGAGAAATACGTGTACAAAATTTCAAACTTCTAGCCTTAGCCGTTTGGCCTGTGCGTTGATACATAAGTCAATTAGCTTTGTCTTTTATATAATAATAATAATAATATCGTTTATTTCCGAGAAATTGGTGTACAGTGTTCTTAAGTCTAATTAGTTTCACAATTTCTACCTCTTTAGAGGTGTGGAAATATTATATAATAATTATAGATTAATGTCTTTCAAATTATACATAAATTATTTAAATCATTTAAAGGTTACATATAAGAATTCAGAGTAATATTGATAATAATAGGCATATAAAGGACACATCAAGATAATTAATAATTATAAAACAATAAAGCACAATTATTATAGTAATGTCAACTGTCAATACAATACAAATATATTAAACCTAGTAAACATTTTTTATATTTTTATTTATAATTTATAATTATTTAATGTCAATTTTTTTTGCATTATTTAAATATTCAAAATATTCCTTATTACTATAAAAGCATTTGTCCAGCAACTAATTTAATAGTATTCTTTTAAACTGACTTAATACAGAAATATCTCTAATGTCTTTGGGCAACATGTTGAAAATTTTTATTGACATACAATAGCTGTTATCGCTGTATACTTGTTTTTTCTGACGAGGCACACAAAGCTTTTTGCTATCCCTACTTGTATACCTAGTTGTAGTCATATGGGTCTCAAACAAATGGCTATGTTTTTTCACAAATATACATGTCTCAAATATATATTGACACGCTAATGGAAGGATTTCTTAAATAGCGGCTTACAGAGAGCCAGGTATTCCGCATTTGCTAACGCCCGTATACATTTTTTTTGTGTGAGAAAAGCATTGTTTATATCTGGTGAGTTTCCTCATAAAACAAGTCCGTATCTAAGGATAGACGATACATATCCGTGGTATGCTGTAAGAGCTGCATCTTGTGATACAGTATTTCTTATTCTCCTTAGGGCAAAGACGTAACTGTTTAATTTACTACATACTTTTGTGATATGATCTTTCCATTTTAACTTTTTGTCCAGTATAATACCCAAGAACGATGCTGAGGTCACACTTTTAATTGTGTTTTTACCGTTGATTAAGTTTATGTCATCAGTATTAGTCAAATTGTCAAATTTAATTATATTAGTTTTATTAATATTTATATGTAAATAATTTAGATTAAGCCATTTTGTAATATTGTCAACTTCAAATTGTATTTCAGCGTCAATTTTATTTTTATTAGATTTAATTAACAAGGTTGTATCGTCAGCAAACATATAGCAGTCGTGTTTAGTGGCATCTGGTAAATCATTTATGTACAGAAGGAAAAGTGTTGGACCTAATACTGCCTTGAGGGACGCCATTTTTAATAATTTTATAACTAGATCGATGTCTGATTGCGTAATGTTTGACGACATTGATTTCGTGACTTCTGTACATTGTGACCTATTTTCCAGACATGACTGAAACCAGTTAAGCGCGTTGCCCCTAATTCCGTAATCCTGTAATTTTTTTAAGAGTAGATCATGGTTGACAAGATCAAAGGCTTTGCTCATATCTAAGAAGACGGCCGCTATATTTTCATTTTTGTTAAGTGCTTCTGTTACTTGCTTCACAAGGGAAAAGCACGCCAGGGCTGTTGAACTTCCTTTGGTAAAACCGAATTGTTGCTTACTTAGGCCCACTTGCGCCAATCTGGGTTAAAGTTAACCTTGGATTAAAATATCATGCTTTCTCTTTCACAAATACGAAGAACGAGAGAGATACATGATTTTTAACCCAGGGTTAACTTTAACCCGGATTGGCGCACGTGGGCCTTAATATATTATTATGATTTAAATACGATATACGATAAATTTAATTTGCATAGCCCTCTCAAAGATTTTAGAAATCACAGATATCAGCGTCATGGGTCGATAGTTTGACATGTCTGTTATATCTCCTTTTTTATAAATCGGTTTTACAATTGACTGTTTCATTTGACTTGGGAAATATCCTTGTTCAAAGGACAGGTTTATAATGTGAGATATTGGTGCATTTATATATCTTGCAGACAGTTTTAAACTTTTTGTATTAATGTCATCATATCCGCTTGCTTGAGTATTATTTAGGGAATTTATTATTTTGTAAATGTCATTAGGTACTAGTGGAGATAGATATATTGTGTTAAGTTGGCTATTTTTAAGAACGTAATTATTATATTTAGGATGTTTATAGTTTACATTATTTAAATTATCATTATTTTCTTTTATTCGATTTTTAATGTCAATGTAATAGTTATTAAATAATTCCACAATGTCCAAAGTTTTTGTATATAGCGTATTTTTATGTTTTATTAATTCAATGTTTCTTTTATTAACTTTACTGTCAAAATTTCTATTAATTATTGCCCATGTTGCCTTGCATTTATTTTTTGATCTATTTATGTACTGACTATTACATTTCTTTTGTGCTGTATTTATACATTGTTTTAAAATTTTAGTGTAGTTTAGTTATTTTTTCCTCATGTGATTTTTATGAAGGGCTTCGTGGGTATATTTAAGATAGAGGTTTCTTTTTACAACACACAATTTTTTGATACCTTTTGTTAGCCAGCGCTTTTGTGTTGAACTATTAGTAATTTTTACATTTATTTCCGGAAAACATAATTTGTAAAACAAGTCGTATAATTCGTAAAATGATCTAAACGCCTCTTCACATTTCGTATGATTATAAACCTCTGTAAAAGTTTAGGAATGTAGACATTTTAAAAATGTGCGAATATTTTCCTTGCTGAAGTCCCGTTTTTTTATGAAGTAGAAGTTAATATTATTTACTTGTGTGTTTATATTGTCATCAACTGTAAACGTTATTGATTGGCCCGTCTCATGATCAGAGAGAGCTAGATGATGTAAATCCGTTTTGTACCTGGTAATGTTACTAGCTATTTGATCTATAGCAGATAGGCCTCGTGTAGGTAAGTTTATTTTATTTCCATAATATGGTTGAGAAGAGTATTTTTTAAATCTTTTGTATCATTTGATTCCTTTAGTACATTAATATTCCAATCACCGCAGATAATATTTTTTTTGTTATTTTTATTATTTAAATGTGTTAGTAATCTTTCTAGAGAGTTAATAAAAATCTTAACGTTTGAGTTTGGCGTTCTGTAAATACAAGTGATTATAACGTTGTAGTTAAGTAATTCAATACCGCAACATTCGAATTCACGTTATTTAGCCAAATTTTTAGTTATATCGAGTACATTATATTTTAAACCTTTTTTTAGTAAAATACAAGATCCTTATTTTATATATTATGTCACCTTAAAATTGTAAAAACCGTTAGATTGTAAAATAACTAATGAAATTATAAAAATATGTCAAAAGATTCCTAACTATAGTACTTATATTATTTATAATCTAACGAAAAATAATGTGTTAAATTATATGCAGCATATTCGCGTCACAAGTCTACCAACATTTTACAATTTCACTAGTAATATTACAATCTAACGGTTTTTACAATTTTACGGTGACATATATAAATATAGGTACATATATAAATACATATATATACATACATATATATATATACATCTAATCAGTAAGGCTTTAAGTGTAGTCAGGCGGGCCTAGGATCTCAGTCCATAAACAGAGCTCACAAATTACCCTCAGCAGCTGCGATACAAGGCCAACGAAGTGCATTTTACTACTTTGATCTATTTGGGCTGCGGTGCTGGCAGGCGACCAACGGTCGTAAAACTTGTAGCTATCACTGATACTAACGCCCAAGGCTTTATGGCTTTGATGTGATTGAATTGAGTTGTATGGATTAATTTTCTTTTCTATATTCCCTTGTGTGTGTTTATTTTACTGTTTTGTCTAATACTGTGGTCGTTTTGTAGGGATAATAGCGCTGTTTGTCCTGATTGTGGATATTAAATGTGGGCAAAGACGAGAGAATAACAGATCTCAATAATCCTACTACTAATATAAATGTGAAAATTTATTAATATGTATGTATGGATCGATGTATGTTTGTTACTCTTTCACGCAAAAACTACTGAACAGTTTTTGTTAACATTTGGTATGGTAGTAGATTGAAGCATAGCCTGCTTTTTGTCTCAATAAAGTACAGTATTCCCGTGGGAAACTTTGCTTAAGTGAGCGGAGCCGCGGCAAAAATCTAGTACCTACACTACGGCCGCTGTAGGTATCTTGACGGGTCTGAACATAGGCTCTGCGAACTTTAGCGCATGTACCACTCGTGAAGAAAACTGTTATTGTATTATTTTTATATACCTATGTACTAATAAAATTTCCCTAATACAGTTGACCAATTATTACAAATAAAATAAATACGAAAACACTTAGAAACAGTTATTGCGCAACCTTCTGCGCGAAGTTCAGACTCGCCAAGATACATCGGCCATATTGTACCTAATGTTATAATCACCGCGAGAGGTATTTCCTGTAAGTAATTATTGAAAAGTTAAAAAAAGATTTGTCTACATTTGTGTATTTACAAATTACTTAAACATACGAGACTTATATCGCTTTGACTATAATAAATAAGTTCTCAAAGAAATCAGATACTTTTCCAGATAATCCTAAGCAGAACTGAAGATCTGATAATTACAAGAAAAGTTTGTTACAAAAGTAACGATATGAGAGAAGTCCCAATAAAATATGAGCCGCTAAGTAATCGTGTATCACGTTACATTGACACATTCCCTATTATCTCGTCGAGTGTTTGTCGCGCGACAATAAATAACGATTAGATCTACAAACTCGCCCAATCAAAATAAGTTACATTTTTTACTAGCTTTTACCCACGACTCCGTCAGCGTGGTATAATAAATTCTAAGGATTAAATTTTTTGAGCTCCTATTTCTAGTCTGTTTTGTATTTATTGTATTAACATATCATATATTATATTATAAAATATCGACAGATTGTCAAATACAAATTTCTCCTTACAATTGTACGCATTATTTTTCGTTATAATTATTAGGAAAAAGCAAATAAATATGGCGGCGCACTTGCCGTTTAACCAATCGGCTTGGTAAATATTACAATATTATAACGAAAAAAAAAAACATGTAAAATTGTAAGAAGAAATTTTTATTTGACAATCTGTCGATATTTTATAATATAACTAGTAATATTACAATCTAACGGTTATAACAATTTTACGATGACAAATATACATATTTCGCTCAATTACATTTTATTATTAGTAGGTAACAATATATCAAAATCTTTCCCGTTATATCTATCGGAAAAATAATGAAATTCCTCACGCAACTTCCCCCAACTTGTATCGGAGATATTACTTGTATATATCTTTGTTTGTTTATTTGTTTGTATTTTATGTGCCGAAATGTCGCCGCTTCTATTGTTACTTTGCCAGATTATTATTACTTGCACATGCGAAATCATGATCATCATCCTTACATACGTCAAAACTTTTATGCTGAACTATATTTTGCAGGCAGCTGTTTCTTTTCGAGATGAAAAGTAGGTAGCCTATATTATGGTAGCCTACCCATACCAAATTTCATCAAAATTTGTTTAGTAGTTTTTATGTGAAAGACAAACAAACATCTATCTGTCTATCCATCTACTCTCACAAACTTTCAGATTTATAATTAGTTTATGCTGAATGTGGATCTACCAAAGTATATAGTTATATACCTAAATTATCTCTACAGTTAACCCGTGTTAAAAGTTAAACCTTAAAGATACGACATCTCTGATCTCTTGCAAGTTATATCATCTTACTTTTTCTATCCTATTTCAAATCATTTCGATGATAGACTAATTTTTACTTCTAAAATGAACCAATCTATAACACAGATTTTAACATAATTTAAAAAATGCATTCGTAATTAAAACTTATATTATTCTCGAGATGATACTTGAGTCATTTTATCTCAAGTCAGCAGTAAGTAGACATTTAAATAAAATTTTAATTGCTTCATTAAAATTATTTTCAAGCTTTTAAATTAATATTTGTTGACAGGGTGGTTAATTAAGAAGATAACAAGTATGTCCTCTAATGACATTATAACTTAAGAATCTTTTAGTAGATGTTGAAGTATAAAATACTTAGAAAACTGTTTTAAATATGATCAGACAATACTAGCACGCAAGTTGTATTCGTACTAATTTATTATTATAGTCTATTCGCGTTAAGATGACAGTGAATGATGCATGTACAGTGTACATAATTATTATGTCAAAATTGATCTATGACGCAAAAGCCGTGTTCACATCCACCAATTAAAGTAGCCATTTTGACGTATTGTTCACTGTGTTCTTAACGTCAATATTTTTATTTTTTTATTAGGGAAACCCTACAGGGATCCTGATGTAAAAAACTCACTGGCAATAAGAACTTTTAAGGAAAGTCAGCCACGCGGCATACCCTTACCCACGCGGAGACACCACTGCACTAGCTCCATGGGAGACACACAATGTGGTAAATGCGGAAATTATTTCACGCTTTCTTTTCTTTGACGTAATGGTATCTCTAGTCGAGCCTGCCTATCCGTGCCAATGCATAGCTTTCCAACGTTTCTAGTCGTGTCATCACTCTGATTAAATTTGGCCCATTTGTGCCGGCACGAATGGGCCGGCTCGACCCGAGAAATACCACGGGCTCACAGAAAACCGGCGTGAAACAGCGTTTGCGCTGTGTTTCGCCGAGTGAGTGAGTTTACCGGAGGCCCAATCCCTACTCTATTCCCTTCCCTACCCTCCCCTATTACCCTATTCCCTCTTATAAGGCCGGCAACGCACTTGCAGCTCTTCTGATGCTGCGAGTGTCCATGGGCGACGGAAGTTGCTTTCCATCAGGTGACCCGTTTGCTCGTTTGCCCCCTTATTTCATAATAAAAAAAAAAGATTACCATAGCGATGAGTTTCTGCAGCTCCTCGTTTTCCTGCACGAGTTCCCGGTAGCGCTCCTCGTCGGCGGGGGCGGAGCCCGAGCCCGAGCCCCGGCCCGGCTCCACGCGCTCCGTCGGGTGCCGGATCACCTCTATCACCTGCGGAATACACACTCATTAATAACATGTAGGTAATTACTAATTGGGTATTTTCCCAATTTTACATGTAATTTTTTTATTTTAAATAAATTAAGAAATGATTAGGTATTATTACAACTTGATGAAAGTAAAAAGAATTAGGATTTTATGTGTAGTTTTGTAATATATGCATTTCAAAACCATTTCAATGAAATTTTTTTTGAAACATTAGTGTATAAAACCTACATAATTAGTTTACTAACATCAAATACAAAGAGATTTACTATGGTATGTATCAACATAAACTCGCAAAATTACGAGATAGCAGAAATTGTGTGCGTATGGCCATACATTTCGTACATTTTATTACTAACATGTGACGTCACTTAATACTAGTACGACTTATAAATGAGGCGTTTTCACGAGACTCACAATGATGCTTCAAACAATCCACAATATCTTTGAAAATTTTGAATACTATTCCTTTTGTAAACTGTCTTATTTTTCAGAGCACTATTCATTTATGTAATATCAAATTCAGGAAAATACCGTATTATAGGTACTCTGTTCAAAATTAAAAGTACACAAAAGTATGAAATTCGTCCAAAAACAATGTGTAATTGTATTTTTTTAACATTATGCCGTCCTAACCATCTAGGCCGTTATTGCTTCAGCGACTAATAGTAATAATCGTAGGGCTCTATCTTTGACGCAAAGACTGAGTAATGAGCTGTTGATGAGAGCAATCTAGAAGATATTAGCTGTACCTCAAGTAAAATTGGCCTAAATACTGAGAGGAAACGTAGTGTTAGTGACAAGTAGACATGCCCGTTAACATTTTCAGACGTGGCCAGCAAACTCTTTTGCATTCATATTTCACAGTGTTGCGCCCACACTGTGGCCGTAAAACGCGTCTTATGATTTTTTTACATAATAGGGTGACACACCCAATAGGGGATCGGACAACATCTGAAATATGTAGTTACGTTAATATATTCAGAAATATAGAGACATTACTACTTGGTAAATGTAAAAAAATCTATTATTCTATATGTAGTTTACTAATTAAATACATTTAAAAAGTACCAAAAAAAAATTTTTTTGCGGAATTGGTAAACAAAACCTACATCATTAGTTTACTCACATCATATTCAAAAACATTCATTATGAGAAGTATGAACGCACAAATATGAGAGATATTTACAAATATATTCCGGCGGCCATATACTTCATATACTACTTCATATACTATAACCTACAAGTGACGTCATTTGTAGGTCGACTTTAGTATGGAGCGTTTTTAGGAGGATCGCGAAATTTTTTATACAAATCGCTATATCTTTGAAAATATTGAGTTTCTTCTGAGAAGTTACTCATATTTAAGAGTACTATTCATTTATGCAATAAAAAAAAATTAGTCCGATTGCCTATTGCTAGCACTGTACCAAATTATCAACGATCCGAACAAATAGTAGAATTATAAGCTTCTCATTAATTAATTTTTGTTACCACTTAATAAAAACAATAATCTGGAATCTACTGCCAGCGAAACCATACTTTAAAGTTTAAACTATAAAGTATTTTCTTCTTTAATAATCGAGGTTAAATTTGGACCATCTCTTAAAGTGCTGATAATTGGTGCTTTCACCATCATAATCATCAAAATCCGTTCAGTATTGAAAGAGTAACACATCCATACTTAACAACTTTCGCATTCATATTTATAGTAAGGATAAAATCTAATGAGTAAATTATAAGAAATCCCATTAATTTTATTTTATTATTTTATTATTAATTATTTCAGAGTTAGCAGAGCTCCCGTTAAAAGTAAATTTTAAAAATAATAAAACAACTAATATAGTGCTTTTATATATATATTATTAAAGATTAAGACATAGTGAACAATTTAATATAATACAAAATAGTGAATTGAGCTTACTCAACATAAATACAGTGATTTAAACTATCGTGTGACAGTCAGCTGTTTAGTGCGTACCCGCTGTAATTTGAACTCCCTAACGTTCGCCGATACCTAACTGTGACTAACCGTACGATAATTGGTCAGTAATATATATTTGTAATATAAAAGTCACTAAAATGCCAAATTTTAGATGTACCTTGTGCGCGAAATTCGCCAGCTTCGCAGATAGCGCCAAGTGTATCAAGTGCATGGGCATGTTCCATCGCGGTTGTGCCAAGGGATACGACCCCCGGAATACGGCAAAATGGTCTTGTCACACATGCAAAACACCAACACAAAACACTGGCATGCCCGTGATTGATAGTCAAGTTTCGCCTATGGATTCCTTTCTCGACGCGAATCAGGCTGTATCACCGTCTAACCCGCTTGCTGAAGAATTGAGACTCCTTCGTGAAGTGATCACAACCGTCCGCGTCGAGATGGAGTCCCTTAGAAAGGAATTTATTAAACTTAACGCCAATGTAGGCGAATCCAACAAGCGCTTGGATGCCGTCGAGCTTCGCGTGGCCGCAGTCGAGGAGCGGCTGAACGTGCACGCGTCTGATCGCGCGCCCGACTCGGCGGTCACTGATCTTATCGGTCAGCTGAAGGCCCAACTGAATCAACGCGAGCAGGAGAGCCTAATGAACGACATACAAATTACGGGCGTTCCAGAAATTCCTGGAGAGAATGTTGCGCACATGACATGCTTGTTAGTGAAAAAGGTAGGCATTGACATCGACGAGCGCGAAGTGGTTAGCGTCATGAGAAAGGGTGCCAAAAAAGCAAACACCGTGGGCGAGCAGCAGAGACCCAGACCGATTATTGTCCGCTTGGCCCGTAGGGCTGTACGTGACAGTATTCTTAAGGCGGCTCGCGTGCGACGTGGCCTGGACACCTCAGGCATCGTGGAGGGCCAGCCGCAGCGCATCTATATGAACGAGCACCTGTCCAATTTTAACCGCGCATTATTCTACAAGGCCCGTGAGGAGGGCCGCCGCCTGAGCTGGAGGTACGTTTGGACACGAGGTGGGCTTATCTTTACTCGGCGCGACCCAGGCTCCACGGTTCACCGAATCAAAACGGACCATGACCTAAGTCGAATTTTTGGCGCGGGTGTTGTTGGACAGTAGCTTATTTTAATATTGTTCTAATCTATAAGTATCTGTTAGTTTTAATCTTTAGTGCATATTTCTCAAAAAATTGTTTAATTTTTCAAAAGTTTATGCTGGTATTAGGATTTAATTTAAATACTTTTTTATATACATATTACATGATTCTGTTAGTTATAAGATTGTGTGCAACTAATAGTAGTGATCTTACTTTGTCTTGGTATTGTTGTATCAATACTGTGTCAGTGATACAATTGTCATGGGTATGGTGGGGTAGCGATTTGTTTTATCCATATTATAATTATTATTATTTTAGTAATAACGTTCTACTTATACTCGTAATACGTGTCTGCGCGGTCACGGCACCAAAAGCAAACCTTCAGATGAATAATATCAATATCTTTGTACCCGTGTTATTATTTCATAATATATATAAACATTATACCTACCATTATTATGTGTGTATATTTTTCCACTATATCATGTGCGTATTTACAGAAAATTATTATATCTTATTATTTACATATTTTTTCAGTACATATATAATATTTATTTTGATTATTTATATCTTATATAATTTAAATATAGATAATACATCATTACACTTTAAAAATGTATCACAATAAGAAATTAAAAATTGGTCTTATAAACCCAGGCTCTCTTGGCACTAAACACGATGAGATGTTAGTAGCTATTAACAGACACAATTGTGACCTGATTGCAGTTAACGAAACCTGGCTGCGACCGGGCGAGGAAGGTCGCGCGCCTAGGGTGCCGGGTTATCGCCTTGTACATATACCGAGGCCCGAGTGCGTGCGCTCCCGCGGGGGTGGAGTGGGGTTTTTTATAAAGAAAAGTCTAAGCGCGCATACAATTAAACACGTTACTACAACACCGAACGTGGAACAAATGTGGCTATCTATGAAAACCAACGGCAAGGTAACTTTGATAGGTACGGCGTATAGACCCCCCTGGCTATCGGCTAAATTATTCACAGAAGCTCTAACCGACACAATTAGCACCCTACCTAGTCACGATTTTTTGTATTTACTTGGTGACTTTAATATAGACTACTTAAAGACTAATACAACGAATTATAAACTTTTGGACGAATTCCTGTCTATACACCGGCTGCGTCAATGCACTTCAGATGCCACGCATTTTACTACGGATACGGAAACCCTACTCGACCTGGTCTGCACTAATGCTGACCTTGACCGAGTCTGTGTAGACTATATACCCGATTTGAGTAGCCATGCGTTCTTAACTTTTGAAATCAACCTGCCTAAAATTAAAACGACAGCTAGAAAAATTATCTACCGACCTATAAAGGATATTATACCTAATGACTTCGAATATTTAATGAACTCAATTGACTGGCAATATATTAAACAGTTGTCTAATGTTAACGACATGGTTCGTGTATTTACTGACAGCATTCTGTGGGTATTCGATTTCTTATCCCCGGTTAAAACAATTTACATAAAGGAACGCAGCTACCCGTGGATAACTTACAATATTAGGCAGTTGATGAAACGGCGCGATGACGCACATAGGCGTGCACGTAGTACTAAAAATGAGTCTCACTTGCGCTACTACAAAGACCTTAAGCGAGAAGTATCATGCGCGATTAGTAGAGAGAAGTTAGCTTATTTTGATGTCTACATTAATGCTAATATTGAGTCCCCTAAAGTTATGTGGAAACATCTCAAGAACAACATAAATTCAAATAAACCTAATTCAGATTTAATACTACCAAATAACCTCTTTGATCCAAACCTTATTAATATTCACTTTCTAGACGTTCCTGGCCCTAATGTCATACCTGACTCTACGTTTACCTTTTTTGACAACAATACGTTCAATTCTTCCAAATTTAAATTTTCTACAATCGATGATAGTGATGTCTTAAAACTACTCAAGTCACTTAAATCGAATGCTATGGGTGCTGACCATATCAGTTTAGACATGTTGTTAATGTCTAGCCGTATTCCTAGTTGCCTTAGTGTCATTACTAAAATAATTAACTTTTCACTCACATCTCATACCTTTCCTACGCTATGGCACTTGGCAATAGTTAAACCACTACCTAAAAAAGATAACGTGTCTGAACTGAAGGATCTCAGACCTATTAGCATACTGCCGTGTATCTCTAAAATACTAGAGAAAGTGGTATGTGGCCAAATGAGCTCGTACATAGAGCTGAACAACATGTTACCTGCGGTTCAGTCGGGCTTTCGTAGAAGGCATTGCACTACCACTGCCTTGATCGATGTCGTGGATAATGCAATTGCCGCACAAGACACTGGAGAGGTCACAATTTTAGTCCTACTAGACTTTTCGCGTGCGTTCGACTCAATTAATATACCCTTGTTACTAACTAAATTAAAATATTACGGCTTCGAAGATGAGGTAATTGCTTGGTTCTCAGATTTCCTAAATAATCGATCTCAAATAGTTGAATTAATTGATAATAACGGTTCAATCGTACGTTCAGATCCGCGCAGCGTAAAGAGGGGAGTACCCCAGGGGACAGTGGTCGGCCCTGAGCTGTTCTCGTTGTATTGCGCAGATATCGTTCATTGCATTCGGTTCTGCAAATTTCATATATACGCCGACGACATCCAGCTTTACATAACCTTTAAGGCAAGTAATATGAGCGAGGCTATAAACAAGCTTAACGACGATCTGGCGCGTATTAGCGAATGGTCAGAAAGCAATGCTCTGGTACTTAACCCCAGCAAAACAAGATTTATGGCACTAGGTACCAAACATCAAATTCAAAATATTGCAGTCAACCAGCCTACTATACATATCAGGGGTCAAACTATCGAGCGAGTATCTGTAGCGCGCAATTTAGGTGTGCTAATGGACGAGGGTCTTAAGTTTGAAATGCATGTGGCTAAGTCGGTAAGTAGGTGTTTTTACAGACTAAAGCTACTATATAAAATCAGAAACTTTATCCCGGAACGTTTACGTAGCACTCTGTGCGAAACTTTAGTGCTCTCTAACCTAAACTACGCAGACGCTGTCATGGGTCCCTGTTTGCTCTCAAGGTCCAAATGTCTCATACAGAAGGTACAGAACGCGTGTGCTAGGTTTTGTTGTAACATCCCTCCGCGTGCCCACGTAACGCCATATATAAATAATAATTTACGTTGGCTTAAAATGGATGGCCGCAGAAAACTGCACTTCGCTACACTGCTGTTTGGTGTTATTAAATTTAAGACTCCTTCCTACCTTTTCGACAAATTACAGTGGGCTAGCGAGAGTCATTTGACAGTGACCACCAGAGGTTCTGCATATTTGCTTATCACTCCGCGTCATCGCACATCTGCATTTAGGGGAAGCTTCAGATACCTGGCAAGCAAGATCTGGAACAACCTTTTGCCGCCATCTCTCCGGGCTCTGAAAACCACAAATACTTTTAAACTAAAATTGAAATCTTTTTTGTTCCAAGAACAACACAGTACTGTATCGTTAACATAATAATATTCAATAGTTCAAATTTTTTCTAATTATAAAATTATACTAACATTGTAAACGAATTATTATATTAACTACCTATTTTGTTATTAATAGATAAATATGAAAATATAATCTAATCTAATATATATCTATCTAATAACTGATAAATAAAAATATATAATCTGTATAATATGTTCCTTTTTTTATTCTATTTAACACTATGTAACACTTACCGTTCGCTGTGTAAGCCGAAATGTGGAGGTAACTGGTGAGTTCACAGATGCTTGCCAGGCATACAAGACTGACATACTATTCTTCTGTTTGTTATGTTGTGCTTTCCGTATGAAGAACATGCTAGGTATATTTTGCAGCCGACCTGTCCAATCCCAATTATATTATTAAGTTTTATAAGTTAATTTTGTATCTCACGGCTCACCTGAAAATATTTATTCTATGTATTTATATTATATGTACTTTAAATTAGTATTTCTACCATATCATGTAATAATATATGTGCATAAATATATTATCTAACTTATTATACTACTATTTAATATGTTTATCGAAAACGCACTTACCATAGTTTTTACTATCAGCTATCTTTTGCGTAATATGTATGGTATGGTTGTGTGTGGGTTTGTTGCTATGGGTAAGTAACTACTAACTAGTAGGTACATTGGCGCGGGCGCTCGTCTGCGCGTGCTCCGCGCTCAGCATCATTTTTGCCACTGAAGCCGAGATAGCTGGCCGGGTAGCGTGATAGCCCCCATTGTCCCTAGCAATGAGTCACATGCACAACTTTTTATACTCAATTTCGTATTATATTATTATCTGTGCCCATACAGCATATTTATGTAATTGTTATATTATTTATATATACTTCTGAGGTTGCTTGTTTGGTCTGTCGTGCGTCATACGCTTGGGGGCCACGGAAGACCAGGTACCGCGGCGTGCCGTGGTGTTACACCTGAGTGGTCTCCATTTCGGATTTTCGACATTACATTGCCTATTTGTTTTTATTTCTTTTCTGTATTCTTTATTGTAGTTGTATTTTTTATGATGCTACTGTTTTTTTTTGTATTGTCCTGTAATGTCTAAAATTTTTCGAATAAAGATTTATTTATTTATTTTATTTATTTATTTATTTAAATTTCAGCACGTTTGTTTGCAATTCACGCATTAATTATGATGTATATGACTATTTTGTTAAGTGTTCCTCTCGTATTTTAGTAAGATAAATGGGATGACTGCGGCTCTGCTCGTCCATCCGACAACCTGAAGGATCATCCATCTTAATCATCAAATAGATAAGCCTGCATTGTTCTCGTAGACCGAGGTCTTAAGATGTCCTTACCACAAGACCACTATGCTTTGGGCATGATTGTCATTATGGAATAAGGCTTGTTCATAAAACAAGGTACATACAATTTATATTTCGCTATACATACTGTTGTAAATTAAACAAATAACCGGGACTCTATTTATTATTTATAATAATATAAATATATATAATAATTATTTTACAAGTACAATAGATTACAGACGGAATGTTAGAGCGAAGATGCGGATGAGTAATGACAACCAAAAATATTATGTTTCTTCTAAATTCAAAATTTCAAATACTTTTCTAAATAATTATTTTACAAGTAGAATAGATTACACACGGATTGTCAGAGCGAAGATGCGGATGAGTGATGACCACCAGAAATATGTTTCTTCTAAATTCAAAATTTCAAACACTTTTGTAAATAATTCATAGACGTATATTATAGACGAGGCATGTTGAGGCAAAAAGTGTCTCCAGTAAAATGGCCCCAATTTTTAAATTTTGGGGCCATTTTGACAGTTGAGGTTTGGCACTCGTGATCTTACCATTTCTACGTTTGCTTTATCCAGTCCGCATATAATTCATAAAATGCCGAGTAGTTGCGTAATTAAAGGCTGTAAAAACTATGACAAACTTGTAAAAAAGATATCTCATCACGGGTAATTATCACAATATTGTTTGTTACAATTAAAATACTTATGGAATTTTAAATAAATATTCAAAAAATGGCGGCCAACTATGAAAGAACACTGATTATTGTATGCGCAACAGTGAAAAGGTAACTTTGTAGGGACGTCATTTTTATTATTGATTTATTAGTACAGAAATAAGAGATGAAGTTTTTTTTATTTCAGTACCTAACCAAACCTAACCTTACCCGTCAGTATTCACATTTTTGATTAATTTAAATAAAATGAAACTAAGGTTTACTATTTATTTGATTTTTACATATATTTAAAAATATTATTTACCATCTGGCCTGACAGACGTTGTTCTGTGAATTATGAAATTGAATAAAAAATAACTACACTTGAAGGTTGTAAGCGTAGGTTGCTACACCCATAAGTCATACCCTACACCTACAACCTACATCTAGACCTACTACATACCTATAGTTGGTAGGTGGTAGGTTGGTAGGTAAACAGTAGTTACCCCACTAAAAACCTACAAGCTACATCTACTAGATGTAGATCACCTACAACCTGCACCTACTATCTATATCTACTCCTACAACAACCACCTACAATGTTCAGGGGCCAGCCGATTTAACATTATGCACTTTTGGAGAAAAAAAAAAAGTAGTATTTCTGAAATATTACTAAATGAAATGTTACACAAAATAGAGTACTTTGGCATACTTAGTTTATTATTTTATTCTTTTGTCTACCTTAGTGGACATTTGTTGTAAACATCGCAGCAATTTATAGTATTTAAATTACAGATTTCCCAATGATCCAAAGCGCAAAGGGCGAAATTTAGTCAAAACAAACAGAAATAAATTAATATAGGTACCTACTAAAACTCAATGAAATAAGTAGTTGGTTATACTTTTATCGTATGAAATACCTTCAGGACTAACAATACGACAAACACTAAATAAATAGGTATTCAAGTAACTATCCATCATAGTTACAACGAACACAAAACAAAAAATTTACTCATAGATCTAAACTCCCCTCCCGCACGCGCCTTGGTGACACCCACTTCGCAACGGGCCGTGCAACAGAAATCGTAATATTTTTCGCCATAACTTCAAAACCAAACATCCAATTTTAATCATTCAAAGACCAAATATTATCTACATAAACTGTACTTAGTGATGAAATAATTTATTTTGATAAGGACTAATAGCATAAGTAAAATAAACGCGTTTAAATATAGTACAAAAAAATTCAATAATTTATTTCTAAATTAAAAAATGGTTGTTGTGCCTCACTCGACATAGATAGGTATAGTGTGTCACGGACTTTTTTGTTGATATTTATAAGATCTGCAGTTAATTAGAACATTTTATGGTTCTATCTTTTATAGTTTAGGCAGCGTACGTAAAATAAGTAACTTTTCTGGTTGATTTTTACACCTTGTGTCCGAAAAACCCAAATATCTTACGGAACCCTATTTTTTCCAAAATAAAATTTAGCCTATGTTACTCGTGGATAATGTAGCTTTCGAATGGTGAAAGAATTTTTGAAATCGGTCCAGTACTTTTTGAGCCTATTCATTACAAACAAACAAACATACAAACAAAGTTTTCCTCTTTATAATATTAGTGTAGATAGTGTAGAAAAAGTTACGCCATCTTGATTACAGAAGATTTTTTCAACTAAATGTGGACTGAAAAATCTGCGGAAAGCAAATGTCGAAATGTCAAGATGACAAAATATGAAACCTCGACTGCCCCAAAAAACCCCAAAAGTGGGGCAGTTTAAGCGTGGACACTTTTTGCCTCAACACGCCTCGTCTATGCTTTATGATAATGAGAGTAATGTAAAAAGAAATATGAAATATTTAAATTACATTACGTATCTGTAAAATTTATAGGTATTTGTTTGTAAGCCTTATTGATTTATTGTTGTTAATATTTTAGTAATTCCAGTATTAATGCGAGCTAAACTTATATTACGCCGGACAATTTTATTAAAATTTCTTTAGTCAAGATATGTATTTAAAAAAAATGTATGCGTTGTACGCCCTTACAAAGTTATATCATACGACTAGCGACTGTTCCATTGGAATGGTAAAATCGTAAAATCAAAGGAACATCGAAGTTCCGATGATTTTACATAGATGGCGTAATTTTTTCTTGTATGAAAATTTTTTCGGCTAAATGTACGTGATAGCCTATCTTGAGTTGAAATCTTTGAAATAATTATTTTACAAGTAGAATAGATTACACACGGATTGTCAGAGCGAAGATGCGGATGAGTGATGACCACCAGAAATATGTTTCTTCTAAATTCAAAATTTCAAACACTTTTGTAAATAATTATTTTACAAGTAGAATAGATTACACACGGATTGTCAGAGCGAAGATGCGGATGAGTGATGACCACCAGAAATATGTTTCTTCTAAATTCAAAATTTCAAACACTTTTCTTTTTTTCACTTCAACACATACTTACTACAATAGGCTAATTGACTATCATATTATCTTATTACGTGAAGCAAAAACGTTAAGTACAGTTTTTAAAGAATTGTGTGAACGAAGGAGTATAAAATTTGGCCGGGTGGGTTTATGTGGAGGAAGGTGTGCAGAGAGCTAATATTTTTTAAATAGTGCTTTGAACTACATACATAAAATTCATAAAACACCATGCGTTTGTACAATAAAAGTGGGTCGGATAAATTAAACTAAATATAAGATATTACACTAACTACCATACTCAAATGTATTTTTTAATATATTATTAATTATCGTATAGACATAAGACACGGCGTAACATAATATGTAACGCACTATAAATATAACTTATCGTGGAACTCTTTTTGCACGTCTCTACCATTCAATACTCTATGGCTAAAAATATTAGAGTGTATGTCAATCAGAATCGATCGAGTCCTCTTATTGAGTTTCTGCGATGTCGTTAGCACTCGGGATCGGCGCAAACGGGATATTGACAACCGCAACCAGTCGCCAACTGTCATCACATGACTCTTGAAGTCTTGAGTGACAAAATGAGTGATCGTTATTCGTTACCAATCGCGGTAGCGCGTAATAGCACTGTGTAGCGGGTAAAATACGTTTTTAATGAATGTATTTTACGACGAAAATTAATGTCTATTTACATAATTATTCAATTCCATATTCATCGTCGAATACGTATATAAATTGATGACAGTATTAAGACATCCTTGATGTAGAAATACCATAAAATACTCAGTTACAATTTTAATTTTATTTTGTACTAGCAGTCCTGACACACGTTGTTCTGTCTTAACTATAAAATAGAATAAATAAATGACTACAACTACAACCTACACCTACATCAACAACCTACACATGCATTTACAACTTACATCTACATATACACTTACATCTACCAAGCTACTGGGGCCGCTCAATTTTTTTAAATAACCCAAACACGTAAACTAAATGCACCCTTAAATATTTGACAGTCAAGTGACAAATTGAACAAAGCGAACAGACACAGAACATTCAATCGTTGTTTTTAGTATATATGTGAAAGTTTGTTAGGCAGGGTGTATGGATGGATGTTTGCTACTTTCAAGCAAAAACTACGGAACGGCTTATGATTAAAATTGGTACGATAGTAGTTTAGGCTCTGGATTAAAACATATACTACTTTTTATCCCGAAAAAGTAGAGTATTCCCGTGGGATACTGTATTTACGCGAACGGAGCCGCAGGCAACCGCTAGTTTCCAATATTTTCTTAAACCTTCCCTGAACTTCTACAATTATTTCAAGACCAAAATAAGACAAATCGGTCCAGCCATTCTCAAGTATCAATAGCGTGACCCAAGAGAAATATGGGTTCATATTTTTATATTATAATAATAATAATAAAAAAATTCAATTATTTATTAGTAATATTATTATATTCAATGACGTATTTAAAGATCGTCGTATTAAATTAATTAACTTAAGTATTTTTAAAAAGACATGCCTAAATGTTACAATTAGAATGTTAATTAAGTTAATAAAATGTTACACATACATTTTAATTATTTACTTGTTATAAAATGGCAAAGATAAACGTAAAAGACGCTCTTAATGTCGTTTAAAAAGGCTTTCTAATGGAAACAGGCACAATATTTCCTAATTAACACTCACTTGAATCTTGTTTAACATTCACAGTGGAAATTTTAGGGGAAAAGAAAATATGTAATTTGGGTAATGCTCTCAGGGGCCTAAAAGCCTTTTTACGTGACATGTCTAATCTCCGTCTAGGTGTAGTTGCTTGGACACTACACTACGATATAGCAACATCGTTTTATGTTTTGTATTAAATGAGCAATTCTTGTATATAAATTTATAATCAGAATCTCGGAGATTCAACAAATCAAGCTTCATGTTTGGTATGCTGGTGGTATAAATATAAGGTATCGTGTTTTTTTGAGTTTTTATGTTTTTCTTTCGTTGAGAGTTAAGATAAGATATGAGATATTTTGCTCTTTATGTGTCAAAGTGCGTGGCTCAGCTACATACGAATAGCACTTTTTGCGTTGTTAGCAAATTGGTGTCTCGGGTTCGAGTCCCGGTCAGACAAAGAAATATTTTTATGATAATATTTTAAATCCATATAGCCATGTGTTAATTTTTTCCGTACTTGGTAGGTACTGTACAATAAGCAGAGCTCGGTTTCCAAGGAACTTATGATTTATAAGCTTAGAAAATATTATGGCTGGTTATTCAAAATATACATAGACGCGTACTTAGTATCGAATCTTACGTTTGTGTGCGCGCGTAGTAAAATTTCTAACGTATGACTTCCGCATTGTCTACAACTTTTGTTTTTAAAAGCTTTAGTTAGGGTGGAATTTTGCAGTGAAGCAGATATCTTCAACCAATTGAGCTGAAATTTTGTATACACGTTTAGTTTTAGGGCGACAGTGCATGGTGATCTATGCAACGTCATTCTAAATTCAACATGGTAGAACACCCAAGATGACCGACAAGTCATTTTTAATGCACTCATACAATGCGGGTATATATGGGTATATACAATATGGGTACAATGAAATATATGATATGTTGGGGTTTTTTGAGGTCCTGAATAGAGTAAAATCTCTAGAAGGTCTCCTTATTGAAGAGCTTAATGACTGTTCTAACAGGAAACCAGGCCAGCTACGTAGGAGTAATTTTATAGTGCCCAAGCGTGTTGCAATACACAAGAGCTGTGCACTCACTCTTCCTTAACTATCGTAACCCAGCGGGACTTATCACCGACACGACTGGTCCGAACTGGCACGAGAGATCATACTTTTTACAAGCCCACCCAATGCATGGATCATCTTTATTGTCCGAAAATCAGGTGATCAGCCTAATTTTTTTTACATTTTTTGGTGTTCCGACGAGGGAATCGAACCCACAACCTCCGTAGTCGAGAGCCAAGTCTAAACGACTGGACCACGATGGCATCATTTTGTGGTTCAGAACTTGGCTCTCGACTATTGTAATATAAAAATATAGAGTGTAGCTGTGTCATGGAAATGGTCATCTATTGTACGCAAACCCGCAATACCACAAAATGGCGGCGAGAAAAAGTACAACATTTTAGCTTTTAATTTTTGTACTAAATAAATTTAAAAAAAGAGTACTTTACTTTTTGTCAGTATAGATTAGTCGTCGCGACGACTCATTCGATATTGTCGAAAAGTAGCGTACTTTTTTGCTTGTCTGTGCGTTAGCGCGTGTGTAAAATTGAAGTAGCGTAGTTTTTTAGGCTTCACTTCAAACAAACGCCATGCGCTATCTTGGTTTATTATTTGATCTGAGAATATAATATTAAAAACCTTTACTTGTATTTATTAATCTATCTATCTAAGCAGTTTTGATAAAAAATCTCTTCAGTATTCGGTGTGAATAAATATGGCCATTCATTTCAAGTAGCTTGTTTTAGGTTATTAGCTATAGGGGGAACGGTGGTGAAATGATGGTTAAGTGAGTCAAGGTTAACCTTGATTTGTGGAGCAGAACTAGATTTACCGATTCCTAGTGTTTTCAAAAATGACCAAATCTTGCTAGGATCACCATTTGCAACTGAGCGATGTATAATAGACGTTGTGCGTCTCGGCACATCCTACTACAGCGATTACGCAATTCCTTAATTTGAATTTATTATATAATACCAAAAAATATTTACTTGTATTTAATATTTATTAATCTATGTGCAATTTTGATAAAAAAATCTCTTCAGTATTCGGAGTGAATAAATATGGCCATTCATTTCAACATTGGCAGTTAAAAGAACAGTCCTACTAAAACGATGCCTTTCGTTGATAGAAAAAGTTTTTGAGTTTGCGAAGTGGACGCAAAGAAATGGAGTAGAAATATTCCTTAGGGAATTATTATAGGGAAGAATAACAACTTTCTTGTAAACAAAACAGACGTAGTACTCGTAAATTAGTATAAATGCAGCGTGGTCGTTTTGTATCATTCAGGATATTTATTGGAATTGTCGATGGTTATCTAAAATAATGCCTATTATAGAGAGAAAAGATTTGTTTGTTGGTTTGAATTGAATAAGATCCGACTACTGGACCGATTTCGATAAAAGGCATGCAGATATAGAATATACAGCGTAAAGGTATATATTAGTTATGTTACTTAATATCGTAAAATGTCCTTCTGGTGGGATTCCCTTTTACGCACACGAAGTCGTGGGCAGAATCTAGTATTATAGATCATGTCATCTTACAAAATTAACAATAAATAATACTAGCCCTAGCTTTTCACGAGTGAAATGTATACATATAAACCTTCCTCTTGAATCAGTCTATCGCTGAAAACTGCATTAAAATCCGTTGAATAGTTTAAAAGATCTAAGCGAATAGGAAAGGAAGCGACTTCATTTTATACTATACAAAATGTTTAAATTTATAATCAGGGCATTGAAGTATTCTATATATCTTGTAAATAAACAATAATCCGAAATTAAATGGAAAAGTAATATTAAGCCTTACTAACTCGTTATTACTGAGATTGTATAAAGTAAAGTAGATGTAGATTGCGAATCTAGATCCTTTATACTGCCGACGACACTTCGTAATTCAAGTTTCATTAAGATTTAGCGTGATAGTTGAAGAAAGTTTGGTTTGGAAGTTTTAACCTACATATTTTTAATTAAATTTTATATTATTAAATAGGTTTTATTATTATTTTAAAAGTACCTACAATTTATTTTCATTTCAATGTACATCTTAAGAAGATTGGATTAGGTATAAAATACCAATTTACCGTAAAAATCATCACCAAAAACTTTTTAAAATTCTTTGCACAATATTCCTTTGTATTTAGCTTGAGTGAGTAAAAATAACGAAATATCACAAAATGTTATAGCATTCATAATGGAAATGAAAGAAAAGCCCCCAAGGGTACAAACACATTTCGTATTAAAATAATGTCAAGGAAAAGTAACCGTTTTTACTTAAATTATCCGGTCAATATAGTCGCCGAAGATTCATACTACAGGGATTCGGGAACAAATTGGTCACTTAGAGAATTGTAAGTTCAGCGCTCAGAGCGTAGAGCTACACACATCACTGCCAAATATTTTAAGTGGAAAATCCTTAAGAATAATGGCTTACATAATTCTTAACCTGTCTTAGGGATGATTTAACCAATGAAATTGAACGTGATCAGATACGCAAAAGTTAGTGTAAAAATCGCAAATCATTTTGTAGAAAAATACAAATTGAATTTTACCAACATAATTATAAACTCGTTTCTGGCTGAGTTTAAGTTTTGCACTCCTGATTTCATTGATTTAACGGGTTTAACTTTGATGAACGCGTTCAAGAGCTATCAAAAGATGACAGTTGTCATGTTTGTGTATTTTATAAAATCGAAAATTCCAAAGGTGAGACCGCACTAAGCGTAACTATACTGCAGCGGAGCGACGCGGACGCGACACGGCACGACACCTCTAGCTATACCGCACTAGAGCGACACTTCAGCGAGACTACGCGGCAAAAAAGCTACAAAAGTCATACCTAGTTGTGACGTCACGCCTAGGTTATAGTGTATGAAGTGTACGGCCGTAGGAACATATTTGTAAATATCTCCGATATTTGTGCGTTTAAGTTTGTACTTACCATAATTCATATTTTTGTTTATGATGTAAATAAACTAATGATGTAAGTTTTGTTTACTAATTTAGCAACTTTTTTGTGAGTATATTAATGAAAAAAAAATATAGATATTTTAGATGTAGTTAGTATTTACGAGATAGTTCATGGTACCTAAGCGCCATATACAAATATATCTTCACAGACTTCTATTCACAGACTTCTATTATTAATAGCAGTCTGTGTAATGTGTATAATGTATATCTTGGCAGTTTATGATTTTGCTTAATAAATAAGAATCAAGAATATAAGTCATGTGTTTTGAAGTATTTGCAGTCAGTGTGCACACAGTCTAAGGGCGTATATAAAATGTAAAAGATTTATCATTTAAAACTGCGAACGCTGTAAAGTTTTCGTTCGCTTTATTTTAGAACAATGTGAATTATTCAAATAAAAGTCGATGTTCCGGTAGATATAATGTCGTTTTCCAATTCATTTGTAGGTACATTCATACTTTATTCGGCTATTTCGCTATGAAGCCGCGAATATTGACGAGGAAATATTTAATCAGTCACGTTTTAATGTTTACATTGAGATTCGAATTGATGAATAATACTTATGATGGTTTTCGTTCTTTGAATTCCTTTAAAAGTCTTTTATATTATCTACCTATTTAATGCTATGTACCCCTATCCCCTACTAATATTATTATAAACGTGATATTTTGTATGTACGGATGAGAAGATGTTTGTTATTTTTTCACGCATTAACTACTGAACGGTTTTTGACGACATTTGGTATGGTAGTAGTTTAGACTCTTGATGAATACAAAGGCTATTTTTATCGCAAAAGAATTGACGGTTCCTACGGGATTTCACATACGCATCATCAATCAAATAAAAAAATATTGCAACTTTTTTTTCTAAGCCAAACTTACTGAAGTTCGTTGTGAACTTAAGATAGCTTAGTTATTATTAATTGTATTAGTAAGTATCAGATCACACCAAAATGAGACTATACATGTTCGGATACATAAATTATTACAGCTAAATATGAATCTACGTTTGGATACTCTTTTATATAAATTATTATGGAACCTAACAGTTAGGAACCACTACTATAGAGTGACAAAGTTTAAGATACAGTTTCTCGGTTCATCGTCTATTATTTGATTAATTAAAAGCTGTCGGCGCCACGCCATCGAGCCCGATAGACTGTGGCTCGCTGTAATTATATTGAGGTTTGCTATTCCGATACTGTCGCCGAAAATGCATTTATAGCATACTCGTTAAGGTTCCATAATCAACAACAATCTCAAATGCTCTTGTAAGTTTACCTGTCTATATCTATGCACAAACAAAAATTTAGAAATGGTGTCATGAAAATTTGACTTACGGCCCGTTTCAATAACCTATCTACCAGTAACTATTTGTTAAAAACTTCGCCATTCAATAATTTGCCGGTTTTTTGCGATACAAATTCGACATTTCTAACAAATAGTTATTGGTAGATAGGTTATTGACACGGGCCGTTACACATTTGTAACCATAGGTTCGTTCACACCGCGCGACATTTTAAGATAGGTTTTCAAAATTAAATTTTATTCACTAGACATAAAAATGCACGTATCATACACTGCACATGCTCTGTGCAGCGTGGTGCAACTTGAATTGATACAATGAAAAATTAAACGTGTATCTTCTAAGTTCTGATGTAATGAATAAAGTTCAATTTTGAAAAGCTATCTTAAATATATAGCGCCGTGTCGCGTATCGTTTTGTTTCGGTCTGAAATGATCCCAAGAGGAAGAGTGCTATTTGTTTTTAGTGATTTTTTAGCTATGTTACCGGCCAAACCCGATTTTAGGACAAACTAGTTTTGCCTAGGCTAAACTGGTTCTTCCTATACGCGATAGGATTAACTAGTATATCCTAGTCCAAACTAATTTGTCCTAAGCCCGATAGGATAAATCAGTTTAGCCTAGGCCAAACTAGTTGATATTAATACGCACACTCCAGGATAAACTAGTACGGCCTAGTCTAAACATTATGGTTTATCTAGAAAGTCTAAATAAATATATAAACTGAATAAAATACTCCGTAATTGGAAAAAATAAGTTATTAAAACGATAATTATTCGTCGTTAAAAGCTATGGATATTTATTGGTTATACAAACAATAACAAATAATAAGTGTTTTTTTAAATAAAAGCAATAATCATATCTCAATAATTATAATTGTTATTTATTTTTACATAGTGTGCTTTGGTGGCACTTAGAATTGCAGAGTATCACAGATGCAAGTGCTTCTTGTTTGTGGAACAGTTTTTGATGCAGCTGCATCTCACGAAACCTTGGCCTGATTCAACTGAATCTTTCGTAGCTGCAGTCCTAAACGTTATTCCTATAGTTATTTGTCCTAGGTGTGCGAATTAATATCAGAATCAACTAGTTTGGCCTAGACTAAACTGGTTTGTCCTATCGGGCTTAGGACAAATTAGTTTGGACTAGGATATACTAGTTAATCCTATCGCGTATAGGAAGAACCAGTTTAGCCTAGGCAAAACTAGTTTGTCCTGAAATCGGGTTTGGCCGGTAACAGCTACACGGACAATACTATAAAATAAAAATAGCACTTTGATAATGTTCTACAAAATTATAATGACTTTATTTCTAGCCATAGTGACAAATGACAAGATGATCTACTAAATAAAACCTGCACTAATACAATTACAATCAAATCTCGAAACGGTCAAACCGCCAAACGGTATATTCGTAAACGTTAAACCAACGTGAATTGCGCTCTGATCGGTCCAAACTTCACAAAATCAGTTTATGATAACATTTCGCTTCACTAATAATACACTCAATGTAAAATGAAAGTGTTAAATACTAGAATTGGGGTACAGATTAAACATACTTAGGCATGTAACTCCAACAAAATAGGCCATTAAATATTTTTTTCGTCTAGATATCATGTCGTTATTTTTTAACCGATTAAAAAAACGAGGCGGTTATTTGCTATATACATTTATTATAATGTTAATAAACAATCTAAGCCTATTTTTATATCTTAAAAGTAACAAAGACACAAACAATTTAAACTTGCAATACAAAAGAAATACGGTCGGAGTGACGTCATTACTGTAATCCGACGTACATTTTTCACAGCGAAAATCGTTTTGCAAGAAAGAGATAGACCATTTTTTTGTATGCTTATATTTTTTTATTACGTGAACTGAAACTACTTTTCTTTTAGATAATTATAATTTTCTCTACTCATCGGCATTTATATTTAATTTCCTATCCTATTTAGAGATCAATAGAACTGACATACATGGACACGAAAATACCCGCAAAGCAATATCTTTGAGAGCAGTAACTGACCTGCATATCACGGGACTAACGTCAATAAGGATTGAAAAAATGTAGCCGTTGTGTTTCGACAATAGAGGCTTGTGTACAAAGAGCAATGAAATTTTAACTGCCCCTTACTATCGAAACACTTTGCAATTATAAATTTATTAGCTTTTGCCCGCGACTTCGTCTGCGTGGAACAGATACTTTGGTATATCGCTAAAATTTACCTACGACTTCATTTACGTAGAAGGAGAAGCGCTTCCACTTCACTACTGCCCGCCCGCGCCGCGCGCCGTACATTATTATTGCGCGCTTGATTATTTTATCACTGCAATGTCTTCTAAAATACTCATTGAAATCAAATGATGTAAACGGCAAATTTCTTCTAGATTCAATGCTTGTAATGAATAACGTATTAACTTGGATAATGATTAATATCATCTTTATTTATAACAAATTTGGTTACCATAAAAATGTTATAGTGAGTTAACCTTAAAATATAGACATAATATACAGTCGCGGACTTTTTTGTAGAAATTTTAAAGGGGAACAATTCTGTCATACATCATTTTAGCGAAACTAACTGTTTCCGCAGCGTACGCAGCGAAAGCTCTCAAAAGAAAAAAAAAGAACGATTTTGTAATATTCTTGATTGGTACTCCGCTCGTATTGAAATAAGCATGATGTTATATAGCCTAAAGCCTTTCTCGATAAGTGGACTATCCAACACAAAATTTTTCAATTCGTACCAGTAGTTTCTGAGATTAGCCGCGGTTCCGCCTACGTAAATATAGTATCCCTCGGGAACACTACTTTTTCGGGATAAAAAGTATCCTATGTTTCAATCCAGGGCCTTAACTACTAACATACCAAATTTCATCGAAATCCGTTCATTAGTTTTTGCGTAAAGAGGAACAAATATCAATCTTCACAAACTTTCACATTTATAATAAAATGTTATAATTGGCAAATTCAATATTTTGCCTAACTTAAGTCGCCATCAATTCTCCTACGTGAACGCGTGTTAGAAATCCTACTACTATTATAATTGTGAAAGTTTATGAGGACGGATGGATAGATGGATGTTTGTTACTCTTTCACACAAAAACAACTGAACAGATTTTGATGAAATTCAGTATTGTTAAATGTCTGATTAAAATATAGACTACATTTTATCCTCAAAAAGTACAATGATCCCGTGGGATACGATATTTATGCAGGCAGAGCCTCTGGGAAAAGCTAGTGATACGTACACACGTTGACGGTGGAAAATAGTTTTAATTTCAGTGCAAGCACGTCACATTAAAATAATATCAAGAATTAAATTTTTTTGAAATTAAATTTTTTATTACTCGTGAGATGAAAGTAAAACGTCAAAGTAAAATAAATAAGTGCTTTTACGTACCACTTCACGTCTCATATGACGCTGGAGGATTCTCGAGGGTCTAGAAATGCCCTTCGTCCTTCTCTCTCGTTAGCATATCATAAAAGTGCCGTTATATTGAATTCTAAAAGCCGACTCATAACGTCACAGGTAGCCACAAAATTAAATACCTATAAAAATCATGTTTTTTATAAAAATCAAATAAAGGTCGGTAAATATTGTTGGGTGCAGTATTTTAAGTACAGTAAAAACTAAAACGACCATCCCCCCGTCTTACTTAAAATCCTACTTCTATTAAAAATGTGAAAGTTTGTGAGAATGTATGGACGGATATTTTTACTCTTTTATACAAAATCTACTGAAGGGGTTTCGATAAAATTTGGTATGGCTAGGTATCTATGCATGGCTATGTAGAGTTCAGGCTCTAGATTAAAACATAGACTACGTCTTATCCCGAAGTGCAATCTTCCCATGGGATACTTTATTTATGCGAGCGAAGCCGCGGACAAATCCTAGTACGTGTCACCGTAAAATTGTAAAAACCGTTAGATTGTAAAATAACTAACGAGATTGTAAAAATATGTCGAAAGATTCAAAACTATGTATTTATAATCTAACGAAAAATAATGTGTTAAATTATAGGCAGCATATTCGCCTCCGAAATCTATCAAACATTTTACAATTTCACTAGCTATATTACAATCTAACGCTATTTTCAATTTTACGGTGACATGTAGACCAAAATTATCTCGATAGTCGATACTGTATGTATTTATTTCTCAGGCAAATGGTACAAGGAATTGGTTAGTTAGTAGCTATTCGAAATGTGTTCGCATCAAGCGGAATAAAATCACTAGGAACGATTCAATGCAGTTTGTTTACTACGAAATGTTTCTATGTTCGGTGTTAAGAACACTTTACTCGTGAGTAATTTATCTTCCTGCGTCTCATGTGCTGAGAAAATACGAAAATACCCGCATTCTTACGTTCTGTAAAAGGCGGTACAAACAGGAAAATAAAATTCTTTCTGGAAGTAAAGACGTTTCGGCCATTTTCATAAAAAAGTATCATTCCAAACCAATAAACCTGTTCTCTGCTCCTGTTGTCATGAATTTATGTGGGGTAGGGACTAGGGTAGGAATAACAAAATATTATGTGCATTTTTGCGTTTTCTTATACATTATATAAGTAATGTATATATGCTATGAAGAGCAAAATAACTAATTCCATATTACGCAATTAAAGAAAAAATATTATATAGAAACTAAAAAAAAAACGGTTTCGCTGAGATGACACTAGCCAGATTTTTCACCCCCAAAAGCGTACTGAATGTCATGGAAATTGTTAAAGCCGTTTCCGAGTATAATCTGAATCCTACTTCCGAATAATATCCTACTATAGGTATGATCTATACTTTAATATTATAAAAGTGAAAGTGTGTCTGTCTGTCCGTCTGTTACCTCTTCACGCTTTAACCGCTGATCCGATTTTTATGAAATTGGGTAGAGACATTCTTTCAGTCTCGGGAAAGGATATAGGATAATTTTTATCCCGGAACAGTACAGTGTTCCCGCGGGATAATGTATTTACGCGGGCGGAGCCGCTGGCAATAGCTAGTAATATTATAAATGTGAAAGTTTGTGAGGATGGATAGATGGATGAAAGTATGGATGGATGGATGGATGTTTGTTACTCTTTCAAGCAAAAACACCTTTTGAGAGTTACGTTAAACCAACGTGAAACGCGCTGTTTGTTCGAAACGTGATAAAATCCGTAACATGTCGCTTCACATTCAATCCAAACAAAGTAAAATTAAGTCTACTTTAAATACGAGAATTGAGGTTCTGAATGCACCCTTAAATATTTGACAGTCAAGTGACAAATTGAACAAAGTGAACAGTTAGTATATGGGAACATTCAATCGTCATTTTCGGAATATCCTAATTCCTAATAATATTATTATAAATGTGAAAGTTTGTGAGGATGTATGGATGGATGGATGGATGGATGGATGGATGGATAGATGTTTGTTACTCTTTCATGCAAAAACTACTAAATGGTTTATGATTAAAATTGGTCCAGTAGTTTACTCTCTGGATTAAAACATAGGCTTCTTTTCATCACGGAAAAGCACCAGTATTTACGCGGGATACTCGACAGGTAGTATATTTACGCGGGCTATAATATTTTATTTGTGAATACAAAAACTACTGAATGGATTCCGGTGAAATTTCATATTGTAGTAGTTTAGACTCAGGCTACTTTATCCCAAAAAGGACAGTGTTCCCAACGATTTTGTGCGCGCAAAAGAAAATGCCGCAGGAGCCAAGCAATTTTTTCAAGCTTTTCTCCTTCCTCGTGTCAAGTATCAATCAAGTATCAAAATCGGCCCAGTAGTTTCGGAGCCAATTCAATACAAACAAACAAATATAAACTAATTAATGTTGCTCGTTTAAAATACAGTAATTTCATTTCTAAAACATAAAATAAGATGTTTTAAATGGATTAAATGAATGTGTAAAGTTATTTCCTAGACCTTACACTATAAGTAGTCGTTTCATCTGCGAAACAACTTCAATCATAGACATATATTATAGACGAGGCATGTTGAGGCAAAAAGTGTCTCCAGTAAATTGGCCCCAATTTTTTAATTTTTGGGGCCATTTTGAAACTCGAAGTATGGTGAAAACAAGATGGCTGACATTTGAGTTATGGTAAAAACCAAGATGGCGTAACTTTATCTTGTATGAAATCTTTTTCTGCTAAATGTACGTGATAGCCTATCTTGAGTTGAATTTTTTGACTTCAATAGACAAAAGCTTTGCGTGGCCAATTCAAAGCACCTGTCTTGGAAGAACCATAAGCAGAACGTGTTTCGTCTAGACAAAGAATGTCTAGGTTTTCTGTATCTCAAAGTGAGTTAACGTCTTCTAATTGTTTGTTAGTTTGTTCTTAATATTATGGTTTTATAATTGTCATAGCCTATTTTAAAGTAAATCGATTAGCTCCCTAATCAAAGATTGCGAAACTCAAGAAGCTATGACATACATTTGACAAAACAAATCTACATACAAGAAAAATTTACGCCATCTTGGTTTTCAATATGCCTCAAATGTCAGCCATCTTGTTTTCACCATACTTCAAATGTCAAAATCGCCCCAAAAATCTCAAAAGCGGGACCATTTAACTGGAGACACTTTTTACTTCAACATGCTTCGTCTATAATATATTATAATATGTCTGTATGTTATGTAATGTACGATTGAATTCTCAATTGATATGATGCCTTTTGGGGTCCTGTAGTTCACGTCTCGTAACTCTTATAGTTTTGCTCTGTCTGTCTGTCCGCCATTCTAGCTTCTATAATAATTATTAATATAAATTGATGAAATTTGGTACAGTTAATATAGACTTTGTATAGATTTCAGTTTTGTCATCAAAAAATACAATATAAAAACTCTCCATACATGTGAAGAAATAATAAAAAATATTCTTTCATTCTTCCACATCCTGTGGGGTATCATCGAATAAGTCTTTTTAAATAAAGTTAAGATATCGGCCTATATATAGGAGTAATCGGCCTCCAAAATGGTTTATTAGTTGCCCAACTGTCCAATTTCTAAACTTTAAGAGATATCAACTTGTAAGTTTTCATGATGATAGGCCGTACTAAAAACTCTTCAGAGAAATTCTTTTTAGCGAAATCGGATTATAACTTTTGAATTAATATAAAGAAAACGAAAGATTTCAAAACTCAAGATAGGCTATGACGTACATTTGAGAGACGAGAGAACAAATTTTCATACAAGAAAAAGTTACGCCATCTTGGTTTTCACTATACGTCAAATGTCAGCCATCTTGTTTTCAGCATAATTCAACTGTCAAAATGGCCCCAAAATTTTAAAAGTGGGGCCATTTAACTGGAGACACTTTTTTGACTAAACATGCCTCGTCTATATTACTAATAAATATCTACGTCTAGGAAGAAAACCTATTGCGCGAAGAGCCCTCCTTAGACATGTCCTGACATGTTCTTGGTGAGATTATTTATTTCTATTTTCTATGGTTTTACAAACTATTAAAAAAAATAAAAATCCCTTACCTTCGGCACAAATATCAGCGCCATGCTCAGGAAGCAGCAGAACACGATCGCGAGTGACACAAACGCAAACGCCGCGTCCTGCTGACTGGCTATCACCAGCGTCACCGGCGCCGTGATGAGGCAGAGCACCACCACGTTGTAGATGCTCATGCCCACGTAGCGGGAGTCGTTGATCTGGCGCACCTTCACCGACCGCGTCTCGTATGCTAGGAATAGCCCGAAGACCAGGACCAGACCTTTGTATCCGTACATCACACCTGGAACAAGGGATGCGAATGGTGATTTAATTTTATTACGCGACTTAATTAATAACTTTAACACTCGTAAATATTGATTTTGATGAAATTTAAAATTCATGCAATTTTTACTCTTATATTATACTAGCTTTTTTATGAAGCTCCACCCGCGTAAATATAGTATCGGATATCCCACGGGAATACTTTAAAAAAATATAATCCAGAGCTAAACTACTACCGTACTAAATTTTATTAAAATTCGTTCAAGTAGTTTTTGCGAGAAAGAGTAACAAATATCCATTCACCCATCTTAACAAACTTTCACAGTTTAAAATATTTGTGGGATAGTCAAGTCATAGTGCGATTTTAGTTGATTGAAAAATATTTTTATCCTTCTCACATTGAGGAGATATTGGTATGATCAGAGATGATGAAAGCATTTTCATAGACGAGGATGTCATATTTATTGTTGATTCATAACTAAATTGTTGAAAATTAAACACAAATTTAATATAATAGCAACACTATTTTTGATCTGTGAAAATTTTGTCCATGTCTCGTCTACAATTGTCTGTGCTCTCTCTCTTGTTCTTACCGTTGAATAAACGTGGTGTGGTTAATTGTAAAATCTGGTTTTAATCAAATTCCAACATAAATTAAGTATGTACCTTATTATATTTATGACTACACCGCTTTACTACACACAAATCAACCTTAGAATTTCCCTGGGTTTTCCCTTGTTTGGTCGAATGTCCTCCATTCAAAAACACAATTACATTGAGGCACACTTAAGGCGAGGGTGAAAAAAAACTAATTTGTCTTACAATTTAACCGAGTCTTTAATGGTGAGTTTGCACGCAATACATAAACGCCCGGAAGACTCGCTGAGCCTAACAGAATTAAAATAAGTATTTCCTTCAGCTTTCATTTTCTTAAAAGGTATAATTCCTTGCTGCTTGTGTTTTACTAATGCTAACGGAAGTCTAATAAGAAATAAGAGCGAAAGAGAGAAGTAAAATTAATATATTTAAATATGGGTTTTTAGGTAGGTACTTATAACCGATATTAGGTACCCAATCTACGAAACAAATAAAGTAACTTCAGCAATATTTTTGGAACGAAAGTTCCTAGGGCGTTGCGGACTCACCCTAGTCGCCAAAAAACGTCCGTAACGTTAAAAAAACGTAAGATTTTTATGTATAGTATATGTATGATGGCTATATACTGTTATTATTATTAGATATTTTTATAAATCATCGTATTTTTTATCGATAAAAGAAAAATCACATTAAAAGATTTATATGTACACGAATAATTATTTTCTATATACCTCGAATAGCTTTCTTTACACCTCGAATACTTTAAATTCATATTTTATAATATGGAACTTCGTTCCTATCTGGTGTCCCACGATACTAAACGGTTATTTTATCTTAACAGTAGCCTTGTCAAAGCAATTAGGGGTTACATAATTGTATAAAATATATTTTTTTAAACAATCAGTGCTATGAATTAAAGATAGAACAGTTTTATTATCATACCTAAAATTTTAACCCCCAATGAAATTCAATGAACTTTTAAATTAGATATATTTTTCGCTTTTTATGATCTAGAATTGATTTATTTTATTATCAATCAAAATATACGTTGAACTTTTAGCATAATTGGCTCACATTCTGTTTTTGTTCCGAACTCGATTCCATTCGGATTCCGAGCTCGTATATCATTAAAATTCTTCGTAGAATTAATGAATACGTTATAATTTCAACTTTATTCATCGGAATGACGTTTCACTTATTACAATTAATGTAAAAGTTTCGCAACAAAGAGAGTTAGATGTGATTAACAAACTTAAAATTAAATTTTCCGTCCCTCCGCTACAGGCGCGATCTACTTTAGCTTTATAAATGTTATTCCATTTTGACATTCTCATGAAGAATAATGAATCCCACTAAAGATATTTTAATGTGAAATTATGCCAAGACTCCATATGACTCGCACTGTCTCATGTAAAACAGCAAGTCATCAATCAGATCTAAAACTTCTTCTTCTAAAAATTCTAAAACCAAAGTTTTAAATGAGATCTGATGTACATGGCATTGTTGCGTGTACGCCCTAACTCTAAAAGTCTAACTTCACCAACTCTACATCATAGTACCATAGTTAAAATATGTGGCCTGGCCATTTCGCTACATTCACTAGGGCGTAAGGTGAAAAAATTACTTACTGTTTTTCTGTTATACTATTCTTGTAGGAACGAAAGGGCCAAGCTACATCTCTTGACTAAGGTGTACAGTTTGTGAAGTTATGCTGGTAGAGTTAGGTTAGATATCAATAAAATAAACTTTACATGCTTAATAAGACCGCTTCTAGGAGCATATCCCGAGAATTTTGCTTATCTCATATATTTAATTAAAACCTATGTTATGAGCGTTAAACAAATCGACTAAGCGTTTCGAGAAAAGGTGATTTGGTTGTGCTTTTGCTCTTCGCTTGGTTCGTCTTGGCAGGGAACTGCCATGCCCCCAGATTTTAGAACTTTGACTCTTTTTTTTTTAGCGAAATGTTAACGATACTCACTAATTATTAGTTTAACTGGACCTAAAAGTTTCTAAAATGCGATGCAATTTTAGTAAGCTATATTATTTTCTTTTTTAGATAAATTGACTTTGAATGTACATAACATCCAATATACAAGATATTTTATGCGAGTGTTAAAAATACATGCATTTTGTTATTTGGTGATACGAGTATTATGAGCACATTAAACTAAGTAGTAAATACAAATGTTACATATTTCATAAATTTATAAAATTTAACTTTTGTCTTTTTTCCACGCACAATATTGATTTCACACATTTTAATTACGTTTAGCTTAATTGGTTATTTGCCTACAGGTATTTTTTAAATATTCTGAAATAATTAGGTAATACACCTTGATAAAATAAAAATGAGATTTTGTGTAGTTTTGAAATTAGGTGCATTTTAAAATGAAAAAAAAAAAGTTGGAATACTTTTAACAATATTAGTGTAAACACCTACAAAATTAGATTACTTACATAAAACACAAAAAGATTTACAATCGTAAGTATGAACATATAAACGTACAGACTTCGGAGATATCAGACATGTTGTATGTAACGTAACCATACATTTCGTATCAACTTACAAACGAGTGACGTCACCTGCAGACACAACTTTTGTCATTTTCACAAGATTAACAAAAGTGTTTCTTACAATCCTATTGATTTTTTCAGTATACTGTTCCCTTGGTAATTTTTTTTTGAAGAGCACGATTTATTTATGAAAAAATAATTTACACGCAAGAACCCTATTAGTGAATACGCAGTGTACCGGTGCATTCCATTTATTTAAATCGTCTTGTTTCTAGAACTTTCTAAAATCTGAAGGCTGAACAAAATGCAGCCAACGGCACAAAGCTGATCCAAGTTCGCGCTTCGTTAATCTGCGGCTTTCGCTTTTATTAATCCGCTCATAAAGAACGTTAAAGCATTTTTTTCTTTTATTACTTAAGAATTTACGTGGTAGAGCCATGCTTCGGCACGAATGGGCCGGCTCGACCGGAGAAATACCACGGGCTCACAGAAAACCGGCGTGAAACAGCGTTTGCGCTGTGTTTCGCCGAGTGAGTGAGTTTACCGGAGGCCCAATCCCCTACCCTATTCCCTTCCCTACCCTCCCCTATTACCCTATTCCCTCTTAAAAGGCCGGCAACGCACTTGCAGCTCTTCTGATGCTGCGAGTGTCCATGGGCGACATAAGTTGCTTTCCATCAGGTGACCCGTTTGCTCGTTTGCCCCCTTATTTCATAAAAAAAAATATATATATAAAAGTAGAAAATAATAAAATTTTAAACGATAGATCAATTTGTACTATCAAAGAATTTAATTCGTAAACTGGAGGATCACGGTTTCAGAGAAATTAACCGGGCAACATCTAGTTCATAAATAAGAGTGTTCTCATAATTATTTTGTATTATAATGATGCAGAATATATTACCATTGTCAATAAAATATCAGTTTATATGTATAATAATATTTTTATAAAGGTGCGGATCACCTGGAACATTCGCGAGTAATGCAACGTTACATATCCGAACATCACATAGGTGTAGGAGGATTACCAAGCATTGTGTGATGTGCACCTTGTAATGATTTCTTCCGCTCGGCGCTCAAAAACGTTACATTACACGCGAATACTCGTCAGTCAGGGAGGTAGTATTGTAATGTAATGCTCAAAGTCGAATCTATAACGTTATATTACCCGCGAATGCTCCAGTTGAGGGAGCACCTTATTACGAACAAATTATGAAAACTGTCAACTGCTGAATTAGGTTGCCTGAGGAGTGAATATACTCATGAATATAAGCAGCTTTTACTATGGGTCAACTTTCCTACTTGAAAAAAATAAAAAAATAATCTGCTGTTTCCTACAAAAGGGCTACGGCATAAATATAGCATTTTGTAGGAAACACTGATGTTTTTCCAAGTAGGAAAGTTGATCCCATAGTAAAAGTTGCTAATATTCAATAACTATATTCTCTTCTGAAAGTTTGGGCAGTGACTGAAAAAAAACTCTGAAAAAGCAATGAACATTTTCTATGTAAGCAAAATGGCGCGGTTTTCTAGAGAACGGTATTTGTCACCGTTGTTTACATGGAAAACGTTTATCTACCGTTGTATACCCCTATATGACGGCAACGCTATCCTAGGAAACAAAGCTTTACTTAATAGTGGCTGTAAAGGTATTGACGATATTCTAATTAATTTGTTAGAGAAAAGCCCTGTAGATCTTAAAAAAAATTGCTACAAAAAAAAGCGCAATACTGTAGTGTATAGACATTAGACAATAATTGTCTAATGTGTATACAATACAGTATTTATTACTTTGAATTGGTAATAACAATCAACAGTATGTTGCTTGATTCAACATTCGACTACACGGAAGTGCACCCGACTCCATCCTGTGGAGTTTACAGTCGGAGTTTGGAAATTTGAACTGTCCGTTTACACGGCTTCAGAATAACTGAATTATATTATATATTGTGTCACAATATTAACTAGGCCTTTTTATCCGTTATTCGATGATTTATAAAGTATTCTCTGAGCGAAGTACCTAATAACTCTCGAAATATCAGCCTGGGACAGTCAGATTTTAAATGTCATTGCCCAACATATACGGCATTCTCACAACATAGTCAGCCTAGTCCAGAGGAATAACCTCTGGGGCCAACCATCCTCACGATGTTTTCCTTCACCGTTAGAGCATCCGTATAATGCGAATGCGAATCAAACGATCTACCCACTAGACCGCTTAATACAAACACAAACCGTTTGATACAAAACTAACAAGATTGTAAAAATATGTCGAAAGATTAAATACTAATTACTATATACTTATAATGTAACGAAAAATTTTTTTTTGTTAAATTATAGGCAACATATTCGCGTCGGAAGTCTATCAACATTTTACAATTTCACTAGTTTTATTACAATCTAACGGTTTTTACAATTTTACGGTGACATATACACCACACACCAAACTGGGATCCGCGCTCCGGTATCCAACTACACATATGTCTTTTATCTTAGGTATGAACCTTTAGATATTATACTAAATATTTGTATGAAATAATTAAAAGAAAAGACTGTGTTTTGAATAAACAAAATAAAATAAAATAGAGCACGGAGCTCACACAGTCACAATATTACAGCTCAAAATAATTGTTATACTTGTTATTCATTGAGTTTGATTTTGACTTTAAAGTCAAGTAAAAAGCTTGTACTCGTAACAAATCAAAATCGTTAACAATTTTTTTTGCTTTCATTTGCATTTGCATAAATAAACTTCCATCACTGCATCATGTCAGAAATATGGGGGCACGGTAGTCCCCCGCCAATACAAGCCAAATGAAGCGTTTCGTATTGAGTTTGGATAAATTTTCAGGATGTACCAGTTACCAGTAACTAGTAAAAAAGTTACGGGCACATTGAAACTTGTAACTATTAAAAATTATGATCTAGTTTTAGTCCAATTATTATCATGTCTGTGATAAGCCATCGCTAACTCGTAATATTATTTTCTTACTACGAAAATAGTTAATAGTTAGTATTACATACCCAACCACACAGTGTTATGTTCGCTCTCGCAGTGTTCCAATTCTGGTCGAATATGTACATCATCATCGTTGTGACTGGGGGCTTCCAGAGGGAATATCTCCACCCGTCTCTGGAGGGGGTCCCGGAGCTGCCACGCCGTTAGTATGGCCACGTCCACCATGAGAAGACCCCCCACCATAGTGTACAGCTTCCAGCCGTGCATGCGTTTCTGCAAGAAATCCTGATTTTAAATTGCAGTCTACAATGTTTAGGAGCCCTCGTTTATTTGGACATGATGAGGCATCCGGAGTTTTTATATGCCAATTTAGTATGCCAATGAAACATGAATTTCCACCAAGAACCTACAGTACAATCACTAACATATCCAAATTAGTAACGACACCAAACCAACGATTTCGTTTGGATTGGTTAATCGCAATTTTTATGTCGTATAGTGCTAGATAACCCATATTTTATTGAGAAAGGTTATAACTCGAGAGCTATAAGTCGCGGGCATCAGCTCGTAAATAAAATAAGTTTAAAAATCGAAAAACAATAAAAGATATGACAATCGTAATGGCACAAAGCCAGAATGGCTAGGAAAATGGCTTAAGTTATAGCTTCAGCTCCACTTATGAGATAGCGTTTATGCGCATTGAGATTAATGCGGGGTTTACACGGGTGACTAAAGCCGCATGACTTTTACTGCGCGCGGAAAATCGACCATCTAAGGGTCATTTCGCAACGAAACGAAACGATACGCAACATAGCACTGTAGTTTTAAGATAGCTATTCAAAATTGAACTTTATTCATTAAACAAGAAGTTACACGTTTCAAGGGATTGAATATCATGATTCATGTTGCACTGCGCTGCATGTATATTACAATGAGTGATGTTATTTAAGGAACGTGTATATTTTTGTGTAGTGAAATAAAGTTCAATATTCAATAGTTATTTTAAAAATTCAACGCCGCGTAGTATCGCGTTTCGTCGCGGTGTGAACTGACCCTGAATGGTAATTTAGTCGCTTAAGACCTTGCCGAATTGTATTAAGGACGGTCGATTTTCGGTGCGGCTTTAGTCACCTGTGTAAATTCCACATAATATTTTTCAATGGGCAGAGGTTAATTAAATTATATATAGTTTAAGTAGTATTTGAGTATTCGGACATATATATGAGGCAGCAATTAGGTACTACCTACTAATATTATAAATGTGAAAGTTATTGAGGATGGATGGATAAATGGATGCTTTTACTGTTTCACGAAAAATTATTCAACGGATTTGGATGAAATTTGGTATAGTAGTAGTTTAGACTCTGGATAAAAACATAGGCCACTTTTTATCCCGAAAAAGTACACTGTTCCTTTGGGATACTATAGATACGCGGGCGGAGCTGCGGAGAACAGCTAGTACTTAATAAATGGCAAATAATTGTTAAATAAAAATAGGAAACAGACAAACATCTATTTTAAACCGAAAAGGTTTTAAATAGTTAATAGAATCAGGCGTTACTTTGCGGAAATCCATAGCATTAAATTAATTAATATTATGTTTATAGCAGTTTTTCCGCTAAATAATACCCACAACCTGCAAGCAAATGTGTGAGTGCACGCATAAGCATGCGTAACGCACCTCCCTCCTCCCACACTGCTTATGCGTGCACTCAGATGCAAGATCGTGCAAACACCACCACCACACAAGCAACAATGTCGGCAAGATCGTGCAAAGCCCCACACCACCATGCAGGTTGCAAACGAACTTTGTTCGCAGGTCCACTTCCTGAGGATGCTCCGGGTTCGGGGCGAAACGCGCGCCGAGTTTTGCAACCTGCATGGTGGTGTGGGGCTTTGCACGATCTTGCCGACATTGTTGCTTGTGTGGTGGTGGTGTTTGCACGATCTTGCATCTGAGTGCACGCATAAGCAGTGTGGGAGGAGGGAGGTGCGTTACGCATGCTTATGCGTGACTCACACATTTGCTTGCAGGTTGTGGGTATTATTTAGCGGAAAAACTGCTATAAACATAATATTAATTAATTTAACGAAAAGGTTTTATTTATATGGGTATGTAGCGTTGAAATTACTATAAAAGATCTTTTGATTTATTCGTGTAAGTTAATTCCTTCGACCCAGCTTTGCAACCCTTTTATGGGATTTCTCCTTAATACTGGTTTTAACATATTGTAGGTACAGCCTTTTCAAAGGGCATGTTCGAAACCTTTATGTGAAAATGATGTATTGTACAAGATGGTCACTACACGCACGAAATCATCTCCTTGTACCGTATTGAGTAAATATCAAGAGTATCGCACAAGTATTAAATAATGTTAACATCAATATGAAAAATATAAAAGGTTTAACTAAGAGTTAATTAAAAAAAATGTAATATATTTTACTTTAAACGAGACAATATTGTATATACGAGTATATAATCGATTTTTCATAAACGGATGTAAGTATTACCATACAATTTTGTATGCAGGGAGTTTTGGAGGAGAAAGATCGATCTAGCTAGATCTTATCCCGGGGAAACTGCGCAGTTTAAGCTATTTCATATGTTTTTTTCTTTTCTTGTAGGTACAGCTCAACATCAGAACTCTGAGAAAAGCTCAGTTACCCACCTGGGTAACCGACAATATAAGTACCTACTTATATTAATACGTGAAGTAAAAACATTCAGTACGAATTGTGCGAATAGAGGAGTGTGATATTTGGCCCAGTTAAAGTTCATATAGAGGAAGTTGTGCGGAAGGCTTATATTTTTTCAAATAATGCTTAGAAATACATCAAATTAGTAAAAATAATAACAACGCACAACCTCAGATTATTAAAATTTAAAACACACTACCGTGCGATTGATAGATACATTTTTGTTATACGTTGTCGTTTGTAAATCCATATAACAATGTAATATGCATTTTTTATTTTTTGAACTATTTTTTGTTTTTTATTTTGTAGTTAAAACTTGAAAATAAAATAAATCAATAAGGGCGAATTTCGACCTCGACTTCGACTTCGACCTTTCGGGTGACCTCTAGTGTTTTCTAATGCGACATCAGCGCTAGGTAGTTCTTGTTATAGAACCATAATAAGTATAGCCAATATAATATATTGGCCATAACTTATAGGCTGTTTAATTTACTTTAGAGCTTTAAAATTCTATCAACTTGCATATCCTTCAACTACCGTTTCTGAATCACAAGAGTGACCCAATTTTCTTTCTAGAAGTTGATGAAGTATTTCGATTGCCGGTCACGTCACTAGTGAGGGATGAACTGTTTCGTTCGTTCAGAAGTTCTGTAATGTACCTATGCGTTACGGATATTGTGTTTGGAATTTACGTGTATGCGGATAGGCTCGGAAACGAGCTATGAAAACACAACGAGTTATGTTTATGAACCCTACTAAAATTGTTGGGTATAATAATTTGCTTATCACAGTAATTTCGAGTCGTCATAAGCAAGAACAACAGTATGCGCTGACTCAGAAATGATGTGAAAATTTCGTTCAGTAGGTATCACATTATTTCGTTTAGTAGGAGACTGTTAACTGTGGGAGAGCCACGCTTCGGCATGAATGGGCCCGCTCGAGCGGATAAATACCACCACCTCACAGAAAAGCGGCGTGATATAACGCTTGCGTTGTGTTTCGCCGAATGAGTGAGGTTACCAGAGGCCCATGGAGATTGGGGATTAACGCAAGTCGCAATACCAGAGAGGGAACAAATATCCTCTGGTGTTGCGAGTGTCCATGGGCGGCGGTAATCGCTTACCATCAGGCGATCCGTCTGCTCGTTTCTTGGTTCATTACATAAAAAAAAGTAGGCACAAAAGGATGTATCCGCACAAACATTCGCCTTTATATTCGTAAAAAAGTTGTTATTAAGCATTCCACGTCCTGTACCTGTCTTTTAATTATTATGGTTAATTAACTTTTAATTACAAAGCCGGGTAGGGCTGGCAGTAAACTGTATCAACAAGGCTGCGTAAAAAATTATTTAAATTAATTTTGTCTTTCCCCGTCATTACAGCCGCTGTCAAAACACACAGCGCGTGATCTCGAATGACATATTTTTAATTAATTTTCACGGAGTGTTAAACTCCATATTGTTTTTATTAAGTTAATGCGGTGACCATCCGACGTGCATAAAACAAGGACTTATGAGAAACCTACATTTAGGAAATATAAATAAAAATTATAGACAACTAGCTGTTGCCCGCGGCTCCGCCCGCGTAAATACAGTAAACCCTCGGGAACACTGTGTTTTTCGGGATATAAAGTAGCCTATGTTTTAATCCAGAGCCTAAACTACAAAGATACCCAAATTTAATCAAAATCCGTTCAGTAGTTTTTGCGTGAAAGAGTAACAAACATCCATCCATACATCTTCACAAACTTTCACATTTATAATATTAGTAGAATTTTGTTATCTTAAAGTTTTAATGACCTCAAATGATGTAAGTACATATTGTATTGTGCATAGAAATTAAGATAAATGCAGAAAACCGATATGCTGAAGCAGATGTGAGCTTTTTTTCCAGTATTTAGAATGCAAAACAAAGTATTTTACCAATTTATAGCTTGTTCGATTTCATTCCCAGGTTTACCACTTTTCTGGCCTTATTTGACTGTACTAAATTTTTAATTTGTATTTGTAAGTGTCGTCAATAGCCATACACTACGGCCGCTGTATCTTGACGGGTCTGAACATAGGCTCTGCGAACTTTAGCGCATGTACAACTCTCGCCAAGATACATCGGCCGTATTGTACATTCGTATGTCGTCATGTTATTAGGAACAAGTAAGTTTTTTCAATCATTATAACGCTATATTTGTTGTCACTAAGAAACGCTTTACTAAAATTAAGACATCCCTGAAATTGAACTCAATCTCAAATTGTTATTCTGAGTCCTAAGACATATCCATACTAATAATATAATAAAGAGAAAAAGTTTGCTTGTTTGTTTGCATTGAATAGGCTCCGAAACTACTAGACCGATTTTGATGAAATTTGGTACAGATATAGATTAGACTACGGGGAAGGACATGAGCGGTAAAATGTACTGGTACCGCGGGATTTCCTTTTGCGCGCACAAAGTCGCGTGTAATATCTAGTATGTTATAAACACAGTGGCGAAGACTGGTTCTCTTTCATAGGAAAGTTCAAACCTGTATAGTAATAGGTAGTAATAGGTAGGGGTTTGGATGAGGGTCGTCAAAAGGTGAGTAGTAATTGAAGCCGATAGGAATGGAGTTATAGGAACCCCACGCCATTGATAAACACAAAAATATTATCGTATACCTTAGTATCAGGCTTAGGTTTCGTGGTGTGTCGATGAACCCGCCACACTTTTGTGAACATGGCGCCGTACGCCATGGAGAAGCCAGTTGCTAGGAGCCAAGCCCGGGCCGCGCAGAGACCAGGGTAGTGATGAGGCTGGACCCATCTGCCGTCCACACCCAGGGCGATGGCCGAGCCGAAGCACACGCAACAGCCGCACAGCATCACCGTGTTGCAGGCGGGATGAGACCATTGGATCACTCTGTGGACAATAGATGTGGATTTTATATGAACGTTTATACCATATGACTTATACGGAACATTTTATAGGAGAATCATTGCCCTTATCGCCTGCAAAAGTACTACACACACGAGACGTGGACACAAGTGTTGATCATAATCAATTCTCGTAATTAACAACACTTTCATCTTACTTTTATCAATTGATTTATTAATGAATCGTCGATATAAATATGAATATAAGGTTTGGTAAAATCAATGACGGATATTTTGGGTATATGATCTACTGCTTATTATAAAGACGTTTAGGCAAAAAAATATTGTCTGGAATGAAAATGTATGGAAGAATCTCCATTCAACGCAAACTCGCCCATATAAAGGAAGATTTGTTTTTGCGAGAATGACAATAGGCTTGATGACTTAATTTTTTTTATTACATAAATGAATAGTACTCTTAAATATGTGTTGTATCTCAGAAGAAATAGTATATCAAAAGTTACTATATTTAAAGGTACGGCGATTTGTATACAAAATTTTGCAAGTCTCGTGAAAACCTAAAAAGTCGTACCTAGCTGTGATGTCACGTCTAGGTTAAAGTATATGAAGTAAGCCGCAAGAACATATTTGTAAAATATTAATTATCGTAAGTATGAACTTAAACGCAAATATCGGAGATATCTCCGATGTATTATTGCAGGATTTAATTAGCAAAATCGACCTTCTGAATTATAGAACACATAATATATTATGTATATGTCTATTTATTATCGGCCCGATTATCGGTTCCACATAAAGTCGGTCGTGACTCGTGTGCACCCTAACAAACATACAACTTTAAATTCTACGCAATAGAAACGTATGAAGACATAAATAAAATTATATTTTATTCCTAATAAAATACAGACATTTCTCTACCTTATTCGTTGATTGAAATGTGATTTAAAGAACCAAAACTGGATATTGGTTCTTTGATCAATATTGTTTGATTGAAAGGCAGAGGGAAAGGGTTAAAAGGTTCACGCAAAAAATGGGACAAAAAGGTCAGAAAATCGAGCTTAGTTTTTCCCTTCTAACACATTCAAACAAATACGCAGTGGTAAAAAATTAGGGGATTTTAGGATCGACATTTTCCATTGAATTCGAAACCATGGTGGGTTGGAGTCCGAATCTGAATTTTCGAACAAAGAAAAATTATACATTCGCATACCAAACTGCCAATCGGACTGACCTAATATAATCAATAATATTGATATAATATTATTGCACGATGAAAGAAAAACATATTATATAGCTTAAAATGTGCAATTTAATTGGGATTAGACCTAGCTAATACTTATAGCCGTTTTCAAAACCGATTATATATAAATATATATATATATATATATATATATATATATATATATATATATATATATACAAGATTGTCTCGTTTTAAGTATAAGATTGTTATGATATCAAACCGAAATGACATTGACAATAGGCTACATAATTCATATTTAATTTCATACACTGAATGAGTATTTCCTTTAGTACTTAGCTTAGGAAAACGTATTCTAGCGATATCATAACTCAAAAAATTAAGATTAATAAATAAAGGTCATTTAAAAATATGTATTTTTATATTTTAATTTCTATTGATGAAAACAACTCGAAGTAACTTCCGGAAAGGATGTGACGATACAAACACTTTAAACACATACGTAGTGATGAAACGGAACGTGTTTCTGTAAATTAGTTCATTACATCTTATAAAGTCATTATTTATGTATTTTGATTCCTCTAATTCCATGCTATATTGAATTAGCTCAAAATGGTTTTCCTGTATTCTTTTCCATGGTTGTTCCAAAATTCTTAACTTTATATTTTTGTTCTAAAATTATTAAATTTACATTTATGTTAAGACGTCACACGGAACGTTTTGCTACTACGGACTTTAACATAGATTACAAATATTTAGTATCATAGACGAAGCATGTTGAGGCAAAAATTGTCTCCACTTAAATGATCCCACTTTTGGAGTTTTTGGGGCAATTTTGACATATTATTTTGAAGTAGGATGAAAACAATATGGCTGACATTTAAGGTATGGTGAAAACTAAGATGGCGTAACTTTTTCATGTATGAAGATTTGTTTTGTCAAACGTACCTACGTCATCGATACGCAAGTGTATCGTTAGTTTTGAAATTTTTGACTAGTATGACATCACAGCACAGGTAATAAATCTATCAATCAACATGGCGAATACTGTTTTCGGCTGTTCTTAAAAATTGTATTTCTATACTAATAATGTAATAAAGTGGAAAAGTTTGTTTGTTTGCATTGAATAGGCTCCGAAACCACTGGACCAATGTTGATGAAATTTGGCACATATATAGAATAGACTACGGGGAAGGAAAAGGCTACTTTTTATCGCAGAAAAATCTACGGTTTCAGCGAAATTAACATTTGTGCGCACGAAGTTGCGGGACAAATATGAAGCGTAACGCTATATCCTTAAGGACATAAAGAAAAACAAGGTCATGTAGCCTATTGTATTGTGACTGCATTTCGTCATTAAAATTGCGTATGAATTAAATTCTCCGATAGTACACAGTACCTACCTTATTTTCGATCTACGATACTATATTTCCTAAAATAATAATGTAGAGAATGAACTAATGAAAGTAAATATCTATCATAATAATGGAGGTAATCGCTGTAACATCAATCAATGTCTTGGTGGCCTTGTCCGTGATTGGATTATAAACGAATCAGTAGCACAAAGTTAGTGTATCGCCCCAATATCATTAGTTTTGGCCTGGTAAAGCAACATAGACGTGACGTCATTTAGTAATCTGGGGGCACGGTAGTGCCCCCATGCCAAGACGTCAAGCGAAGCGCAAGGGCACTACCAAACCACCTTTTCTCGAAGCGTTTCGTCGATTATTTGAACCCTCATAACTTGAGTTTGGATTGTACCAGATAAATGAAACTTTCAGGATTTGTTCCCATCAGCGGTCTCATTAAACATGTAAAGTTTCGATTACCTACGTCTTATACTTTAGATTTTATTGATATCTAAAAATCCCTGATTCCGTCACTGACTCACTGATGATCAACAAAATTATATCGTACTTCCGGATGTTCTCGAAAGCTGAAATTTGTTACGTAAGATTGTATTAATACACAACCAACATAAAAATTCTCAAAATTGGAACTTTCATCTTCCAACCCCTTAAACAAGGGAGTTAAATTTAATTATCTGTGAAAGCGCCATCTATCGCGTTATTGTGAACTATATAAGTTATGTCGTCGTTCATCGCTAGGCTTGTAAACTAATTGACTAATATTGATTGAAATAATTATTTCCCGAATATTCTGAATTTGAACGGAAAATGTAACATATATGCAACATTTATTTAATTAAGTTAAGAATTATTAACCTCTGGAGCGTCCCAATCGTATTATGTTATATAGTACTTTAGCGCCCCTACCCCCCCCCCCCCCCCCCCCGCGTCAAAAATAATCTGCCGGTCAGCGCTAAAATGCCGATTTCGACGGAAATTTGTATGAATGCACTAGCTTATATTAGTATATTCGGAATCCTCATTAAATTTGCTTTAATAAATATATAATATAAACTGAAAAATTAACAAGTGTAATTATTTAGAACGTCCTAATCGCACAAGTATGTAAAATTCCGCCTGTTGCTGTCGAAAAAAGCATTTAAAAATCAATTTAAGACGCTAGAAACATTTTAAAGAGACTAATGATATTAATAACGAGTTACTTTATTATTATAAATTAGTCAAAATATCCGCTGCTTCAGGAAATTACAAAAAAAAAAAATATTTAAAGAGAATGCGTTATTTCGAAAATAATCATTGCAAAACGTGTGAGTTCAAAAGCCTTTTTGGACCTGATTATCCAAAAAAAATATATATTTTGTGGACTCATATTAAACCTTCTCTAATATAGAGTTGCTTTTTAAAGAAATTATGTATATTAAGGGGTCCAATAATAAAAAATCTTAGAAAACAAAAAAAATACGCCAAAAATACCACTCTTACTTAAAAAGCTAATAAAAGTTTAAAAGTTTGGTGTTTTTACATATGAGCTATTTTGTCAAAAACTACACTAAATATAGAACCAAAATAAATGAACACACATTTATTAAGTTTTTCTAGAGTTATTAAAATTAATTTGGAAAGTTGACTATATTTCCCAGTTTTGTGGAAATTTACGAACAAAAAATATATGGAGTCGTCTTTCCTCTAATATTTTAAAATATTTTGTAAGGCATAAAAATTAACTTAATTGACTATTTTACATAAAAATATTAGTACTTAGGATATAGATTTAGATAAAATCATTTATTTTATTTATTTATAGCTATATCTATCATACAGTTTTTATGTTTTTTTTGACGAAAATAAAAAAAATAGTTGTATGTAGTAAATGAAACAATAGCGAAGTAAATGTAACCGAATTTTAATTTATAATTGAATGTATAATTTAGTCTATAATGTGAATAAATAAAACAAAAAAAAAATTTTAGGTGACTCCACGAGTCATGTTCATTAAAAATTTGTATTTTCGACGCCATCTTGTTTTTAAAATGCGGGGCGCCCGGCCACCGTACAACGGTCGATTTCAAACGTTGTTTTATTATTTTTATTTTCTAATTTTATTAAAGCACTAACTAGTTCTTTTGTTATAGTCTCATATAAGTAAACTTTTATCCTTCAACCCCTTAAACTACAGGATGGAAGTTTCTATAATATTACCACAAATTTAGCTAGAGGCCTGAAAATTGTTGTTGTTATTAGGGATCCGATAATAACAATAAAATTTAATAAAATAACCATGTATCCCTTTATTAACAACAAAAAACACAATATTTTTTTTAATCTTTATCGATATATTTTATTGCACTTGTTAATTTTACCCGTATGTATTTTCCGTTTAAATTACTAAAGAATACTCGGGAAATAATTAGGTACCTATTTAAATATTACGTCAATTAGATTCCAATTCAAGCGACGAAACAAACAGTATAACTAACATAATTCATAATGTACGAGATAGATGTCACTTTTACACAAGACTATAAAAATATTATGAGTTATCATTAAAACGAATAATAATAATTAACTGAAGGGAATGAAATAATAAAAAAAACTATGTATCAAATTACAGTTACATACTTTTTAGTATCATCAAAATATTTACAGTATCCGAGTAACTTACAATAAATAAAATGTAGTAAAAGCGCCACCTAGCATAGCTTATAAACAATAATCAATTATAAATGGGCATTCAAGTAGTACTTACTGCTACCGACAGATGTCAGTGCTTCGACTAAATTTATTACATAAGTCATAGAACGTGAGTATATTTTTTTTACCCTGAAAGATTCGGCTACTTGTTTGTAGTAACTAGTACCTGGGAGACGTGAGTCATGCTCAGGAGTGACCCGGGAGATCGAGCTTTGCTCGGAGTTTAAACAATAGTACGGAAGAAGAAAAATTATAAAAGGAATAAGCTAACCGAGAGCATGTCGGGACATGTCTAAGGAGGGTTCCGTAACTATACACGCGTAATAGCCAATAGGTACTTATTTAAATTACTTCAAAAGTTATTGTCCGATTAGTTCAAATATTTTTCCGAAAGAATAAGTAACGACCACTGTGGCGCAGTGGTGAGCGCGTTTGTACTCAAGCCGGAGGTCGCGGGTTCGAATCCCGCCAGGGAACAAAAGTCTTATTATTTAGTATGATGCAAAGGGTGGGGAGGGCTGGGGGGGGGGGGGACTTGTAAACCACTTTGGATGCCAGTTACTCCAAATTGTTGACTTTGTAAAAAAGTAATGTATGAAACCTTGCCTTTATTTTAAAAGACGTATTCAATGATACCCCTCACATTAATGGCTAACAATAAAAAAATTTTTTTCATCCCCACTTCACATGTATGAAGCCCCTGAAATATAAAATAAGTATTTTATGATGCCAAAAGTGACATTTAAGTTACATATTACATAACTGTTCCAAATTTCATCAATTTATATTCATAACTAGCTGTTGCCCGCGGTTCCGCCCGTAAATACCGTATCCCACTTTTTCAGAATAAAAAATTGCCTATGTTCTAATCCAGAGCCTAAACTACTACCGTATCAAATTTCATCGAAATCCGTTCAGTAGTTTTTCGTGAAAGAGTTACAAACATCCATCCATTCTCACAAACATTCACATTTGTAATATTAGTAGGATAACAGAAGCTGAAACAATGGACAAACAGACAGACGGAGACGGACGGACGGACACAGTAAATTTATAAGATTTCCTCGAGTATTACGAAACCCTATTACATAGAATAATATAGAATTTAAAAAAATCGTCTGACTGGGATTCGAACCCGCGATCAATTTGCCATTAACGCAAAAGTCTGTCGCCTAGTAGCTGAAATACTGAAAGCCGTTTCCGAGAATCTCAATTCATATTTACAAGATTTGCTTGTTTGAAGTACTATCAGATAATGAAAATTTGTATTGTAATTTGTATTACGTACCTACGTTGCAATATATTAAAGTTATATCACAGCCTATAGAACTTACCTACAGTCGTCCAACGGACACGTCTAGACAGAGCAATCGTGCGGGGCGTGCGAGGTGAGAGAGGGGCGTAGCGAGCCCAAGCTGCCATACACTCGCTTGGGACACGTCAGCCGGGGTTGACGCTTTTTAATTTGATTGTTTTAAGTCGTTTGCGACAGTGTTTCGTTTGAGTTGTATGTAGGTACTTATTTACAATGGTCAATTATATGAACAGCTATAGAAGATTAATTTTAATACAAAACCATGCGCCTGTTTCCCGTCAGAATTTTTAATAAAATTGTATCTACGTATGAGAATTTACTAACTACATCGTCAAATTCAACAATCGCAATCTAAAAACTAGTAAATCCAAATGTCGAAAATAGTTTCAGTTTCGCATTTGTAGCTTTTGCAGGGTTCGTAAATATCCGATATTTATAATAAATATCAAAATATCAGATATCTTTGATATATATCCGATATTTTTGATTTCTTGATATTCTTGATATTTTCAAAATTACATACAAATTTCATACTCTGATATGTTTTTTCGTAATAGTTGAATCGAAATAATTTGTATGTCTGATAATTTGAAGATAGGGAAGTAAAATTAAACTCATTTATTTATTATTGATATTCAAAGTTTTCAAATAAATTAAAAATCAACGATAGATATTAAGTCTTAAATCCATAAAATGACTTTTGTTTATAACCAGAAGAAAAAAAAAAGTGTATTAATTTTATCAGTCGAATTAATTTGACACATGGTATAAATGGTATAACAATAGTATAATAACAAACAAGGAATTTTCTTCCGAAAAACAGGGGGTCACGTGGGTATCATAAGCCTAATGATTAGTTAATGTCGTGTCAAATAGCTAGTTTTTGATGACCTAGGCTTGTGAAACTCTCGGAAAATAAGACCTGTGTATTTAGACTATGACTTGATGTAAGATTTTTTACATTTAAAACATTATTTTACATTTTTAAACATAAATATCAATTTTGATATATATCAATCACAAATATCAATTGATATATTATATATATCATTGATATATATTGGATATATATCATGATATATATCCAATATATATCAATTGATATATATCATGCGAACCCTGAGTTTTGTATACGCATTTGTATTTTTTATAATAAAACTCTTCATTAATACTTCTATAATATATAAATATATATTTTTTTGTTTTATTCCTAGTACTCTATATACACATACTACGAATACACAAAATGTAGAACAGATTATAATAAAACACATTATTGTGACAACCCTGCAGCAATGACGAATACCTACACAAAAGCGGCATTTCGCGCGACTTCAAACGCGTTGGACCACTGTATCTCTTTATTACACTGTGGTTATATTATTACTAGCTGACCCGGCAAACGTTGTTGCCTTATTAAAAGTTAAAAACACTATAATTGATCAGTTATCGAGCGGGATGAAAAATGATTAAATTACTAAAATGGCTATAAAAAAAATAAAAATGGTGAAAAATTTAGGATTGTATGTATTTTTAATTACCACATTATAAAAAAATAAGAACAAAAGATTTCGTCCAAAAATTAAAAAAAAATTAAGGGTGAACAACCCTTATCACTTAGGGGTATGGAAAATAGATAGTAGCCGATTCTCAGACCTACTGAATACGCATATTAAATTTGGTAAAAATCGGTAAAGCCGTTTCGGAGGAGTACTAACATTGAGACTTGGAAATTTTATATATTGGAAGATAGATAGATTGTTCCAGTGTAATATTACGGAAATACCGTGATATTATTGTTTAATATGATAAAAGGGAGCAAACGTGATACGCCTGATGAAAAGCGACTACTGCTGCCCAAGAATACGTCTTGTACTCTCGTATGTACGTACTATACGTACTCTTGTGAGCAGGCTTATGTAGCATTCTCTAGTGACCAATTCGCAAGGCGTTCACCTAGTTAAATATTGACTTTAGTTGTATTAAAACACAAGAGTCAGCTGCTGTAGTCGAATATAATCGACTAAGAGCCAAGTATCGCCCTAATCTGCCACTTATTGTAAATAGTAAGCCAACAAAGAAAAACCAAACCAAGAGCATGTCAGGACATGTCTAAGGAGGGTTCCGTAACTATTAACGCGTAATATCCTTTTTTTTAATTACTCCAAAAGTACTTAACTGTCTGATTTGGTTCACAATAATTTTCCTAAAGAGTTTTTAGCAAGTTTCTATCTTATATAGTTTAAAAATGCTAGGGGGGGGGGACCACCTTACAAACTACTTTGGAGGCCGATTACTCGAAAATGGTCAATTTTATAAAAAAGTAACGTATGAAACCTTGCCTTTATTCTTTATTTTAAAAGACCTATTTTACGATACCCCACCCGATGGGGTAGAGTGAAAAAATATTTTTCATCCCCACTTCACATGTATGGAGAGCCACCCTTAAAATATAAAATTATTATTTTTTTATGATCCCAAAACCGTGATCTATACACAATCTATAACTGCACCAAATTTCATTAATTTATATTCATAATTACAGGAGCTAGAGGCGCGGACAGACAGACAGACAGACAGATGGACAGAGCGAAACTATAAGGGTTCCTTAAGTACTACGGAACCCTAAAAAAGGCAAAGGGAGAGTGGGCAGAAAAAAAGCGTCTCTGTTGTGAAAGAAATACACCCAAAAAAAAAGAAAAAGAAAATAACAATTCTGTTATAACAACTTACAAAAAGAAGTGAAATCCCACCAAAAACATTTTCATGTAAAAAAAATATGCCAAGACGATACCATATGACTAGCACTGTCAAAAAGTTATGAAATCTCATGTAAAACCAAGCTTCTTACCCTACTCGCCTTAACTCTGCAAGCGTAACTTCACAAACTCTACACCTTAGTCATTTTATGTGGCTTGGCCATTTCGTTATTATAAGAGAGTATAATAGAAAAACAGTCGATTATAAATTTTTCTCCTTACGGCCAAGTGAATGTAGCGAAATGGCCAGGCCACATAAAATGACTAAGGTGTAGAGTTTGTGAAGTTACGCTTGCAGAGTTAAGGCGTGTAGGGTAAGAAGCTTGGTTTTACATGAGATTTCATAACTTTTTGACAGTGCTAGTCATATGGTATCGTCTTGGCATATTTTTTTTACATGAAAATGTTTTTGGTGGGATTATAATGATACAGTAACAGAAGATCGTGTAATGTAGAATTTTACTACGCAAAATATATACTCGTTGCTCGCGGTTTCGTCCGAGTTAAATTAGAATAGAATATTTCATCCCCTATTTTACCCCCTTGGAGGTTAAATTTTGAAAAATCCTTCCTTAGTGGATGCCTACATCGTATGAAGAATATGAGTGCAAAATTTCAAATTGGTAGCCTTAAGGGTTTGGCCTGTGCTTTGATACATCAGTCATTCAGCTTTGCCTTTTATATATAGAAAGATTATAAATGTGAAAGTTTGTGAGGATTTACGGATGGATGGATGGATTTTTGTTACTTTTTCACGCAAAAACTAAAAAACAGATTTTGATGTTTCGTATGGTAGTAGTTTAGGCTCTGGATTAAAACATATGCTACTTTTTATCACCAAAAAGTGCAGTGTTCCCATGAGATGCTGCACTTTTTTTTCTTACGTGAATGGAGCCACGGGCCTTGTCATACATAAAAAAAAACTTGTAATTTTTATTAAAACAATTCTAATAATAATAAAATATTGTTTATATTTTTATGCTGTAGAATGTCGCCATCAAGTCCCAAAAGGAGAAATTTCATGTTCTAATTTTTGGCCTAATTCACATGCACGCTCGTATAACAGCTATTTTCTTAACCAAAACATTTTAATAAACGCCTGTAGCGCCAAAAAAGTTTGTACAATTTTCGGCGCCAAGCCGTAGCAAATTTTAATTAATTCCATCGAGCACGGTTATGTGGGGCAAAAAAGCGTAATCTTTGGCACCATAATGGCGTCCCTTTACCCCGTACATTGAATCCTCTCATTTCCTGCCAGGTATCAAGCGGGGGTAATATATCGCAAAAAGGTTTCCTTAACGACATAATGTTCCTAGGAGTTCCAATTATAGAACGTGTGGTCGTTTGTGAAGGTCTAATTAGAGTAAGTTTTAGTGATTTGCTTTTATTGCCAGAAGTAAGGATAAAATACGCTATACCCTTACAGCCCGTTTCAATAACCTATCTATCTTAAAAAAAAATTAAAAACATCGTCATTCAATCATTTGCCGGTTTTTTACGATACAAATTTGACGTTTCTAACAAATAGTTATAGATAGATAGGTTATTGAAACGGGCCGATAGATTATTAACGCCTAGATCGATAGTCCTCATACAAACGCATCGCACAAAGTGAAGCAAGCCACAGATAGATGTAGGTGTTATAAAGCATTACCTACACACTGACGGTCGCCGACACGCACACAAACAAAACTTTAATGTAGTGGAGTTTGTACAGATAAGGAGCAATTACCCCGAAAGTGGGAAAATGTTGCTCCTAAAACTGGAATTCTTGTTTTTTTTTTTAAATCGTATGATGTAAAAATGTAACTTATCCCACAAAAATATTGAATAAAAAAAGCCAAGTATTTCCTTTGCAAAAGTTACGAGTTGTCGTATTGACCAATTCCAATTCAAGATTCTTCAAGATTCATGTAATTAATTACGTCTTATAAAATTTTGTTACCGTATGTGAAAAAAATAATTTTTATATTGGTATTTGGTAGTTTAGGCTTTGGACCAAAACATATGCTACTTTTTATCCCGAAAAAGTACAGTTTCCCGTGGGATACCCGATACTATATATTTTACGCGGGCGAAACCGTGGACAAAAGCTAGTAACTCATAAATCGTCAATAAATATTTGCCGTGTTAATCTGATACCTAATAAGAATTTAAAACAAAACAAAAGATAAATTTATACTTTCATAAAATCTAAAACTGTGCAAATGAATGAGAATTTAAATTTCGAAACATGAAAATTTCATAAAAACCTGAAATTAAAGAATGTGACCTAGTTCTTTGTTCTGAGTTTAACTTTTGACTCATACGTAGGCCCAACTTAAAATATTTATGTCATCCCACGACAACTCCACTAGATACGTGTAAACGGGCATCAAAGGTTTAATTAATTGAGGGAAAAATATTTGTGTTTCTATGGCATAATATTATGTTAAGGTCCTACAAACTTAGGGCTATTCATCCGATAATGGATGATTTATACATTATTCTCCGAGCGAAGTAACGTCTCTTGAAATACTGTAGTGCCTGGGACAGTTGGTTTTTTAATGTTGTATGGTTGCCCAAGCACGTAAGGCATTATCACTACATAGTCAGCCTAGTCCAGAGGAATGACTGGTCAATACGTCTGGGGCCAACCATGTGCGGGTTTCCTTACGATGTTTTCCTTCACCGTTAGAGCGTCCGTATAATGTACTTGATATCTGAAAAAGTCTCATTGGTACACGCCACAACCTGGAATACGAGCCTGCACTCTCTCGAGTGCGAACCAAACGGTCTACCCACTAGGCCACGGAGCTCATTAAGGACATAAATATGGAGTAAATAAAACTGTGTACAGTTTTGTTTGAGCTGAAAAACTTTTAAATATTTTTTCGCAAATGGTTCTTTTTGTTAATAGGTTTCGTATGTAACAGTGTACGAGTACGACGTATAAAGGTACATCAACCTCATTGGTTATTTTTACCCGACTGCTAGGAGGGTTATGTGTTTAGCGCGTATCTTGTATGTATGTAATATTCTTTATTACCTTGTATCTTCAGAACCGCTAAACGGATTTTCACATTTGAGGTATCGTTAGATTCGTCTTAATAGCCCAAGTGTTCTTAGATAGGTGGCATTAAAAAAAAAACAAAATGGCGGATGTTTGACGCCATGTTGTGAGGTAAAAAAAATATCTACCAAGTATATCGAGTGGGGTATCAAAATGAAGGATTTTAAACACTGATTCTAAATATGTATATAACTTGCAGTTTTATATTAAATATAACGATAAATAATAATAATAAAAAACAAAAACCAGACTGAAATAAAATAAATAATTAAAAAATAAAAAAACCCGACTGCAAAAAAGACATATACCTAAGCAACGCACTAAAAAGACCGAAACAAGTTTGAGAAAACTGACGACACTATGAGCTGAAACCCTAAGTGAAATAATTGACGTTATGTTTGTTAGCAGGCGGGGCCCATATATTTTTGTACGATTTATAATTTGCGAATGGGTCCCGCCTGCTACAAAACATAACGTCAATTATTTCACTTAGGGTTTCAGCTCATAGTGTAGTCAGTTTTCTCAAACTTGTTTCGGTCTTTTTAGTGCGTTGCTTAGGTATATGTCTTTTTTGCAGTCGGGTTTTTTTATTTTTTAATTATTTCGTTATTACTCAAGTAACAAACATAGACGTCTTGAAATAAAATCTTTAACTCGAATGCAGTTCTAAGACGTGTGTTGTTCCAACTTCCATTATCTAACGGTTTACAAGAGTTGATAATAATTGGGTACTTGAAACTCCTGCGATTCCAGATAAAATGATTTGTCGAACAACTATTTTCTAAGAGTTATCGACAATAATTGCAGGCTGTAGCAATTATTGTCAACGGATACGCAATATTCTATTTCAGTTTTATATAAATTGTATGTTTTTCTGTTATTACGTTGTTCTTTTAGTGATTGTTAGAAGATTTAATTGTAGAAAAATATGCTATCTTCTAATGATGTTATCTTTAAGCAAGTTAAAGAAAATAGAACACATAGGTAAGGTTACAACTTACAATCATAATTTTCTTCTTTTATATAAAAATGGATTGCAATTCCAGTGTCTCGCTAAAACTAGAGAATGGCTTGACCGATTTGTCTAATTTTGGTCTTCAAATAATTGTGGAAATTCAGAGAAGGTTTAAACGGTGGGATATATTGGAAAAATTGCGGGGAAATCACTAAAAATGACGATTGAATTATTTTTATACTATGGAGGGTAGAGACAAGGAGTACCATCTCCATATTATATGTAAAGTGTCCGTAAAAGCGTTAAATACGGGGGCGCTGAAGACTTAACGGTGTATAAAGCGGCAAAATTTAAACAGATAACTAAATCTTAGCATCTTCTTCGGTTATGTTTATAAAAATATATTCGACTACGCGAGTAAGTAGGATATTCATGATTTACTGAATTAACTACTTTTAGTCTACTAAAGTCGTCAAAAGTTTTAAATAACTAAACTCAACTCACTTCACTCCATCTCTTATTCATAACTTCATACTATACCCTTCTTGTGCATCAGCGCCATTGTGGAAGATTTTTGAACTGTTATTTAAAGCATACAGCTGGACACTCTTTCAACTTTTCTCCCATAAGATATTGTTCTCCTTAGCTCTACCCTCCATATTCCATACTAACTGTTTGGCGTTTGACTGTCAAATATTTAAAAGTGCGTTCAGTTTATCTGTTTCATTTCATTAAAAAAAAAAACGGTCGGCCCTAAGGTCCCCCGTACTTGGTCCGATCTGCCTTCAGTTCGGCCTGAACGGATGCAAAATCGTATCGTCTGTGTGCAATTTCGAGATCGCATCAGTCGGCTGTACGGACTGAATCGATTCGTTCCAGTGTTGCCAGCTCTGTTTTTGTGAAACTACTAAACTCGTATCGATTTATACTAAAAACTACCAAAGAAGCTACTTAACTTAGGAATTCCTGAAGCCCCCCAAAAACCACTGCATTTTAGGTTTTATTATATTAAATGTTTTCATTAATTGAATTTGATTATAAATTTTACCATGAAATTAAAATATACTAGGAAATATTACGTATATAGTAATTAAACGGGTATTTTTAAGAAAATTACGGATGAATGTATTATTATAATAAGATGTAATGTCTGGCTCTTTCCTACTAAAACACTACTAACAACTAAATTCCTACTAAGGACGGAATAAAATATTTAATCTAGTAGTAAAACTTTGTATAATAACTAAGTTGGCAACATTAATTCTGGCCTGAACGGACCATGTGTGGACAAATCGTTTTGCGCCCGAGCCGCGGTCGTGCGGGCATGTATTGTGTACGAGCGTTGTATGAGTTTTCGCGGTGTTTAAATACAAAATTGTAAAAACACGACCGTAGCGCGCGGCAAACCAGAATGGACTGATGCGATTTTTCCGTGTGTGTGCCCGAATCCGTTCAGGCCGAACTGACGTAAATTGGGTTGGATGCGATTTTTTCCGTGTGTGGGCTCGAATCCGTTCAGGCCGAACTGACGTCAGTTCTATTTGAAACGATCGGCCTCTCGTGTGTGGGGGCCTTAAGATAGAACAACGTGTGTGGGATATCTAGTTCGTGATATTTGAGAGAATAAGCTAGCTCGACGTACAATAAAAATGGCGTGGCATTTTGTTGTTGTTGCATGTTTGTGAGTGTTGGAAGTACTCTCTTACCATCAAGCGATCAGTCTACTCGTTGCACTATATCATACCTTCTATGTCGATGCATGATGTTGAATATGATGAGCGCAATGGCGGCCAGTATGCCCGCGACGCACAGCGCAGTCATACACGCGAACAGCGATAGGGAAACGGTTCGTAGCTCGTTGACGACCAATGTCCGGTCCGGAGGGACCTTGCCACCTGTTGACAAAAAGTTTCATAAAGTCATTATGTTAGGCTGAGACAATATTGTTCAAATAGAACTCTGGACTACAAATTACAATAGAGTTGCAAATCCAACACATGACTCATGAGTGTTGAGTTGTCAGATTTGACATTGACACTTAACTTGTCACTCGTGTGTTCGATTTTCAGCTCTATTGTGTATTAGGGCAGAGTTTTATTTTCAGTGCTCTGAACTTTCCCCGGCCTTACGTATCCGGTCAATATAGTCCCGGCCGAATACACAAAAAAAGTTTGCCGTTAAATACAAGATGGCAGTGGTATTCCATATTTAAATTGTGCTCTAAGACGAGGAGCGTATTTTGTTGATGGGCAAATAAAGGCGCAAATGTTTAAAATTAAAGATAACAAGTCTTCCGATATTGAACTGTGATCTTAGAATTAATTTTGTAAATTGGTTAAGGAGATCAACCTCAATTAGATACAACGAGAAAAGGAAAAATGGTACATGAATAAACCAACCCCTAATTGTTTCATAACAAATGTGGAAACCCGTGATTAATTTTTAGTGTTATTTCTGGTAAATAAACTTTAACTTAACCTTAAATAGATTTGAAGAACTTAAATTCAACTGCAATACTTTTAATACCTATCTTTTGAAGAAAACGTTAATCTATTAAACAGATTTTAATAACCTAAATTCAACTGCAATACTTTTTATTTAAACTATTTTATTGAAACGAATCACTTACAAACGGTAGCAGTAAAAAAACTTTTAATACCAAGCGTGGATTTACTAACACAAATAAATAAGGTCTTGGCTGGCAAGAAAGATCTTTTAAACCACTGTCACATCCAAGGTCTAATGATATTAGATAGCATTTCCTTATCCTTTTAATCTTAACGCTAACCATGTACCTACCCAACAAGCAAAGTAATCCTATAACGAAAGATTATAAGTCTACCTCTTCTTATAATGTTCTTATTAAGCCATTGGTGCAGACAGTGTCTCTTATAATAGCATAAGATAAGCTCTAACATACTCAAGAGCATTAGGATTTATATCTCAGTCTTATAGTTTGCTACACGACTACTTACAAAACAGTTACAGGACTTTTTTACTTATAATAACATTTCAAAAGCGTATATATTCTCAAGAGCATTTGTTTTTATTACTCAATCTTATAGTTAATTACAAGATTACCTTATAAACCACTAATAGGAATATGTATCCTATAATTGTCTGCAGAAAGATTAAATAGTCTTGAATCTTATAGTAGCATTTTGTAAGAAAAGAAGATATTATAACACTCTTAGCGAAGATAATTATAAGTTAGTCTCGTTACTGTCTTGTTTAAGACTCTTTTAAATGTAATAGTGCTTAATAAGAGCGTTATTAAATCAAACAACCTTATAAGCTACTTGATCAATCACATTATTAATAAACATTACACATCTAGCTGTTCTAATTTGTCCTGAGAAAATAGTTTATTATCAGTTTATTATAGATATGGAATTGTTTTCTAACAAAGTAAATTGAAAAATTAGTAAGTAGACCGATTACATGAGGAACCCTAAACTTATTTAAATATGGAGGAAATGTATCTTAATCGAAACTACTATAAGTACTAATTTACTTAAAATTGTTCTATAACATACTCAACGCAGAGTATTTAAAGAAAATGGCGAATGTTCGTAAAAATCATTGAAAAATTATTTTACAATAAATACTATAACTGCTAGTTTTCAAGGCGCGTTGTAAAATTAATCAAATCTTAGCCCACATTTACAATAAAAATTACTTCCCCGTCGAGTTCCCACACCGTATATATTTTATTACGAGTGTTAACGTTATGCAGTTACTATAAATTAGAATGAAGAATACTTACATATTTAATATTTCGTTTTATCACAAGCAATAACCAAAGTTTATAAAATGTACCTACTTATAACTAATAACTTAAATAAGTATATTCCTAGAGCATTATAAACAAGATTGCTTTAGTAAGATATTTATGTCAGATACTAATAAGAGTGTTTGTACTTAAAAATGAGTAGTCTCAGAACATTATAGAAGTAATTGCGCTTCCTTAAGTATACTATAGGGCTAATTGGACTTCTATAAGTTGATTACAAGATAGTTATAAGAAAACAATGCTCCTATAACTGCACCCAAATCCAGCAATGTAGTAAACTATAAGTATCTTATAAGCACAAGAAAAAGTAGTGTTGAAGAATACTTCAAGTACTGATTTTGCTTGTTGGGTACTTAGCTCATGAATAAAGATAAAACTAGGACAAACTCGAGTTAGGGCCCAAAACGGTTGTTAGGCCTCACCCAAATATCGCTTGCAAATAGACACTGAAGTCTGCAATTTTGTATCGCCTTGCGTGTCGTCTGGTTTTGATGTAAGCATTAACTAAAATAAGAGTGGGAATAATATTGTATAGATACAGAATGAGATATTCATGCAAATCAAGTTATAAAACTGTAATATAATATAATGCCATCTTTTTTACATTTCATATTAGATGTGAAAAAGTTATTGAAGAAAAAAGATAAAATGAAATTTCATAAGTATTAAGGAAAACACCGCGATTCGAGGTCAAGTACCATTGGAAAAGAGAAAAACCTCGAAGGAATGCAGTAGCCGTAGTACGATACGTATATACGTAGAGCAATCTACGTACTAATACTAATAATACGTACTATTAACACGTAGCTTACCTATGTTACGTCTCACGAGTTCAAAAAGCGTACAATAATGTATAATATATTGATTTCATATAATTATACAATATGCTTTAGTGATCATATTATAATATTATATTATATTAATACGTGGACAAAAACTTTGTACTGCGTTTTACAAAATATATGCGGACGGAGGAGTATATTCAATAGATAACAACGTTAACATATTTTATTTGGTAACTGAGATGCTAAAGAACCCTTTTAAAGTTCAAACTTAAACAATGAAATAAATTAATGTCGGATTTCAACCACTAGGCAACCACTAAGAAAACCTGCGTAATAAATTAACGATTTTTAGGTATATTATTGAACTATCTGTTGCCCACGGCTCTGCCCGCGTAAATACAGTATACCTCGGGAACACTGTATTTTTTCAGGCTAAAAGTAGCCTATGTTTTAATCCAGAGCCTTAAACTACTAAGATACCAAATTTCATCAGAATCCGTTCATTAGTTTTTCCGTGAAAGAGTAACAAACATTTCTCCATCCATCCATCCATCCTCACATACTTTCACATATTTTATAATATTATATAATAGGATATAGTAGGAAATATTAGTAGGAATAGTAGGAATTGTATAAAGCAAAGTCATACTAGTCTATTATTTTCTCTTTTTAACGTGTGGTCATTGCATAATACTTTTTAAACAAAAGGATAAAGCTCATTTACATTTTAAACACAGTAAGTCGGTTCTTACCGCGCTCAAGTCGGCTGAAGTAGGTGCTTTGTATGTATTTGTTGGCACAGAGTAACATTTAAATTTTTATGAAACAATAAAACGTCAAATTGTTAGCTTAGTCTTTCTCGATTGTGCACGAAAAAAATGGGTCATGTTTTAAACTAGAATATTAAGGCCCTTGCTCTTTCAATATTCGGTATAAATAACTTCACCAGAGGTTTTTAAGGCCCCATTAAATATCGATATCCGATCGTTAATAATATACTTAAATTCATATTTTACTTAATTTTAATATAATACTTATTCAAATTCAGTGCCAAGTCATAGATACATCTTTAGATCAATGAATACATTACTTGTATTCACCCAGTCTATGTGCTATTGGATGATATTGTCGTTATGAATGTACAACTTCCCCCTCCAAGTCTCCAAAGTTAATGTTATTTGTCTTCGACATTTATCTTCTTCTCTTCTTCTTCATTCTTTTTTTCTTTCTTATCTTCTTTTTATAACTTAGAAGAAAACCCGAGAACGGCTCAACCGATTTGGCTAATTTTAGTCTTGAAATATTTGTGGAAGTCCAGGGAAGGTTTAGAAGGTATGAAATATTGGAGGTTTATACTAAGACAATAACGTGTGTCGGGAAAGCTAGTATAATATACGTATACAAGGAACCAATTCTCAGCAACTATGGTTAATTAATAAAATCCATATTTATGTTATTTTAATACTATACTGCATAATTATGTGTGTCAATGATTGCTATATCACAAGAGATATTAGATGGACGTGATGTCTTATACATTTTTATTCTATTGTATTATTATTATGTATCTATACTAATAATAAAGAGGAAAAGTTTGTCTGTTTTTTCGCATTGAATAGGCTCCGGAACTACTGGACCGATTTTGATGAAATTCGATACAGATATAGATTAGACCACGGGGACCACATAGGCTAATTTTTATCGCGGCAAAATGTAAGGTTACTGCGGGATTCCCTTTTGCTCGCACGAAATGCATGCAACGCGTGCAACACCTAGTATTGAACAAAGAAATTAAATTTGAAATGCCATCTCAAGTATGATGTGTTATACTCGTAAAATAACATATTGTGAACAAAGTTACCGTACTAGTAGCTTGTTCTAAAAGGGTTTAGTTCGGAGTAATTGTCTGAAGTTATTAAACTTAATAATAAGCCATGTTTAATATAACTAAAAGTTAACTTAGTGAAGCTACATCATAGCAGTTATTAATGGAATTATGAACACGTTCAAAGTCACTCAAGCCTGTAACGTGGGTTAGACACTTTTGATAATAAAAATTTGTGGGCTTTATAATATAACTATCTTTTTCTCGCGGCTCCGCTCGCGTATAAAGTATCCCACGAGAACACTGTACTTTTTCGGGTTAAAAAGTAGCTTATATGTTAATCCAGAGCTTAAACTTTTGACGAACTCTGTGGCTCAGTGGTTCAGCTCAAGCCGCAGGTTCGAATCCTGCCGAAGAAACATAACTTTTCTGTGTTACTGGGTCATGGATGTGTATAATTTAACAAAAATTTGAATATATGTATAGTATAAAAGTATTAAATATACTTCCCGTTTTCTGGTACCTGTAACACAAGTTCTTCGGATACTTAGCACGGGGCCAAATTGACGTGGTGTGAAGCGTCCATAGAATATTATTACTTAGGCCTTTACATCCGTTAATGGATGATTTATACAGTATTCTCCGAGCGAAGTAACCACTCTTGAAATACTGTAGTGCCTGGGACAGTTGGTTTTTAAATGTCGTATGGTTGCCCAAGCACATACGGCATTCTCACAACATAGTCAGTCTAGTCCAGAGAAATGAACTGGTCAATACGTCTGGAGCCAACTATGAGCGGGTTTCCTCACGATGTTTTCCTTCACCGTTAGAGCGTCCGTATAATGTACTTGAGATCTGAAAAAGTCTCATTGGTACACGCCACAACCTGGGATTTGAACCTGCACTCTCTCGAGAGCGAACTAAACGGTCTACCCACTAGGCCACGGAGCTCTTAGAATATTATTATTATTATTAACTACTGCCATACTAAATTTCATCGAAATCTGTTCAGTAGTTTTTGGAGTAGGTAACAAATGTCCATCCTCAGAAACTTTCACATATTTGTACTCGTAATAGAAGTAGGATAAGAGAGAATATTATCGTACTAATATTATAAATGTGAAAGTTTGTGAGGATGGATAGATGGATGGATGGAGGTATGGATTGATGGGATGTATGGATGGTTGTTTGTTACTCTTTCACGAAAAAACTACTGAATGGATTCCGATAAAATTTGGTATGGTAGTAGTTTAGACTCGAGATTAAAATATAGGCTACTTTTTATCCCGAAAAAGTACATTGACCAGAGGGATACTGTATGTACGCGGGCGGAGCCGCGGGCAACATCTAGTGTTAAAATATTTTATATCAAACTATATAATATCACTATATAATAACGGCTGTAATACTTGCTTAGAAACAAAGGTAAAGAAAACAAATAGTTTTTACTAAACTTTTTGTATTTCATTAGGCGTAGACCTAAAATGTCAAAGTCAGTTACTTTTACGGATACCAAATTATACTACAAATAAACGAAAAATGCGATGTAAAACTTTTCAGTATCTGCCAAAAAAATGGCGTTCGTTATCCGATTAGAAAAAATCCGAAATATTCATATTCTATCGAACAACTTGCCGCTTGAATGAATAAAAGATGAAAATTGCTTAAAAGAGCCGTTAAATCGTGCGCACAATACGTAGTTCAACCACGTCTGCGATCGTTGCGGTCATTTTTTGTGATTTAATATTTTTAAGCGTCCTAGTGCAAATGAAAATGTTTAGAAACTGGTGGAATAGGAACTTATTGTACATGTACATACAAAAATGTCTGCACATCAAAAAGCCTTTATTATTTACCTAAATGTTTATTTATACCAATTTTTATCAAAATTTGTTTGGCTGTTCTTAGGTATGTCAAAAATAACAAACAAGTTCTTAACGTACAAATTCATAGTAGTAATGATAAGCCTCCTTCAGCAGTCTTGTAATAAACTATTTGAAGTCTTTAAATTACTGTACTTTTTGGGTAGGCGAACTTTAAGCTTGGTCCTTAGATAATGGATACCCTTGTCAGACATACCTTACTTTAAAAGTTGCGTTAACGATGGAAGTCAGGGATGGCCATGATCTCAGGCGATGGCGTTAGGGCAAATCGCGATCTTCTTTTGTAAATATTTCTGGGCCTCTAGTCAAGATGAATTCGATAATTACGACGGCAGACTTCGAAATCAAAAATGTATGGGATTTGACATAAGTCATCGTTAAGTGACATGTCGCTTGCGATGCGTTATGTCAAATCCCATACATTTTGTTTTCGAACTTCGCCGTCGAAATTATCGAATGCATCTTGAATAGACACCCACAGGCATTTGCTGCGTTAGAATTTATAAAATTATTAGTATCTAGCTTTTGCCCACGGCGCCACCCGCGTTAATACAGCATCCATCGGAAACACTTAACTTTATTTGGGATAAAAAGTAGCCTATGTATTATTCCAAAGCCTTAACTACTACCATACCAAATTTCATCAAAATTGGTTCTCTAGTTTTTGTGTGAATGTAACAAACATCCATCCTCTGAAACTCTTATTTTGTCAGTAGGATCAATTGATTGATATCAAATGAGAGCATTATTGCGGTCTGCTCTTTAGACCTCTTTGCTGTAGCGGCAAAAAGGTTCATGGCATCAAAACCTCTAGATTGGCAACTTGATGCCGCCGCTGACGCGACCGCTCTCGCTTAAGTTCGTGGCCTAGCGGTTAAGTACTGCTAATGGGATGAAAAAGATACTTATTACGAGCTTCTTAATGTTTTAAGGTTCAACTCACAAGGGACTTTTCGCTTTTTGTTTCGATGTTATTATGTTTCTTTGTACTTCTTTAGATCGTACCCAAAGTTGGAATTGCGGTTAAACAAATAATGTTTGCGACTAATTTTGCCGAAAAAGAAATATGACGGCAGTAAGCACTATAAAATTGCAAAGTTATTACAATTAGTATGTTTAAAAGTCACAAATTAAAAGCCATCAACCTCAGTTGGCATAATTAGATAGGGTTTTATTTGGTTATTTAAATAATATTACATCTCTTTTAAATCGATACTAGATATTACCCTCGACTTTGTGAGGGAATAAAGAAATCCCAGAGGGAACCGTACATTTTGCTACGATGAAAAGTAGCTTACGTCCATTCCCGTGGTATATTCTATTTCTGCGCAAAATTTTATCAAAATCTGTCCAGTAGTATCAGAGTCTATTCAATGTAAACAAACATACAGACAATCAAAATCCCTTAACAATATAAGTTTAGATGACAAAATTAGTCCTTTAGTACACTAATATACCAATTACTAGATACCCGCGACTTCGTGCGCTCAAAAGTTAATTTCGCAGAAATCATACATTCTTCCGCGATAAAAAGTAGCTTATTTCCTTCCCCGTGATCTACTCTATATCTGTGCCAAATTTCATCAAAATCGGTCCTGTAGTTTCGGAGCCTATTCAATGCAAACAAACAAACAAACTTTTCCTCTTTATTATATTAGTATAGTAATAGTGGTTACTTTCTGTAACATCAGTCTTGAATTTAGTGTAGCTGAAAAAATATTAGTAAGCTTTCTGCAGTTAAAAGAATTTTAAGCAACATATTATATTCACTTTAAATATATATCATACTATTAAAATATTCCAAAATATAGATTATACAGTTTCATATTTAACGGCACCAAGGGATCTAAAACGAATTGACAGTATAATTTAAGCATAACGATCGACGTTGTATGCACTTTTACAGTTGACTGCTTTCGAAGTAAAGTACCTATTACGATCCATGATTAAAATTGTTCGGGTCAGTTCACACTGATACTTCTTTTTAATAGCGATACAAAATCTAATTGGGAGCGCGCGACGCGCCGCTGCATAATATATATTATTATTTTTACAGCATCTTCAAGCATCGTCACTTGTCGTCGCATCTTGGTGTGGAGTGACCTTTAGACTACGGTGCCTACACCACCAACTATACTCACTGCCTACTCCTTCACCTACAACATACACCTAAAAACTACATATTATATTACCTACATTTTAACTACTTACAGCCACCTACACCCTAAATTTTCAGTAGGTTCCTACTGAAAAAGAAACAAAAAAATTTGGAGTAGGCCACCCTTGTCGCTTAGGAGTATGAAAAATAACTTAAAACCTATTCTCATACCTACCGAATACACCTGCAAAATTTCATAAAAATCGATCAAGCCATTTCGGTTGAGCTCTGACACAAACACTGAGACACGAGAATATTATTTACATTTTAAAAGATTAAACATACATACATACATATAATCACGCCTTTTTCCCGTAGGGGTAGGCAGAGACCACTTCTGTCCACTTGCTACGATCCTTACATACTTCTTTCGCTTCGTCCACTTTCATTCTTACCATCCATTCCTCTTCTTATATTCAAGGTAGCCAAGCGTCTCTCCATGGTCCGCTTTTCGCCTCCGCGAGAAACGTGACGTGATGGGTGGCAAACCACATCGCCGCCATTTTGGATAATTAAATTATTTTGATTATTATCCATTGCGTTTCCACGGATTGGTGGAGAGGGTAGGAATGGGGAAAGGGAAGGATAGGTGGTGTGGAAAGGAAGTAGGTAAGTTAGAGTGGGAAATAGGGAATGTAGGTTATTACTGCCCAGGAGGGCAAGGGATAGGACAGTAATAGCTAGGGAAGCCGGGGTCGCATACCCGTATACTATACCACAACTACCGGACAGGTAAGTTGGGAAGAGTATCCCATGACATTTAAAAGATTAAATTACTTATATTATGTATCTATTGGGGTTGCTGGTCTTTTTATCTTCTTGAATGTGTTTTATTAGTTCTTCTAGACCTACGTTGGGACTTGGGAGCCAGTGGTTAGTATTTGTTGTTCAGAAATTGGCCGTATAATATTAAATATTTCATTTAACCTAATTTTACATAGAAACAAAAACGTATAATTGGAGATAATTATAGAATACATAATAATATTATGATTTCATGGTAAGAACTCTGGCGTTACGTGGTAAACATAGTACATACGTATAAATAGACAAAAAAACTCTACAATAACTATTGCAACATTTAACAGAAGTACTTACGAGTGGCTTATCCAAGACTTCTACCTCAGTGCGCTGAAGCTCGGTCCTAGCTCCTTACAAATTGCACAAACTAGAACCGCTTCATTCTGGATATCGTTCAATATAGAACTAGGGAATCACTTGCAATTTTTAAAATGTTCTCAAGTCCTGGCATTTTTCCTTTCGATTCTTTACTGAGCTCAAGAAGATTCTTATCGAAATTGTACGAGTTTAGCAGTTACAATGAGATAAGAGACTTTAAGCAAGTTGCCATCGCTAAATACGACGACGAAGTTTAAACACGAAATGTATGGGGTTTGACTTAAGACAAATATATATTCTTTGCTTAAGCATCGTTAAGTGACATAGCGATGCTTTTATGTCACGGCAAAATACCGGAACGATAGTTAAATTAAGGTCATGCTCAAATCAGTTGCTGTCCTTGTCATTTTGGCTAGTAGAGACAGCGACAGCCTGTGAATAGGGTTTAATTTTGATTAGCGTTTCAGTATTCAGTTGATAGTGATGCTTATGTCACTTAGGGATGCTTGTGTTAAATCCCATACTATTTGTTGGCTTGGCTAAAGGCTGGTTATAAAAATAGTTCCGTTTATACGATATTATACTAATAGAGGTGTAACGTTCAAAAATATGCCATTAATTGTACCTAATTGTCTCAAACATTATATTTCGATTAAGTGTGGTCAATTAGCTATTTCATTTCACAATAAATAATAATGATAAATAATTTTGCGTTTATTATCTGATAAAATTTGGCACACACATATATATATATATATATATATATATATATATATATATATATAACTACACAATATATTATAATTTTATCGCGGGAAAATGTTCTGTTCCCGCGGGATTTCCTTTTGCGCGTACGAAGCCGAGGGCAACATGTGTAAATTGTAAGAAGACTTTTTTCCTAACAAAATCGTACGTAAAATTATAAAGAAAGATTATATTAAGACGATATTATTACAACATTGAAGTGAAATTGCTACGAGCGATGATCCATTTTGAATTTGCTGATTCAGATCCTCTTAGTTTTGTGTACACTCAGCAACTTCACACTGTAGCGGCGTTCACAAGCCACAGCAGAATTAAGAAAATGCGCTCCTAATACACGAATTTTAATCAAAAGATTCTTCTTTATTGACTCAGATTATCTTTGACTTTGCTTAGTGCTTTAAATCTTAAATATTATATCAAAGAAAAGTAACTTTATAATATCGTACTTAAAAAAATAATATCGTATTAAAATGTTTTATAATAATTATCGTATTTAAAACATGAGTTAATTAAGTTATATAGTTTAAACTTAACAGCCTCCGTGGTCTAGTGGTTTAGATCATTGGCTCTCGACTCGGAGATCGTGGGTTCGATTCCCGCATTGGAACAACAAAAAATGTTGATTCCAAGTTTGATTAGGACAATGCAGGGTGATCATCTGATTGTCTGAAAGAAAGATGATCCATGCGTCGGATGGGCATGTAAAAAGTCGGACCTGCGCCTCATCTCTCGTCAGTCGTGTCGGTTATCCGTCCCACTGGATTACAAGAGTAAAGGAAGAGATAGTGCTCTTGTGTACTGCGCACACACTTGGGTACTATAAAATTACTCTTGCGTAACTGGCCTGATTTCAATGAAACCGGTCACCGTCACCGAGATCGGTGTGGGGAGTTATTATATTATAGTTTAAACCTACCTTTTACTTACCTTTAATTCCTATGTATACTAATTTTATAAAGAGTAAATATTTATTTTTTTGTTTGCTTTGATTAGACTCTGAATTCTGAAACTAGAAGACTGGTTTTGATAAAATTTGGCACAGATATAGAGTAGGCCACGGAGAATGACAAATGCTACTTTTTATTGCTGCAAATTGTATAGTTCCTGCGGAATTTTCTTTTCCACGCCGGAGTCGAGGGCACCATTTCGTATGTATTTTTAACCATTACTATCACTTTAACTGGTATTTCATTATGTTTACTAATACTATTCTTATGCTTTAAATTTCCAATAATCCAAATTTTTTTTCATTTTATTCAGCGTTCAACCCTGAGATTTTCAACCTCAGTCCTACGTAACGTACGGTTTGCAATAAGCGTTTAAATGAGGGGTTGAAAATAGAATAAATTATATTTTTTTAATTTAACAGGGTCAATGTCGTTTTTAAGGTTCCGTACAGACAGACAGGCAGTAATTGGAGTATCTACTGCTACAACTGTCTGTATGTCTTGGCTACTTTTATAAAGTCAATCATTTTCGACTACTCAGCCTCAAAAGTGGTAAAATAAGTTGGTCCCCCTGACGTTTCAAAGCTATAACAGGTAGAAACTTATAATTTTTCATGCTGATAGGTTTGTTACAAAATTCTTTACTAAAATTATTCAGAGGAAAATCGAAGATTAACTTTAGAAATAAAATAAAAATCTTTATTAATTTCTTTCACATTACAAAATAATATGCGTATATACAACAAACGATGTACCTAGTTACAAAATAGGAATGATGGACTGGTACCACCCTAACTAGGTTGAAACTAGGCCTTCTCTGAAATAGTACAGGATTATGCTGGTCATAAGAAATATCCTAATAAGCATGATGAGGAGAGAACAGCACAGGAGAGTTGTCGAAAAAAATTGAAAAAAAAAAAAAAAACAATCTATTGTGTGTTGATTTATGGAATCCTACTGTGGAGTATCCTGACATGCTTTTGGTTTGGTTGTTTTAAATTTATTTACTAGCAATTCGTTATTTTATTTCTTCTTTTTGAGAAATCGTTGGATTTAACATAACAATATTTGTTGTTCGACATACAAAGCAAATGTTTATTATCTGTTGAGCGCTGTGGTCACTCAATATTATCTCTGTTGGACAAATGCCAATCAAAGATAAAACGACAAAATGAGGAACTAAAACTATGTAACTTCATATTATTGACTACAAAATCTCAAGTAAATAAACCATTACCAACCTTTAAGTTCAGAGATATAATATTTAAGTTTTTTTTAGCAGTTTTGGGTCTCTGAATACGGAAACTATTCGTGTTGAGTTAGTTCTAAAAAAAATGTATAATTATTTTATAATTGTATCCTACCTTTATAAAAGATTTAAGGGGGTGGCAGAATTAGCAGGGTATTTAAGAATAACCTAACCAAGAGCATGTCAGGACATGTCTAAGGTGGGGTTCCGTAATTATAAACGCGTAATATGCTTTTTTATATTTACTCCAAAAGTTACTGTCCGATTTGGTTCACAATAATTTTTCTAAAGAGTTTTTAGCACGATCTATCAGCATGGAAATTTGCGAGTTTCTATCTGGGGGGGACCAACTTACAAACTACTTTGGAGGCCGATTACTCGAAAATGGTCAACTCTATAAAAAAGTAACGTACGAAACCTTGCCTTTATTTTAAAAGACCTATTCTACGATATCACACACGATGGGGTAGAGTGAAAAAATATTTTTCATCCCCACTTCACATGTATGGAGAGCCACCCCTAAAATATAAAATTATTATTTTTTATGACCTCGAAACTGTGATGTATACACAATCTATAACTGCACCAAATTTCATCAATTTATATTCATAATTACAGGAGCTAGAGGCGCGGACAGAGACAGACAGACAGACAGACAGACAGACGGACGGACAGAGCGAAACTATAAGGGTTCCTTAAGTATTACGGAACCCTAAAAAAGGCCATACCTGGGTAATATGAGCTAGCTTTGAGTTTCAAGTTGTAGGTATGTTTAGTTTCAGCGAGTGAAAAAATTTTTGTTCTTGCAAACTTTCATGTAAAAGACAATTTTGATGTAGACCGCTGTTAATTAGGAGTTAGCTTTAAATATTCATTCATTCATTTCATTCATATAATCACGCCTCTTTCCCATAGGGGTAGGCAGAGACCACTTCTTTCCACTTGCTACGATCCCTACATACTTGTTTCGCTTCGTCCACTTTCATTCATACCATCCATTCCTCCTCTTACATTCAATGTAGCGAAGCGGCTCTCCATGGGCCACTTTTCGCCTCCGCGAGAACGAGACGTGATGGGTGGCGAACCGCATCGCCGCCATTTTGGATAATTAAATTATTTTTATGATTATCCATTGCGTTCCCACGGATTGGTGGAGAGGGTAGGAATAGGGAAAGGGAAGGATAGGTGGTGTGGAAAGGAAGATTGGTAAGTTAGAGTGGGAAATAGGAATGTAGGATATTACCGCCCAGGAGGGCAAGGGATAGGACAGTAATAGCTAGGGAAGCCGGGGTCGCATACCCGTATACTATACCACAACTACCGGACAGGTAAGTTGGGATGAGTATCCCTGACTGAGTTTAAATATGTTAGCCGAAAAGTTACTTGGCGATTATATTCAAATCCTAGTTACCATGTATGCTATAAAATTCTGCTAAAATTATAATCCAGTATAAAATCCGGAAAAATAGTGTTAGTTTAGCCAACGGTGTAAAATGAACGTTGTTTGTACAAGCAGTTAAGTAAATCCGCTCCCTTGATTGAAACATGCATAATGCATGTCCGGTCTATAATCCGATTATACTGCGGCCACGGCAAGTAACGCCGCCGCTTGATAAACAATGTATTCAGCGTGCTATTCAAATTGGCCGGATTATAGTGTCGGGCTCGGATTATGCGCAACATGTACCCTTTGTGCCCGCAATTTAGGTCTTATAGTCCTAAGACAGTTCTAATCTAATGTGCCTTGACATATTTATAGCTTACGAGGTTGATGAAATCTGTATCTAGTGGATCTATGGACTAAGATCCTATAGCTACCTGACTACTCTTATATTATAATAATATGTGCTGCTTTGTGCCGTGGACTAATTTTTAGGTACAAGGCGCTAAAGTTGCGTAAAATTATACTCACTATACTTACATTCTCATAAAGTGTCAATCTTACTTTTTGGTTTTAGAACAACTAAAGTAATAAATATTCATAAATTCATTTTTCTCTAAACTTAGTATTAATAGAGATAATAATTATAAAGGTTAGACATTTAATGATTTTTATTTCTACAAGGATGATTTTGCATTTGTTATTTTTATGAAAACTAAAACATTAAAATACGTACCTAATCGGTGTAATTTTCACTTTATAATATTTAATTATTAGGTAATATTCTACTACGTATAACATACCTTAGAATAATTTTAAATGCTGTAAGAATAGTAGGTAAATTTTTTTTATTACTTTGGGGGCGCCAGAGATATAAAAAAAGTACCTGGAAATGGGTCTACCGCGTAAACTAGCGAGTATGCATACGTTCATTTTACACAAGTATTATAATATGAAATACATTTTATCAGTACCTAAGAATATTCTATGGGTAATCTGGCGAGTCTGGGATTTCGGTCTACAAGGCAAGATTTAACTATTAAGGTTTCATTTAGAATGTAATAAATACATCGTTAGGATGAAACGAGCTCTTTTAACAGGATTTCAGGAAAAAATCAGATACGTAGCTCTTATCATAAGCGTTTTGTTTTATTTGGTTTTCAATTGAAAATCATTGTGTGTGTATGAAAATAAACAGCGAGTGATCGATATTTATTTTCTTCTTTTCTTCATTTTGTATTTAGTTCCTTAGCCGTATTGCGACCTAAATCTTTAAGTGTTTTTGTTGCTCTCGATTAAGTGAACGTTATTTTAAATCTTGATCCATAAATTAAGATATTTTTTTAAAGACAGCATGTGTTTCATTGTTAGCATATAACGCTACACTTGGTTCTCGGTTCAAAAAAAGATTTAAATGTTTTTTTTTAAATTATTAATACTAGTCCCACATTATGCATGCGCGTTCCTCGGTCGTGGGCGTCCCACACGGCGGCAACACGCGACGCTCACGCAGCGTGAGCGTCGCTCACACGCCCGAGGAACGAACACGCCTAATTCAAATTCAAATTCAAATTATTTATTTCAGATTAAAAATCCATAGTATGTTAGTAAGAGTTGTCTTAAAAATTAATGTTAGTACAGTCAATCAGGGTAACTTTGAATCATCATCGACATATTTTTTGAACAAACTTTTACTATGTTAAGAATTAGTCAAAAGAGTTTAGTTAATCTGTGCTCTCAGGTTGGTTTTCATGCTATAAAGTTTTATAACGTCTTTAAAAATGACTAATTATATTAAAAACTGGCAATTTTGTCGTGTGTCAAAGTTACCACCTAACTTGGGTAACTTTGACACAAACTAACTTATAATTATTTTACAGCTTCAGGATAACATTAGTTTATGTTTTTATCAAATATTGATGTAGTGGGGTCATAGACAAGTCAAAAAAAACATAAAGTTATTACATTGCATTATGTTTTTATATACCTTGATAGCAGCAAAGTTAACGAGATTTTTTTTAAAGTTTTGCACTGATTTTTACCCATTATGTTGCGCGCGGTTAAAAACAAAAGTTTTTGATATTATCTTCTTTTGACAGCTGCTTTTTTTTAGATTTCGTTTACGCAGTATGTTACGTACACGAATTGTTATTAAATTTTAAGCGCCAATTGTTTCCCACATAAAACAATAGAAAAGAATTTTGTGAACAAACTGTCAAAGTTACCCTCGTGATTCAAAGTTACCCTGAATGAGCGTAAACAATTTAATGATTAATTTCAATATAGGTACAAGTAGATAAAATCACAAGTAGGGAAAACGAGCTGCCGGGGAATGGAGCTGCATCCAATGCCTCAACAGCTGGGAGTCTCATCGACTACTCAACACCTTCAGGAGTATGTTCGGGCTGTTCCTTACGCGAGACCACAGCGAGGCGCATTGCGATTGCGTAGAAACAATCTGTATTGGCCTCCGCAAACATGGTTGAAGCACTGCAAAAACGCGACAGTCCAAACAGCATCCTGAATATGTTATTGTTACGAACAACACAAAGAGACAGCGCCATCTAGCGTCAACTAATGAAACCACTTGGTGTGAACAGGGACAACGTGAAACCGTCTACTCAGCACTAGATGGCGCTACTGTGCGAATCTTCCGGAATAAATCCAACTCGGTCAAGCGACTCGGGAACCTTCTGGAGACGTCTGGGACTCGTATCGACCGGTATAAATACGTCGGAAGAATGCGAGCGAGTCGAGTTCAGTTTCGAGCTACCTTCGGGCGATTTCGAGGCGAAACAGGCGATAAGTAAAAGTGATACCAGTGATTAATACCAGTGAAACCCGCGATTTGGCTACGACTTAAGGACACTGTTAGTGCTTAGTGTTTGGACTTAGTGCTTAGTGTTTGGACTTAGTGTTTAGTGTTAGACCTAGTGCTTTGTGTTGGACCAAGTGCTAGTAAATAAAGTCTTAAAAGGAGTCACCAGGTTTTATCTCCAAATCCTTCGACCCAACACGTAACACTGGTGTCAGAAGTGAGATTTGGAGATGCCATTGACTCCGAGAGAAGATTTCAAGAAGTGTGGTGGCGAGGAGCAACCCCTGTTGGCGGGGTGCGACCCCCGGGCGGAGAGGTGCGACCCCCGGGCGGAGAGGTGCGACCCCCTGGCGGAGAGGTGCGACCACTGGCGGAGACGTGCGACCACTGGCGGAGACGTGCGACCACTGGCGGAGACGTGCGACCCCTGGCCGAGACGTGCGACCCCTGGCCGAGAGGTGCGACCCCTGGCGGAGACTTGCGACCCCTGGCGGAGAGGAGCGACCCCTGGCGGAGAGGTGCGACCCCTGGCGGAGAGATGCGACCCCTGGCGGAGAGGTGCGTTACCCCTGGCGGAGAGGTGCGACCCCTGGCCGAGAGGTGCGACCCCTGGCGGAGAGGTGCGACCCCTGGCGGAGAGGTGCGACCCCTGGCGGAGAGGTGCGACCCCCGGGCGGAGAGGTGCGACCCCCGGGCGGAGAGGTGCGACCCCCGGGCGGAGAGGTGCGACCCCCGGGCGGAGAGGTGCGACCCCCTGGCGGAGAGGTGCGACCACTGGCGGAGACGTGCGACCACTGGCGGAGACGTGCGACCACTGGCGGAGACGTGCGACCCCTGGCCGAGACGTGCGACCCCTGGCCGAGAGGTGCGACCCCTGGCGGAGACTTGCGACCCCTGGCGGAGAGGAGCGACCCCTGGCGGAGAGATGCGACCCCTGGCGGAGAGGTGCGACCCCTGGCCGAGAGGTGTGACCCCTGGCGGAGAGGTGCGACCCCTGGCGGAGAGGTGCGACCCCTGGCGGAGAGGTGCGACCCCTGGCGGAGAGGTGCGACCCCTGGCGGAGAGGTGCGACCCCTGGCGGAGAGGTGCGACCCCTGGCGGAGAGGTGCGACCCCTGGCGGAGAGGTGCGACCCCTGGCGGAGAGATGCGACCCCTGGCGGAGAGGTGCGACCCCTGGCGGAGAGGTGCGACCCCTGGCGGAGAGGTGCGACCCCTGGCGGAGAGGTGCGACCCCTGGCGGAGAGGTGCGACCCCTGGGGACCAAGCTTCGCCCACTGACCACGCCCCTCAGGCTCCGCCCGCTGTGGGCCAAGCCCCGCCCACTGGCCCCGCCCACCGGGCCCCGCCTGCTCAAATCCTTTGGATCTCTGGGAGGATGATGCTATGAGGGAGGCTCAAGAAAGAGATGACAACCTTCGACACATCGTCACGTGCAAGAAACGGGGCGACGTAAAACTAATCTGGAGTGAAGTTGCACCCACTGGCGCTATCACTAAGGCGTACTGGGCGCAATGGGACAGTCTGATAAACGGAATACCCTACCGGAAATAACGGCAGAGAGTTCCATCTTCAGATAATTGTCCCAAGAACGAGAGTGCCAGATGTTCTCCGTGAAATGCATGATGGCGTATCAGAAGGTCATCTGGGTGTCAAGAGGGTCATTCAAAGTGGTACCATGGCAGTGGCAGCGATGCTCGGGACGAGCATACTCTAAGAGGGGAGTAGTGTTACGAACAACACAAAGAGACAGCGCCATCTAGCGTCAACTAATGAAACCACTTGGTGTGAACAGGGACAACGTGAAACCGTCTACTCAGCACTAGATGGCGCTACTGTGCGAATCTTCCGGAATAAATCCAACTCGGTCAAGCGACTCGGGAACCTTCTGGAGACGTCTGGGACTCGTATCGACCGGTATAAATACGTCGGAAGAATGCGAGCGAGTCGAGTTCAGTTTCGAGCTACCTTCGGGCGATTTCGAGGCGAAACAGGCGATAAGTAAAAGTGATACCAGTGATTAATACCAGTGAAACCCGCGATTTGGCTACGACTTAAGGACACTGTTAGTGCTTAGTGTTTGGACTTAGTGCTTAGTGTTTGGACTTAGTGTTTAGTGTTAGACCTAGTGCTTTGTGTTGGACCAAGTGCTAGTAAATAAAGTCTTAAAAGGAGTCACCAGGTTTTCTCTCCAAATCCTTCGAACCCTAACACGTAACATTATTGTATTGCACTCGTAGTGCGCTGTGTGCCCGTCTCGTGAAACTAGTCCACAGGCCGCACGTGTAAAATGATTGACAATATGCTTTAAAGAGTGTCAATTTGGCCTCCTTACTACATCGTGCGAACCTTCGAGCCAGCATGTAATGTAGGGAACGCCTGAGTAATGTCTACAGTTGATAATTATTTATGAGATTTTAGTTATGAGATTATCTTGTACTTACCAACCCATCGCTCCCGGTCCAACCACGTCAGGTTGTCAGCCTGGGTGTCGTAGTAGCCCAGCTTCACGTAGTGGTTGTCCATGAGCTGTTCGATCTGCGTCAACGCTATCCTGTCACCTTGCGACGAGAAAGCCACCAAGCCCTAAGATATAAAAACGTCATTAAAAATATGTTTTCGAAAACGGGTCCAAGGTCGAAGCCGAGCACACGTTGTGGCGTCGCAACGCGAAAGTCTTCGACGCGACGCCATTTGAGTGCGTCGTTGATTTTTGCGTTACTAACGTCACTAAACTTTTTTAAAACCTTACCATCTTTAGTAAAGAAATACTGGGATCGCTTGATAATTTGTTATTAGGTCGGACTTTCAAAATTATGATTTTCGTATATCGAATAACACTTAAGTTTATAAATGTCACCGTAAAATTATAAAAATCGTAATATAACTAGCGAGATTGTAAAAATCTGTCGTTGCTGTATATTTATAATGTAACGAAAAATAATGTGTTAAATTATTATTTTAGCAGAATATTCGAATCCGCAGTCTTTCAACATTTGACAATTTCACAACTTTTATTACAATCTAACGGTTTTCATAATTTTACAGTGACATAATTAAGTAAATGCGCACATCTATAAAGGATAAATGGAAGAACGTAGTCAATCTGAAAGAGTAGGTATATCTGTTTGAATCCCCACTTTTTTGACCGATATTGGACTCTTTCTGAGGTATTCGCCGTTTTGTTATGTATTCGGTCGATAAAAATCTCTGAAAATAGTTTCAATCGTCAATTTATATCTTTTAGGTTTAAATTATGCTTGATTGATTAAATATACTTTTGTAAGAGAAATTAAAACTTTGACTAATACAGCGTTTATTATGACACAAAGATATCACTGGATCACTGATCCGGTCAGGCATGCAAAGGGTTTAAATGATCGATCTTCACTCTTCAGATCTATGTTTAATAGATTGGCTGCGTTCTACCAAACACTTTTGTTTCTTTTATCTTTTGCTCATAGGTAGGTACGGTGTGATAGTAGCTTTATTTAAATTACTTCACTTACTGCAACACAATATTTTGTAGTATTTTGGTGTCGTGTGCAACAATTTGAGTACGAGAGAATGTAATAAGGCCTGCTTACCGACACGCCGAGGAATGACGTGGAGTTTATTGCTTCGTAAATGTCATCTGCAATTTTCTTGTTCGTGTACGTGAAATTCTTCAGACTCAGCCCGCTTTTTTGCAACTTCTCCATTGTTTTATTGAATGCTGGATTAAAAAAAAAGCAATGGTAACTTATTTTGTTCTATTAAATCGATATAATTCTGAGTTCAATTTTGCAAGAGCATGAACCTCAATTTTCATCTAAATCGGTGCAGATTTATAGGTTTTCTATTCAAACTTTGAACCCCTTTTACACCCCTTTAGGGATGGAATTTTTCGAAATCCCTTCTTAGTGTGCATCTTCTTTATGAATTAAAACAACTGTCTAAATTTCACGTTTCTACCATTAGATGTTACGGCTTTGCGTGCGTCTATAACTCAGTGAATCAATGGAGACATCTCCCCACTTATCATCTCATCAATCTATCAAATCATCATCACTTACCTAAAGCGACAGCCCACACCGCATCATACGCGAGTGGTGCCTCCTGATACCCCTCTGGAAATCTCTCCCCGTCGATGTCGTAGCCTGCCTCCCGTAGAGCCTCGTTCAATCTTGATCTGTGGAAAATATCATCATCATCATCATCATCACCGACTACTGATGTCCCCACTACTGGGGCTTATTGTGAAAAACATAAAAATCTTCTCTACATTGGTTACGCTAGCTTTTGTTTCTTTCGAAATATTATAATGTTGAAGATAATAATTATTTATTAATAATTTAATTTTGTGGGCTAAATTTAAGTGATACCATAAAGGTTGATTGAAAAAACACATATTTTAAGGTTAAATGCAATAAATCATTGCTGTTATAATTTATTGTTTATTCACGCTCGTTTTCTGACACGTTTCATGAGACTTGGTTTCAATTATTGATGTTCATTAAAGTAAAATATACTGTTGTTAAGTCGTTGAAATAATTATTATTACACTTCCACAAAATTACTTATTTGGACATTTTAAACGAGGAAGTTTTAAAAGTGTTTGTTTACATTTTCGATAAGCTGAAATGTATCCTGATCATTAATTTGACGTCACTAATCCTGTATTTGAAGTCCCAGTCCCACTTGACAATATCCCAATAATTTTTAACTTCAACCGTCGGCCATCTTTACAAGTGGTTTGAAGAGGCGCAACTCGCAGCCACATTCGGATTATGTAAATCCGAAGAAGAAGCCCTTAACATACAATCAGGTCACGTTTGAAACTTAAACTGGGCTCTCAGTCAACTTTATCTGTTGAAGTTGCGATTAGCTTCGAGTTACATGATATATGTCTATACTAATAATATAATATAATAAAGAGGAAAAGTTTGTTTGTTTGCATCGAATAGACTCCGAAACTACTGGACCGATTTTGATAAAATTTGGCATAGATATAGAACAGACCACGGGGAAGGACATAGGCTACGCTACGGCTACTCGCGGCAAAATGTACGGTTACCGCGGGATTTCCTTTTGTCGCGCACGAAATCGCCCGTAACATCTAGTATCTAACTATCCGATACCTATTGTAACGCATTATCATAGATAATTCTGCTCACACACTTCTCATAAAAGTTGCTAAGTGTACACATTTGGTTTTAATTTACCACATTCACAAAGCTCAAAAACACGCGTTAAAATTTTATTTGCCACATTAATGGCGCATGACAAGGAAATCCTTTTAAATCCACGTTCAAACTTAATGGTCATATTGTATGAGGGAATTTATGCATGTCAATACAAATTATCATAAAGTATTACATTAAAATCACGCAGTAAAATGTAACAGCCGTTTTTGAGGAAGTAGATAATTTTTCATAATTTTTTTTATTGGATTACATGGAAATACTCGTATACCAAAAGGCTTTTACGCTAAAGTGATGAATTAATCTATATTATAATTCATAACGTGTTATACTCAACATGCATTAAAATAGTTTGTATAAAACTATCTTTAAAACATTTTTAATGTAACGATAGGCTAGCTAGCAACTTTAAAACATTTTTAACGAATTCCGAACGAGTAAAGCGAGCGAGCCAAAGTTACAGTTTGTTTATATTGTGATAAAAAAGTATCATTAGTACACATTACTCGTATATAACATGGTGTTTGTTATATATAGTGTTTATTTACATATACGTGAAAAAAACACGTTTTATACTTATTAACACTGACTTTTTGAAGAAAATCTCTTTGAGAGGTGTTAAGAGTTAAATTTTAAGGTCGTGTGACGTCACGATACGCATCACGACACGATTAAGGATGTAACGCCACCTGTTGAAAGCTACTTATACATCTCGTATCGTGTAATTTAATTTTTTTGAAGTTATGATGGCTTTAGCCGCGATCAGAATAATAATTATGATGAATGAATTATCACTTCTACCACGTGTACTCTGTAAATGTCATGGTTTTCACACTTGAAAGAAATAAAGGAATTTGTCGTTTGCTTATCTTATTGTCAGTTGTTTTTCCGAGTTTGACACAGATATTAAACGTGATGGCGACACAACTTTCGGTCCATTCACTCGCGAGTGAATAGGTATTATCTCGACGCGTAAAAGTTGTGACAAGCCCCTTTATTCGTGTTTACCACATAAATGTCTTCCAATCTCGCAATCACACCATAGATTAGAAAGCAGAAATGAAATGGAAGAACGGGAATTGAAGTAAATTAGAACGTGGCTTGTGTATTTAAACAACACCATTCTCAATCATAATTCTAATGCACATAACTACAGCGTAATTTTCACATAACAACTTTAATCAGTGTTAGATATACTACATTTATAGAAATTTCAATATAATATTACATACACTAGAAGTTTATGTATTAAGTAATTTCTATAATCTAAGGGTTTTATACTTTTTCACGTCATATGACATTGTTTATCATGTGAGTAAGCATAAAAAAGAAATCATTACATTTCGTTCTGTGTTTGGAGTTCTACAACATTTATTTGGCCTTCTACAGTAAAAATACTTTAGATATTTAAGAGGAATCGCATAAAAGTGATGACACGAATAATTGAAAGATTGAACAGTCAGGACATAATAAAATTTAGAAAACCCCTAAAAAATTGTGATTGTTTAATTTATTATAATTTATTGCGAGTAGTTTAGCGGTGTTTGTAAACAAGGCAAGTTTTAAAAGTTTTTTTATGATATTATTATAAGTTTTATCAATCCATTATCATAACCAGGAGTAACTGTAACAAGTTCATATTATTATCGTAATGAATTTTTGCTGTATTAATTGTCCGCGGCTTCGCCCGTGTGAAATTAGGTTTAAACTTTCGCCCCTTATTTTACCCACCTAGGGGCTGAATTTTAAAAAACGCTGCTATACATACGTTATTCATTATTTTTTCTGTTCTCAATCCATATGAAATATCATACAAATATGTTCAAGGAATAAAAGGCTTCATACAAATTGCTATCACCTTTTTTACCCCCTTGGGGGTATAGAATTAACGGGGTAAATTATTATAAGGGTTTGTCCTGTACGTTGATACAGCAGTCAATTAGCTTAGCCTTTTATATAGATTTACCCCCTTAGGGGTTGAATTTTGAAAAATCCTTCCTTCGTGGATGCTTAATAGATTACGTCATTTGAGGAATACGTGTGTAAAATTTCATATTCTTAGCCTTAAGGGTTTGGCCTGTACATTGAATGTTGATACATCAGTCAATCAGCTTTGCCTTAGAAATATTTATATTTTTCTTTAACATTTCTAAGTAGGCACTTTTCTTTAATCTTTTCCATTGTGATTTGTCAGCAAATAAGAATAAATAAACATACTTTTTACATTAGCAGAGAGAGGTTAATACAATAAAGTAAATAAGGTTATGGAAGTAAATACTTCTGTTAAGAATCGATTTGCTTCGACTCAATGCACCGTTAAGTTAAAAGGAGTCGCTCAAATTATTTCTTCATAGCCTGAAGCTATTGATAGAAACTGGCTTTCCAACTTTTTCTTTGAAATTATTCGAGTTTATCATTTAAGAAAGAGATATTATACAATAAAAAAATCGTTTGAAATCCATCATGATATGCTTCCACTTTTATTAAAAAATTCTATCCAATGAAAATTAAAATTGGCTTCTTTCGTTTTCATTAGATAGAAATTTTAAAGTTAATTCACTTCTGAGTTCTCACTCATCTTATCTTATATGATCAGTGAATTGGCGCAAATTGTGTTGAGGATGTCGGTGGGTGGCGGTAATCGCTTGCTATCGGACGATCTGCCTGCTTGTTCACATCTTAAGACATCTTACAGACGAGCAGAACTTTGTTGTCGACAAAGTCAACTTCAGCTGTCAGCATTGGTAGGCGCTTGCTGACGAGCAGTCGTCGACGTCTGTCGACTTTGGTCGGCAGCAGCTATCGTCACGTTGTCGGCTGCAGCCCTCTGACTGCACAGTTCCATCGTCATAAAATTACTCCTACGTAACTGGCCTGGTTTCAATGAAACCGGCCACCGTCACCGAAATCGGTGTTATAATTTGGTTGGTTTTATTTCCAAATGTAGTCATGTTTTTTAATTGATGCAAATAATATATTGATATTAATATTGCTGTCAGACATGATTATTTTAACGTGTACGCGCTTTTTGTATTAGAAGTCGATTGAGAAAAAAGCGTAAGCGTAGCAAGCATAACTGTAGCTGTCGTCATTGGTCCGCGATTGCTGTCGACGCGTCAGCAGCAAACGCCGACGCATATCGTCAGCTGCAGTTGGTTCTGTTGATAGCGAAGTGCTGCTCGCCTGTAAGTTGCCTTACCGAAAGTCCTCGGAGGTCATCCCGGAGATGGTGGTCTGATTGGCGTTCTGGTTCCACATGAGCGCCTCGGTGGTGAGGTGGCCCTCCGCCGCCTCGCGCATCTGTTCCGCCGTGCACTCGATCCCCTCCCGCTCCAGGTTCGTCTCGAACCAGTTGTCTTCGTACCAGCCTGGGACAAAAATGTGAAGCTTTCAATTGTGTGACCCTAAGGGTGCTTACTCACAGCAAGTAAAATTATTATAAAATATCTCATTTGGTGACTTTTAAAAAACGTTGAAAAAAATGCAAATATTATTATCGTGCAAAAACCCACTTTATGTGAATCGTACTATGAAAAGTCAACTTTTAAATACATTTCTCCTATTTTGACAGTTTTAAATGTGAAAACAACTTCTTCAAAAGTTGATGTTTCATGGTACGTGTAACCATTTTAGGAGCACAGCTACAGTTTTAACGCTGACATTTTTTTGAAAAAAAAAAAAAAACATACTCGCATTTACGCGCTAAACTGAAGACGTATTTTATTAGGTTCATTTTTTTTAATCTATGATAAAAACATCGATTCAATTTCCGCCGCTTACTTCAGCCGGAAGCAGTACATTATAAGGTAAGCGTCACACCGAGACGAAACGCTATACGGTGCCGCATTTTTTAGAAAGCGATTTAAAATAGAACCTTATTCATTAAACAACAAGATACACGTTTAATTGCGAGAGTTCGAATCTCGAGCTGCACCGCGCTGCACCGCTCAGCGCCGCTCAGCGCCGCTCTTGCAATGAAACGTACTTTATCGATGGCAGCAAAGAATAAAAAGACATCTACATTTTTGCGAAGTTCACTTCACTTTGTATTCACAATTTTTTATTTTACCTAGAGATATTTCTTTTTACCCAAAAAATCCTATTATTATGGGTATTTTGCCGCATATATAAAGGAATCTACACCTATTTTTACAAAGTAACGAAGTACAGATGCACATCTACGATTGTCCGTGTGTGCGTCGTACAATTCAGCGCGTCGCGTGATAAGTTAGGTAAGATACTACACTTATTATTTAAAAAAAATTAAAGCATATAACGATGGATAATATTTTATCCGATGAAGAAGACTGAAGAAGACGACCTTCCTTACTTCCTTCCTTTTATAATTAAAACTATTTAGTAATCAGTAATTAGAAAATCCTACGTAGAAGCGAACATGTGGCAGTTGACTCATTTATATTGTGCGAAGTACATAAAGACAAGTGACAAGACAAGTGTGTGTGTATGTGTGTGAGTGAGTTTGTGTGAGTATGTGAGTATGTGTGTGTGTGTGTGTGAAACTAGTGATTTTGTAAATAGCCGTTTATTCTTTGCTGCCGTTGATATTATGTATTGTGTAGTGAATAATGTTTAATTTTAAAATGCTATCTAAAAATTGCAGCGCTGCGTAGCGCCGCGTCTCGGTGGGAGGCGACCTTTAGCGGAGTCCAGCAGTCGCATCCAGCCTTCATCCATCCGCAGCAGTAGCATAATTAGTATTTAAGAGTACCTTTTTAAATACAATAATATAATCGTTATTCCCGATAACAAGTTCTTTAATCTAGAATGGAAGAGTTTGAATCAGAAAATAAACCGATTAACACATAAAACATAACAAGAAACTTCAAGCCGGTTGCGTGTGCTTTTGTCGAAATGTTTTCGTAAAAGGTTCGCAGATTGTTCGATCGAGTAATGTTATGGTTACAATCGCCTCATTTTGCGTGTTACGCCTTAAAAGATTTGGGGTTTCTCCTAGTATTACAACATGTTTAGGTGAAATGCTATCGAAAGTAAAACTCTTCGGGATAATTTACGATTTACTGACGATTGAGGTTTTATTTTATCATCTTTTTATCACGATTTGCAAGAATATGATATTAAACTTTTTGTTATACTCTAAACCCCTTACTAATAAATGATGTATAAGCTTTGAATAGTTATACAGTGTTTTGTTCCCGTCACACAAGTGACATTTTTAATTCGATAGAAGGAGACAAAACACTGTATAACTATTCAAAGCTTATACCGCGTTTATTAGTAAGGGGGTAACTTTTTACGTACGTTATAAAACATCAAAATACAAGTTCACTCTAAAAAGAGTAAACAGAATTTATATTAAAGAAGCATTGGAATATCATCATTACAAGAACGTGAGTTTAATAAAATTAAAAATTCTCTCGTCGACGTCTTTGCTTTATGAAATTGGAAAAAAATCGGTTATTACATCTAAAATAGCTCGTTAAAAGGAATCGTGCTTCGTTTTCAATTTGCTCGGAGGCAATTTTGTGAGAAACGCTACTCACGTCGGTGTTTTCGTCGTGGATGTCACGCCGCTTGATTGGCGGGTGTGATGAATTGAACGCAGACAATGTTTCGCAATTTCACAAAATTAGATGTCACGGATATTTGGTGCTTTCTAAGTAAATATATACATCTATAAACTTTACCCGACGGAGAAGTTATTCTCATTTCTTACCTACTTTATCATGTAAAAACTACGATTCGGGCTGGCTTGTACAGTTGTAAAAATACCTAATAATCATACTACTACAGTTTTATCATGATAATTTAAAGCTTATAACAATATATAATAAGGCTAAGGCTTTTCTCCTGAGGCTAATTTCGTAGGTACTAGTAGGTAGGTATAGACTATAGCGTATTATTTCATTGTTTTATTTTATTTTATTAAATCCACACTATATTGTATTTAGATAGTAAGTTTTTTATATTAATTGTATTTACCTAACTACTTATTCAATAAATTTTATTAATTACAATATATTATATTTTATTACAACATGAATAACCCACTTTGTTTTTACGCATTATAAATACCTAAGATTCCAGAGGTTCTAAAACTTTCATTACACTTTTATCACAGAAATTACACACTCAAAACAAACTAGTCGTAAAAGCGCAGCGCAAAATGGACTGAAAAAAGTGCCGCTACAGAACTCTCGAAAGAATTTCGACAAGCTCAGCTTTTAAACTAGACTCACGTGTTTTACCCAACTTTAACATTTTACGGGTTTAAAAATGTACTGGAATATAATGTTAAACATCAGCTTGTTAGAAACACGCTAATGCTTAAGTTGCAAGGGTCGCTTTGTGTATTTGAGCCTTAAATAAAACAAAGGCAATACTTTAAAGAGCAATCTTATTTTTTATTCTAGTAGCTAAACCTTTTACATTCCGATTATTTATCAACAATAGGCTAGATGAGTGATTTTATTAGGACTCTTAAATATGAGTAACTTATCAGATGAAACAGTAGCTGTATACTAAAAATCAAAATTTTTATAGTTACAGCGATGTTTACAAAATTTTTGCAAGTCTCACGAATACGCTTCGTACAAAAGTCGTACTAAACTGTGACGTCACTATTAGGTAAAAGTGTGTGGAATATAAGACCGCACATATTTGTAAATATCTTCAAAGTTTGTCAAGTGTAAGTAGTCATACCTCAATACTTCTGAGTATATAAATTTAACTAAATATTTTACACGTAGTCGTCTCCTCAATTAAATTACGACTTAACCATTAGTAAGCCCTTTATGTTATGACCAAAATATGTAACTTTTTCATCGTATTTATCCAAGTGAAGTTAAACGCTTTTGCAAACTTTGTCTATCATACATTAGTGCTAAAGTTGCCGCAAATCGATCGATTGGCAGTAATGTGTTCGGTAGTTTATTCCACCCCTGATATTTATGGAGGTCGACCCCGGGGTACGTGTCCAAACTAATAAGATACCTTCTCTTGTTCCCGATAATTTAATGAGAGATGAGAAAGGAACAAATTGTTTTGAAAATGTACAAAAAAAGGTAGTAAGGAAAAGTTTTGGTAGCCCTCTGCAATTTTGTATTTTGGAGAACATCTCAACGTATATTATATAACGCATTACTTTTTTAACAGTATTCCACTTCGTTTAGGTTTAAAAAAAATAAAGTTCAATTTACACCAGATGATGAATTAATCGACACCGGTCGTGTTAAACATATTTATATAAAATATATTTTGTAAAAACTCAGTGTTTTCCACTTTAATTTGGTTTTTACGATTATTTTATATAAATATATACAACACACAACTTTTATATATGTGTATAAAAAGGAGTGTTGTTATAATGAATTTCCACGAAGAACCAACATCACTCAATGAGTTATACCAACTTATAGGTGCCGTAGAATTTAGACTAGTCAATTGTAAGATCAATGATCATAATCATCGATTACTGACAAAGCTTTAACGATTCCAGAAAAAATCTATGGTATCTTGTGATATCCCATCCGTATATTCTCACAAATACATATTTTCACAACGACACTCGCACATGACCTATTTTCATTTCATTAGATAGACACTCGACACCGTTCCGCGCACGTTTAGTTACAAATAACCTAAATGAATCTTGTTTACGACGGTTAAGTGTAAATAGTGCCGTGTTGTCACTAATTTATGTGGTACTAACTGTGTGTATTTTCGACTCTCTTCCAAATTGGGAACCTCCGAGTTCTTTAATTACATTACTGAAACAAACCACCACCACACTACACATTATGGACACGTCCACATTTACTGTACTATGTTATTGGTCACTAAATTACTATTGGTTATTAGTCACTATATAGCACAATAGTAAAGCATAGTCTGAATCACATACATCTATCGACTAGACCACACAAGTGTATGTCTTAACCACACTTTACCACACAAATAATTCTAATATTAGAGCACGTAAATAAATTTTAGTCGGTATTATAAAGAAAATCATATCTAATTGGTTTTATAAAAACGTTTCTTAAATTTTGAACTATAAATTTGTGAGAATAAAAAAATAACTCGGTGTATTTTAAAGGCTGGAAAAAAGTTTGTATTAATAAGTTAATTGTAGTAAAAAAAATTTGAAAATATTCCAACGTCGGTGTTATTGTTATTGTAGTTAATCCAATAATTGTCCCTATTAAGCAGGGTAAAGATTGGCTTACAATAATTATTGTATTAGAACAACGAACTTAGACGTGACAGATAGCTTAGATATTAAGTAAGCAGAAACGCAGAAACAAACATTCCAAATTTCGCGTGTAACTTTCCTTGTAAGGAGTAGTGAAATTCACTTCCTTCAGCGCCATTTCCTCTCGAATATTATCGGTGCCAAACGTCAAACGAAAACTAAAAAGCTACAAAACGCGACAGGGCGGCGCGCGGCAACGGCCTTTGTATCGTTTACTCGGAACGAAGAGTTATAACCACTAAATCGCTCTTGTGACGTCACAGTAGATAGAAAAATAATGGCACGCTTAGTTTCTATACCGACGATGAGACTTGCGTGGTCTGTGGTTTGAATGCATTTGAAGGTGATTTTATATACTATACTCAAATTTAGCAGAATCCTGCGCGTCCAGTGAGCTCTAGGCTTGGACTATATTATGATTCGGAGTCCTTCGGGCCCGGGAGCGCTAAAATAGAACTCTGCGTTAATACAAAACACTATACTTATGTGTTCAATATTAAGCTCTATTGTATTAGTGTATAGTTCTATTTTCAATGTTCTGTTATTTCCCGGGCTTACGGATTCCGGACATTACAGTAAGGGCGTCACAGACGATGAAGATATTTTTATATTTTATCTTAAAAGATGCATGGATTTATTTTATATTACAGACCGTAATATGAAAAGTACGTAAAATGATTGCACACGCCATTCTGATGGCAGAATGAAGGATCTATTTAATTTATGGCTTTGTAAGACCTCATGTATTGGTCGCGCAATGAAATAAGATCTTTCGACAAAAGTAGAGGGGGTATGCGCAGAAGTCAGTTTTTGGGTAGTATGTGGATGCGCCGAAAGCATGCCGAACGTGGCTGCCGACACGCTATTGGTATGTTAGGAATATATATTCTTTGCTATTGGTCACATGCGCGAACGACCCCCTCCACTTTCACTGAGCGCTCATAAACCATTGCACGACCTGTATACCACCACATTCTTGCAATAAATGATTTAATTTGATTTGAAAATATATAGTATATTTGCTGTCTATTCATGCAAACTACATTATGCAAGCGATATTTTATCTTAACATAATATATTATACTACAGAATATTGTGGTAACCTAGCCATCTATGATGCCCCTTAGTGTGAGAATTATTTTAGATCCCATTCGTATTTCTTGAATCTTTCTTCCAAAAATTCTCATGCGAGACAGCTAAAAAGATGCCAAGTTGCCGAGATTGTGCTCCTTTGTTTGTACAAGTTAAACCATGCTACAGCTGTAATTCATCTACTTAATCCCCGTTCTGTTTTGTAAGCAAAACTTTAGGAGCAGATGTATTCTTATATCAACATTTGTTTTGTCCCGGTTTTTTCGATGTTTGTCGTGGTATTTATTTTTCTTGTCGTCTAATTTTTGTTTATCGGCCATATTGTTGACGTGTTATTTGTGTCTTCTGAATTTTTATTAGAGCACGTAAATACATTTTAGTCGGTATTATAAGAAGATCATGTCTAATTGGTTTTATAAAAACGTTTCTTAAATTTTGAACTATAAATTTGTGGGAATAAAAACATAACTCGGTGTATTATAAAGGCTGGAAAAAAGTTTGTAGTAATTGTAGTAAAGTTAATTGGAGTAAAAAAGTTTTTAGAAAATCTTCCAAAGTCGGTGTTATTGCTATTGTAGTGAATCCAATTGTCCTTATCAAGCAGGGTAAAGATTGGCTTACAATTATTGTATTAGAATAATGTACTAAGACGTGACAGATAGCTTAGATATTATAAGCAGAAACGCAGAAACAAAAATTCCAAATAAACAATCCGAAGAATCTTATTAGAACACTAACTGTTGCCCACTGCCCACGTAAATACAATATCCCATGGAACCACTGTACTTTTTTGGGATAAAAAGTATCCTATGTTTTAATCACGAGCGTAAACTATTAGCATACAAAATTTTATCGAAATCCGTTCAGTAGTTTTTGCGTGAAAGAGTAACAAATATACATCCATCCATCCTCACAAACTTTCACATTTATAATATTAGTAGGATTGTGAAGCAGACCCTTCATGTACACCAGCAAATACTGGTCAAAAAATTTCGCGTATCTTATACAGACACAGACAATGTAAAAACATGTTTCTCAAGTTGTCTAGATTATTTATAGGTAATCACTTCAAAGGATCTTATAGGGCGTAATAAATTTTTACGAGGGGACGATTTTCGGATACATATTAAGGTCAGTCGGTCGACAATAACCTGTCGAAGTGACGCGGCTCGCACTTGGCCCGCCGCCAAATTACCCCTCATGTTTGCTATCAATAATATTTGCAATTTTCCACTTTAATACACGATTTGTTAAGTTAAATACGGTTTGGGAATTGTGATTTTTACATTTAATTTGAAATTTATATTTATTGAATATTGATACGCAAATAATAATGTACTTACAATCATAACGTGTTTTCAAATAGCTGAAACATCGAACACGTTTCAGCGTGTATTAAATATTGAATTCTCATATCAATCTTTGTTACAGAACTCCTCCGAAACGGCTTGACAGATTTTTATAAAAAAATGCAGGTGTATTCGGCACGAATGAAAGTAAAATGTAAGCTAATTTTCATACAACTTAGTGATAAGGATGACTTACCACTTACCAAATTTTTATTCATTTTAAAACACATAGATAAATCCTCAAATCTCACTATTCGAACATTAACCCCCATTGTTTAAAAGTGACAATTAATTAGTATTGTAACAATCTTCAACTATCAGTTGTAGATAACTCTTTCACAGATCATCTATAGATTGTAGGGGTAGGTAATAGCTGATGTTTGTTCTAGGTGTAGGTGTAAGTTGTATGTATTGGTAGTAGCTGTAGCTATAGGTTGTAAGTTGTTGGTGTAGAGACTGTAAGAAATTATTTATTTATTCCAGTTCATAGTTAGACAGAACCACATCTATCGAGTACAGGTAGTATATTATATTATGCTATGCAATATAATATTAAGTTGGGGAAAAAGTTTCTTCGCATTTAATATAAAAATTCAAAAGGTTTTTTTTATAAAGTTTATTTACAAGTGACTAAAGTATATAGGTGCCATTTTGTTCGATAACTTTTTGCCATCTTGTTGGTAGGTACATGATCCCATTGCTATAAAATTTTTGGGGCTTCTGATGAAAAAACTGCGACAAGTGGTTTTGGCAGTCCTCTTGTGATGTCAACCTGACACTGCCTAAGGAATTCTGCAGCGACCGAAACAGGTGGAAATCTGAAGGTGTAAGTTCAGGACTATACGGCGGATGCATTAACACCTCCCAGCCAAACTCCCGTAATTTCTTCTGAGTGGCTAAAGATGTGTGAGGTCTAGCGTTATCATGGTGAAAAACCACACCCCTTCTGTTGATTAATTCCGGCCGCTTTCTCTCAACTTCTTGCTTTAATCTCATCAGTTGTTCGCAGTACAGTTCAGAATTGATGGTCCTGCCTGGCGGTAACAGCTCATAATGAATAATGCCCTTCCAATCCCACCACACACACAGCATCACTTTGTTGCGAGTTAACCCGGGTTTCGCCACAGTCTGTGAAGCCTGACCGGCCTTTGACCACGATCTTTTTCGCACGTTCTTGTCGTACGTGATCCACTTTTCATCACCAGTTATCAGCTTCTTCAATAATGGTTCGGTTTCATTACGTCGTAATAAAGAATCACAAATGAGTACACGGTTCATTAGGTTTCTTTCAGTGAGCTCATGAGGCACCCAAATATCGAGCTTTTTTGTGTACCCAGCTTTTTTCAAATGCGCCAAAACCGTTTTGTGGTCAATCCCCAGTTCTTCAGCTACATCGTAACTACTAATATGCCGATCTTGCTCCACTTTTTCAAAAATGGCAACAGTTTTGTCCGTAACAGGGCGACCAGAGCGACGTGCATCTTTGATATCAAAATTTCCGGATTGAAAACGCTTAAACCAAATTTGCGCTACTCTCACATATACTGCATTAGGTCCATAAACATCACAAATTTTTTTTGCGGCTTGTGTTGCATTTTTATTTTTTTTGTAATAAAATTTTAAAATGTATCGAAATTCTTCAAAAGAATCACTCATTTTAACAATAAGAAAAACAAATGAAAATCTCAAATTTACCTAATTTGAATTTGGAATTGTCTTCTGTAAAATTAAAACTTTTTAATGATACCAAAATCAGCCAGATACAATTGGTATAGCCCAAGATATTTTATGACAAGTTCATACATACTATAATGCGAAAAGACTTTTTCCCCAACCTATTATGTATTAGTCATAGTACAATTATGACCAAGAATATATTGCTTGTGATATTGTCAGATTTAGAAGGTAAGATGGTCTATGGAAAAAGAGAACCAGTGTCATACATCAAGTATATTTCTCTTACCTCATTCGACCATAGGGTACAAATTTTATACGACTCGATGTTGCCCGCGACTTCGTACGCGTAAAAGGTAATCGCGTGAGAACTGTACATTTTGCTGCAATAAAAAGTAACCCATGTGCTTCCTCATAGTTTACTCTATATCTGTGCCAAATATCATCTAAATCGGTCCAGTAGTTTCAAAGCCTATTTAATGCAAACAAACCTTTCATCTTCATAGAATTGGTAGTATAGATATGTCAACTTATTTTTAACCGACTTCCCAAAAAAGGAGGCGGTTATACGTTCGGCTGTCATATATATTTTTATTTTTTTATTTTTTTTGTATGTTCAACGATTACTCCGCCGCCTGTGGACCGATTTTCAAAATTTTTCTGTCATGTATAGGATGTAATCCCAAATTGGTCCTTTTGATATCAAAGTGGTGACCTGATGATGGGATCCATGAGGAATCGAGGGAACTCCTCGAAATTTATATAGACACATATGGTGATTTCGACTTTTTCTGAAGTAGTTCAAGCATATGGTACCAAAAAGTAAGATTTTGCTCCAAGGTATACCCTGGATCCAAAAGTACAGAACAGAACTCCTGACTCCTTATAGATACATGTTTGGGGATTTCGGCGTGGTTTAAAGAACTGCAAGCATATGCCACCCTGTCAGTTAGAGTAATCATCATCATCACCACCACTATCACACCATACATCATCAGATTATGATGATATAAAAGGTATTTCTCATAGTATTTTACACTAACACGGAGATCTTTGAACATTACTCTGCCGTTTATGAACCTATTTGCAAAATTATTTTGTTGTTGTAAAGGGTTTAAGTCGAAATTGGTCCTTTAGTCACTAAAGTGGAAACCTGATAATGCGATCCATGAGGTATCGAGGGAACTCCTCGAAATTTATATCCACACATATAGTGATTTTGACTTTTACTGAAGTAACACAAGCATATGCTACCAAAAAATAAGATATTGTACCAAGGCACTGTACAGAACTCCTCAGTCTTTAAAGATATGCGTTTGGAAATTTTGGCATTGTATAAAGAACTGCAAGCATATGCCACTTTATACCTTACAGTAATCATAATCATCATCATCTTAATAACAATACCTAATGGAAGCTTGGCGCGTATTCAATTATACATTCGATCGTTTAGTTTAGACGTTCTTAAGACTTATTAATAATAACTTAACAAAATATATCACTAAAAAGTGTGAAATTATTATTTTTTAACAAAAAATTAAACCGACTTCCAAAGTAAAAATACACAAAAAAGTATGAAATAAAAGTTAATCTCTAAATAATTCCCCTTTCAAATTCGGCTAAAATTTTTACTATTTCTCTACTCAATCTTATTAATTTTGAGGTCGGAACCAGCAAATATGAACGTAAGTTCTATAAAATATTGTAGGATATTGTTTGGGCTGGTACCGATTTCAAAATTAGGAAGATTGAGTAGAGAAATAGTAAAAAATTTAGCCGAATTTGAAAGGGGAATTATTTAGAGATTAACTTTTATTTCATACTTTTTTGTGTATTTTTACTTTGGAAGTCGGTTTAATTTTTTGTTAAAAAATAATTAAACAAGCTACATGCATTATGTATATTATTATTATTGAGTATATTATTTATAATAATAATAATAACTTACTAACATTAGACAATTTTCGTGTCCGTGGGCTAAATACACTTGCTAGCAGGTGGCTGTAAGCACGTTGGTAACAGATGTTGGCGATGAAAGTTAACGTGAAAATTAAACAGGGACGTTATACTCAAGCGCTTATAAAGCTAATCGCATATTAGGACTAAGTATAGGTAGTGTTAAAAACATCACTTATGAAATTTTATAAAAATTACGATGAAGATATTTTTTTCTTCATATGTATTTAATAGTATTTATTGTAGTTTTTTACACTAAAATTAGCCTATTACTGCCACTTAAGACACAAAATAGGAGAATGCCTTGTCGACTCAATAAAAATACATATTTTGGTCACGGATGTGCCTGTTTTGGAAAACAAACTTAATATACATATTATATTATTTTATTTGTATTATTTTACATTATTAAGGCTGCATATAAAATTTATTAAAAGTTGCTTATTTCTTGCTAAAAAGTTAGCACTTTCAATATTTATAGGGAAAGTTAATATTTTAAACCCGGGCATTAGCATCTTTAACTCGCGTCAGCGGCAGCTGCGCAGTTTGTCTCTGGTAACGAACGCAAATTCACCACTGCTGCCATTTTTGAAAACTAATTTACTTTACTAATTATGTGCTGATTTAAAGAAGTTAATTTAATTTAAAGAAGTCGGCGGCGCGTGTATAAGCGTAGTAACGTTTTTTGTCTGTCACATTTTAAATACGTTTTGAAAATGGAAACGAAACGTAATCTTGATTCGCAGCAAAATGACTTCAAAAAGATGATTACAGCGCTTCTACACACGCGTTGCGTTCATACAAAAAAAAAGCAGATTCGACAGCAATATAATACTTAATAACTTCAAATCATATTTGATATCACCCTGAATATGGTTAGGCAAATACGCCGGGTAGAGAAGTTATGAGTATAGAAGGTATAGAACTTAGTTGTAAAATAAAAAGATTGTAAAAAAATCATCTAAAAATAAATAAGCAAACACATCGGTGGTACATGAAGCGAAATTGTAATACTATCTACGACGTAGCGCTACATCGTAGCATGCTCGTAGCTCCGTAGCGGCGTAGCTTTGGTTGAAAATAATATGCGATTAAATATCAAACGAACCTGTTATTTGTAGAAATAACATGAGTATGTGTCGACCTATCTTTTTATGTTATGCATACATACATACATACATACATATAATCACGCCTCTTTCCCGTAGGGGTAGGCAGATACCGCCTCTTTCCCATAGGGGTAGGCAGAGACCACTTCTTTCCACTTGCTACGATCCTTACACACTTGTTTCTCTTCGTCCACTTTCATTCTTACCATCCATTCCTCCTCTTACATTCAACGTAGCGAAGCGGCTCTCCATGGGCTATGTTATGCACATAATTATTATATGGAAATGTAGTCGATTTTATGGGATATATGTATAATATATTTTGTATCATACAGGAATGTATTGCAAGTTTTCAATCTCTAAATTGGAAATGCAAAATACAAAATTGACGAAATAATATAATATAATAAAACTCTTGAACAACATAATATATTTTCCGACTCCCGTTTCACCCTAAAGGGTAAATTTAGTGAATTATAACATTGTATAATTTTAAAGGTTTGCATAATATACATTTAATATAATTAATTACTACACTCTACTTAACCATTAATCACGAGATTTTATTTGCGCCCGATGTAATGTGATTCTATTAGTACTGTCCCCTCCCCGGCCCGCATCTACATAATGGAGTTTGTATCGGATTGCTGCGGTCAGAGATTAGTTGGCCGTACAGAGGGGCATGTTCAAATAAAGCGAAGAGCTTGCGAGGTGAGGGCTAATGGGTTTGCAAATTAAACACGAGGAACCAACACCTTCCTGTTGTTGATAACCACTAGGAATCCCTTAAACCTATTGTTCAAAATTCAAGTATTAAATAAATTTCCGTAAATACAAACGCAACGCAAGTCTTCATATTGTATGTCTGGTAGAATTTCGTATTGGGTTTAATTAGTTTGATATTTTTATTACATTCATTAATCTAAATATATAAAAGGTAAACCTGACTAACTCATCTATCAATGCACAGCCGCAACTACTATAGATAGTTGTAATGACGTAGGCATCTGCTAAGAAATAATTTTTGATAATTCGCCCTCTAAGTGGGTAAAAAGGGGTTACAATTTTGTATAGAAACCGAACTCCACAACTCCACGCGGATGAAGTCGCGGGCAAAAGCTAGTTTCTAATAAAATTGTAAAAAGTTCATGATAATAGTTGTTTATGCACAGAGTTAAGCTACCAAAAGTCGCATCTGCACGTTTGAGAAATTTATATCGTACACAGTAGCTACCAGTAGCTGTTTCTGTATGTATATTTGCTCTGTGACTTGCGGTGCGGGTCATTTGCTTGCTACAATTAAACGCTCTGTGTTTGCCTGCCCTGTACACGGATTGATGGCCACATTTAAGGCGCCCACAAGATACATGGCATTTATTTTATCGCGTGTTTTATATTTGTACGCTTAATTACTACATTTATCACACGAAAGATATTGCGTTTTTTCATTAACGTAATGGTCAACGGAAAACCGGTCTTGTTTGGTTTCAATTCATTATACCTCGGCTATTTCAAAAGCAATGCTATAAAGTTTCTGTATAAATTTAATTTTTTTATTTAGAAATAGTAAGATTTACAAATGGTAACGCTCTGTCATTAAATAAAGGAGACCATTCATTTTGCGCACAGACGCCAAAAGGCCATTTGACATTTGGGCCCAAACTTGTGTAGAGAGGAAATCCTTTGATGCGTTTATACGTATATATAAAGTTAAAAATATATTTATAAAATACCACACTTTGCACAGTTTCAGTATATAATGTAACCTAACACGTCTTACTCGATGCAGCGTGTGAATGTTCTAAAATGTCATTCGATATTTTTATTGCGATTGAAAATGTTTTTCAATCTCTGTAAGTATACATTTTATATTCGATAAGTTATGAAAGTTATTTCGTGAGATTGGGTTTGGACACGGACTTATATGCTAACATTTTAAGTTAGTGCAAATCGTTTATATGCTTTCTCTTTTATTAGTACGAAGAACTAGAGTGATAATATGATATTTGATCAACGATTAAACTTAACAATCGTTGGTGAAATTGGCATTTAAGGTCACTTACGATGACGTCTACGGTTTAAATTTTAATATAAGTTCGTTATTTTGTGTTATAATGTTTAACTTTTTGTTTATGAACGCAGAACACAAATTAAAATTATCATGTTTACATACGATTATGTATATGTACCACAGATATATCGATTGCAAAAGGTAGGTATTTTTTTTACTCGTGTCTCTAGTTTTGTACCTATGTGATGTTGATAGTTTTTCCAATATGCACCTTACACATCAACATGTCCGAAATATTAATTACATGTATATTCCAAAAACGTTATATTTGTAGCTTTTTCTACAGTGCCAATATGTTTAAGTTGAAACCTTGTTCAATATGTAAATAGCAGTATAGAGCTGGTTTATTTTGGGCGCGGCCTGCAATATATTTAACTTGTATATTTCCGTGCTGGTACGGCTTTCAATTCAAACTCCAATTCGAAACATTTCCAAAATATCAACCGTCCAAGCCGGAGATATAACAGGCCCTGATTTTACTGTGATTCGGTTTGTACATCCATAAATATCGTAACCTAAGTTAGTGTATTTATAATATGTTATTTTTAACTAGTATATTTACCTGTTATTAGCAGTGAATATTAATGTGAGATTAGAAGAAATCAACATTGTACCTATATTGTTCATCTTCACAAAATCTAATTATGTTAAAATTATGATAAAATCTTAATTGAGAAAGTACTCCAGTTCCTTTAGTACAACTAAACTATTAAAGAAATGCCGTGAAAATATTTGAATTGCAGAAATATTAAAACTTTGTAAATTGTGTAATCTGTTTACGGCACGCGGTCCCTGAAGATCATAATATGCAAAGATAAAACACGGGTAAGGCAAGTGTCGTAACCCAAAAAATAAAATCTCTATTTTTCTAATTACTTCTCGTATCTCTTTAGAAAACATTAATTATTTAGCCTACAGTTTTAATCCGACTGCCAACAAAGGGGAACATAGCCTAGTTTTCAAGAGTACCTAAATATGTTTTAATCTTTACTAACTATATACAGCCTAATTTGCTAGTGGACTTTGGCTTAAGGGTGTCGTTAGATTCTTTTCTGTTGTAAAATTAGATGAATCAAAATAGGCTAGACGACTAAGTTTTTTTATTGCATAAATGAATAGTATCAACTTTTAAATATAAGTAACTTCTCAAAAAAAAACAGTGTACTAAAAATCAATACTTTCATAGGTACAGCGATTTGCTGCAGGTACAGCGTAATGTATGAAATATAAAGCCAGAGGAACAGGTAAATATCTCCGAAATTTGTGCGTTTAAGTTCATACTTACCGTAATGAATATTTTTGCATACGATACAAGTTAACTAATGAAGTACTGTGTTTTTAATTTACTAAAAATTTATACTTCTTTTTTTACATGTATCTAACCACCTCAACCCCATATAAAATACTATATTTTACGTTTATCAATTAGTAATATATATCTCAACACTTCTAAGTATATAAATAAAAATCTTACATGTAGTCGTCTTCCATATTAAAATAGTCAATACACTATTAACATTAAGTCTTCGTTGTTAGTTTTTCCCAGTGTATCCTCTCTAGAAAACCTAGATATAGAGATATCCAACGTAGTGTCAGCTCCAGTTCCTACCCTGTATCTGTGCACTATCTCGGCCACACACCCTCGTAACTCCCACGTTTTATGACGAGGCCGACGGCACTTAGTTACGATAAGCTATAAAAATCTAATACTACACGAAATTGGCCACCGCAGGATTTTCTATTTCGTACCCAGCCGTCGAGCAAATCGAAATAAAATAACGTTAGCCAAACTAAAAGCCGATGAAAAATATTGTATTATCTAAAACGAATTGCAAAGTACAATTGGATATATGAAACGAGATATTTAAAAGTAACGTTGGAATTTGGTAACGTAAATATATAAAATTTTGATTATTTTCTATTTAAGAGTATGTTGCTATTTGTAATACACTTTGAATGCAAAGTCAAAACGGGACGTCCGCTTTTTTAAGCTAAATGAGCTATGCGTATTCATGAGATAACTTTCCCATAGACAAATTAAGCCATTGTAGCAAAAACGGGGTAACTAATAACAATACATAAATGTCAGAATGATTAATTTGCTTTACTTGGTCATTTTATTACGTCCTTTAGGATATGATATATTATAGTTTAAAAAAGTAAAATTTTAGCTGTTTTAAGGGTTTCGTAGTACTCGAGGTACCCTTATAGTTTCACTCTGTCCGTCCGCCCATCTGTCCGCCTGCCAGTCTATTTGTCTTTTTGTCTGCCCGCCCTTCTAGTTTCTGTTATTATGAATAAAAATTGATGAATTTTTTTAGGTATAGATTTTTTCGATTTTGGCATCGTAAAATTATAATATTTTTATATTTTATGGGTGGCTCCATACATGTGAAGTGGGGATGAAAAATATTTATTTTATTCTTCCCCATCGTATGGATTATAGTCGAATAGGTCTTTTTATATAATGGTTTCATATATGACTATTTTTACAAAGTCAACCAATTTTACAAAGTCGTCCAAAGTGGATTTTGAGTTAACCCTCCTTGGCATTAGATAGAAACTTGTAAGTATTCATTCTAATAGATCATACTAAAAACTCTTTAAAAATTATTTTGAGCGAATACGGACATTAACTTATGAAGTAATTTAATGAGAACCTGCGTGTTGATAGCTTACGGAACCCTTCTGATACATAATACCAATATTTTACGTTCAATTGTGTAAGAATCGCAAAAATATATTATCTATATAGTCTAGGAGTACTCTCAGTAATCTGTGTAATAACATCCCCGGCCAATGATAAATAACGTGAAGTGTCACGGCTCACCCATTACGCCCGCGCCAGTGAAACAAGTTTTTTATTATCGAACATATGAAACTCCATGATTGTTACGAACGAAATAACTCCTTATGAAATGCCATTTGCGTTCGAATTGTGTTTTTCGTTTAAAACTTTGTGAAAGTGTTGTATATTTCTACGACTGTCGCAAAAATATAGCTAATATCACAAAGTAGAAAATATAATAATTATCACGTAGTACGTACACAGAAACAGATTTCTTAGAACGATTCAAATTTCAAAATGTATAAATAGTAAAGTAAAGTAAAGTAAAGTAAAATATAGTAAAAAATAGTAGTGGACACCGTCACCGTCATATTATGCTTGTAGTAGGTACTGCAATCAAATCGAAATCTAGCTACGTAGCTGTTTGCCTGTTCTTATTTATTTAATTTGTGCTAATGTATTTCGAGCGCATGTATGTATACCGCATCTAAATATATAAAAGGCAAACCTGACTGACTCGTCTATCAAGTATCAACGCATAGCCGAAACTATTGAACTGATTTTGCTGAAATTTGGCATACAGATAGTTGTAATGACGTAAGCATCCGCTAATAAAAGGATTTTAAAAAAATTCGGCCCCTAAGGGGGTGAAAAAGGTGTTAAAATTTTGTATGGAAACCGAACTCCACGCGAACGAAGTCGCGGACAAAAGCTAGTAATATTATATTATATTCGTAGCCTTCACTTAAACAGCATGTTTATTGTTTATCTCAACTGAAGAGTAACACATAATACCTAGTTAAAATGTCAAATAAAGTTTCTCACTTAATAGTATTTAAATGTAAAACTTTATGTATTTATACGAGTATAAGTTTTGTTTAACTTTGAAATGACTTTTATAGTTGAATAACCTGTTAAAGTACGTTTTAAGTATTTTCATTTAAAGTTTCATAAAATAATTATATATTTTGTTAATAAATTGTGTTTTATGTATTTGTTTTTAAAATAACACAAAGTAGTAACTTGAAACATAATAATTTATCGAAACATGTCCAAAGTCTTTCTCGAATTTGTTTGATAGCTGGACTTGAATTAAAAGCATACTTTATATTTATAAAACACATTATAAACAAGTTCAATCACGGTAAATGTTTCATATATGTAAATTTTAGTTAAGGAGTTTAGAAAAAAATCAATTCCATCTTTGCATTCAGTATATCACGTAACGCCAGAGTTCTTACCAAGGTATATTAATTATTATGTCAAATGCGATCGGATGGATCGTCTGATAGTAAGTGACTACCACCAGACATAAAAAGCGGATACTCGCAACATCAGTAGAGTTCCAATTATTATAATTTTTTTAAGTTTAGCTCATGTTGGTAATGACTCATAAGAAGCAGGTTCGGACCGCTGACTTTACTGATGAAAAAGCTATGGCAAGAAAAAGCGGCGAAACGCTTAGAGAAAAGAGAGTATGGCTGCTTAAAGTCTTGACGAGACCTCTGTCTGCTTTTAGATTCCGTTAAATTGTTTAGACCCTCTGAAAATCTAGGCAAAAGACTTCTTTGCTTTCCATAGTAATTTTACTAAGCGGTTCCTGGTTAGCGCAGTGGAAAATATATAGCAAAGGAATAATTTTATAAAAATATCATTTCCTGAGCTCCATAGCAATCCGTGTAACAAGATATATTGATTTTTACTCTTTAGATGCCAGAGGTCAACTCTCTAAAGGTCATATATTAAGATGTAACCTTTACGAAATGTATTATTTGCTAACATTCTGCGCTGTGACATAGAACTCATATTATCTGAATGACTTTTTTCTAATTTTTATGCTTTATCTCAAATATTTATATTCTTGGCGGTCACGAGACTTTTCGAAACTACGCTTCTTTTTAGGGTGGGTAACCTATTATAGTTTCGTTCTGACTTCTGTCCATCCGTCCATCTGTCTGTCTACCCACCCTTCTAACTTTTGTAATTACGAATATAAATGGGTGAAATTGGATATCTATACTATAATATAATATTAATATAATAAATAGGAAAAGTTTGTTTGTTTGCATAGAATAGGCTCCGAAACTACTGGATCAATTTTGATGAAATTTGGCACAGATGTAGAGTAGACCACGGGAAAGGACATAGGCTACTTTTTATCGCGGAACAATGTACGGTTTCTGCGAAATAAACTTTTGCACAAAGTCGCGGGCAACATCTAGTAGTTAAATAATGTGCATAGATCTCGGTTTAGGCTGACGCCAAAACCAAAAGTAGCTCTCCATACAAGAAGTGAGGATGAAAAAAAATATTTACTCTATCCTCTCTACACTAATATTATAAAGAGGAAAACTTTGTTTGTATGTTTGTTTGTTTGTTTGTTTGTTTGTTTGTTTGTTTGTTTGTTTGTTTGTTTGTTTGTAATGAATAGGCTCAAAAAGTACTGGACCGATTTCAAAAATTCTTTCACCATTCGAAAGCTACATTATCTACGAGTAACATAGGCTAAATTTTATTTTGGAAAAAAATAGGGTTCCGTAAGATATTTGGGTTTTTCGGACACAAGGTGTAAAAAATCAACCAGAAAAGTTACTTATTTTGCGTACGCTGCCTAAACTATAAAAGATAGAACCATAAAATGTTCTAATTAAATGTAGATCTTATAAATATCTACAAAAAAGTCCGCGACACACTATACCTATCTATGTCGAGTGAGGCACAACAACCATTTTTTTATTTAGAAATCTTGATTTTTTTTTAACTACATTTAAACGCGTTTATTTTACTCATGCTATTAATCCTTATCAAAATAAATTATTTCATCACTAAGTACAGTTTATGTAGATAATATTTGGTCTTTGAATGATTAAAATTGGACGTTTGGTTTTGAAGTTATGGCGAAATTAAAATATGACGATTAATTCTGCTGCACGGCCCGTTGTGAAGTGGGCGTCACCAAAGCGTGCGAGTTTAGATCTATGAGTAAACTATGATATTGTAACTATGATGGATAGATACTTGAATACCTATTTATTTAGTGTTTGTTGTATTGTTAGTCCTGAAGAGTATAGGTATTTCATACGATAAAAGTATACCCACCTACTTATTTCATTGAGTTTTAGTAGGTGTAGGTACCTATATTAATTTGTTTCTGTTTGTTTTGACTAAATTTCGCCCGTTTTGTTAGAGGTTTAAAGACATTCTGTAGTATGAGTATCAGTATTGTACCCGTGCGAAGCCGGGGCGGGTCGCTAGTCGTGTATAAATCGAAATTTCGGTCGTGCTGACAGCTGGGTCGTGGATAGGAGAAACTGGGGACACTTTACCCCCTTTTTTGTTTTTAATGCTCATTTTCTACATTTTATAGGTTCTGTTTAAAATTCTCATCAGTAAAAATATTCGAAAAGTTCTACTGTTTTTAATGTTAGCCTTTTCTTAGTGCACTTCTAACGACTTTGAGAATTTAGTTTCGACTCATAATATTTTTATGCGTTTTCTTAACTAATTCTCGTGATTATAAAAGTTTTAAAGGGAGCCTCGAGCGTCGTTGAGTCGAAATTCCCTCATTGAGTATTAATAATACGCCCTCGGGTTCTGAAAACATCTTAATCACTAAACAAACTTCTGTCATCAAGTTAAATAAAGAATTTTATATATGTTGTATGTTTTAGATGCATTTTGGTAGTATTTGCAGTACTCAAAACTTCTACGTAGCTTCCGGCGCAAAACGACATACTCTCAAAAGAACGTATTCTCAATATGACACAATTGCTAACGGATAGAAGTTTTTGCACGCAACTTCGCAACAACGTTAAATTGGGTTTCTTTGGACCCGTTACTCGTCATAAAATCTATTCTTACCGGAGACATATAAGTATGTTTTTTTTATTTTAGTAGACGGATCCCCTGATGGTAAGTGATTACCTACCGCCCATGGACACTCAAAACACCGGAGTTAATACACTTGTAACTGTTCTAGCACTGCGCGCTTGCGATCCGGATCCTTAAATCCCCAACGCTCCCTTGCGCCTCTAGTGACCTCGCTCATTCGGCGAAACATAACGCAAACGTTATTAATTCACGCTGGTTTTCTGTGAGGCCGTGGTATTTATCCGATCGAGTCGGCTCATTCTTGCGGAAACATGACTCTCGTTCAACTGCAGGCATAAGAAGCTTATTTTAAGCTTGGGACAGTCCTAAGTTAGCTTAGTTTGAAGTTTTTAGTAGAATTACACGCATAGTGCATGCACACTATTTCTCAATTCTCGGGGACCGTAGATCTCAAGTTTTAGTGTCGCGTTGGGGCACACAATGATGTTGAAGTTATTTTACGATAGACATGTCCTGTGTATTGTATAAGTTATGAATCAGATCTGCGTTTAATTTTCGATTGGAAGTGAATGTATTGTAAAAAATATAACGTACGTAAACATCTAAACATATAAAACTATTTTCGAAAGTCGACTGTAAAATTTCTGTCTTTTATCGATTGCGTCCTTTTGAGAATACGTTCTCTTGAGAGTATATCGTTTTACGCTGGAGGCGATGAAAACTTCTTATCATAATTTACAGTAAAAACATGTTGCTAATGGTCATCGGCAATCTTTTTTTTCGGATACACTGTGTACAAAAACTGTTGTCGACAGACATTGAGGTCGTGGTCGTACCGTACTTACCTATAAAGAACCAGACGTACGACTTCCCGTACAGATGATGCTTATAGACCTCGCACAGCACCCTGCGGGCGGCGACCACGTAGAACAGTCCAACGATCACGCGCGCGTCCTGCCGCCGCAGGTTGCGCACCGCGTCGCTCGGGTCCGACAGGAAGGACTGACGGGTTACGATCTCGATGCCCGACTTCTTGCAGTGAGCTTCCAGATCTTCCACGGTCTGCAAAAAAAAAACCGTGTCATTTCTATGTAAAAATCAATTTCTGTGTATATAAGTTCAAACTCTGCTTTAAGTTTATTTGTTCCATAATATACTGCGTATTAGTTTGTTCTGTAATAACACAAGTCAACAAAAAAAAAAATTATTTGGGTTTGTTATTTAATGAATATTTTCTGATTTTACGCATCGAAAAGTAGGCAGAAAGTTCATTTGTGATAAGTAAAGTTTGTTTTTCTACCTTATTTAATGAAAAATGAAAATATACTGTTTTCGGTACATTTTTTGTTGAGTTGTACTCAAGATGCAATAGTGGAGTGAGCTGTGAGGGGAGATTGTGAGTAAGATCTGTATGCGTACTCATTTCAAAGAATTAACGCATTTGATGTAGCCTGTACCTATAGTAGATAAAGTGTGAAAATTACGTAAAGTACTTTTAGATCTATTTTCATCAGAATTATTAAAGTCACAGTATTTTTTACCGACTTCCCAAAAAAGGAGGCGGTTATACGTTCGGCTGTATATATTTTTTTATTTTTTTATTGTTTTTGTATGTTCAACGATTACTCCGCCGCCTGTGGACCGATTTTCAAAATTTTTTCTGTGATGTATAGGGTGTAATCCCAAATTGGTCCTTTTGATATCAAAGTGGTGACCTGATGATGGGATCCATGAGGAATCGAGGGAACTCCTCGAAATTTATATGGACACATATAGTGATTTTGACTTTTTCTGAAATAGTTCAAGCATATGCTACCAAAAAGTAAGATTTTGCTCCAAGGTATACCCTGGATCCAAAAGTACAGAATAGAACTCGTGACTCCTTATAGATACATGTTTGGGGATTTCGGCGGTTATACGTTCGGCTGTATATATTTTTTTATTTTTTTTGTATGTTCAACGATTACTCCGCCGCCTGTGGACCTATTTGCAAAATTCTTTTGTTGTTGTAAAGGGTTTAATTCGAAATTAGTCTTTTAGTCACTAAAGTGGAAACCTGATGATGCGAGCCATGAGGAATCGAGGGAACTCCTCAAAATTTATATCCACACATATAGTGATTTTGACTTTTACTGAAGTAACACAAGCATATACTACCAAAAAAATAAGATATTGTACCAAGGTATACCCTGGATCCAAAAGTACAGAATAGAACTCCTGACTCCTTATAGATACATGTTTGGGGATTTCGGCGTTGTTTAAAGAACTGCAAGCATATGCCACCCTGTCAGTTAGAGTAATCATCATCATCATCACCACTATCACACCATACATCATCAGATTATGATGATATAAAAGGTATTTTTCATAGTATTTTACACTAACACGGAGATCTTTGAACATTACACTGCCGTTTATGGACCTATTTGCAAAATTCTTTTGTTGTTGTAAAGGGTTTAATTCGAAATTAGTCTTTTAGTCACTAAAGTGGAAACCTGATGATGCGAGCCATGAGGAATCGAGGGAACTCCTCAAAATTTATATCCACACATATAGTGATTTTGACTTTTACTGAAGTAACACAAGCATATACTACCAAAAAAATAAGATATTGTACCAAGGTATACCCTGGATCCAAAAGTACAGAATAGAACTCCTGACTCCTTATAGATACATGTTTGGGGATTTCGGCGTTGTTTAAAGAACTGCAAGCATATGCCACCCTGTCAGTTAGAGTAATCATTATCATCATCACCACTATTACACCATACATCATCAGATTATGATGATATAAAAGGTATTTTTAACCGACTCACCACCACTATCACAGCATACATCATCACATTATGATGATAAAGAAGGTACTTCTCATAGTATTTTACACTAACACGGAGATCTTTGAACATTACTCTGCCGTTTATGGACCTATTTGCAAAATTCTTTTGTTGTTGTAAAGGGTTTAATTCGAAGTTGGTCCCTTAGTCACTAAAGTGGAAACGTGATGATGCGATCCATGAGGAATCGAGGGAACTCCTCAAAATTTATATCGACACATATAGTGATTTTGACTTTTACTGAAGTAACACAAGCATATGCTACCAAAGAATAAGACGTTGTACCAAGGTATACCCTGCATCCAAAATCACTTAACAGAACTCCTCAGTCTTTAAAGATATGCGTTAGGAAATTTCGGAATTGTTTAAAGAACTGCAAGCATATGCCAATTTGTAACTTACAGTAATCATCATCATCATCTTAATAACAATACCTAATGGAAGCTTGGCGCGTATTCAGTTATACATTCGATCAATATTTTAGACGTTTTTAAGACGTATTAATAATAACTTAGCAAGATATATCACTAAAAAGGGTGAAATTATTATTTTTAAATAAAAAATTAAACCGACTTCCAAAGTAAAAATACACAAAAAAGTGTAAAATAAAACTTATTTTATAAATAATTCCCCTTTTAATTCATAGTATTTTACACTAACACGGAGATCTTTGAACATTACTCTGCCGTTTATGGACCTATTTGCAAAATTCTTTTGTTGTTGTAAAGGGTTTAATTCGAAATTAGTCTTTTAGTCACTAAAGTGGAAACCTGATGATGCGAGCCATGAGGAATCGAGGGAACTCCTCAAAATTTATATCCACACATATAGTGATTTTGACTTTAACTGAAGTAACACAAACATATACTACCAAAAAAATAAGATATTGTACCAAGGTATACCCTGGATGTACAGAACTCCTCAGTCTTTAAAGATATGCGTTTGTAAATTTCGGCATTGTTTAAAGAACTGCAAGCATATGCCACTTTCTAACTTACAGAAATCATCATCATCATCTTAATAACAATACCTAATGGAGCGTGTATTCAATTATAAATTCGATCTTAAGACGTATAAATAATAATTAAACATTATTATTTTTAAACAAAAAATTAAACCGACTTCCAAAGTAAAAATACACAAAAAAGTATGAAATAAAACTTATTTTATAAATAATTCCCCTTTTAAATTTGTCTATTTCTCTACTTAATCTTCTTAATTTTGAAGTCGCTACCAGCCCAAATGATATCCTACAATATTTTATAGAACTCACGTTCATATTTACTGGTAACGACTTCAAAATTAAGAAGATTAAGTAGAGAAATAGACAAATTTAAAAGGGGAATTATTTATAAAATAAGTTTTATTTCATACTTTTTTGTGTATTTTTACTTTGGAAGTCGGTTTAATTTTTTGTTTAAAAATAATAATTTCACCCTTTTTAGTGATATATCTTGTTAAGTTATTATTAATACGTCTTAAAAACGTCTAAAATAAACGATCGAATGTATAACTGAATACGTGCCAAGCTTCCATTAGGTATTGTTATTAAGATGATGATGATGATTACTGTAAGTTACAAAGTGGCATATGCTTGCAGTTCTTTAAACAATTCCGAAATTTCCTAACGCATATCTTTAAAGACTGAGGAGTTCTGTTCAGTGCTTTTGGATTCAGGGTATACCTTGGTACAACGTCTTATTCTTTGGTAGCATATGCTTGTGTTACTTCAGTAAAAGTCAAAATCACTATATGTGTCGATATAAATTTCGAGGAGTTCCCTCGATTCCTCATGGATCGCATCATCACGTTTCCACTTTAGTGACTAAAGGACCAATTTCGAATTAAACCCTTTACAACAACAAAATAATTTTGCAAATAGGTACATAAGCGGCAGAGTAATGTTCAAAGATCTCCGTGTTAGTGTAAAATACTATGAGAAGTACCTTCTATATCATCATAATGTGATGATGTATGCTGTGATAGTGGTGGTGATGATGATGATTACTCTAATTGACAAAGTGGCATATGCTTGCAGTTCTTTAAACAACGCCAAAATCCCCAAACATGTATCTATAAGGAGTCAGGAGTTCTGTTCTGTACTTTTTGATCCAGGGTATACCTTGGAGCAAAATCTTACTTTTTGGTAGCATATGCTTGGACTACTTCAGAAAAAGTCGAAACCACCATATGTGTCCATATAAATTTTGAGGAGTTCCCTCGTTTCCTCATGGATCCCATCATCAGGTCACCAATTTTATGAAAATGGGACCAACTTCGGATTATACCTTTTACATCAAAAAAAGAATTTTGAAAATCGGCCAACAGACGGCGGAGTTATCCGCGAACATACAAAAAAAAAAAAAAAAAAAAATATATACAGCCGAACGTATAACCGCCTCCTTTTTGGAAGTCGTTTAAAAATATATCACTAAAAAGGGTGAAATTATTATTTTTAAACAAAAAATTAAACGGACTTCCAAAGTAAAGATACACAAAAAAGTATGAAATAAAACTTAATCTCTCAATAATTCCCCTTTCAAATTCGGCTAAAATTTTTACTATTTCTCTACTCAATCTTATTAATTTTGAAGTCGGTACCAGCAAATATGAACGTAAGCTATATAAAACATTGTAGAATATTGTTTGGGCTGGTACCGATTTCAAAATTAATAAGATTGAGTAGAGAAATAGTAAAAATTTTAGCTGAATTTGAAAGGGGAATTATTGAGAGATTAAGTTTTATTTCATACTTTTTTGTGTATCTTTACTTTGGATGTCGGTTTAATTTTTGTTTAAAAATAATTATAGTTTATTATCAGATATGAACACTGTGAAGCATATGCAGCATAAACAGCTGTGCCTTTTTTGCTTAACAGCATTCTGCACTCCAAGACTTTAAAAGGTTAAGAAATGTGCATTATAGTATATATGCTAAATACTTACTTTTCGCTTACCTAGAGAAATCTATAGACAAGCTGGGTTAATATTAAGAAACACAAGAGAAACTCTTTTACCAAGATCTACTGAACTCTAAACAAAAATGTTAAGGACAATACAGCAAGAAGATGATGGGTAACTGACTGCATTTGGGGACCCATGCGAGAAAGTTCTTGCTATTACAAAAGCAATTTCATAACTATTTAATTTTAAGGTTTTATCTATTAATATTTGTATTTTTGGATTTATTTATTTCGACTTTTATAATTAAAGTTGGAAAAAATAAATAAATTCCGCGTTGTTTTTCTTTTAAGTACATATAATTAAGATTAAAAGTAAAGTTTTCTCTATACAATTTCAAATTTCGTTTTGGTAGCTATAAAAGCAAACTTTATTAGGTATAAATGTTTTTTCTGTGTTAAGGTTAGGCATAAGTAAACAGAATTAGGGGTACAGAACTGAGACTCAAAAATTATGTTGACCTGTGTAATAGATGCTTATATAATATGTGTAAATAAAAAAAATACAAAATAATCGCTGACTTTGACGACCTCTGTGGCTCGGTGGTTGAGCGCTTTGGTGTACAAGCTGGAGCCCACCCCCAGCTTGTGCGTCAATTTCGAGTTGCAAAAAAAAAACCGGTTCGAATTGGAAAAATGTTTTTCTGTGATCTTGGGTCATGGATGCGTATTCGAGATAAAAATCTATTATGTATATTAATATACTTTCCGTTGTCTGGTCCCCGTAACACAAATACTTAGCAGGGGCCAAATTGACGTGATATGAGGGGTCCATATAGATATTATTTAATTATATATTATTAATTGCTGCAGTGTAATAATAAATGATAATATAGCAAGAGATTTCAAGTCAAAATTCCGAATTGAAATTGGCCAAAGAAGCCATTATTATTATCATCAGCATAATTTATTTTATTCTACTTTTGTATAAGTATATCCGTTACTAACGTTAGTAAAAAGCTAAGCTGGTGTTAAATGTCAACAAAACCAGCACATGCCACACACTGAACGTCTAACTGAAAATTTGTTTCAAGTTTGAGGTTTGAGTTACTAATATAGCAAAACTCTAGACGCATTAGCCAGCGGAATTTAGTTTTAAATACTTATTAAACACACAAATTTTGAAATATATTTTTTAGCCGTTTTAGCGCTTAAAGTAAAAATAAACTCTTTAAACTGCAATCTGACTAGCTTACGCCCGAATACTGAACACAAATTAAAAGAGCTCTCCTATTCACTGGCTGTCGCTGTCTCTGCTAGCCGAAATGACTAGAACAACATGTGACTAGAGCGTCATTTTCTTTTACCATCATTTCAGTATTCAGCCGTCAGTTCTCAACAATGCCATTAAATACTAGTTCTTATGCCACGTACATCAACTTATACATTACAAAGTTGCAAAAAACCTTTAATAGAGAACTCATTAACCACCTATCTACTTGTAACTTTAGATAAATGGTCGGTTTTGGCGCTCAACTAGATACCGCGCTATCTAACAACAGCGGCTCCGTGAATGCGGCAACTGATTATTGTAGTATGTTTATAATATCATTGTGTGTAAGACAATTTTTAGTGTGCGTGAATTCGGTAGGTACCTACATCTTATAAACGAAGATTTCAATGTGACGGCACAGTATAAGAAATAAAAGTATCTATTAGGAAAAACGCAGTATTTAAAAAACCACCAACAGATAAACTACCAGCACAATTTGTTTTGGGTTTACATTAAGTGAAAGCGTTTTGGATGACGTTACAGTACACAACAGGGGCGCCCGCTCAGACCCACTTGAGCGGAAAACCGGAGGCGCCCTAATTACATTGAAACCAGCGTGAAAAGCTGCGCCATTTGTACTGTACACAGCGTTACTGTATACAAGTTACTGTTGACAGAGCTACTGCGGGCAGTAACTGTATACAGTGTAGTGTTGTTATACTATATATTATGTTTGTAAAATACTTTGAAAGTAAACGATTTATTTATAATTGGATTCTAATGTTGTGGTCAATTATTACGTGGGTAACACTGAAAATGTTTAGAACTGGCCAGTTAGAAACATTGTAAATGAAAACTTTTTTTGAATTTTAATTTTAGAACCCTTTAGTAACCTATTGTAGTATATTGCATTCATTTATCATTTGTTTTTGTGAATTGGCGGCAAATCTAAAATACGTGAAAACTTCATGAAAATGAATCTAACGCGAGAAAATTTTCGGTCAATGATTTATTATAACTTTCGTTGTGGGCTTACTCAACAACAAAGTTATGATAGGTTGCGATTAGCATTTTTTAATGAAGCCTCATCTCGTGCCACTATTTACAATTGGTTTGACGTAGCGATCTCAATGATGATCCGCGTGAGGGACGTCCTTTAACAGCGACTACTGAAGATAACATCAGTGATGTGCGACGCTTGATAGAGGAAGACAAGAGAATGACCTATCAGCAGATATGGGCAAGCCTAGGCATTGGTATGAGTTAAGTTCAAAAAATATTACACGAACATTTAGGCGTCAGGAAGCTTTGTACTAGATGGATTCCCCATGCTTTAACCGACGACTAGAAACACGTTCGCATGGATTGGTGTTGCCAAATGTTAGATAAGCTCAACGGCGGTGACCCAAATGCTGTATTTGACATCGTCACAGGTGATGAAAGCTGGATATATTGCTACGAACCAGAAACCAAAAGACAATCAGCTCAGTGGGTGTTTCCATTCGAGGATCGGCCAACTAAGGTAGAGAAAAGTCAAGGAAAAAAGATGATTACCTTATTCTTTGGTCGGAAAGGTCATTTCGATACAGTTGTGCTAGAAGATGGAAGGACAGTTACTGTAGACTGGTATGTCAATCGCTGTTTGCCTGTTGTCTTGGAAAAAATTCGATAGCAGCGCCCTCGAAGCAGGATCCTCCTTCACCACGACAATGCTACAGTGCACTCCGCAAAACGGACTGTTGAATATTTGACTATGGCAGTTGTCGAGATAATGAGTCATCCGCCATACAGTCCTTACCTGGCGCCCTGCGACTTTCATTTATTCCCAAGAAATAAAGATAAAATTCGAGGTATTCGCTTTACGAGCCCTGAAGATGCGCTGAAAGCGTACGAAAATGCCATAGAAGAGACCCCTAAGGAAGAATGGGCCCACTGCTTTTCGTAAGTACAAAAGTATTGGCAACTTTCTACATTAAGTCGTTTTTCATTTTCTAAACATTTTCAGTGTTACCTAGGTAGGTTCATTTTAATTTATAATTATAATATGTTATTTTCAATTAATGTAATATGAATTTAATAAATAATTACAATATTATGATAGCATCTGAAGTTCTTAAACACTCAGAACCTTACATATCCACTAACGTTATATAAAAAATGTATATTTTTGGTAGCAGTTCTTTTACAATAAAACGTTTTATTACAAATTGTCATCCCCCTCTGCCCATTTATTTATTTAACATCATAAATTTTTTGTTTACTCAAAATAATGAGGCGAGGTTGACTCAATTAAAATTTTACACTGTAGTAAATGTGGTGATAAATTAACTTGTATTTTATTAACTGTACCTACCTACCGAGCTAAGGTGGAGTTAAATAAAACTCAATGGTGCATAAATGACGCTACCATTATCAACCGTGTTCACACGAGATAGGGTTGACATTTAATTGCATCGTGTGATTTTACAGCAAAGGTCCAAATTAACAGGTTTAATAAAGTTTAAGTAGTTTGCGGGCCATTTCGTTTATGGCGAGTTGCGAACTGTTAGTTATCGCTTTATGGTTATTGCGTCTCAAGATTTGCTTGGATTCTTTGTTAACTAGCTAATTCCTGTGGATTCCCTCGCAAAGTTGGATAGGATAAGTTAATTGAGATTTTCAAGTGGCAGCCAAGGATACATAATAGGGGGAAAACTCCACAAGCAGAGAATAACTTTTTTTGTTAATTAATATTTTTGTAATTCTGAATGTTAAACGTTAGAACTGACTGTTAACGAAAAAAAATATAACACTAACCTAACCTAACCCAGATTAAACTCTAGTCTTTAACTTACAGTTTAGTCTGTCTTTAAGCTAAGGGCCAACTGCCTCACAATCCGTGACAACCAAAAATGAGATTTTGTAATATGCATTTTATTTCAGTCACCTTTCCAATTATTGTATATTGAATAATAAAGGACAAATTTCACCTAATAAGCATGTAACCGAGCCAATTCCCAAATGTTAAAGAATAAATAAGTTAAGGTGGTTCGTTTCCTATACAAAAAAACAATGGACATTAATTAGGTAATTTCATACTATTACTACATAAATTTATATGCACATCTATTTATTTTGCGATAATTGTATTGCAAAATAAATAAATGTGCATATAAATTTATGTAGTAATAGTATGAAATTACCTAATTAATGTCCATTGTTTTTTTGTATAGGAAACGAACCACCTAAATGTTTGTCTCAACTCCGGAACCGATATTACAGGATGTCGCAAAGATTTAGCGAAAACAAAGGAGATTTAATTCTACCTTTATTAAAACTGGGTCAAACAAAAGAACGATTACAAAGACGAGGCTTATGGAAAAATAAAACAACTGGTATAATCCACGTGGAAAGTATAATATTTAATAATCATGGTTTATAACATATGTAGATGTCTGTGTGTCTGTTATTTCTCCTGAGGCTGGGTTCATAGATACTGTATAAACTACAGTGTATAGTAATATTCCGTCGTTTTATTTTATTTTTTAACCATAGCTTATTATATAATGTTATATTTATTTAATTAAATGTAATGTTTAATTGTTTAATTAAAAAGAGGTAGATATGTTATGAGCGCGCAAAAATCAAAACTCGAAACTGTCCTACTGGGACAGTTTTTGGTTTGTATGCGATGAGCCCGTCGACGTCGGCGTCCCGGGCACGCCCGCCCGTGCGTGTGTCGCGGCATAGAAATATTGTCAGTTTTATAAAAATATAACTATACATTAAGTAATAATGAATCAAATGTTTATAACAATACTTTGAAGAACTTGATCAGAGGCTTTCTAAATGAGAATTTTTATTAGTCTGCCCATCGCCAAAATAAAGAACTGACCTTCATAAAAAAATGTAGAATCGATAGGTCTTAAGTATCGATGTTTTAAATCGATAACATAAAATTTTATCGATTGTAAAGTTCTTTTTGAGCTAACTAGGCGACATACGCTCCAACTGAGCTCAAACAATCGAGTAATCGATACTACCTTTTGTGCGAAATTGAAAACATTAGTTGACGTGACAAAAAGGCACTTGACGTGACAAAGTCCCACGGAATCGATGCTTTCGATACATAATCGTTTGGAGCAATCGAGAACAGGTGCTTTACGTGACAATATCGCGGGTAGATCGATTAATATTGTTCACTGCCTCAAGTCACGAATCACGATACCAACTCATGTTTTTGAATTTTATTCGCGTTGACTTTAATGTCATGGTTTATTTTTAATCCCTAATGCAAAAAGAGGGGTGGTATAAGTTTAACGTGTCTGTTTGTCTGTCTGATTAAAATGCGGTTTTTTGACCGAATGCTGGCATGCTTCATGATCGAGATTCTAGAGTTTTCATAGCAAAAGTTCATCACCATCAGCTTGCTCACTACTTTACAATTCGGGGGTAACTTAAGATTTTTCATTCTGTTTTTTTTTTTTATATTATGGAACATGTCGTTTCCCATAACTTTGTCTGCATCGATAAATAATACTTTCAACGTGTTTTTTACATGCATATGGTTTACCCTTATCGACGGGATTTTTGACTTATCCTACTAATATTATAAACGTGAAAGTTTGTGATGGATGGGTGGATGGACGTTTGTGACTCTTTCACCCAAAACTACTGAACGGATTTTGATAAAATTTGACGTGGTAGTAGTTTTTGTTCGGTATTAAAACATAGGACACTTTTTATCCCAAAAAAGTACCTACAGTGTTCCCGTGGATGCAGGATAGATGTATGTTTGTTATTATTTTACGATAACTTCTGAACGGGTTTTGCTGAAAGGTATAGTTGTAGTTTAAGCTCTGGATTAATTAGGCTACTTTTTACCCCAAAAAAGTACAGTGTTCCCGTGGGATACTGTATTTACGCGGGCGGAGCCGCGGGCAACAGCTAGTAGTATGTAAGATATTTTGGTTAGTTACGGCAAATGAGCCGTTTTAATAGTTAAAAGGATAATAGTATTCGCATAGCACTGACCACTTTTACCTGCTGAGCACTTTGCCTCAATTGAAAATATCATACCTCAAGAAAGAATCTGTTAGAGGAGCTCAATACTATCGCTATGATAGAATAGCGTACACTAAAATCTCCTAAGTGATGCCCATACTAATATTATAAATGGGAAAGTGTGTGTGTCTATCTGTTTGTCCGTCTTTCACGACAAAACTACTGAAGCGATTTAAATGAAATTAAATACACAGACAGTATAGAGCCTGAGAAAGGACATATGATACTTTTTATCGTGGGGAAATGTACGGTTCCCGTGGGATACTTTATTTACAGTTTCACGTAAGAACTACTAAGCCGATTATCATGAAATTTAGCACAGATGTAAAGTAGACCACGGGAAAGGACAAGGCTACTTTTTATCGCGGAGAAATGTACGGTTCTCGTGGGATACTTTATTTATAGTTTCACGTAAAAACTACAAAACCGATTATCATGAAATTTGGTACAGATATAAAGTAGACCATGGGGAAGGACATAGGCTATTTTCTATCACGGGACATATTATACGGTTCCCGTGGGTTTCTGTACTAACGCGGGCGGAACCAGCTAGTGAACTCATAAATCTTTCACGTTCGAGTTCACCTAATAAACCTCCTAAAGATCATATTATGTCCCTGGTACCGACCCATTAGTTTCAGTGCGCCTGGTGCCTCACTAAAAACGTGTTCTTGACCTACATAGTATTTAATTGGACTGTTACATTGTAACCTATTTACGCCTAATTAGATACTTTTATGTTGGGTTATATAGGTACTCATGAAAGTGTCAGTTACGTACATTATACTATCTACTTATAGTTATGATTTATGACACGGTGCAAACAAAGTATTTTTTAAATTATTCATGAATTAAAAAAATACCAACTTATCCACTTAATTACTTTAAATCATAATACTTTAATACCTGGGTAAGCAAACGAGCTTTGCTCGGAGTTTAAAAAAAAATAAAAAAAAAAATATTATTAATCTGATCGGTATTCAAACGTTTTTTTTTTGCGTTGTTTGGAAATTCGTAATGTGGTGGCACATTACGAATTTCCAAACAACGCAAAAATTTTACAATACGTACCAAACAAGCGAGTTGGACTATAATATATTAAAGTCGAAATTATTGATATAATATTGTTGCACGACGAAAGAAAAAAACATAAAATAACTTAAAAGAGTGCAGTCCCATGGATAAGATCTAGTTAGATCGATTTTTCTCCCCCATAACTCCTTTCATCCTAAATTTCATGGTAATACTTGGAGCTGTTTCCAAGATTCCCATTAAATATATAGAAGATAGCTCGTTTAAAGTATATTAAGATACGGTATTTTGACACCTGCCGAATCTAAACGCCTAGCCTGGCTTACTCAACGAATTCGCACGCATTGTATGGCTTGCTTAATAACGACCCAAAATAAATTCCAAAGCTTATTTTCCCGTAAATTCATTATTGGAAAACAGGATTTCCAGTGTTTCAATTTCAAGCACAGATCTTCATTTCGAGCAGGTCGTGTGGTAGGAAAATATTGACTATGATTAATGTACTACAAATTGGAGATATCGATTTCCACTTCGTCACTGTTATGTTACTTTAGAGGTAAATGGAAGAAAGAGTTCGAGAGGTGGGTGATTTCTTTGATTTTTCTTAGAATATTTTATAGAACCTTTAAAAGTTGCCTTTCGCTCTACGCGACCGCGACGCGAGACGGCGATCAGCAAATCAGTGAATCTGGGCCTCTAGTCAAGATGCATTCGATAATTACGACGGCGAAGTTCGAAAACAAAATGTATGGGATTTGATTTGACATGACGCATCGCAAGCGACATGTCACATGACGATGACTTATGTCGCGACTCGCGGGGATTGTTTAGTGTTCAATATAAATTCATAAGCAGTGGCTCCGCGACCCTATTTTGGTCTCGGATCGCGATTAGAGTAGTCCCGTAATATGATGAGTAACATCTGTCTCAAAAAGGAAGAACAAAATAAATTCAACAAACGCCGTCAAACAATAGTTTGGCGAGATACAAACATGTAACTGATTTGTTTAGTAATAAATAAAAAAAATAAAAAAAAAATCTCATCACTTTATTTAATACCTACTAGACAAGATGTTGCTCGAGACTTTGGACGCGCAACAGTTTATTTCGTAGAAACCGTAAATTTTTCCGCGATAAAAATTAACTTATTTCCTTCCTCGTGTCCTACTCTACATCAGTGCCAAAAGAGATGTTTGATTTTGGGCCAGTTCTATGTACACTACATAGGTAAATAGGAAAAAATTAATTTGATGAAGGGTATATGCGTACAAAAATGATTAATTGAAGAGTTTTTTATTGCGAGAACACTATTTTTAGGGCGGCCATGACAGTTGTTTTGACTTGACTTTTGACGTACTAGACAGTTTTACGAAGAGACGTCGTCTTGAATGTCATACGTCTTTCTTTGTTAAAAGTCATGTCATTGACAAAATGACATTCTTTAGTTATTTCTGATCTGATCCGACATGTTTTATTTTACTTTGTGTTGCTCTCCTTGACGAAGTTAATTTAAATGTACATGGAAACGAAGTGAAATAAAATAAAATAAAGAATAGGAAACGGTTATTATATTATGTAGCTATATTTACATATACTGTACATAGGGCTGGCCCAGGCCTCATACATTTCTTGAACATCTCTTTTCATCTATATATATCGGAGCCTATTCAATGCAAACAAACAAACAAATTTTTCCTCTTTATTATTAGTATAGATATAATTATAGATAAGAAATGTGTGAGACTTGGACATTGATGAAAATGTTTGTAAATAAATAAATAGCATTATAAAAACGTTATCTTACTAATTTACCACCGCTGAACCGGAAGTATTATATAAGTAGAAATTTATTTTGAAATTGAAATTGCAAAAATCAAGAAAAAAGATGTTAAACATCAAAAACTCTACCCTTTTCGTAAAAAGGAAAGGTTTAGATTTAAATAAAGGTTTGGAATAAAGAGTGTATATAAAGCGATAAACTTAACCGTTTGATTTATTTTACACATTTTTAACGGGCATTAAAATATCGAGACGTGAGGTAAAGTCACCGAGATGGGACGTTAGATGGGGCGGATAACGCCGTGAGCATGTGTCCGTTATCGGGAATTCACACATCGGCTCTCAGGTCACGCACTCGCGCTCCCCCACGTATCGGGCATAGGGTTTGGTATTTTCGAATGTAATACCATTAATGGATGTACAATATGAGTGTTCGTTTTTGTATTATTAATATAAAACCAGTGTCTTAGCCAGGATCGAAGGTTCAAACCTATAATAATAACTTCCCAGACCGATTTCAGAGACGGTGCCTGGTTTCATTGAAAACAGGCCAGTAATTTTTATAGTGCAGGAGTAATTTTATAGTGCCCAAGTGTGTGTGCAGTACACAAGAGCATTATTTCTTTCTTTACTCTCATAATCCAGTGGGACGGATAACCGACACGACTGACGAGAGATTCAGGTCCGACTTTTTATATACCCATCCGACGCATGGATCATCTTTCTTGTCAGACAATCAGTTGATCAGCCTGCATTGTCCTAACCAAAACTTGGAAACAACATTTTTGTTGTTCCAACCTCCGGCGTGAGCACCAACACGCTCAACTACTGAGCTACAGAGGTCGTCAAAATATAACACTTTTGAGTCTATGGCAAAAATATGGTTTTAAAAACAGATTAAAACTGTTCGTTTGAACGTTGAAAGTTTCGTTTTCAATTTTCTGTTGCTAAGCGCCTAGCGTGATATTTCGCGGTATTTCAACGATGTCTCTACCGCGTGCTTCGTAACACCTGCCACTTCATGTAAACGAAAAAAGTTGTTCGCAAATATTCTTCGTATGCCTTCATAAGCAGTTTCAATAAATACAGATTGATTTTTATTTTCTCATGATCATGTCATTTATCGTGTAACAGATTTTACTCATCTATTCTTCATGCGTTTAAAGATTAGTACCCGGGTAACCAAGCTTTGCTTTCTAGTAGATAAGAAGAAATAAAAAAAAAAACAAAAATATTAATCCGGATAGATTAATCCACTATATTCTCAATTTTCATTCGCTAAACATAAGCATGTCATTCTGCCACTTAGACTGGCATTTATATTATAGTCGAAATTATTGATATTATACTATTTCACGACAAAAGAAAAGACATTTATAACTTAGAAATGCACAGTTTCCCAGGCATAAAACATAGCTAGATCAATAATTTTTCTCCCCCGAAATTATCTGCATACTATATTTCATGAAAATACAGCCTTTTCGATTTCCGATTCCGATTATATACATACAAGTTTGTCTCGTTAAAAGTATATATTATAAGCAAAGTTTGTGTTAACCGTAAGAAAATAATAGTGCTGATTTACTATATTTTGATGTGTGACTAATCTATTTTTATATACCTCAATAGTGGGGCTTTAACATTATTACAAATAGAGTTTTTTTTTTTTTTTTAATTATAACTTACCGATATAAACACCTCCTCAGCTTGCTGCAGTATGGCGATGCGGGACCAACCGAACTTCTGCATGAGCTTGATGCGTGTGGGGTTGTGGACGGTGGCGGAGGGGTGCGTTCTGAAGAGGGTCGGGAACCGCGCGCGGTCCGACAGCGCGGGTGACGACGCGCCGTAGCAGAGCTAGAGAAAGATAACGTGTTCGTTTTTGCATCCTAAAGCGGGGAATTCACTAGACGGACATGCCCGCAGGCAAGCCTACAGGTATGTCCGACAGGCTTCGTTACTATAACGCGGACGGCCCGCGACGGTAATACACTGCACAGACCTAATAGTAACGAAGCCTGTCGGACATACCTGTAGGCTTGCCTGCAGGCATGTCCTTCTAGTGAATTCCCCGCTTTAGAGTAAGGTTACACGGTCAGTCTGGCGTCAGTTCAGTCCATCAGTCTCAGACTGACGCGGACGCCAGAATGATGGCCGGAAAGTACATAATAAAAAAATTATCAGTCCGTCAATCACACGGTTACACGATCATTCTTTCGTCAGTCTGAATCAGACTGATGGACTGAACTGACGCCAGAATGAGAGTGTAACCTTTCTCTTACAATTGCCATACACCATACTGGGTATAATCCAATCGGCTTGATCCAATCTGCAGTTGGTTCTACCAAAACTCAGATGTATATAAATTATAGACAAGGCATGTTGAGGCAAAAAGTGTCTCCAGTTTTAAGATTTTTGGGGCCATTTTGAAAATTGAAGTATGGCGATGATTATGAAATTTGAACAAGATGGCTGACATTTGAGGTATGGTGAAAACCAAGACTTACTTTTTCTTGTATAAAGATTTGTTCTGTCAAATTACGTCATAGCCTATCTTTAGTTTTGAAATCTTTGCCAACACCACAAACGTATGACTGTCAATCCGCGGCACGTGTATGGGACACTGTTAGTTCCAACTGATCCAGTCGATGGCATCATGTCGATTGGATGATAGGCACTATCGTGTATGGCTACCCTTAGGTAGCAGTCACCTGAAGTCAGGACGCGACATATATCTCGCGACATATACGCAACAACGCAACGCGAGAAATATGTCGCGTCGCCACGTGTCTTCGAACATTGTGCTAAAGCATAAAATATAGCAGCTTTTTATGTCGCTCGATGACGGCCGCGACAAATAGAGTTCTGAACATTTTTACTGGATAGAAAGTAATAAGGTTTGGACATAGGCGGGTCAATCCTAGCTAAACTGTGTTCTGGATTTCTCTTATGTTCACCGGTTTTTGCCTAAAAGAGTAGCAAATGCGAATATCTACACTTAAAACACCGTTTGTAAGACTAAAAACAGTTGAAAGTAATAACTACTTCCATATGAAATTGGATGAATATTCCATTGTTTACGAGTTTAACATTTGCCAGTGAACGCACATTGAACAAAGCCTGATTTGTCAACAGTATAATATTGTGTCATAAATACTCCATAATTGTTTGTGTTTCGAATTCAAATCATAAAGCTATTGACAATTCATTATTTAAATAATGTAGACGTATTGTTATTATCATGTCTGATTTTAACATTAAGGCTACCTATATTGTCCGAAATCTGGAACGCCGTGGAAAATTCAGAGTGTGAAAAATAGAAAATCAAACACACGAGATTAAAGTCAAATGTCATTGTCAAATCTAACAAATCTACACTCATGTCGTGTTCGATTATCAACTCTATTTTAATAGACTACTATTTTCAATGCTTTGAATTTTCTCCGGCCTTTCGAATTTCAGACAATTTAGTCCCAGCCTTATATTTTCTATTTATGGCCTCTGATAAGTGATATTTTTTAAAACTAGAAAAAATAAGCATAGACAATAAGATATTTTTTAATCAACTGTCACTTAGAATGCAAATTCGATTCGTGATGCCACGTTGTTTTCCCGAATAAATAGTAACTAATTAAGTCCGGGCAACAATTATTATTTACGTTAAAAACTTTGTAAACAAAAAAATAACTACAAATTCTAACATAATTGTATTATCGTAAGTGATATCTCGATCAATAGCTCTGTGTTATAAATAAATCAGAGGGCGCGAAATTTTGGCTGGCTTTAAGTGCTCTTAAGTTTGAAATGTCTTTTTGTTACGATAGTGGAAGTAGGTTTCTGGGTCTTACTATTTGGGACAGATGTTGATTAATAAATCTCTTTGGAATGGTTTTACTTGCAATTGAGAACTCAAAATCCGGTAATAATTGCTTCTCACTTAAATATCTTTTCTATTGTGTCTGGAAAGTTCTATAAAAGATTATAACTAATATAATTATAATTATACAAATCAAAATAAACATTATTAATAATGACTAATGTTTCAATTGAAAGTAGAATTACCAAATAAAAATAGATTATTGATAACATATTATTATCTACTCTGCCAAAGTTTCATTTTCACTGAAGGCAAAGGTTTACAATATTTTGTTATCCAAGTTTGTTACGTAAGGGCCAGCTCACACCGAAACGAGACGACAGGGGACGCGGCACACCATTTTTTAAATAGTTATTCGAATTCGAATGTCAAACTACACCGCTCTTGCAATGGAACGTGTATCTTCTTGTGTAGTGAATGAAACTCAACTTTGGATCGCTATCTTAAATATGCAGCGCCGCATCGCGTTTTGTCTCGTTTCGGTCTGAACTAATCCTGAGGGTAGCAAAATGCAACTGCTACAACAACCAACTTCATACCTTCTCAAGCTAAAAAAGATATCGAAAAGATACTCACAACCATCAAATTCCACATCTTCGCGGCTTCGGCAACCGTCGTGCACACGGTGGAACAACCAGCCAGCAGCAGCAGCTTCTGTGGTGGGTTGTACAGCAGGTTGTACATCACGCTAGCACCCAGACCCGGCTCGCACTGGAAACAGGGGATTGTGTTGTACCTTGTACAATATTTTGTTTAGACGAAGTTAATTAATTCGTCTTGCAGTGGCGCGGGTTTCCTATAACTCCACTCCTATCGGCTTCACTTACCATTTACCTTCTGAAGACCCTCATCCAAATTACCTATTACACAGGGTACCGCTTCCCTATGAAGGAGAACCAGCCTTCGCCACTGTCGTCTTGTAATTTGTAGCTCCGAGATATGTGGTTAGACCGTTGAAATTATTACAGATTATGTGTTTTTTGTATTGGTTTCAGAATAAAATAAGTATTTAAGTTAATAAGATTTTTTTATTGTTTAGTATGGAACCCTATAATGCACGATTCCGACTCGCACTTGGCCGGTTTTTGTGAATTACGGTAGCTTCGTCATGTCTTTTGTCTTCTCCAGTATAAAAACCGTATTCTCTATCAATTTTACAATATCGAAAATTGAAATAATATTTATGTATGTTTTTAGTATATAGGTATTATATAATAATACCTATATTATAAATATTAATGTTACCTTAATTTTTAGAAATATTTATAAAGTTACAAATAATAATTTGCCGTTGGTTGCCGTTGGCCTCAATTTACCTGTATTTTATATAGAATATTAAAGCAGGGTTTTTAGATTTTTTCCTCATCTCTATCCCAGGGCACGTTTATTGTTTAAACTCAATTTGGCTTACTCCGTGTATACTTATTGCGAAAATCTCATTAATGTTATTTTTAGGTCAATTTGTACTCATAAAACGTAATGCTTGTACGTGCTTAAGGATATACATATAATCTAATTTAAAAAGTAAATTTAGTTACGTATAAAATAAGAAATTTTATCATAAGAAGGCCAATGTATTAGATTTTTGTTTGTAAAAAAAAATAAGTGAAAATGTATCATTTGCTTGTTTTCTAAAAAAGTAAAACGCTTTTAAATAATAAAGTTGTTATTTTGAAAAATTGAGTTTTGATACCTCAATAACAATCGCTTTTTAAAACCACTCCATGGTTCAGAGAAATACCTACAAAACCCATTTATTACTTTTGAAACGACCAAAATTAAAATCATTAGGTATTCTTTTAGGATTTCAGTATCCTATAGTCATGATGAGAAGGTATCATTACTTATAACGTCTACTCAATATTTTTTTTCCAAAACCCGCATACTGATAGTGGAATCACATTATTCTGCGTTATTCAATAAAAAATGATAGAATCCTTCCATAAGCTCACTTATTCAATCTCAGTGGATCAGAGAATTCAATGGAATAAAATTTTTCTTCAAGAGCCGTTCATGAATTGATTCAAAGTCAGTGTCAGGCATTAGCAGAATATTGGGCGCTCTATCGCATGATAGAGCGCCCAATATTCTGCTAATTCTATAATATATTAATATTCTATAATATTCCCAATATTCTCTACGTACCCACTTTTTTAAATAATAATACTAATAGTAATATCTACGGATACTTTCACATCACGTCAATCTGGTCCCGTGGTAATTTCTTGAAGAACTTGTGTTACGGGTACCAGACAACGGAAATATATTTAATAATTTTATACTATACACATTTTAAAATTGTATTATACATAATATACTCAATACACATCCATTATATTATCTCAGGAATAAATAAAACTTTTTATTTGTTTTGCCAGGACTCGAACCCGCGACCTCCGGCTTGAGCTCTTGTGTTTAACCACTGAGCCACAGAGGTCGTCAAAGTCTAGACGGCTTCTTATAAAAAATCCAATTTTTTGAGCAAGTGGCGATATTATGGGCGCATTGCGTCGTTATGATATAATATTGTGTACATTTTATTCAATGGAATATTTAATATCGAATGATCAGACTGGAGCAGAGACAGAGAACGTACTAACCCAGTCTATTCAATGGATTATTGAATATCAAACAACTAGATTAAAGCAGAGACAGACGTGCTAGGGTTAGCACTGGTTACGACTGGGTAGTCGTGCCGAAGCATCGCAGTCCCACAGTCCATTAAAGTGGTATTACCTCATGAAATATTAAAATAAAATATTGGTTTTATCGCGAACGTTGGTACATCATTACCATGTGCGAACATAGTTAGATTTTATGCGTGGTGTAAAATGTGGTGACGTTTGTCTCCCAGTCTAATTGGCAGCCATGATGGATTATCGGGGATAATGGATTAGGTTCGTCATTTGGTGACATAGGCATTATGTTGATTGGAGACGTAACGAACGTAATATAAAATTAGAACTATTTAGATTTGAGTTTTAATTATAAATGGATGCGATAAGCGTTCCTCTAGAGCAGTGTTTTTCAACCTTTTTCATGATGCGACCCCCCTTGTATGAAAAAAGATTTCGCGACCCCCCGACCCTTCGCTTTTTAATTATGTACTAGATGTCGACCGCGACTTCGTGCGCGCAAAAGTTAATTTCGCAGAAACCATACATTTTTCCGCGATAAAAAGTAGCCTATGTCCTTCCCGTGGTCTACTCTACATCTTCATTTATTCAAATTTCATCAAAATCTGTCCAGTAGTTTCGGAGCCTATTCAATGCAAACAAACTTTTCTCTTTATTATATTAGTATAGATGTATGTGTATGTTACAGTGTTACAAATATTCATTCCATACGACGTTTTCATGCGTCTCCATAATTAGGATTCGGATATAACTTGTACATAATATAGTACGTCAAACATATTATTTTACAATTACATACATCGATGATATCGATGATCGATTTATGAGTAAGTACATCCTTTTGTTAAAATTCTCTTACTTAGTAAATCAATATTGTTTTTTACCCGACTGCGCGACGCAAAGGAGTGGTAATGTGTTTATCAGCCTATGTATGTATGTATGTATGTATGTTCCTTTGAAGCACTATACAGACCAAACGCCTGGGCCGATTTTTATGATTCACATGTCAATCGATTCCTCTTAGTCCGGCGAGTGTCACTAAAGACATGACGTTAGTGAAAATTCAATATGGCGACTACTGGACGCCATATTGTGAAAATGAAAAAAATGAAAGTCAACAAACTATATCAAGTGGGGTATCGTTGAATAGGTATTTAAAAATCATTGTTAGTTTTCTCTCAACATTTTTCGATTCGACTGACCGTTTAGGATCTATATCGATTTAAAGTTGCGTAACAACCATTCTCACATTCCAGTGATGTAGTACTGATGCTGATAGGAAATCCAGTCTGGTAAATAGCTAGCTAGGTACTCATAACTAAAAAGTATAAAATAAAAAATTATAATTTAAAAAATTTCAAAACCCGACTGCGTAAAAAGTGAACTAAACTAAGTAGGTACATAATTAAAACTGAAAAGAAAAAAACAAGCACTTAGATATCCGGTGGTCTAGAATTCTATAATATATTATTGAATTAATACTATTGGAACATAACAACTGAACAGTCGGGATCCATTATTCGACAGCCAATCTAATTTTTCAATGGATCCTGACTGTTTAGTTGTTATGTTCCAATAGTATTAATTCAATAATATATTATAGAATTCTAGACCACCGGATATCTAAGTGCTTGTTTTTTTCTTTTCAGTTTTAATTATGTACCTACTTAGTTTAGTTCACTTTTTACGCAGTCGGGTTTTTAAATTTTTTAATTTACTAAAGTTCTCTCGACCTCCGGCGACCCCCTACAGAAAATTCGCGACCCCCCAGGGGGTCGCGCCCCACAGGTAAAAAACACTGCTCTAGGGTACTAAATTGTAGCTTTCTATGTGGATATAGTATTATTATAGGTACATACTCTATATTATGTAGCTTAGTAAAGTAGTTATTATAATATAATATATTTATAATGAGATCAAGTAAAGTACAAAAAAATAAAGTTACGATATCGCTTTTCAAGTATAAATAAAGTTTTTATAAATATATATGTTATCTAAGGCTTTGTGCAAAGTAACATGATAATGTTAGGAAAGTTAATACACAAAGTTTCACTTATTGGAAGTTGTTAGATCTAGAAAGTTGTGAAGCTTCCAGGCATAGAGCTCATAAACAGGATCGGCGTAGGATATCATTATGGATGCAAAGCGGAGGAATTGAAAAATGCATAGAAAAATTACCTTGCTATCGTTGCTATGGAGAAGTAGTTTGAACCCGGATAGCAGGTCCGACCGAGCGTTGACGTCGGCCAGAGCTAACTCCGCCGCGGGCATGCACGCTTGCCCCCCCTGCCAGCCCCCCTCGCCCTCCATGGGGAATATGCCCCCGATGTGCAAGTCATTATCATTCCGCGCCTCGCCAAACCCCAAAACGTTCAACAAAACTAACGCGACCACTACCCAGACCCGGATACGCGACACACACACACACTTGGCAACAACGAATAATTGCACTACAGCATTCACTAACAACGATATAACGAATGTACTAGTTCGTAAACTAAAAACGGTCACAACGTCTTTTAATTTGACTTGGGGTCTTTTTGATCGATTAAAGTTCGCACGCACCCGCGACGCCGAGGCCGCGCACAGGTTGAGTATCGCCCGGCATCGAAGGAGTAGCCCGAGCGTGCGTTTCGTGACACTTGTCGAAGGTGGGTTGTGAAGTAGGGGCGTCTTTAGCCCCGCCGACGGCTCGCGCCCCCCTCCGCCGTGCAGGGTCATCGCTCGCGGCGGGGACATTGTGTCATTGTTCACTTCTCTCATTTTCCATCCTCTACCCTGTAACAAAGGAGACATGATTTAAAGACACGCATTAAATCCTCGTTTGTGCTCATAACAAGCTAGCGTTTGTCCCCGTAATATGATACGAACCCATTACGTCACATGTTCTATTTACTGAGCTCTGTAAATTAGCTGGGTCGATAACAGGCTAACAGGTGGTAACTCGCTTTATATTCCGAGATATATAATTATACAAACGTACAAAATGTTATGAAGGAAATGTTTGAATTGAGACTGACTTCTTATTTGTTGAAGGGAGAAGCCGTGATGAATTCCTATTCGTTTGATGTCAGTAGTAGGGATTCGTGCATTCTGGATCACGATTCTGGACCCCCCGCCCTCTACCCCCGTCCTCTCCCGCGTACCTACTCTACTCTACCTTCGGGTGGCGATGTCGGCTAAAAAAAAAAAAAAAAAAAAGTTTGGTGTCAAAATGGGGGTTTTCGGCCACGCCCGATCGATCGCGCTCATCCGTTTTTCAATATCTCTAACGGTTACAAAGATAGACTTTTGCAATAACAAGGCCCATTAGGGTCTATTCATTACTGATTACTCCATCCGGTGGTAGACAAAAGGACGGTGATAAGCTAAGGACCATTAGTGGTTAAGTGAAGCAACAATGGTATTGTAAGTTAGTCATTTTATTGATAAAATAATACTCAAATAATCTACATAATTTCAAATCATTTTTTAGGGTTCCTTGCCTCGAAGTAGGAAAATACTGAACCCTTATAGGATCACTTTGTTTTCCGTCCGTCTGCCTGTCAAGATCCTTTTTCTCAGAACGCGTGGAGGTGTCAAGTGGAATCTATATCAAATACTCAACCTAAGCAAATGCAGTCAAAAGATACGGCTGTTTATGTCCCAAATTTCCGCAAATTTTTAACACTCGCAATATAATCAAAACCTACAGGGCACTTCCCATGAACTCAGAATCTTGAAATTTGGTACGAAGCAACGTCTTATAGCACAGATAAAGGGAAAATTGAGAAAACCGTAATTTTTTAGTTACATCATATTATATTTTAGTAGAAATATTTTTAATAATTTTAAACTTACTACCCCTTTCCTCATGAACGAACACGTAGAGTATTAAATTAAAATTCATATCGAATACTCAGGTCTAAATTACCTTTAAGCTGTAACAAAATCACTACGACTCGCACTTGACCGGGTTCTTTTAATGTAACGAACCAGAAAACGAGCAGACGGATCGCTTGATGGTAAGCGATTTCCACCGCCCATGGACACTCGCAACACCCTCCTCTGGTATAGCGAAATACGTTCCCAGTCCTTAAAATCCTCAACACCTCTGTGGCTCCGGTAACCTCACTCACTCGGCGAAACACAACACAGGCGTTATTTTATTCCGGTTTTCTGTGAGACCACCGAAGCGTGGCTCTCCCGCGTGGCTCTCCCACACCGTCCTCTGGTATAGCGAAATGCGTTCCCAGTCCTTAAAATCCTCAACACCTCTGTGGCTCCGGTAACCTCACTCACTCGGCGAAACACAACACAAGCGTTATTTTATGCCGGTTTTCTGTGAGACCACCGAAGCGTGGCTCTCCCACACCCTCCTCTGGTATAGCGAAATACGTTCCCAGTCCTTAAAATCCTCAACACCTCTGTGGCTCCGGTAACCTCACTCACTCGGCGAAACACAACACAGGCGTTATTTTATGCCGGTTTTCTGTGAGACCACCGAAGCGTGGCTCTCCCACACCGTCCTCTTGTATAGCGAAATGCGTTCCCAGTCCTTAAAATCCTCAACACCTCTGTGGCTCCGGTAACCTCACTCACTCGGCGAAACACAACACAAGCGTTATTTTATACCGGTTTTCTGTGAGACCACCGAAGCGCGGCTCTCCCACACCCTCCTCTGGTATAGCGAAATGCGTTCCCAGTCCTTAAAATCCTCAACGCCTCTGTGGCGCCGGTAACCTCACTCGGCGAAACACAACGCAAGCGTAATTTGACGTCCGTTTTCTGTGAGGTCGTGGTATTTACCCGATCGAGCAAGTGGCTCTCCCACACCCTCCTCTGGTGTTGCGACTTGTGTTTTCAGTTCGACCGTGTAAATGTCAATTTTAGAACCCAGTTTTATAGTTTTACAGATTTGAAAAATTAACAGTTGTATTAGCAAAGCAATTGTAACACTAAAGTGTCATAATAATAATATGTATATTCAATTCTAAAAAGGAATACTACTGCAGTGATTTTATTTTACTATAAAGGTCAGATATTATAGTTGCGTAAAAGGCGTAAAATAAACTGATAGTGATAGTATGCTTACAATTTATCATCATCAACAACAATGTTTTTTTATGAACACATTCGCTACCAACCACACCCTCTACTAAGGACAAAGTATGAGTGTCAACGAATAATATTTGTTAGTTACACTTTTTTTTAAATGATCTAATGATGAATAGCTCAGTGATCAGTGCTTACAAAGCGGAGGTCGTGGTTCGGGTCCCACCAAATTCAATTCAATTCAATTCATTTATTGATCACCAGAATGTAGTATAATTACAAAGATGGTAAATTAAAAATATTATGGTTCTAATACATTCTGCCATTATAATTGATGAAATGTGACATTTGCATGCTCTTATTAATTACTACATTTTTATTTATTTCATTATTTACAATTAAATAAACCATTAAAGTCACAATAAGGTATTACTCAGTATTATTGAGAGTCAGTATAATAATAATATAAAAGAAAAATAAAATCATGAAAATTAATAAAAGAAAACTAAAATTGATAAAAAAATCATGCAGCTAGAGAATCATTAACTAAAGTAAAAACTGATATTAAATAGAATTCGATAAGTACAACAATTAATTAAGATTATCAATAAAATAATTAAAATCATCACACATTTATAAATCATTCGCCCAAATTCATTTTAATTTACAAGATATAAATATATTTAATCAGTAAATCATTATAAAATTAGAAGAAAAACATAATGTCAAAAATTAATTCATAATAATATTTACAATTTTTGATAAGTCAATTAAAATTAAATAATATATAAAGTGATAATAATATAATTAAAAAGTGTCATTAAGATAGTCATCAATAGAGTAATAACATTTTTCTGTTAGAAAATTTTTAAAATTTGTTTTGAAAAGATTTGTATTTAGCTCTTTTATATGCTTTGGAATCTTATTGTAAATTCTTGGACCCATACAATATACACTTTTTAACATCAGTTCAGTCTCAAAGGGACATAAAAGTTTTCTATGTTCCTGAATGGATCATGGATATGTATTTAATACTGGTATTAATTGCCCGAGACTTCGCCCGCGTGAAATTAGGTTTTCAACTTTCATCGTCTATTTTACTCAACTAGGGACTTAATTTTAGAAAACGCTGAAATACATAACTCATATTTTTTCATACTCTATTCATACGAAATACCATGTAAATATTTCCAAGGAATAAGAAGTTTCATACAAACTTTTATCGCCCAATTTTTTATTTATTTGAGGGTTGAAAAATCCTTCCTTACTGATTGCCTACGCCATATGAGAAATACGTGTGCAAAATTTCAAATATCTATCCTTAAAGGTTTGGTCTGTGAGTTGATACATATTCAGACAATCCACTTTTTTTTTATTCAACTTTTCGATGTACAAGTCCTTACTGACCCTACTAGATACAAACCTGTTATCAATATGATGTTGTTGACGAATTCATTTCCAGTGATAGTTAGGAATGGAGTTTATGTTCCCCATTAACGTAACGATAATAGTCGTGATAACATAAAATTAGTATTCTCGAAGTTTTTGATGATATAAATAGTGTTCTCCACAAACCACGGTATATTCATTTTGTACTCTCAAGATTTCAACAGTTTTGTCACGGTCACCGAGCGGAGCCGGTGATGAGTACAAAATAATTTAGAAATATAGCTCCCCTTATGTCATTGACTGTTGTTAACAAAATGAAATGTTAATAGGTTCTATCGACGTGGGAGTTGAAATCGAAACGGAGCAAGGGATTCCGATATAGACAGCTGCGTATTGTCTCATACTGAACAACTGTATATTTGAATATAAGCCTTTGAGCAATATTGTAAAGAAGATATCATGAATAACGATACAGTTATCGTTGACCTTCAAGGATTTAAGGATATCAAAAATAAATTTATCCTCAAAGAATTTTCAATTGCAACCAAATACTACACGCAGACATTTGTAATCAAACCACCATATCCTTATAATAATCTTACAAGTGAAGAAAAGAAGCAAGTTCGATGGTTAGAAAAAAATCGAGGATTACGTTGGAGTGAAGGATTCATTGACTATCGTGAATTTCAAAGGACGATTGTTTCCTACATAAGCGGTAAAAAAATACTAACAAAAGGATTGGAAAAGATTAAGTGGATTCATGAGCTATGTCAAGACTGTGAAATAATAGAATTAGGGCAAAAGGGTTGTCCGAAATTTTTAATATTATATTATAAAGACTATTGTAAAAAAACAAAAAAAGAAAATAGCATCCTGAATTGTGTTCATCATAAAAAAATATGTGCTTTAAAAAATGTACTCTGTCTGAAAACATGGTATTGTGATAATGCTAATTTGTTTTAATATTTTATCAAGTAAAAATTTTACTTTTAATAAATGTCTGTTAGAATATTATTTTCCTTTAATATCTAATAAAAAATAAACCAAGGTGAAAAATCGAAACCATTCTTTAGAGATTATTTATTTGTTCAAAATTTGTAACATAAATTTTACTTTTTAATAAAATATGTCTATTGGAATACTATGTTATTTTATTTCCTTTTACTCTATAATAATAAATAAACCAAAGATAAAAAACGGAGATTATTATTTATTTGTTAAAAAATTTAAATATTATATTATATTGGCTATTGTGAAAAAACAAAAAAGAAAATAACATTTTGAATTGTGTTCATCACAAAAAGATATAACTAAATAAATAAATTCTTTATTTGCAGAAAACATTGTGGGTACAAAAGGTGTTACATACCTATCTATTTTAGTCACAAATATTCATCATTTACTGACATGCAAATATTATATTATTACATGAATATAAATTAAGCTATACATATGCATTTTAAAAATGTACTGTAACTAAAATAAACACGGTATTGTAATAATACTAATTTGTTTTAAAATGTTCTTGAAGTAAAAATTTTGATTTTTAATAAAAGTCTGTTGAAATATCTTTTTCTTTTATTTCCTTTTATTCTATTAAAAAAACCAGGGGGCAAAATTCAACATGATTTATTATTTTTTTTTTTATATTTTTTATTTCTTAAAAATTTTATAGTAAAATTTTTACTTTAAAAAATGTCTATTGGAATATCATATTATTTTATTTCTTTTATTCTATAATGATAATTAAACCAAGAGAAACAAATCGACACCGATATTTTTTTAGAGATTATTTTTATGCATAAAATCTTTAGTAAAATTTTTACTTTTAAATAAATATCTACTGGAATATCATAATATTTTATTTCCTTTTACTCTTTAATAATAAATAAATCAAGGGTAAAAGTTTTAAGTAGTTTTTTTTTCATTCTTTCTTTTAGTCTGTAAATAATTTAAAGTAGATAGTTATTATTGTTTTATTGTAAATTTGTTTAATTTTGATATTCTTTTGGTGCGCAATAAAGACTCAAAGGGTAAAAATAGGAGATTATATTTTATTTGTTCAATATTTTTAATATTATAATATTATATTGACTATTGTGAAAAAACAAACAGAAAATAACGTTTTGATTTGTGTTCTTCACCCAAAGATATGTGTCTTAAAATGTACTCTGACCAAAAATACGGTATTGTAATAATGCTCATTTGTTTTAAAATTTTTATCAAGCAAAATTTTTACTTTTTAATAAACGTCTATTGGAATATCATTTTCTTTTATTTCCTTTTATTCTATAAAAAAATCTATAAAAAAAAAACCAAGGGGAAAAATTGTCACAGATTTTTTTTTTCATTTTTTTATTTGTTCGAAATTTGTCTGAAATTTTTAATGTTATATTATTGACTATATACACTGACTATTGTGAAAAAACAAAAAGAAATAATATTTTGTATTGTGCTCATCACAAAAAGATACGCGCTTTAAAAATATACTCTATCTAAAATACGGTATTGTGATAATGCTAATCTGAATTTTACTTTTTAATAAATGTCTATTGAAATATAATTTTTTAATCAAGAGAGAAAAAGTTGTTGTCTAGACCACCACTCGTTCGCTTCGCTTCCGACCGTTCGCTGCGCTTCACTGTGGTGGTCTAGACAACAACTTTTTCTCTCTTGATTAAAAAATTATATTTCAATAGACATTTATTAAAAAGTAAAATTCAGATTAGCATTATCACAATACCGTATTTTAGATAGAGTATATTTTTAAAGCGCGTATCTTTTTGTGATGAGCACAATACAAAATATTATTTCTTTTTGTTTTTTCACAATAGTCAGTGTATATAGTCAATAATATAACATTAAAAATTTCAGACAAATTTCGAACAAATAAAAAAATGAAAAAAAAAATCTGTGACAATTTTTCCCCTTGGTTTTTTTTTTTATAGATTTTTTTATAGAATAAAAGGAAATAAAAGAAAATGATATTCCAATAGACGTTTATTAAAAAGTAAAAATTTTGCTTGATAAAAATTTTAAAACAAATGAGCATTATTACAATACCGTATTTTTGGTCAGAGTACATTTTAAGACACATATCTTTGGGTGAAGAACACAAATCAAAACGTTATTTTCTGTTTGTTTTTTCACAATAGTCAATATAATATTATAATATTAAAAATATTGAACAAATAAAATATAATCTCCTATTTTTACCCTTTGAGTCTTTATTGCGCACCAAAAGAATATCAAAATTAAACAAATTTACAATAAAACAATAATAACTATCTACTTTAAATTATTTACAGACTAAAAGAAAGAATGAAAAAAAAAACTACTTAAAACTTTTACCCTTGATTTATTTATTATTAAAGAGTAAAAGGAAATAAAATATTATGATATTCCAGTAGATATTTATTTAAAAGTAAAAATTTTACTAAAGATTTTATGCATAAAAATAATCTCTAAAAAAATATCGGTGTCGATTTGTTTCTCTTGGTTTAATTATCATTATAGAATAAAAGAAATAAAATAATATGATATTCCAATAGACATTTTTTAAAGTAAAAATTTTACTATAAAATTTTTAAGAAATAAAAAATATAAAAAAAAAATAATAAATCATGTTGAATTTTGCCCCCTGGTTTTTTTAATAGAATAAAAGGAAATAAAAGAAAAAGATATTTCAACAGACTTTTATTAAAAATCAAAATTTTTACTTCAAGAACATTTTAAAACAAATTAGTATTATTACAATACCGTGTTTATTTTAGTTACAGTACATTTTTAAAATGCATATGTATAGCTTAATTTATATTCATGTAATAATATAATATTTGCATGTCAGTAAATGATGAATATTTGTGACTAAAATAGATAGGTATGTAACACCTTTTGTACCCACAATGTTTTCTGCAAATAAAGAATTTATTTATTTAGTTATATCTTTTTGTGATGAACACAATTCAAAATGTTATTTTCTTTTTTGTTTTTTCACAATAGCCAATATAATATAATATTTAAATTTTTTAACAAATAAATAATAATCTCCGTTTTTTATCTTTGGTTTATTTATTATTATAGAGTAAAAGGAAATAAAATAACATAGTATTCCAATAGACATATTTTATTAAAAAGTAAAATTTATGTTACAAATTTTGAACAAATAAATAATCTCTAAAGAATGGTTTCGATTTTTCACCTTGGTTTATTTTTTATTAGATATTAAAGGAAAATAATATTCTAACAGACATTTATTAAAAGTAAAATTTTTACTTGATAAAATATTAAAACAAATTAGCATTATCACAATACCATGTTTTCAGACAGAGTACATTTTTTAAAGCACATATTTTTTTATGATGAACACAATTCAGGATGCTATTTTCTTTTTTTGTTTTTTTACAATAGTCTTTATAATATAATATTAAAAATTTCGGACAACCCTTTTGCCCTAATTCTATTATTTCACAGTCTTGACATAGCTCATGAATCCACTTAATCTTTTCCAATCCTTTTGTTAGTATTTTTTTACCGCTTATGTAGGAAACAATCGTCCTTTGAAATTCACGATAGTCAATGAATCCTTCACTCCAACGTAATCCTCGATTTTTTTCTAACCATCGAACTTGCTTCTTTTCTTCACTTGTAAGATTATTATAAGGATATGGTGGTTTGATTACAAATGTCTGCGTGTAGTATTTGGTTGCAATTGAAAATTCTTTGAGGATAAATTTATTTTTGATATCCTTAAATCCTTGAAGGTCAACGATAACTGTATCGTTATTCATGATATCTTCTTTACAATATTGCTCAAAGGCTTATATTCAAATATACAGTTGTTCAGTATGAGACAATACGCAGCTGTCTATATCGGAATCCCTTGCTCCGTTTCAATTTCAACTCCCACGTCGATAGAACCTATTAACATTTCATTTTGTTAACAACAGTCAATGACATAAGGGGAGCTATATTTCTAAATTATTTTGTACTCATCACCGGCTCCGCTCGGTGACCGTGACAAAACTGTTGAAATCTTGAGAGTACAAAATGAATATACCGTGGTTTGTGGAGAACACTATTTATATCATCAAAAACTTCGAGAATACTAATTTTATGTTATCACGACTATTATCGTTACGTTAATGGGGAACATAAACTCCATTCCTAACTATCACTGGAAATGAATTCGTCAACAACATCATATTGATAACAGGTTTGTATCTAGTAGGGTCAGTAAGGACTTGTACATCGAAAAGTTGAATAAAAAAAAAGTGGATTGTCTGAATATGTATCAACTCACAGACCAAACCTTTAAGGATAGATATTTGAAATTTTGCACACGTATTTCTCATATGGCGTAGGCAACCAGTAAGGAAGGATTTTTCAACCCTCAAATAAATAAAAAATTGGGCGATAAAAGTTTGTATGAAACTTCTTATTCCTTGGAAATATTTACATGGTATTTCGTATGAATAGAGTATGAAAAAATATGAGTTATGTATTTCAGCGTTTTCTAAAATTAAGTCCCTAGTTGAGTAAAATAGACGATGAAAGTTGAAAACCTAATTTCACGCGGGCGAAGTCTCGGGCAATTAATACCAGTATTAAATACATATCCATGATCCATTCAGGAACATAGAAAACTTTTATGTCCCTTTGAGACTGAACTGATGTTAAAAAGTGTATATTGTATGGGTCCAAGAATTTACAATAAGATTCCAAAGCATATAAAAGAGCTAAATACAAATCTTTTCAAAACAAATTTTAAAAATTTTCTAACAGAAAAATGTTATTACTCTATTGATGACTATCTTAATGACACTTTTTAATTATATTATTATCACTTTATATATTATTTAATTTTAATTGACTTATCAAAAATTGTAAATATTATTATGAATTAATTTTTGACATTATGTTTTTCTTCTAATTTTATAATGATTTACTGATTAAATATATTTATATCTTGTAAATTAAAATGAATTTGGGCGAATGATTTATAAATGTGTGATGATTTTAATTATTTTATTGATAATCTTAATTAATTGTTGTACTTATCGAATTCTATTTAATATCAGTTTTTACTTTAGTTAATGATTCTCTAGCTGCATGATTTTTTTATCAATTTTAGTTTTCTTTTATTAATTTTCATGATTTTATTTTTCTTTTATATTATTATTATACTGACTCTCAATAATACTGAGTAATACCTTATTGTGACTTTAATGGTTTATTTAATTGTAAATAATGAAATAAATAAAAATGTAGTAATTAATAAGAGCATGCAAATGTCACATTTCATCAATTATAATGGCAGAATGTATTAGAACCATAATATTTTTAATTTACCATCTTTGTAATTATACTACATTCTGGTGATCAATAAATGAATTGAATTGAATTGAATTTGGTGGGACCCGAACCACGACCTCCGCTTTGTAAGCACTGATCACTGAGCTATTCATCATTAGATCATTTAAAAAAAAGTGTAACTAACAAATATTATTCGTTGACACTCATACTTTGTCCTTAGTAGAGGGTGTGGTTGGTAGCGAATGTGTTCATAAAAAAACATTGTTGTTGATGATGATAAATTGTAAGCATACTATCACTATCAGTTTATTTTACGCCTTTTACGCAACTATAATATCTGACCTTTATAGTAAAATAAAATCACTGCAGTAGTATTCCTTTTTAGAATTGAATATACATATTATTATTATGACACTTTAGTGTTACAATTGCTTTGCTAATACAACTGTTAATTTTTCAAATCTGTAAAACTATAAAACTGGGTTCTAAAATTGACATTTACACGGTCGAACTGAAAACACAAGTCGCAACACCAGAGGAGGGTGTGGGAGAGCCACTTGCTCGATCGGGTAAATACCACGACCTCACAGAAAACGGACGTCAAATTACGCTTGCGTTGTGTTTCGCCGAGTGAGGTTACCGGCGCCACAGAGGCGTTGAGGATTTTAAGGACTGGGAACGCATTTCGCTATACCAGAGGAGGGTGTGGGAGAGCCGCGCTTCGGTGGTCTCACAGAAAACCGGTATAAAATAACGCTTGTGTTGTGTTTCGCCGAGTGAGTGAGGTTACCGGAGCCACAGAGGTGTTGAGGATTTTAAGGACTGGGAACGCATTTCGCTATACCAGAGGACGGTGTGGGAGAGCCACGCTTCGGTGGTCTCACAGAAAACCGGCATAAAATAACGCCTGTGTTGTGTTTCGCCGAGTGAGTGAGGTTACCGGAGCCACAGAGGTGTTGAGGATTTTAAGGACTGGGAACGTATTTCGCTATACCAGAGGAGGGTGTGGGAGAGCCACGCTTCGGTGGTCTCACAGAAAACCGGCATAAAATAACGCTTGTGTTGTGTTTCGCCGAGTGAGTGAGGTTACCGGAGCCACAGAGGTGTTGAGGATTTTAAGGACTGGGAACGCATTTCGCTATACCAGAGGACGGTGTGGGAGAGCCACGCGGGAGAGCCACGCTTCGGTGGTCTCACAGAAAACCGGAATAAAATAACGCCTGTGTTGTGTTTCGCCGAGTGAGTGAGGTTACCGGAGCCACAGAGGTGTTGAGGATTTTAAGGACTGGGAACGTATTTCGCTATACCAGAGGAGGGTGTTGCGAGTGTCCATGGGCGGTGGAAATCGCTTACCATCAAGCGATCCGTCTGCTCGTTTTCTGGTTCGTTACATTAAAAGAACCCGGTCAAGTGCGAGTCGTAGTGATTTTGTTACAGCTTAAAGGTAATTTAGACCTGAGTATTCGATATGAATTTTAATTTAATACTCTACGTGTTCGTTCATGAGGAAAGGGGTAGTAAGTTTAAAATTATTAAAAATATTTCTACTAAAATATAATATGATGTAACTAAAAAATTACGGTTTTCTCAATTTTCCCTTTATCTGTGCTATAAGACGTTGCTTCGTACCAAATTTCAAGATTCTGAGTTCATGGGAAGTGCCCTGTAGGTTTTGATTATATTGCGAGTGTTAAAAATTTGCGGAAATTTGGGACATAAACAGCCGTATCTTTTGACTGCATTTGCTTAGGTTGAGTATTTGATATAGATTCCACTTGACACCTCCACGCGTTCTGAGAAAAAGGATCTTGACAGGCAGACGGACGGAAAACAAAGTGATCCTATAAGGGTTCAGTATTTTCCTACTTCGAGGCAAGGAACCCTAAAAAATGATTTGAAATTATGTAGATTATTTGAGTATTATTTTATCAATAAAATGACTAACTTACAATACCATTGTTGCTTCACTTAACCACTAATGGTCCTTAGCTTATCACCGTCCTTTTGTCTACCACCGGATGGAGTAATCAGTAATGAATAGACCCTAATGGGCCTTGTTATTGCAAAAGTCTATCTTTGTAACCGTTAGAGATATTGAAAAACGGATGAGCGCGATCGATCGGGCGTGGCCGAAAACCCCCATTTTGACACCAAACTTTTTTTTTTTTTTTTTTTTTTTAGCCGACATCGCCACCCGAAGGTAGAGTAGAGTAGGTACGCGGGAGAGGACGGGGGTAGAGGGCGGGGGGTCCAGAATCGTGATCCAGAATGCACGAATCCCTACTACTGATGTCAGATTTAATTTAAATTCTATTAATTTTGTCGAATGGTAATTATTTATGTTAAATAACATCTTTTATTTCATGTCAGAATAAGGTAGATGACTACCAGAAATATTGAGGTATTATTACTTGATATTAATAAATTGGCAGTTATAGGGGCTGGTGACAGAAGTGAAACAGTATTTAGGTAGGTATACCGATTTCAACAATATTTACTATAGTACCTGGGATACTATAGTACTTATATATTATGTAGAAAGGTAAATAAATAATTTCACATAATGCGTTTCACTACCAGGGCTCATGGTAAATAGGAAAAACTGCGGAAAATAGCCATATAGAAAGGTAAAAGTGAGATAGCAGATCGGCTTGAAAGAGGCACATGGGGCTCTCTATAAGGCATTGCCACGAGCTAGGGTAGTAAACCAAATTCTGTGAAAAAATGTTCTCCTCAAAATCGGTGTTTTGTATTTCGCCACGCTCTGCCTAAATCAGTGTAACCTTGCTATCTTCGGAGTCTGATATCTTCGGATCTGTTCGCGTGGCAGCGGAAAATGGAAAATTACAGTCACATACAAGTTTACTTACATCGCATAAATTATAAAAACGTTCATTAGAGTAAGTAGGTAATCGCACAAATTTTACGAAATATTTACAAATATGAAAATTGTTCCTGCAGTCCTATATTTTATACATTTTTACTTAATTGTAACGTCACAGTGAGGCACGACTATAATTGTATGATGAGTTTTCTCTAATCTTGAGACTAGTGAAAGTTTGTAAACAAATCGCTGTACCTTTGAAAATATTTATATTGTTTTTTCTCTGAAAACGTACATTCATTTATTATTTTAAGCAATAATAAAGTTGTCGTCTAGCCTATTTATACAGAATACATTCGTATGTATTCTGTATAAATAGGTATTCGTATACCTAATTACCGTTATACCTGTGAAAAACGCTTAAACATTCACAATTTTGAAAGGCTTAATTTAGAAAAATTATACCATTAGAAATTAAATTAGTGAAGAATAGCATGGCAGCAAATTTTTACCCTCACCCTCGTGTCCTCCTCGTGTCGTCCTCGCCGCTGTGACGTCATTCTATTAATAATTTACACCGATGAAAGCGAGCCGTAAAATTGTGTATAATTTTAGCTTCTCCACAAAAAAGTAAAAATCACAATCTATTTAAATATTCAATTTATCCATAATTATAAACTAGATAAGCTGATTTTACGTTAACGTATAATTGTTTTAGATTGCTATGCCTAAAGTATAAGCTAAATCAAAATACGTTAATAAACAAGACACTATAGCCAGAACTCCAAATATTTAACTTAAACTTTCAATGAATAATAAATAAGTATAAATGAATCGTCTTGATTTCGTACAATGGTTATTGGAGTTTGGACAAATCAAAATGCGTTTGACGTTTGTTTGACACCATTGCTGTTTTAACAATAAAGACGTAAGTAGATAAAAAGTAGCCTTTGTTTTAATCTAGAGCCTAAATTACTACCATACCAAAATTTCATTGAAAACTGTTCAGTAGTTTTTGCGTGAAAGAGGAACAAACATCCATCCATACATCCTCACAAACTTTCACATTTTAATATTAGTAGGATTAATAGTAGGATTTAATTAGCAGAATCGACCTACAGGACTCACAAGAAGTGTTGTAGAGTCTCTGTTAGTACATACAAATACATATTTTTAATTATAAAAATGGTGCATATGATATTACTTTAAATATTTTTAATATTAGTTTTCTCTTTATTGTTCGTCGACGGATTAATTTTAATAAAAGAGCTTCCAATGGGAACATAAATCAGAAAGGGGCTACCATTTTGATTTATGTACATAATTACAAGAAAATAAAGTAAAAATACAAAGACGAGCGAAGTTCTATAATCAGGGGAAAACAATCTTAGCCTGAAATAACTTGATTCATAATTTAAATTAATTCTTAAATAATGAAGATGCTACCGCCTCTAGCGGCCAAGAAATTGTGTTAGCAACTTATTTGATGTTAATAAACTTCGGAACAACCCGCGACGATGTTTTTCTTTAATGACGGTCACCGTTTTCGTGCTCGCCAGTGGGCGCCACTGTAAAGTGAGGTACAGCTGTCAAAGTTTGTTACTAAAACTCAATGAAATAAGTAGGTGGGTATACTTTTATCGTATGAAATACCATAGATCTAAACTCCCCCCGCACGCACACCCCTGCCTTGGCGACGCCCACTTCGTAACGGGCCGAGCAGCAGAAATCGTCATATTTTAATTTCGCCATAACTTCAAAACCACACGTCCAATTTCAATCATTCACAGACCAAATATTATCTACATAAACTGTACTTAGTGATGAAATAATTTATTTTGATAAGGATTAATAGCATGAGTAAAATAAACGCGTTTAAATGTAGTCCAAAAAAAATTCAAGATTTCTAAATAAAAAAATGGTTGTTGTGCCTCACTCGACATAGATAGGTATAGTGTGTCGCGGACTTTTTTGTAGATATTTATAAGATCTATAATTAATTAGAACATTTTATGGTTCTATCTTTTATAGTTTAGGCAGCGTACGCAAAATAAGTAACTTTTCTGGTTGATTTTTTACACCTTGTGTCCGAAAAACCCAAATATTTTACGGAACCCTATTTTTTTCCAAAACAAAATATAGCCTATGTTACTCGTGGATAATGTAGCTTTTGAATGGTGAAAGAATTTTTGAAATCGTCCAGTACTTTTTGAGCCTATTCATTACAAACAAACAAACAAACAAACAAACAAACAAACATACAAACAAAGTTTTCCTCTTTATAATATTAGTGTAGAAACGCACGTGATAATTTTAAATACTTTAAAGCCCGCATTGTAAAAATATATACAAGTATGCGACTGCGTTGGGCAGTTCCGTTTTGTTCGGAAAAAAAGGAGGACATATTAAGTTCCCAAATGATAAGATTGTGCCTTTTTCTCAGCTTCGCTTTTAAAGCACAGACATTCATTGAGCCGTAACTCGTTATTCCAAATTAATGTCGCGTATGGATTTTGCCTTCACAAAATTATTGAATTTTCATTGGGAAACAAACTCCCGACCACAAAAATAATGTAATTTCACATTTCGCAGACGTCACGCAGCACGCTACACCAGCGCCTCTAGCGGCGAATTCATTCGCGGTAGTTTATTGGTAAAGGAACATACGCTTTTTTTAATTTTAATTCAGTAAAATAATAGTCTCCCTCTGTCTCTACTAACTAGGTACAACGTACAGAAAGAGGAGGGAAGTGAAATAAAAAAGTAATTTTAATGAATAATATAATATATATAAACCCGACTATTATGGACATCCAAAACGTATTCAATAAATAATAATTATATATCTTCACTAATACTAAAAAGAGGTAACATTTGTTTGTTTGCATTGAGTAGGCTCCGTAACTACAGCTCCGATTTTGATGAAATTTGGCACAGATATTAAGCAAACTACGGCGAAGGACAAAGGCTATTTTTTGTTGGGGCAGAATGTACGGTTCCTACGGATTTCCTTTGCATGTACGAAGTCGTGGGCAACATCAAGTAGATACTATTTAAAGTTCATTTGTATGTTTGTTTGTTTGCATTGAATAGGCTTTGAAACTACTGAATCGGTTTTGATGAAATTTGACACAGATATAGATTAATTAGACCACGGGGAATAGGCTACTTTTATCGCAGCAAAATATGCGGTTTCCGCGTGATTTCTTTTTGTGCGCACGTAGTCGCAGGCATTTAATAAATCTTAAAGCGTCAAAAAATCTTGGATCCTCAGAAATCTATCTTTAGGTAGGTATTATTTTTCAAATCAACAGAAATATAATATCTTAAGGTAGGTATTATTTTTCGATACATTATTATTGTTGTGACTCGACCACTTTGACTTTATTAGCTTTTTAATAATGTAATTTAAACCTCAATTTCTTTCATCTTGAAAAAGTTCTACTAGTTAAGTTATATATATGTTACGGGCAATTTGATAAGTCCGGGCACTATTAATAATGGCCGGTCTGTATTCACAATGCCCGACTCAATTGGGCAATGTAATTAAAATAGCATGATTAATCACTTTTCCCGGCCATTATGAATAATGCCCACCCTATCTTGGGTAAAGTAATAAAATAGGTGAACTGTAGTGTTTTTGTTAATTGATTGAAATTAAACTTACATAATTTTCATGAAAAGTTAACAAAAAAAGAACTATTGAACACAGTAGAAAAAAAATAAACAGTTAAAAATGTAATAGCATCAGTAGTTACCTACTTTTATTTTGATAGAAATATTACTTAAGAACAATATTTAAAAAATTAGTAAACTAAGAAGAATCAACTGAAATATCTAATAATTAAGGACTTTGCAAGAAAGTTATTAAGTTTAGAATTATTTATTCTTGCAAGATGAGCTTTTGTGACATTTTGAATTGCAAATAATATTTGATTTCTTGCATTCACAACGTTTTGAATTTCAGTCACCACTACAGTTACAATGCTGGAAGCATTGTCCGTCAAAATGAGAGTCTCTTCGAGCACGTTCTCGAAGAACTTTTGGAACATCGTCGATCGAAATGAACGTTTCTTTACAAACAGTAAACTCATTTCTGGAGTAGAGTTGGTTTAAAATACCATGTTTAGTTCCTAGTTTGTAAAGTTATTTTCGACACATATCATAATATGTATTAACAATTATTGTAACTAATACGTCGCTACGTGCGCGCGCAGCCCTCCCCCAGTCCTCCCCCTGCACTTACGCGCCCTTGCATGTTGCAAAGCATGGCCGCGCGCGCCCCAATTTATCACATTGCCTGGCTACAAGTAGGCAATTATTCATAGTGCCCGGTCCAAGTGATAAATTAAATCTATCTCAAACACTAACTTATTACATGGACCACGGGCCGTCGGGCATTATTAATAATGGCCGGTCAAAGTGATAAATTAATCACTTTGACCGACGCTCTTGGGCGTTATTAATAATGACCGGTCCTTATTATTAATGCCCAGTTAATCATGTTGCCCGTTACATATAATATATCACCGTTAAATTGTAAAAACCGTTTGATTGTAATATTACTAGAGATATTATAAAAAGTCGACAGATTGTCAAATAAACATTTCACCTTACAATTGTACGCATTATTTTTCGTTATATTTTAATATTTACCGTGCCGATTGGCTTTTAAACGGCAAGTACCTGGCGACGCCATATTTGTTTGCTTTTTCATAATAATAATTATGACGAAAAATAATGCATACAATTGTAAGGATAAATGTTTATTTGATAATCTGTCGACTTTTTATAATGTCTCTAGTAATATTACAAACTAACGGTTTTTACAATTTTACGGTGACATTATACATATGGGGCCAGTGAAATGTCGCCACAATATTCGCTCGAGCCGGCTATTATGAAAGCTGAAGTAGTACAAGCCTATAATATTTTCTAGGTCATAGCATTACATTAGTGAATAAACCTTGACACCGGGGTTTGACCCAGAAATCGATATAACAACAATGTATTAAGCAAACATGAGCGCGGCTTTATCATTATTTTTATACAGCATACAACCAAGGATATCGAAGTGTTTGTTATTATAAGGGCTTCTATTCAAGATGCATTCGATAGTTTCGACGTCGAAGTTCAAAGTCAAAAATGTATGGGATTTGACATCATTAATTCATCGCTAAGTAACATGTCGCTTGCGATGACTTGTGTCAAATCACATATATTATATAGGTTCTAAATGTAAAAGTAATGCAAAATAATAAAATGAAGTCTACTTTCAATAGGAAGAGTGTTTTTATTTTATTTTTTAATGGCACTGAAGGTTTAATTAAAAGTTAAAAACTATTATAACCGAACCGCAAAATATAATTTAGCCTTTGTTAGCCGGTCCATTACTACTAATCTCATTAAAAAGATAGGGTTCCGATTAGTGTATTTCGCAAATATAATTTTTTATTCACCTCTTTGCCATCCATCTAAAAATAAGAAGGAATTTCGAGAACAAAGGCCGATAATAAACGTTTTTCCGCATAAATTTAAAGCGTAATGATTTGTAGCTTCTGCAGCCGTACCTTTGGGAATTGGGACATCCTATTAGGTCCTATTATAATTGGATGGATGGAAAGATGTAACTCTTTCATGCAAAACCTACTACTAAATGAATTTTGATGAAATTTTATATGGTCGTAGTTTGGGTCTAGATTAACGGCTACTTTTATCCTCAAAAGTACAGTGTTTTAGTGGGTTACTCTATATTTACGATTTATTATTAAAAAAAAACTAGCTTTTGCCCGCGATTCCACCCGCGTAAATACAGTATCCTACATGAATACCTCACAAACTTTCACATTGATAATACTACCAGTAGTATACGGCGTAAGCTGTTTTATTTTAACACTACTACTATTATAGATGTAAAAGTTTGTGAGGATGGGTGGATGGATGGATGTTTGTCACTCTTTCACCCAAAAACCTCGAAACGGATTTCGATGAAAAGAGATGTTCAAGAAATGTATGAGGCCTGGGCCAGCACTATGTATACTATATTATGTAAATATAGCTACATAATATAGTAACTGTTTCCTATTCTTTATTTTGTTTAATTTCACTTCGTTTCTATGTACATTTAAATTAACTTCGTAAAGGAGTGCAACACAAAGTAAAATAAAACACGGCGGATTAGATCAGAATTACCCGAAGAATGTCATTTTGACAATGACAAGACTTTTGATAAAGAAAGACGTAGGACATTCAAGAAGATGTCTCTTCCTAAAACTGTCAACTAAGTACGTCAGAAGTCAAGTCAAAGTAACTTTCATTACCTTGTACTATTATCTATTCTGTGCTTTCATGGCCGCCCTAAAAATTGTGTTTTCGCAATAAAAAACTCTTCAAATAATCATTTTTGTACGCATGTACCTTACCTTGTACCTATCTTCAAATATTTTTTTTCGTATTTTTATGAAATTTCCATATTTTTTTCCTATTCACCTATGTAGTGTATATAGAGCTGGCCCAAAATCAAACCATATCTTTTAGGATATTAGTAGTTTAGGATCTGGATTAAAACATAGGCTACGTTTTATCCCGAAAAAGTACCATTTTCTTTGGGATACTGTATTTACGCAGGCGGTGCTGCAGGCAATAGCTAGTACAAAATACATTCGGTTCTTGGCTTACTTTATCTAAATTCAATTGTACTAATCCAGTGAGGCGTTATCCATAGATATATATCCAATTCAGGTGTATTCAAAGGAACAAAATTTGATGAAACGTATGTCTTATACTTTAAACGAGCAATTCTTATATAAAATATACTAGCTTTTTAATTGTAATACTGTAGTTTTTCGTGATAAATAGTAGCCTGTATTTTAATGCAGGGCTTTAACTACTGCCTTACCAATTTTTATCAAAATCAATTCTGTAGTTTTTGCGTGAAAAAGTAACAAATACTTATAGAAACTCAAAAATTCGCCTTTTAACAGACAAAACAGCTAGATCGATTTTACCCTCGAAATTGTTGAAGCCAATTTTGAGATTCTGATTATCCTACCTTGTATATAAATGTGAAATTTTGTGAGGATGGATAGATGGACGGATGGATGGATGTTTGTTACTCTTTCACGCAAAAACTACTGAACAGATGTTGATGAAATTTGGTATGGTAGTAGTTTATGCTCTGGATTCGCACATACTTTTAGACTTGAAAATGTACAATGTTCTAAAGGGATACTGTATTTACGCAGGCGGAGCCTCGGGTAAAAACTAGTATTCAACTAAACGGCTTTAATATCTAGGTAGCGCCAGGTAAATAAATTGTTCAACCCGTAATCCGTTAAAGCTTTTGAAAGCGAGAGAATCACACAATTTTAAAATTGTACCGATTCGAAGCGTGTGGTCGTATCTATTTGAAACTGCGCCCGTAAGGCTCTTACAGTGTATTGACAAATAAATCCTTCTTCAGAAACAACCTGTTTTTCTTCAAAGGAAGTTCCGTATGTCTCAACAAACTTTGTGGTGATTTAGTGGATACATGTATTATTCAATGAAATGCTTGTAAATGTTACGCTTTGTCTTTAGTATGAGTGTGGGTAGTTAGGTACCTACTTGTGTATCAACATTTGTATGTAAGTTTACTTGCTTTTGCCTGCTGCTTCGCCCGCGTTTATTCGATTTTAAACATTATATTATAGTATATGGCCTATTCGTTATCTTGATGTACTTATCCATAGGGGTTAATAAAATTGAAGTCAGGCACATCAATTTCTTAATTTTAAATAAATAAACAACAGTTTTGCACTAATTACATAATATGAAGGAATACATATGCGGCACCTACAAGAAAACAATTTTAAAACTGTTTGTTTGTCTGTCCGCCTAGCTGTGTCTTACTGTATGTTTTTTACGGTTTACTACCAGATTGATTTTAACAGGACTTTCACTGGCAGATAGCAAATGTTATAAGGAGTAACTTCGACTTCTTTTAATTTAATTTCGTTCCGTTAAAACAGCTAGTAAGCAATATTAGACTATCAGCCCATTTCAATAACCTATCTATCTGTAGCTTTTGCTAGAAACGACAACGATTGTTAAATGACGACGTTCTTAACAAATAGTTATAGATAGATAGCTAGGATATTGAAACGGGTCGTTAAAGAGCCACAAATCCATCCATCAATCCATCCATTGATCTATCATGTGAAACTTCCACATTTATAATTATACAAGGATTTGCATTTGATAAAACAACTTATATTAATAGTAATTAGGCATGTGGTTGAAAATTATGTAAAAGGTTTCCTTGATTCAAAATTCACTTGGTAGCCTTGCTCACTTATACGGACCACTCAAAACAATAGGGTAAGTGTATTTTGTGTTTTTAGGTGTATTACATACAGACCTTTAGGTCAAATGGCGGTATGCTTACCCGCTAACCGTCTCCGACGCCAGTTTTTTTCCATAAAAAATGCCAAAAGGGCATCTTTAATCCAAACTGGTTTTACAATTAGTGCATCAGCTATTAAAATGGCCGTTTCAGCTAAAAGGAATCACCTTTATGGCATTAATTTGTGCCGCAACTTATAGGCAGTTAGCTTTAACGGCTTTCAGAAAAACAAATTTAAGGGGAACACATAAAACTACGCAGTAAAATTCCAGAATTGCGTAGGCATTAAGAGTTTTTGACTTTTATGAATCGGAAATACGGTTGAATTGTGCAAACAAAAATAAATTGGAATGTATTTTAGCTAGGTTTACTTTCTTTATTCTTGCTTCTAAAATAAATAGGTATATTGTACTGAAAAAATAAATATATTTTGTCCAAATATAAAAAATAAGTATAAAATATATTATGTATTGTTGTTATAATAATTTGATCTTCTTTTAATCTATACAGATTTCAGAATTAGATTGCTACAATTTTGAAATATCCGGAATCGTCCGAAAGGAATCCGGAAAAACTGCCAACTGTGGAAGTAATATTTCAGATACGCCCTTCTATTATTCGAATAACGCCATTCAAAATTGGTTGACTTGCTCGCAGACAATCAAATTAGATACGCCCACTGAGCAATTTATTTTAATAATGATTGTATCGTCAGGTTTTTCGAAATTTATTTTTAGTATCCTTTTTGTATGATAATATTTTCTTTGGTCTGTGGGAGTATATATAATCAAATAGTTATGAATATAATATTACTGTTCTGAGTGAGGTCCTATTAATCCGTTATGTACCTACCCACAAAGGCCGTAGCCACTAGGGTATGGAACCGGGAAATCCCGGTCCCGAAATTCCCGGGAATTCCCGAAATTTTGAATTGCTCTGAGAACCGGGAATCAAAAATTGAGAACCGGGAATTTCGGTACTTTCAGTACCGAACAAATTGTATTAAAATTTATAAGTACTTAAGTACACTATCATCGGTAATTGTAAATATTAGCTAAAAAATTTTTTTTTTTTTTTATGAAATAAGGGGGCAAACGAGCAAACGGGTCACCTGATGGAAAGCAACTTCCGTCGCCCATGGACACTCGCAGCATCAGAAGAGCTGCAAGTGCGTTGCCGGCCTTTTAAGGGGGAATAGGGTAATAGGGGAGGGTAGGGAAGGGAATAGGGTAGGGGATTGGGCCTCCGGTAAACTCACTCACTCGGCGAAACACAGCGCAAACGCTGTTTCACGCCGGTTTTCTGTGAGCCCGTGGTATTTCTCCGGTCGAGCCGGCCCATTCGTGCCGAAGCATGGCTCTACCACGTAAAATTTTTAATTATTTCCGAAAGCGAATTAAGAACAAAAATGAAAAATATATAAAAGGATAGAATGAGTACCTAGTTCATATTACATAATATATTCTGTACATAAAAGTTAACTGTGAGCGGTGCGATGAAATAATAACCATAAGATGTGGTACCAAGCATGGCTCTACCATGTACCACTGTACGTGGTAGAGCCATGCTTCGGCACGAATTGGGCCGGCTCGACCGGAGAAATACCACGGGCTCACAGAAAACCGGCGTGAAACAGCGTTTGCGCTATGTTTCGCCGAGTGAGTGAGTTTACCGGAGGCCCAATCCCCTACCCTATTCCCTTCCCTACCCTCCCCCATTACCCTATTCCCTCTTAAAAAGCCGGCAACGCACTTGCAGCTCTTCTGATGCTGCGAGTGTCCATGGGCGACGGAAGTTGCTTTCCATCAGGTGACCCGTTTGCTCGTTTGCCCCCTTATTTCATAAAAATAAAAAAAAAAGATTATGCCATATTTAATATTAATATGTAGTATGATAGCATATTGGGATACTCATCCCAACTTACCGGTAGTTGTGGTATAGTATACGGGTACGCGTCCCCGGCTTCCCTAGCTATTACTGTCCTATCCCTTCCCCTCCTGGGCGGTAATATCCTATATTTCCTTTTTGCCACTCTAACTTACCAATGTTCCTTTCTACACCACCTATCCTTCCCTTTCCCTATTCCTACCCTCTCCGCAAATCCGTGGGAACGCAATGGATAATCATAAAAATAATTTAATTATCCAAAATGGCGGCGATGTGGTTCGCCACCCATCACGTCTCGTTCTCGCGGAGGCAAAAAGTGGCCCATGGAGAGCCGCTTCGCTACGTTGAATGTAAGAGGAGGAATGGATGGTAAGAATGAAAGTGGACGAAGCGAAACAAGTGTGTAAGGATCGTAGCAAGTGGAAAGAAGTGGTCTCTGCCTACCCCAATGGGAAAGAGGCGTGATTATATGTATGTATGTACGTATGTATGATAGCACCACACATCGACTGACATAGTAGCCAATACTGGAGCTAATGGTATTGACGATTAAATAGAACATCTTGGGACTTGGCCTACAAGGTCTGTGTGGCGTCTGTTTTATTTTTTGATAAATATATACGTATATATTGTATACCTACTAATATGCATATTGGTTGCTTTTGGAGTTGGTGAGCAGTTTAGATGGATATTACCTATTGTCCTTTAAAAACTATTTATTGTCCTTATAAAAATAGTTACGCATTATATTAATTTCAAATTTTAATTTCAAATTGGAGCATCTGTAGGATTCACTCTGAACTTCTGACACTCGAGTAATTTTTTTTTTACCCCTTCCCACCTTTCACGCAAATCGTCAGATTAATATAATATACTTCATATCAGAGATTTATTTGCGCATGAATTAGACTAATTATAATCTGACGCGTTCAGCATATCCATGTCATAGTAATTTTTACAACTTTTTAACCACGCAGGACGACCACTGCTAAAAGTTGACACACTATTCCTATAGTGTGTCAGCTATTGTCAGTATGTGTCTGGTTATTTAGTATTTTAATTATCTAATTTGTCACTTCTAATAGGTTACCTAGACGTTCGAGCATGTACACTAATAGCCCAGAAGGGCACCCCAACTATTTGATGTTTTGCAAAAATCAAATAACTCGAAGTAACATATTTAAAATCCACCAATAAATGCTAATAAACTAAAATGACCTACGGCTCTTTACTATCGCCAGTAGTATTGTCATTAATATGGCGGTGACATGTTGGCTGATGTGTCGAGTTGCCATTAAAACCTTATTTAATTTGTAATTGTACTATAAAATGTTATTATTATATTTTGAATTACTTTTTAGACAGTAATTATACTTGTATTTCATGCCTTCACACCAGTCTCGAAATTCCCGAATTTCCCGGGAAATCCCGGTTCCGAAATTGCCCAGTCCCGAAATTCCCGGTTCTCAAAATCAGACCGGTTCTTCCATTCCCTAGTAGCCACGCGTCGCTCTATCGCATTTTTTACCGTTTTAGTTTTCATTTGACGTTTGGCACCGAAAATATTCGAGAGGAAATGGCGCTGAAGGAAGTGAATATATATACACGTGCATGGTCTAGTCAATAGATGTCTGTGGGTATATCACATGGAGATTTTAGCACTTTACACTTTTATAAGTGAGTGAATGTTTTTTTATTAAATGTTTTTTAAGTGGTTGAAATTCACCCATAACTCAGGGGCAAGGAATTTCTAAGTATTATAATATAATACTTACAAATTCCTTGCTCAGGGGCGACACTCTCTTCAAATGATAGCTCGAGAACCGACGAATGTCGGCCATGTTGACGTCAGACAATTCTATTATAAATATGAAATTATATTGTCAATTATGTCAAACCACGAAACGACCAGCGGCCAGCCCCGTGAACAAAAGTCACGCCTGGACAAAACGGCTGGACAAAACTAACGCCCCGCTTGCCGCGCGCACCCCTGGAATCTGGATAATAGCCACACACACATAGTTGCAAGCTGTCAATCGTATACGTCTATGGAATGACGGTTCTTTACGTCAGTAATATATATTCCATAGTAATTGTAATTTTAATATAGATATATAAAATATAATAAAAAGAGATAAAAATGTAAATGTTGTCTATTGAATGTTAAAGACAGATAGACAAACACACATATAATTCATATTCACAAGAACACAATATGGTAGTGTGAGTTATGAATTTGTGATAGTGTATTTAACATATTTTTTTTTATTAATTAATTGTATTGTAAGCATTAAGTATAATAAAGAATATTAGTGTAGTTCACTCCTCTTTTATGTAAACGTTAACTAAGATTAATTTCATACTCCTCTGTTTGCATAATTTTTCGTAAAAAGCTTTATTATTATAACTGCGAAATTTAGATTAATATAAACATTGTAGTTACGTTTTACCAAGTGAGTATGAATTTCTCGTTCAATCATAACCAGCTAGAATTTCAAACGGATATCAGGTGCAATCAGCTTTAAACGCATGTCAGGCTTCAAAGCATGTCCAGGCACCAAACGCGTGTTAGGCACCTGGATATCACTAGATTCGGATGACCGAACTAATCCCTGATTTGCTTTGTCTTTGACTCACTTCTGGGAATCGTCTGAACTTCTCCAATTAGAGGCACACGTTTTGACGTAACGTCCACCTACTGGTACGTTAGCTATAATCAAATTATTTTGTAACAAGATATTTAAGAATATTGTAATGTCATAATTTTTTATAATTATTTTTGGCGCGTATTTTTGTATGTCTGAATAAGGCTCAACTCACACTGGTTCATCTCTATACAACACAGTAACACACACACAAGGGTACAAGGTATTATAGAAATATGGCGTAGAAACGTCGTCGCGCGCTATCATATTCCAAGTACAAATTAATACTTGTTTGTACCATAATAATGAAAAAATAAAGATGAATATTATGATATAAGTGAAAAACACGACACGTCGCTTCGACTCTGTGCCGGTGTGAGATGAGCTAACCTCAAGAAAATATTATTTCCTTACTTATGAAATTGGCGTTTTGTCGTACTGGTCACTTTGATCTCAAAAATATATATTTTCTTTGGTTACGAATTCCAATTTCAAATTTATATCGCTATATACTTTGAATGCATTTGTGTTTCGCAAACCGTAATTCATTTGTTTTTTCCTCTTTTGGTTTTTTATTTGCGTCACTCTGTTTACAAAATGGAAAATATCGTAAAAATTTCATATCGTATTATTTTCGAGTACGAGTTCCACCGTGGCATTGTATTGTCCCAAGCTCTAGGACAAGTCGAAATGGTGACGAAAAACGGGATACAACTTGAAGTGGTGGCAAGTGTATTGCTTTTTTGAACCATCTCTCTCGCGTTAATCATCTCGAAATGTGATGAAATTTCATAAGTCGAGAACTGAGACGTGAATATAATGAAGTAGAGGGCAAATACCTAGGCACGCGTGTCGGATTATGTAAAGTAGGGAAGGTGGCGGTTTCAATAACAAACGCCCATATTAACACACAACAACAACAGTATTATTCGTGCTTAGTAATTGTTATGCGATAAATGGCTGAATAATTATACTCAACAGTTTTGGGAAAAGCTTAAAAAAAATCCGCAGTGACGTAAAATATCTTACATTTTAGTCAGTTGGTCCGTCTGTTGTGTCCGTTAATGTTTTTCTTTCAGATTATACAGGTATATCTAAATATTTAAAAACAAACTGATCATTATAAGACTATATGGTTCTAATTTCTAGCTTTTAAATTCTTGGATTTCAATTTTTACTACGAAAGTTTGGAACTACAATTTTATGCGGTATTCGATTCAGTCCATTCCTTACACTAAAAATTCGTGATAGAAACCCAAATTTCCAACTTCAGACCCTTAAAATTTACAACGGAAAAATTTCAGAGATTTTTTTTTTATCGAAAAAATTTTAAAAATCAGAAATAGAAAATATTTTGTTCAATTGTCTGATTTTGTATCGTTTAAAATAAAATAAAAGTAAAATATTACTGACTGCAGGTTTTGTAATATTGTTAAATATACTTGCTAAAATAATTATTAATTTTAGGTACACACTAGCAAATTCTGACATTTCTTTCTTGTCTAGTACCTAATAATCAACAAATTGTAATAAATACCTAACGTAAATCTTGCTAATAACCATACTTAACGTCCTACAAGCACCGTAGATAAGTAAATCTTCCTATATTTTTTTTATTTAAAAACAGAAATTTTGATTGATTTTGGGTGATTGTGTCTACCTATAGAATTAATTACATTATTGGTATTCTAATCAAGATTTTCATTATCAAATGAAATATATTTACTTCCCAAAAGATTCACAAGATCAACGAATTTGTGAAGTAATTTGAACAGTTTGTGAATTGTATAGGTCAAGTTATTAGCAAACTAGTTACAGTGAATGCGTAGAAAATAGCTGTAGCATTGGGAATTGCAGGTGTTGGAAAACGGAAAAGTTTTCTTGAATATTAACAGCTTATACTTTAGCCTGACGTGCGGTTGAGGTTTATTAAATTTCAGTTATGAACTAAGCGTGTTGGAACAATTTTTGCTCTTATAATCCTACTAATATTATAAATGTGAAAGTTTGTGAGGATGTATGGATGGATGTTTGTTACTCCTTCACGCAAAAACTTCTTCACGAAATTTGGTATGGTAGTAGTTTATGCTCCAGATTAAAATATAGGCCACTGTTTATCCCGTAAAAGTACAGTTTTTCCGTGGGATACACGATAGTATATTTACGCGGGTAGAGCCGCGGGTAAAAGCTAGTTATCTAAATAAAGCCAAGCTGTGTAATGTGTAGGTATAATATGTAGTTTAAACTAGAATCACAACCTAACACACATTCGGTTAATGTTTCATTTGCTCTCAGAATCTTATAGGTACCTTAAACGAGCATTTTTGTGTAGCGATATTTTAATAATCTAGGAGACGGCTGCAAGTATTTCCATAAATTTATTCCTGGAAAACCGAGCATTTAAAGTAATTATATGTTTTTCTTCCTTCATGCAACAATATTAACCTTAAACGAGCATTTTTGTATAGCTATATATTTTAATAATCTCGGAAACGGCTGCAAGTATTTCCATAAATTTATCCCTGGGAAACCGATAATTTAAAGTAATTATATATTTTTCTTCCTTCATGCAACAATATTATATTTACACTAGCTTTTGCCCGTGACTTCATCCGCGTGGAGTTCGGTTTCCAAACTAAATTTTAACTCCTTTTTCTCCTCCTTAGGGGGCGAATTTTCAAAAATCCTTTCTTAGCGGACGCCTATGTCATTACAACTATCTGTACGCCAAATTTCAGCAAAATCCGTTTAGTAGTTTCGGCTGTGCGTTGATAGATGAGTCAGTCAGATTTAGCTTTTATATATTTACATAAATATCGAATCTTATAATGTAAGTTCCAATAGCAGTTTAAGTATGCGTTTTTCCGTTGTTGGCAAATAGGTGTCTCGGTTTCGAATCCCAGTCAGTCGAATATATTTGTAATTCTTTTTATTTTCTCAATGTCATAAAAAGAAGATTTATAAGGTCACTTTTTTTAAACTAAACTCAAGAAATATTACGTCCTCAAATTATAAAATAACCCAGAATATTCAATAATAGGTACCTATTGCAATCCGTTGTTTTTCCATACTACTAGAATTTCGAACAAAGCTCGGTCTTCCACGTACTTTCCTTTAATTTGAGATAGAATTTAGATGTAACGTCGAGGCTATAGAAAGTTCAAGAACAATTTGACTAAAACCCAAGACTTCGGATAATGGCTGTAACAAAGTCAGTTTATTATCCAAACTCGGAGCAGACTATGCAAATATTCCTCTATTCGTCACATAGGAGGGAGTTTCATCTACATACAACGCCGTATACTTCTGATATAAGGGAATATACGTCATAGAATTTCAAATTTATTATTATTAGTTGGCTTCTGGCAATTTCCATGCGGGGAATTTTGTATTTTTTGTATGTTTTTATTGTATTCTAAAAGAGATTTCCAGGAAATTTCGGTGTTAGTAAATCTAAAAATGATGACGATAAATCATTTTTTTTTAATATTGCGTCAGATTTTTGGCTTTATAAAGAAATAATATAACACTAGGTATTTTTAGTCACCAAATATTTTTTTTTAATAATGGATATTTTATTTTACCTTACTTTTGATTTGTACCTACTTGTATATTTGTTATCTTAAGTATTATGTATATTATACTCTTTTATGTCAGTCTAACTTCGTTTTTTTAAACTATTCGTGAATGTAAATAACTCACTGACTAGTAGTATCAAAGCTATTAGTAGTTAGTACCCGGTTCATGTAGTATTAAGTATTTACTATTTAAACCTTCCGGTCTCTATCTAAGGCCTATTGTCGTCATTCGTCTCCCCTGCAGAGGGCCTTTAACGCGGATGTTAAGAGGCCCTCAAGACTAAAAGCAGCGGATATGAAACTATAAATAATTAAAGCCCTCTCTGATACCGATTCGTCAAAGGGAATAGAAAATGTATACAAGTACAGTCGACAAGAGAAATCACTGGCTAACTTAAATTCCACTGCAGCTAAGCTTAGTCAAACTGACATTTTAAGATCAAACAAATAATATATAACGTAATTTGATTTTTTTTGGTACCTATCTATCTGTAGGAAATAAAATTAAAAAAATTAAGTAACCCGCGAACTGTCAAACTGTGAGCTGATGATGATAAATTATTGCTATGAACCATCTCGATCACGTCACCTTTCAAACAAAAAAAATCGTTTAGGATCTACGATACCACGGACAGACACACATACAAGACAGACAGACAAACACGGCAAACTAAAACCCCTTTTAAATACTCATTATGGAACTATCAATTTAGCTTTAAATACAAAAAGAAAACACTCAGCTTGGCGAAAGGTACATAAGACCAGTGTATATTGTATAACGATTTTAACGTTAATATTATGTGTAACGCGGGTGACAAAGGCTGGGACCATATTATTATTATGATCCGGCATTCGGCGGCCCGGGAAAATTAAAAGCACTGAAAATTTAACTCCGCGCTAATACGAGTACCTATAATAGAGTTGAAAATCAAAGTGTCGAGTGTCATAATATGACATTGACATTTGACTCGATACTTGTTTATTCGATTTTCAGCTCTATTGTATTAGCGCAGAGTTCAATTTCAGTGCTCTGAATTTTCCCCAGCCTTGCGGATTCCGGACAATATAGCCGTAGCCTTAAGCCGTACGATTTCTGCCGCACGGCAAAACTCGACCGTGTAAATGGTAATTCGACTGTCAAAATTGCCATAATTTAGACGTGAGACGGTCGGCTTTCCCCGTGCGGCAAAAGCTTTAGTAAAATAGCATTCGCGTAAATCCTGCAATAACCTACGTGTAAAAAACACTTTTGACTGAACGCATTTGCCCCACTCGGTACAGTCACATTCACTATTTAAAATAGACCAAAAACCGAGCACTTTGTAACGGAGTGTCAAAACCACAGTACACTCACTCGCAGTATAAATTGAACTTAAATTCGCTGGGAAAATGTGGCTTGTCTTTGCGTTATGGGAACTTGATATCTATTGTTTTGATAATGCTGGCTAAACATTAGTACCTATTTGTAGTAATTCATTGAAATTTCTTGTAAAATAACACTTTTTTGGGGCTTATTGGTTGTCGAAATTACCTACCTAAGCTTTGAACCTACCTACTTAGAGCACAAAAATATTGGCAAAACATTTTTACAATACTGGGTGATTTTTTATTCAATTTCGAGAGGAACAACCTATCTTAAATAGCCACTTTATGTGAGTCGTATTATGAAACAGCATATTCTATTGAAATTGAATAGTTGATGTTTCATAATAAGATTCACTTTATGTGGCCATTTAAGACCGGCAATTAATGACTCCTCGTTGCACCGTTATGGTGTCTACAGACACACGAATTTGTTACGGAGCGTACAGTGGATCTGGTACGTTCCGTACCAGATCCGAGCGTGTGTAGAGCAGTCCGGCGAACATATGAAGAAGGCGAAGAGTTCACCTTTGTCCGCACCGGATCTGGTTCGCTCCGTACCATATCCGTGCGTGTGTAGAGCAGTCCGGTGTTAGGCCGTACAACGGTATCAGTGTTGCCAACTTAGGGATATACCCCCCAAAATTAGGGAAAATATGTATGGGGGTTTACTAGGGGACAGGATGTTTAGAGTTTACTCCTTATGAATCAATATTTATGTAATAATAAAAAATATTTTAATGTGTGTATATAGCCAGGGATATGAAAATGTATTCGGAGTGAAATCAGATTAAGACATTAGTTAGTTTTATGTTATTCACGCGTAAGTTTTTATGTTAAACACATAACCTTTCTTTCTAGCTTATTATCGCTTAGACCTGTCAATGGTATAAGTAATCAGGGGTAAAATTTGGGGAGAAATATTTTTTAAAGTGTTGGTATCACTGCCCGTTATCAATGAATTGCGGAAATCATCGTCGTCGTTTAAAAACCGCACTGTAGATAGAACTCTGTGCTAATGTAATAGAGCATAAAATCGAACATACGAGTGTCGAGCGTTTCGCTTCACTGCACCATACCAAATTCGTGCGTGTGTAGCGACACCGGATTTGGTCTCCGGATATGGTCCGCTGTACGCTCCGTACCAAATTCGTGTGTCTGTACATAGCATTAGCCGTTGTACGCTTCAATCATATCATGCGTCATTGGGGTCATCAGATGTCAATAGGGTGTCAATTATATTTGTAATTTAATCTATACTAATATAATAAAGAGGAAGGGTTTGTTTGTTGGTTTGCTTGCATAGAATAGGCTCCAAAACTACTAGACCGATTTTGATGAAATGTGGCATAGATATAGAATAGACCATGAGAAAAGACAAATAAATTGCGGAAAAATGTACGGTTCCCTCGAGCTTTTTTTGCGCGGGCTACATCTAGAATTTAATTTTTTTTTTACGAATTATCGACCAGGGCCACTTTTCCTGACGCGAGTTTAACATTTTTTACCCATTCCAAGAAAAGTGCACAACGCTGCTAAAGACGGACAGACGGACAACAAAGTGATCCTATAAGGGTCCTTTCGAGGTACGGAACCCTAAAAACATTGTTTTTTTGTACCTACTAAGTGGGAAATAAAAACCTTCAGCGTTATTCACCCATATTTCAAACCAATTTTATCTAAAAGTTTCTTAAATAAACAACAAACTAGGTATAAAATCACTTCCCTGAGTCGCTGTTACATTTTGTAATTAACAGAAAATGATCGCTCTGCAGGAGTGAGTAATCACCAAATAAAGCGCTCTGAGCGACAGCTGAGTCTTTCTAATTGTCTTTGCAATAAGCTAAATTAAAAAATATATTTGGCAATTTAAAAAAATTGAACATAATTGACTTTTACAAAAGATTTCAAGAGCTCAAGATTTCTAAAAGAATCGCTTAATATTATGAAATTGCAATTAAGTTGATGGATACAATAAAATAGAATTTGTTTTAGTATTGAGATAATTAATTATAAACTAGAAAACCATTTTGTAATATTCCTGGAAAACATTATTCATCCAACTAAAGGGAACTAGAGAAAAGAGTTAGCGGTGATATTTCCTTCCGAGAAAAATATCACTAGCTAGTAGCTTCCATTACTTGTACTTTAGTAGTGCAAGCGTATAAAGAACGATTATTATCCAACATGAAGTTTAAAGCACGATAAACGATGAACGCTGAGAACTTTCTAGAAAAAAAAATCAGGCCAGGAATTTATATCGATACTAAATAAATTAAATACGTTTATTTCAGACTAAAATAGTCCTTAAAATATTAGTAAATGTGTTAGTAACAAAATAAACTTATTGTATGTTAGTATTCATAGTAATGACATTTTTTTATATTAATATGATTTAGATACATAATTCATCATAATAGGTATATAAATTATTTATCTGAATCATCTTATACCTAGTACTAACTCTATTCAATGCCTTTGTTAAATATGGCGGTCCGGTCTACAAGCAATCATTTTCAGAAATGCTGTTACGAGTATTGCGTAGACGTTGCAGCAAAGAGGCGGCTTTTTACGCATGATGGCGTGAAAGCCATCAAGCGTAAAAAAGCCAGAAAGTTCGAGCATAAACAAACATGGTCTAAGATCCGAACTAAAACCCCCTTAAAATGGCATTTTTTAATAAAATTATGTTGAAAAACTTATTTCATTTATTAAAATATCACTTTCATCTGGTTGACACAACAGAGAAGGACGGCCTTAGTTCATATCCTCTACTATGAAACACGGATTTATTTTAGAACACGTCACACCGTATTTGCAACCAATAACATCATAGTCCATCATGCAAGCCTACTCCTTGTCGACTGACTTCATGTTGTGTTGTGAGCCTTTTCTCGGCTTGCAGCTTTCCTCAAGATGTTTTCTTTCACCATTGGAGAAAATTTTCTAGAGAAACGTATCATGGTACACGCTACTTCACTGGCCTCTCGAGTGCAACTCAAGCGACTACTAGATAATGGCTACACTATAAAACATGTAGCGCAAAGCAACAAACAATAAGGAAATTTTAATATGGTATAATTTTGAAATCAAAGTAAAATTAAGGGTCAATCACATCAAAACGAAATGATACACAATGCGGCGCTGCATTTTTAAGATAGCTATTCAAAATTGAACTTTATTAATTACACAAGAAGATACACGTTTCATTGTAAGAATAGGGGATCGGACTACATCTGAAATATTAAGTTTCATTAATATATTCAGAAATATTGAGGCATTACTACTTGGTAAATGTAAAAAAATATATTATATTATGTGTAGTTTATTAATTAAATACATTTAAAATGTACCAAAAAAAAAAAAATTTTTTTTTTGCGAAATTGGTAAACAAAACCTACATCATTAGTTTACTAATAACATCATACACAAAAACATTCATTATGGTAAGTATGAACTTAAACGCACAAATATCTGAGATATTTACAAATATATTCCTTCGGCCGTATACTTCATACACCTTAACCCTACAAGTGACGTCACTTGTAGGTTAAATTTAGTATGGAGCGTTTTTACGAGACTTGCGAAATTTTTTATACAAATTGCTGTACTTTTGAAATTATTGACTTTTGATATACGGTTTCTTCCGAGAAGATACTCATATTTAAGAGTATTATTCATTTATGTAATAAAAAAAAATTGTCCGCTTGCCTATTCGAATGTCAAGTTGCACCGCGCTGCACAGCACATGTGCAGTGTTTGACTGATGTCATATAAAACGTGTATTTTTCTGTGTAGTGAAAAAACTTCAATTTTGAAAAGCTATCTTAAAAACCCAGTCAAGTGCGAGTCGGACTCCCGCACGAAGGGTTCTGCGAAGGATCACAAAACGTCCTCAAACTAAAAGGTGGTTAAGGCCCTCCCCCGAGCAAAAGACCTTGAGGCGGTCAGCCGCATAAATTTTTCACATAACTTAGTTCAAAATTGACCAAAAAAAAATTTAAACGGCGAATATCTAGCTTATGAAATTGCCTATCTATTGGTGTGTGTCCCAAATAAAGTTTACTTGTAAATACTATGGAGACGCTGAAACTATAATTCAATGAACATTCAATTATAGTTTCAGCGTCTCCATAGTATTTACAAGTTTAATTTTATTTGGGACACACACCAATAGATCCCACCAAAAACATTTTCATGTAAAGTGATGCCAAGACGATACCATATAACTCACACTGTCAAAAAGCTATTAGATCTCATGCGAAACCAAGCTTCTGACTCTACCAGACTCCTAACTCTACACACCTTAACTCTACAAGCCTAACTCCACAAAATCTATACTTTAGTCAAATTATGTGGCCTGGCCATTTCGATACATTCGCTTAGGCGTAAGGTAAAAAATTTACGGACTGTTTTTCTGTTATACTATTCTTGTACGAACGAAATGGCCAAGCCACATAATTTGACTAAAGTATAGAGTTTGTGGAGTTAGGCTTGTAGAGTTAAGGTGTGTAGAGTTAGGAGTCTGGTAGAGTCAGAAGCTTGGTTTCGCATGAGATCTAATAGCTTTTTGACAGTGTGAGTTATATGGTATCGTCTTGGCATCACTTTACATGAAAATGTTTTTGGTGGGATCTATTGGTGTGTGTCCCAAATAAAATTAAACTTGTAAATACTATGGAGACGCTGAAACTATAATTGAATGTTCATTGAATGTCTTGGCATCACTTTACATGAAAATGTTTTTGGTGGGATTTCACTTCTTTTTGAAAGACAATTTTCAGACCTCTAGAGTAAACATTTACATAGGTAAGTCTCTTACAAATTTTCATCCCCTAGTTTAAGGGGTTGGAGGATAAAAGTTCCAAGTTTGTCAATTTTTATGTTGGTTATGTGCTAAAACCAGCTTACATACCAAATTTCAGCTTTCTATGATATCCGGAAGTATCCTATAATTTTGTTGATCATCAGTGAATCAGTGACGAAATCAGGGGTTTTTAGATATCAATAAAATCTAAATTATTAGACCTATATAATTAAAACTTTACATGTTTCATTAGTCCGCTACTGGGAACATATCCTGAAAATTTTGTGTATCTGATATAATCCAAACCCAAGTTATGAGGGTTCAAAATATCGACGAAACGCTTCGAGAAAAGGTAGTCTGGTAGTGCCCTTGCGCTTCGCTTAGCTCGTCTTGGCGGGGCACTACCGTGCTCCCAGATAGGCAATTTCATAAGCTAGATATTCGCCGTTTAAATTTTTTTTTGGTCAATTTTGAACTAAGTTATGTGAAAATTTTTCAACTGAGTTATGCGGCTGACCGCCTCAAGGTCTTTTGCTCGGGGGAGGGCCTTAAATGACAAAAAGATTTTTGAGGTAGAGCTAAGTCTCAGTAATAGTGTCCCGTTTTTACTCTTTGAGCACGAAACCCTAAAAATTCAGCACCGAGTCACGTCGCGTATCGTCGTAATGTAGTATACTAACCCTAACTCATAACTTAAAGTGATATTATCAAATGTGACTCCAAAGGATCAAAGTGTAAAGTCGAACCAAATGAGCGATGAAACTGGCGACTTGAACATCATAAGACTTGTGTTAAATTAGCGATGAGTTCATTTGTTAGTTTATTATCTAGTATAACTTTTGCCTTTGCCAGCTTTTGCCAGCAGCTCCGCCCGCGTAAGTACATTATCCAGTGGGATAATGTACTTACGTACTTAATATATTTTTTTTTTAGGATAAAAACTATATTATGTCCTTTCCCGGGACCCAAAGTATGTATATGTCACCGTAAAATTGTAAAAACCGTTAAATTGTACATATATACCAAATTTCATAAAAATCGGTTCAGCGGTTAAAGCATCTGTCTCATGTCTGTTACGTCATTTATAATTTATAATAGTATAGATAGTATAGATTCAAACCAAATATATATTTTTTAATTGGTTTTTCAGAAAGTACATAAATAAACTTGAGAACATTGTCCTTGCAATGGCATACCCAGTGGTGGATTTACACTAGGGGCAGTCGGGGCTAGTGCCCAGGGCGGCAAATTTTGTAGGGCGGCAAAATTTGGAAAGTGAAAGAAATAATTTCTAGAACACTACATAATTTTTTTACAAATATCAACATTGCACAATATATTAATAATTAATTCTTATAACGGTAACGTTAAACCCAACTCCTGATGATAGTCGACATACTAAATAATTACTATCAGCGTGGTAAGAGCTATTAACTGAGATAGGTTTGAAATCTCTTGATAGATGGGGGACACTGCGCATACAATTTTTTGCATGGTCCTTTTTAATTCTTAGAGCGAAAACAAATATTTTTTTATATTATTGAAGTACCTATGTATAATATATAATAAAAACAATCATACTGTTAGAATAACTATAGTTAATTGCAGCTGATGTATTGATGAATTCGTAAGAAATAAGACAAAAACTACAATTTTAAGTAAAATTACACTGATAGGGCGGCATTTCCTTCAGTGCCCAGGGCGGCACTAATATTAAATCCGGCCCTGGCCATGTAGATAGGTTACAAGCACACGAATGAGATCGTTGGAGAACAGTAAAAATATACGCCGGTAGGTATACAAACATGTCGATATGAATGACATCACATGACGCTACCGTAGCTCGTAGTTGATAGTGTATGGAAGACTATAAATAATGATTTCACTTATGTAACCACCGGGTTTATGTATTTTAGTCCCGTAATTGTTTAATTTACAAACTGAATACCTTGATTTTTGCATTTATCCGTCTATACAGTTTGTTTCCTTTCAAAAATTACCGACCTTTGTTGGTTTAGAACAAATTATGAATAGTCGTGAATTATTTAATACCTACTAATCGTGTATTAAGAATAGATTGCACAGTCACTTTTAATTGACCGAAAAGCAGCAGAAAGGACTTTTAAAGAAGGTACAAACCACCAACCAACCACCAAAAATATGACGCATTTAAAAAGCGTTATGCTTACACCCACATTGTATGTATCTATAATCTATACCAGTGTTTTTCAACCTGTGGGTCGCGACCCCCTGGGGGGTCGCGAAGCTCCTGTAGGGGGTCGCCGGAGGTCGAGAGAACTTTACTAAAAAACAATAAAGATAAAAAAGATTGATTTATTAAGTAAGAGAATTTTAACAAAAGGATATAGGTACTCATAAATCGATCATCGATATCATAGATGTGTGTAATTGTAAAATAATGTGTTTGACGTACTATATTATGTACTTATATCCGAATCCTAATAATGGAGACGCATAAAAACGTCGTATGGAATGAATATTTGTAATACTGTAACATACACATACATACATGATAAATAACCTAACCAAGAGCATGTCAGGACATGTCTAAGGAGGGTTCCGTAACTATAAACGCGTAATATGCTTTTATTTTAATTACTCTAAAAGTTACTGTCCGATTTGGTTCACAATAGTTTTCCTAAAGAGTTTTTAGCATGATCTATCAGCATGGAAATTTGCAAGTTTCTATCTCCTATAGTTTAAAAATGCTAGGGGGGGGGGGACCAACTTACAAACTACTTTGGAGGCCGATTACACGAAAATGGTCAACTTTATAAAAAAGTAACGTATGAAACCTTGCCCTTATTTTAAAAGACCTATTCTATGATACCCCACACGATGGGGTAGAGTGAAAAAATATTTTTCATCCCCACTTCACATGTATGGAGAGCCACCCCTAAAATATAAAATTATGATTTTTTTATGATCCCGAAACCGTGATCTATATACAATCTATAACTGCACCAAATTTCATCAATTTATATTCATAATTACAGGAGCTAGAGGCGCGGACAGACATACAGACAAACAGACAGACAGACAGACAGACAGACGGACAGAGCGAAACTATAAGGGTTCCTTAAGTATTACGGAACCCTAAAAAGCGAAGGGTCGGGGGGTCGCGAAATATTTTTTCACACAAAGGGGGTCGCATCATGAAAAAGGTTGAAAAACACTGATCTATACTAATATTATAAATGCGAAAGTGTGTCTGTCTGTCTGTTACCTCTTCACGCTTTAACCGCTGATCCGATTTTTATGAAATTTGATATAGACATACTTCGGGTCCCGGGAAAGGTCATAAGATACTTTTTATTTCGAAAAAGTACAGTGTTCCCGTGGGATAATGTATTTACGCTGGCGGAGCCGCGGGCAAAAGCTAGTATCTAATATTTCCTTACATTTAGCTTTGCAAATAGGTATATTGTGGTCATTAAAGACCTTTCAAAACAAGAGCAAAATATGACTCTGTTTTAATTGGTCCGCTCGTGTCGAAATGTTGGGCAAAATCAGCGTGGAACTTTCTCGAATTTTCGACGCCAAAAATAACAAGCGGTGAAATATTATGGCGTCCCATATTATTATATTCCATTTTAGAAGCGTAATAGGCAGGTTAATTTTGTAATATAATTACTAACACAATATACCTTTTAGTTAATGAAAGGTATAATTTTAAAGAACAAGGAGAATAAAGTATTTCTGTAATTATAATTATTGAAAAACCACGGGCTTTCTTCGGGCCCTGAGTATGATCCCTATTGTATTGTTCTTAAAATAAAAACCGCAGAACAATTTATTCGGTAATTATACTTGTATGAATAGGACTTGAGAATCTTTTTGGAATACCTAATGAAGGACCAGGACTCTATATATTCAAATGAAATTATGGAAAATTTATATATTAATGCATATTAATTAATTTTAGTAGGTTTTATTTAGCTATCTATACTGTTAAACCAATTTCTAATGGTTTTGACAATCTTCATTTTCGTATAGAAATTGATGCAACAATATGAATTATGATGTAGGTATAAAAAATGCCAACTGTCGAAAACTATTAGAAACATGGTCGCACTGTACATAGTGTAAAAATTTATGTTACAGTGCGACCGTAGGGTTTACCATTTAGTTTCTAAATCTAAAGATTTAGAAACTGACCATGGAGAGACGCTTGGCTACGTTGAATGTAAGAGGAGGAATGTATGGTAAGAATGAAAGTGGACGAAGCGAACGAAGTATGTAAGGATCGTAGCAAGTAGAAAGAAGTGGTCTCTGCCTACCCCTACGGGAAAGAGGCGGTCCTGCCTACCCCTACGGGAAAAAGGCGTGATTATATGTATGTATGTATGTATGTAGAAACTGACCACCTAGCAGTGGCGAAGGCTGCTCTCCTTCATAGGGAAGCCGGAGCCTGTATAATAAGTAGGGATTTCTATGAAGGTTTGCAAAAGGTAAGTGACAAGGGAGGCCGATAGGAATAGAGTTATAGGAACCCTTCGCCACTGCCACCTAGGCCTAGTAATTAAGGTAAAAATTAATGAATAAACAAACACCTTTGTTATCGTAATCTCAAATCGTAATAATAATAATAATTTAACTAGCATTATAACTCTGACAAAAATCTTAAAATAATCTATTTTCTTATAAACTTTTCAGTATTTTGTTCGCATGAAAATGATCGAACACTTTTACCTTCGTCCCGCAAAAATTCTGAATTTCCGTAATGACTTTCACGGAGTTTTATGAGATAATCATTTTACTGATAAAATAAAGTTTCCTCAACATAATTGACTTTTAATGTTGTTATAATGCAGTATGTTTTAAGTACGCACAGTACCTAATTCAGTGTGAGTTAAGGGAAATTTTAAATGACAACTAGGTATTATGTTTTAAAATTTTGTCCTTAAAACTTTCTATAGCCTTGCTGTCCTTTGTTAAAACTTCATTTAATTATTATTATTAATTTAACCCTTAGTTACATTAAACGTGCACTTAAGGGTATATAGCATGGGCGTAGCCAGGGGGGGGGTTTAGGGGGTTCAAACCCCCCCCGAAATGGGCCGGCTGCCGGCTGATCCGTGTGGATGACGAGGCGTATTTAGAAATTTTGCGCCCCAGGCCAATTAACATATTTTAATTTATTTTAAAACCCCATAAACCCTATCTGAAAGATGATTTTTTAAAGTTACCTATTTTAGAAAAAAAAATCAACAGCCTAAAACAGAACTTTAATACTAACTTGTTCTATATGTTTTGATTGAGGATTTGATTCCTTGAACGTATAGCATGCGACACAATATTTTGGGCACGTCACTGATCACAAAATTTTGTAATTATGTACTACGAAAAAAGTGTCAAATAGGTATTACGAATATATTACAAACCTAACATAATAAGTTATTTGTCTTTGTATCTTTGCAACATCAGAAATTACACTAATTTTACTTTAATTTAAATTACAAAATGATCCTATTTTCAGTCTTTAAGGGTTTAAAATTTGAACAGATTTAACCTATTAATAAGAAAAAAAATATATTTTAGTTTAACGTTTGAACAGATTTGAAGGTTTGGACCTGTAAAATAGGAAAAAAATTTACTCGCTCGCTTCGCTCGCTCGTGTATGGCTTAAAAAACCTATTATAAAATTTAGTACTGACGTTTAGTTTTACACTATAGATATTTGTATTTTTCCGAATTACACAGGTTAAGGTTTAAAGCTTAAACAGGTAAAAATGATACAAAAAATAATAATCTAATGTGCCCAGGGCCTCTAATAGGTTAAAGACGGCCCTGGTTATTTAATGTACTTGTAGTCGTTTTATTTTCTTGAACCCCCCCCGAAACTAAAACCTGGCTACGCCCATGGTATATAGAAGAATCTTAAATCTGTACTAGCTTTTTCTCGTGGCTCCGCGCTGTTTTTAGGATAATATGTAGCCTATGTTTTCATCATGAACCTCAAATCTCGTATTTAAAGTAGACTTAATTTTACTTTGTTTGGATTGAAAGTGAAGCGACATGTTATCATAAACGGATTTTATGTCGTTTCGACCAATCAGAGCGCGTTTCACGTTGGTTTAACGTTTATAAAAACACCGTTTGAGAATTTTAGCGTTTCGGGACTTGATTATCATTGTATTAATGCAGGTTTTATTTAGCGGAATTGCCCCTCAGAGCCTAGCCTAGATACCATAACAAATTTCATCAAAATCCATTGAGTAGTTTTTGCGTGAAAGAGTCAAACATCCATCCATGTATGTATCCTCACAAACTTTCACATAATTTATAACAGTAGTAGTATTATTGATTAATCTTAGATATATACGTGCACTGTGAAAGACAAGAAACTATTTTTTTAAATTAGTACATTGACAACTGCTCTGTGTTACATTTTATTAAATATTGTAAAAGACAAGGTATAATTTTTCACTTTGAACTATATAATGGTTCCTTTATATTTTTGGTAAAAAAAACATAATATGTAAATGTCAGTGACAAACGTCAACATGTACAGTGCCACCAACTTATCTGTTCAGTAGCCGGGGTCAGTAGTGTCGCGTTTAGTGTTGCTAAATCGCGCATCACTTTTTAGTGGTTTCGGCATGATAATGATACTTATAACAATAAAATAAGACTTAAAACACATAGAGCACTCGCACCTTCAAAAACTGACAGCGAATGACATTTCACAAAATGGCAGCTGTAGTTCCAATTTTGTCTACTGAACAGATAAGTTGGTCGCACTGTAACAAAATTGTATTCTATCAACACACGGTAGTCTATGTAATTTATCTAAAGTAGTGTGTTTTTGTTATTTTTATTAATTTCATGTATTTTTAAGCATTATTTAAAAAAAAAGATGTGTGGCACTCGGGGATCGCCGCGGTAAAGCTATTGCATAAAATATAAATACAATAATAGTATAGCATTTTTTCCATTCCATTTAGCGTTGTACTTTAAAATAAAATACATATTATTTAAAAGTACAACGCCATCTACCAATCGAGTACTTCATTATCTTCAGCAATGTGTAGGGAACGTACATACGTCGTAGTTTAAGCTTGAACACATAGACGGCGAAACTAGTAATTTAAATAACACATAGCTCACGTTACACTAGACGGATAACGATTCAGTACCAGCGGCTCGATTAGACCAAATTAATCAGACCTCCACCCCAGCTCAGTTTTTTTTTTTCGCTACGGAATTTCTTGATTCGGTCGCTGCACTCAAAGCCCGCGATAAAATCTATGCAATAGCTTAAAATTTAACTTTCTGCACAATATTAGCTGCCTCCACATAAACTGTGCCAAATATCATACTCCTCCGATCGCACAACTGTCGTAAACTGTATCGAAAGTTTTTGCTTCACGCATTAATTCACTTATTTGACGATATTCCATTAATAATACGAACTGTCTGACTTTGGAAAGGTGGATTGGAGCAACATGTTCGCTACGGCATAAATATCGAATGATGTTAGCAAGAGTTTGAAGAGAAGTCACCTGTCTTATAACTTTGATTATACCGATTTGATTCGGTCCAACTTCGTGAATTGTATATATGTGGTGTCTGGTGGGATTTCGTGGTATTGTGTAATATAAAATCCTGCATTGCTTTAGGTAGTATTGAAAATTTTGTTGTATTATAAATGGAAAAGATTGTATGAATGTGTGTGTTTGCTCTTTTAAACGCAGAAAGTATTGGACGCATTTGAATAATAAGCTACTTTTTATACCGTAAAATAAGGAAGATGCACACTTCCGTGGTTAAGGCGTAATTTATTTTTTCGCGAACAAAGTCGGGGATATTCGCAAAAATTTTGACGACAATTTCCGAATGATTGTAATACATTATTAAGCAACTTTTCCGACGTATCAGAGAAGGACAAATCATTGTATATCTTATTCAAAGCTTATACAGCGTTTATTAGTAAGGGGGATAGCCCTTACTAATAAACGCTGTATAAGCTTTCAATAGTTACACATTGTTTTGTCTCCTTCTATCGAATTAAAAATGTCACTTGTGTGACGCGAATAAAACAATAATATAACTATTCAAAGCTTATACAGCGTTTATTAGAAGGGTTGATATAAATATTTTTATTTATACATTAAAATAATTAATTATATATTAAATTCTAGCGTAATATCGATTTTTAATACACTTGTCAAGGTATGTACTTACATTTCACAAATTTTAATTAATTTTAGACTTGTCCTCCACGGATTTTTAGCGCAAATTTGAACGTAAATAAAAAGCAAACGAAGAATGAAAATAAAAAAGCAAGCACATACCTACACAGTTTGATTATTCAGCAATTGAGATAACTTTAATTCCGACAAAATATTATATTTTCATAAAACACTAACAGCTGAGTGTCGATTTGCGTAATTTGAGGACGCCTTTTCTAAAATACTTTACAAAGTAATACACACTCAATACACATAAAAGTATCACTATATTTTTATGTCTCGTTTTTTCATCGATGTTAGATGAAATAACAAGCATTTTCCCCGCGCACCGCACTGAGTTCGAGCCGTTGACTAGCGCACACTTACGTACAGTTTTACGAAAATTATGCAAATGGAGGAGTATGAAATGTAGTACACTAAAAGTTTATGTAGAGGAAGATGTGCAAAAATATTTTTTTTTATAATGCTTAGAAATATATAAAATTATCAAAATATGGTTACAAACACTACCTCACATTACCGCGTGTTTGTATCTAAGGTGCCAACAGGAGGTTTGAAATAATTGTCAATATTTCTTTCACATTCCATATAATATAACATTTACATAATACTCGTATTCTTTTTATTGCGTCACTAAAAGAGAAAAAAAAAACCTAAAAAGTTGAAACTTTAAAACTAAGTACTAACTAACTCTAGTAGAAATGAATGAACATTTGAATAACATCAATTTATCGTACCAACTCTTAAATATTTTATTTTATTCTACAATCAGCGCGAAAAGCGGCGCCATTTTCATATCTTTTGTGATTCTCGTTCGCGCCGTTTCACTCAACGCTCTCAACATTAACAAGTTCTCTTAATATTTCTAATTTGTGGACGATCCCCGAGTTAATGCAGCGCGAAGAATGATTTTAGTCACGGACGATTGAGTTTCATTACACTGATACTGTTACTAATTAATTTGTAATTGTTTATTAGACTAAGAAGTTCATTTACTGGTTTTGAAATGAACTACACGTGTATCGTATGTTGCAGTTATTAGGGTTTTTGTGAAAGAAGACCAACAAACGATTTTATTGGCAACAGCAAACCTGTTTGACAAACATAACCTCAAAAATCTGTCCAGTACTCGTTATTTAAAAAATCCGGAATTAAGTGGTGCCAAATGGACATGAACAAACTTCTCGGTGACAGCATCTACGGAAAAAGATACGTACCTAAGTAACGTTTGCTGTTTATTTAATATTCCGTTAAAATCACGCGGATAGCCCTTGTTTAGAAGATCAAAATACATTTAGTAATTTGATATTGGCTTGGGCAATGTTAGGCAGTAATTTATTTATTTATTTATTTATTTATACTTTTTGCACGTTGTACAATGGCGGACTTAATGCCAAAAGGCATTTTCTACCAGTCAACCATAGGGTGATGCAGAGACAGAATAAAAGAAAAGGTGCTTAACTTAAATAAGATAAATTCAAAAACGCCAAGAGAAATGAACTAAGAGAATAAAACACTAACTATTACCAAATATAGAAACAAAAATTTAGCAATATTATATATACATATTATACATAATAATATATACATAATACTATATACATATTAATGCAAAATAAACTATATGCTCATTAAAAATAATAAAGATAATAGTAATTTTAATATATAATATACAATAACATTAATATATAATAATAATAATATAATATTATAATGATTAGGATTCTGCCAAGATACCCAAGTAAAATTGTCGGACCCTCCGCTTAAACGTTTCTTTGGTTGTAGTCATTCTGATTTCGAGAGGTAGAGAATTCCATAGAAGAATGGCTTGTATGTGGAATGATGAATGGACAAGACTGGAGGTGTGTGGAGGACAGAGGAGAAGGGCATTGTTTGAAGAGCGGAGAGTTCTGTCATGACTATTGCATAGGTATTGGAAATTAGATGTTATGTAAGTAGGGGAATTGGGGGAATGGAGGAAAGAGTAAAGCATACACAGGGCCCGGAGTGAACGACGTTGGCGTATGGGTAACCAGTGCAGCTTGGAACGGAAGATGGATACATGGTCGTATTTCCGAAGATTATAAATAAATCTGATGCAGTTGTTTAGGAGACGGTCATATTTATCAAGTTTATCTGCGTTGAGGTCGAGATAACACACATCACCATAGTCGATGGTAGGCAATATAAGGGACTGTACCAGTAAAGCTTTAACATTTGACGGTAGGAAATTTTTGAGACGATATAGTGACCGTAATGTGCCAATAACTTTCTGACTCACGTAAGCTGTCTGTCCTTGCCAATCAAGAGTGGAGTCGATGTGCAATCCCAGATTTCTAACACAGGAGCTGAACTTAATAATAGACCCGTCAAACATCACAGATGAGAGAGAGTCTAAATCGACCTTGGACAAAAATCGCGGACTACCCAACAAGATCGCCTGGCATTTACTTGGGTTTACTGACAATCCGAAGCTGTTACACCAGTCCCTGATGGAATTGAGATCTGTGTTTACCTCATCAATTGCCCCCGATAAACGCTCCACTCGTGCTTGGCTATAGAGCTGAAAATCGTCTGCATACAAATGATAGGTACATCGAAGTCTGGAAGTAACAAGATTAATAAATATTGAGAAGAGAAGAGGAGAAAGAATACCGCCTTGAGGTACACCAGTGTGAAGATGTCGCCACGTTGAGCAGGACTGATCCATGCGCACTGACTGCTGTCGCCCATGAAGGTACGATGAGATCCAATTTAGCGCTTCATGAGAGATCGCAAGACTAGAGAGTGTCGCTAATAGGATTTCATGATTTACATTGTTAAACGCATTCGAGAAATCTATTAAGACTAAAACAGTTATTTTAGAATTCTCAATGCCCTGTCTCACGTCATTGGTCACCTTTAATAATGCAGAGGTGGTGCTATGCCCAGGTCTGAAACCTGATTGCAGTGGGGATAAAAAATCATTTTGGTGAACAAATCTGGACAGTTGCTTATAAGCACAGGCCTCGAGTACCTTGCTTAGGTAAGGCAGGATGGAAATGGGACGAAAATGGGAAGGATTAGTGGGGTTGCTGATTTTAGGCAGGGGGCGCACGTAGGCTTTACGCCACTGATCTGGGAATTCGGACGATAGGAAGGAAAAGTTTACGATGTGCGTTATGACGGGTAAAATTTGTTCTTTGATCATAGTGATCATTTGTCGACTGATTCCGTCACTACCTACGGCCTTAGATACTATGGCATTTATCGTCTTATTGATCTCGTCTGTTGTAATTGGTGAAAATTTAAAAGGTACTACGTTATGAGGTCGTGATAAACTATTTAAGTTGCAAATGGTTTGACATTTGGTTTCATCGTCAAGTGTGGTAGTTGCGGTAAAGTGTGTGTTGATATCTTCCAGGCTAATTGTCCTCGGAAATTCCGCTTGACGTGACTTACCTATGCCAAAGGATTCTAAGAGTTTCCAGGTGAGAAAAGGTGAAGAAGATGAAATATTTTCGCGGAAATGGCGACGTTTTGCGTTCCTTATCACCTGGTTGCAGCGATTTCTGGCTATTTTAAAGTTTGACCAATTGGACTCACTACGCTCCCTCCTAAATTTGCGAAACAAGCGATCCCTACGCCTCATCATTGTCCGGATATCGTCAGTCAACCAAGGTGCAGGTGGATGCTTCAATTTCACTTTCTTGTTAGGTGCGTGTGTATTATACAGTTGCGTGATATTGTCATTAAAAGTATTAACCTTATCATCAATAGAGACAGCATCCACCAGTGGTTTCCAATCAATATTCCCTGCATCAGTGCGTAACTTATCTGTATCAACACTCTTAAAACAACGTCTGTATAATATCCTAGGAGTTGGTCTGGGAGGCTTTAGTGTGTATGAGAGGTAAATGAGGTCATGATGGGAGAAACCAGGGGCGGGAAGCTGCCCATGGGCATGGACAAGGGAAGAATCGGCAATGAGAATTCGATCAAGCCAGGTATCTACACTATTGATATTGTGATGAGTAGGTTGGAGAGGTAGAAGGTGAAGGCCAGCTGATCCAATCAAGTTATTAAGTTTAGTCGAACGGGGGGAGGTGTGGTTGGAGAGGTCTGTATTAAAATCGCCCATGATGACGTGGTGTACATACTCTGAACTCAATGAGTCTAGGACCGTTTCCAAATCAGAAAAGTAATCAGTAGAGGGAGGGCAATACACTACTCCTAAGGCCAGTTTAATTCCTTTGACGAAAACCTCTAGAAATATATATTCGGCCGTAGCAAATTGTTGAGCAGGAGAGGAGGCTATAATTTTATAGGCAAAGTCACTACGAAGATAGATTGCCACTCCCCCGCCACGTCTATCAATTCGGTCATTACGGATTAAAACGAAACCAGGCAACGAGTAAGAGGTGGACAGGAGGTTAGGTTTGAGCCAGCTCTCAGAAATCAGAATAGCGTGAATGTTATTTCCAGAAAACGTTTCCAAAAAATCACTGTAATGACTTGGTATGCTTTGTGCGTTAATGTGACAAACATTTAAAGTAGCGTTATTTTGTATGTTGAAATATTGAGCTAAGGTTTCACCCAAAGTGTTACTTACAGAGTTGAAACTATCATCCAAACTAATCCCAGTAGAATCAGTGGCAGAATAAAAAGAATCATCATCAGATATAGACATACTTAAAATATTATAAGATATTAATAATTTATATTATATAATTATACAATATTGAATATATACATTAGATATTTATTATATTATGTTTTATAACTACCTTAAAACTTGATTTTGTTACTCTGCACCACCCGCCAACCGACTTTTACAAAATAAAATGAAAGCCTGAACGACAAACAATATTAAGGACACTAATTAACGTATGAAACAAATAACACTGATTTAATACATAGTTTTATCATATTGTGTAGTTAAGACATAAAGATTGAAAAAATAAACAATAAGACCGAACACAGCATATTTCTGTAAGGTTATGCCGAGTACATAAAAAAAAATGTTTCGAATGTCAGTTGTCAGACTGACAGTGAAAGTTTGACACTTGTATACTTGAAAGTTTTGCAAAATACTTTTTAGAATAAAAATAAATAAGTAGGTATGTAAATGCGGTACAATTTTACAAACAAGTTAACAAAAGACAAAAACAACAATGCTGTGACCGAAATATGAAACATACAGTGGGACAATTTTAAAATATGCTAAAGGACAAGACGCTTAACATCACAATCATATCTACACAAACTTACACCATAATTATGAAAAATATTATTATGAACTTCAAGTTAAGCCGAGGAAAATGTACCTGAGGATGCACTTGGGTAATTCGACATAAGAGATTGGAGTTCATCTGTGGACATCACCTTATGCCGCTTCCCATCTGAGGTCTTGATAGAAATAACACCATCCTGCGTCCAGCAAGCCTTAACACCAAAGTGCATCCGTGCCGTGTTGAACAGTGCCTGGCGAGTCCTAGTCATGAACTCTTTTACTGAAGTTGAAGTTCCTTTTAGTTTGGTTTTGGCCCTCCAAATTGCAGCCTTAGTGTCATATTCAGCGAGCTTGACCAGAATAGGACGGGTTTTGTTTGGGACTGTGGTACCCAGCCGATGACAAAACTTAATGGATGCTCTAGTAATGTTCTGTAAGCCTAGTTTGTGGTTTATTGTATTCAGGAGAATACGGCTGTCCCATTTCAAAACCTAGTAAGGGACATTTATTAAAAAAATCATCTTACTACAAAATCATGTCTGCTTTTATTCTCCTTACAATATACAAAAACACCAGCGTTGGTATCTCACAAAAAATAGGAGATTTATAACAGTCCATACCTAGTAAGTACACTATTCACAGGCCCCTGACCACTTCAAAATCTAGTAAGTTACATTAACCACTTCAAAACCCAGTAACTCTTTGCGACTTACTAGGTATTCATGTGGTCGATGCGCCTTACTGTGTTTTGAAAATCAAGGATGTATGCGATGTGTTAGAAAGGGACACAGCAAGTCACAACAAGAGGCGGCACGCTTTCAGCTGCTGCAGCTGGTCTCAGTTCAGTTATGGTGTCTACAGACACACGAATTTGGTACGGAGCGGTACAGCGGATCTGGTACGCTCCGTACCAGATCCGAGCGTGTGTAGGGCAGTCCGGCGAACATAAGAAGAAGGCGAAGAGTTCACCGTTGTCCGCATCAGATCTGGACGTACGCTCCGTACCATATCCGTGCGTGTGTAGAGCAGTCCGGTGGTTGGGCCGTACAACGGTATCAGTGTTGCCAACTTAGGGATGTACCCTCGAAAATTAGGGAAAATATGTACGGGGGTTTACTAGGGGAAGGGATGTTTAGAGTTTACTCCTTATGAATCAATTTGTATGTAATAATAAAAATTATTTTAATGTGTGTATATAGCCAGGGATATGAAAATGTATTGGTAGTGAAATCAGATTAAGACAAGTTAGTTTTATGTTATTCACGCGTACCTCTTTATGTTAAACACATAACCTTTCTTTCTAGCTTATTATCTCTTAGACCTGTCAATGGTATAAGTAATCAGGGGTAAAATTTGGGGAGAAATATTTTTTAAAGTGTTGGTATCACTGCCCGTTATCATTGAATTGCGGGAATCATCGTCGTCGTTTAAAAACCGCACTGTAAATAGAACTCTGTGCTAATGTAATAGAGCATAAAATCGAAAACATGAGTGTCGAGCGTTTCGCTCCACTGCACCGTACCAAATCAGTGCGTGTGTAGCGACACCGAATTTGGTCTCCGGATATGGTTCGCTGTACGCTCCGTACCAAATTCGTGTGTCTGTAGATAGCATTACGGGCGACGCGCGGCTAAGTAAGGTTTTGGGCCAGTTCTATGTACACTACATAGGTAAATAGGAAAAAAATATGAGAATATCATAAAAATACGAAAAAAATTATTTGAAGAAGGGTACATGCGTACAAAAATGATTATTTGAAGAGTTTTTTATTGCGAGAACACTATTTTTAGGGCGGCAATGACAGTTGTTTTGACTTGACTTTTGACGAAGTAGACAGTTTTACGAAGAGACGTCGTCGTGAATGTCATACGTCTTTCTTTGTCAAAAGTCATGTCATTGACAAAATGACATTCTTTAGTTAATTCTGATCTGATCCGCCATGTTTTATTTTACTTTGTGTTGCTCTCCTTGACGAAGTTAATTTAAATGTACATGAAAACGAAGTGAAATTAAACAAAATAAAGAATAGGAAACGGTTACTATATTATGTAGCTATATTTACATATACTGTACGTAGGGCTGGCCCAGGCCTCATACATTTCTTGAACATCTCTTTTAAATTTGTAACTCTTTTTTACTCAATAAACTTTTGTTAAAATTTAAATATGATTTTAATTACATATCCTTAGTATAGCCAAATAAAAGAGGTCAGGCCGCTGTAAAACTTCGCCAAATCATATAACAGTTAATAGTCATAATAATGGAAAATGACTAGATAACAGGAAGAAGAGAATCTTACTTACTAGAATTTAATTTTTGGGAATTAAAAATACATCATACCAAAAACCATATCAAAACCTAGCAAGTGCTCATACTATGTTTTGAATCAGGTTTTTACATGGTCTTTTAAATCACCTGTCAGTTTTCAAAGTTAGTAAGGGGTTTAAAATATGTAATTTACATAAATATAAAAATATGAGTAACACATGTTGTAAAGCATCTAGTGCTTTATGCAATCAATAGATTTTTTTTTAATTAATATGAAAACTTTTCAATGGCTGGCCATTTTTTCGTTTACGCGCTCTCCTGTAAAATTTCCTTTAGACCCGTTACTAGGTTTTGAAATGGGACAGCCGAATAGTTATGCAGTTCTCACCGTTTTGTTCGGGTATCCCAGAAAAAATTAGAGTCTTTCTGCGCGATCTAGTCTCAATAACATCCACAGCCCTAGAACATTCGGTTATCTGTTTTCGGACGAGCGCCAGTATCGAGAAGGTTATGTCGCGAAAAGTACGGAATTCTTCTGCAACCTTGGCAACGGTGTCTTTAGCGGAGCCACATTGTAATTGGGCTTGAAGTTCTTCCATCTTCTTTGTAACTAATTCTTCAAGATTCTGCTGGGCTCTCTGAATTTCCAACAATTGCGACATCTTCAAAGTTCAAGTGATTTTAAAGAAATCAGTGTTATACAATGCCAAGTAAGTCAGCTGGCAGGTGGCTTCTTAAATGTGTAAAAGTGCTTCACATAGATTTATACAAGTAATAAACCTCCATAAACTGTATGTATTGCACACAAGTATTATATAATATTGTAAATATTTTCGGTAAAAATAATTATTTATTGCAGTTATTTTTTAAATATGTGTTTCCACTTTTTTTGCAGTAATTCGCTGAACAAACCACCTACATCTTTGCACACTTGTTCTGAACCGACGAACACTTGTGCTAACCCTAGTAGCATTCGTCACTTACTACTAGCTTCTACTCGCAGTTTCACCCGCGCGGAATTTACATTGTTTTGAACCTTAATTGTTCCTGCGAGAAAAAGTAGCTTATGTATTAATCCAGGACCTCATCTATCTACCTTCCAAATTTCATCCAAATCCGTTTAGTCGTTAAGGCATAAAAGCGTAACAAACATCCAAATATCCATCCATCTATATCATCCGTTATACTATTTATAAACTCAAGAACGGCTGAACCGATTTGACTGAAAATTGGTGGGGAGGTAACTTAGAACCAGGAGACGGACATAGGATACTTTATATCAGTAAATGAATTTGGGGTTCCACAAGGCTCGATTTTAGGGCCTTTGCTATTCTTACTATATATTAATGACATTCCAATAAAGACTAATTATAAATTGACATTATTTGCAGACGACATATCAATCCTATTTAAATATAATAATAAAACAGACGTGAATAAAATCGAAACTGACATTGTCAATTTAATACTTGAACGTATAATTCAATGGCTTACTTCTTATAATCTGAAAATCAATATTTATAAAACTAGATATTATATACAATTAAGAAACTACAATAAAAACCTTTACAACTTAAATTAGGATATAAAGATGAAATTATAAATCAAGTAGATGAGAATTTAGTTTAAGGTATAAAAATTGATAAATACCTATTGTAATTGGCATGCACACATAGAAAAAATATGTTCTAAACTAAACAGATTCGTATTTGTCTTACGTAGACTAGCGTGGACAGTAAGTGTTCAGACTGCAATTATGGCCTATCACGGCTATGTTTCGTCAGTCCTGCGCTATGGACTCGTAATATGGGGAAATTCCACACACATAGATAAAGCCTTATTGTACAAAAAAATGTCTCCGTGCCATAGCTAAAGTTTCACCATATCAATCGTGTAAGCCTATATTTAAACAATATGGTAAATTGAGTTTAACAAGTATGTACATTATGGAAATTTTTAAATTTGTAATTGATAACAATCACATTTTCACACAATTAGTTGGTAAGATACCTACAAAATATTTCAGGAACTCAAATAGACTAATCATAGACATAACACCAAAAACAACTTTATTCTGAAATAATGCATACGCATTGTGTGTAAAAATTTATAAAAAGATCCCTGCACATACAAAATCACTATCATAAAAACACTCCATAAGAAATTAAAAAAAATGTTAATAGAGAAATCTTACTATAATGTTAAAGACTTTTTAAATGACTACTATGAGATTAAGTATTTTTATATGACATATAATTTTGCTGAATTTGTATATGAAATTATTGAATAAATATTGTACTTTTACATTTTATCATAAAGTTTTATGTCTTTGGACTTATATAAGCACTTTTTTAACATTTCTATTATTTTTAAACCATTTAACTCTATTGTGGTATTTATTATGTTTGACATTTTATTACATCATTTATTTGCTTGACATTTATTATGTAGAAAAATATTTATTATCATGGTATTTTGATATTCTTCTAACATAAAAAACTTAATTTGTTTTGACTAATGAATGATGATAATAATACTTTTTTATTGTTAAAATGAACCTATAAGTAATAATAAATTAATTGTGGACTAGTTAATATAAGTATTTGGACGTCGTTAATGCGACAAAATATGCGGTCTACTATAAAAGTTGTAACACCTATTGTAACTATATTTTTACCAAATAAACATCATTTCATTTCATTTCACTGGTTAAGTGGGTTGAACGCCTTGCGCTGTTTGTCCACCGCCACCATCATCGGGACGTCACTGAGAATGAGATTATTTCTTGCCGAGATTATGTGACGTGACGGCGATCGTTTGTCCACCGCGCCGATCTCAGTGGTTCATTTAGTTTGTTATTCCCGTGTGTCTTACATTAATATTATGTACCTACTGAGTACTGATTACAGAGTATTTATGCCATACATTTATTCGAAAAATTTTATCATTGGACTCATCCTTAGTTTTAACTTTTATCCCATATACGTTATATTAACTTTCGTTAAGTTCTATTAATGAATAAATGGCGTATTTAAATTTCTTGGCCATTTTTATCTTGTTATATTCTCGGTGACGTCCCGGTGACGGGGTGGTGTACACGTTTATACGTGTTATGTATTATCGCTACTTAACCCGTCACAATCTCGGACCGATTTCTAGCGGTAGCGCCGAACTAAGCTATACATATATTGGCGCCCATTGTACCGGCGCTTAGCGATTGGCATGCGGTGGACAAACAGCCATAGTAAATGTATGTATCGCTAAATCGGCGCCGTCATCTCTTTATCGGTGACGTCCCGGTGACAGTGCGGTGGACAAATGGTCTTATTCACCGTTCAGGCTGCAATCCAGCTGCCCTATTACCTAATTTTATGGACTTCAAGTGACAACTGGGAATGGTCTTCATAATCTCGGACCAACGGACTGATTTCTAGCGGCAGCGCTGAATTAAGCTATATATCGGCGCCCGCTATGACGGCGCTCCGGTGATGGGCTTACGGTGGACAAACGGCCATAGTAAATGTAATAATTATGTATCGCTAAATCGGCGCCGTCATCTCTTTCTCGGTGACGTCCCGGTGACGGTGCGGTTGATAAATGGTCTTACTCACTATTCAGGCTGCAATCCAGCTGCCCTATTACCTAACTTTTTAAAACACGATTTAAAAAGTTCTTTTGCCGAATTTTGACATTTCAACTTTTAAAATTGTGTTTTAAAAAGTTCAAAATTCATAATGAAGACCATTCCCAGTTGTCACTTGAAGTCCATAAAAATAGGGAATAGGGCAGCAACACCTATGTACCTACGTAATTGTCATTATTGAAACTAATGGCCGTCATTAGTATCAATAATGTCAATCCTACTACTATTATAAATGTGATAGTTTGTGAGGATGGATGGATGGATGAATGATTGTTACTCTTTCACGCTAAAACTACTGAACGAATTTCGATTAAATTTAGTAGTTGAGGCTCTGAATTTAAATTATATTATTAAAACATAGGCTACTTCTTTATATTCTTATTCCCGTGGGATACTATATTTATGCGGGCCACGGGAAAAAACTAGTTATTTTAACGATATCATAAAAAGATAAGATTTAGGTACTACTATAATAGATACCGTATTTTATATAATATAATAACATTGAATGCAAAGTTGTAAATTTAAAAATTTAAACAGATAATTCAATTTTATTACTTTGTATGGTGACCCACCACTGGTTAATTACTGCCCATGGTCACAGAATAAATATTAGTCTAACAAGCATGGTAGAGCGTGTTGATACTAAGTTCTATCACAGATGGCGCTGGCTGCCGGCTACATCGCGCTATCGGTGGCGCGCCTCATAATTTACAAGTAAAGCGTTGTACGCTTGTGTAATTATGTATTTAATTAAATAATGTATTACAATCATTATAATTTTTGACACGGTGCTTGTGTTAAGCACCCGTGACAAAACTGCTGTTAGTTTATAGTTTTAAGTTTTAACCTGAGGAGAGAGAATATACCTTGAACTTTGAAATTTGAATTATTATTTTTAAATAAAAAATTAAACCAACTTCCAACAAGTAAAAATACACAAAAAGGTTTGAAATAAAACTTATTTTCTAAATAAGTCCCCTTTTAAATTCGGCTAAGATTTTAACTATTTCTCTACAAAATCTGCTTATTTTGAAGTCGATACCAGCCCAAATAATATTTTATAGAACTCACGTTCAAATTTGCTGTCGTCGGTATATACATATACCGATTCACTATCACTAATGTAAATGTTATATATACATTAGTGACATCGACTCTTGAGGTTCATAATAATTAATATATAATAATATAATATATCTATGGACGCTTCACACCACGTCAATCTGATCCCGTGGTAAGTTCTCGAAGAACTTGTGTTACGGGTACCAGACAGCGGAAATATATTTAATAATTTTATACTATACACATATTTAAGATTTTTATTATATTATACACATATTTAATACACATCCATGACCCAGGAACACAGCAAAACTTTTTGTTCCTTCGGCGGGATTTGAACCCGCGACCTCCGGCTTGAGCACCAACACACTCAACCAACTGAGCCACAGAGGTCGGTTTGGAAAGCAATTATTGAGTGCCACAAAAACTTATGTAAACACTTAACTGAGTTTAGCCTCGACTATCAATAATTTATTCTATTGTATTTTACTCAGAAAACTTACAGCTTACAGCTAATTACAATTAGGTTATGCTACCAAAAATTTTTGGTAGCATATGCTTATGTTACTTCAGGAAAAGTTTAAATCACTATATGTGTCCATATAAATTTCGAGGAGTTTCCTCGATTCCACATGGATCCCATCATCAAGTTTCCACGTGCGCTAGTCAACGGCTCGAACTCAGTGCTGCGCGCGGGGAAAATGCTTCTTATTTCACCTAATATTGGGGAAAAAATGATATACCCATAAAATAGTAATCTATACTTATAAGAGAAGCTATACTGCACACATTTATGCAGCTGTGTTAAGTATTTTAGAAAAGGCGTCTTCAAATTACGCAAATCGACACTCAGCTGTTGGTGTTTTATGAAAAAACTATATAATATTTTTGTCTGAAGTAAAATTATCTCAATTGCTGAATAATTGAATCGTGTCGGTATTTTCTTGCTTTTTTATTATCATTCTTCATTTAATTTTTATTTACGTTCAAAGTTGCGCTAAAAATGCGATGTTTGGAGGCTATTATCTTCTACACTAATCTGAATTTCAGAAATATAAGCAAATACCGACCTAGATAAGTGTCATAAAAATGGATATTACGCTAGAACTTCGGTCTAAAATGTTTGACTTTGGAGTAAATCACCAACAGCGTTTGTATGGAGAAATGACCGACTAGCGCAGCCTTAGTGACTAAAACACCAATACCCTTTACAACAACAAAAGAAATATACACTTTATGTATGTAAACCTAATTGTAATTAGCTGTAAGTTGTAAGTTTTCTGAGTAAAATAAAATATAATAATTATTGATAGTCGAGGCTAAACTCAGATAAGTGTGGGACCCTTTACATAATATAAGTTTTTGTGGCACTCAATAATTCCTTTCCAAATTATTATGAACCTCAAGAGTCGAGGTCACTAATGTATATAACATTTACATTAGTGATAGTGAATCGGTATATGTATATACCGACGACAGCAAAATTGAACGTGAGTTCTATAAAATATTGTTTGGGCTGGTATCGACTTCAAAATAAGAAGATTTAGTAGAGAAATAGTTAAAATCTTAGCTGAATTTAAAAGGGGACTTATTTAGAAACTATGTTTTATTTCAAAAATTCAAACCTTTTTGTGTATTTTTACTTTGGAAGTTGGTTTAATTTTTTATTTATAATAATTCAAATTTCAAAGTTCAAGGTATATTCTCTCTCCTCAGGTAACAACTAGAGATGTGTAGGTACTGTGAGTAATGTATTACGCGTAATATAGCACGACCGCGTACTGAAGCAGTAGGTACGCATTACCCGACAAAATTTAGCATGACGTATGACATTAAACATGGCATGCCCCGGCGCGCGGCATGCTCTACGATCGGCGCGGCCTGCCTTGTTCTGATAGTACTCGGGTGTCCGTCGGATAATATCGGTAAGGTTCGAGTACAAGTGACGAGGAGTCTAGTCCGCCTGACGGGATACTGTCTCCGTCACACGGATTTGTTTCCTATATACATAAAATATACCTAATTAGCTACATGCCTGTTGCGTAATTTTATGAAGTTGCGGTGGTCCTCCGTCCCTGAATATTGCCAGTCCTAAGCCTGGAAACTCTTTTTGTAATTTTCTAGTATCTCATAATCAGGGTTAAGTAACTATGAAGGGAAATCAACTTTGTCAAAAATAAAGACTATATTATAATAATAATAAAAGGCCTACTTATTACACAGAACATTCAGTACAATCACAGGCATACGACATATGTAATAGCAGGCCGTTCGTATAGCGCGTCATGTCAGGTCATGTTTAGTGTTCTGCGTACTGATAGCATGCCATATGACGCGATGCGGAATGTCATGCTATATAGCATTACACTACAGGGTACTGTTTTGAGCATGTCTAGTAACAACTATAAACTCACAGCAATTTTATCACGGGTGCTTAGAACAAGCACCGTGTCAAAAATTATATTCATTATAATACATTATTTAATTAAATATATAAAACAAGCGTACAACGCTTTACTTGTAAATTATGAGGCGCGCCACCGATAGCGCGATGTAGCCGGCAGCCAGCGCCATCTGTGATAGAACTTAGTATCAACACGCTCTACCATGGTTGTTAGACTAATATTTATTCTGTGACCATGGGTAGTAATTAACCAGTGGTGGGTAAACTTAACAATCACCATACAAAGTAATAAAATTGAAGTATCTGTTTAAATTTCAAATTTACAACTTTGCATTCAGTGTATTATATTATATAAAATACGGTATCTATTATAGTAGTACCTAAATCTTATATTTTTATGATATCGTTAAAATAACTAGTTCTTTCTCGTGGCTTCGCCCGCCCGTTTATGTGTAGTTTACTATTAAATACATTTAAAAAATTCCAAAAAAATATTTTTTTTTGTGACACTGGTAAACAAAACCTACATCATTAGTTTACTCACATCAAAAACATTCATTATCGTAAGGTAAATACGCTAAATGTCGGCCACTTACGGATTTTCTCACTTTAGATCGCTCCGGATCCATCAGTTTGCAACGAAAGGATAGCTTGTTATACGATTTTAGACAGGTTGATAAATCTATTTTATATTTATAGGCATATGGTTGACTTTTCTACTAAACGAAAGAAGTATAAAGGTTTAAATGCGTCGAGAACGAAAAAACCTTAACGTCGGCCGTTCACGGCCCAATGGTCGGTCGCGTTTTTCCCAAATGTCGGCCGGGCCTATTATAATATTAATAAATTATATTAATACATAATTCAATTTTGAGACAGCAAGTTTCATAAATAAATTGAAAAATGACTACCCAGTACCTACACAAACAATGAAAAATACAAAAGTAATCAGCCTGTAAGTAGCACTCGATTCTTAGGCTGGCCGACATTACGATCTTTAATATTTCCAAAGTCGGCCCCTGTTTCGTATAGCTTATTTCTCGAGATTCAGCTAATACCACCCCGGCCGGTATTTGGCGATTGAACGTAAAATAAATTTATTAACATAAAAGCGTTATAAATTTTACTATTAAGACAATGGAATTCGTAGTATTGGACTTTATAAAACAGACTGCATTTATCTTAAGTCGGCCCCGGCCGAGATTCCGATTTTCAGTCGAAACTGGTATTCTAATGGCGGCCCCCTATTTTTCCCTAAAACCAATACGCAAAACGTTGAAAAAACTATCTCAAAATATAGTAAAAATATCTTTTTAGTGATAGCAAAGCTAAAAATCAAAAAAAGAAATGTCTTATCGATGTAATATCAATCCCCGAATCGTCGGTATTCACAGCAAGTAAGCTGCTTTGACTACGAACTTCAATGCTTCAACGGCGCTATCGCTTCTGACGCTCAGTGTGCGAAGAGCAAGTGACGTAATCGTATAGTAATGGTTTGCACTTGAAGAGTATGAACTAAGCTTGCAATTTCAGTGGCAAAATTACCACTTAATTACCTTTTGAATGAATGCAAGCTGAAAATGTGCAGACGGCCGAGGATTGGAGGGGGGCCGACGTTTGGCGTATTTACCCTATGAACTTAAACGCACAAATATCGGAGATATTTACAAATATATTCCGGCGGCCATATACTTAATACACCTTAACCTACAAGTGACGTCATTTGTAGGTCGACTTTAGTATGGAGCATTTTTAGGAGACTCGCGAAATTTGTTAATACAAATCGTGATACCGTGTACCTTTGAAAATATTGACTTTTGATATACGGTTTCTTCTGAGAAGTTACTTATATTTAAGAGTAAGTACTATTCATTTATGCAATAAAAAAAAAAAAAAACAGTCCGATTGCCTATTGTCGTAAAACTGAACTGATTTTTTTGGTTCAAATGTTCATATAATACAATATGATGATGATGACTGTGTTCTGAGCCCAGGGGGGCAATTATGCTAAATAAAACCTGAATTAATATAATAACAATCAAGTCCCGACACGCTTACACTCTCAAAAGGTGTTTTTATGAACGTTAAATCAACGTGAAACGCGCTCTGATTGGTCGAAACGTCATAAAACCCGCTCATTGTAATATGTCGCTACACTTTCAATCCAAACAAAGTAAAATTGACTCTTTAAATTGTCTACTTTAAATACGAGAATTGAGGTTCAGATCAGCATCATCATGATGATGATCTGGGCTCGGAACACAGTCTCAGAGAAACTGATCATTGTGAGACCGTCGTATTACCAAGCACAGATAATTTAGGACCAGATACGGTTCTTCAAAGATACATATTCCGTTATATTGAATCTAAATTATCCAGTAATAATATTATATTTACTAGTTGATGCCCGCAACTTCGTTTGCATAGAACAAACGGAAACGGAACCCTATTTTTTTAAACGGAACCATAAAATAAAAGTAGCTTATGTTAGACATTATAACATCAGGTATCTGCCAGTGAAAGTCCCGTGGAAATCGGTCCAGCCGTTTCGGAGATTAGCCGGAACAAACAGACAGACAGACCGACAGACAGACGGACAGACAAAAATTTTAAAATTTGTATTTTATTGTACGTACCGAATATACTTTCATATGTACTAAGTGAAAAGCTGTTAATTTGAAATTAGAAACAGACACTTCATTTTTATTTATCTTTATAGATTATAGATTATAGATGTATAGATAAAATCTATTAAACTTTAATTCGTAATTTTACTAGCGCCACGCAAATTTATTTCTACAGGCACTTAGCTATAGAAATAAAAGAAAACATCACACTTTTTGCGTCACCTTATTTGATTATAAAGCTATTTACGATTCTACATACTTTATTACAGCAATAAAACGGAATCAACGTTATGGGATAGAAATAAGCTATACAAATTCCAGGACTAAGCGGATAGAAAATCATAGTCATTAGTCTCGTAATGCTATCAAAAGATAGAAGGGCACTTATCCTAGATCAAGCATTGATTGGATAGGGCCGGCGGCAAGCGCAAGCTCGCCACTTAGGGTTAAACTAGACATCCAAGTCTCGATTTATAATTTTGCAACAATGCTGCAGATGGAAGATTGAAAACTTTGTTTATTATGGGTTTAGGTGGTGTAAGAGGGGCACTCCATTTCTCTATCTAGGTTAAAAGAAACATAATATTACGTTTTGTATGATGGCACCAGCTATATTTTTCCTTGGACATTCTTGCCCCAGTATTCAGTGATACAATATATTTAAGATATTTTATACCGACTTCCAAAAAGAGGTTCTCAATCCAACTGCAGTATGTTTTCTATTGCATGTATGCAACGCAATTACTACGCCAGTTAAGAATCGATTTAAATTTTTTTACAAAGTATAATAAATGTTTAATTTGTTTTCTCCGCAGTGAGTGAGGAAGTAAAAGTTATAAATGTACTATTTGTATTTTCCATTCTCCAAACTTCCAGAGAAAATTTTCCACCTCATTCACTTTTGCAGTGGTAAATTGGTGTGAATAAATAACAAAATGCGCCCATTAGGCACTTATTTCTGAATAAATTTGCCATTAGACATGATAGAGCCGTTGAAATAATTTATAATATCGATAAGGTGTTGCACAAAAGAATAAACGTCGTTTGTTGAGAACAGGGTTACCAACATTACAATTTTTTGCATATCTCTCAAACTCTACTAGAGTAGGTACCTATATGAAAAATACCCACTTGAAACTCTATTGCTGTAGATCAATCTTAGGACTAAAAAAAGCAAATATTGTTTTGAAGTTCTCAGCACTTGCGTTTGAATTTTTTCTATGTTAGAATTCAGTAGTACTTTTCATATCTTCGTTTTTGACGTGATAACGTATTATAAATCGATGAACGTCGGTTTCACGTACAAAAATTGTCACGTTCCGCTCGAGTCAGGTTCCGCCTGAGTTACGTTCCGCCTGAGCCGAGTGTACAAGCGAGAGCGCGGAACAAGTGATAGAGAGACACGATTGGCCTAAGCGTTCGGCTTGTGATTACGTTATCACGTAAAATTATCGTCCGGTAACTGACTTAAGAGACAACCATTTTTTTAAGCCGTAAGTCCTTGAAGTCCAAGAGATGGTATGTACTAGGAACTTACTGGCAAGCGACAACCCTGGTGAGGCCGGCGCTGAAAGGAAAGGCAATTAGTAGGAGTGCAAATAGCGAAATATATTGTTGAGACTATAGTTACAAATTTGCATAGTAAGCGACCGAGGGCGGAATTCCGACGGCCCGCACTCACACGACGTACTGTCTATGAAAAAGTTAATGCTTCCTGTAGACTCTACGGGTACGTACTGTCTTTTTCGTAGACAGTACGTGTGTGGGTACAGTGTAGACTGTATGGTGCTGTGAACAACTGTCGTCTTCGTTTTTCAGTGTTTTAGAGTTCGGCTCTTGACTCCGCCGTTCATGGGTTCGATTCCCACGTTGGAACATAAAAAAGTAATGTTTTCAAGTCTGGTTAGGACAATGTAGGCTAATCATATTGTGATTGTCTGACAAGAAAAGATAGACATATCGGATGGGCATGTAAAAAGTCGATCCTGCGACTGATCTCTTGCCAGTCGTGTCGGTTATCCGTCTAGTGAGACGTTTCTCTGAAAACCCAGTGGGGTTTTAAGAGAAAAAGAAGAGAGTGAAAATGTAGCCTATGTTTTAATCCATCTCCAAAACTACTACCATATCAAATTTCAGTTTATTAGTTTTTGCGTGAGAGAATAACAAACATCAATCCATCCAAACATACATCCATCCTCATAATCTTTCATAGCTATACTAATCTATACTAATATTATAAAGAGGAAAACTTTGTTTGTATGTTTGTTTGTTTGTTTGTTTGTTTGTTTGTTTGTTTGTTTGTTTGTTTGTAATGAATAGGCTCAAAAAGTACTGGACGAATTTCAAAAATTCTTTCACCATTCGAAAGCTACATTACCTACGAGTAACATAGGCTATATTTTATTTTGGAAAAAAATAGGGTTCCGTAAGATATTTGGGTTTTTCGGACACAAAGTGTAAAAAAACAACCAGAAAAGTTACTTATTTTGCGTACGCTGCCTAAACTATAAAAGATAGAACCATATAATGTTCTAATTAATTGTAGATCTTATAAAAATCTACAAAAAAGTCCGCGACACACTATACCTATCTATGTCGTGTGAGGCACAACAACCATTTTCTTATTTAGAAATCTTGAATTTTTTTTGGACTACATTTAAACGCGTTTATTTTACTCATGCTATTAATCCTTATCAAAATAAATTATTTCATCACTAAGTACAGTTTATGTAGATAATATTTGGTCTTTGAATGATTAAAATTGGACGTTTGGTTTTGAAGTTATAGCGAAATTAAAATATTACGATTTCTGCTGCACGGCCCGTTGCGAAGTGGGCGACATTCTGTAGTATTAGTATCAGTATTGTACCCGTGCGGAGCCGGGGCGGGTCGCTAGTATATTATAATGAGGAAAAGTTTGTTTGCATTGAATAGGCTCCGAAACTACTGAACCGATTTTGATGAAATTTGTCACAGATGTAGAGTAGATCACGGGAAAGGACATAGCTACGTTTTGTCGCGGAAAAATGTACGGTTTCTGCGCGAAACTAGCACGAAGTCGCGGGCAACATCTAGTCTATACATATAAAAGGCAAAGCTCATTGACTGATGTATCAGCATAAGCACAGAACCTCAATTCTCGTATTTAAAGTAAACAATTAAAACAGTCAACTTCACTTTGTTTGGATTGAAAGTGTAGCGTCATGTTACCGTGAACGGATTTTATGCCGCTTCGACCAATCAGAGCGCGTTTCACGTTGGTTTAACGTTCATAAAAACACCTTTTGAGAGTGTAAGCATGTCGGGACTTGATTGTAATTGTATTAATGCAGGTTTTATTTAGCAGAATTGCCCCCCAGGCCAAACCCTTATGGCTAGAAATTAAAAAAAATTGCACACGTTTTCTCATATAAAGTAGGTATCTTCTAAGGAAAGATTTTTTAAAATTCTCCCCCAAGGGGGTAAAATAGAGGATGAAAATTTAAAACCTGATTTCACGCGGGCAAAGCCGCGGACAAGTAATGCTAGTATTTAATAATAGTAGGATTAAGAATTAAATTATATTTTTTAAAGCATAATACTTATACAAATAACACAATATTTTAATACCAAATGATCCGTTTGTCAAGAAATTATTTCTTATGGAATGTAAAGTTGTAATCTTTTTATTGCTTCATGCGATTGCTTTGCCTACAGTACCTCTCCGCCGTTATTTTTCACCCTGGCGCTTTAGACCCGATCTTTTGTCGTTGCGAAATTTTTCAAACATTTTAATTTAAGAAGTGTTACGTAATGGGCGCCTATTTTTCATCGTAAAGCGCTTAGTTTGATTTATTTTTCGGGAGTGATTTTATCAAGCTCTTCACGGTGTGTCTCCCTTCGAGGAATTCTTTTTTAATTAGTGTTTCATTGTCTTTGTATTGTTTTTTAATTTTCTCGTGGTAAATGGATTCATCATGCATTATCAGCATCGATGACCTTTTCATCTATATGATGATTTAAGAAGAGCGTTTTTTAACCCCTGACGAAAACAAAGGGGTGATATAAGTCTGATGTGTCTGTCTGTCTGCCTGTCTTCTGTGTGTGTCGTGTCCGTGGCATCGTAGCTCAAAACCGGTTAAAGCAATTTTAACCTAGTTCTTTTCTGTTTGAAACCTGTCATGAAAGAAAGCGATCTTAGCTATAATTCATCATCAGTAGCTCGCTTGGTGCTTGACAAGGACTTAAAAACTTATTTTTGAATTTTATCTATAAGATAAATTTTATAAACAACAAACTGTTTTTATGTTATCATTAGCTTTTGGCTGCGACTTCGTCCGCGTGGAGTTCGGTTTCTATATAAAATTTTAACCCCTTTTTCACCCCCTTAGGAGGCGAATTTTCAAAAAACCTTTCTTAGTGGATGCCTACGTTCATTACAACTATCTATATGCCAAATTTCAGCAAAATCCGTAAGTTTTTTCGGCTGTGTGTAGATATGTGAGTCAGTCAGGTTTGCCTTTTATACATTTAGATTGTGTAACACATTAATAATTAAAATAAAATATATCTCTGCATTTTTACTATTCATTGTAACGAGTATTTTTAGTTTAAACTGTAAAACTGTGAAGCGCTGATTAAGTCTTCCGTAACACCTAATTTGGTATTCAATGTTAACGACACTCAGTGGTTTAATAAAAGATTCCGAACACGGCAGGTGATCTCCAACGCTATTCGTCCAATTTTTAGCTGTTAACTTCGTACGTGCTTCCATTGTCTTACTGCAAGCTCTACACTCGAAAGTTCTACATTTTTATAATAGAATAACATTAATATCTAGAAGTTATAATATGACCATCGATCATGTTCAAAAATTGTGGCCTTTCTGGTCTTATTTCTTTATATTTCTGACTAGATGTTCCCCGCAACTTCGTGCGCGCTAAAGGAAATCTCGCGGGAACCGTACATTTTGCCGCAATAATGAGTAGCCTATGTCCTTCCCCGTGGTCTACTCTATATCTGTGCCAAATTTCATCAAAATCGGTCCAGTAGTTTCGGAGCCTATTCGATGCAAACAAACAAACAAATCTTTCCTCTTTATTATATTAGTATAGATACCTACTTTACTAGGATCTGACGTATTAGAGCCAAAGATATTTGATTGGTCTCGCTTCGCTCAGCAAGACCAATGATTAGTCTATGATTAGAGCCAATTCACACCGAAAGAAACTAAACTTAACGCGACGCTGCAATTTCAAGAAAGCTTCAATCGAAATTGAACTTTATTTATTACACGAGAAGATTTTTATTACACATTATGTAAGCTTTCGCATAGTTGAACCGTGGTGCACAACGTATGTGCATTGTGCAGTGTATGGCTGATGTCATATTAAACGTGTATCTTTTGTGTAGTGAATATAAAGTTCAATTTTGAATAGCTATCTTAAAAATGCAATCGTCACTTATCATCTCGTTTCGGTGTGATCTAACCCTTACAGCAGGATAAAGCTGGGAACAAACTATAGGACGTGTCCTTGAGATCGCGCTGACGGACCTGGCTTGCTATTATTCTGGATAGTACAAAATACACTAAACTGTGCAAACTATCGTCTGTGGACATTCAAATATAATCTGGCTCGTCGGTTATTTTTGCGTCCGCGAACGTTGTCAATGGGTCGCAAGACGCGTTCGCGGACGTTTCGAGTGTCAGAAGCGAACCAATCTCAGTATTTGAATAGCACATATGACATACTCCTCAGCCGCGTCCATCAGGCGTGACTTATAACGCGTCCTATTGCTTGTTCCCAGTTTAAGGTAGATCTTTCCGTTTAAAGGTAGCCCTCCAATCTATTCGACCGCGACTCGCGACCGCTACAAGGAAACCAGCGAATCTGAGGGCCTAGTCAAGATGCATTCGATAATTTCGACGGCGAACTTCGAAAACAAAATGTATGGGATTTGACATAAGTCATCGATAGGTGACATGTCACTTAGCGATAATTTATTTCAAATCCATACATTTTTTAATTTCGAAGTTCACCGTCGAAATTATCGAATGCATCTTGACTAGAGGCCCAGGTTCTCTGGCCACGCCCACAGGTCGCTCGACACGGGTCGCGGGGATTGTTAAGTGCTCCATATAAATTCCTACTAAGCAGTGCCCCACTGGGCACTGCTTAGTAGGAATAGGAGGCACTCCTCCGCGAGACCGCGACCCTATTTCGGTCTCACGTCCCGTGCATCGGAAGAATACCTCCCCCTTACTAATAAACGCTGTATAAGCTTTGAATAGTTATACAGTGTTTTGTCTTCTTCTATCGAATTAAAAATGTCACTTGTGTGACGGGAACAAAACACTGTATAACTATTCAAAGCTTATACAGCGTTTATTAGTAAGGGGGTTTAAATATTGTAAAATTCAGATTATGAGAAGGTGTCAAAATAATACGACTGAAAAGGCTGTGATGCGCTTTTTACCCGAAGCTTTCTGCTGCGCACTATAAAACTCTGGAATGAACTGTCGCCAGTCCAATTTCCGGACCATTATGACCTGCAAACCTTCAATAAGGGAGCGTATTCCCTCCTAAAAGGCCGGCAACGCACTTACAACTCCTCTGATGTTGCGACTACAACTCCTCTGTGTCCATTGGCGACGGTAATCGCTATCCATCAGGCGGTCCGTTTGCTCGTTTGCCCCTTGTTTTATAAAAAAAAATACCTTCTCAATTCTCTGGCACTTAATAGGAATTGTGTTAGGGGACAGAACTTGCTGAGCAGATAAGCCCTAAAGGCTTATTCAGAATACATAATGTAGGATTCTCTTAAGTTTTACATTTCAACCGACTTCCGAAAGGAGGAACCGGTTATATTAATCAGGAATCGGGATGTTTCTTATTTATATTCCAACCCACGTATTACACATAAACATGCAGTTTAATAGGACGTAAACAATTTATTTAAAGTTCCAAATTGAAAAGTAACGTAACAGGTGTACTCTGTACGTCTTATTTACCGAACTGCGTCGTAAATTACGGAAAGGCTGAGAAGGGACGACGTTTGTGGTCCGCGGCGGACATTTTAATACTATATGAATAGGCCCAACGCAACATGTCACCCCTGAACCCCAATTCTCTCTGAACTCAATGAACTATAAATATAATCGTCTTGATGTTATAAATTTTGGAGTTTGGACCAATCAAAACGCGTTTGACGTTTGGTATTCTCATAAGAATACTATTTTGGTGTAACACACCGAAGTTAAGCAACGTCGGGCGCGGTTAGTACTTGGATGGGTGACCGCCTGGGAATACCGCGTGATATTGGCTTTTTGCGTTTTGTTAGCACATAATATACCACAGGACTAGCTAATAGCTATACTTACTAGACGTCGTCCTGTGGTCGAAATACGCCCACAATAATTTTTTTTTTTTAATTTTTAAGTTTGTACTAAAGTTTACCGAGACTGCGTCGAAACTGTATTATTGTAAGTTTTTAAATAGTTACAAATTATAATCTTGAGATTAACTCTCTGATAGAGATTTAATTTTCCACATTCTAAGGGTCTATTTTGCTCAAACATAGAAGATGCGGGCATGAGTCGAGGCCCGAGGGTGAGGAATTTTCAACATACATAACCAAATGTATCTTAGATACTCTAAGTGCAATATACAAAAAGAAAAATGCCCTATTCAATGGTTAAAACCCCGTTTAATTAACATATTATGATGTAGTTTTTGAGACAATCGTGGCCAAACAAACATGCAGGTCAAATTGAGAACCTCCTTTTTTAGGGTTCCGTAATACTTAAGGAACCCTTATAGATTCGCTCTGTCCGTCTGTCTGTCTGTCTGTCTGTCTGTCCGCGCCTCTGGCTCCTGTAATTATGAATATAAATTGATGAAATTTGGTGCAGTTATAGATTGTGTATAGGTTTCGGGATCATAAAAAAAAATATATATTTTTGGGGTGGCTCTCCATACATGTGAAGTGGGGATGAAAAATATTTTTTCAATCTACCCCATCGTGTGGGGTATCGTAGAATAGGTATTTTAAAATAAAGGCAAGGTTTCATACGTCACTTTTTTATAAAGTTGACCATTTTCGAGTAATCGGCCTCCAAAGTAGTTTGTAAGTTGGTCCCCCCCCCCTAGCATTTTTAAACTATAGGAGATAGAAACTTGCAAATTTTCATGCTGATAGATCATGCTAAAAACTCTTTAGGAAAATTATTGTGAACCAAATCGGACAGTAACTTTTGGAGTAATTAAAAAAAAGCTTATTACGCGTTTATAGTTATGGAACCCTCCTTAGACATGTCCTGACATGCTCTTAGTTATTATAATAATTTGTAACGTATTGTTTACATTTCTTTGATGTATTAGCACGTATCTATGTTATTGCTATTGAATTAAAAACCTTAACTTTTTTATCATAAAGAAAACACGACAATGACGTCAAAAAATCGCTACTTACTCGAAACTAAAAATACCAAAAGTAAATAAAGTCACAGATCTAAATGAAATGAAGTGAAATAAAAGAAATGAAATGAAATGATTTTATAATTTGATCATTAGATAATATTGTTAACTGTAAGATAATACAGCAAGAAGCATGCGGCATCTAGGTCGGCTTCATATTGTCTACAATCCGACTTGAGGTAAACTAATTTGGCACGGTTTCAAATTAAATGGTACCTACCTTCCAATTGAATGTTTTAGTAAACAAACGCTTGAATAAAACTCGTAGCGGTCGTACGACAACGCCATTGCACCCATCTGGGTTTTAATTAAAATAATATTTCTTTTTTTCTCGATCAAATAATATTTCTAGGTAAGAGGTAGCTTGTAGTACCTATAAATATATTATTTGTCATAATATAAGTATCAAGATACTTGTGGTAATAAAGGCAATTTATAATGTACTTAAACAATCGAAAATTCTTGAAATTTTGCAAGGCCCTTTCTTTAATTTGGGGGCGTAGCAAGCTTTCATATTATTATAACAGCTAGTAGCTACATTCATTTTAGTTGCACTGGTTGTACTCCACTTTCATGTAATGATCCTAAAGGGACATACTTGTATTAATAACTGACCTGCTTCTATTATACAAACCCGTCTATAATGGCAATTCTTTGCGATTTATCAAAGAGAGCTCATCCATAAACTCCCGTGTTGATTAATACTTATCGATGATTACTACACTTTAAGTTATACTTTGTCCGAGGCGCTGAAATAATTACGTCATTAGTTGTACTGAGAATATAGATTGGACAAAGATTATTTGGAGATGACTTAAATTAGACTTTAGAATATAGATTACACTATTTTTTGGGTTCCGTACCTCAGAAGGAAAAAACTTTTTTATTAAGATCACTAAGTTGTGCGTCCGTCCGCTCGTTTGTCCGTCTGTCTGTCAAGACCCTTTTATTTTGGAAACAGTGGAGGTATCGAGTAGAAATTAAAAGCTAAAATCATGTAAACAGGTCTGCAGTCCCTTGAAGCTGTAAAAATTGAATTCTAAGATAACTTAAATGATTTTCATATATCGATCTATGTTCTCGGGGAAAGTTGTTCAGTTTAACGAAATCCGAAACACAGTGATAATACACTGTGTTTCGGATTCATATACCCTATTTGTTACACGTTGTATATTTCGATACTCTCAAGGAAGTCAAAATTCATAGGATACTTTCCGTTGACCTAGAACTATGAAATTTGACAAGTATTTAACATCTTTATGTATGTATCTAAAAACTGCACATTTTTATTGATATCATAAAAAATAAGGGGCCTTAGTCTAAGAGCGTATCGAAATTGTAAGTTGAAGCAACTAGTTCAAATGGGGTACTGTTCTTAATATCTTAAAAAACGTACGTAACCGTAAGTATCTTAAAAAACGGCTTGATGTGAGCATTTCAAAACTTATTTTATAGATTTCTTACGACGCAATAGTTTGTATTGAAATCGAAAAATGTGTTTCCTACTTTGTACGGAACCCTCGGTGGGCGCGTTCGACTAGCTCTTATGCATTGTTTATGGAATATGGCTTTTTCAATGGACCCTTGCAACACTAAACGACTTACAAATCTCTCTTTGAAACTGCCTCTCTCTGCTTCGTCGTGATTTCCCGCCGGATTTCTCTAAGGTCGTGGTTTGTCTCGGATCGTGCCGGAACATGGTTCTCCCGCAGTATAAAATAACAGTGAGATTTTATTATAAATGAAGTGGGTAAAGAAAAATATTGCAGATGGTTTCAAAATGAAAAGAACATTAGTCAGCACAATTTTGAACAGCTGCTGAAGATGTCAAGTAAATTTATTGTTCCGTTGCCGTATTTCGTGAAAAGACTGTCCAATATCCATTAGATTGTCCATATCTATAAAAATATATAGGTACTAATTTTATATATCACTAGCTGACCCGGCAAACATTGTTTTGCCATATATATTATTCTCATTTAGGGGTATGGAAAATAGATAGTAGCCGATTCTCAGACCTACTGAATACGCATATAAAATTTGGTAAAAATCGGTAAAGCCGTTTCGGAGGAGTACGGTAACTAACATTGTGACATGGTTTATATATTAGAAGATATAGACTAACGGTCTTATTCATAAAAAAAGCTTATAAAACGTTTATAACGGATAATAGTTAAAATGCTCGATAGGCTTATATATAACGTTCGATAAAATTGTCTATTCATAACAGTTCTATAAACCTTCTATAACTAACAATTGTCTTTAAGCAAAAATGTTGCCATTATTAGGAAGTTGGCTAACAAGTTGGACGAACATATTGAATCGATCATAGATAATATGTATAAAACTACAATAATTTGTTGTCTACGCAATACGGAACGTCAAATACCAAAGAGAATATCACGAAGTATAGATAACAAGGAGTCCGAACGTAATGTTAAAATAATGGTCTCAATTACGGGGACAGATTTTTGCCGGTAGAGCGCGCGACGGTTCGACATGCACTCGTTTGAAATTACGCGGGAAGTTTAAAGTTGCTATTGACAGCTCTGGAAAGATTGAAATCTTATTATTAGGTTGGGGAAAAAGTTTCTTCGCATTTTATATAAAAATTCAAAAGGTTTTTTATAAAGTTTATTTACAAGTGACTAAAGTATATAGGTGCCATTTTGTTCGATAACTTTTTGCCATCTTGTTGGTAGGTACATGATCCCATTGCTATAAAATTTTTGGGGCTTCTGATGAAAAAACTGCGACAAGTGGTTTTGGCAGTCCTCTTGTGATGTCAACCTGATACTGCCTAAGGAATTCTGCAGCGACCGAAACAGGTGGAAATCTGAAGGTGCAAGGTCAGGACTATACGGCGGATGCATTAACACCTCCCAGCCAAACTCCCGTAATTTTTTCTGAGTGGCTAAAGATGTGTGAGGTCTAGCGTTATCATGGTGAAAAACCACACCCCTTCTGTTGATTAATTCCGGCCGCTTTCTCTCAACTTCTTGCTTTAATCTCATCAGTTGTTCGCAGTACAGTTCAGAATTGATGGTCCTGCCTGGCGGTAACAGCTCATAATGAATAATGCCCTTCCAATCCCACCACACACACAGCATCACCTTGTTGCGAGTTAACCCGGGTTTCGCCACAGTCTGTGAAGCCTGACCGGCCTTTGACCACGATCTTTTTCGCACGTTCTTGTCGTACGTGATCCACTTTTCATTACCAGTTATCAGCTTCTTCAAAAATGGTTCGGTTTCATTACGTCGTAATAAAGAATCACAAATGAGTACACGGTTCATTAGGTTTCTTTCAGTGAGCTCATGAGGCACCCAAATATCGAGCTTTTTTGTGTACCCAGCTTTTTTCAAATGCGCCAAAACCGTTTTGTGGTCAATCCCCAGTTCTTCAGCTACATCGTAACTACTAATATGCCGATCTTGCTCCACTTTTTCAAAAATGGCAACAGTTTTGTCCGTAACAGGGCGACCAGAGCGACGTGCATCTTTGATATCAAAATTTCCGGATTGAAAACGCTTAAACCAAATTTGCGCTACTCTCACAGATACTGCATTAGGTCCATAAACATCACAAATTTTTTTCGCGGCTTGTGTTGCATTTTTACCTTTTTTGTAATAAAATTTTAAAATGTATCGAAATTCTTCATAAGAATCACTCATTTTAACAATAAGAAAAACAAATGAAAATCTCAAATTTACCTAATTTGAATTTGGAATTGTCTTCTGTAAAATTAAAACTTTTTAATGATACCAAAATCAGCCAGATACAATTGGTATAGCCCAAGATATTTTATGACAAGTTCATACATACTATAATGCGAAAAGACTTTTTCCCCAACCTATTATATAAAAGTTTTAGGAAATTCTTAGAAGCTGTTCTCGAAAAATAGATACCGTAGAACACGGTAATTGCCTAACGGTAATTTAAAAATAATTGTAATAAATAATAGTATTGGCAACACTCGGTATAATAGTATTGGCAACACTTGGTACTCGTCGGTCTCGCACGCCTAGCGGCAGAAAAGAGAACTAAGATCTGGTCCTATTATTGTGTACATAATTATTATTAAAAAGCTTTGAGTATATAACCACTAGAGAGAGTTTTAGCCAGCAAACGCGTGTCCTTTTTCTGCTTGTGTGCATTGTATTAGTGTACGTGTAGGGATGTAACGTATATCGATATAATATCGATAAACTACTCGACTTTTTTGTGGTACCTATCGACGTTTGTAAATATTTTTATAATTCTGAATTTTTATTTTATAAACACAGTTTTATGTCATCAGTTTATAATGTGTAAAACTCATTAAGTACCTTTTTAATTTAAGATATAGGTATTTGAAATTAACAAGATTTTATTAGATGTTTAAAAAATATTGTGTTCTTATAAGGTTTGTTTGTTTGCATGGGCTCCGAAAGTACTTGACCGATTTTGATGAAATTCTGCACATATATAGAAAAGACCACATAGGCTACTTTTTTGCGGCACGGCATTTCTTTTAGCGCGCACGAAGGCGCGGGCAACATCTAGTTTTTATCATAAAAGCGTTTTCCCATTATCCGACACGATATCGGTAAATAATGCTGATAGCCGATACCTACACAATAGCCAAAGGCGAGTAAAATGTATGAAATAATTAGTAGCATAATTCTTTCACACTATTCAGTCAATTGCGTATTTTAATTATAAAATAAGTATTATGAGAAAACGTTTTATTAATAACTATTTACATTAAATAAAATTACTCCCTATAACTACCAATTGAAAGTTTACAATTCCTAACAATTCTGCACTATTGTAATAGAAATAGACCGTTCATAAATATTTTTAGCCGACTTTAAAAAAAGGAGGTTCTGTGTTCGGCTGTATATAAAAACAGATTGTCAAATAAAAATTTCTCCTTACAATAATTGTACGCATTATTTTTAGTTTTAATTATTATTATGAAAAAATAAACAAATATGGCGGCGCGGGGCACTTGCCATTTAACCAATCGGCACGGTAAATATGTAACGAAAAATAACGTGTAAAATTGTAAGAAGTAATTTTTATTTGACAATCTGTCGACTTATAATATCTCTAGTAATATTACAATCTAACGGTTTTTAAAATTTTACGGTGACATATATTATACAGCCGAACACAGAACCTCCTCTTTATTAGTAAGCCTTAGTAATACCGACCCGATAATATATCCCGACGGACATACTATCAGGAATCTGGAAGGCCGGAGAAAATTTAGAGCATTGAAAATATAACTCTGGACTGATACAATAGAACTGAAAATCGAACACACGAGTCTCATGTCAAATCTGACAACAATTGTCAATTGCGTAAGCGTTACGTTATCGAAAGAGATTTGTATAAAAATTATGACAGCGCTCATACAATTGACATTCGATAACATTGCATTTACGCACCTGTCAATAGTTCCTGCTAGGCCCATATTAACAAGAATAAAAGTTATTTTCGATCCGATATCAAACCGATAATGTGAAAGACCTATATGTTTCATATATTTTACTTGCCCTTGCATGGCTATTGAATATCGATTACTGTATCGGCATTCGATACCGATATCGTATTCGATCTGGATCGGATAATGGAAAAATGCTCTTTGTGCATTTTAATTGGAAACTAAATAAAAAAAATATGTTTAAGAAAGTATAATTATATTATTGTAAGTCTTCTTAATTGTCCGGTAAAACAGAAATATCTTCCCCGTATCAATACCGTCACACCAAGCTGTCTCACTGGTGGAACACACTCTTCTAATTTTCGCATCTAGCTGCTTCAAACTATTCGCCTCTTCTTCCGGAGCATTTCCGAGACCTAATAAAACCGTTTAGTAAAAGTTTATTATCTTTATCGATAAACTCTTGTGTCAGTAGGGTACATCACTCAAAATACGCAGAAAAACAAAGCTTTTATTTTGCACAAATTATTACTCATTACGTGATATGATATAGTACGAAAAAGGGTTCGTTAAATTTAATGATTATCTGTTTATATTATAAAAATACTCATTATTTAGTTCACAAAACATTGTTAAAACATTACGTGTAAAATGATAATTCCAAGTATTTGACACCTTCTGTCGTCATTCTTGAGGCACAATATACAGCAGCGCAACACATATTAGATGTTTTAAAATTAATATCTCCTTTACACATTTATTTTCATTTATAAAACATAAAAAATACACAGAGCTACTGCTCTGCAATGGCCTACTGAGCTGGCCATAACATGACACGAAACACGTGTTTATACACCGATATAAGCTCTTTCATTCGCTCGTATTGATACATCTTTAGTAAGACAGAGCAACAGAAAATAATAGTACCAACTTTCAAAAACTATGACTCCGTCTTTAGAAGTCTTTGTTAAAAAGCCTACACCGTTCGGACTCCTGGTATCTATGCTTCATGGAGAATATAATCACTATATCAAATACTTTCAAGTTGTCAACTGTTGTCAACGATCAATTTATTGCAAATTTATTGTATCTATTTGAATTTATTTTTGTAGTACCTAACATTATTATAAAAGTAGTTTTAACGGCATTGCAATTGATCTCGACTGTTAAAAGGCAGAGAAGTGAAAACTGGTTGGAGGAAGATAAGGTTAATACTACTGATACACCTAAAATTGGACCATAGTAAGGACGGACGTCCAAAGAAAACGGATCAACCCTACTTCTGTACACTTTTCTTTGACGCGTATTTCTAGTTGTTCAATGACATCAAAGATGTGTAAAGCTTGCATTATTTTATAAAATCAGAAATAATTATTTTGTTTACAAAATATTATTTTGTTTACAAAATAATATTGACAAAATATTTGTGTCAAATGTCAGTTTTTTAGTAATCAGCTGTTATGAGTTCGGCCATCTTGTATCTTATAGTACTGTTAATTGACTGTTAAAGTAGGGTCCTGGCCTCTATAACTTTATGATAGGTTTATAGAACTCTTTGTTGATATAATGCTGTTATGAATACAATTTTTTGCCAATCTTCTTATAGTGATCTTATAGAACACTTTAGGTGTTCTATAAGTTTTTATGAATAACAGCGTAAGATTATAAAGAGGAAGGATGGTTTGCATTGAATAGGCTCGATAACTATTAGACCAATTTTGATAAAAGTTGGCACAAATATAGAGTAGATTACGGAGAAGGACATATGTTACTTTTTATCGAGTACGATTCCTGCGGTTCCTTATGCGTGCACGAAGGGCAACATCTAGTGTCCTATAAATATAAATAAGCTACATTTATATTAATTAATGTTGGGGAGCCTATTGTATTTAGGCCATTTTGTGTAACTTACTATACAAGTTACGGCCCAATACTGAAACGAAAGTTAAATTAAGTGACGTTCAGAGGGGCAATTCTGCTAAATAAAATCGCATTCATACAATTACAATCAAGTCCCGATACGCTTAAACTCTCAAATCGTGTTTTTATAAACGTTAAACCAACATGAAACGCGCTCTGATTGGTCGACGTCATAAAATCCGTTCATGGTGGTAACATCTCGCTTCACTTTTAATCCATTCAAAGTAAAATGAAAGTCTACTTTAAATACGAGAAATGAAATTCTGATCACACGCTGTCTTTGTCATTTCGGTTAGCAGAGACAGCGACAGCCTGTAAATAGGAAAGCTCTTAATTTTGATTCGGCCGTTACTCTACATAAGATGGTCGGTATAGACAAGCGAACACAAAACCTCAGAAATGCCTAGAAAAAGCCAAACTAGCCAAGGTATAACTGGTTCCGAGGTACAATATTATATTCTCCTACATAATTATTTCTAATAGTTATTTATTTTAATAAGCTAAAGGTATAATATTTAGAATATTCCTAGCTGCAGTGCAAAGATATTAAATTGTGTAAACAATATTTTACCTCTGTTTTACCATTTTATATATTGCACTCCAAAAAAGTAATACCTGTATTTCAATGTTCAACATTTTCAGTATCGTAAAATACTTCTAGTAAAACAATAGGTAAGTATTTTATGTTTTATTTTTATTTTAAAATTATTTTATCTCTTCAACTCCTATATGAATTAACTAACCAAAATAACTATCTGTTGTGGTCCGTTTTCCCTTTTTCTTTTTCTTAGGTTTCACCACATCCCGAACTTCTATACCTTTGCCGCCGTACTTGGTTAGCGAGGTGTGCCACGGGAAGCCGACGCCGAGTATCCCTTTGTCCCTATGATCGCGAACATTGAAGATATTCCAGACAAAACAACACACTTTCTTGTGGCTCTTACACGCTTTTACTTCGGCGAGCTGACGGAAGCCAGGGCAGAGATCTACGTGTATACAGATACCGCCGGCTTTCAAACATGGCGTTGATATTAAAGATCCTGAAAAGGTTGCTTAAGATATTTTATTGCTATAAGTATGTTCAGTCGGAGCTATTGTCGGTTTGCATAGAGGTACGTTTTATGGCTCTTCTTAAACATAATATTATAATTAAAAATGCGCTCAGACATTATTATGATTAAATTCAAATGTTTATAGGGAACAACATAATATTATAATGTACATCGAATAATAATCGTAATACAATCGAATCTAATTTTTAAGCAGGTAGAGAGTTGTCATAATTTATTTGTATTTTAATTAAAACATGCAGTTATAATACAGTTGTCAATGGCATGTCAGTTCGATATCTTAATATTATCAAATACGAATAAATTATGAGTCAATCTGTTTATGAATATGATTCTCTGATAGTACATAATATTTCAATAAAATAAGTTTTTGATAATTTGTATTGTGTACTCTATTCTCATAACTAATTAGCAGTAACAAAAACACTCAATTACCATAATTATCACTTTCGATAGTATTTTACTTTGTCTAGTGCAAAAACAGCAAAGAACTAAAACAACACGGGAACCAAGAGAACAACCAACTTTGTTAGCACCTAACTTGAAAACTAAACTTAATTAACTTTAATGGTCTAGTTTTAATAGAAGACTAGTTGGTAATTGGTATCAAATCAATACCATTCGCAATCAAAACTTCGTTTTATAAAACTTAGATCTCACTAAGCGCGTTCATGCGTCGATGTCAATCTCATTTTACGTCAAACGGATTTCACCATATTAAAGTTATAAGCGGGTTTAAACGCGCAAAGCGAGTTTATTGTATACTGAGCGCGTTCAATTTCATTGGTGAAATCGCCCCTAAGGGGCGATTTCACCATTCGCAATAAAAACTTCGTTTTATAAAACTTAGTTCTCACTAAGCGAGTTCATGCGTCTCGTTTTACGTCGAACGGGTTTCACCATATTTACGCTAATCGCGATAACGAAAACTGAGTTAAAATATTAAAGACGTAAAATATATTTGGAAAAGTGTGTTTTTTTAGAAGTTCGATTTGTGAGAGCTACGTAATGTGATATTATACACAAATGAATACTGATTTTATAAATACAAACATGACAACTGTCATCTTATGACACTTCGTACATGATAACTCTTGAACGCGTTCAACGAAGTTAAACCGACGAAATCCGGAGTTCAGAACCTAAACTCAGCTTAGCTAGAAAAGTGTTTCGTTTACGTTGGTGAAATGCAATTCGGAGTTATAAGCGGGTTTAAACGCGCAAAGCGAGTTTATTGTATACTGAGCGCGTTCAATTTCATTGGTGAAATCGCCCTTTAGAGTTCCGTAATACTTGAGGAACTTTCTGTCTCTCTGTCCGCACTTCTAGCTTCTGTAATTATGAATATAAATAGATGAATTTTGGTATACTTTTGAGAATTCGGCTGCTTAAGCTGTATACTCAAAACAGTGGCGTAGCGTGGGTGTCTGCGGCCCGGGGCGGACGTCAATTTTGCCGCCCCCTTACTTGGGTTTTGTCGCCCTCTTACTTAGGTTTTGCCGCCCCCTTACTTAGGTTTTGCCGCCCCCTTAAAAGTGCTGCCCGGGGCGGGCCGCCCCCTCCGCCCCTACTACGCTACGCCACTGACTCAAAACACTATTTTAAATTAAAGGGCACTCAATCTACGTAACACGCTGTCCTTCTCATTCTGCCATGCAGTAACAGTGACAGCTGATTCAGGGACTTCAGGGTACCTAGCTTTAAGTAGCATATTTTAAAGAGTCAGTTGTTAATGAATAACCATAAAAAGTAAAGCAATGTGCAATGCACTATCCAGGATGAATTACGCGTATCTGGCCGAGCGACTCTGACTCGATCGATCAATACATAACTTTGGATATAACACTTTAATGGAAATGGAATTAATCCGTGGAGACTTTTCATTCCAATTTGTGACGTCATTCCGCCTGATATGAATGGTTGATATTGTGCGTATTATCCGCTTTGATCCGGGAATAATAATTATATGATTGACTGATTAAATATGGGTAAAGTATGTCATATTATGATTGATTAATAAAAAGTAATAAATATGAATGTGCCATATTATAAGGAATGATTGCATTGAGAAATTAATGCATATAAATAATATCTCATTTTCAAAATAAATAGGATGCTCGTAATATTTTGTCGAGTAATTATTATAAATAATATTATGTATGCTTCGGTACATTATAAAATTATAACCGTCGAAATATTATTTTGATTACCTCAATTCATATTATGATAAACATTATTAATTTTAATAAACATCGGAGTCATTAGTCAACTTGAGATCACTTATTACGAAGATCAAGTTCCAGAACAAAAATGTATGGGAGATATGGATTTGACATTAGCATCGCTAAGTGACATACATAAGCATCGCTATGACACCTTGACACCTATACCAAATCCCATACATTTTTGTTTTCGAACTTTATGGTCGTAACGATGCAATTTAGCTAAACGCTCAAGCCCTACAATAAACGATACGTACAAAATACGCTTAAAAAGCTTACTTCGACTCTGTTTGATGTAATCCAAAAATGACCGATAAGCTAGAAATTCTGATCGCAAGTCCTCGTACTCCTCATCCACAGGCAGGTCCAAATTCGCGTCACTTCTCAGAATCGGCAGCAAATCGTCCCCTAAATCCTTACGCGTCAAAATGTATGCAGGATATTGTGAAACGAGTAGAAGTAATAGAAATAACATTTTGATTACATAGCATAGCCGATAATAACGATTTACATCGATTTAATGTCTCGGTAGTTTCCAGCGTTTTATTGAAAATGCATAAATTCCGATGATAAGCTCGGATTTGCGATGGAATGTTCGAGAAACGGATAAGAGTCAGAAATAGTTTTGCATTTTAACATTCATCCCAGATAAGCGAAATTATTGTTAACGTGCGACATTTGCATAATTTGTACACCTTCAGCCACATAAACGTTTGTTTAAACTTACGTAAATAGAATTAGTAAATAAGATAAAAGAAAAGTTAAAGTATAAAAATGTTTCTTTTCTTTTATTGCACAAGTAAGTTTTTTGGCACGTATGTATTATTATAATTATATTATTTCATGATTTTATTTTACCTTTTGCTATTTTTCAAAAGTTATAAGATACATACACGTAAAATAATATTTAATACACATTAAATAACGGACAATCTAAGGTAGAGTGTTCTCTTAATTTATCTGTATAGGAACAACGGCATGCAGTGACAATAAAATTGTCAATGACGTGTCAGAATATCTTGACATAGTACGAACAAATTATGACAACGGTCAATCTGATTAAGAGCATTGATCGGCGCGAGACTCAGATTTCACGAAAAACGCTACTTTTCAAATGCGTCTATATCTAACAAAAACTGGTTATTCTGATTTTTACATGTAAAAAAACACTAGAAAATATTGTATTCTAATTTTTCACTTATCATTTATTTTAAAATAATTTCATACTTTTGAATAAAACAGACAAAACTAACCTGAAGTTTTTACAACTTTAGGTTCAGGGGCAATTTCAAAACATATTGTAGAAATGTTGTTATTAAATATCCCTGAGGATATTTATTCTACCTATTTGTCGATCTGTCCGTCTGTTCTTATGTTCGGAATAAAATTAGTCAGTCTGTATGTCTGATATATTAGTTTCCTACGGCTTACTAAAAACCCACAAATACTCCGCAAACGGGGATCGAACCCGATATGTAAGCAACACAGAAAGTATAGGTAAGTAATGCGTGAAGCGCTTAACACTGAATAAAGATTATAGATTTGAGAATAAAGAAAACAAGATAAAATACTTACAGGATGAAATTTATTGAAAGCGATTAGCACACAAGAATTAAAGCACAATGAAATTACAAGAATAAGAAATAGCACAGAAAATAGAATGGGAAAGCAAAGATTATAATGAAATGAAATTAAATGAGTAGCGTGATAATGAAATTAGGCACAGATCGATAAAGATGGGACACAAGCTATGCGTTCGGGAATCTAAAGCGGAGTGCGCCCGCGCTCGTTCACACTGCGTAGCACGGCGCGCGGCCAGCCCGACCGGTTCTATAAGGGAGACGTACACACGGCGCGCGGAGCGATAAGCGTAGCGATTTTGTCGACTCGCAAACCCAAATATCGCTACAGTACTCCCCGGCTGAGTCCGTTGACTACGGACGATAGTAATCTGGGAATCTAACCGTCCGACCACTTCTTGTCCGTTTCGCCTCTGGAATTTTCAAGGTTGATGATGTGGTATTTTCTGGTGATGATGAAGGTTTCGCCGGTGGGGTTAACAATTCCCTTGTGATGTAGGCTGGTTTGAGGCGATCGATGGTCACTGTCTGCTCTTGTCCCTGAACATCGATGACGTACGCCTTGCTACTTCTTCTTAGGACCTTGTATGGGCCAAGGTAAGCTGGCTGCAGGGGCTTGCGTTCTGGACCTTGGCGAAGATAGATGTGAGAAGCATCCTTAAGGTCTTTAGGTACGTAAAAAGTTCGGTTTCCGTGCCATGACGTAGCTTGAGGGCTTAGTCTGCTGAGGTGGTTGCGTAACCTGTTGCCAAATTCCGATAGGTCTTCAACTGTGCTGGTGTTGCTCGATGAGAAAAATTCTCCCGGCAGGCGAAGTGGCTCACCATAGACCAGCTCTGCACATGATGTTCGCAGGTCTTCCTTCCAGGCGGTCCGAATGCCAAGAAGTACTATCGGCAAAGATTCGACCCAATTAGTCGTGGAGTGGCAAGAAATGGCAGATTTCAATTGGCGGTGAAGTCGCTCGACGAGTCCGTTGGCAGCTGGGTGATAAGCCGTTGTAGGATGATGAGTAGCTCCTAAAAGATTAGCCAAATTCTTGAAAAGGCTACTTTCAAACTGCCGTCCTCTGTCTGTCGTAATCCGCTCGGGGCAACCAAAACGGGAAACCCAGCCAGCTATAAAAGCAGCTGCGCAGGATTCCGCGGTGATGTCACGTAGTGGGTAGGCCTCCGGCCATCGAGTAAACCTGTCAACTATAGTTAGACAGTATCTGAAGTCGTTCTTCAGCGGCATTGTTATAATGTCCATGTGAATATGGCGGAAGCGAGCTGTCGGTGGTTTAAACTGCTTGAGAGGTGCAGAGGTGTGCCGTCCAATCTTGTTAGATTGACATTCATGGCATTCTTGACACCACTGCCGGCAGTCCTTTTTTATCCCAGGCCAAACAAACCTCTCTGTGACAAGGCGGACGCTCGCCTTGCTTCCAGGGTGGCTTAAGCTATGTAAAGCTTTAAATATGTGACGTCTCAATGTCGGTGTGATGTACGGCCGAGGTTGTGGAGTTGAAGTGTCACAGTATATCATGACGTCAGAACCAGGCATGTTCATCTTCTCCAGCCGAAGCGATGATCCGGACTGTAGCAAGGTTTGTAGTTCCGGGTCACTCTGTTGATCTTTTGCTAAGGACTTGTAATCAACAAGAGTCAGTCCTACCTCTTCTACCCGAGAAAGAGTATCAGCCACGCAGTTCTCTGTTCCACTGATGAAACGAATATCAGTAGAAAATTGACTGATATAGTCTAGGTACCGGAACTGGCGAGGAGAACAGTTGTCACGGCGCGTTGTGAAGGCAAAAGTAAGCGGCTTATGGTCCGTGTAGATGCTAAAAGTTCTAGCCTCTACCATGTGCCTAAAATGCCGTATAGCTTGATATATAGCCAGCAGTTCGCGGTCATACGGGCTGTATTTCGTCTGCGCTGGACTCAATTTCTTGGAAAAGAAAGCGATGGGTTGCCAGCCATTTTCCGACTTTTGCTGCAGTACAGCTCCTATGGCTTTGTCTGATGCGTCGGTTTGAATAACCAGTTCTAGCCTTGGGTCTGGATATGCCAAAATTGCAGCCTCAGATAGACTCTTCTTGCAGAGTTCGAAAGCGTGCAGTTGATCGGCAGTGAAGTTGACGGGCTGCGAACCTTTGATTTTGGGTCCTGCTAGAAGAGCGTTTAGCGGTGCTTGAAAGGCTCCTGCATTGGGGATGAAACGGCGGTAAAAGTTTACCATCCCGAGAAAACGTCGAAGCTCCTTCACGGTTTTTGGCTGAGGGAAGTCTTGTATAGCCTGTACCTTAGATTCATGCGGGCTTATACCTTCGGCAGAGACTGTGTAGCCGAGAAAGGTAACCTTGGACTGTCCAAACACACATTTCGATGTGTTAATAAGGACAGCATAATCCTCAAGCCCCTGGAATAGCTGCTTCAAATGCTGCTTGTGCTGTTCTTCAGTCTCGGAGAATACCAGGATGTCATCGATGAAACCGTATGTGAAATCGAGGTTCTGCAGAACTTCATCGATAAAACGTTGGAATGTTTGAGCCGCATTTCGGAGACCGAAAGTCATATACGGGAACTCAAACATTCCGAACGGCGTTGTGATAGCTGTTTTCGGAATATCCTCTTCACAGACAGGCAACTGGTTGAAAGCCTTGACCAGATCGATGGTGCTGAAGATGCGCTTACCAGCTAGGTGGTAGGCAAAGTCCTGAATGTGCCTAACTGGGTAGCAATCTGGTATGGTTCGGGCGTTCAGGGCACGGTAGTCGCCACAGGGTCTCCAACCATCATCCTTCTTCTTAGCCAAATGTAGTGGTGAAGACCAAGAACTCTGTGAGGGTCGTGCTGTACCGTTCTGTACCATCTCCTCAAACTGCTTCTTGGCGATAGCAAGACGTTCAGGGTCCAAACGACGAGGGTGGCTTGATACAGGTGGTCCTGGAGTAGTCCTAATATGATGGACAGTATTATGCTTGATAACTCTGTCTTTACCAGCTGGGCGAGTTATATTTGGAAACTCACGAAGCAACTGATGATAAACAGAGTCATCGTAAACGGTACGTACTGACGCTATGTTGTCGTTTGCACGTTGATGAGGAATGGACACGGAAAGAGATGTGAGTCCATCGACCAGTCTCTGGTTGCGGCAGTCGACAAGCAAGTTGTAAAAACTTAAAAAGTCAACTCCGATGATTGCTTTCGTGACGTCAGCAATTGTAAACCGCCACTCAAATGCGCGTCGAAGTCCGAGATCCAGTTTAATGTTAATAAACCCGTAGGTAGAAATGACCGTACCATTGGCAGCAAACAGCTCGTAGGTTGACTTGGTATTCGCAGGCGCTCGAACAGCTGATCTTGGGAAGACACACAAGTCAGATCCGGTATCTATGAGGTACTGTACCTTCGACTTCCGATCAGTAATGAAGAGTCGGCCTTGTTGTTGGTAGCAGCCGCTGACGGCCTCTAGTGACTGCTTTTGGAGTTTCCCGAATGGAAAGTGCACGGGGATTTGCATTTCCTAGCCTTAGTGCCAAAAGAAAAATGGTACCAACAATGCGGATGACCGTCGGGGCGTTCTCTAGATCGTGAGCGGTGGCGTGAGTGGCTGCGCTGGCGGTATTGTGAACGGGAACGTGGCGAGAATCTGCTATTGCGCGTTAACGTCTCTAATCGCTTAGTGAGCTCCTCAACCTTCAACTCGAGAGAGCTTGGTGAAACGGCAGAAGTACTAGCGACCTGCGGTTGTACGATGTCGTTGACACGGTCTGCTAAATCCGCTACCTCCTCTAAATCCGCTTTCCGCTGCGACGCTACTATGGTCTGAACGTGTGGTGGTAGCCTACTAGACCAAATCGTAAGCAGAATATTATTTGGTATGTCTGATCCCGCTAAGCTTTTTAAATGTCGAAGAAATTGACTGGGCTTCCTATCTCCTAACTCTTCGTGCTGAAGCAAACGCATAATTTTCTTCTCGCGTGATTGTGAAATTCTTTTAATTAATTCACCTTTTAATTTTTCGTATTTGTCGCTCGACGGTGGATCGATAATTATGTCTTTTACGATCCTAGCATGCTCCTGGTCTAACTGACTAGTAATAAAATTAAATTTCGTAGCGTCACTACTTATTCCCGAAATTGTAAATTGGGATTCCACTTGCGCAAACCACACTTCAGGTTCTTCAGGCCAAAAAGGAGGCATACGTACGCCCACGCGGCATAATTCGCTCGCGCTAATGTGTCCACCGGCCATTTTATCGCTTGCGTCCTCTATGTCCTGCATGACTTTGAGCGTCGTCGGAAGGTCACCACTGTAGAAATGTTGTTATTAAATATCCCTGAGGATATTTATTCTACCTATTTGTCGATCTGTCCGTCTGTTCTTATGTTCGGAATAAAATTAGTCAGTCTGTATGTCTGATATATTAGTTTCCTACGGCTTACTAAAAACCCACAAATACTCCGCAAACGGGGATCGAACCCGATATGTAAGCAACACAGAAAGTATAGGTAAGTAATGCGTGAAGCGCTTAACACTGAATAAAGATTATAGATTTGAGAATAAAGAAAACAAGATAAAATACTTACAGGATGAAATTTATTGAAAGCGATTAGCACACAAGAATTAAAGCACAATGAAATTACAAGAATAAGAAATAGCACAGAAAATAGAATGGGAAAGCAAAGATTATAATGAAATGAAATTAAATGAGTAGCGTGATAATGAAATTAGGCACAGATCGATAAAGATGGGACACAAGCTATGCGTTCGGGAATCTAAAGCGGAGTGCGCCCGCGCTCGTTCACACTGCGTAGCACGGCGCGCGGCCAGCCCGACCGGTTCTATAAGGGAGACGTACACACGGCGCGCGGAGCGATAAGCGTAGCGATTTTGTCGACTCGCAAACCCAAATATCGCTACAATATAATAGCTAAAACCGCTTACATTTTTTAAAATCTCGATTTATTTAGTAGTTTTAAAAATTCATATAAAATTCGTCAAACTAATTTAGTTAAAAATTTTAATAGCATATTAAAGATAAAAGGTTCTTCTCATAGATTATGTAAGTAAGAAATAAAAGGAGCAAGTAAAATACATAAATATCATTTTAAATAACTATAATTCCTGATAATTTCGCATTCTTTAAATTTTATTTTTATGAGATAGAACGTATATAAAAATAATCTGATAAACAGATAATCTAGAAGAGGATCCAACAAGTTTGTAAAGATTTTTTGTTTTTAAAAAATGTAAGCGGTTTTAGCTATTATATGTTTTGAAATTGCCCCTGAACCTAAAGTTGTAAAAACTTCAGGTTAGTTTTGTCAGTTTTATTCAAAAGTATGAAATTATTTTAAAATAAATGATAAGTGAAAAATTAGAATACAATATTTTCTAGTGTTTTTCTACATGTAAAAATCAGAATAACCAGTTTTTGTTAGATATAGACGCATTTGAAAAGTAGCGTTTTTCGTGAAATCTGAGTCGCGCGCCAATCAATGCTCTTAAGAATAAGATTCCCTGAGCATAGTTTAAATATTATCTTTGTTTAAAACTGTGAATTTTTATTCTCGCTTGCAGCTGATAGACATAATTTATGTCACACAAAACCCACAAAACGTGTGCCACGCCTGTATCCGGTATCGACGTTGAAGTTTATTTTCCTTTGAGTTGCCATATTCTTGTTTTATTCCGCAATAATACTAATTTAATATGTTTAACGATTGCTATTCTTACCTTTATACATATTATATTTGTCGTTATATTCATGTGCTCACGACTTTTTGTTTTTTATTCGAAGCCGATTTTGCGACTATTCAAAGTTTAAAGAACATTTTATAATAAATCATCATAAAGGTATCTAATTATGATAGGTAATATCGGACCATAGAGAGACGCTTGGCTACGTTGAATATAAGACGAGGAATGGATGGTAAGAATGAAAGTGGACGAAGCGAAAGAAGTATGTAAGGATCGTAGCAAGTGGAAAGAAGTGGTATTTGCCTACCCCTATGGGAAAGAGGCGGTCCTGCCTACCCCTACGGGAAAAAGGCGTGATTATATGTATGTATGTATGTATATTGTGTCATTTTTTAGATAAACATTTTGCAAAGGAATATTACACGATTTTCTCCACACTGGCGCACACTATCAACAAAATAGGTCGGGCAGAGAGCAGGTACTCTTTAAAACTCTTTGGCGGTAAAATTTCCGAGACTTAATTAACTAATAACTTGCACGCTTAGCTCCCAGCGGTAATTATTTTGGTTATAACTAAAACGTTCCTAATATGTGGAGAGCACTTTCAGGAAAATTTTAGGGTATTTGGTAAGACTAAAAAGTGTCATCTATACTAATATAATAAAAAGGAAAAGTTTGTTTATTTGTTTGTTTTGCATCGAATATGCTCCGAAACTACTGGACCGATTTTGATGAAATTTGGGACGTATATAAAGTAGACCACAGGGAAGGACATTACACATTCTAAGAGCGTAAAAATTAGTTTGGTAATCTATTTATACTAATATAATAAAGAGGAAGAGTTTGCTTGTTTGCATCGAATAGAATCCGAAACTACTGGACCGATTTTGATGAAATTTGGCAAAGATATAGAGTAGACCACGGGGAAGGACATAGGCTACTTTTAATCGCGGAAAAATGAACGGTTTCTGCGTAATTAACTTTTGCGCGCACGAAGTCGCGAGCAACATCTAGTTTTCAATAATACTTTCAGACCCACTTTAAGGTCGTTAGGCGTTTCACACCACGAGGATTCGAACAGCGGTGTGAATCGCAATAGCACTATTTCTGAATATTCGATTGGGTCGATTCACACCGCTTAAAAATTTTGGTTGAATTACCCCAGATATTTTTAGAAAGGTCGGTTCGGACCACAGTTTGAAATATTCGTGTCAGAATATAATTAGTACTCCATATTTTTTATACAGGTAAGAAGAAAAGTAATCTGTGAAAAAAAGCAACGGGTTGCACAGTGCACTGCAGGGGTGCCGGCAGAAGTGAAAACTTATAATAATAATAATATCTATGGACGCTTCACACCACGTCAATCTGATCCCGTAGTAAGTTCACGAAGAACTTGTGTTACGGGTACCAGACAACGGAAATATATTTAATACTTTTATACTATACACATATTTAAGATTTTTATTATATTATACATAATATATTTAATACACATCCATGACCCAGGAACACAGAAAAACTTTTTTGTTCCTTCGGCGGGATTTGAACCCGCGACCCCCAGCTTGAGCACCAACACGCTCAACCAACTGAGCCACAGAGGTCGTTTTTTTAAAATTCATTTATATCAATAAAATATAATATCAATTAATTTAACATTAACGTTGTGCATTTTTGAATATTTTGGAATGGTTAGGGAATAATTTCGCACAAATTGCTTTATTATAGGTAACTAAGTTCTGCGAATGCACAATCTGTACTAAATTCTAAAAAAAAAAAAAAACGATGTTTTCAATTCACATGCGGCCATCTTTAAATTATTGAACCTGTAAAATCCATCGTGTCCGGATGCTGGGCCCTCGAAAAGCTTTTTGTACGCCCATTCAAAAGGATCCAATAGCATTTCCTGATAACGAATGTTCTGTATTCCGACGGATTTTATTTTTTAGTTTGAATCTTGTTTGAATGACGAATTTCTTTTATTTCCAATATTTGTGAACTATATGTTCTTCACTTTTTTGTTTATTTCAAGGATATTAGACCGCTCAATGCGCTCCACATTCAATGCATTAGTAAAGAAATTATATTGCTAATTGCTAAATAAAAACAAATGTTTTTGTGCTTCGTCAACGTTATAAAACTACTTTAATTCTACTCTAAACCAAATAATATAGTGCAACCTTGCGAAAGTTTTCAGACCACGATTTTCAGGGGTCCGTACTCCGTAGTATTCAAGAAACCTTATAGTTTATCTCTGTCCGTCCGTCTGACTGTCTCTCTGTCCACCCTTCTAACTTGGTATGAATGAATAACATTTGGATAGTTATAGATTGTGTATAAATGTCGGTTTTAGCGTCATGAAATTATAATAATTTTATACAAGTAAATTCAAGATAAACTGTTTATTTTTCATTTTCGAATGATCGGCCTTCAAAGTGATTTGTAAGTTGGGCAACTTGCTTATAAGTTGGCGTTTCTAAACTACAGGAGATAGAAACTTGAATATTTCCATGCTGAATGCTGATAGACCATACTAAAAACTTTTTAAGAAAAAAATTTTTAGCGAAATCGGGCTATAACATTTTTTTAAGTAATTTATATAAAACATATTTCGCTTTGATAGTTTCGGAACCCTCCTAAGTCATATTATGTCCTGACATGCTCTAGGTTAGGTTATTTTCCATACGAATCACATAACTCATCGTATTTAATATTTATAATATACCTACGATATAATAAGTATCGATAACGCATTCTGTACAATATCATTACGAAATTGTATTAATATCATTACGAAATAATTACCAATTGGTAATTATTTCGTAATGATATTAATACAATTTAATACGCTGACTAAACCCCGGATTGCCGGTAATGAATATTGTATACTGATGCTACATGCATCAATTACGGATTTACTTATATTTAAATAAGCTGCGGCGCTTTAAAATTAACATGAAAACGGATTACGTTTTCGAAATTATTCTCAAATAACCTAACCAAGGGCATGTCGAGACATGTCTAAGGAGGGTTCCTTAGCTCCACTGATGTGCGCAACAGGCTTTCTTTAGATTACTTTAAAAGTTATTGTCCGGTAACGATCAAAATAATTCTCTTGAAGAGTTTTAGCGAGACCTATCAGCATGAAAACTGAAAAGTTTCTGTCTCTTGTAGTTTAGAAATGCCTGCCAAAAGGGATTTCTAAACTAACCAACTCATACACCACCTAGCTCTCTATCTCACGGGAACACTCTACTTTTTCAGTAGTTTTTGCGTGAAGGAGTAACAAACATCCATTCATCCATCCATCCCTCCTCACATAGTTTCACATTTATAATAGTACAATCGGTACTAATTATAATACACCTGTAATCGACCCTGCACCCTTGCTTGCAACATTACAATTGAATTTAACGACATGAAACTATAAAAGTAGGTACCTATTAGTATAATGTTTAAAATAATTTTAATATCTAATATTATTAATATTAAACGTGTTTATAGTAAGCTCAAAAACCACGAAGTTGCGCGCTATAGTGCTTACATAATTAAAGAACCCGTCGAGCTAGGGTGAACGAAAGTGCTTAGATTTAATAAACCTTAAATACCTTATAATTCAGTCTTAATCTTATTTTATTTTATGATGTTTAGCTTAGTACAAATGTGTAATATGTAAAAATTATGACAAATACAAAAGAGTGTATATATTTGTTTGTATTTGTACAGATAAGTGTCATGTTTGTATGAAGCCTGGCATAGTATAACGACCGCGAGCCGACCGCATTTAAAAAATAAACATTGATTTTACGATGGATGAAAAATATTGGCATAATCTGAGATATTGGCTACACAAAATCAATATTTCATGGTTATCTATTATACACGAATTAATCGACATAGTCTATACTATCTATGCTTAATATTATAAAGCTGAAGAGTTTGTTTGTTTGTTTGAACGCGCTAATCTCAGCAACTACTGGTTCGAATTGAAAAATTATTTTTGTGTTGGATAGTCCATTTATCGAGGAAGGCTTTAGGCTATAGGTATAAAATCACACTGCGACTAATAGGAGCGAAGAATCAGTGGAAAATGTGGAAAAACTCCAAAAACTAATTAACTCTTAACCTTAAAAAACCACGTTGATCGCCGCTAATCCGGTCAAAATCGGTGATATCTTGCAGGAAAAAAAATTAGGTTTATTATAATTATTAACTGTTATTATTAACTCTTATTTCCTAATATTATTTTGTAAGGTGCTCTTCTAAAAGCTGAATGGCTGGTTCAAAAAATCTAAAAAAAAATGATGAACTTTAAAGATATAACGGCTTATATAAATTTGTTAGTTCAGGAGTTATAGATGCCTAACTATTAAAATGCACTTACTTAGAAAACTTCGTGCAAAAATAACGAAATAATAATCATGTAAAATATTGGTAGAATGGTACGGAACTCTTCGGCCCGAGTTCGACTCGCACTTAGCCAGTTTTTATGACGGTAATCTAAAAATATACTTTTACACCAGCTTAGTAATGAATTTGTGTTGAATCAATTTAGGGAAATTTGATCACTCGTGGATAAATGTACAATTATTTGAACAGTACCTGAATTTGAATCAGGTGGATATATATGAATAATTTATGGCGCTTATTTTAATGCTTAGCTAACTTTTGCAGACGTTACTTGTGAGTTATGACGTCATCAAAATGGATAATTCAAATCTAACTGTATTGTTAAAACCTATTATTACCTATTGTAGATAATAAGCTTGCCTTGTGTTGGTGTATTAATTCGAATGCACTTGTTATTAAGTCTAATTAACTATTAATTGAATCGGGTTTAACGGATTAACGCGTAGGTAATCTTCCAAGATAATTTGTATGAATATAGTGTGCGTATTGCACTATCCTTCTTTTAACCGACTTCCAAAAAGGAGGCGGTTATTCATAACTCCCCCACACCGATCTCGGTGACGGTGGCCGGTTTCATTGTAACCGGGCCAGTTACGCAGGAGTAATTTTATAGCGCCTAAGTGTGTGCACAGTACACAAGAGCACTCTCTCTTCCCTTACTCTCATAGCCCAGTGGGACGGATAACCGACACGACTGACGAGAGAACATGCGCAGGTCCGACTTTTTACATGCCCATCTGACGCATGGATCATCTTTTTTGTCAGACAATCAGGTGATCAGCCTGCATTGTCCTAACACTCCTAACCAAACTTGGAAACAACGTTTTTTTATTGTTCCAAGGCGTAAATCGAACCCACGACATCGAGAGCCAATGCTCTAACCACTAGACCACGGAGGCTGTTATTCATACCCACATTCCATTTGGGTACACTCACCCGCAGAGTAGCGACAGAACACAAAGACCAAAGTAGAGCGAGTACTCCTGTTATAATTATAGCCTTTACGCTGGGACTATCGGATATGGAGCATTCCGAGCACATCAGAGCACTGAATATAGAACTCTGCGCTAATACAATAGAGTTGAAAATCGAAGTATCGAATGTCGAGTCGATATATGACATTGACATTTGACTCGACACTTGTGTGTTCGATTTTCAGCTCTATTGTATAAGCCAAAGTTCTATTTTCAATTCTCTGAATTTCCCCGGCCTACTGGATTCCGGACAATACAGTACCAGCCTTAAACCTAGAATGACATCATTAATTGAAAAGCAAAGGACTTGGAGACGCGATTTAAGCACCCGAATGGCATCAAATGTTTAGGGTTAGTTATTTAATTATTCATAGGATTTGTCCTCCATTAGCGATCATAATAAATGCTTTCGTATAATCTTGACACCACTCCTGACCCCTTTTAGTAATTGAACAGACACAAGCGACAACGGCAGCCATCTTGCCTAAGCAAAACATTTTGTAAACAATTTTGAGTGTTTCAGGGAAACGGTTCCACAAATTCTGGAACTGTTGTTTATTAGGAGTTTAAAATTTTGTTTATTGCAGTTAGCTTCATGGATAATTAATTTTTTTTTTTTTTTTTTAATAATTTTATTCAATAAAAATACATTAAATAACTTAAATTTCTAGCCCGCCAAACTATTAAGTTTATTGGCGGTTACGCACTCTTAACATAAATATTTTCTACTAAACTAGACTTAACTACAGCAACTTAGGTTCTACTATATTACGGGTAAGTACAACAACAATTATATTTATTGTGTGTGTGTGTGTGTGTGTGTTTGTGTGAGTGAGTGTGTGAGTGAGTGAGTGTGGGTGTGTATGAGTGTGTGAGTGAGTGTGTGAGTCAGTGAGTGAGTGTGTGAGAGAGAGTGACTAACAAAAGAAAGATACTTAATTCTAAATAGTGCAGTTTTTATTTTTGTATATTATATTTATGTAAGTTCTTCTAATAATATTTTCCTTAAAAATTTTTTAAGCAAGTTAACGCTAACCTTAGGATTCTGTCTTAAGAAAACTAATCTGTTAAATATTTTTGGTACCAGGTATTTGTTCGTCCTTTCCCCATAATAATTTGTAATTTGCGGTTGGAGTAACTTTCCACATGTATTTTTTCTGGTAGTATGCATATGTGTAACTATTTCTTTGTATTTATTATCGTAGTAATGCTCTATACCTATTAAAAATTCAACCTTTTTTTCTATCGGTAATATCTGACATTTCTGAAATAATATATCATAGTTTTTATTACATTCATCCTTTTGTTTTCTGTTTACTAAGTACTTGATCAATCTTATTTGTAATTTCTTAATGTCATTTAAATGTGTACTAAATGTGCGGCCACAAACAATAAGTCCATAATTAATTAAAGATTCTGCTAGTGCGTGATATACAACTAATAATGTGTGTTTACTGACAACTTTTCTTAAATAATAAAACCTACCTAACAATGACCTCAATTTGTTACAGATATCTGTTATGTGTATTTTCCAATTAAAATTTCTATCAATAGTAAGCCCTAAGTATTTAAATGTATTCACATAGTCGATATTGTTGCACATACAATTAATTTTATAGTTGTGTAAGCACTCATACGTGTGCCCCACAACAGCAATATCTTTCAGTTGTACAGTTTTGGCCAGGCGGTTGTACGGCGAGTGTATATGCATGCATTTAGTTTTTGACAGGTTGAGTATTATCCCATTGTCATGCGCCCACTTGGTGATGTTTTCAAAATCTTGTTGTACATAATTTATTACCTCTTTGATGTTTTTAGATGCGTACACTATACACATATCGTCTGCATACATAAACACTCGGCACTTATGTACTACGTTAGCCACACTGTTGACGTGCATTATGTAACCGTAAGGGCCGAACACCGAGCCGGTCGGCACACCGAGCGTCACGTGCGCCTCCTCACCCGATTCGCCGCACACCATCGTCTGTAACGTCCTGCCGGATAAATAGTACCTAAACCATTCGTTTACTGGGCCGCGGATCCCACACTCGTCCATCGACACTAGAAGCGTGTCATGATCTAGTGTGTCAAATGCTTTTTTATAATCGATGAACAGTGCGATCAGCTGTTTACCGGAGTCGAGACAGTCGTTAACGTGGTCGGCGAATCGCGCGAGCGCCGACACTGTGCTCCGGCCTTTGCGGAACCCATATTGAGTATCAGTTAATATATTTTGCTTTTCTAAGAAGTTTGAGATTTGTTCTACGATTATTTTTTCTGTTATTTTATCTATCACTGATAGTATGGCTATAGGTCTATAATTTGCATACTCAACATGGCTTCCAGATTTGTATATGGGTCGTATAATTGCCTTTTTTAGTTTTTCGGGGTACACAGCGTGAGAGAAGCACATATTTACGAATTTGGCCAAAATGGGACTTATTTTTTTACATAAAAATTTTATATCTTTAGCTCTTATGCGATCTATGCCAGGTGATTTTAAACATGACAGTGAATTTATAGTAATAAGAAGTAATAAGAATTTATAGTAAATGATAGCCAGTGATGTACAAAAAGCGTGATCTTCTTTAATTCTTAAGCTGAGACTACCTATATTGTCTGGAATCCGTTAAGCCGGAATAAAATCACAAGATTATAAAAAAAATCTGCACAAATACAATAGTTTTGAAAATCGAACGCGTGAGTGTCGAGTTGTCAGATTTACCATTGGCGTTTGACTTCACACTAATTGTGTGTTCGAGTTTCTTTTGTGTCAAAGATTTCAAAACTAAGGATATGGTTTACAAGGGTAGGGTGGGAAAACTAGGACATTTGACAGAACAAATCTTCATACGAGAAAAAGTAACGCCATCTTGGTTTTCACCATACCTCAAATGTCAGCCATCTTTTTTCACCGTGCTTCAATTGTCAAAATGGACCCAAAAACTACAAAATGTGAGGCCATTTAACGGGAGACAGTTTTTGCCTCAACATGCCTCGTCCTTAATATATAAGTCTATTTTTTATATATTTTATAAGCTCATAGTACTATTTTCAGTGCTCTGAGTTTTTTTTTTGACCAATTATTATTATACCTTAGGATTAGATTAGAGAGGTCTACCATGCACACTTAAAAAAAATCACCTAGGTCATCATTTTTATGGACAGACTATTGAACCACTTTAAATACAAATAAAGCATTTATAAATTCGACATAAGAGGGGTAATGAATTAAACATTTTAAGAAATCATATTGCTTTGTAACTTATTTCCAAATTATTATTCGAAAATGAACCGTCGCTCAAATATCTGGGAAAATTCTGTGAATACCGAGTTTCTTCATTTCAATGTTATCTGAAAATATGATAAATGATGTTAAAACGAAACATTCCGTAATGGCACAAACAACGAACTCGGTAAACGCTTAGGCAGCACTAATTACGTTGAGTCAATTTTGACAGCCGATTGTATAGAGAAGACGAATGGTCTTGAGTGATTTCAGGCTTTGATACTTGACCTACAAACAAAGGCTTAAGACTTTTTGGAATAAATAGGTATAGAAGTAAAGCGTTTTAATCAATTTTGCTCTTAAATACTATTAAATGATAAATGAAATTTTTACATACATATCTATACTAATATTATAAAGAGGAAAACTTTGTTTGTATGTTTGTTTGTTTGTTTGTTTGTTTGTTTGTTTGTTTGTAATGAATAGGCTCAAAAAGTACTGGACCGATTTCAAAAATTCTTTCATCTATACTAATATTATAAAGAGGAAAACTTTGTTTGTATGTTTGTTTGTTTGTTTGTTTGTTTGTTTGTTTGTTTGTTTGTAATGAATAGGCTCAAAAAGTACTGGACCGATTTCAAAAATTCTTTCACCATTCGAAAGCTACATTATCCACGAGTAACATAGGCTAAATTTTATTTTGGAAAAAAATAGGGTTCCGTAAGATATTTGGGTTTTTCGGACACAAGGTGTAAAAAATCAACCAGAAAAGTTACTTATTTTGCGTACGCTGCCTAAACTATAAAAGATAGAACCATAAAATGTTCTAATTAATTGTAGATCTTATAAATATCTACAAAAAAGTCCGCGACACATTATACCTATCTATGTCGAGTGAGGCACAACAACCATTTTTTTATTTAGAAATCTTGAATTTTTTTTGGTCTACATTTAAACGCGTTTATTTTACTCATGCTATTAATCCTTATCAAAATAAATTATTTCATCACTAAGTACAGTTTATGTAGATAATATTTGGTCTTTTAATGATTAAAATTGGATGTTTGGTTTTGAAGTTATGGCGAAATTAAAATATTACGATTTCTGCTGCACGGCCCGTTGCAAAGTGGGCGTCGCGTCGTCACCAAGGCGTGCGAGTTTAGATCTATGAGTAAATTTTTTGTTTTGTGTTCGTTGTAACTATGATGGATAGATACTTGAGTAACTATTTATTTAGTGATTGTTGTATTGTTAGTTCTGAAAAGTGTAGGTATTTCATACGATAAAAGTATACCCACTTACTTATTTCATTAAGTATTAGTAGGTACCTATATTAATTTGTTTCTGTTTGTTTTGACTAAATTTCACCCGTTTTGTTAGAGGTTTAAAGACATTCTGTTATCTGTAGTATTAGTATCAGTATTGTACCCGTGCGAAGCCGGGGCGGGTCGCTAGTAAATAAGATTAGAAGATAGGTATTACTTAATTTCTAAAAGTTTTCAAATATTATTATAATAAATAAATAAATAAAAATAAAAAAGCCTTTTATTTCTTGCCAATTACAAATTCGATGCAAATTGTATTACAATTAAATTTAACAAATAAATTTACAATACCATAAGTTTATTTTGTTTTTTTGTTTAAATGTTTAAAAATTTAGTTTAAAAGGTTTTACGCCACTGAACTTTTTAGTTCTTATAAAACCAACCATATAAAATGACGAGCAATAAAGTAATAAAGGAAAGTATTTATCTGAGTTGCATAAATTTCAATAATTTGATGCAACGCGCGAATTCCGTAGTTATGCAATTTACTTAACAATGTAAATTACAGTAATTAAAGCTCAGAATACCATATTTTTGCGGAAGCAGTTAATTTTAATATCGCACTACAGCTGTTATAAATGTGAAAGTCTATGGAGATGGATGGATTGATGTTTATTATTATTTCCCGCAAAAACTAGGTAGGGGAGCGAGGGGCTTGTTGTAACAGTTTTCATGAAAACTTATATATCTTGAGATCTATTGATTAAATTGCTACTAAATAAATATGGATGGATGCTGCAACTCTTCTTCTACCAAATCAAGTAAAAATAAGACCATAACTATTTGTCATTATTTTACAATTAATTATTTTCCAGAAGAAGTGCGGTGTTACAACTTACCTCGTGCTTGGGGCTAGTTGTAACGTCTACCGGGGCAAGTAGTAACGCCAAAAAAATCGCATTAATACCTCTAATTATTTATTCTTTGTTTATTTTTAACAAAATTTACATCTTTTTAAATTATGTATTATGTAATTCTTATCAAAAATCAACTCAAATACACCTTTTAAGTAATTAACAGTTTTATTTAGTTAAACACTAGTTTATAATCATCGTGGCACTTTTAAATTACAGTAGGTAATTAAATTATTTATCTCTAAGGTATGCTTCGTAGTTATCTCTTTTTAATATCTATCTAACAAAGTATTGTACTTATATAAGAATCAACATTTGGTGGGTTTCATTATAATTAAATTTAGTCTTCATCTGAGCTACAATTAATACAAATAAAAGATATAGTGTCTCCTGTAACACATCCTACATGTGCCCACATCTTACAAATGATGACTCTCTACCCAATCTTCTTTATTTGAATCTGTGTAACCTTCACCACATACCAGACAATACCACTCTTCTGATTCAGATTCTGAATCTGAACATAAAATATTTTTTTAGATCTGTCCTCTGCGGTTTTATTTTTTATTTATTTACCTTTGTCTTTCCCCTTCCCCTTTCCTTGACCTTTTCCTTTAATTATGTCAAATGTTTACTGTTTTTTTTTCATCTTATCCTCATCCAAAATATATTTCGGCGCACTTGAGTAGGTAGGAAGCCATCTTACCTTCTTCTTCTGCGGTAAGTACAAGTATTTATACTTGTCTAGGCTTAAAGTAACCAACTCTTTTTCTTTATGTATCTATAAAGAGAGACGAGACATAATCTGAAAGTCTGACATGCGGAAGCATACTGCATTTTTTTTTCTAAAACTTCAGCTTCCGCTAACTCGTACACTTCTTGCCTTTGTGTTGCACGCTCTGACTTTCTTTTATACACCCTCATTCTAGAAGATAGGAAAAAAATTGTAGGTATCATCATAACTTGGGGCATGTTGTAACACGTTACAACAAGCCCCGGGATTTTGTTACAACTAACCCCATGGTATGATTTTTAACGTTTATCAAGATAACTATTTAAACAATTTAGCAATCTTAAAAACTGTTACACATTATCAGAGATAGATAAATTTAAATGTAAATAAGATAAAGAAAGTTTGATTAGAGTCAATAATAATAACGCAAACCAAAATTTTACGACAGTACAATTTTATATTACCTGGCAAAAATTAAGTGCTTGCACACTTCCGCTAACTGCGCGGGCTGGCGGGACACTGGCTATGACAACATGATGCGGCGCGGTTTATAGGTCAAATCGAGTCAAAGAAATACGTTAATAAAGTTTAAGATCCTAGTGAAAAGAGCCTGTTACTACTTACCCCTGCTACAACAAGCCCCTCGCTCCCCTACGTAACGAATTTTGATAAAATTTGGTATAACAATAGTATAAGCTCTGATATAGTATAGATACCCTATACTACGGGGGTTAAATACATAGCCGATATATACTCGAGTTTTGCTCGGGGCTCTAGTAAATAAAAAAAATCGAGCCACATTTCGAATTTTCGAACAAAGCAAAAATTATACATAAGCAAACCAATCTGCCAATCTAAAATAATTATATTATTGCTTGCTCTAAACACAAGTTATGTGTTTATTGCTTTAATTATTTTACTTGTTACTCAGTCTAAGGGCCTGGCCACACGGTGCGGTACGGCTGCGGCGCGGCGCCTGAGCGGTATCGCAACAGGTCTTTTTCATATAAAAAGGCATGGTATGCCACACGGCGCGTCCGGCGCCGCTCCGTCGCCGCACCGCAGGCACACCGGACAGCGGCGCGAGGCAGATGAGGCGGGGAGGGGTGCAAGCTGTGCGGTGCCGCGGCGGCACCGCTCAGTTGTATGTACGGCGTAGGGAGAAGTGTACGCTCGTTAGAATCAACGTATAATTACGTGATGCTGATACATATTATACAAAAAAACCCATTGTTTATTGTAGACTGTCGTCAACAGGGCAAGCCATTAGCCAAGTCAACCCTGTTCGGTGCCGCAGCGGCGCCGTAAGAACATTGCGGTGCCGCAGCGACGCCGTAAGAACATTGCGACGCCGCATTGCTCGTGTGGCCGCCAGTGCGGTGCGGAGTATTGCGGTGCGGTGCGGCGCCGCGCCGTGTGGCCCGGCCGTAAGGGCATAAAAATTATTTTGGTAATCTATACTAATATAAGAGGAAAAGTTTGTTTGTTTGCATCGAATAGGCTCCGAAACTACTGGACCGATTTTGATGAAATTTGGCATAGGTATATAATAGACCACGGGGAAGGACATAGGCTACTTTTTATCACGGAAAAATGTACGGTTTCTGCGAGATTCCCTAATGCGCGCACAAAGTCGCGGGCAACATTAAATGTTATAAAATTATAAAAAGCAAAGCCGATTGACTGATGTATCAACGACAGCCAAACCCTTAAGGCTAGAAATTTCAAATTTGGCATACGCATTTCTCATATGACGGAAGGTTAATCAACCCTCAAATTGGTAAAATAAAGGATGAAACCTAAAGTTTAAAACCTAATTTCACGCGGGCGAAGCCTACTCGTATTTGTAATTTTAGTTTCCAATAAAAATAATTGTTACCAAAAACAAATCGAAGAACTTTATCTTAGAACCTCGGCATTGTTTTCAGTTAATATAAAACAACAAATCTATGTACCTCATAAACTTAAGCCATGAAAACCTCTCCCGGCCATTTGTTTAAATGAAACGTTGTCCAAGTGCGTATCCAGCGTTCGGAGGCCTGGCAATTCGCTACAATTTATGAGGGATTTAATTACAAGTTGAAGCAAAATTAACTGAATCGAGACGTATATTACACGAATGTACGAAGTTTGAATGTGAGTAGCCGTGAGGCGCACAGGACTCCCAACTGTTTTGATACGAATTTCTTCATTATTCTAATGATAACAGTACGAGTAGCCATACTTGTACCACAATGTAAATATTATTTTACAGCAGGCCATCTCCTTGTTAGACCGTCGACTTTGGCGCATACTCATATACAGGCGTTATTTACACGCCCGCTAACGAAACCTCAAATTGCAGTATGAAGTCGCACGCCGCACTGCCGCGACTTGTCGCTGCATTGAGCGACTAACGAGGTGTGAGTTGTGAGTTGTGACGCAACGCTTGCGCACTGTCAAAGTTATATTTTGTAGACGTGCCAGCCTTAAAAATTTCAAGGATGCGGCTAAGTTCCCCTACTGTATATTATTTATATTGTGAATTGTGATCGCTGGGGGTCTAAAAAGGCCACTTTAGGTGAACATTAGATGAATCATATGCAATTCATAATATTATGTACAGCCTCCGTGGTATAGTGGTTAGAGCATTGGCTCTCGACTCGGAGGTCGTGGGTTCGATTCCCGCATTGGAACAACAAAAATGTTGTTTCCAAGTTTGGTTAGGACAATGCAGGCTGATCACCTGATTGTCTGACAAGAAAGATGATCCATGCGTCGGATGGGCATGTAAAAAGTCGGACCTGCGCCTCATCTCTCGTCAGTCGTGTCGGTTATCCGTCCCACTGGATTACGAGAGTAAAGGAAGAGAGTGTGCTCTTGTGTACTGCGCACACACTTGGGCACTATAAAATTACTCCTGCGTAACTGGCCTGGTTTTAATGAAACCGGCCACCGTCACCGAGATCGGTGGGCGAGTTTTATTATATAATATTATGTGCGCCACTTTACGAATTTCTATTGAAAACTGTCAAAATTGATGTTTTAACTATCAAAATATATGAAACAATATAATATAAAACACTTGAAGTGGCCTTTTTAGACCCCTTGATCATACTGCCCATCGTCCAACATGACATAAACGGTATAAACTGTCATACCAATCGACACCATACACGATCTGTATTGTATATGACTACATTAAGGCTATTTTCAGAAAGATGTAAGAAATTAAGAATGTCCATGAAATAAAATAATAGGCAATCGGACTATTTCTTTTTATTGCATAAATGAATAGTACTCTTAAATATGAGTAACTTCTCAGAAGAAACCGTATATCAAAAGTCAATATTTTCAAAGGTACAGCGATTTGTATAAAAAATTTCGCGAGCCTCATAGGTACGTCCAAAAACGCTCCATACTAAAGTCGGCCTACAAATGACGTCACTTGTAGGTTGTAGTATATGAATTATATGGCCGCCGGAATATATTTGTATATTCAGATTATATTATATTCAGAAAGATGTAAGAAATTAAGAATGTCCATGAAATAAAATAATAGGCAATCGGACTATTTCTTTTTATTGCATAAATGAATAGTACTCTTAAATATGAGTAACTTCTCAGAAGAAACCGTATATCAAAAGTCAATATTTTCAAAGGTACAGCGATTTGTATAAAAAATTTCGCGAGCCTCATACGTCCAAAAACGTTCCATACTAAAGTCGGCCTACAAATGACGTCACTTGTAGGTTGTAGTATATGAAGTATATTGCCACCGGAATATATTTGTAAATATCTCCGATATTTGTGCGTTTAAGTTCATACTTACCATAATGAATGTTTTTGTATATGATGTGAGTAAACTAATCATGTAGGTTTTGTTTACCAATTTCGCAAAAAAAATATTTTTTGGTACTTTTTAAATGTATTTTACTAGTAAACTACACATAAAATAATATATTTTTTTACATTTACCAAGTAGTAATGCCTCAATATTTCTGAATATATGAATAAAACTAAATATTTCAGATGTAGTCCTATCCCCTATTATTACCTATAAGTGTCACTACAGTTGAAAACATATTTTTTTAGCAGATTGACTTCCCTAATAACTATGAAATAGTTTGACTGGATAAGCTCACGCCGAAATAAAACTACTAAATATACACCTCCTCCCATTGTACTAACATGAAAAGAATTGTTGAAATACCATTTTGTTGTGAAAATATTTGCATATCCATAGGTATTTCATTTTAGATGTGTTTGTCTTTTTAAACATACGAAAATATTTTTAAATCGAGCAGTAATAATCCATCAAAACATAGACTCTTTATTTGAACTAAATGCTTCAATCATTCACGACAGGCTGAACCACCGGTTAAACAGATCGGTTAAGGTTGACAAGCTGTTGTACCTCTTGTAGGTCTTATTACTATAGCGGTAAGATTCACAAGTGGCATTCGGCTTATCAGTATTAAATAATAGTCATAATAGCAATTTTTGGGAATATCTATAACACAATTTAAAATTAATTAGTATAAGTAAAAGAAAATATTAGGTACTCAACATTGCCGCAGTGCCTTTGTACTCTGTACGCCAAAAAAAATCCCGCGGGAACCGTTCATTTAGCTACGATAAAAAGAAGCCTACGTGCTAATCCTAAGTCTCAACTACTACCATACTTTTTTACTCAAAATCCGTTCTGTACTTAGTTATTGAGTGAAAGAGCAACAAATATCCATACATCCAAACTTACGCTTTAATAATATTAGTAAATAGTAAGGATTTCACGCGTATGGGATTCTCGTAGCTCCACAAACGTACACGTTTGAACAAGCTTAAATTACATACAATAATTACTACGCTATTCGTCAAGGGAGTTTCTAGTCGAGTTTCGCTTTAATATTACCCGTACAGATGGCATACGAGGCCAGAGCAGTCCCTGAAAATTCATGAAGCGCGTTCATTTATATTTAAAACGGCGCCAAAGCAATATTCGCCCATTGAGATTCTGCTGTTGTCACTACTCACTACTCGTACTTCTACATTATTTGCCTTGTTCCTTTTCATATTTTTTACTTTAACCATCTTAGGACCGATTGTCTTCCATAGGCTTCACATTTGTTTGAGAAATGATTTAACGTATCTAAAATAATAATTATTGTGATACATACTAAGTGATCAAACGAACTTACCTTAAGTGAAGTTCGATCATTATTATATGATTTGCTTCGTTCGAAGATATAATATTTTAATACGTAGTATCTTTACTTTTACTACGGCAACTAACGCATATTTTAGAGCTTGGATAAAAACACATAAAAAAAAAATAATTGTCTATACTCATCCGAGCTCTATGGTCCCTATTATGTTATTGTCATTCTTTTAGAGCTTTTAACATGTACACAACTCCCTGGGGTAATCCACCTAAGGGTTTTATAATATATAGCCTTATGTGCTTGGGTTGGGTGGGTGTATATCTTCGAACGAAGCAAATCATATAATAATGATCGAACTTCACTTAAGGTAAGTTCGTTTGATCACTTATTATATTTCTTTTGCTTCGTTCTCGATATAATATTTTAATACGTAGATGTTTAGAGCATAAGGAAGTTGTGTAATATGTTAAACTTACCCACTGTTCCTAATGGACATATTTAATTAAACATATTTTTGGTACCAATCAGTCTTTTATTTTCTCTCCTTAAACTATTTATTATCACCATCAATATCACAATAATTATGCCTTTTTCTTATTTTTATCTTAAAATTAATAATAACAGAACATATTTTCTTAAATTTACAAAACTTAATAAATGCAATAAACTACTATGCATTCTTGCACTTGAACTTAAAATAATAACTATAAAATTATTATTCTTCTTTTCTATTGTTAACACAAAATCAATTTTATATTTGTCTTAAGTCTATATTACTTTTTTAGACTTTTATTAAACTAAGTTGATAAGACTACAGTCGCAAAATTGTTAGGGTTACTAATAATTGGCCTGTTATAAAATTTTGCGAATGTTTGAGACGACCCTGTCCATCCAGCAGTGTGTCTTATAGCCTCTAATGATACACCCTTTAGTTTTGCTCTGGATGTGGAAGCATGACGGGTGGAATGGCTTTTAAAAATATTTGTGTCTACACCCGAATCTGCTAAGGTATTCTTAATCCAGCGACTTATTGTGGAGGGGCTGGCTGCCTTATATGGTTTTTTAGTTGTAATAAATAAATTACTAACATTACCTCTAATATTTTTGGTAGAATTTATGTAAAATTGTAAAGTAAGTGCGGGACAGATTTCGGGTTCGTTAAAGAAAGGTAAAATTAATACTGGTTGAGTACGGTCTGGGGCAGATGTTTTTATAATATCTGTTATATTTATGTGATATCTAGACTCAAGACGAGTTATGTTGTTTACTTTTATCAAGGAAAGTGTTTGGACTCTTTGAGCTGTGCTCAGTGCTATTAAGGTAACTAATTTTTTAGTTAAGTTTTCTAAGCTTAAAGAGGATAATGGATATTGAGTTCTCAGAGTATTCAGCACTATACATGGATCCCAAGTTATTGAATATTTAGGCTTTGGTGGATTCATTTTGTAAAAACCTTTTAAAAGTCTTTTAATGCGTTCATCGTTACCCACCCGAGAACCTATAATTAAAGAGAGAGCACATTTATGTGAATTAAGTGTTCCATATGATGCCCCTGATTGAGACTGAACTGATAGAAATTGCATTACTTTGGGTATCGATGCACATAAAGGATCTATTTGATTTTGTTGACAAAAGTTCCACCAAATTTTGAATGTTACCTCATATTGCTTCAATGTATTATTTGATAATGAAGCTACCATAGTTTCTATGGAGATATTTGGCACTGCCTGTCTTATCATGGCTTGCCTGATAAGATACCGGCCACCAGGATAAGTTGATGATGCAATGGGTGACTGCTCCTGTAAGGGGAGGATAAAAGGTGTTTATCAGGCCCAAGAAACAATAACTCTGATGCAAGCATTTCTTTCATAATGGGAAACCATGGCTGAGAGGGCCAATACGGCATAACCATTATGCCCACAGCTTTTTCATGTTTTATCTTTTGTAAACTTTTTAATATCAAACTGAATGGTGGAAAAGCGTAAAAGAAATAATTTGACCATTTTACAGTGAAAGCATCAATATTTGTTGCATCTGGGTCGGGTTTCCAGGAAAAATACATAGAACATTTTGTGTTAACTCTAGAAGCAAAGAGGTCTATGACTGGGACACCTAGTTTGTTTTTAATAATTTGAAAATAGTTTTCATTTAATTCCCATTCTGTATCAGCATCCATTTTTCGCGATTCCCTATCAGCTTCTATATTCTCTGAAGATTTTATGTATGAAGCCAGTAGCCATAATTTCCTTTCTTCACACCATTCCCAGATGTTTCTAGCTAGTTTATTAAGGTGTGGAAACTGAACACCACCCATCCGGTTAATGTATGAAATTGCGGTTGTATTGTCTACTCTTAATAATATACTTAAATTTTGTTTGTCTTTTACAAATGACTTTAAAGCCAAAAAAATAGCCAATAACTCTAAGTAGTTAATATGAAATTCACTTTCATCTTGTTTCCATGCACCATTTACTTTTTTATCATTGCATACCGCTCCCCAACCGGTTCGTGATGCATCTGTAAAAATTTCCAGATTAAACATACTACATTGAAAAGATTTTGAAACTTTATAAATGTTTTTTGCCCACCATTTTAGATCTATTTTTATATCTGGGTGTAAAATCATAGTACTGTCATAATTGTTACTATTTTGTAATAAAGCTAAATATTTATTTCGTTCAATATATTTTGTATAAACCCATCCATACTCCACTGCTGGGCAGGCTGATATAAGTATTCCCAACAACTGAGCTAAATCTCGAATTACACATGTTTCTAATTTTAAAAATTTTGTTACTAACTTTTTTATATGTTCCCTCTTTTCTATTGGTAGTTCTATTTTCATAGAACCAGTATTGTAAATAAAGCCTAAAAAATTGCACACTTTAGAGGGTTCTAGAATACTTTTCTCAAGGTTAATGACAAATCCTAAACATTTTAAAATTGATACTGTTTGTTTGACATTAATTAAACAATCCTCATAATCTGAACCTAGACATAATATATCATCAAGATATATTACATTTTTAAAACCCTTTTCCCTTAAATTTGCTACTACAATTCTCATTATTTTTGTAAAAATGTATGGAGCTATAGAGAGTCCATATGGCAATGATCCAAATTCATATAATTGATTATTAAATTCAAAGCGCAAATACTTTCTGTCCTCTGGATGGATAGGTACAAGTAAATAAGATTCCTTAAGATCAATTTTTGCTAAAAAGTAATTACGATTAATCATTGTTGCTGCTGTTCTATGGTCTTCCATTTTAAAATGGGTAACAGGTATGAATTTATTTAAGTTTTTTAAATTTAAAATAAACCTTTTGCTACCATTGGGCTTGGGAATAAGAAAAATGGAAGACACAAACTGATTAGGGATTGGTCTACAAGTTGTTATGGCTCTTAATTCAATGAGCTTATTAATTGCGGACTCCATGTCTTGCTTATCATGCTCTGAATTAGGTTGGTATGCTTTTGGACAGCCAGTCTGAAATGGCCTAGATTCAAAAGGAATGTGATAGCCTTTTAAGATAATGTTAAGTATAGACCTATCGTTGGTAATTTGGTTCCAACATTTAAAAAAATGTGATAATCTACCACCATGACATACCGTTACTTCCGTGCAGCAGGTTTCATTTCTGGTTTGGGTTTCCTCTGGTTGTAAGATGTTTGCTTGTAATGAGGGTTCTGAACTGGAAGGCATTTTGGCCCACTCCGATTGAATGATTTTTGTACTTGATACCGAAGCGGGCCCCTGGAGTTTACCGGATTGTTAAAACTTCCAGACTTTTTTGGCAAAGGTTTGAAATTGTCCAATTTTCTTATGGATTGAGAGGTTTTTTGAGCATTCTTCATTGCTATTATTTTTTCCGACAAATCACTGCCATATAAATATTCATCACGCTCAACATCTTTTATAAGATCTACAAATTTTTTATCCAAAACAGGAGTAATAATTTTCTTTCTAGTTGTTGTGTGGCTGTGGTGTAGGTCGCTAAGTATTTGCGAAGCTTCACTGAGCATGGTTATTATTGAATATCTTTCTCCCGTATTAGTAGCTAGTAGGGATAAAGCCCTGTTTAAAGCAGTTATGCCCTGGCCCAGCTGCTGTTGTTCATTTTCTATTTTCCTGTCACGATTTTTAATTGTGTCTGTCACAGTGACTAATATTTCTGGATTTAATTTTGGGGCTTGTAGGAGCTGACAATTAGTTGGAATAAGGTACTTTTCTAGCATTGCTAGTTTTTCCTTAGGATCATTGAATCCCTTTTTTAAAATTGGTGTCCACAGTTTTGCTAAGTCTCCATTAATATTGGGTCCATATTTTTGTTTCTCTATAAAAGGTTTTCCCAAAGCAGTCAATGTTTCGATGTCCAAAGCAATTTCTGCAGTATCAACTGATGCCTGTTGATCTGGCTTTAGGGAGTTGTCTAATTCCATATCTTGCAAAAGCTCAATTTCTGGGCTTTGGCATTTTTCAAGCGCAGGTGTATAATCACCCTCATGCTCCTCTCTCTTTTTCGTGACTGTCACATCCTCATCTGAAAGATGTAAGATCTCGTGTTTTTACTATGGAAAAATACCAGTGTATTTTATGTATGTCACGTATGGTTCTAGAAAGAACTAAATGCGATTATGCATCTTGTGCATACTCATATTAACAACACGTCTATATGTCACGCATATAACCCATGTTTAAGTTTCACGTCGATGTGTCTCGCACACCACCCGTGTCTGTAATTATTTTGCCCACGCGCAGATCAAATAAAAAACCTTTATTTGGTCTGAGGCAACACGTCAATATGTCTCGCATATCACACGTGTAGGTATATTATAATATAACTTGTATGGTTAGCTATTTTCTAGCAATATTTCCAGAATTGTTTACCCGTATAACTTAAAGTTCCTGTAAAAGAGTTTAAATATAAATATGGCGTCGTACGGCGTACCTGTTTGATCATGATTTTCTTTGTCACTTTGAGACGGCGATCTTGAACACTGGAGCTGTTTCTTTTGTAAACGACGTATTTTTGCCATATATTTCTCAATTCTTTCTTCTTGTGATCGTTTATGTTTCGGCATTTTGACTAATAAGTACAATACCAACTACTTTTTCGAAGAAAGCACGCGTTGGTTGTCGCGCAAACGTAAAGAATGACAATAACATAATAGGGACCATAGAGCTCGGATGAGTATAGACAATTATTTTTTTTTTATGTGTTTTTATCCAAGCTCTAAAATATGCGTTAGTTGCCGTAGTAAAAGTAAAGATACTACGTATTAAAATATTATATCGAGAACGAAGCAAAAGAAATATAAATATTGTTATTCTAGGTTGTACCATCATAATGCTAATAATGTTGGAAAGGTATTAAAAAATCTCATTTTGAGATTTTTTCCTTATAGTACACGATTGTTGAGATTTTTTCCTTATAGTTTATCTAGTCAATAGCGCCTATAGTTGATTGGATAAAGTGTTTCCGTCAACCAATCAAAAGCGTTATAGAATAGATAAACTCAACAAAAAACTTTAGAAACCGAGCGTTAAAGCTAAAAATTCACCCTTAATTACGGTAACCATATGAAATCTGAATAACTATTCGTTCTAGATACCGACGTGTCGGTCAGCCACTAACGACGACAGCAGTTATGTGAAATTTATAGAGGTATCTTATATATACTCTGCTAAAATAAATATACGAATTTGTATCCGCCTTGTATCTGCCAGACCAGAACACAACGCGACGTGACAAGAAGATAGTGACTAGAGTGCGGTCACGGAGCTTGTAGAATTTCGTACACAGACCCATTGCTACTTGTCCTTTTCACTCGGCGCACGTAAGGATACTCTTTTTCCTATTAATATTTTGTTTTATCTGTTTAAAGTATATTATTTCCGTATGGTACTGTATTTTTGAAGGCGGAACTACGGGAAAAAGCTAGTATCAAATAAGTTTATGTATATTGAGACCACTATTAAATTGTTTCCTGCCTATAATGGCTCTTTTTGCATTAAAAATCTATAGCAATATAAAGTTTTAACTAAACTGCTCCTTTTATTATTTTAACCTTCAATGTATTCCAAATTCCAAGTTTTATTAAAATCATAACCCGTATTATAGTTCGCACCAAAATAATTTTATGCACAAATTATTTTGATGAAAGTACCACTATAAAAGAAAAGTACTTTACATAATTTTATTAAGCTCTTTATTTATCTTGACGCCTTTGGTAAATTTTCAAGAATTCAAATAATTCCAATGTACTTAGGTAGTGCTTTATATAACTCTATTTCACAAAATATTATATACAAAACCGTTTTAGTTATATACGTAGTTACTACGTATATAGTTTGTACATTATGCAAAGATATTAAAAAGTGTCTAGTCGTCCACTAAGCGGTTAATATGTAAAATATATTTGTCTACTTTAAAACTGGCAAAAAAGCATTTCAACATGCCACGCGCCAGTTCAAACTGCAGTCTTAACTCTTGAAATCACATTCATACGCACAGTTTGGAACGTTCGTCTAAATATTTAAAATCCGTCTGCAGTCCAAACACTATTTATATTTAGCTCGATAGTTTTATCCACGTTTTTATGCGCGTTAAAAACAATGATTGGCACAATCTGTATTTTGATTGCTCTTTAGCTTCTTCCTGTTTTATGCCTCAGCCAAGACGTCCATGTTGAATCTCTTGGGGATTCTTCTTATGTTACAATGGAGATACAAATGATACAATTTATAGCATTACAATATGCTTCTTTATTCATACACGTACGATAGATACATTTAATATACAACTCATATAACAGAGCAAAATACTAATATACATGTCTATGCTGTATATAGCCTTTCGGCTAACTAAATAAACTAAATCTTAAGCATCAAAATGACAGGAAGAAATATATTCCTTAATAATTATAATGTTATGCAACACTTTCGTGTAGAGAGAAAAAAGAAAAGAGTTTTTTCTACCTTCCCGGACTTTACCGTAATAAAAGAAGCCGTGAAGAGTCAACAAAAATGGAACATTTTAGAACGTTCTCTACCTAAATGTAGCCGTGTAATCAATTATGCATACGGCTAATGCATTTCTGAACTAAAGCGAGTTCGAGTGGGTATCATTATGCCTCCATCTCATTTCGTAGGCAGTTCTATTATGTATGAAAAATCTTAATTGGCTTTCTGTACGTATTCGAAAACATTTCGGTTTTGACGTGAAAACGTCTTTGAAATTGATTCTATGGTAGGAAAAGTATAAGAAAATTGTGGTATTTGGGTTTTAGTGACAGAAGTAAAAACGTACAATAGGTACATGCAATCATTACGCTTCCTTTTGACTTCGCTGTAGTCACTAGTCGGGTAGAAATACGACGCGCGCGTTTAGGTCACAGAATACAGAATATCCAGAATGAGTGTTCGATCACATTTGTACGCAGCGCACTGCAACCAAAACCATGGCTAAACACCGTCCGTTCTTTACTTTACTTTACTCTTTGCACTTATAAAACAAATTGCGTTATGTTACGACAATTAGGTATTCAATAAAAATTGATTGAAAGAAAGTTGGGTAAAATATTCCGTTATTCTGTGGCAACCACTCCAATTTGGAGTAATCGTGACGGCTTCACTTTCAAGCACGTTGACGGTTTTTGGATGATTTCTGTACTCTGTGGCTTAGGTACACGTGATTCACGGATAAAACTGTGGAAAATGTACCCCCCCCCCGGTAATGTCTATGGATTGCTAAATCATATTCAAATAATTATTTTCTTAAGTGAAGACGGTGGTGCATCACGCTTGGTGTATCGAAAAACGTCTTATGAGGTTATAAAATACCGAAATCTAAGACAGACAGTTCAAAAATTGTTAACGAATAAATATTTATTATATTTTGTTAACAAGTTAAAGTTCCGAAACGACTTTTCTAATTAAAATTGTTTGTTAATTATAAAATGCTTGTCTAAACAAACTTGTTACTTTGGACGATGAATATTTCGCCACAAACTTTAGAATTAAGGAAGGCATCTGTCTATTTAATCGGCTTAGAGTGTCAAGAGGATGTCTTACCAAATGTTCGAGGTTTGTGGTTAAAACTTCAGTACCGGCGCCTGCAGCTCGGAATAACACGACGGTTTATCAAAATTTAGCTTTTTTGTTTTTAACGAGGGTAATGTATTTACGTGGGCGGAGCCGCGGTCAAAAGCTAGTATTATATAAATCTCAAAGATACTGTGCAGTATCCAATCGTGTGATATAATGCCTTAAACATAAGATATATCTTTAGAAAATATTTAAAATAGTGAACCAATATTCGTTACAAAAATAAAATAGTATAATTTGGAGTATTTACAGTTGGGCGGAATAGTGCAATTGATGCTAGGAGCCGGCACCATCACGTATGAAATCAGTATGCATGACACGCGGTCGGCCATTTTGAAGTGTCATCCCATGTTCATGTCCAGGTTAACTCTAATCCAGATAGGTCTAGCTCTAACTGAATTAACTAGGTTCTATTTCATAGGTATTCGGATAATATAGAACTTATTGCAGAAGAAATATTCTGTCATGAATCATGATTAAAGTATTTTCATTAAAATTCTGAGTCATATTTTAGTTTAAATTACAGAAAGCTTTTTATATTATAAAAAACTAAATAAATAATTACTTACCTACGTTAATCAATTATTTTAATTCGGGTACGCTTATGTTTTCATTAAAGAACAATGAATATTTCAAAGTTTAATCAAAGCGTAAATGGCATCTAATAAGCTGCCCTTTGCCGATTTCAAAAGGGCTCTATCAGAATTATTTTGTCTCGACAAAGTGAGTATTGTCTTAGGTGATCCAATTATGAAATTCGGTTGCCTCTAAAATAAGCCAGCAAAGTTCGGTAGTTAGTCTAGGTATCAACAATAAGCAGTTAATGTTTTGTTTGTAAATGTTAGTTTTCGGGGATGTTCCAAATTTGGCACGTTTTGAACGAAAATTTAGTCGTTCTCACCTTAAATAGTTGCTTTTGTATCGTAACTGTTATTTCAGTTCGGTCTTTCTCTAAATGGAGGTCGGGGTTATAATGTTGTTTATATTATGGCCAAAAACTATTTTGTGTTATATTTTATCTTACGAACTAATAATATTAGTAGAAAGTTTCATTTTCACTAACACATAAATTGTTGATTTATTTCAATGATATGGTGCCCATCTAATGAATAAACAATTCATTTGTTTGTAATGTAATTTAAATTTAATGTAGATAAAAAATATTATAATAAAGAATAAAAAGATTACGTATATCTATTTCACTTTAATATGAAGCGTAATTAATGATGATGCCGTTTCTTCCACAAATTCAAGGTATGAAAAAGAATTGATGGAAAATAAAATTGAAGTAGGTAGTTGCATTTCACCTACGAAAAAAAATTTTTTTTAATAGAAAATATGCACGTTGTTTATCTTAAGCATCAATCGCACGTATTCGTTTCAGAGACGAAAATTCGCAAAAAGGACGTACGTACATTGTAAAGCTGTAAAAACGAGAAAAAGATGTAGCATCTATGTATAAAAAAATTTAACACCTCCCTTGTTAGCTTACATTTCAGAAGAGCAGTTTAAGCTGATGCTCATGATGGAAAACTTTTTAAACACGTCATGTCGCATCTGGCTCATATTAGGCACAAGGGTTGTATCAGTGATTAGATAAACATGGTGACATAAGATGATGGAGCGAGACCTACTCGTAACTATCGATCAGCTGCAGTGCTCGTGATTAAGCGTATTTCAGCCTATTATGAGTATACCCTAAGGAAATTCCGTTTTGTGATATTACTTCGGAGAACCTTGATATTGGGGTTCCATCATCATGATCATCATTATCGGCTCATATTAGGCACAAGGGTTGTATTAGTGATTAGATAAACATGGTGACATAACATGATGGAGCGAGACCCACTCGTTACTATCGATCAGCTGCAGTGCTCGTGATTAAGCGTATTTCAGCCTATTATGAGTATACCCTAAGGAAATTCTGCTTTATGATATTACTTCGGAGAACCTTGATATTGGGGTTCCATCGTCATGATCATCATTATCGACCACCGCCAAAAATGATATTAAATATGAATTAATTTAAATTTACCACAAAATTAATAAATTTAAATTAATACAAAAACTAGAGGACCACAGGGCCTCTAGTTTTTGTATTAATTTAATGTATTTCTAAGCATTCTTTTAAAAATATTATCTTCCTCTATAAAAAAAAATACCGGTGAAATTACATACATACTTCGCTGGTTGCATAATTCTCATTAAAGTACTGAATTTTTTTTGTTTCAGATATCACGTATTAATGAAATAATTATGGACAACCTGATCTGATAGTGCGGTAAGGCGGTTATTGGGCGTAGAACTGCCTGATGCCCGGTTTTGGAGTATTTTTGTCCGAAGTTTATTTGTTCAATAGCGCCTTTGATTGGATGACGCATAAACCAATCAAAATTGCTCTGGAATAGACAAACTGCCGAAAAAAAACCTCAGTAACCAGGCATGGATGAACTAATTACTATTTCTATGTAAAGTGTAGATGGTAGGTGAAGTGTAGAGAATACTATAATACAATTAATAATTGCTAAAGATTTCAAAATTTAAGATAGGCCATAGGCTATGACGTACATTTCACTGAACAAATCTTCATACAAGAAAAAGTAACGCCATCTTGGTTTTCACTGTACCTACTTCAAATGTCAGCCATCTTGTTTTCACCATACTTTAAATGTCAAAATGGCCCCAAAATTTTCAAATGTGGGGCCATTTACCTGGAGACACTTTTTGCTTAAACATGTCTCGTCTATAATATATACAAGTTAATTGCATATTTTCGGTAGATTACAAAAACAAAACTCCATTTTTAATAAGCGTAAATAATGCAAAGAAAAAAGAAATTACACTTTACACTCATAAACACTTTCTATAAATTATCTCTTACTTGGAACAAACATTTGAAGATGAAAGACGTTCCGTTCTTGAATTAAGAAAGGAATTGCATAGTCATTTTATGTCTCCGTAAAAGTACAGTCTTGTTTACTGTTTTATTTATTGCCCCTCGTATTACTTTTATCCATACCATTTTATTGTTATTATAATTATTCGAACTTTATTTTTTTTATGCTTCGAATATTAAAGTGATTATATTAAAAGTGATATTACAGTACATTTTATTTATGACGGTAAATTTTCATTTGTTTAATGAACCTAAAAGATATTGCGCTATTTATCATCACTTATTATTAGACACTCTTATAATTTTTGTAACAAACAGTTGAACGAATCTTTAAAAAACCGCGTTGATTTAGTAATTAAGAACAGATAATTCATTAATTCAACTTAATTAGAAGCTACTTAAATGAAAATGGAAGCCATAGATCAAATTCCAGTAAATTAAAATTAATTATACACGATTCAAATGGATTTAAATTAGTGTAATTGCTTTAGTCAATTTAATCTTGTTCGAAAGCTTTCAACTGGCTTTTTAATTTAGCATGCATTGCTATATGCTAATCTATTAATAATTTGCATAATAGCTTAGTCGTCACTCATCATCGTCATCATCATCATCTGAATGACCGCTCAATTTTCCACATCTACCCGGGCACTGTAGGGACGCATTAGTTTGTACCCATATATTGATATATTAGATGTCACTATTTTCAATCAAAGAAAACTATATTTTTCAACTTAACTAAGACACATCTAACGTCATATAATTTTTATAATAACAATAAATTAATAACAAAATTGTAATTATTTTCATTGTATGACTTCATTCGCACAGAATGTGTGTCGAGAATATCATATATACATAGAAATATAGCATTTAAATAATATGTATTCATTTGAATTACTTTAAAATATTTGGTCTTAAAATAAAATTAAAATATTTAAGCGCGCCGCATTAAAAAACTAATTTTAAACCTCTATTCGTATGATACGATGGTACAGACAGATAAGTGCTGACACACGTTACCCTTTTCAAAAACCTTTGAGGGTTATTCACGTCGGGTACAACGAACTACAGACGCCGACATAACTGTTGGCAGTGTCTACTGTCTAGTAATTAAATTAATATAAAGCTCGTGTTTTAAATTGCACTTATCATCATCAGAATTTCTGTGAGCAGACTTTCTGTTTTGTCGAATTCCTGCTTAGCAAAATTTCTGCACTTATATCAAAGTAAGTGAAAATAATAGTTAACCAAATGTAACCCCAGTGCGTATAATTTTTTTTTTTTGGTTGCTCTCCATATAATTATAATAGGTTGGGGAAAAAGTCTTTTCGCATTATAGTATGTATGAACTTGTCATAAAATATCTTGGGCTATACCAATTGTATCTGGCTGATTTTGGTATCATTAAAAAGTTTTAATTTTACAGAAGACAATTCCAAATTCAAATTAGGTTTTTTTTTTTTTTTTTAATGAAATAAGGGGGCAAACGAGCAAACGGGTCACCTGATGGAAAGCAACTTCCGTCGCCCATGGACACTCGCAGCATCAGAAGAGCTGCAAGTGCGTTGCCGGCCTTTTAAGAGGGAATAGGGTAATAGGGGAGGGTAGGGAAGGGAATAGGGTAGGGGATTGGGCCTCCGGTAAACTCACTCACTCGGCGAAACACAGCGCAAACGCTGTTTCACGCCGGTTTTCTGTGAGCCCGTGGTATTTCTCCGGTCGAGCCGGCCCATTCGTGCCGAAGCATGGCTCTACCACGTAGGTAAATTTGAGATTTTCATTTGTTTTTCTTATTGTTAAAATGAGTGATTCTTATGAAGAATTTCGATACATTTTAAAATTTTATTACAAAAAAGGTAAAAATGCAACACAAGCCGCGAAAAAAATTTTGTGATGTTTATGGACCTAATGCAGTATCTGTGAGAGTAGCGCAAATTTGGTTTAAGCGTTTTCAATCCGGAAATTTTGATATCAAAGATGCACGTCGCTCTGGTCGCCCTGTTACGGACAAAACTGTTGCCATTTTTGAAAAAGTGGAGCAAGATCGGCATATTAGTAGTTACGATGTAGCTGAAGAACTGGGGATTGACCACAAAACGGTTTTGGCGCATTTGAAAAAAGCTGGGTAGGTACACAAAAAAGCTCGATATTTGGGTGCCTCATGAGCTCACTGAAAGAAACCTAATGAACCGTGTACTCATTTGTGATTCTTTATTACGACGTAATGAAACCGAACCATTTTTGAAGAAGCTGATAACTGGTGATGAAAAGTGGATCACGTACGACAAGAACGTGCGAAAAAGATCGTGGTCAAAGGCCGGTCAGGCTTCACAGACTGTGGCGAAACCCGGGTTAACTCGCAACAAGGTGATGCTGTGTGTGTGGTGGGATTGGAAGGGCATTATTCATTATGAGCTGTTACCGCCAGGCAGGACCATCAATTCTGAACTGTACTGCGAACAACTGATGAGATTAAAGCAAGAAGTTGAGAGAAAGCGGCCGGAATTAATCAACAGAAGGGGTGTGGTTTTTCACCATGATAACGCTAGACCTCACACATCTTTAGCCACTCAGAAAAAAATACGGGAGTTTGGCTGGGAGGTGTTAATACATCCGCCGTATAGTCCTGACCTTGCACCTTCAGATTTCCACCTGTTTCGGTCGCTGCAGAATTCCTTAGGCAGTGTCAGGTTGACATCACAAGAGGACTGCCAAAACCACTTGTCGCAGTTTTTTCATCAGAAGCCCCAAAAAATTTATAGCAATGGGATCATGTACCTACCAACAAGATGGCAAAAAGTTATCGAACAAAATGGCACCTATGTACTTTAGTCACTTGTAAATAAACTTTATAAAAAAACCTTTTGAATTTTTATATAAAATGCGAAGAAACTTTTTCCCCAACCTAATATTATGAAGTATCACATGTATGGAGGTTGTAGAGCCACCCCTTCAATATAAAATTAATATTATTTTATGATGCCAAAATCGAGAACTATTCACAATGCGGACAGAAAGATATACAGACAGACGAACGGACAGAGTGAGTTCCTTGTTGTACGGCGAAACCCTACAAACGGTAATTTTGTTTGTTTAAAGTTTAGAAAATGATAAGATATTTAAGGCGGATAGCCTTCAATATTTTAATATTCGCATTCCATTATTCACGTCATCGGGCAAGTACAGAGCCACAAATAACAATAACAGTTCGGTCGTTAGGCTCCATGTCACGTCCACGTGGCGTGTCTAGAAAGACGTGACAAATTTTTGATCTTCGCTGAAATCTGCATACACGTCTATGTGAATTTTTCAGCAAATGTATGTCCAATTACAATAGTATCTGGGAGACTGAGCTTTGCTCGGAGTTCTGGTACCTACTTAGTACCGAAAAAATAACGTATATTATAATAGGCGATAAAACTTAGGCCTTTACATCCGTTAATGGATGATTTATACAGTATTCTCCGAGCGAAGTAACCACTCTTGAAATACTGTAGTGCCTGGGACAGTTGGTTTTTAAATGTTGTATGGTTGCCCAAGCACATACGGCATTCCTACAACCTAGTCAGCCTAGTCCAGAGGAATTAACTGGTCAATACGTCTGGGGCCAACCATGTGCGGGTTTCCTCACGATGTTTTCCTTCACCGTTAGAGCGTCCGTATAATGTACTTGAGATCTGAAAAAGTCTCATTGGTACACGCCACAACCTGGGATTTGAACCTGCACTCTCTCGAGTGCGAACCAAACGGCATCAAAAATTTCCACGAAAATTAAAAGCCCCTGCATTTTAATTTTCGTGGAAATTTTTGATGCCGTTTCCAAGATTCTGAATATATATTTAAATACAAGAATTGCTCGTTTAATGTATAAATGAGATAAGATAAGAACTACTAGCCACTAAGTAGTGGCTAATAGTTAAGTTTAAAAACTCGCAAGTAGAACTAAGTAGAATATCTTCAAAATGTGCTCTGATACAGAGAAAGCATAATGAACTAAAGAGTAATAAACGTACTATGGTTGAACGCAGGTTTTTTCTAATTGCATCATCTAGGCTATTTCTAATCAATTAAAGTTTTAGGAGAACTGTTTTCTACTAGCAATTGCCAGGATATTGTTTCTTATCTTATTTTACTACTTTATTGGGATTTTGTAGACTAAATATCTACAAAATTAAATAAGTCTGCGAGAATTAATTCTGACAAAATCAAATGAAAATGCAAGCCACGCAAATACTGAGCTGATCGACCGCAAAAAGCTCACAGAAATCCAAATTAAAATTTCCGAGGAAGTGTTCCCACTGTTAATATTTAAGACCGAAACGCTTTTCTAAAGCCGAATAATTAAGCGTGGCAGAGCTATCCTTCGGCACGAAAGGGTCGGCTCGACTGAAAATGTACCACCATAAAAAACAGCGTAAAAAACCCTTGCATTTTGTTTTGTGTTAGCCTACAAAATGTAGGCGATGGAAATTACTTTCCATCAGACGATCCAATAGCTCGTTTTCCGGTGGTGTTCCAATAAAAAGCTTATGTCGGTTCTTAACCCTCATATCAACAATTTCTTCGACATTTCATTAGATATAGCAAATAGCAATAATTTGTTGCATAGAGTTCCAGCGGAATAGTTCAGGCGATAAGAAGCAACTCGAGCATTTTTGCACGCCATTTTAACTGTTGTTACCTGCATGCTTAGCTTAACCACTGCGGTGTAGAAGAATAGGCAAAATGACAGCTGAATAAAGCTGTCATAATGTCCATACTACTGTCAGTCTATTCTTGTGTAGACGCATTTCTTTGGTGGCCATGTTAAGTGTGCTGTTTATTAAACTGCTGTGCAAAAAATAGATCACATACAACGCTAACATTTAATTTAAAAAAACTAACACTCGGTTATTATAACTTTATATTAGGTACGACCTCTGTGGTTGAGTGGTTAGCGCGTTGGCGCTCAAGCCGGACGTCGCGGGTTCGAATCCGCCGGGGAACGAAAATGTTTTCTGTGTTCCTGGGTCATGAATATGTATTAAATATAAGTAAGTACCTATTATATAATAGTATAAAAGTAATAAATATATTTCCGTTGTCTGGTACCCGTAACACAAGTTCTTTGGGAACTTACCACGGGACGAGACTGACGTGGTGTGAAAGCGTCCATAGATATATAACCGTCGTAGCAAAATTACCTTTTCGATAATACTTATAACTAGCTGGTTAACTAAACTAAACTTAACTTCGTTTGCGAGCAACACTAATGGAAACGGAACGCTATTTGTAACAGAATCCTAAGATTAATGTAGCCTAAATTACTGCTTATAACATTAGCTATTTGCCAGTGAGAGTCCGTTCAAAATGGGTCCAGCCACTTTAGAGATAATATCCGGAATAAACGGACAGAAACAAAAAAAAAATTAAGTAAGCGCCTTATATAATTTACACGGCAGGACGTAGGTATTCTAAGAGTTTCTAAATTATGAAATAGTTTCTTTACTAAAGTAAAATATTGCGTTGCTCTCATTTCTGTCGGCATCTTATGCATTTATGCTTGTGAGTGTTTATTAAGATAGGAGTTTGAGACTAAAAATCTATAAGAAATATTAAAAGAATTGAAACGAAATTAATGAAATATTTTTTCTCTATGAGTGAATCGACAATGGCTTTTCAAACGGCAAAGTCTGCTAAGACGGGAAAGTCTGCTAAGACTTTCCTTTACTTTTCAAAGAAAATTGGTTTCTTACTAACAACTAAGAGCTCGAGCGGTTGCTAAGTTGTATTTATTTCCAATTGAAAATCTTTTCACCAATAAAAGCGATTATTCCACCGAAACTGCCTTAAATCACAATTTTACGTGGAAAAATCAAGATCGAAATACGGCTTAAATGTTTCTCTTATAATTTTAATGGTTTAAATATTTCAAAGCTGAATAGGTACGACAAAATTAATTGAACAATAAAATCCTTCCAATATTATATTCGACCAAACTTTCAATTGGCAATTACGCTTTGAATGGAAGCAATTTAATTATTAATATAGATATTATAAATAGATTACTTATTAATTTTAAGGAAGTTATGAATTATATTGTTCGTGATTCTGAGAGAATTATGTCCATTATTAAAAGTATCTGCGTAACCGAGCTTTGCTCGGAGCTGTAGTAAATTAAAAAAAAAAAGAATCACAAAATTATTTTACCGGTACCGGTTTTTTTAACTCACCACATTCCGAATTACGTAAAAACGAAAAAATTAACCAAACTCTCAATCTGACTGACATTATATATTGTTGCACGACGAAAGGAAAATATTTATAACTCAAAATGCGCAGTTTCTCAGGGATATAACCTAGCTAGATCGGTACATACAGTCACAAAATGTTAATTAATTACTAATAATTACTAATAAGGGACTAACCTAAATAAGACTTGGTTTGTACGATATCTCAAAATTTTACGTGATTTTTCACTTTATGGGATAACTATTTGTAAGAAACATCAAATTTGTATCACGTAAAACCGGCAAATAATTGAATGACGACGTTCTTAAAAATAGTTATAGATAGATTAATGAAACGGGCTGTAAGCCGGAATCTCACTTATGTAAATACATTAACTTATTTATGTAACGCTAAATACCACATTATAAGAATTACATCACTTTGTATTTTTAATAAGCACCTGCGCGACGTGCCCTACTTTATTTATGGAACGTTTTCCTTATCCCAGAGATTTGCCAGTACACAGAATAACCATTTTTATTTCCACTTATTATTTTTGATGGCAAAAGATCGCCTAACGAGTAAAGGTTGTTGCTTGTTTCTAAGCGATCCACCCACCACAGGAATTAAGTTTGCTGAAAACTCAGAATACCATGTTGATACAAATTAATCACAAAATATATTAATATGATAAGATTAAAAAACTACTCGTACTATAAAAATAAATTATTTATTTATTTAATAACATGGAAAACTTACAGCTTAATTAATTCAATAGTTATTATTCTAGTATCCAGTCAGCCAATTACAAGTTTTCACTTCTAAATTACATTAAAAAAATACATTTGTGAACAGTCTCGGTAGAAGGTAGGTGTAGTAAGTAGTCTAAGTTAATCTAGAATATAGAAAATAATAATAAAAACAAAATCAATATCTTCTGTAACTTAAAGTTTTGAATGGCCAAAGAAGTTAGAGCTCAAGCTTTTCCTTACTGATGACACTTTAGCGGTGTAAATATCAAAATCGTAATCTTTTTTACGATTTTACGATTTTACGAGATTACGATTTTGATTATTATTATCAACTAGTTGACCCGACAGACGTTGTTCTGTTATATATGAACTATAAATAAATTCACCTACAAGCTACCTCTACACCCTACACCTACAACCTACATCTACAACCTACAATCTACACCTACGACCTGCACCTACGATATTATGAACTTTTTAACGAAAGAAACTGAAATAAAACTGTTTGTATAACACATAGATATATAATAATATTAAAAAGGGTATAACCATAGATATATAATATTAAAAACATTTCTGAGTGCAACTATAAATATTTGACAGTCAAGTAACATTGAAGACCAGCCTACGCTACCGACAGAACGAACATGAAATGTTTGACAGGTAGGAACAATTGGCATTAGAAAATTCGCATTTTTTTTCAATATTTCTCACCGTTTAAACATTCCCTGAATTTCCACAATTATTTTAAGATCAAAATTAGCCAAATCGGTCCAGCCTTTGTTGTTGCGGGTGTCCATGGGCGACGGTAATCGCTTTCCATCAGGTGATCTGTTTGCTCCCCAGTTTTATAAAAAAAATATCTACAGAAGGTAGTCGCTAAGCTAAAAATCGCATATCTATAATATCATTAAAATTATTATTCTTATTCTATAGTTTAAGGCCCTCCCCCGAGCAAAAGACCTTGAGGCGGTCAGCCGCATAACTCAGTAGAAAATTTTTGACATAACTTAGTTCAAAATTGACCAAAAAAAAAATTTAAACGGCGAATATCTAGCTTATGAAATTGCCTATCTATTGGTGTGTGTCCCAAATAAAATTAACTTGTTTCAACTGAGTTATGCGGCTGACCGCCTCAAGGTCTTTTGCTCGGGGGAGGGCCTTAAGATTCAATCTCTATATTATTTATCGACTTGAATTAATGAAGATTAATGTGTGAAAATTAATGCATAATTTTTGACAACGACACGTAATAATAGAACGGACTGACGATGCGATTTACCCTTCATCCGTCATCCGCTATCCTGTTAGTGTTACCTGCAACAAAATAACGATTACTCAATAATTTAATCCAACTTGTACATAATAAATATGTACCTATATCAATTAATAACAAAATGGTTGCTATTCGATACATTCACACTTTAAATCTAAACTAATTTAACTAATACTATTTAAAGGAAATATTTGTTTGTTTGCATTGAATAGGCTCCGAAACTTATAGGCCGATTTTGATGAAATTTGACACACATAAATAGCGTAGACGACGGGAAGGGACATAGGCTACTTTTTATTGCGAAGAAGTACAGTATTTCCGTAGGATTTTCCGGGATTTTGCTGCAATAAAAATTAGCCAATGTCCAATACTAATAACCTAACCAAGAGCATGTCAGGACATGTCTAAGGAGGGTTCCGTAACTATAAACGCGTAATATGCTCTTTTTTTTTAATTACTCCAAAATTTACTGACCGATTTGGTTCACAATAATTTTCCTAAAGAGTTTTTAGCATGATCTATCAGCATGGGAATTTGCAAGTTTCTATCTCCTATAGTTTAAAAATGCTAGGGGGGGACCAACTTACAAACTACTTTAGAGGCCGATTACTCGAAAATGGTCAACTTTATAAAAAAGTAACGTATGAAACCATGCCTTTATTTGAAAAGACCTATTCTACGATACCCCACACGATGGGGTAGAGTGAAAAAATATTTTTCATCCCCACTTCACATGTATGGAGAGCCACCCCTAAAATATAAAATTATTTTTATATTTATAAGTTAATTACTCGAAAATGGTCAACTTTATAAAAAAGTAACGTATGAAACCATGCCTTTATTTTAAAAGACCTATTCTTCGATACCCCACACGATGGGGTAGAGTGAAAAAATATTTTTCATCCCCACTTCACATGTATGGAGAGCCACCCCTAAAATATAAAATTATTATTTTTTTATGATTCCGAAACCGTGATCTAACACAATCTATAACTGCACCAAATTTCATCAATTTATATTCATAATTACAGGAGCTAGAGGCGCGGACAGACAGACAGACAGACAGACGGACAGAGCGAAACTATAAGGGTTCCTTAAGTATTACGGAACCCTAAAAATGTGAAAGTTTTTGAGGATGCATGGATGGATGGATGTTTGTTACTCTTTCACGCAAAAACTAGGTACTGCAAAATTTGGTATGGTAGTAATTTAGGCTAAACCATAGGCTACCTTTTATCCCAGAAAAGTATAGTAGGTATTCCCGCGGGATACTCGATAGTATATTAAAGCGGACGACGAATATTTTTATAAGATAGAAAGGACACGTCCTTCACGTTGAACGTTTTCAGCAGGAAAAGCCGACCTTTTCGTACATTAATTGAAATGTAAAAGACAAATCCTGGGCTTAACGGACAAATTAGATTTGTATTCGTAACTAAAACGAATCGAACTTCGCCGCCAGGTTTGCAGTATTACGAATGGAGGATTGGGCATTCATAGGATTTTAAGGGATTTTGGAAGATTTGCTTTAATGTGACACCTTTTTAATTATTTCTTACTTTTTTAACTGTATATTACGTTAACATAGTTTATATAATATTATAATAATAGCTGTCCCGACACACGTTGTTATGTCTTAAATATGAATTAAAATGAATAAATAAGTACACCTACTGCTACACCTACACCTACAACCTACATCTTTTCCAATATTTCTTACCTTTTAAACCTTTCCTGAACTTCTGCAATAATTTCAAGACCAAAATTAGCAAAATCGGTCTAGTCGTTCTCGAGTTTTGAATCCCTCGGGAACGGGATAAAAAGTATCCTATGACTGTCTCCAGGTTTTAAGATACCTACCCACCAATTTTCATTTTTCAGTTTGTAACTAACACGACTTTCTTTTATATAAATAGATATCGGTATAGATTAGGTAGATTTCTAAATTGGTAATGTAGCTGAAAAGTAGATGATTTAGCTAAAATGTAAATCTACTAGATTTTGTTCGCCACTCCGCCTGTGTAAGCACAGTATCCCATGGGAACACTATACTTTTTTAGGAAAAACGAGCCTGTGTTAATCCAAAGCTTAAACTACTACCACACCAAATTTCATCAATATCCGTTCAGTAGTTTTTGCATAAAAGAGTAACAAACATCCATACATCTATCTATCCGTCCATTCATCCTCACAAATTTTCACATTTATAATAGTACTTAGGCCTTTGCATTCGTTAATGGATGATTTATACAGTATTTTCCGAGCGAAGTAACCACTCTTGAAATACTGTAGTGCCTGGGACAGTTGGTTTTTAAATGTATGGTTGCCCAAGCACACACGGCATTCTCACAATATAGTCAGCCTATTCCAGAGGAATGAACTGGTCAATACGTCTGGGGCCAACTATGTGCGGGTTTCCTCACGATGTTTTCCTTCACCGTTAGAGCGTCCGTATAATGTAGGTACTTGAGATCTGAAAAAGTCTCATTGGTACACGCCACAACCTGGGATTCGAACCTGCACTCTCTCGAGTGCGAACTAAACGGTCTACCCACTAGGCCACGGATAACAAATAGTAATGAAATTATCAACATCAATTAAAGTACCTATTTACTTTAGCTACGTTTTGACTCGTTTAATCTTAAAACATCGCTTCCTTCATCTTTTTTATAATGTTATAGAAATATAAAAGGAGTTTTATTATTTAATAACGGAAGCGATTGTCCCCCAAGCTGTTAACTTTTATTGTGAGACGTTTGTTTCGAAAATCCCTGAGGTGGCTTCACACGCAGGAAAAACCCAATAAACCCACCATTATTGCATCAATAACAGTATTTTTATACCTCATATGGCATTCCGATCGATTTTAGTTCATACTAAGGTAATATGGGATATAAATAGAATAAATATAATGTTTTCATCAGTATAATAACTAAGATTAGGATCTACATTACTTAGACGTTTCTAGATATGGACATCTTACGATCCTGACCCAAAATCTGTACTTTATAAGTACAAGGAAATACTTATTATTTACTAGCTGTTGTCCGTGGCTAGGCCCACGTAATAATGGTATCTCTCGGAAACACTGTACTTTTTCGGGATAAAAGGTAGTCTACATTTTAATCCAGAGCCTAAACTACTACCATTCCAAATTTCATCGAAATCCGTTCAGTAGTTTTTGCGTGAAAGAGTAACATCCATCCATCCATCCATTACAGTAGGATAGTAGGATAATATCATAGAAAATCTACTTATGTTCTCAAGGAGACTATGAGAGGTAATTCCAAATGTAAAAAACAAAATAAAAGTGTTCCTGAAAATCGCACAAAAATAGAGATGTCTATTCAAAACGAGAGTTCAACAAAATTCGATTTTTCCGTTTCATTCAATTGTTTGGATATTGGATCAAAATATTCGCACGTGTCTGTCAGGCTTAATAGGGCTGCAAAATAATTTATTGCTAATTTAATATTAATTGAAATATCAAACTCCGAACTTTATTATTAATGTGAGCAGTTATTATTCGTAAAGTATTCTGTTGTAATTAATTAACTAGAGGGTCCATACAAACTATATATTTGGACGTCTATTGAGTCACCGCCATTAATAAAATTACTTTCGAAACTATCTCTTAATATGCTTTATATAGTATTTTTGCTATAATATTAATGTGTATGGCCAATAGTAAGTAAAATCATAATAGTAATAGTGTTTGTCACGGAACTCCTCCGAAACGGATTGACCGATTTTAATGAAATTTTGTTGGTGTATTCGGTACATAGTATTTGAAAATAGCTTACGATCTAATATCTATACTTATACTACCTATATTCTCTAATACCTATATTTAAGCTACTTTTCGTAACCTTAAATGATAAGGTTGGTATGTAGTTATTTATCTATTATCTGTTGCCCGTGGCTCCGCCCGCGTAAATATAGTATCCCTCGGGAACAACGTATTTTTTCGTATAAAAAGTATCCTATATTTTAATCCAGAGCCTAAACTACTATTATACCAAATTTCATCGAAATCCGTTCAGTAGTTTTTGCGTGAAAGAGTAACAAACATCCATCGAGACACCCTCACATACTTTGACATTTATAATATTAGTAGGTAGGATTAGTAGGATTCATAAAATTTAATAATATATAAAATTATTTATGGACGCTCAATCTATACTTAAACTTATATATACTTATCTATACTAATATAATAAAAAGGAAAAGTTTGTTTGTTTGTTTCCTTGTTTGCATTAATAGGCTCTGAAACTACTAGACCAATTTTGATGAAATTTGGCACAGATGTAGAATAGACCACGGGGAAGGACATATGCTACTTTTTATCGCGGAAAAATGTACGGTTTCTGCGTAATTAACTTTTGTGCGCACGAAGTCGCGTGTGACATCTAGTCGGTGAATAAAAATGTGGTAACGTGACATTCTGACATCACACCTCTCCATGTTACCACGTCAATCATGATGATGCTGATGAATAAAAAGAAAAACACTAAAATAAAACTAGCAATTTAATTCTATTTGAAGTTAACATGAGTTAGGCTGAAAAGATATTGCCTAATTGTTCGCCACAAGCACAAAAGCCGAAAATGCTTAAAGAATTTCTTTGTTGCACTTTAGGAGATAGGTTCTATTGTTTTAAAAAGTAATCTTAGTACAGAATGTTTCACAAAAGAAAGAATGCTGAACAGTAAAAGCCAGTATTATGGAGCCTCTCACCTCGCCGAGTAAAAATGTTTACGGCCCTTAAAAGCCTGCGTATTTTGCATGTGCCTCGCGTGAATACGTCATTGTAATTAAAACGTAATAGTTTAAAAGGGGCGTTTGCTTGTTTTTGTAAGTATGTATTATTGTATCAAAAGTAATCTATGCCTTGGCCTTTATATATCCACGTTTTGGGATAGCTTTAAATTAGTGTTTTTATTTAATTTAATAAAAACAAACTACAATGCTTAATTCACTTACACTTTTTAGCTGTATATTACAATTATTATATTCAGGATATTTTTGTTATATTTCCTGTTAAATTATATTATTGTCACAGTATCGCTGGTCACCTTCGTCAAAGAACATATATAATACTAACATACCTTCATTCCATTGCCCTTTTAGTAATTTTGTTAATGGTTGTTTTTTGCCATTTAAATTAGTTTTAGGCTATTATGTAGAAGAACGTCAGGTAGTATAGCCAGCATAGAGAAAAACGCGTCGAATTACGACGAAAGAAAGCGTAAAAACTAACAACCAATAATTAATTCTGAAATTCACCTAACATTGTAAATATAAAAATGTGCACGGAACCCTAAAACGTCTCAATCGACAAAGCAATCTTTTCGATAGTCATAAATCTTTTCACAAACTTATTTCACACTTTCTCAAAGTGTTTTAATCAAAGTTGCCTCGTTGTACTTTGTTCATGAACTGCCAAAGTCCTTGCTGAGCTGAAAAACATTTCAATACCCATAAATTAAACTATGACTTTACGGTCAATAAAAGGGGTTAATCGTGAAACTTTGTAAAGCTTCTGGGAAGAATTTAAATTGTTACAAAAAGGTTTGTTTGTTTGAACCAATCTTATGTCCAGACATAAGATTTATCCGATCACATCAAATTCAAATAGTTTTATTTTCATTTAAGTCCTACTAATATTATAAATGCGAAAGTTTGTGGGGATGTATGGATGGATGTTTGTTACTCTTTCACGCAAAAACTACTGAACGGATTTTGATGAAATTTGGTATGGGAGTAGTTTAGGCTCCGTATTAAAACATATGCTACTTTTTATCCCGAAAAATTGCAATGTTCTCGCGGGATACGCGATAGTATATTTACGCGGGGGAAATTCTCGTAAATATTATCGGTTCATATAAATCCCCATTGGATTTTCAGTTTGTCTCGCTCGCACGCGCATGTATTGACGCCTACGGGAATGGGTCAGCGAGTGGACTGAAATGGGATTATATGGAAAAGTATAAAAAGAATTGGGCTTCTCTTTTCGTTGTAGCAAATACCTGAAATGTTGATTTTTACAATGTATGTCATACAAGAGAATATTAGCTGTTTCTCGCGCTCCACCCGCGTAAATATGCTATCGAATTTCCCGCGGGAATACTGTACTTTTCCGGGATAAAAAGTAGCCTATGTTTTATTCCAGAGCCTAAACTACTACCATACCAAATTTCACCAAAATCCGTTCAGTAGTTTTTGTGTGAAAGAGTAGCAAACATTCATCTATCCATCCATCCTCACAAACTTTCACATTTATAATATTAGTAGGATTTAAAGTAAACAGAGCATTATGATTTCACGCGAATGGAATCATAATGCATTGTTTTAAAATTAAGGCCTACTCAGACAGAGCATTACTCTGTGTGAATAGGCCTTAATTTTATATTCCCAATTCTCTTATGGCATTAAAACCGCACTGCTTGATACTCCTACTATGTAATTTTATTTGCATAGAAAAATAACTCATAAAGATCAAAGACAACTCATAAATAGCGAGTAATTTTCTTTTGCGTTGAAAATAATATCATTCGTTTTAAAAACGAGTAAGCCGATTGCGGCGCAACCACAGAGAGTAGACCTGTGGTTTGTAACATTCCGTTCCACCAAACAGTTAATAATTTTCATTTAGTCTGGTTGAAGAAACCACTTTATTATCATCAATTTAATTTTCCGAACTAAACTTAATATATGTATGGTTTAAAAAGCATTAGGTATACTAAAAGTATACCTAATGATAGTACAAAGTATAAAAGTTATAGAACGATATAATTTTGATGACCTTGGATCAGTGGTTAGAGCGTTGGCGGCCAAGCCGGAAGTCGATGGTTCGAATCCCACCGATGGAGCAATATGTGTTTAATGTTCCTCGGTCATGGTCCATGGATGTATAGTAAAATACTTTATAAAATTATATTTATAAATACTTATACGTAAATAAAGTGTTTCTTAAATATGAAATATTTTCATATATCAATGAATTTATAATCTAAATATATAAAAGGCAAACCTGACTGACTCATCTATCAACGCACAGCCGAAACTACTTAACGGTTTTTGCTGAAATTTGGCATAAAGATGTAATGACGTAGACGTCCACTAAGAAAGGATTTTAGAAAATTCGCCCCCTAAGGGGGTGAAATAAAGGGGTTAAAACTTTGTATTGAAACCGAACTTCACACGAGGACGAAGTCGCGGGCAAAAGCTAGTTCTAATAATAATACAAACGTATGCAATAAAAATTTCATTTGTGGATTGCAATTGTGAATAACTTGATCAATTAAATCGACGGCGCCTACGTACTTTATTGTATCTGCAAAATGGCAATTTTTTTTTATTACTGTTTTGGAACCTACTTATACGAGTATGTATCTTTAGTACCACATTTTCAAAAAATTTGAAAACCCATTGCAAGTGCGTTTTTTTGAGTCTTATTTTGTCGTAACATATGAGTCTGTCCGACCGATACCAACGTATGTTAACTTACTCGAGTTTACGTTGCGCATCTGAGTGAGCGACAAGGCCGTATCTGCCGCTAACGTGATTATTCGCCGGAGTACACGCGCGTCATTTATTTTTTGTTTTTGAGTGTTAGTTACCTAAATATATTTTACAAATTAGCATTCATATTGTTTTTATTGAATTGAAAATGTTTCTTAATAAAGTATTGGATCGGGCAGAACCGATTGCTTACGATGGATTTTCATTTTCCAAAAATATCGTAAGTGGCAGTCCCGGTAGTTTACATCGTTTTTCTTTACTATATTATATATTGTATCGAATCTAATATATACGATACTTTACGTGATAAATGAAATTCTTCCATATACAAAGATTCTTTGTTCCCAATACTAAATTATACACAAAATACGTATTTCCCAAATAATTTAAGTTTTTTTCTGTTTCTGTAATACAGTGGTTTATAACTAGCTGTTGCGCGTGGATTCACCTGCGTAAATACAGTACCCAAAGGAACACTGTATTCTTCAGGATAAAAAGTACAGTATTGTACTATGTTTAACCCAGAGCATAAACTACCGACTACGATCAAAATTCATTCAGTAATTTTGCGTGAAAGAGTAACAAACGTCCATCCATCCATACATAAATCCATCCAAACCTCCATCCATCAATCCTCACAAAGTTTTACGCTTACAAAATTATCAGGAAGAAAAACAAATAAGTACGCAAAGTTTTGTAGACATTTTATGTGAATTTTGTTCTTTTTATTCCATGAAAATTAATCGTAAGCGTCAGCAATCTACTCGCTTATGCAGTTCCTAGAAAATAATTGGAAGTGCCAGTTACGATTAAGAGAGCCAGTTCATTTACGTGGTATACTATCGTAACTCACTTTTCGCGAAAACTATTCAACATTTTGGGTTTCTGATACAATGCACTAATTTGTTATCCTAACAGTACCATTTAAGCAAATTTTTATAAGGATATAACTATTATGGACAAAGTTATACGAAAAATAAACTTCAAATCGCTCTCCTAAAAAGTTGCGTTTTTCAGATACAATAAAGTACGTAGGCGCCGTCGAAATGTTGTCAACTGTTTGTTAGAATTCCTATCAATTGTTTGTTTTAATGAGAAAAGTTCAAACACGTGGCATTTGAAATCAATTACTTTAATTGGAAGACTACCTATTACTTGTAATACACAATAATTAATTTGTTAATAGTCATAATATTTTCAACGACGTGGTAGATGTTAGAAAAATCAAAACATTTAAATAAATAGGTTATCTCCTTTTACCTACACCCACTTCAACATTAAATCGCGAGAAAATCGGTCGATTCATTCCAAAGTTATGACACTTTGAAATTAAAAAAAATAGTGTTTTATTAAACTTTTGAGCTCGGAGAGCTCAAAAGTCTGATGAAAGAAAATTATCAGGGAAAATTTTTAGAAGCACTTTTATTTTTGAGCTCAAAAATAACGCATTAGATAAAATTTAAGGGCTTAGCGGGAAGTTGCACGGGTTCATACTTTATTTTTTTTTCTGGGCCAAGAAAAAAAAACTTTTTGTAGGGTAAGTACTTCCTCCTTCTCTTAAAGACCATCTTACATTATTATATATCTTACAATAAATAATCAGAACTAAAAACCGTTCAGTAGTTTTTGCGTGAAAGAGTAACAAACATCCATCCATACATGATTAAATTTGGTCTGGTAGTTTAAGCTCTGAATTAATACATAGGCTATTTTATTTATCCTGAAAAAGTACAGTGTTCCCGTGGGATATTGTATTTACGCGTGCGGAGCCGCAGACAAAAGCTTGTATAATAATACCTATTAGTTCCCAAGATGAAGCATTGAGACAAGAACCATAAAAACTATAGTCAAGCGTTAAGAGTTTAATTAGCTTACTAAACTTGGTTAATGTGAACAAGACTTATGCATAAGCCGTGTTGTGACCAATGGGTCAATTTTGACTTTTTTTGACATTTCTCTGACTTATTAACGCGATTCATAGACAATCAAATACGAGTAAGTCCGCACAAACCAGAGTAAGTTTACCTAAAGAGAAGATTGCGGTGTTCTCTCGAGGTAACAATAAACTTAATGTAAGGTAAACAGCGTCGGTGTTCACTAATTAGGTAATGTACCTTAGAACACGAGAAACGCATCTTATGTAATAACCTGAATGTGTGTACCGTTCTCAACAACTGTTGATTACTAAATATATTATCCTTAGCTTGCCTTTACTGAACTTATATAATTATTATTTTAAACAAAAAATTAAACCGACTTCCAAAGTAAAAATACACAAAAAATATGAAATAAAACTTATTTTCTAAATAATTCCCCTTTTAAATTTGGCTATCTCTATAGGTACTTAATCTTTTTAATTTTGAAGTCGCTACCAGCTCAAACGATATCTTACAATATTTTATAGAACTCACGTTCATATACTTCAAAATTAATAAGGTCAAGTAGAGAAATAGCTAAATTTAAAAGGGTAATTATTTAGAAAATATCATCAGGTCACCACTTTTTTCAAAACGGGACCAACTTTGGATTATTTTTACAGTATTCTCCGAGCGAAGTAACCAGTAACCACTCTTGAAATACTGTAGTGCCTGGGACACTTGGGACTTAGCACTCATTTGACCGTGAAGATTGTCTTTTGCCTATAGACCTATAAATTATTATAGACGAGGCATGTCGAGGAAAAATTTTCACACTTTTGGAGTTGTTTGGGGCAGTCGAGGTTTGACATTGATTTGCTTTCCGCTGTATGGTTCCGTATTTAATGACAAAATCTTTTGATCTGTCTTCACTTTTTCGCGTAAAGATTTTTTCTGTCAAATTTACGTTCAGCCTGCAAATCCAATACCGCGGCCTTGAAATGAAATTGTAAGCAAAAATAATAATATGTAAATGAGTGACACTATTAACACTAATGACGACTATTAATACCGGTGTTTGATTTGGAGGCTGGGCAGTGAGTAAAGGGCCATACTGGCCATCCAACCTGCAAGCCCAAGGCCACGCATTTGTTAACGAAAAGTTATAAATTATTGACACTATTAACACTAATGACAGTACCGGTGCTGGATTTGCTGGATTGGCCGTGAGTATGACTCTTAAGATGTTTAAGCCCATCTTTTAGAATCATGCTTTTTGAAATCATGGTTTTTAAGAGAAGATAAAGAAAATCATATACATACATCAATTTAATTAGCGTCATAAAATATGAGTATTTCAGTCCCGAGCTTTTTCAATCGCAATTTATATAGCAAATAACAATATTAAATTCCTTGGTCATATAAATTGTGGGGAAAACACAATATATTCTGAGGCGGCAATATCCGTCGGGACGCCGATATTCATAAGACATACACATATATCCCCAAAGTTAATAATAATAAAGGTGCTTACACACTTGATGATGTGGCAATTGAGACACACGACGACTATCTAAGATTGGTTTTAGTGACAGCTCTGAGATTTCATATGTCGGTGTCAGTGCTGAGGCCACTCCTAGAATTTCACGCTACCACAGTTTCTATTGCTTGATAATTTCATGATTCATACAAAAAATGTTAGGCTATATCGCGTTGTCATTTAATCGGACGCTTCAACAGTAGGTATGCGTTTCAAACATACTAAGGAAAATATTTGGAACAAAGATATTATATTATAGAAGGCACCCGAACTATCAATCCGGGATAGGCTATAGTGGTGGGGATCCTCACATCGATCGATCCTTAGTACGTAAGTGGTCGATACTCGATAGAGATTAATGTCGCCGGAGAGATAGAGAGACAGTTACAGAATCCTGTCACGTAGTGCGTACATACCTCAATATATCCCCATATTTAATGCGGGTTCACATTTTCTTCAGTGACAACCGCATGCTTTTCATTACCACGCGACATCGCGTGATCAACACTATTTTAATTAGTGTTTTGTTACATTCAAATGTTTGGAATTTTGTCATTAGTATTGGCCTTCACAATTCGCATTAATTATAATATGGTACAATCATAATAATGTATAAATAGTATAATGTATAAAATACGTTTCGTCAAATTCGTCCATAATAATTAATATACTTAATAATATTTAAGTTTGACATTTATAAAGGTTATTTTACTCTTCGGTAGAAAATAATAATAATAATGTACGTTGTGCCTTGTGATAGATTGGCAAACGTCAGGGTCTAATTTCAAAACTGTTTCTATCAAAGGCTAGGTAATGGATGTGTTCCGCCGAAAATAGCGCTTGTTAGCGCTAAAGAAAAAAAAAGCAGATTATCGGCCAGGACACGTTTGCTAACTTCATTACTCCTAACAAAATCCGCCATTTTGCTTATTTAACACCAGCGGTCGCCATTTTGTTTACGTTTTTTTGTTAGCGCTATTTTCCGCGGAACACAGCTATTCTGTAATAATAATCTGAGGTGTATTGTTGTTATTAATTTTATGTATTTCAAACCATTATTTAATAATATAGGTACTACTCCGTTCGCATAATTTTCGCAAAACTGAAAGTGTTTGCTTCCCTAATTCATTTGTATGAAAGATGATGATGATAAGCTAAATAGGTTACACGAATGAATTTTTTTTATTGCATAAATGAATAGTACTCTAAAATATGAGTAACTTCTTAGAAGAAACCGTATATCAAAAGTCAATATTTTCAAAGGTACAGCGATTTGTTTGCAAAATTTCGCAAGTCCCGTGAAAACGCTCCATACTAAAGTCATACGTAGCTATGACGTCACGTCCATGTAAAATCGTATGAAGTATACGGCCGCAGGAACATATTTGTAAATATCTCCGATATTTGTGCGTTTAAGTTCATACATACCATAATAAAAGTTTTTGTATATGATGTAAGTAAACTAATTATGTAGGTTTTGTTTACTAATTTAGCAAGAAAAAAAAAATTTTTTTTTGTACTTTTTAGATGTATCTAATGACTAAACTATAAATAAAATATTATATTTTTTTACATTTACGAAGTAGTAATGCCTTAAAATTTCTGAATACATTATTGAAACTTAATATTTTAGATGTAGTCGTGTACCCAATTATATGTACTACAGTGGCGAAGGCTGCTTCTCCTTCATAGGGAAGCCGGAACCTGTATAATAGGTAGGGATTTCTATGAAGGTTTGCAAAAGGTAAGTGACAAGGGAAGCCGATAGGAATGGAGTTATAGGAACCCTTCACCACTGATGTACTACTAGCTTTTTCGCGTGGCTCTGCCCGCGTCAATACATTATCCCGTCCTATGCCCTTTCCCGGGACCCAAAGTATGTCTATACCAAATTGCATAAAAATGGGTTCAACGGCGTAAGGAGGTAACAGACAGACAGACAGACACTTTTGCATTTATAATATTAGTAATTAGTATAGATATAGATTAGATACAAAATGACACGTGTACAATGTATATGCAAGGAAAATGAGCTTGTGCGGTTAGTTACTGTGTACATATTAATATGTAACCGGTCTTTATAGTACAAAGTATACTTTGTTCATTTTACATTTTCTATTTTAATAAAAGACAATTATCGTTATTGCTAGCTCACCTAATGGGAAATAGCAGTGCAAGTATGTAACAGATCGCGTTGCAGTTGTTTGTTGTTATCTAATCTAAATTAAAATTTAATAAATTAAATTTGATATTATGTTTTTTTTTTCTTTTTCATTTGTTAGTCACAGTTGTAAGGCGATTTTAATATTGACAACATAGATTTGAAAGTAATTGTATGTTAGCACTTTTATTTGTATAGACAGACTAGTTTTTGCCCGCGGCTTCGTCCGCGTGGAGTTTGGTTTCCATACAAAATTTTAACTCCTTTATCACCCCCTTAGGGGGCTAATTTACAAAAATCCTTTCTTAGGGGATGCCTACGTCATTACAACTATCTGTATGCCAAATTTCAGCAAAATCCGTTCAGTAGTTTCGGCTGTGCGTTGATAGATGAGTCATTCAGGTTTGCCTTTTATATATTTATAAGATCACGTTTTCACTTTGTGGTATACGTTTTTTTTACATTTCCGTACCTACGTAAAAAATCTGCGATCCCACAAAAAATCTGATTATTCCAAGACTGAAATAGGCCAAGCTTCAGCAAGTTAAACAATATACCTATCGATCTCTGTCCCAATCTACAGATGGGTCCATCCGAAGGTTCGGCCTGAAAGGGACAAATTTTATCAATAAATATCATCAAATAAAACATATAAAACCGTATAGATTTAATGTACATTTCTTTCTACGGAATATTTACTATTTTGAGTATTTAAAACGATTACAATAGTCGACAGCATTTTTGCGCACGGGTTATACATACATTATTTTTATTGCTTTTATACCTAGAAATAATAATAAGAACAAAAAATAGTTCTGTATTTGCTTTTAAGTTTAAAAAATGAAAAAAATCAAATCAATGAAAATACATGAAAAATTTTCATTGAGGTGATTTATTAAAAGATATTGAGCATCAATTTTATGATATAATCTTACAAAATAAGTTTGAAAATAGTGTTAAAATGTTTAAAAATTAACAGTTTTGTTTTTTGAATCATGTTCAGTAGATGTTATCTTATTAACCACCAAATATAGTCCCTCAATCCTCAAAATGCTTTCAGTATGTATACTGGACTTGGGAACGTCTCTCAAATTCCAACTATATCTCGATGGAATCCTTCCCCTTGTTCTTCCGAATAAGCTCCCATATTATCTTTAAACTTATCAAAATGAAAATGGAACATTTGCCTCTTTAGAGACATCCTATAGCCGACGATGAAAAAAAATCTTAATCATCTCGTTACTTTATTCATAGATTTATTTCATAAGCCCATATTTGGTCTTGATTTGTAACAGGTAGATGGAAATAAGCTTGTTATGCGTCGCAAATCTTTAAATCTGTAGTTAAATAACACTTTTTCTCTCTCACTTTAATAAATCTACCACAAATATAGCAAAACGAGTCACCATCTCCTTTTCAACTTCTCGAAGCTATTTTGTACAAGATAATACAGCGAAAAAGAATATTAAACACGATATTTCTTTATAATATGCGAGGTCATACCGTCGTACACAAGGAGGGATGTAAGAAAGACAACCCTCATAACATACCTCTCTTTCGCAAGCAATAGAGCGCTAAGACCGACTTTAACTGGAAGCAAAAATCATAAATGGTCAAATCGCTATAACTTCTTATAAAGCAAATATTTTCGATTTGTAATCGCACTTTTTTATAAATATTTGCTTATATATTCAGAATAAATCAAGTAAAACCCATGCGCAAAAAAAATTTTTTTTTTGTTGACCGGTGTTATATTTCAATAAAATATTAGTGTTACCTACCGCCTGCACGTAATAGTGGTTATAGTTTTCTTTTATCAAATAAAATGAACCAGGAAACGAGCAGACGGATCGCCAGATGGTATCGCCGGCGTGAAACAGCGTTTGCGCTGTGTTTCGCCGAGTGAGTGAGTTTACCGGAGGCCCAATCCCCTACCCTATTCCCTTCCCTACCCTCCCCTATTACCCTATTCCCTCTTAAAAGGCCGGCAACGCACTTGCAGCTCTTCTGATGCTGCGAGTGTCCATGGGCGACGGAAGTTGCTTTCCATCAGGTGACCCGTTTGCTCGTTTGCCCCCTTATTTCATAAAAAAAAAAAAAAAAAGCGATTACCGCCGCCCATGGACACTCGCAACACCAGAGGAGTTACACTTGTAACTCCTCTGGTGTTGCGACTTGCGTTCCTGGTCCTTATAATCCCCAATCCCCCCTTGGGCCTCCGGTAACCTCACTCACTCGGCGTAACACAACGCAAGCGTTATTTCTCGTCGGTTTTCTGTGAGGCCGTGGTATTTATCCGGTCGAGCCGGCCCATTCGTGCCGAAGCGTGGCTCTCCCACAGTAACTTTACTATATAATAATATTGTACTAGAAATAAAGATAGCAGCATACAGCTTACTTTAAGGCGTGCATGTGCATGCAAGTTATGTGTTTAATCGAAGGCGTGCAATGTAAATGCCATAACAAATTTTCATGAACAAAAAATCAAATTACTATCAAATATTCTATGTTGTACTTAACTATTATAATACTTAGTTACTTACTAAAGCTCTTTTATGATTTTTAATACTATATAATATCTTGGGCTACAATAAATATCCTAAAATATATTTGGGGATAGTTGAAAACTTTCATAAAAAATGCACTCTACCCGCCATTATTTTTACACGTGGTCACGTGCGTACCGATGATGTGATCGGCGCCTCACTTGCCTGCCAAGTGCCAGCCAACGTCGTGCGTCCAATTCAAGCTATCATTAATAAAGATAAAAACAAAAGATAGAGTCAGTGGGCGTGTCCTTTGTTCCTTTGTCCTATCACTAATGCACGCTCCTAGATGTAGGTTTTGCAATTAATCTGTCGATGTCGATTTGTCGACAGTACTTACTAAAGGCGTATAAGCTTATCATATTTAATATATACGAGTATTTTACTAGCTTTTGACGTAGGTACATCATCCGCGTGGAGTTCGGTTTCCATACAAAATTTTAACCCCTTTTTCATCCCCTTAGGTGCCGAATTTTCAAAAATCCTTTCTTAGCGGATGCCTTCGTCATTACAACTATCTGTATGCGAAATTTCAGCAAAATCCGTTCATTAGTTTCCATGGGCGTAGCCAGGTTTTAGTTTCGGGGGGGGTTCAAGAAAATAAAACGACTACAAGTACAATAAATAACCAGGGCCGTGTTTAACCTATTAACCTGGGCCAAGGAATTTGTAAGTATTGTATATAATACTTACAAATTCCTTGACCTGGGCACATTAGAATTTTTTTTTTTTTCGTTTTTACCTGTTTAAGCTTTAAACCCTGAAAGACTGCGTAATTAGGACAAATACAAATATATATAGTCTAAAACTAAACGTCAGTACTAACTTTTATAATACGTATTTAAAGCCAAAAACGAGCGAGCGTAGCGAGCGAGCAAATTTTTTTCCTATTTTACAGGTTCAAACGTTCAAATCTGTTCAAACGTTAAACTAAAATATTAACACTAAATAACGGTGAACTTCGGAAAAATACCATAAAATCAACCGGCTAAAACAGAACATCCGTAATAAGTAATATAATGGCCTATATGTTAATCGCGAGCGAGCGAAGCGAGCGAGCAAATTTTTTTCCTATTTAATAAGTTAAATCTGTTCAAACTTTAAACTCTACAAGACTGTGGAAATATGATAATTTTATAATATACATTAAAATAATGGCATTTTATAATATACATTAAAATAATATACATTAAAATAATTTATAATATACATTAAAATAATCTTTTTAGTTTTTACCTGTTTCAGGGTTTATTTTGAAAGACTGTGTAATTCGAAAAACAAATATCAAAAGCCTAAAACTGAACGTCGGTACTAAATTTTATAGTAATATGTTCTGTAAGCCAAACACGAGTGAGCGAAGCGAGCGAGCAAAATTATTTTCCCATTCTATAGGTTAAAATATATTCAATCGTTAAACTTAAACACTGAATAACGGTGAACTTCGGAAAAATATCATAAAATGAACCGGCTAAAACAGAACATCGCTACTAAATAATATAATATTATGTTCCTTATATTAAACGTGTGCGAGCGAAGCGAGCGAGCAATTTTTTTTTCTTATTTAATAGAATAAATCTGTTCAAATTTTAAACCCTAAAACCCTCACAGTAGTGAAAATAGGATCATTTTGTAATTTAAATTAAAGTAAAATTAGTGTCATTTCTGATGTTGCAAAATAGATGACAAATAACTTATTATGTTCGGTTTGTCATATACCTAATACCTATTTCACTCTTTTTTCGTAGTACATAATTACAAAATTTTGTGATCAGTGACGTGCCTAAAATATTGTCGCATGCTATACGTTCGAGGATTCGATGGCACGCGTGCCATAGGTTCGCGAACCCTGTTTTAAGCTATTAATTTTATTGTTTTTTTTAAAGTACAACATTCTTTCAGGGCTTTAAAAATATAAAAGATTTTAACAGGTTAAAGCGTAAAAACATGCGCTCGCTTTCTCAGTTTAAACGCATTTAACATAAACACATACAGTCATATAGAACAAGTTAGCATTAAAGTTCTGTTTTAGGCTGTTGACTTTTCTAAAATAACTTTTAAAAAATCATCTTTCAGATAGCGTTATTGGGGCGGCAAAATATGTTAATTCGTCGCAAAATTTCTAAATACGCCTCAGTATATGGGTCATCCATATGGACCAGCCGGCCCATTTCGGGCGGGGTTTGAACCCCCTAAACCCCCCCCTGGCTACGCCCATGTTAGTTTCGGCTGTGCGTTGAGGGATGAGTCAGGTTTGCCTTTTATATATTTAGATATCGAATGGTTTAGAAAACGAGCAGACGGATTGTCTGATTGTAATCGATTACACCTGTAACGAAGAGTTGCGCACATTCTGATCTTTAAAATTCCTAACAATTATATAATAATTTGGACTCCTTATACTTACATTATACCTAAACAATATTGTAAAACAATAGACATAGTTTACTCAAACGCAAAACAAGATACGTTTGTGAACTCCTCGAGCGCAAACGTTATGTCTCAGTGGAAGTGTTTAGATTAAATTTGTAGATCGTTAGGGCAGGAATCATATTCACGCCTCCATTGTGCTCGAAATTGAGATGATAACGAGACCCAAATAAAGGACATTGTACATTCAGATCCGACGATTTACGTGTTCCAATTCAATTGATAGTTGATTTTGTATTCTGCTTTAACAAGAAGAGAAGAAAACAAGCAAATACCCTCAAATTGGAATATTATGCTTTAATTTATATTCCTTACTTTAAAATTGCTGATTCAAAATCTAAATATATAAAAGGCAAACCTGACTGACTCATCTATCAACGCATAACCGAAACTTGTGAACGGATTTTGCTGAAATTTAGCATACAGATAGTTTTAATGACTTAGGCATCCGCTAAGAAAATATTTTTGAAAATTCGTCCCCTGAGGGGGTGAAAAAGGGGTTAAAATTTTGTATGGAAACCGAACTCCACGCCGACGAAGTCTCGATCAAAAGCTAGTATAATATAGACTGAGTCGTAGAAATTGATCTAGGCCAGGGTTTGGGAATATAGGCCAGGAAAGGAATGTAATAGACTAGCTAATATTGTAACATGATAAGTAAGGTGAGAGTAGAGCTTGAACCTTTTACTTTTTTTTTTATTTATTTATTTACTTATTTAAGATACACTTTTTACCATATACTGTAATACGCCAAACTGATCAAGCAGTTTGTAGGCGTTCCGCTCATTCTGTTACACTTACATAGGTACTTAAATACTTTTAATTACTTACTACAATATCAAAATACTTTAAAGTTTGCCATGCCACTTACACTTACAAGTTACATTTAATAGTTAGGTATATAGTATATATATTTGATACGTAGGTATATATAGTATATATACCTACGTATCAAATTATTATATAAAATATTTTTATATATCTAGTAGCACGAGATAATATAATATAACATTAAAGACTCCTAGTATTCTAAAGAATACAGATGTATCCTTCAGAATACCAAGAATATTCCAGTGAATATACGGTTCTAATATTTTATGTTCTAATATCTTAGTTATATATGTATGACACTATTACTTACTTACAATTGTTAGAAAATCCAAGCATTTCTTTTAATTTTTGTTTTAATTTAATTTTACACTTAATTTTCTTTTCATCTCTTAATAATTTATATTTATTACATAACTTTGGCACTATATACTTTCTAGTCCTTTCCCCATAATAATTATTAACTTTTACCTGCTCTAACTTTCCTTTATTTATTGTTCTAATACTATATTTATACTTTTTATTTATACTTGATTCAGCATTTCGATGTACAACTTTATTTGACGATTATTACATAACATTTTTTTTTACTATGAATCTATTGATATCTAATTATTCGTATTCGGTGTAGTCGGGCGGAAAACCCCTGGGCGTTATAATTTCTTTTATTCAAGTACCTATGTATTTTATTGGTTGTTAGTATTTTTTTAACTACTAATAGAGTAAATAGAGATATTAAAACACTGGCGTCAAATGAGATGTTTGATTTTGGACCAGCTATATGTACACTACATAGATAAATAGGAAAGAAATATGGGAATTGCATAAAAATACTAAAAAAATAATTTGAGGAAGGGTACATGCGTAAAAAATGATTATTTAAAGAGTTTTTTATTGTGAGAACCCTATTTTTAGGCTGGTCATGAGTTCGTGACAGTTGTTTTGATTTGACTTTTGACGTAGTTTACAGTTTTAGGAAGAGACGTCTTCTTCAATGTCATACGTCTTTCTTTGTCAAAAGTCATGTCATTATGAAAATTACATTATTTGGATAATTCTGATCTGATCCGCCATGTTTGATTTTACGTTGTGTTGCTCTCCTTGGCGAAGTTATTTTAAATGTACATTGAAACAAAGTAAAATTAAGGAATAGGAAACCGAGCTAGCTATATTTACATATAGTGTACATAGTGCTGGCCCACGCCTCATACATTTATAGAACATCTTTTTTTGTTGGGATCCATGCCAAAAGTGTAATCAAATATCTTACACATATCATTATTTTTGACCGAAAATCTAGCAAAAGGCTTATTCATCGGTTGAAATATTAATAACAGCGATGTTATTAATATTTCAATCCGGCAATCGGAGGAATCCGGCGGTCAGGTTAAGCCACGGTTATTATTGGAAATATGTAAATCGAATGCCTTAATTACAATGTTAAATAATCATTATTTCATCCAATTTTGAGGATAATATGCCTGAGAGTAGTTGTTAACATTTCACGATATTGTCTACATTTCATTACATTACATTGTCTACATTTCAATATATTGTTTGCTTTGTAGTTACTCATGACGTCATAGTGTTATTAATAAAGGGTTGTAGTGAAACCGATGTTTGTTTGTGTTCTATTCGTGGTATTCAACTCATTGCGACATTACATTATATTTGTTAAGTATTAATTTTTGATGCAGTACTCGCCACATATAATAATTATTATAATTCGTATATCTAACAAAAAATACGGTTGTGCCAGCTATTTGGCCGCATAATAAAATATTTGATGTAAACACGCGGAATATAAAACTAATAATAATAATTTATCTTCTTATAAATAACTAGCTGTCCCGACACACGTTGTTCTGTCTTAAATATGAACTAAAATGAATAAGTAAGTACAGCTACTGCTACACCTGCACCTACTCTTACACCTTTTCTAATATTTCTCACCGTTTAAACCTTCCCTGATATTCCACAATTATTTCAAGACCAAAATTAGCCAAACCGGTCCAGTTGTTCTCGAATTTTGAGTCCCGCGGGAACGGGATAAAAAGTATCCTATGTCCTTCTCCTGGTTTTAAGATAATTCCTCACCAATTTTCAGCCAAATCAGTTTACCCGTTCTTGAGTTATAAAAAGTGTAACTAACACGACTTTCTTTTATATAAATAGATGGTAACTTTTTACCCGACCACGGCGAAGCCAAAATGAATAATAACGATTTTGGCGGTCTATGTATGTATGTTTATTCCATCGTAGCGCCATAACTACGGTCCGATTTTAATAAATGAGGTGTTAATAGATTCCTGATAATAGCCTGGTTAAATAGGCTAATAATAATTTACTAAGTCAGGTTAGAGTTTTTTGTTAAAATTAAAGTTATTTCGATTTATTAGTATAATACCTATTACATACGACTCTCTTAGATTCCCAGAAACCTGTAAAACAATAAGGCTTTTATTCAGTATTTACGTCACGTTTGCCCGTGTCCTGATACGTGACGGATTTTCAATTGTCATACATGTAAAATTGAGCTTACGTATGTTTGTGTTACAGAATTCCAAGGAAAAGGGAAGGATTTCCTAAAACTCTGAGTACTGCGTAAATATATTTGCTTTACTTTGTCTTGAGTTTGAAGAATACAACTTTTTACGTAATATGAGTCAAGTATTTCCTGGTTTGTCATTTCCTATAAAACTTGGCCTTTTTTCCGTTATTGGATGATTTATACAGTACTCTCCGAGCTAAGTAACCGCTTTTGGAATGCCTGGGTTTTTAAATTTCTTAAGCACACGGCATTCTCACGACACAGTCAACCCAGTTCAGAAAAATGACTAGTCAATACATCTAGGGCCAACGATGTGCGGTTTTCTTCTCGATGTTTTCCTTCACCACATTGGTACACGCCACAACCTGGGAATCGAACCTGCACACGATTCCTAATTCAAACGGTCTTCCCACTAGGCCACGAGCGCTCTAACGATAACTAACTATTTCCAAATGCCTTTAAAAATTTTGTATTTTAGCTTTGTTAGCGTTTAAAAGATACTAAAATCTAAATCAATCCCCAAAAATATAGAATTACTAAGTAGGCACTCTTCTTTGGGAGTCGCGTAATTAGCCTTTACATTATGAGTTTCACATCAGCTACCTAGCCTTTACATTATGAGTTTCACATCAGCTACCCCATAATCTGTAGGTACCTCATGCTATTTGAAGTGCTATTATTGTCTACAGCTTTGACAAAGTATTATAAAGCCGGTCAGAAACATGACCGCTAGTTAGAAGTTACACGCGATCCGCTTACGGCCATATATCATGGAGATAGGTGTGACCGACCCATTTCATACTCACCTTTGATAATTAATGTTTTAACTATGTTGCGTAATCTTTATGTAGATAGTACGTTTAGCCTTGCTCCCCTACTAATAAAAATATTTACACAACGGATAAGCTATTAAATGTCGCTGTCTTTGTCTGATATGTCTAAAAAGGTCAAATACAGCAACATTAGTAAGCATCCATTATGTAAATATAACTTTGAATAGCATAATCCGTTGTGTAAATATAACATTGAGTAGCATAATCCGTTGTGTAAAACTTTTTAGATATTATTAAGGGGTAAGAATATAATTTTATGCAAAAGTAGATTTCGGTCGCAAAAAAATCTTTCCCGCAGAAACCATTCAATTTTCTGAGATAAAAATAAGTTTGTGAAACAAACTACTTTTGGATTAACACAATTTTAGTACGGTTAAAAAAAGTTATTTTTAGTTTACAAATTGGCGGGCCATATCGGCCGAGCTAATGAAGACGGTGGTAGTTCCTATAATTAAGAATAAGACTGGAGATAGCTCCGATAAGTATAACTACCGCCCTATATCATTAGCTACTACCACATCTAAGATACTTGACGGCATGCTTGAGATACAACTTAAAAAACATCTAAATTTCCATGATGCACAGTTCGGTTTCAGGTCAGGACTCTCAACAGAATGTGCGATTATGTCTCTGAAGCAGATTGTCAAGTATTATACAGATAGGAGTACGCCCGTATATGCAGCCTTTCTTGATCTCTCCAAGGCATTTGACCTGGTTAGGTACGATATCCTATGGCATAAATTAAAAGACGCAGGTGTGCCGGGTGAGTTAATTAACATTTTTAGATATTGGTATGACCACCAAACTAACCGGGTCAAATGGCTCCGTGAACTCTCTGACGAGTACAAGTTGGAGTGTGGAGTAAGACAGGGGGGACTAACGTCTCCTTCGCTCTTCAACTTGTACGTGAATAGGCTGATTGCTGCGCTGAGCGACACTAGAGTAGGCTGCTCGATTGATGGTCACTGTGTTAATAGTATTAGTTATGCAGATGATATGGTGTTGCTCAGTCCATCAATAGCCGCCCTCAGAAAAATGATTGGAGTGTGTGAGGAGTATACGAGGATGCACGGCCTCGTATATAATGTAAGAAAAAGTGAGCTCTTGATATTTCAATCCAGGGGTCGTAAGCTGGGAGATGTGGCGCCTGTGCTGCTCAATGGTGTTGCTCTTCGAAGAGTGAAAGAGTTTAAATACCTCGGCCATGTGGTAACCGAGGATTTAACAGACGATGGCGACATCGAAAGGGAGAGGAGAGCGATGGCGGTCCGCTGTAACATGTTGGCACGCAGATTCGCGAGGTGTAGTACAGATGTTAAAATTACACTGTTTAAAGCATTTTGCCAAACTCTCTACACCTGCAATCTGTGGGTCAGCTACTCGCAGCGGGCCATCAACGCTCTCCGCATACAGTATAATAATGCGTTCAGGATGTTGGTGGGGCTTCCTCGCTATTGTAGTGCATCTGCGATGTTTGCGTATGCACACACAGACGGTTTTCACACCGTGCTGCGGCGTCGCATTGCATCGCTGATGTTCCGCACGCGTGAAAGTCCCAACACCATCCTAAATCTGCTTAGCGCCAAGCTGGACAGCCCTCTTCTGCGACACTGGGTCCAGGCACACGTGCCTGTGCCCGGAGCCCCAGAGGGGAAATATTTAAATTAAATAAATATAACCTATATGTAGTTATAATATTATGGGCTTTGCCTGAAATAAACATATTTTATTTTTTTTATTTTTTTATATCTAGTTTCTCATAAAACACAGCCTAACTAAATCTCACTAATATTCATTCCCTTTTCCCCGTGTATTTTGTTAAAACAAATCTTTGTCATTCCCCAGCTTCTTTATATTCAAACGGGACGTAATAAACGGGATTGGATAACCGTATTTCTTTGTTTTTCTTGCACACATTTTCACTGTCGTCGTATTGACAGTGATAATATTTTCATTAGTACCTTTGGAGAGGTAAAAGTATTTTCTCTGAAATACACGAGCGTATCAGGGGAAACGGTACCAATCCACCAAGAAGAAAATAAGAATAGAAACATATTTCGTTAAAAAATAAACATAAATTTAATATTACGTCTGAAATGAACTCAAAAAATGGAAATATTATAGCCAAGCAGAAATCAGAATACCTACTAATATGCCTTTTAACCAAACTTTTTTCGAAGGGTTTCGTCGTTTTTAACCGACTTCCAAAAAAGGAGGCGGTTATACGTTCGGCTGTATATATTTTTGTTTTGTATGTTCGCGGATAACTCCGCCGTCTGTTGGCCGATTTTCAAAATTCTTTTTTTGATGTAAAAGGTATATTCCGAAGTTGGTCCCATTTTTAGAAAATTGGTGATCTGATGATGGGATCCATAAGGAATCGAGGGAACTCCTCGAAATTTATATGGACACATATGGTGATTTCGACTTTTTCTGAAGTAGTCCAAGCATATGCTACTAAAAAGTAAGATTTTGCTCCAAGGTATACCCTGGATCCAAAAGTACAGAACAGAACTCCTGACTCATTATAGATACATGTTTGGGGATTTTGGCGTTGTTTAAAGAACTGCAAGCATATGCCACTTTGTCAATTAGAGTAATCATCATCATCACCACCACTATCACAGCATACATCATCACATTATGATGATAAAGAAGGTACTTCTCATAGTATTTTACACTAACACGGAGATCTTTGAACATTACTCTGCCGTTTATGGACCTATTTGCAAAATTCTTTTGTTGTAAAGGGTTTAATTCGAAATTGGTCCTTTAGTCACTAAAGTGGAAACATGATGATGCGATCCATGAGGAATTGAGAGAACTCCTCGAAATTTATATCGACACATAAAGTGATTTTGACTTTTACTGAAGTAACACAAGCATATGCTCCCAAAAAATAAGATGCTGAAACCAAGGTATACCCCAGATCCAAAAACACTGAACAGAACTCCTCAGTCTTTAAAGATACGCTTTTGGAAATTTCGGTATTGTTTAAAGAACTGCAAGCATATGCCACTTTGTAACTTACAGTAATCATCATCATCATCTTAATAACAATATCTAATAGAAGCTTGGCACGTATTCAGTTATACATTCGATCGTTTATTTTAGACGTTTTTAAGACGTATTAATAATAACTTAACAATATTATCACTAAAAAGGGTGAAATTATTATTTTTAAACAAAAAATTAAACCGACTTCCTAAGTAAAAATACACAAAAAAGTATAAAATAAAACTTATTTTATAAATAATTCCCCTTTTAAATTTGGCTATTTCTCTACTTAATCTTCTTAATTTTGAAGTCGGTACCAGCAAATATGAACGTGAGTTCTATAAAATATTGTAGGATATCGTTTGGGCTGGTAGCGACTTCAGAATTAAGAAGATTAAGTAGAGAAATAGCCAAATTTAAAAGGGGAATTATTTATAAAATAAGTTTTATTTTATACTTTTTTGTGTATTTTTACTTAGGAAGTCGGTTTAATTTTTTGTTTAAAAATAATTGTAGTAATAATATACAGGCTTACTTGGCTATTGTCAAGCCATATATTTTGAGTAATAAAGCTTGTAAGTCAAGGATAGTAGTATTTTGCTAAATTTTTTTTGTATCCAAAATTCACAATAGGTATATCAACGTTTATGACAATAAGAGTCATTTCCAGAACTCCTACATGGGCATGGGTACTGATAACTTTTAGACAGAGCGAGCTATATGGTTTCGTCTTGGCAAAATTTTACATGAAAATGTCATAGCATATACATCTTATTAGCGTTAAATCACAGTGTGCATTTATGATGAAACTTCGTTACATATACAGAGAAATTCCATCGTAGACACGCCACGCCTTGAAAAAGTGAAGGAGATCGACGTGTTTTATGTACAGTTGCCGACGTGTATCACTTATGACCTTATTACAAAGAAATAAGGTCGAAAAGTGGTATACTGGATCTGTCGGGTACCGTACAATATACATATGTATGTTATAATAATATATGTATCATAACTCGCTGAACCCACCCACAAGCACGTTCGTCGTTGAATCTTCTCATAAGTACGAAAAAGCGATGAGTTTTATAAGAACATTTGCTGAGTTTTAGGTATAAGTATAAAAATAGTCTAAAAAGCTAAATCCTACTAATATTATGAATGTGAAAGTTTGTGAGGATGTACGGATGGATGGATGGATGGATGCTTGTTACTCTGTCACGCAAAACTACTAAACGGATTTCGGTGAAATTTAGTATCTTAATAGTTTAGGCTCTGGATTAAAACATTGGCTATTATACCCTTTATCCCCGGCTTTATCCCAAAAAAATTAAGTGTTCCCGAGGGATACTGTAAATACGCGGGCGGAGCCGCGGGCAACAGCTAGTGTATTAAAATAGTTACCTACAACAAATGCTTTTTGCAGGAATGAAGCAGTGCCTACCTTTAAAATAATATAATATAATACAAGACTAGGCATGTCGAGAAAAACATGTTCACACTCAAAATGCCCCACTTTTGAGGTTGTTTGGGGCAGTTCAGTTTTAACATTTTTGTCATCGTGACATTTTGATATCCACATTTATTTAATAGTCTGTTTTCAGAATATAGCGTAACTTTTTTGTGTATGAAGATTTGTTCTGTAAAATGTACGCATAGCCCATCCTTAGTCACAGAATAATTAATAGTAGGTACCTTAGTTTTGAAATAATTGTTAAAATAGTATACCAGATAGTATACCAGATAGTAGAATAGTATATATTAGTAGAATAGTATACCAGATATATGTTCCACTGGGAAGGCTCATACTGAATGCCAGTCACATATTAGTATATTTAGTGATGAGTTAGGTAAGGAATTAGGTCCATATTTAAGTAGAATGTGTAACGGACAATCTTTTTCTAATTTTTGTATGCCCGGAGCCACTTACAAAGAAATAGTAAATAGGGCATTAATTAAGAAATATTGTCCTAATACAACATTAATAATTATAGTTGGGAGAAGAGGAAAATTAAACAAAAAACAAATGACAGAACTATTAGAATGTTTAATTAATATTGAAAATGTAAAAAGTATATTATTGTTTACTTTTCCTTATATAAAAATGTTGCCACAGAGTAATGTAAAAGAAAATTTATATAGACATGAGTTGAACAGCCTATTGTATAGTGCTGTGAATAATAATTGTATAGTCATAAGCGACCCACAACCACAAAAATGTCAGGTTGTCGACATAAATAACTTAAGTTTTAAATTAAGCAATATGTACAAAGATAAGTATTTCTTATCTAATTTCTGTAAAAGACATGTAGCTAGTATGCTATATAACTTTTTATTTTATTCCCAAGCCAAGAATTTGGCTTCTTCGACTACTGCTTTTATTGAGCAGAATACTAAATATAGTATTAACGAATTGGAATATGTTCCAAATATTTCTTTAAATTAGATAATAAGACAATAGAGAATGTCTCTTGCAGAAATAATTTAAGTTTTAAATGTAAAATACAAAATCCTACCAATAATGTAAAAAATCCCATTGTATTACATAATAAATCATATGTAATTAATCTGGTGCATCAAAATTTACAAGGAATGGTAGGTAAAGAACTTGAAATTGAGTTATTTTTAAAGGAATTTGACATTGATATTATTTGTATATCTGAACATTGGTTCAGACAACATGAACTCATTTTCAATTTCAATGAGCACCAGATAGCAAGTTCGTTCAGTAGAGAAAATGCCATTAGGGGCGGCTCATTAATAATAATTAGTAACAAATTGAAATTCAAAGAACGTAAAGATGTTGTGAGTCTCTCCACCGAACGAATAATTGAAGTAGCCTGCATAGAGTTGAGTCAACTTATTATTGTAAGCGTATACAGGCCTCCATCAGGGTTATACGATTCCTTTGAACAAACTTTGGAACAAGTATTGACAAAAATATGTGCATCTAATAAAAAGGTTATAGTATGTGGTGATTTTAACATTAATTTATTAGACTTGAACTCCACTACCATTAGATTCACATCTTTGTTAAAATCGTATAATCTTTTTAATCTGTTTCATGAACCGACAAGAGTATGTGATACAACGGCCACTTGTATTGATAATATATTTACTAATATTACTCCAAGTAAAAAGGAAATAATTAATAAGCTCAGCTCTGATCACCGAGGACAGTTAGCTTCTTTTAATGTCATTTGTGACAGTAACATCAAGGACAAGCATGTGTTTGTTCCTGTGAATACAAAACGTATTGAGAAATTTAGAAGTAACTTAAATTCAAAGATTCAATTGTTAGATGGGTCAAATAGCACAGATGAAGCTTTTAACAAATTATTTAAGATAATAAGAACCCAATTTGATTCGATATTTACTTCTAAAACTGTTAGTTTTAAAAATAGAAAAAGCAACTTTATTAAATGGGCAACTGCAGGAATTATAATAAGCAGGCAAAGATTATATGAATTATATGAACAGAAACATATTAACAATAGTGAAACCTTTAAAACATATGTTAGAAATTATTCAAAAACTTTTAAAAGAGTATGTAAAGCCGCTAAGGCTCTTTATATAAAGAATAAGATTAAAAATTCTAACAATAAAATTAAAACTACATGGAAGGTGATAGCTAGTGAGACTGGAAACGTCACCTGTCGTAGCTCCGATTTTGAACTTTTTTTTGAAAATAAAAAGATAACCACTGACTTAGAAGTTGCGACGGTCTTCGAAAAATTTTTTGCTGACATTCCGGTCTCAACTACAAAAAATTTAAATTCATCACCTGCAGTTGCTGAAAAACTACTCAGAGACAATGTAAAGGAATGTGATGTCAATTTTAAGTTTAAAGAAATTGACTCCAGAGACATTATTAACACATTTAAGTTGTTGAATATTAAAAACACTGCTGATCTCTGGGGAATGTCTACAAAAATTATTAAATCAATAATTGACATCGTAGCTCCTTATCTAGCGATGGTTTTCAATGATTGTATAAAAAGTGGTGTTTTCCCTGACTTAATGAAGCATAGCAAGGTTATACCTTTATTCAAAGCTGGAAATAAATCTGATCCGACAAATTACAGGCCTATATCGATCCTACCGACTTTTAGTAAAATTTTTGAAAGAATAATTTTAAGACAGTTACTAGTACATTTTAATTCGAATAATTTATTACACAATAATCAATACGGTTTTACCAAGGGTCGATCCACTACGGATGCTGGTATGGGTCTTCTTTGTAGAATCTTTGAAGCTTGGGAGGGGTCGCAGGATGCATTAGGTGTATTTTGCGATCTTTCCAAGGCATTTGATTGTGTTGAGCATGCTACATTGATCAGAAAATTGCACCACTATGGTATACGGGACTCTTCACTCGACCTTTTGAGTTCTTACCTTAAAAATAGAACTCAAAGGGTAGAAATAAATAGTAAAAGGTCTACTGGGACCAAAATAGAATTAGGTGTCCCACAGGGATCCATTTTAGGCCCATTTCTTTTTCTCGTCTATATAAATGACTTACCTTATCTAATTAAAGATAATGATAATGAGATAGTACTTTTTGCTGATGACACTTCACTCATTTTTAATGTGAAGCGACAACAGTCAAATTATGACGAGGTAAATAGTGCTCTCTCTAAAATAGTACATTGGTTTAATGTTAATAATTTACTTTTAAATTCAAATAAAACAAAATGTTTAAAGTTTACTTTGCCCAATGTTAGGCAAGTTCAAACCAATATACTATTAAATGACGAGAAAATGAACTTAGTGGACACCACTGTATTTTTAGGTATAACACTAGATAGTAAATTACAGTGGGGTCCTCATGTTGCGAATCTTGCAGATAGACTCAGTTCTGCAGCATATGCAGTCAGAAAAATTAGGGAAATTTCTGACGAAGAAACGGCGCGACTTGTTTATTTTAGTTATTTTCACAGTAGAATGTCTTACGGCATTCTTTTATGGGGAAATGCCGCCGACATCAATACAATATTTGTGCTGCAGAAGCGAGCAATACGTTCTATTTACAAAATGTCCTGCTTTGAATCTCTGAGAGAAAAGTTTAAAGAAATAGGAATTCTGACAGTCGCTTCTCAATACATTTTAGACAATGTGTTGTATGTTAGAAAAAATTTAAATATGTTCAATACGAAAAGTAATAATCATTGCATGAACACTAGAAATAAACACAAATTAGACATTCCGGTGATCAGACTAAGTAAAGTTAGTAAATCTTTTAAAGGTCAATGTATACGCCTATACAATAGAATCCCAGAAAACGTTCAAAGTCTGTCTATTAATAAATTTAAAAAAGTAGTTAAAGAACGTTTGTGTGCTAAAGGTTATTATAAAGTCAGTGATTTCATTAACGATTGCACACCTTGGGAATAAGATGGCCCCATGCGAGGCTGCTTTTATGTACTTAAGTATGTTTTATGTACTTATAACTAATGTTTTATAGATTAAGTTACAACATTGTAAAAATATTTTTTGAAAAGAACAATTTTCCCATCTTTTTGCTAAAAGGTGGCCCCGTGCGAGTTTCTTACGCCGGTTCTTCTCGCAGGGCTAGTTTCCGAACCGGTGGTAGGCATCATGTAGGACAATTCTATAAGCGTTATATTATAACCTACATGGAAATAAAAATTTTGAGTTTTGAGTTTTGAGTTTTGAAAACTAATTGTTATAAATAATAACAAACCAGAGGCCAGCTTTAATTTAACTAATTATTATAATTCAGCTTCCTAATATAGTAAATTGAGGTGGAAAATTGTTAACGTAGTTATATAATAGTACAATTGCGTCATCATGTGATCAAACAATTACTAATGTACCTAATGATCGCACGGTATGATCCAAAAACATAATTGAAGCTCGAGAAAACTAAGCTAACATAACAAATATTATGAGTTTGTAGGCGCGTGCCTACATTTACAGGTATGTACAAAACAGTATCTTACGGGAGTGTCGCCATCTGTGGCGACATGGTGAAATGTCTAACTCGCGGTTCGCGCGGTTTTAAAAATGGCAGTACGAACTTGGGGTAGATAAAAGACGGAATACTTATTATTTTTCCGTAGTGAATATGATAATTTAATTGGTTTTATTGTGGAGAAGTGATACAGTGACGTGATCTATGACAATTCTACAATATAAGTGATTAATTGGAAATAACCTACGGACTTTACATGTCTATACGCCCAAAAATTATTTAAATTATTAAAACAATCGGGGACACTCTTATACAGTAAAGGAAAGTAAAATACAGAAATTCAACGACGTGAATAGCTAGGTACTTATAAAGTAGGTAAGACGGCTTTAGTTTGATAAGATGAAAACAAAGAGAGGATTATTTTGAGGAGAAAAATTGAAAAAGCTGTTATAAAATATATAATTTAATAAGAATATAAAAACAAAATTTACGCCCATATCTACTGATGTTTTTGTGTAAGTCAACTTAGTAATATATTATGTACTAAATGAAATTCCTTCGAAGTTTCCAGAGCTAAATCAGAAAATAATAAATTAAAAAAAGTAACGGACGGAACGAAAAAGGACGGATTCCTAAATAAAGTATAATGAAATATGATTTCATTTTACTTCAGTTTTGAAAGTTTTCATACATTTTACTTTAACCGCTAAGCAAAGGAAATATGTGCCAGTAAATGTTATCTGCGACTTCGCGTAGAAAAAAATAACATTTTACTCGGGAATCGTACAATATTTTGGTATAAATAGATAATATTAGGTATATTATATAATGTGTCAGTCCACGGCCTCTAGTCAAGATGCATTCGATAATTTCGGTATAAATAGATTTAAATATTAGGTATATTATATAATGTGTCATTCCACGGCCTCTAGTCAAGATGCATTCGATAATTTCGGTATAAATAGATTTAAATATTAGGTATATTATATAATGTGTCAGTCCACGGCCTCTAGTCAAGATGCATTCGATAATTTTGACGGCGAAGTTCGACAGTTAAATGTATGGGATTTAACAAAAGACATCGCAAGCGACATGACACTTAACGATGACGTATGTCAAATCCCCATACATTTATGATTTCGAAGTTCGCCGTCGAAATTATCCAATGCATCCTGACTAGAGGCCCACATTACTTAGTCCACTTGAGTAGAACTTTGATACACTCTGTGAAAAAGGAAAAAGTAAAATCTGTAACCTGACTATACAAATTATATAGTCTAAATTACCCGGGCCATTATTACGAATCGGGAAACAAATCTTAACAAAATGGAGAAAAAATATTGTCAACAGTAACAAATGAGTGGAACATTTTCAATAAGATTCGCGTCTATACTCGTAATATTACCAAGATAAGTTTCGCTTAGACGTCGTCTTAGAAACTTGTCCAGGCTTAGAAGTTTATAATATTAAAATGTAACTTCTTGTAGCAACTTATTAGGTATGTTGTAAAATTAAAAATACGTAAAATGTAGAAGCAAACTTTTGAAAAACTAGTATAAAAATATTCAAGGGTTATTTACAAAATTAATAAAGGTATGTATGTGAATTTTAAACGAAAAGGACTTTGATGGTGCTTGGCTAATAGGAAATAAGGTTATTTTGACCTTAAACAAAATCAGAATCCCAATTGTCGAAATTAACTTACACTCATTTTATTTTGATGGAATTATAAATGAATCGTCTTAGTATCGGAAACGGATTTTTGGAGTTTGGACCAATCAAAACGGGATTAACGTTGGTTTGTGACAATATAATTTTCCAGTTTTTACATATTGGGTCTGAATCGTAACTGTACTAGTGCAGGATTTGATTATAACTAAAGGTCGATTCTGCGACCTTCAGGTATAATTTCATAGCATTAGTTTACGACAGAGAGTTTTGATACAACCCTCCCTTGTAAGTTGGATTGTCAACAGAGAACGTAATATTTTTATTTTCAGAGCGTGTATTTTTGGCTTCCAAAATACTCCACATTTTGTCTCATGGGACATCAGAATATATTTGATAGTACACGGGGTGGCGCGAAATAGAAAGTTTTCCTTTCAAATCGTAATTGAAAAATGAGATAAAAGGAAAACCATCTTCGAATCTATATATACCAAGTTTATTGTAAAATATACACCTGTAAAATAGTATTAGTAATAAATAAGCTTTATTTCCCGAAAACTTGTAAACATACAAATAAGCTATAATGAAGAAGTAATCGATAGAACTGACTTCTTAATCTCTATATATAACAAAATGAAATGTTTTATATTTAATATTTGAATTTTACCTTTAATTACCTATTGTTAGATTATAAATATTATTAAAATCGTTATGTTAGGTACTAATAAAATCTAATCATTGACATGTAATTTCACACACCACGCTGTATTATGGTAGAATGTACTGACTTCTTTAAAACTATGTCACCACCTGCATGTAATACTACATTCTGTGAATAAAGAATTGATTGATTAAGCAAATATCTTTATAAACTAATCTTGATAAAATAAATTACCTACTAATTATTAGTAATTATTACATTATTACGTGAAACAAACACTTTCAGTACAGTTTCGGAAATGTGCAGAAAGTATTTTTTTAAGTAGGTAATACTTACAAATACACAAAAGTTAATAAAAACTAGCTGTTTTCCGCGGCTCCGCTCGCGTAAATATACTATCGAGTATCCCGCGGGAACACTGTACTTTTTCGGGATAAAAAGTAGCCTGTTTTAATCCAGAGCCTTGAACTACTTCCATACCAAACTTCATCGAAATCCGTTCAGTAGTTTTTGCATGAAAGAGTAACAAACATCCATCCATACATCCTCACAAACTTTCACATTTATAATATTAGTAGGATTAGTAGGATAACAACAACACACACTACCTCTGATTTCATAGATGTGAAAAAAATTTCAATGTACTATCCCTACATTTACATGTTTTATTTTTTCAATCTTAAAGGCAAATAACTTTTCTAAAATTCAACTTTAAAATTATATAATTTATATTTGCAAAAAACCGCAAGTACTATCCAACTCGTCGGCATGCTGGGTTTAAATTCTATACATTTCGCAAACTGCTTGGTCACTAAGGCCCCACAGAATTTATATTGTAACCTCAGAACGTACACGACAGCGGATTCGCGTTCCAATAAGCCGACTGTAATTTCACTTTATTGGGTGAGTGTTAGTACTCTATATGTGGGACCAATATGAATACAGATTACTAAATTTGGTTACAAATGGTTTTGTTTAGGCGCACCGACAAATCTTTTCACATTTCGGCTTGTTTATGGTTTGATATCTGCTGGGGTTAGGTTTTGACTGGATCTATGATGAAAATCTGGCTGTTTACGACCAAAAATAATTAAGCTTCAAATTAAAACATCCTTGGGTCACTTGTCCCCTAAAATTACACCTTTAGCCTCTTAGACACCTCAAAATGTTGGATCGAATCCTCATTTTGTGTCTTATACTTTAAACGAAACAATCTTGTATATATATAATCGTATTCTCAGCAACGGCTGCGAATATTTACATTAAATTTAGTTTGCATGGAGTTTTCGGGGAGAAAATCGGTCTAGGTAGGTTTTATCCCTGGTAAGCTGCGCATTTTAAATTTTTTTTTCTTTCGTCGTGCAACAATATATTCATAATTTTGACTGTTTTATTGACATAAAACAGTCAAAATTATTGAATATATTGTATTTGTTGATTGGCAGTTTGATATGCGTATGTATAATTTTTAACTTTTTTGGAAAATTCGTATCTTATACTTTAAACGAAACAATCTTGTATATATATATATATAATCGTATTCTCAGCAACGGCTGCAAGTATTTACATTACTTTAGTTTGCAGGGAATTTTGGGGGAGAAAAATCGGTCTAGCTAGGTTTTATCCCTGGAAACTGCGCATTTTTAAGACATGTTTTTCTTTTGTCGTGCAACAATATATCAATAATTTTTCTTCTTTCTTCTTTTATGCCAGTCTGATTGGCAGTTCGGTATGCGTATATATATAATTTTTACTTTATTCGAAAATTCGAAATGTTGTGATCGAATCCCTTTAATTATTTTTTTTTTTTAATTTATCAGAACTGCGAGCAATGCTCGGTTACCCAGGTGCTACCTAGCTTATACAGGATTATTTTTTCACCAGTACAATAAATCAACATACGTACAACAAAAATCGCTAGTATTTTTTATTTTTGACTAGTTTGTTTAGACTAGTAGCGATTTTTGTTACTACCCCTTTGGAACAAAAAAAACAAAATTATCAATCCCCGAACTGCTAAACTAATACAAAATGTGGATACATTACGCATCTATCGATGCTTTGTTGCCAACTCGTGCGCCGCCCGGCCGATCGCTTACCCCACCCAGCCGCCCCCTACCTCATACCGCACCCGTTGACGCCTTGTAGTTCGTGCGCCCATGCGGTATTAGATTGGTTAAAGGATAAAATAATTGAAATGAATTTTTATTTTTTTATTTGTGAAATGTACTCTATTATCGATACCAATAACGTGGTAAAATTTATTATACTTTCGTTGTATCTCATTTATTACTACAGTTTTATTGCAATTTGCAATATTATACAGATTGTTATATTTAGATATTTAAACTACCAAAGGTGCGAGAAATAGCTAGTAGGTGTTAAACCTACATTTTAGCGTAAAAACAATCCCACCAAAAACATTCTGTAAAAAACTAGCCAAGTCTCGATGGAGCTGCTTGTTTATCTCTAAAAAGTAATGAAATCTAGACAAAGTCTTAGTCTAGTTAATGTTGTGTGACTTGGCCGTTGAAAATTCTTTATACGTTAGTGGGTACAAGTCAATTTTGTTTACACGTAATGTTATATCAGATTCTGTTGTAACTACCTATGTTTGTTAAGCGAGATAATAGCCCATACTGGTATTGGTAATTGGACGCTAGTGTCTTATTTTAGGCGTTGTTGATTGTATAACACATGTATTGGAGCAATGGTGTCATGGAGCCCCTTTTGTACCCTTGTGTACTCTTCAACGGCCAAGTCACACAACATTAACTATAATAATAAATAAATCGCAGTAAGGATCCTTAGACTTGGCACGACTTTGTCTAGATTTCATTACTTTTTAGAGATAAACAAGCAGCTCCATCGAGACTTGGCTAGTTTTTTACAGGATGTTTTTGGTGGGATTTCACTTCTTTTTGTAGAAACGTAGGAATATTGATTTATTTTACTAGATTTTAGTGTAATTTGTTTATTTAATTTGTGTAATGTTCGAGTAGAATAAAGTTAATTGTTCGACTATTTCTTCTTGTAAACTTGTAAGTATAAGTATAAAAGCCAGTCCAGTCTTAACCAGAGTTTTCCTTTAATTTCATTTATATGCGTATTAAAAGCAGAAGGGGAGGCATTCGCCCAGCAGTGGGACGCTAGGGCTAGATTAAATTAGAAGATGTGTCCTACTTCACTGGATTTTTGCAATGACAGTCGATTTTTTTATGTACCAATAGTAGAAGGGGGCATTACCATATCTCTAATCAGCTGGTCCATCAGATACTTCAGACCTTCGATTTTTGACATCAAATGAAGTGGCCCACCAAGTTGAATATTTTTTGTAAAGGCAGTATGTCGATCTCTAATAGTTTGGTTGGGCTCTTGTGTTTTCTAATAAGGGTCACCAGGTACTCCAGATCTTCGATTATCCTAGTTTTTACAGTTTTCCCTTTATGTGGCCATTAAACCTTACCTCTGTACCAAATTTCAGCTCTCTGAGTTTATGGGAAGTACTAGTTCTATTCTGATGATCATGAGTGAGTGACTGGGTGAGTGTCATAAATGCGAAACTTTGCTGTCGTTTAACTTCGGAACTAAATGACCTACAGACTTAAAATTTTGGATTTTAAGTATGTGATTATACTTTACTGGATGACGAAAATTTCTGCGTTCTGGTCTTATCCAGAGGTTCTCAAATAAGGGCCTGAAAATGCGGCGAAATGGTTCCAGTAAATAATGGTACGGCAGTGTTTGCTTCGCGCTCGACTTGGCGGGGGCACTGCCGTGCCCCCAGATCGACGTTCTGGTCTTATCCAGAGGTTCTCAAATAGAGGCCTGAAAATGCGGCGAAATGGTTCCCGTAAATAATGGTACGGCAGTGTTTGCTTCGCGCTTGACTTGGCGGGGGCACTGCCGTGCCCCCAGATCGATTATCCTAGTTTTTATAGTTTTCCCTTTATGTGGCCATTAAACCCTAACTCTGTACCAAATTTCAGCTCTCTGAGTTTATGGGAAGTACTAGTTCTATTTTGATGATCATGAGTGAGTGAGTGAGTGAGTGAGTGAGTGTCGAAAATGCGAAACTTTGCTTTCGCTTAACTTCGGAACTAAATGACCTACAGACTTGAAATTTTGGATTTTAAGTATGTGATTATAGCTTACTGGATGACGAAAATTTCTGCGTTCTGGTCTTATCCAGAGGTTCTTAAATAGGGGCCTGAAAATGCGGCGAAATGGTTCCAGTAAAGGATGGTACGGCAGTGTTTGCTTCGCGCTCGACTTTGGCGGGTGCACTGCCGTGCCCCCAGATTTACTGACTGTAAGAGAATGCCATAAGGCAATGTATGCACAAGATGCAAAATAGTTGAAAATAAATAATAATTAGTATTTAATTTTTTGGGCACCTTTTTCTAGCACATTTGCGGTTCTAAATGCACACGATATTTAATTACAAAATGTACTTTATAATAGAGTCACTAATGATCTCGGTCGTTAGCTTTATCTGCGGAAGCGATTTTAAAAAGCCATTAAACGGGACTAAATATTTTTTTCTTACAATCTGACCCCATTTTTTGTTCGAAAATTTAAATTAATTAGTCGCTATACTTTGTCTTTTATGTCAATATTTAACTAATTCATCTTAATTATTTATTTAAGACTAGCTGGTGTCCGCAAATTTGTTTGCGTTGAACTATGGAACCGATTCCGATTTTTTTTACGGTTTTCCACTTTTTTAACGGAACCTTAAAATAAAAGTAGCCTAAGCTACTCCTCATAATATTAGCTATCTACCAGTGAAAGTCTGGTCAAAATTGGTCCAGCCGTTTCAGAGACAAAGTTATGCATTTAGCTGTTAATTTGAAATTACAAAGAGACACTTTAATTTTATTATTTTATATGTACATGTATATTAATGTTTGTTTGTATTAAATACTCGGAAAGTCCAGGGCCGATTTTGATGAAATTTTGTAAAAACATAGAATATACTACGGGGAAGGGCATATGCTACTTTTTATCGCAGCAAAATGTACGGTTCCCGTGGTATCATCTAGTAAAAATAAAGAATGAAGTAATGTATTCAATATTGATTACGGATGAATAACGTTCATTACTTTACGATACAATATCGAGAATTTCAATAAAATATTCTGTAAAGAATTTTCATGAAGTATTTTATGTAACCATTCAGGCAATCATGCGTGCCATTTATCCGTACTTTTAAAAACTTTTTTCTGTTCTATTTTACTTTATTCATTACACTGGAAGTAATTTAGTTTAAACATACCCAAAGAAAAAATGTCTACGCATACAAAATTTGAACAAACTCGTTTAGCTCTTAGATCGAATATTGCGTACATACTTTTGTAATAATATAGGTAACAAACATTAATTGTCCGCGGCTTTGCTTGCATGCAATCAGATTTTAAAATTTCATCCCCTATTCCCCCCTAGTTCCCCCCTTATTCCCACCTAGGGGCTGAATTTTAGAAAACGCGGAAATACGTTACTTGATTCATACGAAATATCATGCAAATATGTCCAAAGAATAAAAAGTTTCATACAAACTTTTATCTTCTATTTAACACCCTTAGGGGTTGATTTTTGAGAAATCCTTCCTTAGTGGATAATAACGTCATATGAAAAATACGTGTGACAAATTTCAAATTTCTAGCCTTAAAGGGTTTGGTCTGTGCGTTGATACATCAGTCAATCAGTTTTGCCTTTTATATATTATATTATTATTATAGATTTTATATTTTCACACTACATTAGTGACATTAAAGGCCGGCAACGCACTCGTGATATCTCTGGTGTTGCGGGTGACCATGGGCGACGGTAATCATTTTCCATTAGGCGATCCGTTGGCTCATTTCATTTCATGTATTATTTCATAAAAATAATACATTACTTCCACCGTAACAAGTGAAAATACAGCACTAAGAAGTAAAAATGTTTTCGCCTACGGCTACTTATGTCTACGGTTACGATTCTACACCTAGTGCTAATAAAACCGTAGCTGTTCGTAGCGTAACCGTAGTAATGCCGTAGCATAACTATAATAATATAGTCGTAGCCTTGTCGTAGCACAGCCGTAGCATAGACGTAGGCAAACTTTTTAAATCATAATAATCATATCTATGGACCAAAGATTTAAAAACTCAAGATAGGCTATGACATACATTTGATAGAGCAAATTTTCATACAAGAAAAATTTACGCCATCTTGGTTTTCACCATACCTCAAATGTCAGCCATCTTGTTTTCACCATACTTCGAATTTCAAAATGGCCCCAAAAATTTAAAAATGGGGCCATTTAACTGGAGACACTTTTTGCCTCAACATGCCTCGTCTATAATATACGTCTATGCTATGGACGGTTTCACAACGCATCAATATGTTCCCGTGGTAAGTTCTCGAAGAACTTGTTTTTACGAGTACTAGACAACGGAAATATGCTTAATATTTTTATTATATTAAACACTTTTTATATAAAATTAAAATGTCAATTTGTAATTTTAAATTTAAAGCTTTTCACTTATTGCATATTAAGTATATACGGTATCTACAATAAAAAATAATTTTTAATTTTTTTTGTTTATCCCTCTGATTGTCTGTCTTCCGGCTAATCTCTGAAAAAGCTGGACCGATTTCCACGGAACTTTCACTGGCAGATAGCTGATGTTATAAGGTCTAACATAGGCTACTTTTATTTTAAGGTTCCGTTTAAAATAAAGGGTTCCGTTTTCGTTAGTTTTATGCAAACGAAGTTGCGGGCGTCAGCTAGTTTATCTTAAAATTTAAAATTCTAAACTCTCCAATCTAAAACTTATCGAGGTATACCGTATGGGCAAACGTAGTCTGTGGGATCATCTTTTCTCTTCATTTATTTTCGTTCGATTTAATAAAGTTCGATTCTACTTCAACGATATTCAAATATTCTGGAAAGATCTCGAGGATAATTGTACAAGTTCAAGCAGTTTCGCCCCTTTTTCAATTTATCACCCCTTATCTGACGTAAAGGTCAAATAAGCAGCTGCTTCCAATGTTGGAATTAAGTCTTAAATGTCGCACCGCACCTGAAAGGTGTATTTTTATTGCAAAAGAAATATAATTTTTGTATCTTTAGCTAATACAGCCGTAGATAAGGCCTTCCTCAAGCCTTTTTGAAGTAGGTAATTGTAATCTTAGAAATGCTTAAATCACAAAAAAGTTTAATATGCCGATAGATCGTATTTAATGTAGGTTCCGAAAGACTCTTATCTAGAAAAAATAATAATTTAAAAAATTTAAAAACCCGACTGCGTAAAAAGTGAACCAAACTAAGTACATAATTAAAACTGAAAAGAAAAAAACAAGCACTTAGATATCCGGTGGTCTAGAATTCTATAATATATTATTGAATTAATACTATTGGAACATAACAACTGAACAGTCGGGATCCATTATTCGACAGCCAATCTAATTTTTCAATGGATCCCGACTGTTCAGTTGTTATGTTCCCATAGGATTAATTCAATAATATATTATAGAATTCTAGACCACCGGATATCTAAGTGCTTGTTTTTTTTCTTTTCAGTTTTAATTATGTACTTAGTTTGGTTCACTTTTTACGCAGTCGGGTTTTTAAATTTTTTAAATTATTATTTTTTATTTTATACTTTTTAGTTATGAGTACCTAGCTCGCTATTTACCAGACTGGATTTCCTATCAGCATCAGTACTACATCACAATTGCACTGGAATGAGAGAATGGTTGTTACGCAACTTTAAATCGATATAGATCCTAAACAGTCAGTCGAATCGAAAAATGTTGAGAGAAAACTAACAATGATTTTTAAATACCTATTCGACGATACCCCACTTGATATAGTTTGTTGACTTTCATTTTTTTCATTTTCACAATATGGCGTCCAGTAGTCGCCATATTGAATTTTCACTAACGTCATGTCTTTAGTGACACTCGCCGGACTAAGAGGAATCGATTGACGTGTGAATCATAAAAATCGGCCCAGTCGTTTGGTCTGTATAGTGCTTTAAAGGAACATACATACATACATACATACATACATACATACATACATACATACATACATACATACATACATACATACATACATACATACATACATACATACATACATACATACATAGGCTGATAAACACATTACCACTCTTTTGCGTCGCGCAGTCGGGTAAAAAGTGAGGCCACAACACATTTTACTAGCCGAGTCTTTATTCCTGTCCATATTAGATTATGCGGATACGTGTTTTACTGACCTTACCGAAGAACAGTTAAATAAGCTTGAGCGTCTCCAGAATGTCGCAATTCGCTTCATTTTTAGTCTGCGTAAATTCGACCATATTTCGGAGTACCGTTCTAGGCTTTCTTGGTTGAACATACGTCTTCGGCGTAATATGCGTATTCTCTCCTTACTGTACACTTTGCTATTTGATCCGAGAGCACCCTCTTACCTAAAGGATAGATTTGACTTCCGAACGTCCGAATTTAGGTTATTGCGGTCCTCGGCCAATCTCCTTCTCCAAATCCCTAAACATAACACAAATTTCTTTGGTCAATCCTTTACTGTCAGGTCGATACTACTATGGAACTCTTTACCTGCCAATGTCAGGCAAGCTAAAAGTATTAATAATTTTAAAACATTGCTCAAACAATACTATCTAAGTCACTAAGTATTTCGTACTAAGTTAATAGTATGTAGATGCATAAAGTTTAAGTTCTATCATTAGGAAATAGGAATATATATTAGTATATTTATATAAAATTATTTATGTATTAGTATAATATAGTAGGTTATTAATACGTAAGTTTAGATTAGGTATCATTTAGTGTTATTTTCTTTATTTTATGTTTATTAAGTTTGTGATATTTCCTATAGAGTAATAGTATTATTAGTATGTAAGGTTTTATGTTTAGTTCTGGTTTTTGTCATACTTAGTTCCGTAATTGCACTGCATTTTCTTTTTATTTCCATGCGCCAAGGGTTGCTTGGAAGAAATCGCTTTTTAGCGATAAAGCCGCCTTTGTGTTCATGCTAAAATTGTCAACTGTAATTTTAATCTTACCTGTACATTTGTGAACACAATAAAGCATATTCATTCATTCATTCATTCACTGTGTTACGAAGATGCATCGCAACAATCGACGTCGTACAATTGTATTGCAATGCAATGTCGATTTTAGGGATGCATCGTCGCAACGTAAAAATCGATTATGCACCGTTGTACGTGGTTGTAATTAAATAACGTCTTTGAATACGCAGTGTTGTGGCCTCGCCCATAGGACCATTTAAGGAATTGTAATCGAACTACCAAAAAAGTTTGGATTATCTTGAAAAAGCTAGGTCTCCTAGAAACACCTAACGAGTGTAACTTGAAATGACTCGACTCAAAAACATTATGTAAAATTATTTTACTTGACTTTAATGTTAAACAAATTAATCATAATCATGTTAATTTTTGGCGAACTGGACGCCGAAGCGTAGGACGGCCTTCCACCAGGTGGACAGATGACCTGAGAAAAGTCGCAGGAAGTCGGTGGATACAGGCCGCGAGCGACCGGTCGCACTGGAAATCTATGGGGGAGGCCTGTCCTGCAGTGGACGTCACCAGGCTGAAACGGATGTTAATTTTTATCGAGATTATTTTTATAAATTATCGAGATCTGGGGGCACGGCAGTGCCCCCGCCAAGTCGAGCGCGAAGCAAACACTGCCGTACCATCCTTTACTGGAACCATTTCGCCGCATTTTCAGGCCCCTATTTGAGAACCTCTGGATAAGACCAGAACGCAGAAATTTTCGTCATCCAATAAGCTATAATCACGTACTTAAAATCCAAAATTTCAAGTCTGTAGGTCATTTAGTTCCGAAGTTAAGCGAAAGCAAAGTTTCGCATTTTCGACACTCACTCACTCACTCACTCACTCATGATCATCAAAATAGAACTAGTACTTCCCATAAACTTAGAGAGCTGAAATTTGGTACAGAGTTGGGGTTTAATTGCCACATAAAGGGAAAACTATAAAAACTAGGATAATCGATCTGGGGGCACGGCAGTGCCCCTGCCAAGTCGAGCGCGAAGCAAACACTGCCGTACCATTCTTTACTGGGACCATTTCGCCGCATTTTCAGGCCCCTATTTGAGAACCTCTAGATAAGACCAGAACGTCGATCTGGGGGCACGGCAGTGCCCCCGCCAAGTCGAGCGCGAAGCAAACACTGCCGTACCATTCTTTACTGGAACCATTTCGCCGCATTTTCAGGCCCCTATTTGAGAACCTCTAGATAAGACCAGAACGTCGATCTGGGGGCACGGTAGTGCCCCCGCCAAGTCGAGCGCGAAGCAAACACTGCCGTACCATTCTTTACTAGAACCATTTCGCCGCATTTTCAGGCCCCTATTTGAGAACCTCTAGATAAGACCAGAACGTCGATCTGGGGGCACGGCAGTGCCCCCGCCAAGTCGAGCGCGAAGCAAATACTGCCGTACCATTCTTTACTGGAACCATTTCGCCGCATTTTCAGGCCCCTATTTGAGAACCTCTAGATAAGACCAGAACGTCGATCTGGAGGCACGGTAGTGCCCCCGCCAAGTCGAGCGCGAAGCAAACACTGCCGTACCATTCTTTACTAGAACCATTTTGCCGCATTTTCAGGCCCCTTTATTCTACTCGAACTTTATTCTACTCGAACATTACACAAATTAAATAAACAAATTACACTAAAATCTAGGAAAATAAATCAATATGCCCACGTTTCTACAAAAAGAAGTGAAATCCCACCAAAAACATTCTGTAAAAAACTAGCCAAGTCTCGATGGAGCTGCTTGTTTTTCTCTAAAAAGTAATGAAATCTAGACAAAATCGTGCCAAGTCTAAGGTTCCTTACTGCGGTTTCTTTATTATTATAGTTAATGTTGTGTGACTTGGCCGTTGAAGGGCACACAAGGGTACAATGGGGCTCCATGACACCATTGCTCCAATACGTGTGTTGTACAATCAACAACAGCCTATAATGAGACACTAGCGTCTAGTGTTGCCCAAATCAGTCTTGGTATTGGTCTTGCAGCAAGAGTCTCGCAAGTCTCGCAATTACCTATTAGCCTATTGCTATTTATTAAACGTTATTTTAGATATTAGAACAACTTAATATAACAACGTAACGTAATACCTACTCTATAACGTTATTCTGAGATCTAAAATAACGTTTAATGAATAGCAATAGGCTAAAAGGTAATAGCGAGACTTGCGAGACTCTTGCTGCAAGACCAAGACCAAGACTGATTTGGGCAACACTACTAGCGTCCAATTACCAATACCAGTATGGGCTATTATCTCGCTTAACAAACATAGGTAGTTACAAATGTAAACAAAATTGACTTGTACCCACTAAAGTATAAAGAATGTTCAACGGCCAAGTCACTCAACATTAACTATAATAATAAAGAAACCGCAGTAAGGAACCTTAGACTTGGCACGATTTTGTCTAGATTTCATTACTTTTTAGAGAAAAACAAGCAGCTCCATCGAGACTTGGCTAGTTTTTTACAGAATGTTTTTGGTGGGATTATTTTTATAAATACAATAAGGACCTACGGGGTCGGTTACGGTTTCCCGGAGGGTGGTATTCTCGGAGACAATCAATACGCGTCTGCATATTTAACACTCACGAGGTTAACAACTTTATGCCTCACTTCACGTCTATTTTTAGGAGTCCTTACTCAAAGGGTAAAAATATAACCCCATTACGAAGCCTCTCTTCCTCCGTGGTCCAGTGGTTTAGAGCTTGGCTCTCGACTCGGAGGTCGTGGGTTCGATTTCCGTATTGTAACAACAAAAAAATGTTGTTTATAAGTTTGGTTCTTCTCTTTTGGTCTCTTGTGTACTGCGCACACACTTGGGCACTATAAAATAACTCTTGCGTAGGCCTGGTTTTCAATGAAACTGGCCACCGTCACCGAAGTCGGTGTGGAGAGCTATTTTAATTATTATTATTACGAAGACTCTGCTGTCCGTCTGTCTGTCTGTCTGTCACCGTGACAGGCTGTTAGTCATATACGGTGCTAGGACATTTGCACACAATTTATGATGTGGTGCCACTATAATAATAAAATATACACTTTTAACAACAATAAGTTTTTTACCGTTTTGTACGGAACCCTAAGTGCACGAGTCCGACTCGGATTTGGCCACTAACTCAATTTAAAAATCTGCTATCATAGAAGAAATACAGTAAATTAAGGAACTGGTAACGTATTCTGGTATAATATTATTAATTGTTATAATATAGTTAATATTAGAGTGAATAAATTTCAATTTTGAATCGCTATCTTATCGCAGCGCCCCACAGTGGGTCGAAACGAGGATTTGGCGGACTTAGGGAGCGATTTTTATTTTTCGCATTTTTCTTTATGCCAATAGATAGAGCTAATTAATCTTAACAAAAGTTGTTCTGTGCAATTTTTTCTTAGCTTTATAATTTAGGTAGAAAAAACACATTTTAAATTTTTTTGTATGAAACAAATTAAATAATCCTAAATTTTTGCCAAGTCATGATAGATCCCGCGTTCAAACCTTTTTTTCTTATATTTTGGCTACATTGCTATTATTATGTACTATAAACGTTTGCCTAAAGTTGCAAGTCTGCCAGAAAAAGAGGTAAGAAAATTACAATAAATGTAATTATTAACTAATGATTTTTCTAATTCATAAAGTTATTTTAGGGGTATTTCATGCGAAATAATTATTATGATAATAGAATAAGATCAGTGATTTCGACAAAATTTATCTAAGCATCAAAAAAATCTAGATTTCGTGAAGATATAATCAATAATAAACCTTAACTTACTAATATCCGTTTTAACCATAATAAAGGTTAGTGTCGTTAGAATTTCGGGAAATCTTTGTTACGAGCTTCTGCTGCTTCTTCTGACAGTTTGCCGATAGGTATGGCATCAGAATGCTGAATAATATCAGTGCCATATATCAACAGCTTGTGCAAACTGTAAGGCATATAATACCGGGGATATAGATTAACGTACAGTTCTGCAGTCTCTCTACAGAATAAAGAGAACTCTTCGTGCACGCACTTTCCAGACGCTACAGTCTGGAGAATCACATGCAACCTTTCTATTAACTTTTACTTAAGCCAGTGATACGGGCTGTAGTGTCTGCATCCCTAAAAAATCTTCGGGCAGTATTTCCGTTATTGGTTGTACAGTCTCCTTGTTTCACCTGGTCTATTAGTAAGCCGCAGTCTTCTCTAAATGCTTGATATATTGCGGACTTTCAAAGCTTCAATTTTTCTTACCCTCATCCCTGCTACTCTATTTTTTGAAATCCACACAATAGGCTGTATAAGAAAAACGGGACATTACCAATAAAGAAAATTAATCATTTTCTAAACAAAACAACGATTCGCAGTTGTAATAGTTGACGTAAAATAAAATAAGAATGATTAATTATGGTTACTTAAGCACATACACCTGATCCAGCAGCGTAAAAATGACAGTCCGTACTGGTAAATCTTTTTATCCATGCTTTTTTTGGTCAAGCAGTTCAATATTATTCATTTCCGATGGCTTTGCTTACAAATATCGTAGACGGCTGTCGACATCTCTGATAAATATGCTGTTATTTTTCCGTCAATCATCTTCAAAAGTAACTGGTGAGACACCTGAATTTGATTTAATTTTGATGGCTGGAGCGATTCTCTCTTCTGTGATTCTGGTATATAAATACCAGAATCACAGAAGAGAGAATCCGATTATGTTCCAATTTACGAAGGAAACTCAGTCCACTGTAATGATAATAATATCATTACAGTGGACTGAGTTTCCTTCGTAAATTGGAACATAATCGGACGACAGTAAAACGTGGATGAGGGTCTTTCGTTTTCCCAAACAACAGTTCCATCCGATTGTTCTAGCCTAACTGGGACTAGACTGGCCATAAAAAATTCCACTATTTTTAGGGTTCCGTAATACTTAAGGAACCCGTATAGTTTCGCTCTGTCCGTCCGTCTGTCTGTCTGTCTGTCCGCGCCTCTAGCTTCTGTAATTATGAATATAAATTGATGAAATTTGGTGCAGTTATAGATTGTGTATAGATCACGGTTTCGGGATCATAAAAAAATAAAAAAATTATATTTTAGGGGTGGCTCTCCATACATGTGAAGTGGGGATGAAAAATATTTTTTCACTCTATCCCATCGTGTGGGGTATCGTAGAATAGGTCTTTTAAAATAAAGGCATGGTTTCAAACGTAACTTTTTTATAAAGTTGACCATTTTCGAGTAATCAGCCTCCAAAGTAGTTTTTAAGTCCTAGGGGGATTTTTAATTTATAGGAGACTAGCTTTTAACCGCGACTTCGTCCGCGTGGAGTAGTTACTTTGGAATATCGCTAAAATTTACCCGCGACTTCATTTACGTAGAAGGAGGAGCGCTTGCCCGCGACTCACGACTGCCCGCAGCGCGCCGCACATCATTATATTGCGTTGATTATTTTATTACTGCGATATCTTCTAAAATAGTTATTGAAATCAAATGATGTAAATGGCAAATTTCTTCTTAATTAAATGCTTGTAATGAATAACGTATTTATTTGGATAAGGATTAATATTATCTTTATGAAAACACCCTCACAAATAATGCTTAATTTTAGAACAAATTTGGTTAGCATAAAAAGGTTATTGTGAGCCAACCTTAAAAGATAGACATATACTGTCGCGGACACAACAATTCTTTCATACATAATTTTAGGGAAACTTTAACCGTTTCCGCAGCGTACGCAGCGAAAGCTCTCAAAAGGGAAAAAAACACCCCGATTTTGAAACATTATTGATTGGAGCTCCGCTCGTATTGAGCTTAGCATGATGTTATATAGCCTAAAGCCTTCCTCGATAAATGGACTATCCAACACAAAAAGAATTTTTCAATTCGAACCAGTAGTTCCTGAGATTAGCGCGTTCAAACAAACAAACAAACAAACTCTTCAGCTTTATAATATTAGTATAGATATAAACTTGTAAATTTCCATGCTGATAGATCATGCTAAAAACTCTTTAGGAAAATTATTGTGAACCAAATCGGACAGTAACTTTTGGCGTGATTAAAAAAAATCATATTACGCGTTTATAGTTACGGAACCCTCCTTAGACATGTCCTGACATGCTCTTGGTTAGGTTATTTAAACTTCTCATTGAAATGGCAGACACTTTTTCTGGAGAAAATGAAAGAGATTTGTTTATTTCATCATAACGTCTCCGTTTTTTGTCGATCACAAAAATCCTCAAAAGGTTTCCTAGGAGTAAATAGTAGATGTGGAAGCTTCTGAAGTGGATAGTGCAGGTGATAAATTCTCAACATTATCTTAAACCCTGAGTTCTACTTATTCGGTATTGACAACATCAAAATTGATTTCTTCGGGCCAATTTATTGAGGATAATAAGTCACGGGAAGCTTCCTGTGACCTCAGAAGAGGCCACAGGAAGCTTCCTCGACTGCCCCCGCGATGGTGTCACTATGTCTGTATGTATGCATGTGTGTATGTAAGTATGTAAACCTCTTATAACTTTTGAACGGTTTGACCGATTTTATTGCGGCTAGCGCCATTCGAAAGGGCTTAGCCAAACTTAGATTTTGAATATAATTTGGACTGATTCGGACAGATAAATTTCAAGAAATCTCGAAAAAACAGTTTTTTTTTAAATGGTTTTTTTGGATTTACTTTTAAACGGCTTTATCGATAAACTCCAATAACTATTCAGCCTTAACCTTGAAAAACCACGTCGATCACCGCCAATCCGGTCAAAATCGGTTGATTCGTTCGAGAGATATCGTGAAGGAAAGAAAACCAAAAAAAGTGTTTTTTCGGAATTACTCCGAAATTTTTCACCTAAAAAATTTTCGTTGTCAATTATATTAAAGAATATGAAAAACTTCATCGATTGCCGTAAATTGCGTGAAAATCGGTTGATTCATTCCAAAGTTATGACAGTTTGAAATTTAAAAAAATAGTGTTTTATTAAACTTTTGAGCTCGGAGTAGTCAAAAGTCTGATGAAAGAAAATTATCAGTGAAAATTTTTAAAAACACTTTTGTTTTTGAGCCTTATAAGCACAAAAATGACGCATTAGATAAAATTTACGCGCATAGCTGGAAGTTGCACGGATGGCCTTTAGGTCAACTGTTTTCCTAATTTTTTTAAAAATTTCAAGTAATTACAGTTTTATTCTAATACAGTAATTATTATTTTGCATGGAATATCCCTAGAATAACTTTATGAATAAGAAAAGTGATTAAATAATAATTACATTTATTGTAATTTTCTTACCTCTTTTTCTAGCAGACTTGCAACTTTAGGCACACGTTTATAGTACATAATAATAGCAACGTAGGCAAAATATAAGAAAAAAATGGTTTGAACGCGGGATCTATCATGACTTGGCAAAAATTTAGGATTATTTAATTTGTTTCATACAAAAAAATCAAGAATGTATTTTTTCTACCTAAATTATAAAGCTAAGAAAAAAATTGCAAAGAACAATTTTTGTTAAGATTAATTAGCTCTATCCATTGGCATAAAGAAAAATGCGAAAAATATAAATCTGTCCCTAAGTCCGCCAAATCCTCGTTTCGACCCACTGTGCGCCGTGTCGCATCGTATCTTATTTACTAAACTTAACTCTAAAACAATATTAGAATAAACTACTTACTGAAAAATATAAAGGCAAGTTTGCTTTTATTCAGTGTATACGTGGCCTAAAAAGGAAAATGTACTTTAGAAAATATACGTTAACATTTATTTCGTAAAAAGATCCATGTATAAAGCTCAAATCATTATTTACCACGCTCTATATATTCAACTATCCGATAGGTTATTGGTTGCCAAGTAAAACGGTCTTTACATATGCCAGCAACTCGCACATCTATTGTTTTTAGTATTTGCTTTATTTTATTGTCGCCCTAATCTTTAGATTACTAATGTATTATTATAGTAAAATAAGAGTTAAGATTAGAATATACAGTAATTCTTTCACTTTTAACGAGTAATTCTTTTATTTAAATAATCAGAATCTCGGGAAGAGGCTACAAGTATAGCATTAATTTCTTACGGCTTCGCCCACGTAAAATTAGGTTTTAAACTTTCATCCCCGAGCCGAGCAATTTTCAAACCCGAGCCACTAGACCATAATATGGAATGTTAAAAGAGCTGCTGAAAATTTGCTTCTTAAAGGTTTTTCGAACTATCAGAATACCACAATACATAAACATCTTACGCTTTTATTTAACGTTACGGACGTTTTTTGCCGACTAGAGTACCCCACCGCAACGCCCCATAAGGAACTTTCGTTCCAAAAAAACAAGATACAGAAATAGGTACTATGTTTTACTAGAACAAAACTTAATATAATTTTTCTACACAATACTAACAGTAGAAACTAAAGCTTGGATTTAATGAAGAATTGGAACTAAACAGAATAACTAATAAGTAACATTTTTTTTTGTAAAATTAGAACATTTTGCATTAACCTTTACATTTCCAAACTTGCAACACACGTGCAAGCTACCAGGGGCGTGCGCTCCATAAAGGCAGAAATGCAGTGCTTTACTTACCATTCACAGATATTTTAATAAAACGTTCGGACGTTTTAGATGACTTTAATTAAATGAATAAACAAAATATAATAACTTAAAAACGCCTAATATTTTATAATAGCACCTATATACAAGTACATTATGTTTGGCAGGCGTTTGGCGACATGTTGGTGATGCGACTCATGCCATGTCAGCTAGCAGTAGATTTGTTCGCATGTGTGTAGTAATTTTAGTGTCCGTACACAGTTCGCAAACGCACACACCTATGAATATCCCAAGGCGCGAGTCGTCCAACTCCTACGGCATGCTTATAGACTTCGACGAAGTTCGGCAGTTGTCGGGACACGGAAGTAATCGGGTATATTCGTGGCACGGTGGCCTATAATGCGAGTAATTATAATTGACGTAAAATCTAATTACTCACTACGCACATGATGCGTTTTTGTTTTAGTAAGGTTTTATTTGTTTAAATATCAGATTCAAGGAAGCCATTTTTTCATGTGAAAACGCATTGTTATTTTTCGGTTGCCATTATATTTAATATTTATAGTTTTCTTAAAAGATTTTTCATTTTAACATTTGAAAGTGTGTACATTTAACAGTTTATTACTGAAGTTCTATAAAAATTGTAGGTAGTGATTTGCTTTTTAATTGATTTGAGTGATAATAAGTTCTCACAATTGTCATTCAGTGAAAAGATTCAAATTGTGTCTACTAAAGGTAGGTGTGTATCCGAGTTACAATAATTAAATCAGCAAAAAGGGAATGTAACTCGAAAGTTTCATGTTAAAAGTTATGAAGTTCTGTTAGTTCTGTTGGCATGGTTTCCGATTTAGAGATCCGTCGCTTGGCTGTGGCTATGCTAATTGCTAAAAATCAATAAAAGGAAAAGTTTTTGTGACCGACTTACCCGCCGCATACCCAGTGTCATAACCCTGTGCACGCCGCTGCAAGCTACTGGCTCAGCCCTATAAGAACTCTCACGATACGTGATTCGTCGAGTCACGTCACGCGATCTGAAAAATGTTACTGCCCCAGCATTCTCTTGTGCGAGGAATAGCAAATGAGATAGATGGAACAACTACAACTAAATTATTTGTAAACGCTTAACTCCACACTCGGGTCAGCGTTAGATAATTTTCTTCTTTGTATTCAAATGCACTTTCAACCTCTTATATATCGAAGATAGGGTTTCCTATTTAAAACTTTTAGGATATAGCCGTGCGTGGTTTTATGTGCGTGATTTTATTTCGTCTTAGCTTTTTATAATTTTTGTATTTATTATTTCTTATTATTCTAAGCAATCTACAAAGTTAAGTTATAAAAGGAGTAGGAACCATGAAGAAAATAAATGATTGTATTTTCACATATAAAGGCCGTATATAATTTTCTAAATAAGACCGTAATACTCCACAATATGAGATTAAAAATACCTCATTTTTCATAGATTGGACCTGCAACCTTTTGCCTATCTTATTTCTCAGGGTTATCTAAATTTAGTTCGTCCCCCGATATTGAAAGTGGAACAAATTGGAAAAACCTTTCTGCGCTTCAAAGTCGTCCAGAATATTCGTCATACATAAAATTTTGATTGAAACGTCGAACATATCGGTTGATTCTTTTTCACTGATGCCCGGCTGCGAATGAGTTTTTTTTTTTATATTTTCAGTTTTTTACTCTGACGCGCTTCGATGTATATTGATATTATATTTTGATATCCCACTATATTATATTTTGATTTATTTAAAGGTTAACGAATTTGGCGTTGAAAAAAATTAACAGTAAAATAACTAGAATTTAATAGAAAACATAACCCATGTTTTCTATTATCTAATATTTAGATGTTACATGTGTACATAACAAAATATGTGATCTATTAAAAAATTAATATACTAAATAAGTATTCCTGGGAATAAATGGCTATGGGAAGGTAATAAGCATTTTAATTCTACCAATTTAATTCCAAATAACCTATCGATTTACCTGCCACTTGCATACCATTCTAGTATTTAACTGGGCAAACGTGTAGACCGTAAATTAGTTCGCTGGAAATCTATTTCTGTGAAAGCGGCCATGTCATTAATAACCGAACGAAAATTCTTGTATATTCAGGTTGTTGAATGCTTTTGAGGTACCTATATAAGTTTAGCAACATTGCCCTAGTAATTCTATTTAAGCCTTCCACTCCAGGCACTGAGAAGTGATGGTGTAAATTAACAGGTGTTAAAAAATCATTAAAATATAATACTTATATAATTTGCATAATATAATTTACACACACTTTTAAGATCCAACGTCAAAATGTGTAAGGCTTTATATTATTATCAATTTTTAGTTTCATTCGGACTTACACATCGTTAAAAGAGATGTTCTAGAAATGTATGAGGCGTGGGCCAGCCCTATGTACACTGTATGTAAATATAGCTACATAATATAGTAACTATTAATTCCTATCCTTTATTTTATTAAATTTCACTTCATTTCAATGTACATTAAAAATAAATTCGTCAAGGAGAGCAACACAACCTAAAATAAAACATGGCGGATTAGATCAGAATTAACCAAAGAATATAATTTTGACAAAGACATGACTTTTGACAAAGAAAGACGTATGACATTCAAGAAGACGTCTCTTCCTAAAACTATCAACTACGTCAAAAGTCAAGTCAAAACAACTGTCATGGCCGCCCTAAACATAGGGTTCTCGCATTAAAAAACTCTTCAAATAATCATTATTGTAAGCACGTACCTACTCTTCTTTAAATTATTTTTTTTTATATTTTTATGAAATTCCCTTATTTTTTCCTGTTTACCTATGTGGTGTACATATTATTAGAGCTGGCCCAAAATCAAACATCTCTTTTACGCATACTATAATATGGGTGTGACAGCTCGACAAGATCAAGTCTAGACCAGATAATATTTTAATCAAATTATCTACTCGAGCTTTTGAATAATTTTTTACTAATTTCTAACAAAATAGTTGTAACTTAATTTTAATATAATCCTATATTTTATTAACCAAAATAAATAACTTCAAAAGTATTTTAATTTCTACAAGTGTTAATAAAGTTACATAATATATTGGCATTTTTGAACCAGCTGATCGACTCAATCGATTGAAATCGACTTGTTTATTCAGACCAAATTTAAATATTATAATTTTATTGTTTCTATTAGTGAAGTGTGCGCTTTTGTACGTTGCCTTTGTCCACTAGACTTTTATTAAAAAACTGTTGCCTACAAGTTTTTTACTAAAAATATCTGCTACGTTTTTTTTTTCGAAAGTTATCATTATGACGTGTTTTTTATTTGTAGTCATAGATATATAATATTAAAAAGAGGTAGATATGTTATAAACGCGTAAAAATGAAGACTCGAATTGACCCGAGTCGGGCCAATTTTGGTTAGTGTGCTCCGCGAGTAATAGCGTGTTTTGTGTTACTATGCGACGTTGACATATTGACACGCGTCCCATGTCAATGTGTGTCGTAGCACAGAAATATTGTCAGTTTTGTAAGGATATAACGTATCTTTGTAATAATTAATCAAGGTTTGTAGTATATTCTTACATATTGTAGTAGAAAATCAACCTACAATAATGATTATGGTGCGCTTTTAAACTGTGTGCCAAATTTGATTGTTTATTGTGCAATTTTAGCGAAACACAAATGCACACATTTTTAAGGAGGTTATTTTGAACTGTGCGACTTTTAGCATTCTAGTTTCTAGTTTTATTGAAAAGTCATTTTGTAAAGGGAACGGACAGCTGTGCTCGATCGATTTTAACCTATTGATCAACTGTTTCACGTCTGTTCCGATTCAAAACAACTGCAATTTGAACCCGATTTTTAGTTTATGTAACGATTAGGTAACTACCTACATAATCGAAAAATCGAGTTTCGAATAATGTACGAATGAAATCTCTACAAAAGTATTCGCAATTGTTTTTCTACAAAATATAGAGTAGCTACGTTAACCAGAAATATTAAATCCTCGTTCTTTTAACACAGAAAAGTAACGCATTTATGATTTTTGGTCGTTTACCTTAGAATTGTGAAAAATTTAAAAAGCCTGACCATTTCAGTAAGAGTTTTCCGCAGCGATGTCATTCCTTATTCCTATTGTGTTTAGACAAGCTATTGTGTATGGGGTCATATTTTACTCTGAGTTATGTGAGTAAAAATTTATTTGATACTTTAATACTCAGATTATCTTTAATAATAGAAGGATGGACTAGATAGGTGATTTGATCCAATTGTGTGATCCAACATCCTGAAATAGGTAAATATCGTAAGATGAGCATGTACATAAACTCATTCTCCAACCAATCTTATTTTTTTTTTGTTTTATTCAAATCTCTTGACAAGTTAAACCCCACGTCATAATATAATATAGTCTACTATTGACTTTCATTAAATCACTAGTTGACCTAAATTAATAAAACACATTTTATTAATTTAGGTCTTATATTAATCTTCGCGTTCATCCCACTATTATTATAAATGTGAATATTTATAAGGATGGATGAAATCATCCATCCAGATGGATGTTTTTTACTCTTTCACGCAAAAACTACTAAACTGATTTTGGTAAAATTTGGTATGGTAATAGTTTAAGCTCTGCATTTACACATAGGCTACATTTTATCCCGAAAAAGTACAGTGTTCCCGTCATGAGACATATTGGCCCTCGACGCTTTTGCCCGCGGATCCGCCCCCGTGAATACCGCGGGAGAAAGCTAGAACTCTATGTTATAATGCCACTAAAACGAGTGTTATTATTGTTCATATAGGTAATATGCTTAATTTGACGGTGTATAAAACGCGATTGCTTATTCAACGTAATCCGGCCTAGCCTTGCCCCAGACTATAAAACGATATAACATCGACATAAACCTACGTTACCTGCTAAGTAAACTTCATAAAATGTTTTTTCCTCCTTTTATTACTGGGTAGGGATGAGTTTACAGCGCGTTTGTTATCGCATTTCCTACTTTATTTTTTACTAGACGTTTCCCGCTACTTCGTGCGCATAAAAGAATATCCCATGGGAACCTTACAATTTCCTGCAATATAAAGGATCGTATGATCTTCCCCGTAGTCTACTATACATCCGTGCCAAATTTAATTAAAATCAGCCCAGTACTTTCGAATCCTATTCTATGCAAACAAATATACAAACAAACAAATGTTTCCTCTTAATAATATATAAGTGTAGATAGAAAACATAATTTTGTAGACATAAAAATCCTTTGTTGTGTAGACCGCTTGACTCACACGCGAGATGGTACAGGTTCGATCGCAGTCTGAGTCGTGTACTAATGAGACTTCGGCTTTCTGAAGTAGGTATATATTATATATAGTATAGTATATATACAGGATGTCCCAGAAGTCGACGTCGTCCCTTCGAAGGCTGATAGACCAGTTCATGACTCACCAGAATATCGTAATATGACCTTAGTAAAAATTCTTTAGTTTTCGAGATATTGGCACTTTTTACATACATACATACATACATACATACATACATATAATCACGCCTTTTTCCCGTAAAGGGGTAGGCAGAGACCACTTTCTGCCACTTGCTACGATCCTTACATACTCGTTTCGCTTCGTTCACTTTCATTCTTACCATCCATTCCTCCTCTTACATTCAACGTAGCGAAGCGGCTCTCCATGGTCCGCTTTTCACCTCCGCGAGAAACGAGACGTGATGGGTGGTGAACCACATCGCCGCCATTTTGGATAATTAAATTATTTTCTGATTATCCATTGCGTTTCCACGGATTGGTGGAGAGGGTAGGAATAGGGAAAAGGAAGGATAGGTGGTGTGGAAAGGAAGATTAGTAAGTTAGAGTAGGAAATAGGAAATGTAGGATATTACCGCCCAGGAGGGCAAGGGATAGGACAGTAATAGCTAGGGAAGCCGGGGTCGCATACCCGTATACTATACCACAACTACCGGACAGGTAAGTTGGGATGAGTATCCCATGACATAGCACTTTTTATAATTTCTTAAAAATTACACCTCATGTCAGTTTTTAGACTGCCGCAACTACAATTTCCCGTATTGTGGGATACAAATTTGTATTGCGGAATCCTGACCAGTTCTGCTATTGACCACGGTTATAAACAAAGCTAATAGAGTTTGAAATTCGTAGAAAAAAAGAAAACTTTTCCCTAATCGTGATTTCAAAAACTTTTTCTCCTTACTTTCACTATCCATACTGGACAAAAAATACACCACACTAACCTGGGTTGTTCCTTTAAAAAGTTGCTCATTTCATGTAGTTTTCGAAATAGTAAAATAGTTGCTATTAAGCTACGTCAAAAATTTTTTTTACTATTTTAAGTACACAGAAAACACATTTTGAATGTTTTTCTTTAGTTAGAATTTCGAACAAAAATACTCGTTACATTGAAATCACCCAGATGTTTATTTAAAAATTGTACGTTGAAGTGTATAGTTATTTAGCATTCATATTTTTGTTTAAGTGTAACCTATATGCGAAAACAATGTTATTACAAAATTTCGCGAGTCTATACCAAAAAAAAATTTTTTTTTTTGGGGAAATTGGTAAACAAAACCTACATTATTAGTTTACTCACATCATATACAAAAACATCCATAATGGTAAGTATAAACTAAAACGCACAAATTCGGAGATATTTACAAATATATTCCTGCGGCCATATACTTCATATACTATAACCTACAAGTGACGTCATTTGTAGGTCGACTTTAGTATGAAGCGTTTTTAGCTCGCGAATTTTTTTTATAAAAATCGCTGTACCTTTGAAAATATTGACTTTTGATATACGGTTTCTTCTGAGAAGTTACTCATATTTAATAGTACTATTCATTTATGCAATAAAAAAAATTTAGTCCGATTGCCTATTGTGTATTTTTTTAGCAATGTAGATTTTTATAGTGTCACTTAATTACCGTTTTGTTTTCCTGTAAAATAAAATAAAATAAATAAAATATTATAGCACAGATTAAAGACAGAGAAATAACTGATAAGCAGCTCCATAATTAGCTTTCGATTTGATTGCACTTCTACATGCATACGGTGTGCCCACGATTGTGTGGGAAAATTGTGGGCCGTCAAAGTTTTCAAATTTGGATCGTGTTAATCTGCGTGTTAGAAAAAATAAAAATCCTGTGATGGCTCGTGAAGTCTGGTAGCCGCAATAAGCCAACGTAGTGGCCTACAGCCTCCTCTCATTGAGGAGAGAGCCGAGCCCCGGCAGATAGGGTAAGTGTTTGTAGGTCGGCTATAGTCGGTTTCGCCTTATCACTTACGATGACCTCATTGCTACTGTTTCCATAGTCATATTTGGCCTTACTACTCAGTGCAGTAATTCTTGCCTCAGTACATACGAATAGTACCCCAAATTACTAAATAGTTAAGTATTTAAGTAAGACATAGCACAAGTATTTTGATATATTATTTTATTTACTTAGAATTATCATACTAAATTCATCAAAATATAATTATGAACAGGTAGCCAATAATAGTATACGAGGGTAACTAAGTTAAGTAAATCTTAAATACTCATCCTAAATAACCTTATTGAAGATTTAAAAAAAAACAAAAACCAGTCTGCAACATTGTGATGTACCCATCAGTGTCACTCTCACGAAAGACGAATTTAATTGTAACTCTCAAGCTTAAACGCTTACATACAAATAACATATATATGGCACCGTAAAATTGTAAATACCATTAGATTATAAAATAACTAACGAAATTGTAAAAACATGTCAAAAGAATCGTAAGTAAATAATATATTTTTAATTTAACGAATAAAAATGTGTTATATGATAGGCAGCATATTCGCGTCGGAAGTCTATAAACATTTTACAATTTTACTAGTTATATTACAATATAACGGTTTTTACAATTTTACATACATACAATCACGCCTCTTTCCCGTGTCTTCTATCCACTTGCTACGATCCTTACATAGGTAATTGTTTCTCTTCGTCCACTTTCATTCTTACTATCCATTCCTCCTCTTACATTCAACATAGCGAAACGGCTCTCCATGAGCCACTTTTCGCCTCCGCGAGAACGAGACGTGATAGGTGGCGAACCACATCGCCGCCATTTTGGACAGTTAATTTTTTTTTATGATTATCCATTGCGTTTCCATGGATTTTACAGTTTTACGGTGACATATACACTCTAAAAACGTAGCCCTCCTTCTGGCGTAGTCGGTTAAAAATATTGAATATTATTTTTAAGAAAGATGATTTGCCGAGTTTATTTCGTTGATTGTTCAGAAAACTAGGTTATTTGAGGTCAGGACTGAGGAAAGAACCTCAAGAATATGAAAACACGGTGGAGGGCAGTATAAAACTTTTAGTTTCCGTTTGCATTATGTATCACGACCTAGTTACATTATTGACTATTTTGATTGTTAACTTGATTGAAACTTCGAAACTAAGACATTCTAATGGAGTTAGTCCTATGTAAACAGACTAGATTTTCCCGTGACTACACCGGGGTTATACCGAGATATCACTCCAAAATAACCTCTACATAAATTTTGATGTGGTGTCTATACAATGTGAAATTTTAGTGGTTGTTTTGACGAAGCCCTCTTTATAGGTATCATGAATAAAGTCCTTTTAGCAAGTTAGATCAATAAAATAAGCGCAAAAAAAACTGCTATTCCATACAAAATGGAATGGCTACTCGTTAATAATATTGTATGGAACAACAGATTTTTTTTCGCTTATTTTATTGATCTAACTTGCTAAAAGGACTTTATTCATCATACCTATAAAGAGGGCTTCGTCAAAATAACCACTAAAATTTCACACAGTATATGTAGGTATTTTAGGTGGTGGGTAATCAGGTTTTGAATGCCTTATAGATTTTAATATTTAGGGGTCACAAATGGCGCAGATACTATAATATTTCATCTTAAGATGCCTGAATATATTGCAGTACGTAAAATAAAAATACATATATAGTTTCTTAGCTGTCCGTGATAGTAAATACAAACTGTAAATCAAGCGATATGAAATATATCCAGGCATCTTAAGATAAAATACTATAGTATCTTCCCCGTCTTATATATTATAGAATTAAAGAATAAGTAGGTGGTCAATTAACAAAGTTGCAGTGTATAGTTATTTTATTATTCAATGTTTTAAAAGTTTTGTGAGAAGCCTATTGCCTATCAAATATTATTAATTATGATAAATAGAAACTGTGTTTTCTTATGATAATTATGTTTATATTTTGTAACATTATTATAAGTTTTGACAACCCTTAAATCCGAGCCATATTAGAAAACTATTTCGCGGTAGCCCTAGCGCCAAGTTACAAAAGCTCTATTCAACTGTGTCACTGCTTAATCCGCTCTACGTGGCGCGCGGCACGGACTATATTCGGCCATTTGACATGGTCGGTCGCTGACAAAACCGATGCAACAATTTTGGACCTATACACCATAGTAATAAGATCGTTATGTATTACAGGTCTGTCGGCGACTTGTCAGTTCACTTTTTCATGTTTTAACAATTGAAGCTGAGTATTACAATACTCATAACTCGCGACAGTATTTTCATGTGACTTAGGTCATGACTCACGAAGTTTACATACGTCATACGTGGTGTATTACCTAGAAAATAGTTTTCATAGCTGAGGCACCAACTACCTTTTTCTACACTAGAAATAAATTGTTTTCAAATAGGTAATGATTTATTCGCAAAGATTATTGAAAAATTAATAAATATTGTATCATAATAAATACGTAATAAAATATTAAATACTATAAACCAGCAATTATTGGATACTACATAATCAGAATCTCGAAAACAGCTTCAAGTATCCCCATGAAATTTAGTTTACAGGGGGTTTTGGGACATAACAATCGACCTAGCTAAGTTTTACCTCTGGAAAACCACGCATTTCGTCGTGCCACAATATTTCAATAATTTCGACTATAAACTGCAGTCTGAAATCCGAATAGCGGTTTGGTACGTGTATATTATAATTTTGTGTTGCGTTACGCGTTGATGGCAAATTGGTGTCTCGGGCACGATTTCCGGTCAAATGAATATTTTTGTGACTTTTTTTTAAAATAAATAATAAAAAATAAAGATTTACAAGATCAGTTGTATCTATTGTATAGTAAACTTAATTAGAAATAAGTTTTACAAAATTTGTAAAATAGCATAATATAAATACTAGCAGTGGATTTTTTCCGTAGTACTATTAATGTGCTTAGTTTACCTCCCTACGGAAAAGTACTTAAATGAGGACGAAGTCATACAAAAATATGAACCAGAATAAAAATCTAAACTTCCAGAACTTTTTTATGACATGCAAATTCTTTATCCTCAGTGAGACTCCAAATTTAATTCAATATTATAAGATTTATAGTTTGGGCCAAAGTTCCTCAAAGTTATAACTGACATACATAATATAATGTAAGCCCAGAGGACCAGCCCTGAACCTTCCAACTGCCTTAATATATCAACGCAATATACGCCGAATATAATGAAGGGAATAAACTTTTACGTGATAGATGCGATATATTTAGCGATGTTTTCTACTTGATCTGATTATGAGACGAGCTAACGAGAGTTATTGAACTATTTATCAAACCCATTAGGAAATAAAGGCTCCGTGATGTGTGGGTAGACCGTTTGATTCACACTCGATAGAGTGCAGGTTTGATTCCCAGATTGTGGCGTGTGCCAATGAGACTTTTTCAGATCTTGAGTTGAGGAAACATACAAACAAGGCAAAAACATGGTGAGGAAACCCGCACATGGTTGGCCCCAGACGTATTGACTAGTCATTCCTGTGGACTAGGCTGACTATGTTGTGAGAATGTATTGGGCAGCAATACGACATTTAAAAACCGACTGTCCCAGGCACTACAGTATTTCAAGAGTATTTATTTCGCTCGGAGAATACTGTATTTAAATCATCCATAACGGATGAAAAGGCCTAGGTTTTTTTTTATAAATAAATACAATTTTATGTCGTTACTAAAATAGTTTCTATAAAATAAGAATATTTTTAAATTCAGATTTTGGTTAATCGTTTCTATACAGTAAGTAAGTTTTGGGAAAGTCGCACTAAAAATTTCTTGGTTTGTACTTAGATGAGCTTTCAGATTTCGCTTTTTCTCAATTCTCATTTTGTCTATGCTCAAAATCTATACCACACACTACTATTTAGTAGGGACTTTTCAAAACGAATATTCGAGAACATTGCATAACACAAAACGTCTTGTTCACGTTTCTAAGTGTCATTAAGAGTCGCCTCGTACGTAGGCTTAATGAATTCAAGTTGTCTGGCGACTTCAAAACTGCCAGAGCATAGCAGACGAACATGCCGGCAACCGTATAATCTAAGTAGGCATTCAAAATAACGTTTTGCCATCTCCTCAAATGTAAATATTTTATGAAAATGAAATTAAAGATGAAATTGAAGTAGGGATGTGACGACTTTCTTACTTATTAGCTGATTTTGCCTCACTACAATATTATATTTTTTTGCTATGAGTATGGTAACATCCAATGATTTTAAGACTTAGGATGTGCTATGACCACAGAGGAGAAAATGTAATAATATGTACTTACGTACAGAGAAAACTCTTTCATAGAACGATCCAATTCTATCACAACTTGAAAATTTTGACGTCCTTTTCTACGACCCACAATTTTTCCATACAATCATGGACACACCGTAGTACTAGTAGTGCAAATAACCTGTTCGTCTTTCTTTGATCTGTGCTATGACGTACATTTGTCCAAAAAATCATCATTCAAGACAAAGCTACGCCATCATGATTTCAGCAGATTTTATCAATTAAATAAGGACTGATTATATTGCGGAAAGTAGAATATGTCAAAATTTCAAAACTGCCCCAAACAGCTCGAAAAGTGGGACAGTTTATGTGTAGACACATTTTGCCTCGACATGCCTCGTCTATAATTAATATATAGGTCTATGGTTACATCATTTACATATAATATTTTCACACATTCGAATTTTAAAAGCTTTGTTTATTTTTTTATATGTAAAAGCACAAGAGCTTTTACCGTATCCGTATTGATTGTTAGATCAATCAGCCCGCTGCAACTTTCATATCCGTTTGCGAAAGCTCTCGATTATTGTTTGCACTTTGTAAAATAAAACGAACGATAGGACACTTTCATTAACAGAAATTGAAAAGGAAGAAGATTGATGAAATATAATAAGAGAGGTATTACCTAGCGTAGGTACTTTTGTAAGTTGACGTCATTAAATTTTTGCAAGAAAATCAGCTATTTACATACCTACAACCATATTGAAATCGTATTATTTTTAAAACATTTGTTTATTTATTTATAACTAGATATTGCCCGCGATTTCGTGCGCCTTAATGTTAATTTCGCAGAAACCGTGCAATTCCGCAATAAAAAGTAGCCTATGTCCTTCCCCGTCGTCTCTACATCTGTGTCAAATTTCATCAAAACCAGTCCAGTAGTTAGTTAAACTACTGGACCGAGTTTCGGAGTCTATTCAATGCAAACAAACAAGCAAACAAACAAACCTTTCCTCTTTATTATTATAGATTGATTAAAGCGCATATATTATTGTAGATTTTCTATTACAGATATTCTCTAAGTGCGCCAATTATTAAAAATCCGGACACCCCACGTGTTCCGTACAAAGTGTATCACAAACAATTCATGGATCGAATCTCGTAGTTTTTGTCGAGCCTGAAAATGTACTGTAAATTAAAGTTTGTATGGAGAAGCTACTCATTTAAACCTTTTTTATTAAAAATAATATGCGTCGTAAAAAATAAATAAAATATTTATAAACTATTAGATATTTTATAAATAATATATTCAATAGTTTTAGAATACTCACAACAAGCCGTTTCATATTATGATTCCCATTTGAAATATCTTGACTTTTAGTTTTAATTTCAATACGATACCTCCTACACGCATTCCAGAAATAAAGAGTCTTGACACACAAATAACAAAATGATCATAAGAGGGTCCCGTTTTTCGTTTTGTACCTTGGAACCCTAAAAAGTAGAGTAATAATCAAACAGATAATATATCTGACTAGCTGCCCCGAGAAACGTTGTTCTGCCTTAACTATAAACTGTAATTTCTCACCGTTTAAACCTTCCCTGAACTGATACGATTATTGTATTTTAAGATCAAAATTAGCCAAATCGGTCCAGCCGTTCTCGAGTTTTAGCGAGACTAACGAACAGCAATTCATTTTTATATATAAGATTAAGTTTGCTACCGATTTCTTTTTGTTGCTCTGATTAGTTATTAGTTCCCAAATAGTTTTACATTTTGTCGATTTCGTCGATATGGCAAACGGAAAAAGAGGGTAGATATATCTTCTGATATGTCACCGCTTACCGGAGCCTTATTTTAGTCTGCCCATTATCATAATAGAAACGTGGCTGAAATACTGCTCTATTCATGTTACTAGCTGTTACACGCGGCTCCGTCCGCGTATAATACTATCGAGTATCCCGCGAGAATACTATACTTTTCTGGGATAAAAAGTAGTCTATGTTTTAATCCAGAGCCTAAACTACTACCATACCAAATGTTATAAAAATCCGTTCAATAGATTTTCCGTGAAAGAGTAACAAACATCCATTCATCCATCCATACATCCATCCATACATCCTTACAAACTTTCACATTTATAATATTAGTGGGATTCATTTTGATTGCAGCACTATATTCATTTTAAGGACCAAGTAAAAGTATTAAAGAAGACTTATCAAAGGTAAAGTTTTAACGAATTAAAATTTTTTAAAAGCATAAGGAAAGTGGTAACATTTTCTTATTCAACTTTTTTATTTCCACCTACACGTATAACTTAGCCTCGCCTAGCTCAGGTTGCTAGTTATTGAAAATTTTTATTTTCTTTTAAAAGTGCAGCAAAATTTTCCAAGTTGCCGTTTTCGGCGCATCGGGGCTAAAGTTTAGATGTGCGAAGAAGTTTTCACACACAAAATAACAAAATGCAATACTGAAAGAGTTGAATATTTCACAGGGTGTTAAAATCGTACATATAAATAAAGCACTAGGTGAAATGGCGTTGAGCATCTTGTGTATATTATAAATTATAATATAATTCAAATTCTTTATTCAACACACATAATTAACATACAATAGAATAAACATACATCACATCAATCTAATCCTATGCTAAGTTGACTTGTGTTATGGCAATCAGACAATGGATACACATATCGCACCTTTAGAATTAAAGTGGCGTAACTCAAAAATTTAAGAAATTGACTTTTATACATAAAACGACTTAGAAACATATAATCTATCGGTCTAATAGAAATAAACAGCCACTTTCAAGCTAGAAAAGGATAAACGTACAGTTGTGTCTCTTTCATATCGACCGCTTATCACGCGTTCCTTCACTTTTGAAGGGCCCCTTTTAGTGTTGAGTCAATAATGCTAAAAGTTGGATGCTGCGCGGTTACTCCGTAAATGACGTAAACTGTAATTCGTCGTTTTAATTGTAAACGTAAGGTAAGTAATTTGTGTGTTATATATTTTTGTACAGCCTCTTTTAGGTTTCGGGCGTTTTAAATCTAAATGATAATAATATTTGATGTCATATTTGTATTAGTGTCATTTCATTTCTAAACATTTCATAAATACATGAGCCTGATTATGTGTTATGTCTTTACTTTATAAACCGTTTTTGTGACTACAGTGACGTATACGGAATTATGTCTATTATATTCTACAGAATGATGTGAATTGGCGAGTTCAGTTGTGATTGAGTCTTTTTATTTTTATTCCAATGAAAGTTTGAGGCTAGTAATGAAAAGACAGGACCAACTTTTGCCACTATATAAATATAACTGGAATGAAAATGCAATACGAGAAAAGAGGATTTCACCAAAACCTAAACGTATAAAAGATATTAAAGGCTTGGTTTTTTCTATAAATATAAAACTATTGGGCATTTTTGGGTCATCAAGCATGCTATAGTGTGAAATAAGGGCTTGACGGTATTTGCTAAACTCTATGACTCACGTTGTCTTATTTTGACAAAACTCAGCCGCAACTTGCAAGACACTATTGTCACCACGAAATCGGAGATTCTCGGTGAAGTCGAAATGGATTCCCCATACACCTAAAACACGAGCTCACCCCAAACCCATCTTGCAGATAATTCTCGAGCCAGACTTATGCGCCTTACTGATGAGATTACTGATATTGACATGGGTGAGATTAGAATAGCTCTCATGCAGATTCATAATAATAAAGCACCAGGAGATGACAAAATAACCACAGAGCTGCACGAGGAGGAACACCTGTCTTGACTGAGCTCTTTAATTCCGTCATCCAGACTGGCACTACCCCGGAAGCATGCAGCAGGAGCATGGTGGTTTTATTTTTAAAATAGGTGATAACACGCGATTTGAAACTACCGTCCCATTCCGCTCCTGAGCCACGTGTATTAGCTATTATTGAGGGTTATCTGAGGGTCTGAACCCAAAAGTTGAACGACTTTCAGCCAGTGGAGCAGACGTATAATCAGCCTCTCTGCCTAACGTATGTGGACTATGAGAAAGTCTTTGATTTCGTCGAGACCTGGGGGTCTAAAAAGGCCACTTTAGGTGTTTCATATAATGTTTCATATATTTTGACATGCGTAAAATGGAGCATGACTCATGACAGAGAAATGCGTAAAATGGAGCACATAATATGAATTGCATATGATTCATCTAAAGTTTACCTAAAGTGGCCCTTTTTAGACCCCGTGAAACGCGCTATGATTGGTCGAAACGACATAAAATCCGTTCGAGGTAACATGCCGCTTCACTTTCAATCCAATCAAATTAAAATGAAAGTCTACTTTCAATACGAGAATTGAGGTTCTGGTCTGTGCTGAAATTCATGCAGAAATGCCTCGTTAACTGCCGATAATATTTTGAGGTTATATCTGTTCAAGTGATCTCTGATCCAAATTCTTCAAGGAGTGAGACAGGTAGATGTTATCTCTCAAAAACTGTTTACTAACGTGTTGGAGGACGTTTTCAAGTCGCTTGATTGGAACAGCCGGGGCCTGAGACTGAACATAAACGGCCAGTACCTCTCACACTTGCAATTTGCGGATGGAATAATCATTATGTCAGACATATCTGCAGGACCTGGAAGAGATGCTGAATTGCTGAACAGCCTAAGCAATTGTTCAAGACGGGTGGGTTTCGGAATGAACCTTAACAAAACTAAAATTATGCAAATAATTTTGGTTTTGTTAAGTATTGAACATGTTCTCCCAGGACATGTCGTCGTAAATGGGACTAGTCTTGAAGTTAAGAGGTAAGAATACGTATATCTTAGGTAAACTTTGAATCGCACACGATACCACAATCACAATCACCTTTAGTCAAGATGCATTCGATAATTTCCACGGCGAAGTTCGGAATAAAAATGAGGATTTGACATAAGGTATCGCAATCAACAAGTCACAACGATTAGGTACATAAGTCAAATCCCATACATTTTTAATTTCGAAATTCGCTGTCGAAATTAGCGAATGTTCTTGACTAAAGGTCCAGGGTCTTTAATCAATGCGTTCTACTGGTAAAGAAACACGGCAGCGAACTCTGCTGATTGACAAGTTCAAGGTTGTTCAGCCTGTAATGGAAAGTGCAATGTTGTGGGTATCTCTGGTGGATAATGAAACTTGCTACGATGTGATTCGATAGGGAATTAAAGTCACTGACATCGCTCATAGAATTAGCACGCTGAACTGGAAGTGAGCCGGCCATATTTGCAGACGGACAGACGGTTGATGGCGCAGACAAGTGTTAGAATGGAGACCACGCTTAGACAAACGTAGTGTAGGACGACCTGCGGCACAATGGACTGATTTAAAGTTGGCTGGCAGCAGATGGATGAGGGCTGCCTGAGATCAAGATGGTTGGCGCTCATTAGTGGAGACCTACGTTAAGCAGTGGGCTATCCATATCTTCGTAGGCTGATGATGATGAAATTTCCCATCGATAATAATTAATATTAACCTCTGATATTGAAAGGCTTATTTAATTATTGCATATTTAAATAGCTTTTCCGTTTCCTGTATAATAAACATTATTTTGATAGGAAGACGCCACGGTAACTTAAGTATCTTATATTTTTATGTATACGGTAAATACATAAAAATATAATGGACCTAATACATACAAATGAGGTATAAGTTTAGCTTTATTTCGCTTAAAATAAAAGATTTTTTTCAGTTTTCTCTATTCTAATTTACCTTTAATTTTAAATGTCAACCATTAATAAACTAGCATATTCCAAAATTAGTCACCAAAAACAAATTTTACATTAGAAATAAATAGCCTATTTTTAAAATAGTTACGTTTTATTTTTGAATGCTTTAGTAAAAAAAAGACACAAAGCTAAATAAGTCAATTAAATTTTAAATATTTAGGAAATAAAGTGACACCTTTATTTAAATTATTAATTAACAAAGGTTCTAAATAATTAAACTCATATTTTTAACAACAAATCACTAAAACAACTATTCACCTACGGCAAATAACAAAAACTATAACTACATAAGGCTCACACTTACTATTATAGTCAAAAAACCAAAAAATGGCCTATTCTCCAAATACATTTTAAGCGTTTACCAAAAATCAAGAATTTTGGATTAAGCCACTTCAATTCTAAAGGTGCGATATAACAATTCAATAATTCACTTTGCAAATCACAAATGGTATTTTCGGATGCATAATGAAACAATCTTGTCTTGTAAATATAATTGGTTTCTCGAAAACGACTGCAACTAATATTGTTAAATTTAGAATGCAGGGAATTTTGAGGAAGAAAAATCAAAGTAGATTTTATCCCAGGGAAACTGCGCATTTTAAGCTATATAATATAAATGTTTTTTCTTTCATCGTCCAACAATATATAAATGATTTCGACTCTATAATGTCAGTCCGACTGGCAGTTTGATATGTGTGATATTTTTTGCTTTGTTCGAAATTTCGGAATCCCGTTCAGCCAAATATTTTTGTGATTCTTTTTCTTATTTTATTTATCAGAATTCCAAGCAAACCTCGGTTACTCAGCTAAAACTATTAAAACCCACTACTACTACAGAAAGTTTAAAAAAAAACTGAAACATTTTTGATTCTAGATCTAGGCGCTGTGCCGTTGATAGCCAAGACTCATAGTTATCTATGCACGAGGCAGGCAGGTATTTTTGAAGTCTGGTCCCCAACCACGAGAAACGTGAGAGGATCCCGTAGCATCTAGGAACTTGCTCTCACAACGGTTGACGACAACCGGCAACGCTTTGGTTCTACAAGTATTCCTACGTATCCCATGTAAGCCCGTGGGGAGCGAATCAGGGCCTATAGTCAAGATGCATTCGATAATTACGACAGCGAAATTCTAATTAATCAAAAATGTATGGGATTTGACATAAAAAATCCCTATGTGATACGTCGCTTGCGAGGCCTATGTCAATTCCCATACATTTTGTTTTTAAACTTCACCGTTAAAATTTTCGAATGCATCTTCACTAAAGGCCCGACCTAACCCCCTAATGCGTAAACGCAACGTCCAAAGGTGAGTCTATAATACCCTTATTAATTCTAACAACCGTTTTATCATTAAACTACTAAGAAGTCAAAACCATTTAAGCCGATTTTCAAAAAACATCTTATGTATTGATTCATATTTAAGATATTTTTTACTCATTGTATTTATATGCATTGGCAATGATTTATAAATGATCCTATAACATTAATTAATGTCAATTAACGTACTATCAGGGAATCTGATTCATAAGCAGGTAAAGTGTTCTTATAATTTATTTGTATTATAATAACGGCATGCAGTCACAGTACAATAACTGTCAATGACATATCAGTATTATATAACAATATTATTATATTTATAATACGAACAAATTATGTCAACGGTCCAGCTGCTTATAAATAAGATTCCCTGATAGTAAAATTAAATTTTCTACTGTAAAACCGAGCTCCACTCGGTTATTCTTTGCACGACTCTACATTATTAAGGCGTTCGAAATTAGACTTAGCAGAGTTTACTGCTAACGAATTTTTTATTAACTGATTATGTAATTTTGCTTTCAATTTTATTTCAAAATGCCCGTGACGTAGTGAAAGCCAAAACCTGCAATTTTGAAAATATCCTTCTTATTCGAAGATATTACGAAGCCTATATTCAACGCAGACAAATAAACAAACAAACAAATCTTTCCTCTTTATCATATTAGTATAAATTAAAATATAATGACTTATTTTGATTAAGGTATTTATTTCATAAATACATAAGAGTATTCTTGTCTTGTTAGTAAATACATTTTTATTAGCGGAAAAAATGCTGCCTGTACTCCTAATATTAACCTAATATCTTTAAAACCACCTCGCCTTTATTAATTATTATGTAACATATCCTTGAATTCAAACAAACACCTCTTAAGTCAAACTACTTGATTTTTACAAATTAGGCAGAGTATGTTAAGAAGAAAACTAACTTTATAATTAGTGCCAGAACTCTACCTAAAAATAATGTTTTCTATTTCGTTTTTATTTAAATCCAAAGTTCTAAAAGGTCAGTGAAGACTAATTGTAGAAAAGCTATTTTTAAAATAGCAATTATTATTCCTTTAAGTATTCATCAAGTTGTCACTTAATTGTAGAGTACAAGGATAAGTAATTAATACAAGGTATTTCTTGTTAGACGCATTTAAATATAAAATCAATAAATGGCGAAGCGCTAAAATTAATTTAAGGAAAATATTTTTAATAAATAAATTGCCAACATTATTGGTATAAAAAAACCATGCGTCAATCCGCAATGTGACTTGTGAGACCCTGGCGCCCAACGCGGGACTAACCTAGCTGCAATGTATCGAACGTGTCTGAAGGAAATATTAATGTAGTTAGCATATATCCCAATTCCTACCTTTATTGAGCTCCAAATCTCATGGTTTTTGCTCTATAACGCTCCAAAAATATCGATTCACAGCGAATCCAGCATGTCGGCCGCCCCTGGGGCAGACGGCAGCTCGCTCTAGGTACACATAGGACACAACACGTCAAGCGAGATATCAAACGGTTTCCCGCCACTACAATTTAACACGAATACGTCCACTTTGCTGGTATTATGACTGGATTTTTTATTGTTTTTTATCGGAGAACACTGGAATAATATTTTGACGGTCCAAACTGCGGTTAGGAGTGATATGATAGGTGTAAAGTTTAATTAGTAATGCCGTTTGACAAGATGGCGAGGTACGGTCCCGACACCCGCGCGCGCTCGCCCCGTCGCACCGACTGCCGGATTTTCCCACATTTTCCCGGCGCAAGCCTTCACCCCTTGTAATCGAGCACGTTCTAAAGATACACCAACAAAAATGTATAGTTTCAGCGTTATTTCAAAATTGCAACACAAGAAAAGGGTCGCAAATCGCGTCAAATTAACATTAACAACGTTAAATTCGGACTTAATGAGAGCCTAATCGTTTTCAATTTCCTTAAGTGAGTAATAATTAATACCATTATATTAGTAGGTTTTTCATGCGGCTTTAATTGAATAGAGTTTAAAGACGTTTTAGAGATTTGCTCTTAAAAATATTATAATTATAATGTATTCGTTAATTGGAGTGAAATAAACAAACGATTATGTTTTAGGCTATTGGCCTCTAAAAAGCTAAGAGTTTGTTTTCAAGAGAGTGTCGGTTTGATCCCCGATTGTGATTGACCAATGTCAATTTTCTCATACGCTCAAAACGACGTTTATCAAAGGCTCTTGAGTTTGCTATCCTGAAATAGACTAGCGTGATTAACACCGTATTCCATAACATAATAGTAACAACGACCTACCTACAACTTATTTGGACAAAACGCCATAAACACTTTTATCCAATTTTGAGCTTCACAAATTACATCTTCCAAACATAATATAAAATGCCTCGGTGTAATAAAAATCTTGATCGTCGATATAGAATTGTGTCAAAGAAAATCAATAAATATTCGATGTGATATCAACTACCTACGTCATAATTCTTAAAATACACTGTCCGCTGTCAACCATCGTGGAAATACAACAGGCAACAGCCATGAAAATAGTCAACCTATTTTGTTATTTTAGTGCACACTAATAGGACGAAACGGAAGCACTAAATTAGTTTCCCTATATCTACCGTGGGAGCAATGCCTCGGATGGGTTGGTTGGAACGAAAACCGGCGCAGAATACCATTGTGTTTTACTAAATGAGTGTAGTTAGGTACTGAGGTCATAGGGGGGTGTTGAAAGTGCGCAAACCACTTATCACGTTGTTTGTCTGTATGTTCGCGATAATCTCAACAACTACTAAACGTATTTTGATGCAGTTTACATCCATCGACAGAGTGGTTCCTTGGGAAGGTTTGGGTGTATAATTTGTGAAGGTTTTGGGGGATTTGGTTGAAATATTACGATAATTGTTGAAGATAATTATGCCGTCTATGAGATGTCATCGAAAACGCTGCCTAATCCGTTAGAGATAAAACAAAACAATGTATGGTGGGATTGCTCTTCTTTTAAAGATCTACAAAAACTGCGATGGCATATTTAGGCTATTACTTTTCTATTCAAAATATAACACTTTTCTCCAGTACTCGGTCTCAAAAATCTAGTACCTACTACTACTACTTAGACCATCGTTTCTCAACCTTTTTTTATGTCGCGCCCCATGAAAAAGCCAACTTAAGTAAAAAGTCTTGCGCACCCGTTACGATTTTTTCGACGTTCTATACAAGATATTCGTTCGAAAAACCTATATTTTGTACCTATATGTAGTTTGTATTTATTATTTTTCAACGGTCTGCGACCCTTTAAAAACAAACTCGACACCGCCCAAGGGTCGCGATCCTACGACTGATACTATTGCAATTCCCCATCATTTAGGACGGCCGACTACTTACTGGTCAAAACAAAAGTATGGACATTTTCAGTAGGTACCTACCTACTCAGCCAGACTGGCTGGGCACTGGCAATTTGATGAAAAATGTAACCACAGCTGCACAGTAATCAAACACTTTAAATCACACTTATATTTAGTATTAAACGATAATAATTTTAGTTATACTAAATAAGAAAGTTATTATAGTATATTAGGACTTTATTCTAGATACCTCCATGTATTAAAGTAAAGATTTTGATATTACAACTAAGAAACCACAAATTATTTACCTTTTTCGCAAGCACTCTATAGTGCTAGGTTCAGAAAAAAAATGCCGCCTTTACTTTTTCACACTTTTTGGTCGATCTCGTCGGAGCGAATCTACCGTTTCGTTCCTACAAGAATAGAATACTTAACAGAAAAAAAATCACTACATTTTTCACCTTACGCTAGCGAATGTAACGAAATGTTTATTCGTTACATATGTAATACGAAATAAGTTTGTGAAGTTAGGCTTGCTAAATTAAAACGTGTAGAGTCAGAAGCTCAATTTTACATGAGATCTGATAATAACTTTTGGACAGTTTGAGTCATATGGAATCGTCTTGGCATCACTTTACATGAAAATGTTTTGGTGGGATTAAGTAAAGACACCAACAGACAAACAAAAATTTCAATAATAAATAGATCGAGGAACTTAGATAGATAGAAGGAGGAAGGAGGGGATCATGTACCATCGAAAAGGATGTTTGTTGGCGTGTGTTTTAGTCAGTCCCATCGATTAAATTTGTTTTTTACTATAAATTGAAGCTAATTGAGGTTGTAAGCAAATTAATAGTTTTTATTGTGTAAGTAGGTGGCTTATATTTTACTGGCGCAATTTACTAATTTTATGATGTATTTTATTTATTTTTTCTTTACAATTCCGCCCGCGCGCCCCTTTGTACCCTCGCACCCCTAGGCACATGCCTAGTTTGCCTTTAGGATAATCCGCCACTGAGGTATGCTCTACAACTTTTCTCGTATCTCCCATTATTAAAGGCAGCGTTCGTAAGAAACGTTTTCGTTCGACCGTTTTTACTCCGAATTACTTTGCAAATCCGGCTTCCATGGAAAGTCTTTTCATTCTTCGGGTTACATAGCTTAAGTCACTCACAAATAAAGTAGCCTTCTATTGGTAAAATAATTTTCAAAATCGGTTCAGTGGATCCAGAGATTACCCCCTAGGTACACCGTCACAAACTCACAAACATTACCTCTTTATTATATTGGTATATAATATGATGAAAAAGAATGATAATAAATGTGTGTATCTAATAGTTAAAGAATGTAGAAATTGTTATAATATAAATTTAACAACCACATATAAGCGCATGTCTGAAAATAACACTTATTTTATCTTACCAAAATAATACAATCATTTTATACACAATCCAATTATTTACACATACATTTTTTAGGTTATAAAATATAATATACAGCCTGTTGTGCTGTCATCTTCCTCTAAGGTTAGCTATGATTACACTAGGTGGCATTAGAGAGCCCCCCGATGGTTGCACGCCTTGTCGTGGCGGTGGGGCTTAGTAACCGTGGACTGGTCACCCACGGTGAAGCTAAGAGGCAACCGGGGCCGGCCTGTTTGACGGCGGCTGGCCCGAGGAGGGCGCTCCCAGCGGGCTGAACATGTCCGCTGAGGACGCGCGTGGAGGTGGGACCGCAGAAGAAGAGGAGTGCCGGTATTACGGTGCGCCGTTCTCCCTATCTTCTGCGGCCGTGGAGGGATCGCAGGGGGAGAGGCGTGATGGTATTACGGTACGCCACTCTCCCTACCCCCTGCGAGCTGGCGGGGCCGTTCCGTCGAAACGGCGTTGGTGGGGCTGCAGAGGAAGAGGCATGTCGGTATTGCGGTGCGCCGCTTGCCCTATCCTCTGCGACCGAGGTGTGATCGGTGGCAGAACCACAGACCTGATCTGCCACCGGGTACCGGTTGATGAGGCTGGTATCCGTAGCCTCCTAGTAGCAGACTCAGGGGGAGTCTGCTACAGTACTAGTGGAGGCCGAGGAGGGAGGCGCACCTTACCATCTGGTGCGCCTGGGGCCTTTGGGCCTTAGATGGAGCCGCTTGTGGGCGGCTGCCGTCGGCGGGGTCGCGGATGTGTTTATCGTTCCCGTGGCCCCGCCACAGGGCGGCGAGGAGGAAGGTGGGGGGTGGTTTTTAGTGGGTATACCGTGGGTCTCATTAGCCTATACGGGAGTCCCACATCACCACTCGGGTGCCCCCTGCGCCTGGGTGGTATGCCTAATGCATTTTCCCCTCCGGAAACAAAAAAAAAAAAAAAGGTGGCATTAGAGCATCACTAGGAGGGAGCCTACGCCAGCCTGCCACGAATGTGGTAGGTACTGCGGAGGACACGGCCCAGCACACCCTAGGTGTGCGACCGATGGGCCGTGCAGCGCCACGATCTCGTGGCAGTGATTGAGCGGGACCTCTCGCTCTCGAGTGTGGTGCGCTGCATGCTCGAGAGCGATGAGGCCTGGTAGGCGGTGGTCTCTTTCTGCGAATCCGTTATTTCGCAGAAAGAGGCCGCGGAGCGGGACAGAGAGATAGATCCATCCTCTGTTCCGCTCCGTCGGCGTAGGACAGTAGTGCGGATGCGTCGCTTTACGAACATCCAACCTCCTGTCTATCGGGGCTCCGGGAGAGGATGGGAACCTCCCCGGCTTAGCTAGTCCCGGCGCTGAGGGGGATGCTCCAGTTTGCCAGAGTGACCCCTCATTTTGGTGGCAGTCCAGACCCTTTAAGAGGAAGACTGGCTGGTCGCGGGGGGGTGTCCTGTGTTAGAACTATGGGAGGATGATACGAATGTCGCCGATCTGGACACCCCCCTTCATAGCGGCTGAGGGCAGTCCGCAGGTGGTTTTAGTGAGTAACGTATCCTTCCGAGTCACACATACATATAGGGGATGATGGGATCTGGTGGTTTTTTTTTTTTGATTTCGCAGGGGAAAGGTTTTATGCATTTCCCCTGCGAAAAAAAATGTGGCATTATAGCAGAGAAACAACAGCGCCAATAATTACAAGGAGTGGCGAGAAAAGATAGCGCGATATAATGAAAAAATATATATTATTTACTTATATTTTTCATATTTTCTCGAAAAATAATCATTTACAAAAACATGTTTATTGGATTATTAAACAGGATTATTTTTTCACCACTACAATAAATCTACATACGTAATAGTTGTCAAAAATAAAAAATACTAGCGATTTTTGTTACTACCCCTTTGGAACAAAAAAACAAAATTATCAATCCCCGAACTTATCCCCTAAACTAATACAAAATGTGGATGCATTACGCATCTATCGATGCTTTGTTGCCAACTCGTACGCCGCCTAGCCGATCGCTTACCCCACCCCGCCGCCCCCTACCTCATACCACACCCGTTGACGCCTTGTAGTCAGTGCGCCCATGCGGTATTAGATTGGAGGATAAATTAATTGAAATGAAAAAAAAAACTTTTATTTGTGAAATGTACTGTATTATACGATTACCAATGACGTGGTAAAATTCATTGTAGGTACCGATGAAAAATTATTCCTGTATATTATCGGGGCAAACATTTAGGACCATGCCCACTAATTATTTAGGGAGGAGGGGTGGTGAGGCAGGAAGGTGGGAGAGGAGCGAACCCCCCGTACCACTCCCCCCTCTAGGAGACCCCCGGTTTAGAAGTTATTGATGGTTAAAGTTTTTAGGTTATGTCTGTGTGTTTACGTTTGGGGTGTTTGCGAGATGATATTAGGGGTATGGTGGTGGGGGAGGGGGTTTTCGGACGGGAGTTTTGTGAGGCCGTGGTACCAGTACTCCGGAGGCGTTTTGAACGAGATAAAAAAGTTCAAACCTAACCCAAAACTAGACAAACGTGATTTCATGTTAGGTTTTAGTGAGGCCGTGTTAACACTCCGAAGACGTTTTGAACGAAATAAAAAGTTCTAACCTAACCTAACCCAAAACTACACAAACGTTATTTGACGCCGGGTTTTTGTGAGACCGTGTTATCATAAAAATATTTTTCTTAATCAAAATATTAATATCAAAATAATAATTAGATCTTTCAGCCGTAAAATAACCATAAACCTACTAATAGTATAATTGTGGGCATGATTATAAACTTAGCCCTTAAGCAGCATAATGCGCTTTAGCCTTTAGTGCTATAATTGGAAAACTACCATTATGGTTTACAAACTCTGGCAAAAATTTTATGCTGTTCGTCATTTTACAAAAAAAAATTCCAACTGTCAATATATGTCAAATGTCATAACGCAAAACTTGTTTTCGTTTTGTTGTTGCGTACCTACTTTTTACAGTGTTGTGTTAGTTTAATTATTAACAAAACAATTTTTTTAAAGTGCCTGTAGAACTTTTATACAATAATTCCATGACATGGCACAAACTGAAGATACAGAGTTACGAGATTTAGTTGTGGAAGCGCTGGAGAAAAATGGCTCGCTAGCTAAAATCCGCGCTTTATTACGAGCGAATATATTTTTGGCTTTCGAAGATGAATATGAAAATCAGAAACAGAATGAGAGCCTGGACAAAATGTTAAACCAACCAGAAGGTAAATTGTCACTTTGTATTATTCACGAATTTCTAGAATTTTGTAACCTCAAAAACACATTGTTTGTGTACATGTCTGAATCTAGACAGGGCAGGGAATACACGTATAAGAGTGAGGATATACTAACTAAGCTTAATGTTCCTAAATTAGATAGAGATAAAGAACCTATCTTACTTACTATTATTAAAAATGTGATTAAGTTCTTTTCCAACAAACAAAATCCAAATGACAAATCAAAACCTAAAGGTGACCATTACAAAGACGAACAAAACTGTACCTATATTGTGCACGAGGATACGAGCAGTAGCAGTTCATCACAGTCAGACAATTCCTCCGATGAAAAGAATAAAATTAATCTAAGGTTACCTTTAGACAACTCCGATACAGATACTTCAAGTGATTCCGTTAGGGATAAAAATAGTTCAGAATACATGCCGAACAGCCAAAATATAACAAGAGATATTAAAACTGATACTAATGAATCAAATAATATTAAGCAGCCAGCACATGCGGGTGTGGATAAATGCGTGTTTAGTAGTAAATCGGAAAGCAAGAAGAGTGATACTTTTCTAGAACAGAAAAATTTTAATAGTAGCACTGAATCAACATCCTATATGGAGCTACGGCCTGTACAGCATATTCAGGAAGCTCTGTTAAATACTCCAGGTTCACCAGTAAGTGAGAAAAATGTCAAAAATACAAATCAAAACCATTCCAGCGGATCCCAAAACGAATCTACCTCTTCAATCCACACACTTAGTGCTACAAAAAACTACAAAAAGGATTCAAACATAGAAAATCTCAAAAATAGGATAAGTGGAGATGATTCAGGGCTAAATGATACTGAATTAATGGAGTACAGCTATGATTTCTCCCCACCAAATACGGAACACAAAACATCTTCAGAAAATAGATATAACAGTCCCAAATCCTTGAATTCAAATAAAAATCCCAGTTTGGCACAAAATAACTCAATAAGCTCGGCGAGTTCCATCTCTACCTCTGATGTGGCTGATTTGTTGAGTGAGAAAAGTTTCAAAAGTTTTTCCAGGAATAATAAAAATGATAGCAACACAACAAATAAATCTAGGTTGAGCAGCAATTCTAAACGATTTAGTCCAAACAAAGATCCATCTAAGATGAATAGTGATCATTCTAGTGATTTTTCTGAATCCTCTATTCCATCTCTGTCTAATCTTAGCTTAGAAATACATAGTGAGTGAAAGAGATGCTTAGTGTAATTACATATAGCGTTAAAAAAAAATGTGCTGAATTCTTCATATAATGTCACACAGAACCAAGACGACCCAAATTCTTGTAATTAACTTACATTTTCATTTTACTTTTATTATTTTATAAAAGTCTTGATATAATAAACTGATTTTTGGAGTTTGGAGCAATCAAGATGGGGCTGACTTTAGTATGATGTTTTCAAGAATAGCATTTTGCAGTTTTTACATATTGGATCTGGACTGTATCTTGACAGTATTATTGCAGGATTTAATTTGCAAAATCAACAGATACATTGAACATACAAAAATATGTAACCTTTTTTATTGTACTGCTGTACTGTTATTAGTTTTTTTAGCCATGTGCAATTTTTTGTGTTCGGATAAACAATGTTTGAATTTAAAAGTCTCCATAATTAATAGTCAACCGATAGTCACAACAGATGACACTAAGCAGCTTCTATATGGCACTATCGAAGATGTCAGGCGTTTGCATAGATATATAATATTAAAAAGAGGTAGATATGTTATAAACGCGTAAAAATGAAGACTCAAATTGGCCCGAGTTGGGCCATTTTTGATTAGTGTGCTCCGCGAGTAATAGCGTGTTTTGTGTTACTATGCGACGTTGACACATTGACACGCGTCCCATGTCAATGTGTGTCGTGGCACAGAAATATTGTTAGTTTTGTAAGAATATAACGTATCTATGTAATAATTAATAAAAAGCTCACATATAGTTTACAATGTGGTGAATAAACTACATAGAATTATATGGGAATATGGTCATTCTGCATCATTGGTACTTAACTGCCTATGTCTTAATTTCTGTTTAAATTTCAACAATATTTCGGTTCTTTAAAAGTTATCAGGCAGTACTACTGCCATCTAGCGTGTTTAATAGTAACTAAAATGTTACAAGTTCCAAGAGTTGCTCACTTGTACTATATCTGTATAATCTATGATCATTGACCAGTTTATAGCGTGAGCCTAGTATATATCTGTATAATCTATGGCGTGAGCGTCAAGTCGATTGAACCACAGTATAAAGAGAACACTAGGACATCTATGGCTGCTCGTCGAGTTATTTACCTACTTTTCCATCGGCGCAAAGGCTGTCACGTTCATTTTTGTTAATATATATTTTGTCTGCCATCTATGTCGCTTGGACAAAAAGTGACAAGTCTATACTTTACGTTACATTTTGTACATAAAAAAAAAAAAACTGGTGTAGGTACTGTGTAGTAAAAAATTTGACGTGGTTGTGATAAATATCGTGGAATATTTAGAGAATTATGAAAACAAATATTTATAAGTCACCGACAGTAACATGAAATAAGAAATCATGTACCATTAATAATTTCGTTAATCTTACTAAGCAGTAAGTACCTCTATTGTAGTTTTGAAAGTTATAAAATATTTTTTTATAATTACCCACATGTTTAAGTTGGGACATACCTTTTATATAACAGTCCCAAATCCTTGAATTCAAATAAAAATCCCAGTTTGGCACAAAATAACTCAATAAGCTCGGCGAGTTCCATCTCTACCTCTGATGTGGCTGATTTGTTGAGTGAGAAAAGTTTCAAAAGTTTTTCCAGGAATAATAAAAATGATAGCAACACAACAAATAAATCTAGGTTGAGCAGCAATTCTAAACGATTTAGTCCAAACAAAGATCCATCTAAGATGAATAGTGATCATTCTAGTGATTTTTCTGAATCCTCTATTCCATCTCTGTCTAATCTTAGCTTAGAAATACATAGTGAGTGAAAGAGATGCTTAGTGTAATTACATATAGCGTTAAAAAAAAATGTGCTGAATTCTTCATATAATGTCACACAGAACCAAGACGACCTAAATTCTTGTAATTAACTTACATTTTCATTTTACTTTTATTATTTTATAAAAGTCTTGATATAATAAACTGATTTTTGGAGTTTGGAGCAATCAAAATGGGGCTGACTTTAGTATGATGTTTTCAAGAATAGCATTTTGCAGTTTTTACATATTGGATCTGGACTTGAACATACAAAAATATGTAACCTTTTTTATTGTACTGCTGTACTGTTATTAGTTTTTTTAGCCATGTGCAATTTTTTGTGTTCGGATAAACAATGTTTGAATTTAAAAGTCTCCGTAATTAAGTTAAGATTTATATATTATCTCTGTTTATACTCTCATTTACTGATACCCTAAAGTGTTATTTGGTGTGACCAAGTGTAGCTATACACATACACCATACTGTCTAAAGTCCAATCTACTTGATGTTACTGATTGGATCAGTTAGAAATGACTGTGTATGGGTCTGAATGGCTAGCCGCACACACACCATATTATTGGCAATAATGTTCATATTGACAATAATATTCCTTGTATGCGGGCCATATTACCATTTTTTTTTGTATGGGTTGACTAGTATTGACAAATTTATTCTGTCAATAATATTGCATGTGTGTGGCTAGCCGCACACACAGCTGTCAGATGTCAAAACTTAAAAACCCTCATTCCCTAGGGAATGAGGGTTTTTAAGTTTTGACATCTGACAGCTGTTTGACACGACTAGGACCCAACATATTGGCAAATCACTGAGGCCACCCAACTTTGGAAGAGCTGTCTGTGGCAGAAATAGTTTTGAAAATTCTTATTGACTGTTTTAGAAATCACTTCTGCCACCAGATGGCACTTTGTACGAGTCGGGTCTGCCTCGTAGTGGAATCAAAATATTAAAAACCCTCATACTGTTTAAATATTAAGTAACTGATTTTATCAGTAGGAGGGGGGTGAAACCCTCATACATGTACAACTCTCAACATGACTCCCCAGTACTAACAGTTTGAAAATTTTTGGATAGTCACAACAGATGACACTAAGCAGCTTCTATATGGCACTATCGAAGATGTCAGGCGTTTGCATAGATATATAATATTAAAAAGAGGTAGATATGTTATAAACGCGTAAAAATGAAGACTCAAATTGGCCCGAGTCGGGCCATTTTTGATTAGTGTGCTCCGCGAGTAATAGCGTGTTTTGTGTTACTATGCGACGTTGACACATTGACACGCGTCCCATGTCAATGTGTGTCGTGGCACAGAAATATTGTTAGTTTTGTAAGAATATAACGTATCTGAGCATTTCTCAAATTTTTTGACCATAGCCGCAACGTCGATGTCCCATGTTTTGGTCTTTGATTATTTTTTTACTACGATAACATACATGACTGTCGTAACTTCGTTGATATTATTTAATTATCAGAGAAAATATCAAAGCTATAAATAAAACACTCTCACTACAATAAATAATTAATAATCTAAAATACCAAAATTTTCGTAGTATGGAAAATAGGTTGTCCCATTGCGACCGCGGTGATTTTGAACTCATTTATTTCATTAAATTCTAAGAAACGGAATATATGTTATAGTCTTAAAACACTACTTAGAGTATTTGAATACATATTTTATGTAGTATAATAGTGAAATACGTCGTAAGTTAATCAGTTTCACGAAAATAATATTGTCCCATAAAAAAATTCCAAAACGGAATTCAGATTTTGTTACCGATTTTTGTGTCGAAAGATTTTTTAAACTACAAAGTTAATTGTTTTTTTTTCCTTTGGCAACACTATTGACGACATTTCACATAGCTATTTTGTTGTGATGTCATTTCGGTGTCGACAACAGCCGCGGCTTGACGTAGTGCTCTGCACTGCGACTAATTCGATCTGGATTTTGTTATACTGTGTGAAGGTAAGTTCAAGATACTTAATACTCTTGTTGAAATTGATAAATAGTTCTTTTAATGGGCTACAATTTGATGTAAAATACTGTTTTAAGTATTGAGTTTTAAAGAATATGTATTTTATTCAAAATCTGTACCCGTCATTTCGTTACTTCTGTTTTTGTTACTTTCGCGTGGTAACGTATAACCAGAACGAGGGGTAACAAAAAAGGAGTTTTTAAAGCTAAGTACACATTTCGTAAAATTGCCATACTGGTAGGTAGGTATCTATATTCGTTTAATCCCCATAATGTTATATATATCTTTTGTTATGTATATATTACTAAATTTGAAGATTATAACACAGGATAAAACTAAATAATTTTCATTTTCACTTATTTTGTTTTCATTTTATAATGGAGTGTCAAGTGTGTGTATGCTTAGCCTTACATTTCCGATTTTGTTACCCAAGTTTCTTGTTTTGATACTGTCCCAAATTTTTTCTGATAATAATGGTAGATATTTCTTTTTCTTTAAATTGAAATGCTATAATCAATAATTTAAAACAATTTTATGATATATATTATTATAATTATAAATAGTAAATATAACATGCCTTTTTCTATTTTAGAGGAAAACTAAACATTTTGATTAGAAAGTTAAAAAAAGGTAACAAAAAATACTCAGTACTGCTAAAAACAATTTAAAAAATTTTTTTCACAATTTTTACTTTTATCAGATGTTGTTTAATTTATGATCTACATAGAAAAACATAAATTTATAATACAGTCTGCATGTTTCTTTATGGTTTTCATTAATTTCCAAGTAACAAAATAAGAACTTTTATTTCGCCCTTAACTAATAATTTACAGGTTTTTTGTATAAAAACTCTATTAAAACAAAAAAACAACCATAAATTCAGAATCTGTCTAGTTTTAGCTAGCTGTATTTAACATAATATGTCCAAAATATACTTATTGTATTTTAAGAAGATTATTAAAATGATGGTCAAAAAATTTGAAAAATGCTCATCTATGTAATAATTAATAAAAAGCTCACCTATAGTTTACAATGTGGTGAATAAACTACATAGAATTATATGGGAATATGGTCATTCTGCATCATTGGTACTTAACTGCCTATGTCTTAATTTCTGTTTAAATTTCAACAATATTTCGGTTCTTTAAAAGTTATCAGGCAGTACTACTGCCATCTAGCGTGTTTAATAGTAACTAAAATGTTACAAGTTCCAAGAGTTGCTCACTTGTACTATATCTGTATAATCTATGATCATTGACCAGTTTATAGCGTGAGCCTAGTATATATCTGTATAATCTATGGCGTGAGCGTCAAGTCGATTGAACCACAGTATAAAGAGAACACTAGGCAGGGGTGGTCGACTCTGTATGAATGACCTTGGACCAAAAAGGGGGCAGTTCGGTGCGACAAGAATGGTTATATTTCAATATATCGCTCTCTGTCTTACATGGTTAATATTACATAAAAGTTACTTAAAAACCACAACAGATGGCGCGTAACAGACACTATGCCGCTTCTAGATCGCGCTAGCGAAAACACTAGACGTATGTATATATGAGGGCTCACGAACTGATTGTAACGTAGTGACTATTTGGTCGTGGAGGTGGTTGCTCGGTTTTGTTGAAATGTAAAATTTAACTCTAAAGAGAAATTTAACGCTAACTTAAACTTTAATTACGTATCTTCAATTTCCCGCCATATTCATATAATCAAATATATAGTCCTCCTTTGTTGGTAGGCGGTTAAAAGTTTGAGGGGGCAGCTCACTAGAGGCGCTAATTTGGTCCCAATTTTTTTGTATGAAGTCGACCTTCTTCTCCGCGAGTAATAGTGTTCTGTGACACTAGGACATCTATGGCTGCTCGTCGAGTTATTTACCTACTTTTCCATCGGCGCAAAGGCTGTCACGTTCATTTTTGGTAATATATATTTTGTCTGCCATCTATGTCGCTTGGACAAAAAGTGACAAGTCTATACTTTACGTTACATTTTGTACATAAAAAAAAAAAAACTGGTGTAGGTACTGTGTAGTAAAAAATTTGACGTGGTTGTGATAAATATCGTGGAATATTTAGAGAATTATGAAAACAAATATTTATAAGTCACCGACAGTAACATGAAATAAGAAATCATGTACCATTAATAATTTCGTTAATCTTACTAAGCAGTAAGTACCTCTATTGTAGTTTTGAAAGTTATAAAATATTTTTTTATAATTACCCACATGTTTAAGTTGGGACATACCTTTTTTTTAGGTATTGTAAAGAATGATAACTCTGGATTTGAGGAACTGTTATTGAGACACCCAAAGACACTACAATATTTTTCGAAGTCATTATTATGAAAATACACGTTTGTATGTAGATGTTTTACTGTTCTATACTGTGATGGAACGATAGGCAGTATGGTGTATGGCTACTGTTAGAAATCATAAAAATTATCACTTTTCAAAAGAAGTTTTAGAACTTTTTGGCACAATGCTGCATTTTTATTGATCAGTCCATTGACTATTTAATATTTATTGTATTGTAGTGATAGCTATAATGTTTTAGTAATATTTTACAGTCCATTTTACAATATTTTGCATTTATTATTATGATTATAATTGGAAATTGTAAGGTTTGTGTAAATATAGATTATATAATGTTCCTTTTTAGATTTAGAATGTGTAATCGAAATGATATGGATTATCATCAACACATTATGTTGTTAAACTGTGGCATTTAGCAGGATTTTCCATAATTATTTATTTGTTTCCAGAACTAAAAACTTTCAACGGTTATTAATAACCGAATTAAAAAAAATGAAATTCATATTAAAATTTGTAATCATGTTGTTTCTGAAATGTGTATAAATATGCCTAAAATACTTAATCGTAGTAAAAGTGCCTTTGTTCGAAATAGTAATTTTAATTAATAGGCAAGAAGTAAATTGTCACCTTTCAACCAGTTTTTTGGAAATTGGTTCAAAGGCGACATAATTACTTTTAAGTTTTTTTATTGTGAAAACTATTACAAGTACCTATGAGAAAAACTTTTTAAATGTCCTACAGTCTTGCGTCTACATAATTAGTTTTTATAAATGAGTGTTTTATAGAAGCAAATACACCCACTATTTCAGTAAAAATAATAAAAAGATAAAATTACTGTTCCTAAAATACCTAATATAAAAAAATATAATGTTTTGTATTTACTCTTACTGCATTTAATAGTGCCAGTCATGCAATAATGATTAAGACATCTGACATAAGTTTTAATTAATAGAAAATACGCCACAATAATTGTGGCGTGATTTGTGGTAATATTATTAGGATATTGCAAATAAAACTACTTCTAAAAGTCCTCCCATATTGTATGCTTGCCATCATTGTAAAATGTCCAAAAAATTTGATATACTAAAATCACAGAATACAGAACATCCAGAATGAGTATTCGATCACATTTGTATGCAGCGCACTGTAACCAAAACCATGGCAAACACCGCTCCGCCCGCTCTTTACTTTAATCTTTAATTAAACTTACAAAACAAATCGCGTTATTATGTTACGATAATTAGGTATTCAATAAAAATTAATTTAAAAAAAGTTGGGTAAAGTATTCCATTATTCTGTGGCAACATATTATGTGTGGATAGCCACTCCAATTTGGAGTAGCGGTGACGGCTTTACTTTCAATGAATGATTTCTGTATTCTGTGACTAAAATGTAAGCAGTTTTCTTTTTTCGCAAGGTGTTATTGCGTAAGGGTCAGGTCATACCGAGACCCGAGTATGTACGCGGCGCGCACTTTTTAAAATAGCCATACTTAAAGCCTACAATAAACTTAATTCACTACACGATGATGCGCTAAACAGCCCGGTGCAGAAATCTCAACTCTTGCAATGAAACGTGCATCTATTTGTGTAGTAAATAAAGTTAAATTTTGAATAGCAATTTTAAAAATGCGCGTCGAGTTCGCGTCTATCTGTGAACTGACGCTGAACAAGTAATCAATAATGTTAAGGTAATTCAGTATGTTAAGGTAATTCAGTATCACTGTAACAAACAGACAAAGTCCAATACTTTAAAAAGGTTGTGCCTTATTTTCCGGAAACACGATGGTTCCTTATACTTTAGTTGTCAGTTTCTAGTCCTAAATCTCGATGAGAAATACAACTGGTTCCGTCCAAATTGTTCCACTGTGTAACCCAGTGCTGTAATACAATGATGTTAATAAATCAAAAAATGTTGTGTGCAGTTCGCATGCAACCATCAAAAACTTTTTCTCTCTTTTAAATTTCTGTAGATGAATAGGTTGTCTCTTTTTACTGTTGATTTTTCTACTTACTTAATGTAATAATTAATTACAAACATTATTTATTTTTTCTGTCCCCCCAAACTAGGTGAAACCTATCCTATGGAAGAAGTTAGGGGGTTAAAATTATAAACTTAAACAGTTCTCGTTACTATTGAAATTAGCAAGTAAATTGTAAAATTTGTATTGTTTAAATACCGTGTGACAAATTAATGAATTTAACGGTCAAATAAACTTCATTTACTTGGTTTCGTTAACAGAATTGTTACTAAATACCGATAGACATCTAATAGAACCTGTGGTGCTACCACAGGTTCTATTAATTAATGTCTATCGTATATACAAACTGTTTTAAAAATGTGTAAAAGTATAATAAATAACTTTTACCTAGAAAATAATAGTGTAATGTTTAATCAATAATGTCATTTTTGTAATGCTGTAACATGTTTTAAATCATTTCTTGGTAAATAAATAGTGATTCAAAATTCATGTTTTATTTATTATACTCGTATTATCATAGATATTCTGAGTGTCTCCCCCAGATTTCACAAAGCGCATACAATATGATACACGAATCCTACAAGTTTATATTATCCTGGTATATACTTACAGACGATAAAATAGGCGATTCATCTACCAAACAATAGATGGCGCTTCTATTGAATACGTGTATTTATGTCTCCTAAGAAGTATATGATGGTACTTCAGGCAGTATGGTACTTCAGCTGTTCAGTTTTGGCTCTGATAACTCCCTTATAATTTGAAGTATTTTAAGGTGTCCTAGCACATTTAAAGAAAGTATCTGCAGTGTATAAAAATAAATTGTAAGAATTAAAAAAATTCAAGTGAAATGTAATCAATGTTTATTTCACAATTTTGTAAAGCATAGATTGTAGATATCACGGTTCAGTTATGCACACATTTCAATCCATACTAAACGTAGTAACGCTCGGTCACTAATTTTCTATACAAAATTAATGCTACACTGTTATGGCGTAATAGTCGTTAGTACAATCACATAGAAAAAAAATTATATTAAACATTTCGTATTTACAACTTAATATTTTTTTATTAGGTACATGAGTTTTATATGAAAATGGTATAAAAATTACACTTTCATAGTATATTACACATCGTAGTAATACAAACACGTCAACATCATAACTTTGAAAAATATAACAATAGTAAAAGCCACAATGTATTGTATAATGTCAACAGTACTACGCTGTTCAAATATTTCACAAAAATTGGAATCTCGCTCCAGGCACTGTAGTTTTTATCGTAGATTTATCGTAATATAGTTTTTAACAGAGTGTTAAAAATGTTACACCACGCGACACAAGAATAAAGCGGAAAGGCTGCTACTCGAGCTTACTGTATTTGCTAGTAGACACAAATATGCTGAGCAAATCCTTTCGTAAACACTAATGTCAGGGGCCTAGCCGCGTCCCTAACTCGAGCCTTATTCGAGAAGCACCTAGAATACTTAACATGAAGGATAAATAAATAAAAATATACATATGGCAAATATTTGGCTCTATACATACACTTATCTAAGTATTGGTACTTAAGGATGGGAGTGCAGGTGCACGAACAAAAAATATACTTTATCCAAAAATAATAGTACTTTATAATATTGAAGATATCTGTGATGTATGCGGCAGTGTGTTTGCTAACGCTGTATAAATAAAATTATAGAGATAATATTTTAATACAAATGCTGTCTTCCCATCCAAAGTAGTCCATACATGTGTTGCTAAGGGTGTCTTCACACGACCGACTATTGCAAGACACACTATGTACGTGCGTTGCACTCTCGCAATTAGTCCAATATTCTCCTACAAACATCGGTCGTATGCGGGTTCCCTAAATATAATACTATGCAGTAAATATCGTGTCGCACTTTTGGCGTTCAATAAGTAAGACGTATGTTTTAACAAAAAGTAAACCAGAGTTATTACAACAAACTCAGAAGGTCCATGACGCTTTACAAAAAAAAGGCGTACTTTCAATTTCGTATCATATACTTCGCTAATCTGTGCGATGATTTTGATAAATGTCTCCGTAAATCAGTTACGGATACTTCGGGCACATGATCCACTGCTTTTGTAAAGACGTTTAGGCAGAAAAATAATTGTCATACTCAAAGTAAAAAATCATTTCATATATGGGTGACTCTCCGCAAAACGCAAACTCGCCCATATAAAGAAAAAACATTTTTTTTTTCTAGTATGACAATTATTTTTCTTCTTAAACGTCTTTACATAAGCATTAGTTCATATGCCCAAAATATCCGTAATTGATTTTACCGAACCTTATTTTTAAGTGATACGAAATACTGTCATAACTCATAACATAGTGTGATTCACTATTGGTCGATACAAAAATATAAATATATAATTATAGTTCGTTCCCCATTGAGCTGTCGTGCGTGAGGTTGGAGTCCATACTCGCGTTGTCTGAGTCCTGGCTTTGGTTCCCGCTGTAGTTCGCCGCCTCTTGCAATCTCATCAACATGTTTAGCTGTAAAAAATATAATATATATTATTATCACCTTTTGATTTGCTTGCAAACACCTATTACTCGGGCTTGGGTATTTTTAGGAGGTTATTAGGCGGGATTTCGGCCACCTACGGGGCCAATTAAAAATCTAAACTATTCTCTAATCAACTTGAACACACAAAAAGTCATCAAAATCGGACCAGTAGTTTAGAAGGAGTTCAATTATAAAAATTATATACACGCACAGAAGATTTAATATATTATTTAGTGCGACTAGGAAGTGTTTAGACATACCAGTGGGTCCTGGTTGTTGTTTGTGTTGGCGTCTTGATTAGGTTCCTCTATGCCGGCCTCGTCAACCGTTATTGGTCTCAGTGTCTGAAAAATTAATGGATTAACATTTAAGTAAAATTATCAGCAATTTTCTATATAATTCAGCACGAATTAACTGCGTCGACCGATAGCACGGCCTTAAGCCAGCAGGAAATAATTGCATTATGTTTAGCAGGTTCATAGGTCTAGGTTAGTTAGGTAAAGGTCAAAACAACAATACTTACATTTTTGATGACTTGACGTGATGAAACGGTCCGTACAGCGCCACGCTCTCGTACACCGCCTCCAACGCGTATGGACTTAAACCTATCTACCTCCGAATACCAAATACTTACGTGAGAACGATTCGGCTCCCTCCTAGGTTTTCTCCACTATAAGAGCTGAGCCTTTAGTCTAGATGCATTCAATATTTCGACGAAGTTCGAAAATAAAAACAAAATTTGACTTAAGCCATCGCAGGCGACATGTCACTTAGCGATGACATAAGTCAAATTCCATACATTTTTGATTTCGAACTTAGCCATCGAAATTATCGAATGCATCTTGACTAAAGGCGTCGTTCGTCATCATCAACTCTACACGCTTACATGTGAATGATTCGGCTATCTCCAAGGTTTTCTCCACATGCAGGAATAAGTTCTTGTTGGTTGTCATCAACTCTTCACTTACATGTGAATGATTCGGCTCCCTCCAAGGATTTCTCCACATGCAGGAATAAGTAATTGTTGATCGTCATCAACTACACTTACATATGATTCGGCTCCCTCCAAGGTTTTCTCCACATGCAGGAATAAGTTCTTGTTGGTTGTCATCAACTCTTCACTTACATGTGAATGATTGGGTTCCCGCCAGGGGTACGTGGACTTGACGTGCTGCAGCGGGTCGGTGGCGGCGTGCCGTCTGCGGCCGTACAGCGCCACGCCCTCGCGCACCGCCCTCAACGCGTACGGGCTTAAACCTATCTACCTCCGAATACCAAATACTCACTTGAGAATAATTCGGCTCTCTCCAAGGTTGCCTCCACATGCAGGAATAAGAACTTGTTCGTCATCAACTCTACACTTACATGTGAATGATTGGGCTCCCGCCAGGGGTACGTGGACTTGACGTGCTGCAGCGGGTCGGTAGCGGCGTGCCGTCTGCGGCCGTACAGCGCCACGCCCTCGCGCACCGCCTCCGATGCGTACGGCACAATGCTGTAGTTCCACACGTCCGCGAACCACGCCTGGACAATAATTTGTTATGGTTAAGGGGCCATCCACATATTACGTCACGCAAAATTTCGACTTTTTGAACCCCCACCCCCCTATGTCACGCTTTTTAGTATCCCTGTACCTGTATTTAACATGTACTGTCACATTTAGCATGACCCCCCTCCCCCATCCGCTGTGACGTAATATGTGGATGGACCCTAAGGAATATGAGATGATACGAAGGAATGAAAAATTATTTTCGCACCAAAAACTAAAACTAAATATGCAATAAATTACTAAATACCTAAAGAAACAAAAGATACTCTAAGATTTTACATTTTATCTAATTGCGATCGTACCGAACGTTCCATTTGAGTTTTATATTACATTCGTGTGAATTGTGATAAAATAAATTTGAATGTGTTAATTTCGCTACTGTTTAGCAGATGGCGCTTAATATTATGCTCATTTAATTTATTTTTAATATCAATTTCAATAAAAGTACCTATACCATGAATTAAAATGTCTAGTGAACACACCATCTGTTAGATAGCAAACATTAACACATTTGTATTTTCTTAAATATTTTTCACACATATAAGTCAATAAATAAATTTTTTTATAGCAAAAAATATAACCCATTTAAATCGATGTTAATAAAATATTTTTAGAATCACATAGGTATATATTTCTTAAGTTGAACTCTAATAAAACACAATTTTTCGTGCACTTTTTCCACTATATTACGATATAATTATAAATTTTTATAAATAACACGACCGGATGCGAATTAAATCATCATCAGGTGTGTATTAATTCGAAACCGGTCGTGTTATTTATAAAAATTTATAATTATATCGTAATATAGTGGAAAAAGTGCACGAAAAATTGTGTTTTATTAGTGTTCAACATGAATTTCCACCAAGAACCGACAGTACAATCAATTACATATATTTCTTAAGTGGTTACTAATTCATAACTTTATTACATAGACACACAACTTTTTAAAAATATTATTTACTACTTAGTTATTTATCTAAATACACACTAAATAAAACAGCTCAATACCTGACTAGCTTCCAAATCCATAGGGCAGGCGAGGAACAGCCTCGGCCCAACTGTGACGTCACTGGACGAATGTGCCTCCAGGAACGCGTTGAGGGTTGACCACACACCCGGCAGCCACTCTAGCACGGCGGCCAGCGCGGGCTCCCGCCGACCCAGGCGGAGCTCGAGGGAGAAGAGCTTGCGACGGAGATACCTAGAACATTCCAGGGCATTGTTAAAAGAAGTAATTGAGCAACAGAATATTCGTAACATAGAAGATCAGTGGTGTTAAAAAACCGAATATCGAGATGAGAAAACAACAGAAAGATGCAAGGTCAGTTTTTAAAGATCATAATATTTTATGAATAGGGCGTTATGTCGTATGTAACGCACCCCACACCAATGTCCGTGACGGTGGATGGTTTCATTGAAACCAGGCCGGCTACGCAGGAGTTATTTTATGGTACTCAAGTATGTGCGCAGTACTTAAGAGCACTCTCTCTTCCTTCTACTCTCGAAACCTAGTGGGACGGATAACCGACACGACTGGCGAGAGATCAGGCGCAGGTCCGACTTTTTACATGCCCATCACACGCATGGATCATCTTTCTTGTCAGACAATCAGGTGATTAGTCTGCATTGTCCTAACAAAACATTTTCCTATCGAACCCATGACCTCCGAGTCCAGAGCCAAGCTCTAAACGACTGGACCACGGAGGTTGAGGAGATCAGTAGGTATACAAAGCACATTATTGATAGTAATCGAAAAGAAAGTTATTTCCTTATCATTGATTTACAAACCAAGAAACAAATATTATTATTTACCGTGCTAGAAATCCCTTGACCGGCTCCATGTGGTTCGCGGTGAGGAGCCACCTGAAGTTGTGGTGCAGCTGTAGGTTGGTCGTGTTGCACGTCGCTTGCGACATGGTTCCTGGAAAAGCAAATTACAATACTTTTAGAATGAATAGAGAAATTCTATTATTCTAAAATAAGGTGATTCGCTGCAACTTCATTACTTTCACCGGAACTAACCAATCACAATCTGATATTCTTACAGGGCTGACCACGTATTTTGAAAATGGAATATTTTTTAAACATTGTCTTTACAGTACCTACCTAAATTGAAAATACGTACGTAATAATCATGAATAAAAATAAAAAATAGTAAAATTAAGTTACGGCCTTTTAACTCAAATGAGAGTGTTTTCATATTGCACGGTGCGATATTGCATGTCGATAAATTACTAAGGTATGAGAGAGACAGTCATATATTTTAATGTGAAATATTATACCTGTCTTTGTCATAATCGGTGCAACATGCGATAATGGTCTAAATTTTGCAAAAATGCACTTTAAATTCCAAATACATAAGAGCGTACCGAACACACACAGGTGCGACAGCGATATTACATCACGCAATAGCAAAACGCTACAAATAAGGTAAAATTCTCACCAATGATAACGGGCATGTTCCTATTATCGGGCGGCAATAGTCCCGCGAAGGCGTCCCCCAAAGCCGACGCATGCTGTAAGTTGTCCAGCAGCACCACAGAGGGCAGCACCGCCTCCTCGCCCGCCGCCGCCGCGCCGCACTGCTCCGCTATGTTCGCCAGATACGCGCGAAGTTCATTGCACGATTTGCGATCCACGCTGGAATATGGACTTTATTATTCAAACGTTAGGGTTGTAAATAGTTTGACCATGCCATACGAGTAGATTTGACTTGGGGTTTGAGTTGCTAATAATATTATGAACATTTTATGCGGATAGTTTAATCCCTAAGCTTCGATTGTACCAAACTTCTTAAAACGCGCTTAACGCTTCCCGTATTCTTTCTCCCTCTCTCATTCAAAACGGGATAGACAGATCTTAACCCGTAGCTCAATACTGAACGTTCAACGCGTTGGTGAAATTTAGGCTAAGTACACCAGAAACAATTTCAAACTAATACTATAATTAGCATGTTTATTATTTACGTCTTGATTCAAACACCTACTTATTTTTTGTTATAATTTTTAATTAATTTAATAACTACCGCATCTAAATGAGGTTTTAATGTAAATAAAGGAAATATTCATTACACTAAAAAACTAAAGCCTAACAGGTTCAATTACGTTCTGGGCACTACAATTATCCCAATGAAGAGGATACAAATATCCGTTTAAAATATGATATGTTGATTACGAAAGAACTGAAACTCAAGGATAATTACTTGAAAGTGGCGACTGCTTCCACTGGATTTCCTCTCCGCTGCGTCCTCTGAACGTAGAACTCTGCTAGTTTGGCTGCTAGATATGACTTGCCAGTACCACTGGGCCCACACAGAATTACCCTCCGATGCTCTGAGAGTAGAGATACGTATCTGAAAATTTAATTAAAATTTTAGTCATAAGCCTATTACAATCCTTAGTATATTATAAATGTGAGTTTGGTTGTAACGCTTTAACGTAAAAACTAGATAACCGATCATTAGAAAATTTGGCGCAGAAATAAAGTAGACCACAGGGAAGGACATAGGCTTCTTTTTATCGCGGAAAGATATACTGTTCCCTTGGTATACTGTATTTACGCGGGTAAAAGGTAGTAAAACAATTAATTTTGTTGGTATCACAGGATAAATAATTTCAATAAAGTTAATGATGAAAGGAGCTTTGTAGCTCCTCTAACGGATGTCGGTAAAGTTGCAATACTAGACTAAAGTATCAGTCGAATTATGAGTCGAAGGCTGGTTCCAAATATATTGTAGGTAGTGGCTTTTTTTAAAAATAAAAAAAATAGCTGTATGATCATTTAGTTTAATGTACTGACTAGCTATTTCCGCTCCGCCCGCGTATATAATATAGTATCGGTTATCCAGCGGGAATACTGTACTTTTCCGGGATATAAGTAGCCTATGTTTTAAAGCCAGAGCCTAAACTACTACCATACCAAATTTCATCGAAATTCGTTCGGTAGTTTTTGCGTCTTTGCATTTTTGCATCCATACATCCATCCATGCATCCTCACAAACTTTCACATTCATAATATTAGTAAGATCTTAAAACTCTCATTATTAAATACTAGATGTTTACGCAAAAGTTTTTCTTGCGGTAATCGTTTATTTTTCCGCGATAAAAAGTAGCATGTCCTTCCTCGTGGTCTATTTTATATCTGTGACAAATTTCATCAAAATCGGTGCAGCAGTTTCGGAGCCTATTCAATAAAAACAAACAAACTTTTCCTCTTTGTAATATGGCAATAGACATATCAGGTAATAAGTGTTATAACTTACCTATATACAATGTTTTTTGGTATGAGGCTATCGAAAGCTAAACTGCCCACTCCTTGCAGGCAAATGTACAAAGTATTCACTGTGCCAATAATATATCCACAAGGCAACAACTCGGGAAAACTAATTTCGGGTCCTCTCGTTGCTTCACCCAAATGGTATGACGTAATAGAGTCTGTATTCAGTCCCAAATTAGTCCCAGGGTCTATTCTCGACAGATAGTCTTTGAAAGTCTTCCTAACTATATAGTCTAGGTTTTGCCAAGTCGTTTTCCCAGAAATGTACGTGTAGGCAATTGTGAATTCATTGCAATTTATCGTTGTGACAGCGGTATAGACGTGTTTGTAGGAATTGCTGTGCGTTGACTTGTTGCTTTTCAGACTATTTGTGTTGGATTTGTTGATGATTTGCGGGTAGTCTTGTGCTTCGATTTCTGGACTGTGATTTGTGGACATCCTTGGAGAGTCAAAGCTCGGTTGTTTATCGAAGTGATTGTTGTACGAGCTAGCTGACTGCTTCGCGTAGAATCTACACTCAGACTCGGTCAGCGTGTCTTGCACCTCTTCGAAATATCTTTGGAATGTTTCTGGTTGGCCCAAGTAAACTGCTATTGCTATTTTCTTCCCATCAGTTGTATCACCCTGACTATCGGCTACACCTAAAATATTAGAATCGAATTTAATATCCACCATTGCGACCATATTAGTTTACGCCTTTATTCTTATCTTATAGGTATAAAGTCCTATAAAGTATATCTAAAAATTATACTCTTACATATTATTGGTAGGATTTTTGTACTTACCAAAATTATTAATAAAATTGTACTTACCAATATCTGAATAGCTTTCACCGATAGCTAATTCTCTGCTTTTAGGCGGCGGCAGTACTGTGTTGATGTCGTAATCACCATCAGCGGCGCTAAGACCATTAGTAAACATATCGGCTGTCCCGTTTAAAGCTTCCAATAAGGCTTCGTTGTTCTCGTTCAGTTCACAAGCAGCGTTATTGCCGTAGATCGGTTCGACTATACTCGATTTTGGTGAATTCTTCTTCGATGCGTCTCGGTTTGGCGTTGACGAAATGCAGTTGAAGTCTAATTCTAAAGGCTGGGAGTGCATATCCATTGCGTTCTGAAATAAAAAAAGATATGTGCCATCTAAATAAAAAATCTACGAAGTGTATTTCTTTTGTTTCAAAGTAAATCTTCTAATGCAAAGTTACATTCTCACTCGCCGGTGAAACCTAAAAAGGATTCCTCATTGCGTTGTTGGTATCTTTAAGTCCTACTGCTGGTTCTCTTTCCATTTCATAGGAGGAATAACATACCTGGTGCATCGTAGCTTGATCTGCCAGACTGAACCGCCTAGGGTCCTCAACAGCAGATCCACCGGTACCCAGCGAAGTCTGGCTCCCCGCCAAAGACCGTGACGTCACCATTCTCTGGAGCCGCTCGTTGTTTTGCTTCAAGTTTAGCATCTCGTTCTGTTACACAAGAATTTATCATATTAAACCTATTGATTTGTTAACAATTTTGAAATAGCCTATTATGATAGAATATAATAGTACGCCATTAACGACTAGATTTTTTAAAGCCCTAATTTAAATTTCGAACACTTATGTCCGGGTTAAAGTTAACCATGGGTTAAAAAAACATGCGTTCTACTTCACAAATACGAAGAACAAGAGGGATAACATGACATTTAACCCAGGATTAACCCTGATCTGCCTAGGCCTAAATAAATTGCTTACCCTCATTTTAATAACCGTGTCTTTCAAGCTTTCGAGCTGGTGCGCGGAACTCAGCGCCTCCAGCCTGATGTCCGTTAAAACTAAGTCCTTCTCCCGCAGTTGCCGTTTCAGCTCGTCTACTATTGATTGGTCTTGTTTTTCTGGAATTTTTTTTAAATCTTTAGCAAGAAGTATAATACTATACAGTATTATATTTTTTCTTACATCATTTTTAAGTTTACGTCAGTTTTCACAGTATTTTAAGTTAGTAATAAAAAATATTTTCTCAGTCTGTTTGGATGAACTAATTATTCAGGTGTGCCACAAGTGTGTTTTGTACATATTTTCTATTTAATCATAACATTTGCTGGCATGCTAATGAGTAAGTACACAAGTACACACTACACAGGGCTTTAAAACAAACAGTAGGCTTTCTCTAACACAATTTGTTGAACAATCCTATAAGGTATATTAATATGCAACCGACTTTTCTAAGTGCAAAGGGTTTTTGGCATTGGGCATCGATATTTTTATTTTTTAATTTCGATAATCTATAGCAGCCAAAACGACCGGAATCACAGTGTCATCACGATTATAGAATTTCGTATTATAGTGGCATTTTAGACTGTAATAATGTTATTTGATAAAGAAGTACCCCAGCAGGTACAAAAGGGGCCACACTAAATGAATCGTACTATGAAACATCATCTATTGAAATCTGCTGCCAACTGTCGAATAATTTGCTTCTAAAAATCTATTTAGAAGCCAATTTTTTGACAGTTGGCAGTTACCTACAGCTTAAATTACCTTTGGTTTGATCTTCAGCGTTGACTGGCGGGCACGTAGTCTTGTCTTTGGTGTCGAGCGTCTCGTGAGAATGTTCTAGACTGTTCTCGTTACTGCCCTCCCGTATCGTGTGCGGGTCATCGTAGTGATGGGACCCCGACGAACTGTCCTGCGAAGACAGCTGTCCGAGCGACGCGTGCTTCGCGGTCTTCGAGATTTTTGCGTTCCTCGAAAACGCTTTTGTGAATGATGAGCGTAGCTGTGAATAACGAAAAAAATATGAAAACTGACTTCCAAAGTAAACTAGACCAAATTGGACCACACGGGAAGTTCTGAGGTAACAAACATTAAAAAAAAAAAAACAGTCGAATTGAGAACTTCCTCCTTTTTTTGAAGTCGCAAAAGAATAGTCGTTAGTGATTTTGGTACATTCTAATAGTTATTAAAATAGGCGAACATCTTGGTTAAGTTACGGACTATGGTTTATCCACAATCCATTTAGATTCTGTCTCAGGTTGTACACTGTTTTTGGATGTGAGTTCTTTTGCTGTAGAGCTTTTATTGCCAAGAACGATTAGAACAAAGAAGATAGTTCCGATTAAACCAGACTTAAAAAAATCTAAAAGAAAAACAGATTGTGTGAAAAGAGACCATTAAAGCTAGCAGTGGCGTGGGATTCCTTACTCCATTCCTATCGACTTCACTTACCACTTACCTTTTTAAGACCCTCATCCAAATCTCTTCCTATAGTACAGGCTAGCAGTGGCGTAGAATTCCTATAACTGTATTCCTATCGGCTTTACTTACCACTTACCTTTTGAGGACCCTCATCCAAATGCCTACCTATAGTACAGGCTAGGGCTTCCCTATGAAAGAGTACCTACTAGCCTTGGCCCCTGAAAGCTAGCTCTAAAGAAAGCTACTCACCCAGCCCTTCTTCTTGTGCTTCTTATCATGCGGCATGGAAGATCCGCTGCTCAGGCTGTTGATGCTGGACACGCTGTCCGTGGACAGGTGGCGTGTGATCGCGCCGTTACCGGTCTGCACGCGCTGGGGGGAGGACTGCGTTTGAGGCGGGTTGGGCTCCTGTGGAAGAGTTGTAGTTGAAACTATTTGCATAATCGTATATAAAGACACTTTTGTGTCGGACCAATCCTGAATCGCGCTAGCAAAGTTTCTGAAGTTCGGAACTATATATACGACAGCTGAAATGCATACAGTGGGCTTCAGCCTGACCGAGCATACCATCTCGCTCGGTCGGAGATCTCCCTTTGGGGCTACTACCACCATTCCCACACTTTGCTTAGATCCAATTTAAACTGAACATAAAATTAATGTGTCATTATATTTCTTTATCTTACGTTTACGTTTCGACTTAATGAGTGTAAGTTGTAACAACTTTTTCGCGCTAGAGTAATTGTCAACTGACGATAAATTATTGTTTTAGAGTAAATGTCATGTAGACTGTTTTATATATTTTTAACCAGCGACTATGTTTTATGTCTTCCTTCAAACCGAGATTTGCTATTTTAAAACGCATTGATATTTCTCTTAGATATCAACTTATCTTTACCCATGCAGTATTTTGTTGTGAAGTAGATTATTTGATTGATATCGTTATAAATTGAGCAGTACCTACACAACAAAACATTGATCTACCGTCAACTAAAACACTAGTTAACCAGCCCAAGTTTATGAAAGTTCCGTTCAATAATTAGGATCTTCATGTAGCGGCTAATCAGTAATCACCGATCAGCTGTTTAATAATTCCAGTTACAAAACGATTGGACAATGATGGATCGGGTTAGTTAGGGCAGCGAAGCAGCAATTTCAAATTAGAACATATCCATTGACGAGCAATTTCATGCTAATACTGCCCTACTAATGTTGCTTGCTCTTAATAAAACATAGAATATAGATTATATCATACGACCTAACTGCTTGCATCTACAAGATGCATCATCATCATCATCATCTAGCTAGTTTTGTAGAAAAATATGTAAACCTAATTTTAAAGTTTTACTTATCGGTTTCGATGGCTATCCCAATGTCCATGAATGGTCTGATCGGTATTGTGTTGGAAAATTATATGCAAAATAGCTGTAAAGTAACGAAAATAAAATGCGTTCAAAATCGTTTTTTTTTTTTTAATTCTGCTCTTGAACGTGCGCCAGCACTGGTGTAGTGTAAGGTTACAGTAGGTACTCGTAAATACGAGTACCTACTGTAACCTTACACTACACCAGTGCTTTTGCAGTTAACAACTTAGATATCCCTTTAGAGCTTGGCTCTCAACTTGTAGGTCGTAGGTTCGATTCTCGTTGAAAACAAAAAATGAATTCATTCGTGTTGAATGACAAAAAAAAGTTTAATTAAGTAGTGAGTACTACTGGTATAAATAATCTGAAGTGGCGCCACAAGCATTCTCTAACTGACCAAACGTTCTATTACTATTATCTGTGTAATTTTAACCTAATCAATAACATGTTCCATTTACGGTATTTCTGACTGGACGTTTGTAAGACAAAAGTTACGCAATGATTGATGTCCGACCCGAATAACGTTGTTAATTTAATCACGAGCGTATCAGACAAGGTTGTGATCGTGTGTACTCAGCCTACTTACCAGATAAGAATGTAAAATGCATACAAGAGTATACCTACTATCTATACCAGTGTTTTTCAACCTGTGGGTCGCGAAGCTTCTGTAGGAGGGGTCGCCGGAGGTCGAGAGAACTTTAGTAAAAGAACAATTAAGATTTTTTATTTATTATTATTTATTAATTTATTAAGTAAGAGAATTTTAACATACTTTTGTTATAATATGATAGGACTCATAATTCGATCATCGATATCATTGATGTATGTAATTGTAAAATAATGTGTTTGACGTACTATATTATGTACTTATATCCGAATAATAATTATGGAGACGCATAAATACGCCGTATGGAATAAATATTTGTAACACTGTAACATTCACATACATACGTGATATAAAAAGCGAAGGGTCGGGGGGTCGCGAAATATTTTTTCATACAATGGGGGTCGCATCATGAAAAAGGTTGATAAACACTGATCTATACTAATAATAAAGAGGAAAAGTTTGTGTGTTTGTTTGCATTGAATAGGCTCCGAAACCATTGGACCGATTTTGATGAAATTTGGCACAGATTTAGTGTAGACCACGGGGAAGGACATAGGCTACTTTTTATCGCAGAAAATTTTACGGTTTCTGCGAAATTAACTTATGCGCGCACGAAGTCGCGGGCAACATCTAGTTACATATATTTTAGCACCCTTATTAATAAAAATATTTACACCATGGATAAGCAAATCCAAATCGCTCTCTTTGTCTATCAAGTGACTGTTCCAAAGTATCTGACAGAGACAGCCATGTTGGATTAGCTAATCCGTGGTGTAAATAATTTTATTAATAAGACTCTTCAAGTCTCTTCTCGGCTCTAGGTCTAGTATTTTATATAAATACGCCGAGACAATTTTTAATTGTTGTCAATACATGCATACCTTATAAAACCTAATATTGACACTTGTTAGCATATGTTACATTTAAATAGAGAGGTAAGTAGTCACGAGAACATAGGTAGGTATCTGTAGGTACTAGGTACTCGTAATTATATTTATTACATTGATTGTAATAAATATAATCCACGCGTACACTTCTTGCATACATTATTTCTACGATTTTTTTGTACTTACGCCTACAATAAAGAACATGTTTCCTTAAACTTTAAAGTAATATGCAGTGTGTCAACTAAGTATTAAATAAAATGTAATACTAGGTCATAATTCATTCAACTTTTAAGTTTGAACTTTATTATTGTCTCTTTTGCCTGTTACGTACGTAATAAAAGCTCGCTCCTCCATATAAACTTTTTCTGTGCCAAATTTCATATTCCTCCGTTCGCTTAACTTTTGTGATTCAAGGTAACCAAAACATGAAACTCGTGAACGTGTAGGAGTTATAGGACGTAAAGAAAAAAAAATCATAATTTTTATAATAAAACTTGGGATATACTGGGTGTGTGTCCCAAGCTTTATTCTACAGTTAATATTACGAAATGAGAATTCTGGGACTTAAGAACAATTATTACAAATGTTGACAAAAAGGTGATTGTCTGATTAAACTACCCAAATTTAGATAAGATATTATGACATCCAAAAGAAAGAGGCGCTTAAAGAAGAACAAAAGAACAAAGCAATGCTATTATTATAATCATCCGACAGCCAGTTTAGTGTATAAGTTAGGATAATGAATCACTAGTTTCAGGAAAAGTGAAATTGGACTCCGTTAGTGACTATTCTTTTGTTTATTTTTAATAATTTTGAACTTTCTGACATTACGCAACCAGATGATTACTTGATAAGAGGACACGTGAGATATTTTGCTAGCGGGGATGCCTATTTTTTGTATTCCTTTATTGCAAGGTAAATAACTAATAAATGACGTTTCAATTGGTTTTTGGTAGCATTCCTTTGGTTTGGTTCATTTGGTTCGTATTAAACTAGATCAGAGCCCCAATTCTCATAATAACTTACACTTTCAATTTACTTTTATTGAATTATGAATGAATTGTTACACTGATTTTTAAACATATGCTGATCGTTACACATTAACTGATTTTGGAGTTTGGACCAATCATACATTTGCCCCGTTACTAATAAACGCTGTATAAGCTTTAAATAGTTATACAGTATTTTGTCTTCTTCAATCGAATTAAAAGTGTTACTTGTGTGGCGTGAACAAAACACTGTATAACTATTCAAAGCTTATACAACGTTTATTAGTGAGGGGGTTAATGTTTATGAGAATATCATGAATTGACATACCTGTCCAGTAACATTGACTCCATCCGCCCTGATGCCCATGGATTGCATGTGCGCCGTGGTCAGCCCAGCCTGTATCGACTGCTTCCTAAGCAGCTCGATCGTCTGACGCAGCTCCGTCAACTCCGAGTCCTGGATAAAAAAGGCAATAAATATCTAGGCTACCATCATCATTATCAGCAAATACTGAAGGATGCACTTATTGTAGTGTTGCGTACAGGATTGCAGTGGGTCTCCCTTCAATAGCCATACTACGGTTTGTTAGACTTAACATGCTTTCAAAGGTAATGTTATTGCCTAATTACTCATGGAAGTTATAGCCCATATGGTTTTGTTTGAAGGTCAGAAGGTTTATTGAAGGTCAATGTATAAACAGCCCAGCCCTACTAAATAAATCTAGATTCGTGTTTACATTGCCTAGCCGCAAAATTAATGAGCTAGATGAGTGTAATTATTTTATAATGTATAAAAATCAAAAATAAAATCTAAAAAATATTAGTGAAAGAATTTTTTCGATATCTCAAAAACTGAATTTTTTATTAATTTTTAAAGTTGGATGTTTTTAAAATCAGCGCGAGCTTGACCGCTCAACGCGTGACGTCATTTCGCCGGCTCTGACCGCCGCGGTAAGGAACTCGTGCAGTAATTTTGAAGTTTTATTGAAATTTATGGAATTATGGTGATAAAATAACATATAGATATAATTGTATAACACCTTTATGTATAATACAATGGTTAGCACTCCAGAAAAATACTTTTTTCATGTGCCCAACGACAAAATCTGAGAAAATTAGTTGTGTAAAGTGTTGAAAAAAGTGTTATAGCTACAAAAATCAGTAGACATTTATTGCGAAGAATATTTTAATGTGAGTACTGAGTAGGTACCTAAATAAATACGAAACATCTACCTACATTTTTTTTTGCATTACTAAATGTTTAGTTTATAGAATATGCTCAGAATGAATTCAGTATTTTAGTGACAATTTATTTTAAACAATGGGTTTTACATAGAGAAATAAAACACGAGTCACGCAGATATGTTAGGTACCTACTTAAAAAATATATTTAATCTATTGAATGAAACTTAAAAGATGAAATAAGACAATACAAAAAACTCCCTACCTACTTTTTCCCCTCGCTTATAACTATGTTTATGGTGTAGTCACTTGTTTGAGATCTCGACAAAAAACTTTATGAACAAAATGTCATAGATTGACTATTATATTTTAGTATTTTTTAACCGACATCCAAAAAAAGGAGGCGGATATACGTTAGGGCTATATATGTCTTTCCCTGAACTGATACAATTATTTTAAGATCAAAATCAGCCAAATCGGTCTAGCCGTTCTCGAGTTTTAGGGGCCATCCATAAATTACGTCAGACGAATTTCATGATTTTTGACCCCCTCCCCCGTCCTTGTCACATTTGTGAGACCCCCTCCCTCCCTAGCGTGACGTCACATTTTACAATTTTACATCTAGAAATAATTATTCAATTAAAACAGCAGTTCCGAAATTTGTTTAATTTGAATTAGTGGGACGGATGACCGACACGACTGTCGAGAGATTAGGCACAGGTCCAACTTTTATATGCCCATCTGACGCATGGATCGTCTTTCGATCGATCCCGTGGCCCGCCAAGGGTGGTATGGAGTGGAGTACCGCCGAGTTTTTATTGAGTAGGGGCTGCGCCCATTCACCATCTTTTCGGGTGCAGCAGAGTCTCACATACTCACGGGTAGGACCGCTATCCCCTAGTGGGATGCTGAAACGCATTTTCTCGGCGAAAAAAAAAATAACTTATGTAATAAAAAAACAACATTATGATCTCTTAAACATCACTGGGGCTGGGGGGTCTCGACACTGGGGCAATAGCTATCATAATATCATATAGATATTACTTATGATTACTATATTAACACTTAGATTAAAATAGATTTTGAAATGTGACGTCACGAAAATTAGGACCCCTCCTACCCCCTTGTCACACAATGTCACACTTCGTCGACCCCCTCCCTCCCCCCTAACGTGTGACGTTATTTATGGATGGTCCCTTATTTGAAATTGGCCCTTTTAGACTTTAGTCACTAAAGTGGAAACCTGATGATGGAATCCATGAGGAATCGAGGGAACTCCTCAAAATGTATAGGTACATCTTTAAGAATTTGGCCAATGTGAAGTAAATTAAGCATATCATACCAAAAAGTAAAATTTTATGCCAAGGGTATACCCTAGATCCAAAAGCATTGAACAGAACTCAGTCTTTAAAGACACACGTTTGGAAATCGCGTAATAGGTTTTTCAAGTTACTTCAAAAGTTACTATCCGATTTCGCTTAAAATAATTTTCCTAAAGAGTTTTTAGCATGATCTATTAGCATAGAAGCTTACAAGTTTCTATCTCTTATAATTTAGAAATTCTAAGGGAGGGGGGACCAACTTACAAACCACTGGAGGCTGATTACTCGAAAATAGTCGACTTTGTAAAAAAGTAATGTTAAAAGAAACCTTACCTAAATTCTAAAAGACCTATTCAACGATACCCCACAAATGGGGTAGAATGAAAAAATATTTCATCCCCCCTTCAGAGCTACCCCTAAAATATAAAATTATTATTATTTTATTATGCCAAACCTAAGATCTACACACAATCTATAACTGTACCAAATTTCATCCATCAATATTCATAATTACGGAAGTATAACAGACGGACGGACGGAGCGAGCGAAACTATAAGCGTTCCTTGTGTGCCCTAAGTGGAGCCCTAAAAATGGAAAACATTATAATTTTGAAACAAAAAATGAAAACAGACTTCCAAAGTAAAAACGCACAAAAAAGTATGAAAAAAATCTTATTTTCTAAATAATTCCCTTTTTAAATTCGGCAAAAATTTTAATTATTTCTCTCATAGACGTATACTATCTCCAGTTAAATGGTCCCATTTTTGAGATTTTTGGGGCCATTTTGACATTTGAAGTATGGTGAAAACAAGATGGCTAACATTTGAAGTATTGTGAAAACCAAGATGGCGTAACTTTTACTTGATAAAGATTTGTTCTATCAAAATAATGTACTTCATAGCCCATTTTGAGTTTGAAATTTTTGATTTCTCTACTCGATTTTCATAATTTTGAAGTTGGTTGCCAACTTAAATGTGAGTTCTATAAAATATTGTTTTATCAGGATATTGTTTGGGCTGGCACAGACTTCAAAATTAAGAAGATTGAGTAGGGAAATAGTTAAAATTTTAGCCGAATTTAAAAGGAGAATTATTTTTAGAAAATAAAATTTAAATCATACTCTTTTGTGCGTTTTTACTTTGAAAGTTGGTATTAATTTTTTGTTTAAATTTAACAATTTTCCCTATTAAGTCATATTTATTATAATAATATATAAAAATGAATCGAAATGAACGAAGGTAAGTTTACAGAGCGCGTGTCAAAAACATACTGTATGCACATTGCATAGTTAGCTAGCTACGCACGGCGATGTGACGTCACAGCCATTACTCGACGGGCGCAATCAGTTTTCGCGCGTTCCCATATTGACTTGCTTATAAAAAACTCAATTTTCGTGATATCAACACAATTTTTTCACAGTTAGTCTTATTATTGCTTAAATTTTTTGTTAGGGCTGAAAAAGGGGAATAAATTTTGATTTACATCTTCCTCATTATTAATACATGATTTTAACGTCGTTTTCATTTTGTTTTAAATTTTATTAGACACGCTAGATTTCGTGTACTTTTCCTAAATGTCACCTATCCAGGTAGAGGAGCGGCAGTAGAGGGCTACATTTCAGTCTAATCGCGTTAAGAAGTCAGTGTACCTACCATGCGTACATAATATGATGAGATGGCTTATTTTAATTGGTAAACTATTAGATTTTTACCCTAATAATAGAACGTGGAGAGTATAAGTAAACTTTACATGGTCTATTGGACCCAAAATAGAACTAGGTGTGCTACAGGTGTCCATTTTAGGCCCGCTTCTTATTATCATCTACATAAATGACCTAATGTAATGAATATAAAGTAATGAATGTAAAGTAATTCTTGCCGATGACACTTCACTAATTTTTTATATGAAGCGACGACAGTCAAATAACGACGAGGTAAATAATGCTCTCTTAAAAATGGTACACCGGTTTAATTTAAATTTTCAGGTAGGCCGTGACTTGTTCCGCTTGTTCGCTACTCTCATTCCATACAGAGTTCACTTTCTGACCTAATACAAGCTCACGGTACAGCTTGTTACCAAGTTTTACTATGTTACTATGACAGTCCTGACTGTTTCATTATAGTTTCCATTGTACTTGTACAGTCACGAAAATAATACACTAATAGGTGAAAATATTGACGTCGTGTTAATTTTTTAAGGCAAAGCGGGATGCAATAAAATGAGGGAATTTATAACCTCTATTTGGTAGTCGGTTAAAAAGTAACACATTTAAAACGTTGAAACATTAATGTAACTTTTTTATGACCCATATGCTTCATGCTCGTGATTGTACATGGAAAAAACTAACAAGTTCTTATCATAGCAATTGATCTAAACGCGTTAAAGAACGCAAAGAAGTGTTGCGTACAATCAAATAGATGTGCCCTATAGCTATATTATAACCTACAAAAATATTTCGTAACTAACAAGGCTTGATATTTGAAGATGAAAGAAAGTTTGAGGTCAAATTTTGGTATAAGGGCAGACTGCCGCCAGGTTTCATATTAAATGAACGAATAATTTTCTGAAATATTTCGTGGATTGTGAAACAGGGCCTTAGTATAATGTGTATACCTACTAAGGCCCTGTTTCACAATCTATTGATAAGTGTCATAGCTTATCCCACCAAAAACATTCTGTAAAAAACTAGCCAAGTCTCGATAGAGCTGCTTGTTTATCTCTAAAAAGTAGTGAAATCTAGACAAAGTCGTGCCAAGTCTAAGGTTCCTTACTGCGATTTCTTTATTATTATAGTTAATGTTGTGTGACTTGGCCGTTGAAGGGTACACAATGGTACAAAAGGGGCTCCATGACACCATTGCTCCAATACATGTGTTCTACAATCAACAACAGCCTAAAATGAGACACTACTCACTAGCGTCCAATTACCAATACCAGTATGGGCTATTATCTCGCTTAACAAACATAGGTAGTTACAACAGATATACATAACGTGTAAACAAAATTGACTTGTACCCACTTGTAACGTATAAAGAATGTTCAACGGCCAAGTCACACAATATTAACTATAATAATAAAGAAATCGCAGTAAGGAACCTTAGACTTGGCACGACTTTGTCTAGATTTCACTACTTTTTAGAGATAAACAAGCAGCTCTATCGAGACTTGGCTAGTTTTTTACAGAATGTTTTTGGTGGGATTTCACTTCTTTTTGTAGAAACGTGGGCATATTGATTTATTTTACTAGATTTCAGTGTAATTTGTTTATTTAATTTGTGTAATGATCGAGTACAATAAAGTTAATCGTTCGACTATTTCTTCTTGTAAACTTGTAAATATAAGTATAAAAGCCAGTCTAGTCTTATCCAGAGTTTTCATTTAATTTTATTTATATGCGTATCAAAAGCAGAAAGGGAGGCATTCGCCCAGCAGTGGAATGCTACGGACTAGATTAAATTAGAAGATGTGTCCCACTTCGCTAGGTTTTTGAAATGACAGTCGATTTTTTTATGTACCAATAGTAGAAGGGGGGCATTACCATATCTCTAATCAGCTGAAACCAGCTGAGGATTCTTCATCAGATACTTCAGACCTTCGATTTTTGACATCATATGAAGCGGCCCACCACCATGTTGAATATTTTTTGTAAAGGCGGTATGTCGATCTCTAATAGTTTGGTTGGGCTCTTGTGTTTTCTAATCAGGGTCACCAGGTACTCCAGATGTTCGATTATCCTAGTTTTTATAGTTTTCCCTTTATGTGGCCATTAAACCCTAACTCTGTACCAAATTTCAGCTCTCTGAGTTCATGAGAAGTACTAGTTCTATTCTGATGATCATGAGTGAGTGACTGAGTGAGTGTCATAAATTCAAAACTTTGCTTTCGCTTAACTTCGGAACTAAATGACCTACAGACTTAAAATTTTGGATTTTAAGTATGTGATTATAGCTTACTAGACGACGAAAATTTCTGTGTTCTGGTCTTATCCAGAGCTCCTCAAATAGGGGCCTGAAAATGCGGCGAAATGGTTCCAGTAAAGAATGGTACGACAGTGTTTGCTTCGCGCTCGACTTGGCGGGGGCACTGCCGTGCCCCCAGATCGACGTTCTGGTCTTATCCAGAGGTTCTCAAATTGGGGCCTGAAATGCGGCGAAATGGTTCCGGTAAATAATGGTACGGCAGTGTTTGCTTCGCGCTCGACTTGGCGGGGGCACTGCAGTGCCCCCAGATCAACGTTCTGGTCTTATCCAGAGGTTCTCAAATAGGGGCCTGAAAATGCGGCGAAATGGTTCCAGTAAAGAATGGTACGACAGTGTTTGCTTCGCGCTTGACTTGGCGGGGGCACTGCAGTGCCCCCAGATCGACGTTCTGGTCTTATCCAGAGGTTCTCAAATAGGGGCCTGAAAATGCGGCGAAATGGTTCCAGTAAAGAATGGTTCGGCAGTGTTTGCTTCGCGCTCGACTTGGCGGGGGCACTGCTGTGCCCCCAGATCGACGTTCTGGTCTTATCCAGAGGTTCTCAAATAGGGGCCTGAAAATGCGGCGAAATGGTTCCAGTAAATAATGGAACGGCAGTGTTTGCTTCGCGCTCGACTTGGCGGGGGCACTGCAGTGCCCCCAGATCGACGTTTTGGTCTTATCCAGAGGTTCTCAAATAGGGGCCTGAAAATGCGGCGAAATGGTTCCAGTAAAGAATGGTACGACAGTGTTTGCTTCGCGCTCGACTTGGCGGGGGCACTGCAGTGCCCCCAGATCGACGTTCTGGTCTTATCCAGAGGTTCTCAAATAGGGGCCTGAAAATGCGGCGAAATGGTTCCAGTAAAGAATGGTTCGGCAGTGTTTGCTTCGCGCTCGACTTGGCGGGGGCACTGCTGTGCCCCCAGATCGACGTTCTGGTCTTAACCAGAGGTTCTCAAATAGGGGCCTGAAAATGCGGCGAAATGGTTCCAGTAAATAATGGTACGGCAGTGTTTGCTTCGCGCTCGACTTGGCGGGGGCAATGTGGTGCCCCCAGATCGACGTTCTGGTCTTATCCAGAGGTTCTCAAATAGGGGCCTGAAAATGCGGCGAAATGGTTCCAGTAAATAATGGTACGGCAGTGTTTGCTTCGCGCTCGACTTGGCGGGGGCACTGCCGTGCCCCCAGATCGATTATCCTAGTTTTTATAGTTTTCCCTTTATGTGGCCATTAAACCCTAACTCTGTACCAAATTTCAGCTCTCTGAGTTTATGGGAAGTACTAGTTCTATTTTGATGATCATGAGTGAGTGTATAAGTGAGTGAGTGAGTGTCATAAATGCGAAACTTTGCTTTCGCTTAACTTCGGAACTAAATGATCTACAGACTTGAAATTTTGGATTTTAAGTATGTGATTATAGCTTACTGGATGACGAAAATTTCTGCGTTCTGGTCTTATCCAGAGGTTCTCAAATAGGGGCCTGAAAATGCGGCGAAATGGTTCCAGTAAAGGATGGTACGGCAGTGTTTGCTTCGCGCTCGACTTGGCGGGGGCACTGCCGTGCCCCCAGATTTGCATGTTTTGTCTCCGTCGTTCGATATAAAATAAGCAGCGACAAAACTTTTGAATAAGCTATCCGACATTAAAAATTATGAAACTGGCCCTAAAACAATATATATAAATATACCTACCTAGAACCTACCGGTATTGAATTTATAAGAAGTAAAATAAATATGCGTGCTGAATTGTATGTGTATGGGACTGTATTTTTCCACTAGGTTTTCACCGCCGGCTCTGATCAGACTCGAAGATAGCAAGGTTACACCGATTCGGGCAGAGCTGGGGCGTATAAAAAATAACACTGATTTGAGGAGAACATTTTTCACATTAACTCGTTAGCTTACCTGGCTCAGGGCAATGCCGTATAGAGAGCACAAATGTACTCTTCTAATTTCCATATAAGCTATCTCTCTCTTATTTCTCTATACGGCTATTTTTCCGTAATTTTCCCTAATTTCCCTTTATTTCCCCTGAGCCAGGATAAGTGAAACGCATAACGTGAAATTCTTTATTTACCATAAAACAATACATAATCACACAGTTTACATAGATACTTAATAACACATAAGTTAAAGTTACAAGTATAAGAAAACCATATATTTTTCACCATTATAATCTAATTTTCTCTAAAACCATTTACATTTCTATTTACCTAAATGTTATTTACTTTAGCCACTAATTTTTCCTATGTACAACACTAATTTTCCAAGCGAAATAAGCTACGGTTAAGAAATTATAAAGAAAATAAACTCGTGACTTTAAAACAATTATTTACCACTATTCTAATGAATTTAACACTTATGTACAACACTTATATTCACTATTTTCACTCTTAAGAGTTTATGTACTATTTACTCACAGTTTTTAGAAACGTTTTAAAGCACTGATAAGCGTTCATTGTCTTTAAATTCACTTTAAAACACAGGCGAGGCCGCTGTCCTTAACATCCTCCCCCCGGCGCAGTAGCCAGGTTCTACGCAGCCTCCTCTGGGGACCGCGGGCTCGCTGGACCCACCGTGGACTGCTCCGCTGACTGCCAGCTGTCTGTGTCCGCCGCAAACTGCTCTGGTGACTGCGGGCTGACCGTGCCCGCTGCAACTGGCTGCGACCGCGAGCTGTCTGTGCTCGCTACAGCTCGTGATGGTGACTGCGAGCCGTGTGTGGCTCGCTCCGGCGACTGCGAGCTGTCTGTGGCTCGCTCAGGCGACTGCGAGCTGTCTGTGGCTCGCTCAGGCGACTGCGAGCTGTCTGTGGCTCGCCCTGGCGACTGCGAGCTGTCTGTAGCTCGCTCAGGCGACTGCGAGCTGTCTGTAGCTCGCCCCGGCGACTGCGAGCTGTCTGTAGCTCGCTCAGGCGACTGCGAGCTGTGTGTAGCTCGCTCCGGCGACTGCGAGCTGTCTGTAGCTCGCCCCGGCGCTCGTTCCGCGCCCGGCACCGCCCCCGGCTCCGTCTGCTCCGCCAGCGGTCGCGGTTGCGACTGCGGCGCCTCCTCCAGCACTGCCAGTTTTGATGTGGGCCTGCGGAACACACCACTGCGCGTGCGAACGTCCGCACAACGCACCTGTCCGTCCGGGCCAGGGTAGACCCGGTGCACGACCCCGCGCGGCCACGTATTACGCGGCAGCGCCGGATCTACGACCACGACCAGGTCGCCCGGAACCAGGGCACGGCTGCTCTGCGGCGCCCCGTAGCGTGGCGTGAGCGTGGGGAGGTATTCCCTCACCCAGCGCCTCCAGAACTCGTCGGCAAGGGCTTGCGCGACTCTCCAAGTCTTCTTGTCCGCCGGCACACACGGTCCGACGTACGGCAGTCCGGCGGACGACCCCAGGAGGAAATGGTTCGGTGTGATTGCCTCCGGGTCGCTGGGGTCCACGGAAACGTGAACTAGCGGTCGTGCGTTCACGGAATACTCCGCCTCGGCCATCAGGGTCTGGAGTACCTCTTCTTTCGGCGACTTCTCGTTCAGCGTAGCGAGTAAGGCGGTTTTCACCGACCTCACCATCCGTTCCCAGGCACCTCCTTGACTCGGCGCCCCCGGCGGGGTGAATTTCCATTGCATGCGGTGCGTGAGGCCCAGCTGAGCCATAGCCGGTGCCCACTCAGCGTACGCTTGCCGCAGCTCGACGTCCGCGCCTCTGAAGTTCGTCCCGTTGTCGCTGTACATGACTGACGGCCATCCTCGCCGCGCAGCCATCCTTCTCATGGCCATTATTGCTGAGTCTGTCGACAGCGAGGCCACCAGCTCCAGGTGCACGGCCCGCGTCGTCAGACAGGTGAAGAGCGCTCCCCATCTCTTCTCGTGACGTCGGCCGATGGTGATCGTCATCGGGCCGAAACAGTCGAGACCACAGTACGAAAATGGTCTCTGGAACGCCCCCAGGCGCTCCGCCGGCAGGTCTCCAGTTTGTGGTGTTCTCGGGTGCGCCCGTCGTAGCCGACAAAACGCACACTTACTTGTTATGCTGCGCACCGTCGGCCGCAGCTTCAGGATCCAAAACCTTTGCCTGAGGTCGTTCACGACCCTCTCACGGCTCCCGTGTCCTGCCCGGGCGTGCTCCCGTGCCACCAGTAACTTCGTAAACGGGTGTCTACCGTCCAGGATGATTGGATTCTTCATCTCCGCTGGAACCTGCGCTGCTTTGATTCTTCCGTCTAGTACGAGCAGCCCGTCTTTGTACACTGGGCTGAGCCGGTACAAGGGGCTCCACCTAGGCGCCGTCTTGCCACTTGTGATCTTTTCAATTTCTTGCGTGAAGCTGTCCCGTTGTGACCTCTGATACCACAACGTCTCGGCCCGTTCTAGGTGTCGTACCTCGAGGTTGGCTCGACGATCTCGGCACTTTTCTAAGAATAACAAAACCATCGCTGTGCATCTTATGAGGCGCTCGTAACTCGAAAAGCGCGTCACATCCGGTAGACGATCCAACTCACTCGCCCTTGTGGTGTAAAAGGCGACATGTTCTTCTTTATCTTCGACTTGGGCGGGACTCTCCGCGGGCCACTCGCTCATAGGCCTGCGCAGGAAGTCTGGCCCTTTAAACCATGGGTCCTCGTCGCTCCTCGGAACATAGCCCGTTCTCGTGGCTAGGTCCGCGACGTTGTTCTTAGTGCTCACCCACCTCCACTGGTGGACGGATGTCAGTTCGGCGATTTCCCCCAGGCGGTGCGCGACATACGGCGTGTATTTCCGGCTGCCGTTCTGTATCCAACACAGCACCACCTGTGCGTCAATCCAGTAGAAAACGGTATCTGTTTTCCACCTGTGCTCTGCTACGACGGCGTTTCCCAGCCTCGCTCCGACCAGGGCGGCCTGTAGTTCCAGCCTCGGTATGGTTTGGGCCTTCAACGGCGCTACTTTGGCCTTGGCTGCGGCCAACACGACTCGAACATCTCCATTTTCCTGTTCCATCCTCCAATAGACGGCTGCGGCGTATGCGTCTTTGCTCGCATCACAAAATACGTGCAGCTGCCGGCTCCTCGTCGGGCTCCCCCCGTTGTAACTCCGGGGCAGCTCGAGATGGCTGATGTATTCCATGTCTGTCAGCCAGCGGGTGAAGTCCTCGGCTGACTCAGCTGGCAGCGGCTCGTCCCAGTCCAGCTTCTGACGCCACAAGCCTTGTAGGATGACTTTGGCGGTAATGGTGTAACAGCTAAGTAGCCCCAGCGGATCGTAGATACTCATTACGGTGCTAAGGGCCTCCCTTTTCGTCGGCGCGCGCTGCAGCTCACGGACCTCCACAGGAACTCTAGATAGCGACGTGTTGAATTTTAGTTTGTCACCTTTGGAGTCCCACAGCATGCCCAGGGTCTTCTGCTCGTCCTTGGTGACGTGCTGCGTAGTATTCTCAGCTAGGCGGTCCTCAGGCAGCTCCTCTAGCACCCTCCGGTCGTTGCTCGTCCAGCCTCTTAAGTGGAAGCCACCTTTCCTGTGCACCTGGTCCACTTGCTCTACAACCTGCTTGGCCTTCTCCCGGTCCGGATAGCTGTCCACGTAGTCATCCATGTAATGGGCTTCGGAAATAGCGCGATGGGCTTCCGGGTGTGACTCAGCGAATTCTTCCGCGTTCCTATTCCGGGCTGAGTGTGCCAGGAACGGCGAACACGACGCTCCAAAAATCATCACCACCATCTTGTACCTGGTCGGCGGCTCGTTCGGGTCCTCTCTCCACAGGAACATCTGGGCCGGCTGGTCTTCTCGTCTGACTTTCACACGAAGGAACATCTCCTGTATATCGGCCTTCACAGCAACAGCTTCCTCCCTGAACCGGAACAGGATTCGTGGCAGTGACGTCAGAAGGTCAGGCCCCTCCAACAAGTGATCATTAAGGCTCACGCCGCTTGTCTTCGCCGCCGCGTCGAAAACCAGTCGCAGCTTACCCGGTTTGTTTGGGTTTTTGACCGGGAAGTGCGGCAGGTACCATGTACGGTCGCTTCCGGCCTCCGTCCCGTCGCATTTTTCCGCATATCCCTTGCTTATGAGATTTTTCATCTGCCCATGGTACTGCGCCTCGTCTTCTGGGTTTTTCCTGAGCTTGTGTTCTAAGTTCTTAAGCCTCTTCAGCGCATTGTTGTAGCTGAGAGGTAATTTGACGCCGTCCTTGCGCCACAGAAGTCCCACTTCGAATCGACCGTCTTCCGTTCTCTTGGCCGTCCTGCCAAAGAGGTCGATGGCCCGCTGCTCGCCGTCTGTCAGCCTCGCCTTAGCCGCTATTCCCAATGCGTCTATATCGAAGTGTTTCTTCACCATTTCTTCGAGCCGTTCGCCTCTGGTCTCGATTGTGGATATGTGCAGGATACTCTCATCATCCTGCCTTATGATGCGCCTCGGGATGCTGCCATGGATCACCCAGCCGAGTTTGGTCTTTGAGGCCGCAGGCTGGTTCCTTTTCCCGATTCTCAGTTCTCTTGACACGATGAGCTGCCAGTTGTCCGTACCGATGAGAAGTTGGGGTTTCTCGTTCTCATAACACATCTCTTCATCCCTGAGATCGTGCAGGTGAGCGAGTTGCAGCAATGATTCCGGAACGGATTGAGTGAGCAAGTTCAATCCGCCCACCGTTCTCGCAGTGATGTCGTGCCTGGTACCGTCGTGACCCCGTACGCCCAGTTGTACGAGTCGGCTTTTTTCCTCATTTCTCTCGGCATTGATCCCGTGCATCCGCAGCACTTTCGACGGACCGTCTGCGCCGATAGCCTTCGCGACGTCTTCATCCAGCAGAGTCACTGTCGAGCCCTCGTCGAACAGCGCGAAGATGTCCGCTTCGCCCCGTGGACCCACGACTTGAACCCTTCTCATCTTGAGTTTTACCGCACGGTCGGACGTGACCGATGCGGTAATAACGGCGTCCTCAGCCTGTGGAGCGCCGCCGGACCTCTCCTCGTGCAGCAACGTGTGGTGCAGCCGCTTACAACCCTGTGCGCCGCATCGTTTCGCCTTACAGTTGAATCTTCTGTGTCGACTCGATATGCACAGGAAACACAGCCCCTCTTTCCTGACTGTGTCCCATCTCTTTGGTACGCTCATTTTCTTGAAGGTGGCGCAGCGAGGCAGAGCGTGATCATTGGCACATATCGGGCACTTCATTGCTTCCTCGCGTACCTTCTTGGGTTGGCTGTGGCTCGGCGAACCCCTGCCCTCATCTGTCACCGCGAAGACTGGCCTTCTTGCTCTGGTTTCACTCTTGTTCGGAGGTTGACGCGGTGTTTCTCTCTTCGATGTCGTGCTGAATCCGTAGCGCAGTGCCCTGTCCGCTTCCCTCATTAAGAATTCAGAGAGAAGGACGACATCGGGCTCGTTCCTGAAGCGCGACGTCTCTTCTGCGTAGTCGTACCACTTGCTTTTCTCGTAGGGACTGAGCTTCTCTAGAATGTCTCTCGTGAGCAACGGGTTGAAAAGGTACCCGTGCCTCAGCCTCTTCAGGATAGCCACCATGTTCTGAATCTTCACGGCGAATTGGTTGAGTTCCGCCGCCGAACCTCCGAGCCTCGGTAGCCTCTTCAGGTCTTCCATCATGCGGTCCACCATAACTTCTGGACGTCCGAAGCATTGTTCTAGAGTCTTCATGATTTGTTCGGGTGGCGTAGCGACGCTCAGCAGTGGTGCCACGGCTTCCCTGGCTTCTCCCCGCAAGCAGTTCCTCAGCCGAGCTAAGTTCTCGATCGGTTTCAGCTTGTAGAATGCAGTGGTGTCTTCCATGGCTGCTTTGAAGGACAACCATTCGGTGGGAGCCCCTGAGAATGTAGGCAGCTCCGTTGTGTGGCGCGTCTGGCGTTGATTCAGCAGCTTGTCTAACGTTTCAGCGAGATGTTCCACTCCGTTGGCCCTAGACGTGGGCGGTGTGGGTGAGCGTGGGCGGCGTTGTTCCGGCCACTCAAATCTCGTCTTCTGGCCTTCGCGTCTTCCTCCAGTTGGTGGCATGTCTTCTGGCTTCGGCGTCTCTCTCTCCTCTAACACGACCGGCTCTTGTCTAGCCTCTTCATGGTCGGGTCCTTGTTCGCTTAGCCAGGCTCGTACACGTTGCTCCACCTGTTCAGACGGCTCGTCGTCATCGGGGCTGCTTCCATCCTCTGCAGCGGCGACGTCGGCGACGAGTTTCTTCTTGATAAGTTCTGCTTCTATTTGCAGTTCCTTTTTACGGAGAGCGGCCAGCTTCTCTTCCGCCTCATATTGCATGCGTGCGACGACACTCGCTGTCGATCGACGCGACCTAATTGAAATAGCCTTCTTCCTGGCTAGTGTTTGCACTTCCGGAGCTACAGGTGCCTTGCTAGTACCTGGTCTCGGTTTTAAAATTGTTTGAAGCAGATCTGCCCTTCCCTCGGTCGGCGGCGGCTGGCTCGTGGCGGCAGCAGACGGCGATCGTGGCGGATCTGGAAATCTTCGCGGTTGTTGTTGTTGTGGTTGGTTCTCCTCGGCCCCGCTCTGACTCCTTGTGATGACCATAGTTTAAGTTAAATGTTACGTTAAGTTAAATCCTCAAATCAAAAATTAATCTTCAAATATTCGTCTTCAAACTCCAAATATCTTCAGAGTCTTCACGACTCTTCAAGAATCTTCGGTAGGTTTTTCAGGCGAAAAATCTGCGAATCCTTGCTTCCCTCTTCGTTGGTGTTGTCTTGTATCTTCGAGTCCAATCTTCTAATCTGAGTCCGTCGATCCCCGGTGTTGAATTCCTTTCTTCCAAAATTCTATGTTCGGCTTGATAAATTTTCTTCAAAAATTTTCTATGTCCTTGGCTCGATGAAATTATTCTATGTCCAGTGTTCGGTAAATTTTTCTAAGTCCGGTCTTCAATAAATTTTTCTATCTCCTTGGCTCAGTAAAATTTTTCTATGTCCGATGTTCAGTAAATTTTTCTATGTTCCGTCATCAATAAATTCTTCTAAGTGTCGTCTTGATTGTTTTCAACTGGTATTGGACTTCGAAAATTTCTTCAATCTTGTATCTCGGATCACACGCGACTAACTCACTAACTTGCAATCCGGATCGCAAGGACCACGCACTACTGTATGGGACTGTATTTTTCCACTAGGTTTTCACCGCCGGCTCTGATCAGACTCGAAGATAGCAAGGTTACACCGATTCGGGCAGAGCTGGGGCGTATAAAAAATAACACTGATTTGAGGAGAACATTTTTCACATTAACTCGTTAGCTTACCTGGCTCAGGGCAATGCCGTATAGAGAGCACAAATGTACTCTTCTAATTTCCATATAAGCTATCTCTCTCTTATTTCTCTATACGGCTATTTTTCCGTAATTTTCCCTAATTTCCCTTTATTTCCCCTGAGCCAGGATAAGTGAAACGCATAACGTGAAATTCTTTATTTACCATAAAACAATACATAATCACACAGTTTACATAGATACTTAATAACACATAAGTTAAAGTTACAAGTATAAGAAAACCATATATTTTTCACCATTATAATCTAATTTTCTCTAAAACCATTTACATTTCTATTTACCTAAATGTTATTTACTTTAGCCACTAATTTTTCCTATGTACAACACTAATTTTCCAAGCGAAATAAGCTACGGTTAAGAAATTATAAAGAAAATAAACTCGTGACTTTAAAACAATTATTTACCACTATTCTAATGAATTTAACACTTATGTACAACACTTATATTCACTATTTTCACTCTTAAGAGTTTATGTACTATTTACTCACAGTTTTTAGAAACGTTTTAAAGCACTGATAAGCGTTCATTGTCTTTAAATTCACTTTAAAACACAGGCGAGGCCGCTGTCCTTAACAGTATGATTTGTATGTTTAACAGGCATGTATAATTTCAAGAAAACATTTAATATATTCGTGACGGACTGACGGACAGACGGTACCGTTATGGATATATCACTGTAGAATATTTTTGATGCAATTATTTTGTACTCATTTTATATTCATGTTGTATGTAAATTTGGTTGGGTAGGTTTTTATAATTTCATGAAGATTTCGCACGTGCATTTGCAAGTTCTTGACTGATTTTTCGTAAGTAAGAAGTTTTACTTGTCTGGTAGGTATGTCCACCACGTCCTGGTGCATATGTCACCGTAAAATTGTAAAAACCGTTAGATTGTAATAAAACTAGTGAAATTGTAAAATGTTGATAGACTTTCGACGCGAATATGATGCCTATAATTTCACACATTATTTTTCGTTACATTATAAATATAGCGGACCATGGAGAGCCGCTTCGCTACGTTGAATGTAAGAGGAGGAATGGATGGTAAGAATGAAAGTGAACGAAGCGAAACGAGTATGTAAGGATCGTAGCAAGTGGCAAAAAGTGGTCTCTGCCTACCCCTTTACGGGAAAAAGGCGTGATTATATGTATGTATGTATGTATTATTTCGTCATATTTTTACAATCTCGTTAGTTATTTTACAATCTAACGGTTTTTACAATTTTACGGTGACACATAAGTTCTATGATATTTATACGACACTAGATGTTGCCCTCGACTTAATGCACGCAAAAGTTATTTCGCAGAAACCGTACATCGCGTTTTCCTCGATAAAAAGTCTATGTCCTTTCCCGTGGTCTACTCTACATCTGTGCCAAATTTCATTAAACTCGGTCCAGTAGTTTCGGAGCCTATTCGACACAACCAAACAAATTTTTCCTCTTTATTACTTACTAGCGACCCGCCCCAGCTTCGCACGGGTACAATACTGATACTAATACTACAGAATGTCTTTAAACCTCTAACAAAACGGGCGAAATCTAGTCAAAACAAACAGAAACAAATTAATATAGGTACCTACTAAAACTCAATGAAATAAGTAGGTGGGTATACTTTTATCGTATGAAATACCATAGATCTAAACTCCCCCCGCACGCGCACCCCCGCCTTGGTGACGCCTACTTCGCAACGGGCCGTGCAGCAGAAATCGTAATATTTTAATTTCGCCATAACTTCAAAACCACACGTCCAATTTCAATCATTCAAAGACCAAATATTATCTACATAAACTGTACTTAGTGATGAAATAATTTATTTTGATAAGGATTAATAGCATGAGTAAAATAAACGCGTTTAAATGTAGTCCAAAAAAAAATCAAGATTTCTAAATAAAAAAATGGTTGTTGTGCCTCACTCGACATAGATAGGTATAGTGTATCGCGGACTTTTTTGTAGATATTTATAAGATCTACAATTAATTAGAACATTTTATGGTTCTATCTTTTATACTTTAGGCAGCGTACGCAAAATAAGTAACTTTTCTGGTTGATTTTTTACACCTTGTGTCCGAAAAACCCAAATATTTTACGGAACCCTATTTTTTTCCAAAATAAAATATAGCCTATGTTACTCGTGGATAATGTAGCTTTCGAATGGTGAAAGAATTTTTGAAATCGGTCCAGTACTTTTTGAGCCTATTCATTACAAACAAACATACAAACAAAGTTTTCCTCTTTATAATATTAGTGTAGACTAGATGTTGCCCGCGACTTCGTGCACGCAAAAGTTAATTTCGTAGAAACCGTACATTTTTCCGCGATAAAAAGTAGCCTATGTCCTTCGCCGTGGTCTACTTTACATCTGTGCCAAATTTCATAAAACTCGGTCCAGTAGTTTCGGAGCCTATTCGATACAAACAAACAAACTTTTCCTCTTTATTACTTAATAATATTAGTATAGATAAAGAGAACAGGATGTGTGAACTGTTAACCCTTTATTAGGATAACAACATTCTTCCATGGAAAAGACCCCATGAGGAATATATTTTAAGCGCTGTCATAAGTTTACAGTGTAAAATATTAAGGCAATTATAGTAAATCAGAGTTTAATCGTCCGTTAAGCACTGAACTGGCATTAGTGTCATAACATTAAGTTAATTAGCTAAATGCAATTTCGTGTGGAAATTAATGTGCAGCGAAGGCCGTTTTCCGTTCTTGTTAATAATAATTTAACTTGCCAATTATTAACCGTTTGCACGTTTATTAAATAATGTAGTGCATCTGCTATTTCCGGGATTAAAATTAACTCTTTTACTAGGCGTTATTAATCTAAGCAAGGTTAGTAATACTAGTACCTAGTAGTCATCGGTGACGGCTGGTTCTCCTTCATAAGGAAGCCCTATCATGTATAATAGGAAGGGATTTGGATGAGGGTCTTCAAAAGGTAGGTAGGTAGGTAAAGGTTTTGTACGTGGTAGAGCCATGCTTCGGCACGAATGGGCCGGCTCGACCGGAGAAATACCACGGGCTCACAGAAAACCGGCGTGAAACAGCGTTTGCGCTGTGTTTCGCCGAGTGAGTGAGTTTACCGGAGGCCCAATCCCTACCCTATTCCCTTCCCTACCCTCCCCTATTACCCTATTCCCTCTTAAAAGGCCGGCAACGCACTTGCAGCTCTTCTGATGCTGCGAGTGTCCATGGGCGACGGAAGTTGCTTTCCATCAGGTGACCCGTTTGCTCGTTTGCCCCCTTATTTCATAAAAAAAAAAAAAAAAAAAGGTAAGTGAAGCCGATAGGAATGGAGTTATAGGAACCCCATGCCACTGCTAGTAGTAGTTACGTAGTAGGTATAGATTACCTAATGCAACACGCTCGGTATTGTTTCATCGGGATTTACCTACAATCTACATGGCTCGATATTCGCCGTGCGTGAAGTCGCTTGACAAATCACCTTGTGATTTTTGAAAGCAAAGTACAAGTAGCCTTAGATCTAGCCGAATTGTCATTTGGGGGTCATTATAGGTATGTTGTAGATATGTTCCGTGTGTTTAATAAGATAATCCATCGTTTTCACAAAAGAACATTGTAGCAAAAAAAAACAATTTTCTCTAGATGGGCGTCAGTCGTCACACTTTTCTGGTGAGGGGCCGTATGGGACAATGTGACGTATCATTGCGGGCTGCACACTTTAACAATGGGGGTGATGTAGCGTACTAGCGTCCTATATGTCATGTTAAGAGCTTAAAAATTAAACCTGTACCCCAAGCAGGAACATTTTGCGTTATCGTTACGTGTACGTAAGCGAGAAATATTGTATGAAATCCATGAAAGCGCCTCTAGCGGACGTAAAAGTAACTAAAATTTGCATACATATTTCACGTTTACATACACGTAACGATACCGCAAAATATTCCTGCTTGGGGTACAGAAGCAACAAATCACGCGCTTCCACAATTTCTGTAGGAGTAATGTGCCTATACATAGGATAGGTAAAGGTAGGTACTAGGTAGGTAGGTACCTTTCTCTCGGCAGTGGCGGTGAGCTGCTGCAGCCGCTGCGTCATGTTGGACAGGCTCTGCTCGAACGCAGAGACCACGTGGGCCTGGAACAAAATGAACGCGTTATTTGCGGGTTAAGTATTGACTGTATCGATATCTGTACAACTGGTTTGAATACTTATTTCAAAAATATCTTTTAAAAAAGGAAGAAATAAATTTGAACGAAGAAAAATATTTCAAGTGATTAAGGTATAATATATATATTTTTTTTAATCGTAGTAATGTTAAGAACTTTTAGAACAGTTTTGTTGGCTAGAACCATATTATATTGTAGAAACTGGATCATAAAACCTGGAATGTGTTGAAAGCCTTCTCTACACAATAACAATTCCTAGAATAACATTGTATCTACGCGTTTTCTCACAGAAATTAAGACATGCTATGAGAATTAGCTTTTTTAGAAGCTTGGTTTTGCATAAAATGTGCTTTTTGGGATCGTAAGCGCTCCACTTGTTCAATGTTATTTATAATACTAGATGTTGCCCGCGACTTTGTTCGAAACCGTACATTTTTCAAATGTAGCCTATGTCCTTTCCCGTGGTCTACCCTACATCTGTGCCAAATTTCATCTAAATCGGTCCAGTGGTTTCGGAGCCTATTCAATGCAAGCAAACAAACTTTTCCTCTTATAGATACATAAGTGTAAGAAGTAGGTATAATAATAAAATTTTCCAAATCTAAAAACTTCCGTCCGGCAATTTTATCACCATCATAAAATGTTTTCTAACTATCCTAGCTAAAAGATTCAGTAACTAAACTGAGTCAATTAGAATAGCAAGGAAGTTAGGATCTTAATTATAGTCTCCTAAATCGGAGGAAGTGCGGATTCTGTCTGACTAAATTCTAATTAGCTTTCCTTTTTAGGATCCTAATTAGGGCCAGAATGTTGATTTTGTTTCCATATACCAGTACCTAATACCCAGCGTTGCCGATTTGTGGGGAATTCCCCAAACTGCGGGGAATTTCAAGTCGATTGGGGATTTATTGGGGATTGGCACTATGTGGGGAAAATGTGGGGATTTTAACATTTTGACATCTTATTCTCATCGGTAAATATTTCATCATTCATAATCGACACGATATCGACCTTTTTTAAAATCATTATGTATGGCATAGGCATGGCACATCTCTAGTTTCAAACTACTAGTAGATTGACATTTGTTTATGATCACGGGATTCCCTTTTTTCCTTTCTTTAACAGATACTGTTGTATCATTTATGGCTGTAAGAGAAGGAATAAAAAACCGGGCGGCAGCGTCAAGTTCTACCCTTCAAACAAAATGCTTTCCACAAAAATATGGAAAAGAATATGAAAGATATCAATATTATTTAAATAATCTATATACATACATACATACATATAATCACGCCTTTTTCCCGTAGGGGTAGGCAGGACCGCCTCTTTCCCGTAGGGGTAGGCAGAGACCACTTTTTTCCACTTGCTACGATCCTTACATATTTCTTTCGCTTCGTCCACTTTCATTCTTACCATCCATTCCTCCTCTTACATTCAACGTAGCCAAGCGTTTCTCCATGGTCCGCTTTTCGCCTCCGCGAGAAACGAGACGTGATGGGTGGCGAACCACATCGCCGCCATTTTGGATAATTAAATTATTTTTGATTATCCATTGCGTTTCCACGGATTGGTGGAGAGGGAAGGAATAGGGAAAGGGAAGGATAGGTGGTGTGGAAAGGAAGATTGGTAAGTTAGAGTGGGAAATAGGGAATGTAGGATAGTACCGACCAGGAGGGCAAAGGATAGGACAGTAATAGCTAGGGAAGCCGGGGTCGCATACCCGTATACTATACCACAACTACCGGACAGGTAAATTGGGAAGAGTATCCCATGACTATATATACCTATATAAAAATGAATCCCCATCACCATTGGTCACGGCATCACGTGTGAACGGCTTGACTTGGGCTTGACCAATTTCCCTAATTCTTTTTTTTTTATTGTGTTTGTTTCAGGAAAAGGTTCTTATGCAAGAAAAACTAAGAAAGTAGCGTGGAACGATAGAATTAAAGAAAACTTATTGATCATATTAACTGTTTGTTTGACTCTTTATTTTTATTAATTACTTATACTAATACGAATTATACTCAGCTGGTAGAATATTGTTTCATTTTTTAAAAAACCTATGTGGGGAATTTGTGGGGAATCAGCGGATTTTTGTCCCCAAATTGGGGAATTCGATCCCGATTTTTGGGGAAATACATAAATTAGCATTGGCAACCCTGCTAATACCATAGCGTATATTAATTATCGAATACCACTTGTGTTAAGTTCAAACTATATGCCAGTACATCTGCCTACCATCTGCTAGATAAGTATGTTAATTGTATAAAAACCGTTAAAATAAAATACTTATGGAACTGTTACTAATTATAATGACTTTCTTTTAAATGCTTAAGAACAGGTAAAAAGAAATTTGAGAACAGCCAATAGGTTGAGCGATTAAAGTTATGCTATAAAATTAAATTCAAATAAAGACATTAGGGATGCTAATAGAATAATAAATAGATATGCCGAAGGTTGAACATAAAATTAAAAGCAATGATACCACCATTGTAAAATACTTTTATATGCAGATATCTATGCTGTAGTAAAAAGAGATGTTTGATTTTGGGCCAGTTCTATGTACACTACATAGGTAAATAGGAAAAAAATATGGGAATATCATAAAAATACGAAAAAAAATATTTGAAGAAGGGTACATGCGTACAAAAATGATAAATTGAAGAGTTTTTTATTGCGAGAACACTATTTTTAGGGCGGCCATGACAGTTGTTTTGACTTGACTTTTGACGCAGTAGACAGTTTTACGAAGAGACGTCGTCTTGAATGTCATACGTCTTTCTTTGTCAAAAGTTATATCATTGACAATATGACATTCTTTAGTTAATTGTGATCCGATCCGCCATATTTTATTTTACTTTGTGTTGCTCTCGTTGACGAAGTTAATTTAAATGTACATGGAAACGAAGTGAAATTAAACAAAATAAAGAATAGGAAACGGTTACTATATTATGTAGCTATATTTACATAATATACTGTACGTAGGGCTGGTCCAGGCGTCATACATTTCTTGAACATCTCTTTTATACAATAGTAAGAATTAAGATGTATAGAGTATGTACCAATATTTGTGTCTTACATAGTCTGTCTCGTACGAACAAAGTACGAAGTTTGACGCGTTGTCCCCATTACACCAATTAAACTATGACACATGATCAGATAACATACAGACAGATAACATTACGTATCACAGTATGGAACTACGGACAATACTATCTACCATCAGAGTAATAAAACACGAAATCTTATATATAGTAACAATGATTAAAAGGACCATCGATCTTAACACAATCTTTACATCAGAGCTTAAACGCGTTTTATATCTTTGGCAAGAGTACTAACTAGGTATCGTATTACATAGTAGGTACATATATTGCATGACTGAAGAGATTATAGCATGGGCGTAGCCAGGGGGGTGGTTTAGGGGGTTTAAACGCCCCCCGAAATGGGCCGGCTGGTATATATAATACAGAGATCAGACCAATATATAGAGGCGTATTTAGAAATTTTGCGCCCGAGGCCAATTAACATATTTTGCCGCCCCATTAACCCTATCTGAAAGATGATTTTTGAAGTTGTTTTAGAAAAATAATCAACAGCCTAAATCAGAACTTTGATACTACACCCCCCCCCCCCCCCGTAGTCGTTTTATTTTCTTGAACCCCCCCCGAAACCAAAACCTGGCTACGCCCGTGGATTATAGGTATAAGGTTGGCCTACATATAAGTTGGGGCAAGGATGGGCATACTTTATTTTTCTTTCTAGATTAAGGGGAACATATTTTTATATGAGATTGGCCATGTTAATGCTTCTTGCGCCAACTGACAATTGGCTATCCGCACACGTGCAATATTATAGACAGAATAAATTTGTCAATACTAGTCAACACATACAAAAAAAACGGCAATATGGCCCGCACACAAAGAATATTATCGTCAATATGAGCGTTATTGCCAATAATATGGTGTGTGTGCGGTAATGCTTCTGCGCCAACTGACAATACGTTATTTTATTTGGAATAATTAGAAATAATTGTGTTGTTTTATAGGTGCATCCTTTGTTGTAACTCTGCAAAACCATATTTACATAGCAAAGTGTCCGGTACAGTGACTCATCCAAGTTATTATATTAAGGCGCTGTGAGTAGTCAACTATGAAGTATTCGAGGGGGTGAAGGAGATGAGTGGGGGACGTGCCGTCCCCCTTACTGCGGGGAGCTTCATGCGATTTACGTCAAAGTGATGTGTCTATAATGTACAAAAGCGTAATTTCGATGAAATCATAATATGCTTCATAGCCTAGCGGTATTTTACCCGCCTAAAGCAAAGCGTAGCGTCTAGGTTCAAATCTCATTACAATTTAATATATTTCAAAATGTCTATTTTCTGTCTAGGTCAATTGGGTACACGACTACATCTAAAATATTAAGTTTCATTAATGTATTCAGAAATTTTATGGCATTACTACGTCGTAAATGTAAAAAAATATAATATTTTATTTATAGTTTAGTCATTAGATACATCTAAAAAGTACAAAAAAAAATTTTTTTTTCTTGCTAAATTAGTAAACAAAACCTACATAATTAGTTTACTTACATCATATACAAAAACTTTTATTATGGTATGTATGAACTTAAACGCACAAATATCGGAGATATTTACAAATATGTTCCTGCGGCCGTATACTTCATACGATTTTACATGGACGTGACGTCATAGCTACGTACGACTTTAGTATGGAGCGTTTTCACGGGACTTGCGAAATTTTGCAAACAAATCGCTGTACCTTTGAAAATATTGACTTTTGATATACGGTTTCTTCTAAGAAGTTACTCATATTTAAGAGTACTATTCATTTATGCAATAAAAAAAATTCATTCGTGTAGCCTATTATAATAAGTCTAATTCCTAATTTTGTGCCAAATTTAGCCATTGCGATTTGAGAAAGTTAAGCTTTTTAGTAAGTAGTTAAAGGGTAAAAAAATCTAAAAAAAAGCTCAATTTGGTCACTGAACTCCTAAACGGCTGGACCGATTTTAATAAAAAAAATTGTGTGTCTTCAGGTTGATTCGAGAATGGTTTAAATTTGCAATTGGACCTGGTAGGTGGCGCTGCTGTCAGTAGTCAGTACGTCAACAAATTTAATTCTAAGGCGGTACGAAGACTACGAAGTTTCCCGGGATAGCTAGTATTATTATAATATGCGGTCGAAGTACTGCGGAATACGCACTACAACATGTAACACATTACACAATACACATTATGACATCACACACATTGACGTTTCTTCCCAGGTCGACATTTCAAAATTTTATATATTTCGCATTTTTCAGCGGTTACAAAATCTAAACTTGCTTTTGCCCGCAACTTCGTTCGCGTAGCACAAAGCTAAATTTTATCGACTGATTTTATACAACACATAAATACACAATAAAATTCAATATCAAATATTCCCATTCTACATAATATACATGAAACTTCGGCTATCTGACAGCAAAAAAAATACAATTTCAAATACCTAGTTTCTGACATTTGTGGTTTAACCAAATAGTCTCTTCGGCTTCATCATATTAATTGTAAATATTGTTTTATTTAATCTATTACTAATATAATACAGAGAGAAGGTTTATTTGTTTGTATGTTTGTTTGTTTGCATTGAATAGGCTCCAAAACTACTGGAATGATTTTGATGAAATTTAGGACAGATATAGAATAGACAACGGGGAAGCACATAGGCATACTTTTTATTGCCGAAAAATGTACGGTTCCATCGAGATTTCCTTTTGCGCTCATGAAGTCGCGGGCAACACCTAGTCTAAATATATAAAAGGCAAACCTGACTGACTCATCTATCAAAGCACAACCGAAACTACTGAACAGATGTTGCTAAAATTTGGCATACAGATAGTTGTAATGACGTAGGCATCCGCTAAGAAAGGATTTTTGAAAATTCGCCCCCTACGGGTGTAACAAAGGGGTTAAAATTTTGTATGGAAACCGAACTTTACGCGGACGAAGTCGCGGGCAAAAGCTAGTAAAAAATAAACGTAGATTACTGAATAAGTACATGTTCCTAATATCTGCTCATGGTGATTAGAATTAGAATTGATTATAATAATTGATATAACTTTACAAACCAACAGAATAATAATATTTAGGTATATATATTATATTTACTTATTCTGTTGTCAATCAATGTTGTCAATTTTGAATCAAATATGTTTTTTCTTTCGTCGTGTAATAAATTATATCAATAATTTCGGTTATTTTACGTCAGTCTGACTGGCAGCTCGGTTTGCATACCGACGTTTGATTTTTGGTGGTAAGTTCAAATCCCGGTAAAATAAATATTATTTTTGTGATTCTTATAATGTCTTTGTTTTTCTTTAATATTTTTTTAATTTATTTTTTATTAATTTTATTGTTGTACTAAAACTACGACCAAAGCTCGGTCTCCCTAGTACCTACTTATAAAGAGTTTTTGTACCTCCATCTTAAAACTTTGGACTAAAAATTTGGACATTCATCGAATACAATCTTTTCATATTTTATATAATATAATCTACACTAATATTAACAACAACTTAAAGTAACTAATAATAAAATAAGTACATAATTAACCATATACTTTTATTACTGCGAAAACAAGCATCGCTCGGAGTTTTATAGTGCGACAAAAAAAAAAGAAAAAAAAATCGTCTGACCGGGATTCGAACCCGAGACCAATTGGTCGCAACAACGCAAAAAGCCAAAGGGCTACCGAGCGCCTTACGTCAGATAGCGAAATTACGCATATCTTATTAGTATTAAACGATGAAAGAAAAACAAATATTTACCCCCAACTTGACCTTTATGCAGACGACATAAAGGTCAAGTCGGGGGTAAAATAAATTTGAACGGACTTTCAACATTAAATTCGAATGATTTTTGAGCAGAAAAAAGGGGAAAAATTTGACATACGTCTCATTAGCAAGAGGCCTAAGCCGGTACTGTCTTATTCCATAGATATGAAAGAGAAGGAATGACAGGTAGCCATTTCGCGATGTTTCATTCGACTCGTCCGAATTATTTATTATTGAAATAAATTAATACTAACAAGTATCTTATTCCTATCGAAAAATCAAAACAACAATTCCCTTCCTTTTATTATGTTTTACGAAACTGCAAATAATTTTCTCATTTCTGTTCACAAATAATACAGTTACAACTCCAAGAATTTCTATTTTAATGGTAACTTTATGATTTGTTTTTTATCGAGAAATTTTTCAGATAACGTGTTTTGAAAATGAAGGTCCCCTAGCAAATATGATCAAAATTAACATATATTTTTTTGCTGCACTAAAATGTATCCATTCGTCTCAAAAAATTTTTGAAAGAAGCGCATTTCTAGGGTAAGAGCGCCTTAACTGGGCGTAGGCGAGTCCCTTTGTTTGTGACCAGGAACGCACTTAGTATATTAACAGGGGGAATGATTCCTATCAATGAAAATTTAAAGGAGGGGGAGAAATGATTAATCGATGTACATTATACAATTATTGCCCATTACAAAATTTATTACCAGCAGTTGCATTTCAGGTGCAGAAGTTCACGAGACAATAATGTTGCCAAAATTAAAAGCCAAAACATCCGACAGTAAACAATTATTAAGGTAATAGTGAATTTAAGCAGAATAAAAAGCAGAAAAAGCAGAATTAAAACATCAAAAGAATTAAAAGGTATAGAATATAAAAGTTGCTTTTCATTGTAATGTAATTTAATATTGCATGCATGTAGGCAAAGACAACACGGGCGCAGAATATTTTGTGTTATGAAAAAATAAAAAATGTATTGTGGTACCGAAAAAACCACAGGTTCTTTGTGTTGTGGTATGATTATGTACAAAGAATAAATATTTACAAGTGTAAATATAGGACCGATGCCAAGGGAGATACAAAATACAATAATAAAGTATTACTATAACTTATAAAACTTGAAAAAGGAAAGAAATTATCAAATGTGATTTAATGATGACTATTGCCATATTGGAAAGAAAGTAGAACTTGAAAAAAAAACTATTAAACTAAAAATTATCGATTCATCTCATTAATTATAACATACTATAAATAGCACGCATTTATAACAGGTGAAATCAATAACAGTATGTGATAGTTACCAGTTTTTGCCTGCAAAAAGTATATTCTTCCTAATAAGTAACTCACCTGTACCATCCTATTATGCATTTAAAGATACCTCACACGTGCCTTTCTGGTCAACTAAATATGGCACACACCTGCTAACCGGACAGTTCTACTAGTTTTTGTTTATTGAATAAACTATTATCAAGTGGTAGTTATTGTTAAAAAACTGGTTAAGTAAGCTGTTTAAGTTCGATTCATTAACGAAGTTGGGTAAAGGAAACCAAATTTTCACCCTCCACAATGTTAACTTCGCGTGTTAGTGTTTGTTAGTTACAGACCCAAGGGTGTTTTGTTTTGTAGAGTCATGGTTAACCTGAACTGTTTTGTTTTATTTCATTAATTTTTGCTCTACACTTTTCATCGGTACTATCCATCAACATAAAATCAATTACTTTCAAACCACGCTTTAATAAACTATTGGCTTCACAAAAAGCCCTTCCGTAATTTAGACTTTTCACACCTTACGTACATTTTGACCGAGGGTCCATCCCCCATAAAACATATCTAATTGCAAATGGCGGACAAGCTGCGCACTCGCAGGTGCCGAGCAATTACACTGAGCTGATGACAATTTGACAGTAATTCCCATAAATATCATTGAAATTGATGACAGGTGTATCAAAGTCATCAAGTCATCGGTCATCACCATGTATTGCAATGTATTTCTTGCAAGACGGTTTGTATGCTTAAGTAGAAAAATAATTGTTGTACTCGAAAAAAATCTTCCATTATACAGGCGGGTTTTCGTTGAGCGCAGCTTTACCTATGTATGGGTAAAGCTGCGCTCAACTTTACTTTGAGTATGACAATATTTTTTTGCCTAAATGTCTTTATATGAGCATAGATATACCCAAAATATCCGTAGTTCATTTTACCAAACCTTATTATACACATGAACTTTTTGATAAAAATAATGTCTGGAAAAGCTTTTAGGTGGTTATAAAATATGGATGCTTTCAAATGAACTTAAACGCACTTACGTAAACTCTATAGTAGTATTACTTAGGTAGAATGCAAAAGCACAGCGATTTAAATAGAAATCCATGTGCTTATTAGAAGTCCATTGCAAGTGAAGACTTGCTCAAAACAGCTAATTAAGCTTGACCATAAAGGTCTGATAAATTGAAGCTGTCCAGAGAAGTTTCACGTGTAGAAGAAAAGGAAATAGGTTAAATACCTGTTAAATACCCTGTAGATAAAGGTAATCCCGTTATTTACATAATTAGAAAAAAGTAATTACGTAAGTAACCTATTACTGGACGTACCTTGGTGCAATGCCCTCTGCCTTTAGTCACGCGACGCATGCTCGTTATTGTTGCATACGTCAGTTTATATTGTTTTATACGTCGACTTAGAATAACGATGGAGTTACGATATACTCGTACAGAGAAATACATACATACATACATACATATAATCACGCCTTTTTCCCGTAGGGGCAGGCAGGACCGCCTCTTTCCCGTAGGGGTAGGCAGAGACCACTTCTTTCCACTTGCTATGATCTTTACATACTTCTTTCGCTTCGTCCACTTTCATTCTTATCATCCATTCCTCCTCTTACATTCAACGTAGCCAAGCGTCCCTCCATGGTCCGCTTTTCGCCTCCGCGAAAAACGAGACGTGATGGGTGGCGAACCACATCGCCGCCATTTTGGATAATTAAATTATTTTTGATTATCCATTGCGTTTCCACGGATGGTGGAGAGGGTAGGAATAGGGAAAGGGAAGGATAGGTGGTGTGGAAAGGAAGATTGGTAAGTTAGAGTAGGAAATAGGGAATGTAGGATATTACCGCCAAGGAGGGCAAGGGATAGGACAGTAATAGCTAGGGAAGCCGGGGTGGCATACCCGTATACTATACCACAACTACCGGACAGGTAAGTTGGGATGAGTATCCCATGACATGTACAGAGAAATAGGACAAATAAATTAAATATGTTTGACTACAACAGTTGATTTTGTTTTATAGTAAATAATACCTATAATGGAGGTTATGTATGAATGCACAGATGCTATCAAGAGTCCAAACGCCAATAACACCAATCGAAAGGTACTTTATTTTATCTGGAGACCTCGAAGTGATTCACCCGTTAAGTGGCAACAATGCGATAAAAAGGGCTGATCCGTACTAAACGTCAGAAAAGGATAATGTAGGTGTAACAGTAAGTAAGCGATAAAACAAGCTTACGAGAAAATCTTGCGGATACGTCTATGTTAGGAAAGTATGTCGTGGTCAGAACCACTACTTCAATATTAAACTTGAACGATCGCGGTAGGGTTGCTTGCTAAAGAGCTTTTTCCTGATGTATACAAGTACATAATTATTTAGAAGCTATATTTTGTGCTGCTGATATAACCAAGTTCATATAATATGTAGAGCGATCGTGATACTGGTTGATTTTTTTTTCATGCACAACAATTTTTTAAACTATAGACACAATACGGTTGATAACCCTGGATCTCATAATTCTATATATGTAGCGGTCAAGCGAATAACCGCTGCAGGATTGCTTTTCAATGGCTCAGTCTTCGTAAAAATCTAAATTTAACATGCCGAATAAAGTCCAATCAATTATTTAATATTATTATTTTGAGCTTCAATATTGCCGTGGGAATATCACAAATACACACCTGGGCCATTCAATAAATTAAGACGTGAACTGACTTTGTGATGCAGGTAGCATCCCTTAATTTTTTCTAATCCTACGTGAGATTTTTTTAAATGTCATTTATTCGATATTTACTACTGATTAGTTTTTATTACACTTAATAATAGAAGACAGACATTAATAACTTTAAGTGTAGAATGAAAAAAAAAAAACTATAATTTCTTCAAATGATACCAATCACCATAAGAAAGAAAACAAGATTTTTAAACGTGGAACAATTTTCTAATCAAAACAGCGTCGAAAGTATTTTTAATGTTAACTAATTGGTAAATTATCAAATTTGTAAATTTCTTCAAAGTTCACGCCACCTGTTAACCGATTTCAACAGCTGTAACAATTATATTTTAATAGCGGAAGTCAATTATCTACTTTAACGAATGTAGTCGTAAATGGCAAGCCTTCACGCACCGTTTAAATTTTTTGCGAAGCCTGTTAATAAGATTCTTGCACACTATAATAATTAGAAACAAAATATAAACAAACAATTAATGAATGTGTATCTTCCGCTTTTGACAAGGAAATTATGTATTATAACTTTATTTATTTGATCGAGAACTCGAGACTAAAAAACCTGTAAACAATCAATGACCGTAACTATGAATAGTACCGTTTTTTTTCCGGGAAAATATAGTATGAGATCTTAGAGATCGATATGTGGGAAACGATAAAGAGACGGAATGCATCTGATCGTTAATTACGATATAATATTGATAAAGAACTCACCTCTTCCAAAATCGGACAGCTTTTATATCTTGACTTCTTAATAGCTAGTTCCCACCAAGGTACCGGAGGTTTCGGCCGAAGAATTGTCTGGCAACCGATTTTCGGATCCTGAGATTCATATAGGGTCCCTAATGCTCTCGAAGGAGAGATATTATCTTCCTGATCTGCCGGAATGCCAGTGATACATTCACAGCACTTATGAGGCCTCTTGATCATAGTCTGAGGCTTGTAATCTACACTGAATGAATGTCTGTAGTTAAGTCGTTTCGAGAACCCATTTGTTTCACTGACGGACCTTTTGAAGCCGTTCCTGAGGTTCTGCAGGGGCATTACGGGTATTTTCTTCACATCATTTTGTAATGTATCATTAAAGTCGCTAGGATCCGTCGACAGAGGCGTGGTGGGCTCGGAATGATAGCCGATCTTGCTTCTATGTAAACTACCGTAAGCTTGCCCTTCGTTTCTTGGCTTGAGATCGATAAATTTCGGTCGTCTCATATTCAATGTTGCATATTTTTGAGGCGATCTGTGGAATCTAGATTTATTTGGTAGTTCCTTTAGTACGTCGTCAGTGTCCGTGGAGGGTATCGTGGAGTTGTCGCTGTAGCTGGATATCGGTCGGTCGTTATCGGTGAGGTAGGAGGAGGATTCGGAGCAATTATCTCGCTCGGTGTTTTTCTTTCTGTAGCTGACGGAGGATCCCGTAGTGTTTGTGTGCACGGAATGTTGCTCCGCGGCGTCCTGGCTCGCGACGTACGCCTCATACGAATTGCGCTCCCCGTTACTCAAGCCTGAGACACTTACTTTTTCATCCCTTCCCAGGTCCGTCTCGTTGGGCAGTTCTAAACTTTTTAACCGTCTCCTAGGCTTAATGTCTATGGAGTCGTAGTGAGATTCCTGATTCTCGATTCTCGGTGGTTTGTTAACTTTGGCATATAGCGATTCGGTAAAGCTAATTCTGGAGGGCTTGTTCACGTAAATACTCTGTGATTCACCGGTTGTATATTGTACGCCACAACTGCTCTCGAGAAAATTATTCTTGAGTGTCCTATTTAGTGTGAAATATTCCGAATGTCTCTGAGGCAGATTCGTGTTGGTCGGTTCGACCAAACTACGTATTTTAATTCGGCTTCTCGGCGCGCGAATTGTAGCGAAACCATCATGAATAGGTGATCCGTAAAAGGGTGCTGATGTAGTTGCAGCCATTTCAACAACTCACTTAGAAGCTTACTAATATTTTAGTGATATCGTCGTATGGAGTCCATACAGTCAATTCTTTTAAACACATCACAAATCTAAAGTAAGACATAAAAATATTTTTTTATCAGCGGAATATGCCACTTGTAATGGAAAGCATTTTTAATTCAAGAATTTAGTATCCCTTATATAATGGCCCTAGCATATAAAGCTCCCTATTTTTAGCTATTGGAGTGTAGATAAGCCCTGATTCATTCTGTGGCACTTGTAAGACCACATTGCCACTGGCCCTATTTTTATGTTTGATAAAAGTTTATGTTCAGATACATTGCCTAATCCAATTTGATGTATTGAAATATAATTTTCATAATCAGCATTTAGAGGTCTATGCTTATCTTGACGTTGATCATTTGATAGTATTTCGAAGTAACTTATTTCTTATAATATTAAACCTAATGATAGTATCATGTGCCAACACTAGTTCTTAATTTTAATCAACATGATACCTAGAATCTAGGCTCTCATTTAATGATAATCATTAGAATGGTTAAAGATGTTAAATTACTATCTCTTTTGCAATTAATAAGGTAAGTAGAACAGAGGCACATCATTATTGATATAGCCAACAGGCATACTTTTATCATGAATATCTCTATAATAATCAATGTACTTACAACATCATTTACTTTCAATTCAATTTTCCCGGTAGCTTTAATATTACCCATTATTTGAGCAACTTTCTAAATCATAAGTATCAGTCAGCATTGTCCATAAAAGGTTAAGAAGTAGGAATTATATAAGCTTTGATATCTGAGGTATTTTCTGATGAGGACTCGTGATTATTAAGATTTATTTTGCTTAACACCATACCTAGTTAAGTGTAGAAATTCGACGATGCGAATTCATATCTAAATTCTATTTTTTGTCATTGTTTTATGAATTATATAACATCGTTTATTTTATTATTGCTTCAGATTCAAGTTATATTCATTTATCCATTCCACGTAGTAATTTACTGAATATTAGTTTAATAATTTTGAATCGTAGTGAAACTAAATTATAATCTGCGCCATAATTTAGAGTATTGCATAGTGAAATGTCTTGAGTTATTCCGTTACTTTGAACGTGAGTAATTTCGTTACTTATGTAATTTTATGCTAATGCGAATTCTGCGGTGCCATAACTTACTGTAAGTTAATTAAATTATATTTTTATTGAAACCATTCTACCAAGGTAAGATCAGTAGAAAAATTCGTTAATAGTAACGTTAGTAGTACGGAAATCAATTTCGATGTCCGTTTTAAAAGTCTAGTGTTTCTACATCTAACAATACCTAGATAAACAATTGATATACCTATATTATGATTATACCTATTAATAATATTATGTATAATATGATTTATATGTGAAACTCTGAGAATTTGTGTTTGGATATGATTCATAGACGATAAATAAACATAAAGCTTGAAAACTACGAACTTTGAATAATTCATTTGTAAGCTCACTTCAATAGATAATTGTAATGCTCAACGAGTGAGGGCATGCATTTTATGGAATATTTATAAACCGACATAATGCCGACACTCAAAAGTGATTTTAAAGAAAGTAAAATAATAATGAATTACCTAAGTAATTACCTTAGGACAATTGGCTAGGTATATTTATTTATTTTAGTTATTTTAACCCTTAATAGTAAGCTGTTACATAAAATTGTTTTATTTGCGTTTGGAACCCTTAGTAGGTACTAAGATTTTACATAAAATTATTATATTTAGTAATAAAGCTATTTATATGTTATTCAATACTGTGTCTAATCCCATTATAAAATGTCGAGGCAAGATTTTTTTGTTCACCAATTATGGTTTATACGGGGCAGCTACTTCCCATATTGAATTACAAAATATTATGTGGGGTCGATCGATAGCATATTATGTTCTATGATCTATATATAGTTGTTATATTGTAAGAAATTATGAAAACAACGTCAATTTTGAATATCGCACATGACTCAACAAAAACGTACGAACATCAAAACAAAAAATGGTTTAGGGGCAGCACCTGTATCCCATGGGTTCTACCATAAAGCGTGAAAGAGACAGTTATATTGTTTGTATACCTCTCCTTCTCCTACGATTCAACGACCTGGGTTGTAATATCGAGCTCATAATTTCTTTCACGGTCATTTCGAAATGTAGTTTACTATAAACAATAAGACCTTTGTCTCCTATAAATTTGATTTAATGGTGAATATGCAAATATTTGATTGTAAGCGATTTAGGACCAACGTACCTTATGCAAAACAGAATCTATTATTAGATAGTATACGGCGAAAACATGTCAATAGTCACGGTTCTTGGGTCACGGATATTTCTGACATGGATACTTGTAAACTAGTACAAGCGCTACTTCGCCAGTTACTCTGAAACTGTATTTTGATATCCCATAATCCCACAAATATACCCAAAGTAAGCTTACTAATATGTGCTAGAAAGTATTCAATTTTTTATTACGTATTCTCCCAATCGAAGTAAGATCTAGAACTAATCGCAAAGATATTTAATTACATACTAGATATTTACCGCGACGTGCGCGCAAAAGTTAACCTCGCGGAAACTGTATATAAATTCCGCGATAAAAAGTAGCATATTATGTCCATCCCCGTGGTGTCGTTTATATCTGTGCCGAATTTCATCAAATTCGGTCGAGCAGTTTCGAGGCCTATTCAACGCTAAATAAACATACAAACATACAAAAAAACAAACATTTCCTCTTTACTATATTAGTATAGATATTTGAAAACTAATGACTCTATCCCTTATATAAAAGTAGGTAGGTGCTTCCCTTGCTTAATTATTATCGTAGTTTAAATAGCTTTAAATCGGTCAGGAAAAAGTGTTGATAGTAATCAGAAAAAGAGCTAAGTGGTGTCGCCGGAGGCGCCATTTCGATGTCATGTAGGGCGGTCATCGGATGTGGCGTCGAGACAATCCGGGTCCCTTAAGAGGAAAAAAGGAAGGCAGGTCACACTCCTTGTTATGTTTCATTGTAGATGCGTTTTTCATGCTATTTGATGATCCAATAATTTACAATGTAAGAACGTGCGCAGAACTCTCTTCTTTATTACATGTAGTTATAGTTAATTAGATATAAAATGTATACCGTGGAAATGAAATAGAGATGGTGATAAAGTTACAAGTCTAAAGTTTACATATTTTTGTTTTACTTAACCTAACCTTAGTACAAGTATTTAAAAAACTTTGTTTTGTTTTTGTGAATCGCAAAATTATTTTTTAAAAATGTATACAAACAAAATTTGGATTTTTTTACTATTCAATAGGTACCTATTTTGTTACACACCTAATCCATTCCCTTTATTTTCGTGACTTTACTGCGTTGTTAAAATAATAATGCATTTCGACACGGACACATTTTATCGATTTAAAAAGGGGAGCGCTCTACAAATTCTCTACAAATCCGCTGTAAACCATAACATGTGGGCCGATTGTTTGACGAAGTAAGTGAATGATCTGTGCATCGAATAGTAAGTGTAGGTCATACCCTTCTCACATAATGAGAGCTGCAGTAACGGTATGTTCATATTTTGATGACTTTTAAATGTTTTTTGATGTAGCTAGCTTCAGAAAGTAATTATTTTTTTAATTAGAATGTTTTATTTATAAATCTAATACACGAAAAAGTTTAAATAGCGCAGCCATTATTGACTATAATCTAAAGATGACGCATTCATGAGTGGTATGGAGGAGTTGCGCACAATTTTTTATAGAAAACCATCTCCAAAATGGAACGTTTGCGACAGAAACATTTTTTTTTTTCAGTTAATTTTAGACTATCAATATTTTAAAAGATTTGCGGACAAACATCAGTGTCAAGCTAAACATATTCGTAAATTTGAAAAAAATAACAATCATATTTATAAATGGAAACTTAAATCGCATCTGCATGTCGGTAAAATGGGAATCTCTATTTTTATAGAGGTATTTTTGTTGCAGATAGACAAATGTCTGAAATTTCATAAATCCCTTCATTTAATTTGTTTTTCTTAGCCTTGGAAATTGGTTAGAATAATAGATAACCAAAGTCTCGCATGCGTCTTTTAATATGAATCTGAAAGAAAGTATTGCAGACAGGATTTTTGAATACTTACTTCCGGACTTTCTGACAGTTTTATTGTAAGAAGGAATATTCAGCAAACATTTAATGATAATAATATACCTACAATTAAATTATTCCGAAATGATGACACTGTAGCTATAAACTAGCAATTGAAATTCTATTATCGACTGTACTTCTATAGGGTAATAGATTATGATAATAAGTACAATATAAAATATAGGAGTGGCTTGAGATCGTCAATGTATGAGAACTCATGCACATAGTAAAGTGAGAAAAGTCTCTATTATGCCCATATTACGACTATTAACGTGGTGTATCTAAAATTTCGTTTGTATAGATTATTATTACTCTCTGTTCTGATGAAACGAAGTATCAGATACAGTTAACCTCATAAAGGTCAGGTTCAAACTTCAAAGAAGTGTATGAACTGTGAAGCTTTTTGTTTCGAAGCAACAATCCTATCTTCGTAGTTAAGACGCCTATCTTCAATCTTGTTAAAGAAAACGTTACCATAAACGATAGTAGTAATAATCTTACAAATATTAAGTTCTAGCTGTCCCGACACACGCTCTATCTTAACAATGACATAGAATAAATAAAGAACTATTACTACACCTACAACCTACACCAACATCTACACCTACACCTACACTTACGTGTAGTGAATAAAGTTCAATTTTGAATCGCTAATTTAAAATGCAACGCGTCGCTCTGTGTGAACTGTCTGGTTTCTCAATAGTTTCTTAGTAGATATTTCGTAGGAGATTTTTATAAAATAATTATCATCATCATTCCATATTGACAGTTAAATAATAATTATTCCCTAGACTTGTCTCTATCATCTAGATACTAATAAAATAAAAGTGGAATGATTTGTGTGTTTGGCTTGAATAGGCTCCGAAACTACTGAGCTAATTACCATAAAATTTGGCACAGATATAGCGTAGACCACGAGGAAGGACATAGGCTACTTTTAATTGCAGCAAAATGTACGGTTTCTTCAGGATTTCCCATTGCACGCACGAAATCGCGGGCAACCTCTAGCCGATAGATAAATGAATGCAAAGTTGACAGATAATAAATTGAACTTGTATGTAGATATATGTTATCACATAGTTTAGTATGCTTGCGAGGCTGGCATGATGTAATTGAGGACCGTTCGAGGTAGCAAAAAGGATTATTAATAATATAAAGTCTACCTAATGACCTCAGCATCGAGAAAAACTCTACGTTCTGGAAAATTCTTAGAATGTGCCATAAATATGGTATGTCATATGTAATAGCTTTAGAATTATAATATTTATATGCGGTGATATTATAATATAAATAAATTGCATTCGAAGATTTTGTTGCGTTTTTATAGTATTGATCTAAATGTCTTTTATAGTAGGTATATTACTAGTAGTAGAGACTATTTCATTGCGGGTCCCAAGACAGATTTAGCATGTACCTCGAGCACCTCAGAGGGTAAATTCTGCTAAATATAATCTGCATTAATACAATTACAATCAAGTCCCGATACGCTAAAACTGTCAAAACGCTATTCACGTAAACGTTAAACCAACATGAAACGCCCTCTGATTGGACGAAACTTCTTAAAATCAGTTCATGCTAACATATCGCTACACTTGCAATACAATCAAAGTAAAATGAAAGTCTACTTTAAATACGAGAATTAAGGTTCTGAGATCATATCAAAGGGTTTTTGTGGTTGGTTACCACTGTCGATCCTGGATACGTAGGACTTGCAGTGGTGGGTTAGTGTAGTTGGTCAATTGCCCGTGTAAAAAAGCGACAAATTTGGTTAAAATTAAAGTTTCAAAATACGATACCTGCAATGCATTTATTTTTATTTGTAACTTGACTTCCTACTAATATTAAAAATGTGAAAGTTTGTGGGGATAGATGTTTGTTCCTCTTTCACGGAAAAACTACTTAATGGATTTCGATGAAATTTGGTATGGGCTCCAGTTAAGGCTCTGGATTAAAACATAGGCTACTTTTTATCCCGAAAAAGTAGTGTTCCTGAGGGATACCATATTTACGCTGGCGGGGCCGCGGGCAACAGCTAGTTAATAATTCATTTAATAATAAATAATTTGTAAGAATTATGACATGATGTACCTATTATTAGATTCGTCGAAAATTGGATTAGAGATATCCGCTTGAATCATATTATAAAACTTATATAATTCTATACCGGATTCATCTCGTAACTTCGCTCATCTTCGTTGAGTTTTTATTTTAATTTATAATTCTATAGTAGCACTAAGTATATATTGAGTATACATTATGTAAGATATTTTATAACTCTGAGGGCCTGTTTCACAATCTTCTAGTAAGTGTCAGATAGCGGAATTCGGAAGTTTTATTTCTGCTAAATTTATATCGAGCGACAGAGACAAATATGCAAATAACACTAACAGTGGAGATTGTGAAACAAGTCCTTACTCTACCAGGGCCTCTAGTCAAGATGCATTCGATAATTTTGACGGCGAACTTCGAAATCAAAAATGTATGGAATTTGATATAATTCATCGTTAAGTGACATGTCGCTTGCGATGCCTTATGTCAAATCCCATACATTTTGTTTTCGAACTTCGCCGTCGTAATTATCGAATGCATCTTGACTAGAGGTCCAGTACTATTTGAGTAATTACGCAGTAATGTAGTTAAAACAGAATATTTTTATTTGGAAGGATTGGGACTGCAAGAGCCCTAATATATTGTGTAGGTATGTATTAGGTAACTATAACTTACATCGGACTTGCTGTTGAAACGTCACTCAAATGTTAACGGCTGCTCAAATTTTAATTAGGCTCTTAAACATAAAATGCGAATCGTGTGTCTAGTGCTATCCCGCCCGACACCAACATAATATTTTGAACACATGTTAAAATTTAAGTGACGTTTTAATAAATACTGTTATATGACGAGGTTGCTTATAACACCCGAACATCATAATATTGTGAGTGAGAATTAAGATTCATCATAATTATGATACTATATTAATTATTATTAGTCTAGATTATGGTATATCTTTTATTTATTAGTATTGACAGAATATGGGTTATTTAAAACAGGTTTATCGCTGGATTGAGTTTCAGTGAGTCGAAGTGGAGCAATTTTGAAGCCAAGAGGCGCATCTGCTTCACACATGGTCATAAGCTACGGTAACCATAGTCATGTTATGCAAATTAGGACTTTCAGAAACTCGAAATGAAAAGTGATAGGGAGAGTAACTGTCAAGACGTATTTCTATTTTAGATTACAAGCCCGTATGTATTAAGAAAAGTATAAAGTAATACGTAGTATTTTTTCATCACTATTTTATTTACAAACTAAGGGTAGAGATATACGCACCGGAATCCGGAAGGCCGTAGAGAATTCTGATCATTGGAAATAGAAATCTATGCTAATGCAATAGAGTTGGAAATCGAACACATGAGTGTCGAGTTAAACGTCAATGTCATATATGACAGCTCGACACCTGACAATTCAATTTTCAACTCTATTCTATTAGCGCCGAGTTCTATTTTCAATGCTCATAATTCTCTACGGCTTTCCGGATTCCGGTGCATATAGTCCCAACCTAAGGAATAAACTAACGTGCATGTATCGCAAATTTATACCTAAGCAGAAGAACAGTTATTTCAAAATTATTAAGACATGCAAGGAAAAATAATTTTCATTATGTTAATTCAGAAACGCTGAATCATGACGTCAATGGATAATTACCAACTTAGTTGAATGTTATGCATGTTAATATTTTATTTGCATAGACCAATCACAATATATCTACTGTCTGTCTGTTTGTTCCGGCTAATCTCCGAAACGACTGGACCGATTTTCACGGGACTTTCACTGGCAGATAGCTGATGTTATAAGGTCTAACATAGGCTACTTTTATTTTAGGGTTCCGTTTAAAAAATAGGGTTCCGTTTCCGTTCTATGCAAACGAAGTTGCGGGTATCAGCTAGTTATGACATAATAATTAATTACTTAATACTACACAATCATAGGATTAGGTACCTACCTATAGTTTTCCAATATATTTTTTGATAAAAATGATAAAACGAGGTTAGTGAAGAAATATTCAATTGTTACACGACGAGTAATATTATTCCGAGAATAATTACTCTGGTATTGAGTAACACGAGACGTGTGGTATCTCTACTACTGACATTCGAGATCGGCCCGCGTCATCTGTTTAAATTTCATAAAACGCGGTCAAGGAGCAAATGGCACCTCTATGAAAATTACAGTTAATAAATTACCAGTATGTACCTACTAGGCACTGAGATTTTTTATTAAACTCCAGGTAACATTGGAGATTTTACCTAGTTACCTTTAAACGATCCAATTGCTGGCGTAGTAAATTTTCGCATACAGATTTTCGAGTTTTTAAACCTAGTTCTCACAAATCTCGTTTACAACTCTTTTCTTTTTTTGACAAGCTTAATAACTGAAGATCATTTAAATAAACAGAAAACATTGTACAACTGCTATAAACTTGTGTTGTACTTGTATGGGTAGTTTTAACAAGAATTTTGTACTGAATTGTATTATATACTGAAATTGCTCTGTATTTTTTTTAAATACAAGTAGGTACAGCGTGGCAAAAAAGAGCATGACGCGATGACAGCAGGTACTACAATATTTTCGAACTAGCTGTTGCCCGCGGCTCCGCCCGCGTATATACAGTATCCCTCGGGAACACTGTATTTTTTCGGGATAAAAAGTATCCTATGTTTTAATCCAGAGCCTAAACTATTATAATTTTCATAAAAATCCGTTCGGAAGTTTTTGCGTGAAAGAGTAATAAACATCCATCCATCCATCCATACAATATCCTCACAAACTTCCAAATTTATAATATTAGTAGGACGTATCAACTTTTAAACGTTAACGATTGTAATGATATAATTTAAATATATTAAAATATAATAAATATAATCCCCAATCTAATAAAGATAAAAGATAATACAGTCGAAAATGTTTAAGTTCCTGCTATCACCGCATCATACTTTTTTTGTCAAGCTGTAAAACTTGAGTGACGCCGCAGATGTTAGCATAGAAAATGGAAAGAATTTCGACATGCGTGTTTTAGCACGTATTCATTATCATACAACATCGACACTTACCTAGTAGAAAGCTATAGAGGTCAAATAACGTAAAAACTTCACAAACATGAAACAATGATTTGAATATGTTTGTGGAACATATTTCATTTACTATTGGTACCTTACATGTATTGCAATATTCGAGTGGAACTATTCTTCAACAAATAGAAGAAATCCAAGCCTTCAAATTGGACTTGAACGTTAAAGTACCACGATTTAACGACCATTTTGTATTTAAAAATAAAAACAACTGATTTTAAACTACCGAACTGACAAATAGAAATAAAGGATTAATGATGTCACCGATGTAGAGTCTACAAATACAGATAGGTAGAGTCAGATAATTAGTCAGTAGAAAAGGTACGTTGAATTGAAAATAAGTTTACCACTTAAGATGTTTTGAAATCGAGTATTACATTTTTAATTATTATTTTATATTCTGTTGATCGTACAACTAGGTACCTGTGTCGAAGGCTATTCTTCTTCATAGGGCAGATCTAGCGTATTACGAGAGATAGGCGGAGATTTGGATGAGGGACTTCAAAAGTTAAGCGGTAAGTGAAACCGATAGGAATGCGTTAAAAGAACTCCAGGCCACTGGTATTTATAATATTATGTACTGAAACATGTTCCCTTATTTGTGAACAAACAAGCCCACAACAGTAAAACAAGTGTGGGTCTATAGACTATGAGGGCGATGTAAGGGCAGAACCGTGACCCCTAATACGAGCTATTCAAGTATCAATTAATATTCATTTATAGTACGTTCTCAGTTGAAGACGTGTAGTGTTATGGTTGTTGAATGTTTATAAAATAGACTAAATTGATCAACGAAACGGTAATTATTTCGCAAAGAAGACCGTCCATTTAGCGCAAAAAACTCTGACTCTCGTAATTAACTTACACTTAAATCGTCTTGATACCATAAACAAATTTTTAGTTTGGGCCAATCAAAACGGGATTGACGTTAGTTTGACGTTTATGAGAATACCATTTTGCACTTTTAACATATCGGGACTGGATCGAAACTGTATTTTTGCAGTATATGCTTAATTAGCAGAATTTACCTTTTTGTTTTTTCAGATGTCAAAGTTACAATAAAAAATGTTACATATTAATTATTGTAGACTAACAAGACATAATCTAACCAAGAGCATGTCACATGTCAATTAACTATACTAATAATTCAGTAAATTTGTACTGTAAATTGACCCTAGTAGGAAAGTTTTGGGGTAGTTCTGATTTTTTCATTCCATATGTGTTTTGGGGTGCTAAATCCGAATCTGAGGTTTGCGGACAAAATTTCGTGATGCAACATTAAAAAAAACAGAAAAAAACCGGGTTTATTTTGCTTTTTTCCGGTTTTTTGCTCAAAACTCGAAAACTATTAACTTTTGGTAAATGGTCTGTTTACAGAAATTAAAGTACTTGAAATTCTCTACAAATAGCAGTATTTAGTTTTTTTTTCAGACGAATCGTTCGGTTTCTAGTGCGAGTTGAAAATTGTAAATTTTTAGCAGTTTATGCAGTTTATTTAAGTTTTATTTTGTTACGAGTTCTACCTTTTTTTGATACCTACTGAATTTGCATAATTTTTGCCTTTTTTCTTTTTAAGTACTTGTGTGGAAAACCAGGTGACATTTATCAAATGACAGCATCCATAAAAATTAAATATTGAAATGTAAAAAGTGGGTTTTGCATAAACTGCTAAAAATTTACAATTTTCAACTCGCACTAGAAACCGAATAATTCGTCTGAAAAAAAAAAACTAAATACTGCTATTTGTAGAGAATTGCGTGCTACGTGGTAGAGCCATGCTTCGGCACGAATGGGCCGGCTCGACCGGAGAAATACCACGGGCTCACCGAAAACCGGCGTGAAACAGCGTTTGCGCTGTGTTTCGCCGAGTGAGTGAGTTTACCGGAGGCCCAATCCCCTACCCTATTCCCTTCCCTACCCTCCCCTATTACCCTATTCCCTCTTAAAAGGCCGGCAACGCACTTGCAGCTCTTCTGATGCTGCGAGTGTCCATGGGCGACGGAAGTTGCTTTCCATCAGGTGACCCGTTTGCTCGTTTGCCCCCTTATTTCATAAAAAAAAAAAAAAAAAAAAAAAAATTGCAAGTACCTTAATTTCTGTAAACAGACCATTTACCAAAAGTTAATAGTTTTCGAGTTTTAAGCAAAAAACCGGAAAAAAGCAAAAAAAACGGGTTTTTTCTGGTTTTTTAAATGTTGCGTCACGAAATTTTGTCCGCAAACCTAAGATTCGGATTTAGCACCCCAAAACACATATGGAATGAAAAAAATCAGAACTACCCCAAAACTTTCCTAGCAAAAATACAATTTAACTGAACTATAAGTTTCATCCGTTTATATTCATAATCACAGAAGCTAGAGGCGCGGACAGACATACAGACAGACAGACAGACGGACGGACAGAGCGAAACTATAAGGGTTCCTTGAGTATTACAGAACCCTAAAATGGCCCTGAAAAAGTGTTAAAAATCAGAGGTAGTATCGCTGTGGCTCAGTGGTTGAGCTAGTTGGTGCCCAAGTCGGGTGTCGCGGGTTCGAATCCCGCCGAAGGAATAAAAACATTTTCTGTGTTCCTGGGTCATGGATGTGTATTAAATATATGTATAATATAAAATTATAAGTATTAATTAATATACTTCCTTTTGTCTGGTCCCTGTAGCACAAGTTCTTCGAGTAATTAGCACGGGGCCAGATTGATGTGGTTTGAAGCGTCCATAGACATTATTATTATTATACTAGCTGACCCGGCAAACGTTGTTTTACCTTATAAATTAGGTATGAAAAATAGATGTTGGCCGATTCTCAGACCTACTCAATATGCTCACAAAATTTCATGAGAATCGGTCAAGCCGTTTCGGAGGAGTACGGGAACGAACATTGTGACACGAGAATTTTATATATAAGATCTACCTATATAGTACCCACTATAAGCACAAGTGTTACAGGATGTGTGCAGCAAGTGCACAGCGGCACAGGTGCATTCTAACCCCTCTCTCATAGACGGATATCCGATACTCTCACTTCGAGAACTTCCGAACTGCATTAGGATATTGTCAAGTTGTTCTAATCTCATTGAAACCAAAAAGAAATACTGTAGTTAAAAAAAAAACACAAAACGCACGAAGAGTTGTGTAAAAAAAACCGGCCAAGTGCGAATCAAACTCGCGCACATAGAGTTCTATACTCACTACTCCTTATTATTTCGTCTTTTTTGTACGAAATTTTCCAAGTACCTAAGTGCATTTTACAAGTCTCTATAACTTCTGAACTAATAAAGCTGTTATAGTTTTACTTCAGAGTTCATCACATGGACTACCATCATGATCAGATTTTTTTGAGCCGGCCGTTTAGCTTTTAGAGGTGGGGGGACAACAAAAATGCGCTTATAAGTTGAATTTCTCGCAAACGGATACCTAAATCAAAAAATAGTCTTAGCAATATCTCAATGTTTTAAAATACCTATTAATGATACCCAACATCCCACACTATAGGGTGGACGCGAGAAAAAAGTGGGGAAAGGTAGGTACCCTAAAAATATTTTCGTGATTGAATTATAGCACTTTGTCGGCGTGGTAAATACACATATCTATGCAAAGTTTAATATTTCTAGCACTGTTTGGACGGTAAGCCGAAGACGGATGGACAGACCTGACGAAACTTCAAGGGTTCCGAGACGAGAACTACGGGACCCTAGAAGCTATAAATGTAGTACTCGTACAGCAAACACTAGGTATATCCTATTACATGTATGATAACAACAATGATCCAAGTAAGCTAAGCTAGCAAACAATTACTCAGCGTAAGTCTACTCCCTACTTATCTTACTTATCGTAAGTGGATGAGCTACTTGGCACTTCCCGAGATATCTAAAGCTTCCTTCCTGTCTTAAAACAGTTGGAACATAAAAGGATTTTCTGGGAAACCTAATTATGGAACTCGTGGTTTAGATATACATTACTTACTTTTAAACTTTAACATCTCAAGAAAGAAAAAAAGGTTTTTAGTCTTAGGTTGTCGTTAAATAATATTATATACCTACTAGAGATCGACTTGTGGTCTAAATTTGCTTGTTCATTGTGTGTGCCAAATTTCACGATGATCGGTTAGGTAGTTTTTACACGAATATTTTTTTATAGAGTTTGGCATTTCGTATAAAGTTTGAACTTCATACCTAAGGGTTTTTTTGCCCTTATTTATACAATAAAATATGTAAATGTTGTCTATGGAATGTGAAATAAAGGTGTCAAATCAACACTTATCTACTGTTAATATATATAAGCGCATGGTAGTGTGAATGAGGTATGAGTAACTTTATTTTTACTAGTATTTTATGTTTCTTAGCATTGTTTAAAAAATAGCTTTCGGCACACATTCTCGTAAAACTGTACACAAAGTTTTTACTTCACGTATTAATATATTTGATGATAATAATAATATGGATTTATTTTTTAACTGTCATATATTTTAAAATCATCTTCGCAAGGTCAGGTTACGTAAACGAACAGGTTTTAAATCCTATACAATTTTATCTTATTGTGTGAAGTTCCGCTTGGATATATGTATTTTTCTCATATTATTATTAAAATAATGTCAGTTAAAATAATAATAATCAACTTAAGTACATTTCAGTTAAAATATTATTTTCATTATTTTTTGTTATATTACACGCACCAAAACGAATTCATGACTAAAGAATATTAATGTATAATATTAACGAATTAAATATTATCTTAGGAATGTCGTGGATTTTTATTAATATAATATATAAAGCTACCATAGCTAAAATTAACTAAATACCTAGCTTTATCATCAATTTTAACTCTATCATCTCAATTCTGAACTCTACATATTTTTTACATATTTCCAAAACGGCAGAAATTTTATTTTAGCTGTTAACTTCACATTTTTAGGGTTTTACCCAATGGGTAAAAACCCTAATACTGAGACTTCGCTGTCTGTCCGTCTGTCACCAGGCTGTATATCCTTAACCGTGATAGCTAGATAGTTAAAATTTTCACAGATGATATATTTGTGTGTATAGTGCTCCCATACAAGAAACTTTATTTTTTGCCGTTTTGTACGGAACCGTTAGTGCGCGAGTTCGACTCGAACTTGGCCGGTTTGTTACATGTCAATGTTCTTAATAAAATCATTAACAAATACCGTTGACAAATACGATAATCGTGATAAGAGGGACGGGCTGGTTTTTGCCTTGTTTTTCGACCAGCCCGTCAAACTGGTCGGACCATTGTGTAACTAATTCGTGGTCTATCAATTATTATTACAAAATTCACGTTACGCCGGAATTTTATCGAATCGATAAGTTCGAACGTTTGATAAGAATTTTAAATCTAAGTATATTATTATCTTTGATCTATTGAGTGTAGTTATAATTTGGTGCATAATCTTCTGCATAAATAAAACTCGTAATTATTATTAAACAAAAACTAGCCTTATATCTTATCCTATCTTAGGTATTCTGTGCGTGTGTGTGTTTCTACTTAATTGAAATTCTAAACGGCTTGACGATTTTGATTATTTTTAACCCCCGACGCAAAAAGAGGGGTGTTATAAGTTTGACGTGTCTGTCTGTCTGTGTGTCTGTCTGTGGCACCATAGCTCCCGAACGGATGAAGCGATTTCAATTTAGTTTCTTTTGTATTAAAGGTGACTTACATGCGAGTGTTCTTAGACATGTTTGATGAAAATCGGTTGAGCCGTTTAAAAGTTGTGGGGGGTGAAAGCGGGGAAGAATAACCGAATGTGCAAATATACTCGAGTGGGGTCTCAAATGAAAGCGCACTGAAAGAGAATTGATGACTTAATCGAGAGTGTTCGTAGCTTCGTTTGATGAGAAAATTGGTGGTGGGAAGATCGGCCGTTTGAAGATGATCAGCTCTTTTCTAGTTGATGAGGGGATCTGACTAACTTTCCAATGTCCGATCGATTCGAAATTTGGTACCGTGTTACTTCAACGATATTCAAAGAACATGGTAAGGTAACCATGACCTGATCAGCCGTTTGAAGATGATCAGCTCTTTTCTAGTTGATGAGGGGATCTGACTAACTTTCTTATGTCCGATCGATTCGAAATTTGGTACCGTGTTACTTCAACGATATTTAAAGAACATGGTAAGGTAACCATGACCTTATTAGCCGTTTGAAGGTCATCTTTTCTTTATTAATTGATGAGGGGATCTGACTATCGTCCACATGTCCTATCGATTCGAAATTTGGTACCATGTTACTTCAATGATGTTGAAAGTATGTATATGGTAAGGTAACCATTATTTATACCTACTTTAAAAAGGATAAAATAAAAGTAAAATTAAAAATTTTAAAAACCCCCGACACAAAAAATAAACTCTAAAAAATAATAAATAATATTTTAAACCTATTATAATTATACTAGCTTTTCCCCGCGACTTCGTCCGCGTGGAATAGTTACTTTGGGATATCGCTAAAATTTACCCGCGACTTCATTTACGTAGAAGAAGCGCTTCCACCTCACGACTGCTCGCCCGCGCCGCGCGCCGTACTATAGCGTGCATGATTATTTTATTTCTGCGATATCTTCTAAAATACTCATTGAAATCAAATGATGTAAACGGCAAATTTCTTCTACATTAAATGCTTGTAATGAATAACGTATTTACTTGGATAAGGATTAATATAATCTTTATGAAAACACCTTCACAAATAATGCTTACTTTTAGAACAAATTTGGTAAGTATAAAAAGGTTATAGTGAGCCAACCTTAAAAGATAGACATATACTGTCGCGGACTTTTTTTTAGAACTTTTAAAGGGGAACAATTCTGCCATACATCATTTTAGCGAAACTTTAACCGTTTCCGCAGCGTACGTAGCGAAAGCTCTCAAAAGGAAAAAAAGACCCCCGATTTTGTAACATTCTTGATTGGTGCTCCGCTCGTATTGAGTTTAGCATGATGCTATATAGCCTAAAGCCTTCCTCGATAAGTGGACTATCCAACACAAAAATAATTTTTCAATTCGTACCAGTAGTTCCTGAGATTAGCGCGTTCAAACAAACAAACAAACAAACAAACTCTTCAGCTTTATAATATTAGTATAGATTATCACATATAATATTATGTAAGTTGAAATATTTTAATTTTCCAATCGTCGTCTCGTCGGGGGACCGCTACGTGATAAAAACAGGTGTAGTCGCAGAATTTACTCCGAAAAAAATTCGCTCATACCTAAATGTAATTCGTAATAATTAATTAGCTGTTGTTGTAAAAATCGTTTATAAACTTTAGCGGTCCCCCGACGAGGCGACGATTGGAAAATTAAAATATTTCAACTTACATAATATTATATGTGATAATATAATTATAATAGGTTTAAAATATTATTTATTATTTTTTAGAGTTTATTTTTTGTGTCGGGGGTTTTTAAAATTTTTATTGTGTGTGTGTGTGTGTGTGTGTGTGTGTGTGTGTGTGTGTGTGTGTGTGTGTGTGTGTGTGTGTGTGTGTGTGTGTGTGTGAAAGCGGATTTGAGATTGATTTACGTTTACAATTTGGATTATGTTTTGTTAATTATTTTTATAAGTAAATATTTACATGTAAAAATGTTTAACACCCAAGGAACAGGGTACATCTAATTACTTAAAATATTGTTAATTTTACTTTTTGATTACAGCAATCTTGTTTAATAAAACAAAAATATTTTAATGTAGAAGACAAGAATTCATTATAATTAATTTAATTAGGAAAAGTCGTGATATATTGCTTTTAAAATAAAATATATAATTAAGCACACGCAAGAGAAATTTTACAGCCGAAGAAGTTAGAAAGTTGACTTTAATTATAAAACCTCTAAAACCTTATTTCTTCTTTATGTAATTTCTGATTTAAAGTAATTACTTGGTAAAAACTTGCTTGCAATATTTTGGAAATAAATGACTTTAACCAGTTTTTTAAAGTTATAATATGTATAACGCGGAATAAGTTATAGGTAAAATAACAAAAACAGATACGTTAAATGAATTATTATTATTAACATAAAACGGTTACTTCGAACATTTTTTCATTTCCGTTGCAATAATGGGGATATTTTAGGGACAAATCCGCCATTTGCTAACCAAATGGCGCGTTATTCGTTATTAAAAGACTACTAGGTAATATTTTATACTAAGTAACTATAAACTGTAAAAATAATAGCTCCCCACACCAACTTCGGTGACGGTGACCGGTTTCATTGAAAGCATACCAGCTACACAGGAGTTAATTTATAATGCCAAGTGTGTGCGCAATACACAAAAGAACTCTTTTTTTTCTTCATTACTCTCGTAACCCAGTGGGACGGATGACCAACACGACTGAGGGATCAGGCGCAGGTCCGACTTTTTACATGCCCATCCAACGCATATATCATCTTTCTTCTCAGACAACAGGTGATCGGCCTGCATTGTCCTAACCAGACTCGAAAACTACATTTTTTGTTGTTCCAGCGCAGGGGTCGAGCCTACGACCTTTGGAGTCGAGAGCTATGCTCGAAGCCATTGGACCACGGAGCCGTCCAATTTATACATAATATTATGTATTATTTTGCCCAACCAAATTGCGAAACATATATGTGATTATTGTCAATTCAAAGTAGGTACCTACTGGAAAAATTAACAAACCTAATATAAAAAGACCACAAAGTTTCCTTACGGTATGTGGTACATAACAAGTACAAAGATATGTCAGGATTTGACAAAGTAAGCACCATGTTGTTTTCACAGCATGTGCTACACATGAAAATGTTTTAATTATTTTATTTTACGAGTTCGTTGTCTTTGTTCTAAACAGTCCAAAAACAGAATTCGTTTGTTCCTCGTTAACACGTGAAAGTGAATGAAACATGTTTTAAACTATTGTTAGGTGTAACGAGTTTAGGTAAATAAAAATGTATTTATAGACAAGATTTTTTTTTTTTTGTTTTTGTGATACAATTAGGAACTCTTTTTAGACAAAGTCACTGTTCCTTTCAATTGCTTTAATTAATTATAAATAGGAACTGCAGATCGCAATAAAATAAAGAAGCTACTGATTGTCTAATAAGTCTTAACGACTTTTTAACAGTTTATCTGTAATAGTTTTTAAAGGCTTTATAAGTGACGGAAATACTCACCAAAAAACTTTAGTTTCGTATTTCCGTCACTTATTGGCAATAAGAATGTTTTATGGTGGTCCAATATTTTTTTTTTATTACAATATACAGGAAGAACCTATAGAGGTCTACAATTTAAGTGATTTAATTTCGAAATGTAGAATTTAAAGGCAAACAAAACAATAACTTCTAAAGAAAGCTCTTGAAGAAAAGATAAGAATTCATTACACAGCAGTGATGTAGATGGCGCCAGTCTATATGCTTAAAAACTCAATATAGACTAGCGCCATCTACACCGTTATAATACAATTCAAATTCACTAGGCTATTTAGCTTATTGAACGAATAAATAAAGCCGGGGCGCTTCTTGGGCCGTCTTCTGAATTGACCTCAATTGAGTGTGGAGGCGCTTGCCTCATTGAACACTATAACTGCTATGGTCTTCCTGCAATTTAAATATAGAACTGCAGGGCGTTTATTATCATCAGGTATAAGTATTCCAGTTTTATATTGTATCCAGTAAATGATATCCCACAAAAACATTAATTGAAAAATAGCCAAGTCTTTCCTTAATTTTAATGAAAAATTATGTTTATGGTATGGATCTGTATCCATATATCCCGGCAAAATAAAAAGTTTTCTAAGAGCATTTCTGTGAGACTTGAGAAAAATGTAATTATGTTTAGAATTTTGATACATTTATATCCGGCAAAATGACATTTTTCTAAAAGATTTTCTGTGAGACTGAAAGAAAATGTACATAATAAGGTAAGTATGCATTTTAGAGTCGCGGGAAACACCTACTACCTCTTAGTAATTGTTAATATAAAATTACTCAAACAATACTGTAATGTGATCTTGTCAACTTATCAACTTTCTTACATAAGATCAGGAAACGTGGATCTTAGTTTGATCTTAGTTCGTATCAAAGTGACGCTTATTTTAAGCTCGCGGGATCAGGTCAAGTGGAGTGACTTATTTTTAGTAAAAAATGCGAGTTTAAGGCCGGAATTCTTGGTCGTTGCTTAAGAAAAGACTTAAGAATTTTCGAATAAGTCCGCCTTATTTGTATGAAATAGTACTTAAGACAATGCTTAAGTTACGACTGTGAATCGAAATGTCACCTTAAGCATGTCTATAAGGCGAACTTAGAAATTAGAATCGACCAAGAATACCGCCCTAAGTGAAAAGTAAGAACCCTAAAATTAACATTATAATTTAAGGCACATTCAACATAAAAAAAATGTTTTCACTTAATTTATTGACACGTCAAAGTTAGTTATTTCTAAATGGCATGTCAAAAATTAGATTGTTTATTTTAAAACATATGTCGCTCATTTCTAATTTCAATACAATAGTTTGTGCTGTTTGAAGGTCGTTGTTACGACTGACTTGATGTTATGTGGTGAAGGAGTGTCCTATTGTAACTGATAACTAACATGTGCTCACAGATATCAATATCTTTAGTACGTAAGTGTAAGATAAGATTATTATTAATAATAATAATATACATATTGTCACGTATTTAGTATTTATTAGTAGAACCTCGAAGCTCCGGCGCTCCTAGGTTTGACTAGTCAATGGTCAGACCATTGACTAGTCCTTAGTCCTTGACGTTATAGGTATACCAGCAAAATGACTTTTAGTCAAATCCTAAATAATTTTAGTTTACGGCTCTGATTCGAGTCCGCCAGTCTTTAGAGATCGATTAGGAAAAGCCCGAAACAGATAAATTTTACTTTCGACGTTTGGCTGAAAAGGTAGGAACTTCTAGGTTGACTAAAAAAACTTTAGTTAAAGGCCGAAATTAAAGTTTATACCTAGGGTAACTAAGTAATTCCAGGAAGAGATTGCATATCAACCGTTGACTGCATAACATTGAAACTAAAATATTAATTGAATAATTATTCACATTTTAAATATTTCATAGATGGCAATATACATACATACTTAATAAAACTTTGTGAGTTATTTTGTAGATAAATGTAACAGCATAGATATATACCGGAATGCATTTTGAAGGGAGATGGTAGTCATTCTAACATGTTGTGTCTATAACAAATTGTACCAACCCCACATATTTTCGTCGAGAATGTAAATACATACTCGTAGTTCGTCTGTTTGTTCGCCAGTAGAATTTCCAAAAAGCACAGTTACAACTTACAAGCACCAAATCTCAAACACGGACCCTGTTGTATTGACATTTGACATAAGGAAGAGAAACTTTATTTGTAGGTACTTTTTACAAACGAAAATATTGATTTCTGCATAATCTCATAGGGACCTGTCGACATACATTATTTGCATACTTATACTATACGTGAATTGCTAGTTTGTGTGTTTCATATTCATTACGATTATCTTGATAATTTTTTTGCCTTCATTAGTTCCACCATTGTGGCACAAGTTACGCAACGGTAGCGAGACCATAAATTTATTTTTTTATGGATTTCGTCATAAATTATTCATAAAAAATTTAAAGCTAGATTGGTATTATGATGAAATTGAATCTAAAATTATACCTATTGTAACATTTGAGTATTCCTTGTCTTCATTTGGGTTTTATATTTTTAGGATTACGTAGTCACTAAAATGATGCTTTTTCCGTCCATCTGTCCGACCTCACTTGCTAACTTCGGTAATTATGAAAATTAATACACAAATTTCTGAATGGTTATGGAATGAGATTAAATATAGACTTTATTTTCAATCATCATAAAGTACAATAGGTGCCACCTCATGTATGTGAAGTGAAGATATATTTAATTTCATTTTATCCCATCGTGTAGGGTTAGGCATTTCTAAACTACCAAGAGTTAGAAACTCGTAACTTTCTGTACGTGTCTAAGCTAAATCTGTACGTGTATAAGCAACATTACTGATTTTAGCTCAAACATGTGCTGAAATGATTTTGGTAAAGTTATTTAATTATTATCGGCCTATGTTTTTTATTTATTTTAAGTAAGCAATACAAAATTATTCTAAAATGCATCACTATTATTTTGTAATGCAGGTGACTCAGATATAATAAATAAGGTATCATTTTGGAAATAAGTACTAGTAACCTTTATCGGAAACAGGACAAGTAAATAATAACAAGTAGGTACAAGCGATAAATATTTACAGTTCAAACGAAATATTCCACAGTAGTCGAAACATAACCGAGTAGAATATTATGTCTCACATAATATATATTTTTCAAAGTCCAGAAAAAAATTAACTAGAATTAAATAGACAATATTGTGGTACTGTTAAAAATGTTGACATTCCCACAAAGGATAGTATTTGTGGTCACCGTCGTATATAGGACGGTTGGCTGCCGCCATCTGTAGCCTACAGTTATAACCGCAAATAAAGTATTATATTGTCTCCAGTGAGTTATTATGTTCGATGTATTGAAAGGTTATTTTGAATTGATCCTTGTTTATGATGTCTTTTACGGTTTTAAGAAATGCATTGGTATTTTCATTTCAATTTTAAACAAAAATTAATGTCATGGGTTTTTTCATTCCTTATAATAAACTCATGTTTGCGTGGCATTGTTTAGGTAAAATAGATTAATAGAGAGACTTAAGCTCATCAAGTCTAGTTGGAATTAAACTTGTTGAAATGTAGCAAATCCAATAAATCCAAAATATCTGATGTTTGTAAGTTCTTGTAAGTATTGATAGGAATTATCAGGTTCTATGAATACATTACAAAGCTCATTAGAATATTATTTCTCTTGTCTCATACTGCAGACATGTAGGAAACCACTACAAGATCGTTTATGTCCGTATTAACGGTCTGTAAGGATATTCCTACTAGAATAGGATGTGTTATCTGAGATGGCTTATTCTATTTTAGTACACCTATCCTATTATAGTCCTATAAAGTGGCCTAGGCGTGTTATAAGTTAGACATGTCTGTCTGCAGGTGTATTCGGAGGCATAAGAATACTTTTCATACCCCTAAGTGGAAAGGGTGTTCCAACCCTAGTTTTTTTAACTATCTTATGATTTGGCACATAAAATACATATAACCCTCAATTTTCATTCTTCTAACACCAACCCCCATTGTTTTATAGCCATATTAGTACTATAATAACATTCTACCGTAAGTAGTCGATAAACTTTCACACATCACCTGTAGGTTGTAGGGGTAGTTTGTAGGTGTAGGTAGCAGCTAGTAGTAACAATAATAGGGTTTCCATGAATCTGTATTTCACGTAACAACTTATATCAAATGTAATACTTATAAATAATATTTCTTGGATCAATCGAGATATTGTTTCCTCTTACAATCAAACAGCAGACAATTAATGACAAATTGTATTTTAATTGTTCGGAAAATTCTCAATGCGCAGATAAGAATTATTCACTACGTGCAGCTAATGAGATAGCTGCTAGGTCGTGATGCTTATTATAATATGCGAAAAGAATGATAATAAGTATAACCTCGACTATATCTACAATAATTATTACTGTGTTAAACAACACAAAATTAAATAAATTAAGTAACCCCCGAAATTTAAAGTAGTAGCGAGCTGATGATGATGAATTATAGCTAAGAACACTATCGATCACGTCAGCTTTCAAACAAAAATCTTAATTGGACCTTTCGTTTTGGAGCCACGATGCCAGACAGACAGACACATCAAACTTATAACACCCCTCGTTTTGCATCGGGGGTTAAAAAAATTAAAATGTGTCTAGGAATAATATTATAACCATTGTACTACTTTTTTAGTTTTCAATCACAAATTACAATTAAATGTTAAAAATATTATTGTTAGGTACTCTTTCTATTCAAAAGATTTTTTTTATTAAAATAAATTTCCTAAATTGCTGTTAGTGTAGACGTATTTAATTATTAAAAAGAGGTGTTAGGCTCTAGTCTTGCTAAGATGCATTTGTTACTCAACATTTATCCATTTCTGCTTCCACTAAATAACTGTAAATGTAATTTGTATTGTAATACTTAATGTGAAAATAAATAAAAATCATAAATCACAATGTCAAGGTAAATTGTTCAAGTGCGAAAAAAGCGGTCCCAGGAAATCACTAACAAAAGGACACACTAGTGCAGTCCAGCAAACGCATTGAGAATAGGTGAGCTTAAGTCAGAATGGACCAGCACACAAAGGGTCCCCACAGATCATAAAAAGGGGAATTGGTTACCTGATTTTTCGAAGGGAGTTTTAAGTTTTAACTTCATAAAATGTTACTTATTACTATATGTACTCTTAAGTTTGTAAGTTGTAACAGACCTACAACTATTAAATGTTCTCGTATAATGCTAGTTTGTGTAGAATATATTAATTTATGAATTGTTCTACATATTTATGACATACCTAATAGTTATATAAATAAAATAATATTTAAAATGCTTTCCATATAAATAAATTCACAAAATATAAGAGCAGCGCATGAAGCTTCTTTGAAACTGTCTCAGCAACCAAACAAATAAACATGTTTAGCTGCTTCAAAACAGGATTAGAAGATTTACAAGTGCCATATTTCGCTGATACCACCGAATCACAGACCACTATAACAATCACTATCACTAAAGTTTCACTATAAGTTTGTTTATTTACTCGAATAACGCGCAATATTTTTTGGGACGCGCGCGCGCCTACCCCGCTCGGAGTTTAAAAGCAAACTGTCTTTATCCGTATTCTCGTATTCTCGCTTCGCTTCAACGTCCGTATTCCGGCATCGCGCTGAGCGATTGTAAAGCGATATACAATAGCAAGTCACGGGAACGACTACGACTGGTTAATCAAAAGCATATATTGATATGGTCTACTAAGCACGCAACTGGGATAGAATCGCATTGTTTTATTTATAGAGGGTGATTTTTAAGAGCATTGATTGGCGCGCGACTCAGATTTCACGAAAAACGCTACTTTTCAAATGCGTCTATATCTAACAAAAACTGGTTATTCTGATTTTTACATGTAGAAAAACACTAGAAAATATTGCATTCTAATTTTTCACTTATCATTTATTTTAAAATAATTTCAAACTTTTGAATAAAACTGACAAAACTAACCAGAAGTTTTTACAACGTTAGGTTCAGGGGCAATTTCAAAACATATAATAGCTAAAACCGCTTACATTTTTTAAAAACAAAAAATCTTTACAAACTTGTTGGATCCTCTTCTAGATTATCTGTTTGTCAGATTATTTTTATATACGTTTCTATCTCATAAAAATAAAATTTAAAGAATGCGAAATTATCAGGAATTATAGTTATTTAAAATGATGATATTTATGTTTTTTACTTGCTCCTTTTGTTTCTTACTTACATAATCTATGAGAAGAACCTTTTATCTTTAATATGCTATTAAAATTTTTAACTAAATTAGTTTGACGAATTTTATAAGAATTTTTAAAACTACTATATAAATCGAGGCGCACGAGCGTTTACAACAGTATTTGTAAACGCTCGTGCGCCTCGATTTATTTTAGCTCTCGGTTTTAGCTATTATATGTTTTGAAATTGCCCCTGAACCTAAAGTTGTAAAAACTTCTGGTTAGTTTTGTCAGTTTTATTCAAAAGTTTGAAATTATTTTAAAATAAATGACAAGTGAAAAATTAGAATACAATATTTTCTAGTGTTTTTTTACATGTAAAAATCAGAATAACCAGTTTTTGTTAGATATAGACGCATTTGAAAAGTAGCATTTTTCGTGAAATCTGAGTCTCGCGCCGATCAATGCTCTTAATAGCTAACAATATGTTCGCTTGCAAAAATTCAATTTTAAAATTTTAATGACGCAAAAATGAATACTTACATAATATAACACAGACAGTGTTCATAATAATAATAAAACATATTTCTACGTAGTTTATCGCGTAAACCGCATTGCGTTAAGTTATTAATTACATAGATAAAGGCAGCGATGTAAATATCTTATATCGCTCACACTTGTTGCGCAAGTGCGGCCATTTTTGAAGATTTATGGGCCATAGCTTGAGTTACACTTGATAACGTCTACATAAGCGACATAAAGGCCCTGGCTCTTTTGTTTAACCACAAACAAAATGACGAGGTTTAAAAAAATTCTATAGTTTTTTGTAAACACATTTCCCTGAAGTAGTTGTCAGTTGAGTGCATGTTTACAAACAAGTGGCTTTTACGTGTATTTACTAACTTGAGTAGAAAGTAGATAATTTCGGAAAAAAATATGAAGCTTACTACGGACCATGGAGAGCCGCTTTGCTACGTTGAATGTAAGAGGAGGAATGGATGGTAAGAATGAAAGTGAACGAAGCGAAACAAGTATGTAAGGATCGTAGCTAGTGGCAAGAAGTGGTGTCTGCCTAGTGCCTACCCCTACGGGAAAAGGCGTGATTATATGTATGTATGTAATATGAAGCTAAAATAGAATAGAGCTACATGCTAAACCTAACAGGAACAGCTAAGAGATTTAGAAGTTTGCATATGTAGAGGTAAACTTTACAGCCTACGCAAAACTCCCATTAAAAACTTCTGATTGGTACCAAACTGTACCTTGGTACAGTTTGGTACCAATCAGAAGTTTGGTTTGGTGTCCTTGTCAAATTATGATAAACAACTTGTTGTTTATCATAATTTGACAAGGACACCAATAGGCAATCGGACTAATTTTTTTATTGCATAAATGAAAAGTACTCTTAAATATGAGTAACTTCTCAGAAGAAACCGTATATCAAAAGTCAATATTTTCAAAGGTACAGCGATTTGTATAAAAAGTTTCGCGAGCCTCCTAAAAACGCTCCATACTAAAGTCGACCTACAAATGACGTCACTTGTAGGTTATAGTATATGAAGTAGTATATGAAGTATATGGTCGCAGGAATATATTTGTAAATATCTCCGATATTAGTGCGTTTAAGTTCATACTTACCATAATGAATGTTTTTGTATATGATGTGAGTAAACTAATGATGTAGGTTTTGTTTACCAATTTCGCCAAACAAATATATATTTTTTTTGGTATAAAGACTCGCGAAATTTTGTATACAAATCGCTGTACCTTTGAAAATATTGACTTTTGATATACGGTTTCTTCTGAGAAGTTACTCATATTTAAGAGTACTATTCATTTATGCAATAAAAAAAAAATCAGTCCGCTTGCCTATTAAAATGAATGTGACAACATCGAGTAGCAACAGCCAGTCGTGTATGACATGAAGTCATCACAGGACAATGCTTAGCCTAATTGACTTGGTATAATACACTATCGTTATTATTGGACCCGTGCCAAACTGACTCCAGATTTGGGGCTTGCCAACTTGTTTACCAACAGATCAGATGGTCACATTCGCCACGTTAACCTCTGGTAAGGTTATAGTTTTTATGAAATTTACATAGACGTATATAATATATACGAGGCATGTTGAGGCAAAAAGTGTCTCCAGTTAAACTTTTTGTAGTTTTAAGGGCCATTTTGACACTTGAAGTACGGTAAAAACAAGATGGCTGACATTTGAGGTATGGTGAAAACCAAGATGGCGTAACTTTTTCTTGTATGAAGATTTGTTCTGTCAAACGTGCGTCAAAGGCCTTTTCTGTACCCCAAGCAGGAACATTTTGCGGTATCGTTACGTGTACGTAAACGAGAAATATTGTATGAAAATCATGAAAGCGCCTCTAGCGGACGTAAAAGTAACTAAAATTTGCATACAAAATTTCTCATATTTCACGTTTACGTACACGTAACGATACCGCGAAATGCTCATGCTTGGGGTACTGATCTTGAGTTTGAAATCTTTGGCAATTTATAAGTGTCTGATTAGGGCTAGTTCACACTGAGACGATGATTGAAGATGCTGTAATAAATGCACCGCTTTGTCGCGCGACTCAGCGTGCAATTTTGATTTTCTATCGCTATTAAAAAACTACCCCAAGTTTAGATTTTTATACCCCTTCTTCTTCTTATTGAAAAAACAGCGTGAGCATATTAATTATTATGTCCACTTATGCTCCACTTTTGAATCAAATAATTTTTCATCAGAAATTTGCTTGTGTAGATATTTCTAAATTGTATTTAATATTTTTACATTGACTGCACACACGATACATCAATAATAAAAGAAATATATAATTAGGTACATACGTACTACATAATATATTATATACAAATGTCAGCTGGCAACAATGCCATTAAGTGTTGGGCAATTCTTAAAATTAAAGTGCCATTGGCCTGAATTACCTCAATGAGAGCATGCGCACCTTCACCCTGTGCTACATGAACAAGCTCGAAGATATTAAGGAAGCAAATTGATCGGCTTTTAACCAATGAACTAATTTTTTCGTTTTATTATGGGAATAATTATTAAAATTTGGGATAAAAATCTTTAATGAATTGAATCTTTAATTAAATCCATTACTGAAATGCCTTTTTCGACTTTTGAACGTATCAAAATACTGAAGGTAAATTGTTGCCTTGGGCAAAAACTTAATTCTTCAAAGAAGACGACAAAGACTTTGTATGGGACTGTATTTTTCCACTAGGTTTTCACCGCCGGCTCTGATCAGACTCGAAGATAGCAAGGTTACACCGATTCGGGCAGAGCTGGGGCGTATAAAAAATAACACTGATTTGAGGAGAACATTTTTCACATTAACTCGTTAGCTTACCTGGCTCAGGGCAATGCCGTATAGAGAGCACAAATGTACTCTTCTAATTTCCATATAAGCTATCTCTCTCTTATTTCTCTATACGGCTATTTTTCCGTAATTTTCCCTAATTTCCCTTTATTTCCCCTGAGCCAGGATAAGTGAAACGCATAACGTGAAATTCTTTATTTACCATAAAACAATACATAATCACACAGTTTACATAGATACTTAGTAACACATAAGCAAAATTACAAGTATAAGAAAAACCATATATTTTTCACCATTATAATCTAATTTTCTCTAAAACCATTTACATTTCTATTTACCTAAATGTTATTTACTTTAGCCACTAATTTTTCCTATGTACAACACTAATTTTCCAAGTGAAATAAGCTACGGTTAAGAAATTATAAAGAAAATAAACTCGTGACTTTAAAACAATTATTTACCGCTATTCTAATGAACTTAACACTTATGTACAACACTTATATTCACTATTTTCACTCTTAAAAGTTTATGTACTACTAGCGACCCGCCCCGGCTTCGCACGGGTACAATACTGATACTAATACTACAGAATGTCACCCACTTCGCAACGGGCCGTATAGCAGAAATCGTAATATTTTAATTTCGCCATAACTTCAAAACCAAACGTCCAATTTTAATCATTCAAACACCAAATATTATCTACATAAACTGTACTTAGTGATGAAATAATTTATTTTGATAAGGATTAATAGCATGAGTAAAATAAACGCGTTTAAATGTAGTCCAAAAAAAATTCAAGATTTATAAATAAAAAAATGGTTGTTGTGCCTCACTCGACCTAGATAGGTATAGTGTGTCGCGGACTTTTTTGTAGATATTTATAAGATCTACAATTAATTAGAACATTATATGGCTCTATCTTTTATAGTTTAGGCAGCGTACGCAAAATAAGTAACTTTTCTGGTTGATTTTTTACACCTTGTCTCCGAAAAACCCAAATATCTTACGGAACCCTATTTTTTTCCAAAATAAAATTTAGCCTATGTTACTCGTGGATAATGTAGCTTTCGAATGGTGAAAGAATTTTTGAAATCGGTCCAGTACTTTTTGAGCCTATTCATTACAAACAAACAAACAAACAAACAAACAAACAAACAAACAAACAAACATACAAACAAAGTTTTCCTCTTTATAATATTAGTGTAGATTTACTCACAGTTTTTAGAAACGTTTTAAAGCACTGATAAGTGTTCATTGTCTTTAAATTCACTTTAAAACACAGGCGAGGCCGCTGTCCTTAACATCCTCCCCCCGGCGCAGTAGCCAGGTTCTACGTAGCCTCCTCTGGTGACCGCGGGCTCGCTGGACCCGCCGTGGACTGCTCCGCTGACTGCCAGCTGTCTGTGTCCGCCGCAAACTGCTCTGGTGACTGCGGGCTGACCGTGCCCGCTGCAACTGGCTGCGACCGCGAGCTGTCTGTGCTCGCTACAGCTCGTGATGGTGACTGCGAGCCGTGTGTGGCTCGCTCCGGCGACTGCGAGCTGTCTGTGGCTCGCTCAGGCGACTGCGAGCTGTCTGTGGCTCGCTCAGGCGACTGCGAGCTGTCTGTGGCTCGCCCTGGCGACTGCGAGCTGTCTGTAGCTCGCTCAGGCGACTGCGAGCTGTCTGTAGCTCGCCCCGGCGACTGCGAGCTGTCTGTAGCTCGCTCAGGCGACTGCGAGCTGTGTGTAGCTCGCTCCGGCGACTGCGAGCTGTCTGTAGCTCGCCCCGGCGCTCGTTCCGCGCCCGGCGACGCCCCCGGCTCCGTCTGCTCCGCCAGCGGTCGCGGTTGCGACTGCGGCGCCTCCTCCAGCACTGCCAATTTTGATGTGGGCCTGCGGAACACACCACTGCGCGTGCGAACGTCCGCACAACGCACCTGTCCGTCCGGGCCAGGGTAGACCCGGTGCACGACCCCGCGCGGCCACGTATTACGCGGCAGCGCCGGATCTACGACCACGGCCAGGTCGCCCGGAACCAGGGCACGGCTGCTCTGCGGCGCCCCGTAGCGTGGCGTGAGCGTGGGGAGGTATTCCCTCACCCAGCGCCTCCAGAACTCGTCGGCAAGGGCTTGCGCGACTCTCCAAGTCTTCTTGTCCGCCGGCACACACGGTCCGACGTACGGCAGTCCGGCGGACGACCCCAGGAGGAAATGGTTCGGTGTGATTGCCTCCGGGTCGCTGGGGTCCACGGAAACGTGAACTAGCGGTCGTGCGTTCACGGAATACTCCGCCTCGGCCATCAGGGTCTGGAGTACCTCTTCTTTCGGCGACTTCTCGTTCAGCGTAACGAGTAAGGCGGTTTTCACTGACCTCACCATCCGTTCCCAGGCACCTCCTTGACTCGGCGCCCCCGGCGGGGTGAATTTCCATTGCATGCGGTGCGTGAGGCCCAGCTGAGCCATAGCCGGTGCCCACTCAGCGTACGCTTGCCGCAGCTCGACGTCCGCGCCTCTGAAGTTCGTCCCGTTGTCGCTGTACATGACTGACGGCCATCCTCGCCGCGCAGCCATCCTTCTCATGGCCATTATTGCTGAGTCTGTCGACAGCGAGGCCACCAGCTCCAGGTGCACGGCCCGCGTCGTCAGACAGGTGAAGAGCGCTCCCCATCTCTTCTCGTGACGTCGGCCGATGGTGATCGTCATCGGGCCGAAACAGTCGAGACCACAGTACGAAAATGGTCTCTGGAACGCCCCCAGGCGCTCCGCCGGCAGGTCTCCAGTTTGTGGTGTTCTCGGGTGCGCCCGTCGTAGCCGACAAAACGCACACTTACTTGTTATGCTGCGCACCGTCGGCCGCAGCTTCAGGATCCAAAACCTTTGCCTGAGGTCGTTCACGACCCTCTCACGGCTCCCGTGTCCTGCCCTGGCATGCTCCCGTGCCACCAGGAGCTTCGTGAACGGATGTCTTCCGTCCAGGATGATTGGGTTCTTCATCTCCGCTGCAACCTGCGCTGCTTTGATTCTTCCGTCTAGTACGAGCAGCCCGTCTTTGTACACTGGGCTGAGCCGGTACAAGGGGCTCCACCTAGGCGCCGTCTTGCCACTTGTGATCTTTTCAATTTCTTGCGTGAAGCTGTCCCGTTGTGACCTCTGATACCACAACGTCTCGGCCCGCTCTAGGTGTCGTACCTCGAGGTTGGCTCGACGATCTCGGCACTTTTCTAAGAATAACAAAACCATCGCTGTGCTTCTTATGAGGCGCTCGTAACTCGAAAAGCGCGTCACATCCGGTAGACAATCCAGCTCACTCGCCCTTGTGGTGTAAAAGGTGACGTGTTCTTCCTTATCTTCAACTTGGGCGGGACTCTCCGCGGGCCACTCGCTCATAGGCCTGCGCAGGAAGTCTGGCCCTTTAAACCATGGGTCCTCGTCGCTCCTCGGAACATAGCCCGTTCTCGTGGCTAGGTCCGCGACGTTGTTCTTAGTGCTCACCCACCTCCACTGGTGGACGGATGTCAGTTCGGCGATTTCCCCCAGGCGGTGCGCGACATACGGCGTGTATTTCCGGCTGCCGTTCTGTATCCAACACAGCACCACCTGTGCGTCAATCCAGTAGAAAACGGTATCTGTTTTCCACCTGTGCTCTGCTACGACGGCGTTTCCCAGCCTCGCTCCGACCAGGGCGGCCTGTAGTTCCAGCCTCGGTATGGTTTGGGCCTTCAACGGCGCTACTTTGGCCTTGGCTGCGGCCAACACGACTCGAACATCTCCATTTTCCTGTTCCATCCTCCAATAGACGGCTGCGGCGTATGCGTCTTTGCTCGCATCACAAAATACGTGCAGCTGCCGGCTCCTCGTCGGGCTCCCCCCGTTGTAACTCCGGGGCAGCTCGAGATGGCTGATGTATTCCATGTCTGTCAGCCAGCGGGTGAAGTCCTCGGCTGACTCAGCTGGCAGCGGCTCGTCCCAGTCCAGCTTCTGACGCCACAAGCCTTGTAGGATGACTTTGGCGGTAATGGTGTAACAGCTAAGTAGCCCCAGCGGATCGTAGATACTCATTACGGTGCTAAGGGCCTCCCTTTTCGTCGGCGCGCGCTGCAGCTCACGGACCTCCACAGGAACTCTAGATAGCGACGTGTTGAATTTTAGTTTGTCACCTTTGGAGTCCCACAGCATGCCCAGGGTCTTCTGCTCGTCCTTGGTGACGTGCTGCGTAGTATTCTCAGCTAGGCGGTCCTCAGGCAGCTCCTCTAGCACCCTCCGGTCGTTGCTCGTCCAGCCTCTTAAGTGGAAGCCACCTTTCCTGTGCACCTGGTCCACTTGCTCTACAACCTGCTTGGCCTTCTCCCGGTCTGGATAGCTGTCCACGTAGTCATCCATGTAATGGGCTTCGGAAATAGCGCGATGGGCTTCCGGGTGTGACTCAGCGAATTCTTCCGCGTTCCTATTCCGGGCTGAGTGTGCCAGGAACGGCGAACACGACGCTCCAAAAATCATCACCACCATCTTGTACCTGGTCGGCGGCTCGTTCGGGTCCTCTCTCCACAGGAACATCTGGGCCGGCTGGTCTTCTCGTCTGACTTTCACACGAAGGAACATCTCCTGTATATCGGCCTTCACAGCCACAGCTTCCTCCCTGAACCGGAACAGGATTCGTGGCAGTGACGTCAGAAGGTCAGGCCCCTCCAACAAGTGATCATTAAGGCTCACGCCGCTTGTCTTCGCCGCCGCGTCGAAAACCAGTCGCAGCTTACCCGGTTTGTTTGGGTTTTTGACCGGGAAGTGCGGCAGGTACCATGTACGGTCGCTTCCGGCCTCCGTCCCGTCGCATTTTTCCGCATATCCCTTGCTTATGAGATTTTTCATCTGCCCATGGTACTGCGCCTCGTCTTCTGGGTTTCTCTTGAGCTTGTGTTCTAAGTTCTTAAGCCTCTTCAGCGCATTGTTGTAGCTGAGAGGTAATTTGACGCCGTCCTTGCGCCACAGAAGTCCCACTTCGAATCGACCGTCTTCCGTTCTCTTGGCCGTCCTGCCAAAGAGGTCGATGGCCCGCTGCTCGCCGTCTGTCAGCCTCGCCTTAGCCGCTATTCCCAATGCGTCTATATCGAAGTGTTTCTTCACCATTTCTTCGAGCCGTTCGCCTCTGGTCTCGATTGTGGATATGTGCAGGATACTCTCATCATCCTGCCTTATGATGCGCCTCGGGATGCTGCCGTGGATCACCCAGCCGAGTTTGGTCTTTGAGGCCGCAGGCTGGTTCCTTTTCCCGATTCTCAGTTCTCTTGACACGATGAGCTGCCAGTTGTCCGTACCGATGAGAAGTTGGGGTTTCTCGTTCTCATAACACATCTCTTCATCCCTGAGATCGTGCAGGTGAGCGAGTTGCAGCAATGATTCCGGAACGGATTGAGTGAGCAAGTTCAATCCGCCCACCGTTCTCGCAGTGATGTCGTGCCTGGTACCGTCGTGACCCCGTACACCCAGTTGTACGAGTCGGCTTTTTTCCTCATTTCTCTCGGCATTGATCCCGTGCATCCGCAGCACTTTCGACGGACCGTCTGCGCCGATAGCCTTCGCGACGTCTTCATCCAGCAGAGTCACTGTCGAGCCCTCGTCGAACAGCGCGAAGATGTCCGCTTCGCCCCGTGGACCCACGACTTGAACCCTTCTCATCTTGAGTTTTACCGCACGGTCGGACGTGACCGATGCGGTAATAACGGCGTCCTCAGCCTGTGGAGCGCCGCCGGACCTCTCCTCGTGCAGCAACGTGTGGTGCAGCCGCTTACAACCCTGTGCGCCGCATCGTTTCGCCTTACAGTTGAATCTTCTGTGTCGACTCGATATGCACAGGAAACACAGCCCCTCTTTCCTGACTGTGTCCCATCTCTTTGGTACGCTCATTTTCTTGAAGGCGGCGCAGCGAGGCAGAGCGTGATCATTGGCACATACCGGGCACTTCATTGCTTCCTCGCGTACCTTCTTGGGTTGGCTGTGGCTCGGCGAACCCCTGCCCTCATCTGTCACCGCGAAGACTGGCCTTCTTGCTCTGGTTTCACTCTTGTTCGGAGGTTGACGCGGTGTTTCTCTCTTCGATGTCGTGCTGAATCCGTAGCGCAGTGCCCTGTCCGCTTCCCTCATTAAGAATTCAGAGAGAAGGACGACATCGGGCTCGTTCCTGAAGCGCGACGTCTCTTCTGCGTAGTCGTACCACTTGCTTTTCTCGTAGGGACTGAGCTTCTCTAGAATGTCTCTCGTGAGCAACGGGTTGAAAAGGTACCCGTGCCTCAGCCTCTTCAGGATAGCCACCATGTTCTGAATCTTCACGGCGAATTGGTTGAGTTCCGCCGCCGAACCTCCGAGCCTCGGTAGCCTCTTCAGGTCTTCCATCATGCGGTCCACCATAACTTCTGGACGTCCGAAGCATTGTTCTAGAGTCTTCATGATTTGTTCGGGTGGCGTAGCGACGCTCAGCAGTGGTGCCACGGCTTCCCTGGCTTCTCCCCGCAAGCAGTTCCTCAGCCGAGCTAAGTTCTCGATCGGTTTCAGCTTGTAGAATGCAGTGGTGTCTTCCATGGCTGCTTTGAAGGACAACCATTCGGTGGGAGCCCCTGAGAATGTAGGCAGCTCCGTTGTGTGGCGCGTCTGGCGTTGATTCAGCAGCTTGTCTAACGTTTCAGCGAGATGTTCCACTCCGTTGGCCCTAGACGTGGGTGGTGTGGGTGAGCGTGGGCGGCGCTGTTCCGGCCACTCAAATCTCGTCCTCTGGCCTTCGCGTCGTCCTCCAGTTGGTGGCATGTCTTCTGGCTTCGGCGTCTCTCTCTCCTCTAACACGACCGGCTCTTGTCTAGCCTCTTCATGGTCGGGTCCTTGTTCGCTTAGCCAGGCTCGTACACGTTGCTCCACCTGTTCAGACGGCTCGTCGTCATCGGGGCTGCTTCCATCCTCTGCAGCGGCGACGTCGGCGACGAGTTTCTTCTTGATAAGTTCTGCTTCTATTTGCAGTTCCTTTTTACGGAGAGCGGCCAGCTTCTCTTCCGCCTCATATTGCATGCGTGCGACGACACTCGCTGTCGATCGACGCGACCTAATTGAAATAGCCTTCTTCCTGGCTAGTGTTTGCACTTCCGGAGCTACAGGTGCCTTGCTAGTACCTGGTCTCGGTTTTAAAATTGTTTGAAGCAGATCTGCCCTTCCCTCGGTCGGCGGCGGCTGGCTCGTGGCGGCAGCAGACGGCGATCGTGGCGGATCTGGAAATCTTCGCGGTTGTTGTTGTTGTGGTTGGTTCTCCTCGGCCCCGCTCTGACTCCTTGTGATGACCATAGTTTAAGTTAAATGTTACGTTAAGTTAAATCCTCAAATCAAAAATTAATCTTCAAATATTCGTCTTCAAACTCCAAATATCTTCAGAGTCTTCACGACTCTTCAAGAATCTTCGGTAGGTTTTTCAGGCGAAAAATCTGCGAATCCTTGCTTCCCTCTTCGTTGGTGTTGTCTTGTATCTTCGAGTCCAATCTTCTAATCTGAGTCCGTTGATCCCCGGTGTTGAATTCCTTTCTTCCAAAATTCTATGTTCGGCTTGATAAATTTTCTTCAAAAAATTTTCTATGTCCTTGGCTCGATGAAATTATTCTATGTCCAGTGTTCAGTAAATTTTTCTAAGTCCGGTCTTCAATAAATTTTTCTATCTCCTTGGCTCAGTAAAATTTTTCTATGTCCGATGTTCAGTAAATTTTTCTATGTTCCGTCATCAATAAATTCTTCTAAGTGTCGTCTTGATTGTTTTCAACTGGTATTGGACTTCGAAAATTTCTTCAATCTTGTATCTCGGATCACACGCGACTAACTCACTAACTTGCAATCCGGATCGCAAGGACCACGCACTACTGTATGGGACTGTATTTTTCCACTAGGTTTTCACCGCCGGCTCTGATCAGACTCGAAGATAGCAAGGTTACACCGATTCGGGCAGAGCTGGGGCGTATAAAAAATAACACTGATTTGAGGAGAACATTTTTCACATTAACTCGTTAGCTTACCTGGCTCAGGGCAATGCCGTATAGAGAGCACAAATGTACTCTTCTAATTTCCATATAAGCTATCTCTCTCTTATTTCTCTATACGGCTATTTTTCCGTAATTTTCCCTAATTTCCCTTTATTTCCCCTGAGCCAGGATAAGTGAAACGCATAACGTGAAATTCTTTATTTACCATAAAACAATACATAATCACACAGTTTACATAGATACTTAGTAACACATAAGCAAAATTACAAGTATAAGAAAAACCATATATTTTTCACCATTATAATCTAATTTTCTCTAAAACCATTTACATTTCTATTTACCTAAATGTTATTTACTTTAGCCACTAATTTTTCCTATGTACAACACTAATTTTCCAAGTGAAATAAGCTACGGTTAAGAAATTATAAAGAAAATAAACTCGTGACTTTAAAACAATTATTTACCGCTATTCTAATGAACTTAACACTTATGTACAACACTTATATTCACTATTTTCACTCTTAAAAGTTTATGTACTATTTACTCACAGTTTTTAGAAACGTTTTAAAGCACTGATAAGTGTTCATTGTCTTTAAATTCACTTTAAAACACAGGCGAGGCCGCTGTCCTTAACAGACTTCAAAGAATAAGACGATGAAGAGAATCATACCATTAAACATCAACATTTCAAGAATTTGCTCTTAAGTTTTACAGTAAGTTCTAAAAAAATATTCTTATTATGTGTTTCATAGTGCGATTCACTTAATGCGGTCATTTAAGACCTGCAGTTTTAGTTGGATAACCACAAAATAATTAGACATCTAAAAAGTTATCGTTTTAAAACAGCAGTGTATTATACAATTTTCCTATCATACTAGGTGATATTCTGCACGTAGACCTAGCATGAGTCACAACTCACAACTCATAGAACTGAATGATATAGTTGAAGCAGATGAGACACCCAAGGGAATACACTTCGCTAATTATGCTAAAAACTGTCAGTTTTTACTCAGTAGCAAACGTGCATTTGCATAAATAAAAATACATTTTATCTAAGTAAAAACAAACAAAAAAGTATGTCAGATTTCAAATAGTCTAAAATATACATAAGCTCTACAAATCCCCAATATAAAAATGTCTTCACAAAAGTAGTAAATTATAACGTTTTAATATTATTTAATAATCTATACTAATATTATAAAGAGGAAAAGATTGTATGATTGTTAGTTTGTTTGCATTGAATAGGCTCCGAAACTACTAGACCGATTTTGATGAAATTTGGCACAGATATAGAGTAGACCACGGAGAAGGACATAGGCTACTTTTTATTGCGGCAAAATGTACGGTTTCCGCGGAATTTCCCTTTGCGCTCACGAAGTCGCGGGCAACATCTAGTACTTAATAAAGAGAGATGATTTGTTTGTTTTGCATTGAATAGGCTCCGATTTTGATGAAATTTGGTACAAGTAGACCACGACCGTACCGACCAGAGATCCCCAAAAAATAATGTTTTCTTAGGATACTGTATTTACGCGGGGGGATATAATAAATAAAATAATAAAGTCGTTTGATATATTCGTTTCAAATGATTCTAAAACTTATAAAAGTAAAATGAATTCGATTGGTATAATAAATGTCGATAAAATCATTTACATTATTAATTATATCCATAAAAAGTAACGGAGACAAAATTTACTAGTGTCCATAATATTATCATTAATTCCGTCTTGATTATGTTAATTGTAAATTGATTTTTCATTGAGATTTTATCACCTGTAAAGTTGTTACTCTTTTATTTGGTTAGTAATTAGGTACTTTGAATTCCTGGAAATTATTATAAAAAACACTTAGAGTATGTTTCACAATCTACTGATATTATGTTATGGCTTTAATTTGCATGTTTTCACACTGTCGCTCGGTATAAAGTATGCAGCGACAAAACGTCCAAGTAAGCTACTCCACACTTAGGCGATTGTGGATTAGGCCCTTAAAAGATAAAATGACCATTAACCTACCACACGTTACACCTGCAACTCCAGGGCCTCTAGTCAAGATGCATTCGATAATTTCGACAGCGAACTTCGAAATCAAAAATGTATGGGATTTGACATATGGCATCGCAAGCGACATGTCACTTAACGATGACTTATGTCAAATCCCATAAATTTTTGATTTCGAAGTTCGCCGTCGAAATTATCGAATACATCTTGACTAGAGGCACTGTGTAGCCATAAATCAGAATCGATAGCAGTAGCTACTAGCTACCAAGAAACCCTTTGATATGCTCTCAGAGAGACATGTTAAATCTGTCTTGGAGTCGCATCGAAATTAAACAGGACAAAAAAGGTTGGATTAGGAAATTTTCCTCCCCAAGCTTTGTAGTATTTCCTACAGTATTGCTAAAATTATGCAACTTGCTTATTACTTACTCCTATATTACTTTAATACACTAGTAACTTAGTTTAAACCAAACATTATTAGGTAATAGGAAGTGTGCAAATCGTAATTACTAATGACATTCCAAGTCTATCAGTTGCATATGCAAGCAATTCACGCGGGCTTTACGATTACTGCATGACTGACACATTAGGAAACACAGACAATATTAGTCATAATATTATAAAGTCAGCAGCCAAAAAATATTTAAACCTTTTAACACACAAAAATTTACCACACAACAGCCTTGAAATTAAGAAAAAAAAAAGCCTTTAGACGGAAAACTCTCGGGAAAAATATCACAAAAACCAATAAAAGAGAGACAAGGACCATACTAAAAACAAGATACCCCTGTATCCTAGTCCAAAGTCCATAAAATTCTTAAGGCATATCTCTTTTCTTTATTCACTCCCGTCAATCGACACTTAATTTGACATGGCTACATAATAATTATGATGTTGGTCATTTAATTTAAATTCTACATTGTTAATCGATAAAAATATCGACAGGCTTAAATTATTGTTAACCATATACGTAAAGACAGTTCAACCAAAGCAAGACCATAGTAGGAGCTGACCATATACAAACAAATATTTGTTAATAACGCTGATTAAGTGTTTAATTAAATCATTAGGGAAGTATTTGAAATAAAATTATAGACTTACAACTATGGTGTATGATAATAAGTACTATGTCTTATCTGGTTTAAAGGAAGAGAAAGGTTGATACAAGTACATAATATGTTACCCTACATAAATAGTAGAGATAAATGCATTAAATAATAATTAAATTCCCGTGTAATTTGTTTAGAATCATTTAAGAGCATACCATACGATTCACAGCAGTGTGTACTCGCATTATTCTGCTCAAGTACTTTTGTGCTTATTACAGTGTTGTTTGCAGAAACAAATTTTTAAAATAGATCGTATACAAAGTACACGTGTCAGAAGTGAAACTTCAATAATTATTAAAATTTCAAAAAACTCTCATCGTGCCTAAAGCACATCATTTCAAAAAAAGAAAATTGAAATTATTTGTACACAAAGTACCATCCGTGTATTGTACCTTACTTAAGAAAGTTAAGTTTTTATGTAAGAATTTTAATTAGCTTCCGACAGATGGCGATGTATCGGTAGCATCGAACGAAAATCGTGTCGTGACGCATGTCTTGACGCGACCTTGAAATTTCACTATTCACGCTAAAGGAGTTTCACTTCAAAACATTCTTAGTTATTAATCTCATGAGTCATAGAACTTATCTTCCTAATACTAGCAGTTTCACTTGTCTAGCGTTCGCTTGCCCACATTTATTTATCGTAACTAGTGTCATTAATATTTTCAAGGAAATAGGTTACATCCGCATCATTTTATTGCATGTATTTATGCATCTAATGTCCGATAACGAGATTAACGATTAGGAGATGATTGGGAACAAAATACAAAAATATAATATACAAAGTTATTTTATATGGGATTAGATTGGGGACAGCTAATTAACAGTCTTTTGAGATCTGACAGCGAGTACCTCGCAAAATGTGTCTTCGGAATGTCAGAAAATAGATTACCAAGAAACACGAAGCTTGAAATAAACAAGGAAATAAGAAGTTATCAGAAAATATCTCAAATTATGCCAGGAAATAGCCAATTCCTTTGAATTTGGGATGGGTAAAGTTTTTGGGAACACCGCGTATAGAGGAAATTTTATTAGATAGAACGTGAGTTTTGGTATTGATTCGTAATCGAGTATATTGTGTAGTCAGAAAATGTATTTGTTATGACGGGATCGTCATGGTTGATCAATGATCATAGATATGCCATGGCAAAGAAGATATTCGAAGACAAGTTTTGGAAATCTACGATCAGATTCGTATGAGAAGTATCAGGAACTAACAACGAAACTAATAACACATTACAAATTCCATCTGTTCTAACTTCTAACAAGCTGTACATTACGATTATGACATGTGGTTGAAATAACAACCACACTTTCTCATTCATTATTGTTGCCATATAAAGCGTAAAATATTCAGAAACACGAATAGGAAATGTTATCCTAACTAGTTTTAATTTACTGTGATTTTCCATATCCAGCATAGAAACACTGAAAGCTACGACGTCTATATAAGGTAGACTTTTATTATGCCATAACGTTTAAAAGACCTACATTTGTAACCTACAGTTAGAAGTTATAGGCATTCAATCCTTTATATTTATTACATTGCAATTTCAACCGCCTTAGAAGTAATTCAACAAATGTGTTATTACTAACGTACTATCTACTACAAAAGCTTTTTTACTTAGGTTTTATGTAGTAGGTGAGTACTTAGATAGATCTGCATGTGGAATCGTAGCTCATAAAAGAAGTAGACAGATTTTGATAGGGAAAAGATGATGTGATCGAGATGATTCTTATTTCTCAGCTACATTCATCATTATCAATTGGCCTACTGCTTGACAAGACATGTAGACGTATTACCACTTTAAACAGCCTTATATAACCATTAACCACCCCCTATTTTTGAAAGTCGCTTAAAAATACACACCTACCCACCGCGGTCACGGTATGACAATCAACAATAAAGTGTAATCGTGTAGAAGAACGTGCATTTTAAAATGGTTTAACTGTACTGAATAAAAACGTCTACTACAACTTTTGATTTTGTTGATATTAATTAACACTTATCTAATCCTAACCTTAGGTCCACTTGCGCAGAACTATTAAAGTTAATCCTGGATTAAGATATCACGCCTTCTCTTTTATAAGTACGAAGAACGTGAGAGTTAACATGATTTACCCTGATCTGCGCAAGTGGGCCTTATTGAGCTAAGACTCCTCTTCTTCTTTTATTAATGGCAAACCATTGCTTTTTGCAACATTCTGCCAGTGTCATGCTCAGTTCTTGGCCTTGCGTTTTGCGCGGGAACAGTGACAGCTGACACTTGACAGTCATGGCCGACATTCCTCACTCCCAATACGGCGCGTGTGACCGACCCGACCCGATCAGATCCTACGCCTAGGACACACATAGTATCGCTAATTCCTATTGATATTATTATCTTGTAATAACACTTCTTTAGGTAGACTTTGTGATATTACCTATGTTGGTTTAGTTTTAGAAAAAAAAGCATATTAAAATTTGTTCAAAGGTTTGGGACAAAATCCTTAAAAATAATAAATTCTATCGCGATTTTCCTGTAACTTATCTAACTTTATCCAGACCAAGATCATGTCATGTCTGAGAATGGTTCCTATTTATCAACTCCGAATTTTTTCTTAAAATTACTTCGAAAACTACTCTACTAAAATAATTTCACTGCAGATTATTTAGCAGTAAGCTATCAGCATGGAAATTTTTAAGTTTCTATCTCTTATAGTTTAAAAATGCCGGGGCGTCAACTCTTAAATTTTGGAGGTCGATTAGGTACTCGCAAATGGTTTAATTTTTAAAAAATCATGCACGTATCTTCTTCATCTACACTACAGGAAAAAACTTTTATGCCCACTACACATGTAGCTATCCCCTGAAATACAAAATCATAATCATATTTTTATGAAATAAAATAAAGTCTATATTATGCAATCTATTTATAGTCTATACCAAATTTCACTTACTCATATCTACTCATATTCATAAAATTACTGAAGTTTATGTAGTTCTAATAAGTGCCGTAGTTAGCAAAGAAGGACAGACCGATTAAGCGAAACTAAGAGTTCCTTGTTGTTACTACGAAACCCTAATAAAAATACAATTACTGACTCAGGGGACAGGACATAGAAACTCTACATAGAACCTACGCGTACTTAATATACCTATAATAATCTAGTATCTATCTACTCAAACAAAATAACGGTTTTCTGAAATTCATTACAAAGTTGCAACTTGCATGAAACAGGCTGCCATTAAATGACAAATATTGACAAAAATAGTGTTAGGCCCTAAGGCTAAGCTTACATATTTAAAGCTACCTGTAGCTTTCTGCTCAATGCGTGTTCGCGTGCTATCCTCCCGTTTCCTATCAACCTGTATATCTCAATACATTGTCGTAAATACATGATAATGTTTATTGTTTAGATAAACTAGAGTTATCAACAACTTCTTTATCATGTAAATGCGGATTTTCTAATATAAATCGTTATTTAATATTTATGTCTTTATAGAGTAATATTGTGGTAATATTTTAGGTATATGAATTTTTATGGCTTCGCTAAGTGTTTTATTATGCGGTGTTGAATTTCTATGACTTTTATATTTCGATCAATAAACTTATAAGAAAAACACACCCTTTCTGGCGTTTCGTAGTTCACGTCTCGGAACCGTCTTACTTTCCAAACGTTTATGTAATGCTAGAAGAACGAAATTTTGTATGGATATAATGTGTATTTACCACTTCATTTGAGACACGTAAAATGAAGATGATTTTTTTTCTCACGTCATTATTATTATTTAACAACATTAGGAGGTTTCAAGGCGATCTTTTGATTAAGGTATCTATTTGCGAGATATTCGACTTTGCTTTAAAGTAACTGGTAGTTTTAGAACCTAAAACTTTGAGATAGTTTGAACAAGCAGGATTAAACGTCGATACAATAACTTGAGAATCTTAAGATAAACAACTGAGTATATTTTTACGTAAAAGACTCGTATTTATGTCAAGCCGATGTAAGTCATAAGATAAATAGAGAAAGTATCAAATTCTATTTTAATTAGGTACTAATGCATTTAGGGTTAAAACATTTAATCTCAATTTTTCGTTGCTGCTGTGTTATTTGCCTAATACAAAATGTTCGATCAATTTACGTATTTGTAAGGTATAAGTGGCTATAATAGTAGAAGGGGCACTAGCAACTAGCCGGATACGAAGTTGATATTTAAGATATACAGCTTAGATATCAAGCTTTTCTAGATTATTAACAGCCGAAAGATAATATTTAGAATGATATAAAGATACTGTGTACTGTGTAGGAAGATGGAAATATTAATTCGTTAAATTATATTTAGCAATACATTTTAACAAGTAACTGTAAATACTTTATCTTCTATGAACAGATTGTCGATATCTAGATTCTAGAATCTAGATCTTTCATGATTTAGTTTAACCAATTAATATTCTTAAAAAGTACAAGATATATTTAGTGCTTAGTTTAAAGCCGGAAAATAATGACATTGTAATAGGGTATTTTCCAAGTTTTTGAAAAGTATGTCAAATTGTTCCTAATACCAAAATACATTAGCAGTTTGAACCATTCATTGTGAATTTCTTTCTTTTCCTTGCAAATTAGCCTAAAAGTTTAAATTAATATTATAGGCGCGAAAACGCTATGAGTTGTCATGACGTCACATTCTTGTAACATTATAACTGTCAAGTGTCAAATTACACTGAAAATGCCAAATCCCAGAATACCTACTATTTACGTTTTTAAATAAATGTTTTAAGCCTATTAAAATGTCTTATAAATGGTGCGTAGTGCCAAAATGCACTAATACGTCTATTAAAACACCGGGGAAAATCTTTGTGACCATACCAAAGAACACTGAAATGCGGAAAAAGTGGCTATTACTCGCTGACGCATGACGTTAATGATTCGATGCTGGCTATTCTTTATGGAAATCGGGAAGACATTAATAAAAGAAGAAGAAGTACAAGAATATGACGTCACATTCCAATCTCGTGCGTTTTTAGTCACGTGGTCAAACGTGAAAAATTCATAATTTTATTTTTGATATTTTATAAAAATCATACATATTTTTGTGTAGAAAGTTGGTTAAATTGGTTTAAATTAATGTCTAGCGATAAAATATCAACAATCTGATGTATATTTTCATCATAGGATAATACCCTATTCTAAAATCATGTGTTAGAGCTAAACTGGTGAAGTTTTCAATAATGACATTATAATTCTAAAATCATGTGTTTGAGCGTCTTTGGTTAGAGCTAAACTGGTGAAGTTTTCAATAATTACATTGTAATTCTAAAATCATGTGTTTGAGCGTCTTTGGTTAGAGCTAAACTGGTGAAGTTTTCAATAATGACATTGTAATTCTAAAATCATGTGTTAGAGCCAGTGACGGATTAAGACTACTTGATGCCCTAAGCAATCCACGCCTGTGGGCCCCTCTATCCGTATGTCAACTAGAAACTGCCTTTATCGCCTAAAAACATTAGTTTTTTGTAAAATAAGATGATGAGATGTAATATACCTTAGAAGTGGAGTAATTGCGACAACAATAAAAACCAGAGCATAATTTCGTTTTTACCCATTTCAGCTTTAAACCCTGAAATACTGTGTAATGCGAAAAAATACAAATATCAATAGCCTTAAGCTGAACGTCGGTACTGAATTTTATAGTATGTTCTTTAAGCCAAACACGAGCGAGCGAAGCGAGCGAGCAATTTTTTTTTCCCATTTTACAGGTTGAAATCTGTTCAAATGTTAAACTAAAACACTAAATAACGGTGAAATTCAGAAAAATACCTTACAATTAACCAGCTGAAACAGAAGGTACTAAATAATTTAATATAATTTTCATGTGAAACGCGAGCGAGCGAAGCGAGCGAGCAAAATTTTTTTCCTATTTAATAGATTAAATCTGTTTAAACTTTAAACCCTAAAAGACTAAAAATATGATGATTTTGTAATTTCAATTAAAGTAAAATTTGCGTAATTTTTGATGTTGTAAAGTGGATGACAAAATTAAGTTAGGTTTGTTATATAATACTTATTTCACACTTTTTTCATCGTACATAATTACAAAATTTTGTGATCAGTGACGTGCCCAAAATATTGTGCCATACGTTCGAGGCACGAAGTATAGATATATACTTTGCGTTCGAGGTATCTATACTTCGTGGTTCGAGGATTTGATGGCACGCGTGCCATAGGTTCACGATTCCTGTTTTAGGCTATTGATTTGATTGTTTTTTTTTAGTACAACAGTCTTTCAGGGTTTTAAGTTTTAAAAGATTTTAACAGGCAAAGGAGTAAAAAACATTTGCTCGCATTCTCAGTTTGAACGCATTTAACATAAACACATACTAGTACAAATTAGTATCAAAGCTCTGTTTTTTTCTTCTAAAATAACTTCAAAAAATCATCTTTAGATAGGGTTAATGGGGCGGCAAAATATGTTAATAAGGACAATTAACATATTTTGCCGCCCCATTCTATGGGCGCAAAATTTCTAAATACGCCTCTGTATATGGGTCAGATCTCTGTATATATACCAGCCGGCCCATTTTGGGGGGTTTTTTTGGTGTGGTTTTTGGTGACGTGAGAGTAAGACGTGATGCCCTAAGGACGGGTTTTTTTTGTGCTTATTCTGGTGCCCCCCCAGACGTGATGCCCTAGGCAATTGCTTAATTTGATTAAGGGTTAATCCGTCACTGGTTAGAGCGTCTTTGGTTAGAGCTAAACTGGTGAGGTTTTCAATAGTGACATTGTAATTCTAAAATCATATGTTAGAGCGTCTTTGGTTAGAGATAAACTGGTGAAGTTTTCAATAATGACATTGTAACATCATTGTAATTATAAAATAACTTTGATTAATTATTACATAGATACGTTATATCCTTACAAAACTGACAATATTTCTGTGCCACGACACACATTGACATTAGACGCGTGTCAATGTGTCAACGTCGCATAGTAACACAAAACACGCTATTACTCGCGGAGCACACTAACCAAAATTGGCCCGACTCGGGTCAATTCGAGTCTTCATTTTTACGCGTTTATAACATATCTATGTGTTAATGTTCTGATGATGTTTGCTAGGTGAATTTCTTGATCCTGATATAAAAAAGTGTGTGCGTGTAACAAGCCTTACACGCGCGATTGAAGTAAAACTTTATATTTTTGGAAATAAGAATAAATATTCTACACATCAAAATCAAGAAATATAACGTTTAACATACAAAATATCAATTAATTTGATTTCACCGGGAATGAAATTTTTTGTGTCGGTTTTTTAAGCTAAATTACGGCGAAATACTACACACATACCAACGTTTTTATTTAATTAGTTAAATATATGTTTAAATAACGATTTATACAAAAATATTTGAAATCTGTGAATAACTTATGACATAATTAACAAATAATGCAAATGACAACTGGTGACATTAGTCATCAGACTATAGACTATAGAATAGCGTTACTTCCGTCAGAAAAAAAATCTGAGTTACTCCTTAGTCGCGCCTAAGGAAGTTTTACTTCAAAAATATGTCAAACTCTCTCTCTTCAGATGAAATAAAACCACGGAGTATAGAGATAAGGAGTACCATCTCCATACATGAAAACTGTCCGTAAAAAGCAAAGACTGTAAAAAGCGTTAAATACGGGGACGCTGATGACTTAACGGGGTGTAAAGCGGCAAAATTTAAACAGATAACTAAATCTTAGCCTCTTCGGTTATCTTTATAAAAATATATTCGACTACGCGAGTAAGTAGAATATTCATGATTTACTGAATTAACTATTTTTAGTCTACTAAAGTCTTCAAAAATTTTAAATAACTAAACTCAACTCACTTCACTCCATCTCTTATTCCTAACTTCATACTATACCCTTCTTGTGCATCAGCGTCATTGTGGAAGATTTTTGAGCTGTATATTATTTATAGCATACAGCCAGCCAGCTGTATGTTATTTATAGCATACAGCTGGACACTTTTTCAACTTTTCTCCCATAAAAGATGGTTTCTCCTTATCTCTACCCTCCATAAATAAAACAAAAGATACTCACGTTAGTTGTCAGCTGTGTAGTCAGTGTGTGAACTTTTTCTTTGGCATCCGCCAGCTCCCGTCGCAATTTTCGCACCTAGGAAAAAAAATTACATAAATAGAAGTCCTTATGGATACTATCATGACATTTATACAAATAGCATAGCTTTTAAAATGAAAAAAAAATGTTGAAAATCAAGCAATAGATAAGCGGTAGGAACATTTCTGTCAACAAGATGGACATCTAGTTCCTCGACATACACTTTAACTGTGCCAACTTTGATATTCCTCCGTTCACACAATTTTCGTAAAACTCAAAGTCATCTTAATCAGTGGTCACAACCAGGGAATCTAATAGGGGGTCGGACTACATCTGAAATATTTAGTTTCATTAATATATTCAGAAATGTTGAGGCATAACTACTTGGTAAATGTAAAAAATATATATTATTTTATGTGTAGTTTACTAATTAAATACATTTAAAAAGTACCAAAAAAAAATATTTTTTTTTTGCGAAATTGGTAAACAAAACCTACATCATTAATTTACTCTCATCATAATATACAAACACTAATAAAACACAATTTTTCGTGCACTTTTTCCACTATATTAAGATATAATTATCAATTTTAATAAATAACACGACCGGTTTCGAAATAAATCATCATCAGGTTTATTTCGAAACCGGTCGTGTTATTTATTAAAATTGATAATTATATCTTAATATAGTGGAAAAAGTGCACGAAAAATTGTGTTTTATTAGTGTTCAACATGAATTTCCACCAAGAACCGACAGTACAATCAATTACATATATAATATACAAAAACATCCATTATGGTAAGTATGAACTTAAACGCACAAATATCGGAGATATTCACAAATATATTCCGGCGGCCGTATACTTCATACACCTTAACCTACAAGTGACGTCATTTGTAGGTCGACTTTAGTATGGAGCGTTTTTAGGAGACTCGCGAATTTTTTTACACAAATCGCTGTACCTTTGAAAATATTGACATTTGATATACGGTTTCTTTTGAGAAGTTACTTATATTTCATTTATGCAATAAAAAATATCAGTCCGATTGCCTATTAATAAGCTGCTAGAGTGTTCTCTTATTTTATTTATTATAGTGATAACATGCAGTCACAATAACGAACAAATGTGACAACGGTTATGGAGCATCATCATCATCAGCCTATCGCCGTCCACTGCTGAACGTAGGCCTCCCCCAATGAGCGCCAACCATCCCGATCTTGGGCAGCCCTCATCCATCCGCTGCCAGCCACCTTCTTTAAATCGTCGGTCCATCGTGCCGCAGGACGTCCTACACTACGTTTGCCTAAGCGTGGTCTCCACTCTAATACTTGTCTGCTCCATCAATTGTCTGTCTGTCTGCAGACATGGCCGGCCCACTTCCACTTCAGCGTCCTAATTCTTTGAGCAAAGTCGGTAACTTTAGTTCTCTGGCGAATGACATCGTTACGAATTTTATCCACCAGAGATACCCTCAACATTGCTCTTTCCATCGCATGCTGAGCAACCTTAAACTTATGAACCAGCCCTACGGTGAGTGTCCACGTTTCGGCTCCGTATGTCATTACCGGTAGAACGCATTGATCAAAAACCCTGGTTTTAAGGAATTGTGGGATCGACGATTCAAAGATGTTCCGGAGCATCATCAATCTCAAATTCTATGTTGTATACTTTTAAGACAGATTTGATTTTTAAAATACTAAATGCCCTATTTGTTGACAGAGACGTGATGTAATAACAGGTGTCGTACAGGCGCTACCTCGTGGGCCTGTCTCTCCTCCGCGCCCGCGCCCGCCGCCAGTGACGACGCCGTCGACACCAGAGACGTCGTGGAGCCGTGCACTGGAACAATGGAAACAAGTCATCATCAGCATTAGGTACTATTTACTAGGGTATTATGAATATTTTGCTTTATTGAATAAAATAGTCTTTCTATTCGAATCGGAATTCTTTATTTCAAGTAGCGTGTTCCATACGGCACTAATTTTGCCCAAAACGCTACGATAATTTTTACCACAAAATGGTGTTTCTTTAGCGAAATAACGTTATTATTGAAAATTTCGAAAATGTCGTTTTTAGCAATTTTTGTGACTAGTGGAACAACTGACAGCTGATCACAACTGATGTTGAAACGTAAAAAAGTGCTGGGTAAAAATATGCAAAATGGCGTGATCATTCTTATGGTGTCTACAGACACACGAATTTGGTACGGAGCGTACAGCGGATCTGGTACGCTCCGTACCAGATCCGAGCGTGTGTAGGGCAGTCCGGCGATCATAAGAAGAAAGCGAAGAGTTCACCGTTGTCCGCATCGGATCTGGTACGCTCCGTACCATATTCGTGCGTGTGTAGAGCAGTCCGGCGGTTTGGCCGTACAATAGTATCAGTGTTGCCAACTTAGGGATGTACCCCCCAAAATTAGGGAAAATATCTACGGGGTTTACTAGAGGACAGGATGTTTAGAGTTTACTCCTTATGAATCAATTTGTATGTAATAATAAAAATTATTTTAATGTGTGTATATAGCCAGGGATATGAAAATGTATTGGGAGTGAAATCAGATTAAGACAAGTTAGTTTTATGTTATTCACGCGTAAGTCTTTATGTTAAACACATAACCTTTCTTTCTAGCTTATTATCTCTTAGACCTGTCAATGGTATAAGTAATCAGGGGTAAAATTTGGGGAGAAATATTTTTTAAAGTGTTGGTATCACTGCCCGTTATCAATGAATTGCGGGAATCATCGTCATCGTTTAAAAACCGTACTGTAAATAGAACTCTGTGCTAATGTAATAGAGCATAAAATCGAACACACGAGTGTCGAGCGTTTCGCTTCACTGCACCGCACCCAAATTCTTGCGTGTGTAGCGACACCGAATTTGGTCTCCGGATATGGTTCGCTGTACGCTCCGTACCATATTCGTGTGTCTGTAGATAGCATTAGCGTTTTTAACAGTTTTTGACAGATGACAGTTGCGTCTGGAACTGCAGGTCTAAAAAGGCCGTTTTGGCAATTCATTTTCAATTCTTGTTATGAATTACTAACAGCGATCGTAAAATGGCCACTTGAATTGCAATTCATATTAAGATTTGGATACAATTCATATGCAGAAATTGGCTGAAATGCATTCATTTGCCAGATTTACAAGCAGAATTGCTTTAGTGTCAAATAGCAATATTGCGATGATATTGCGTAAGTGGCCTTTTTAGACCCGCAGGGGTGAAAACAGTTATGAACTATCATAGTGGCGCTAAAGAAACATTATGTGAATGAAAATAACGAAATTTGTGTTCTGACCGTGCTAGTGGAACGCCCTAAAGGAAGAACCAAACTTTAAGATTTGATTACCAGTTAAAATAGCATTCTACACTTTGATTAATTATTACATAGATATACGTTATATCCTTACAAAACTGACAATATTTCTGTGCCACGACACACATTGACATGGGACGCATGTCAATGTGTCAACGTCGCATAGTAACACAAAACACGCTATTACTCGCGGAGCACACTAACCAAAATTGGCCCGACTCGGGCCAGTTTACGCGTTTATATCATATCTACCTCTTTTTAATATTATATATCTATGATTCTACATGTATCTATTTACAAAAGTCGTTGACATCTTGCGATTCGAGCGTTTCTAATAATTTAAGTAAAAATCATTTTCCACGTTAATTTCATATACATATACATATTCCATATTTTTATATACATATTCCACGAGAAACTCATCCTGTAAGTGCAATAGTAATGATGACTTCATCTAAACTAGAGACATTTAGTTTCATTAATATACTTAGATATATTCAGGTATTACTACTTGGTAAATGTAAAAAAAAATATTTTTTATGTGTAGTTTAGTAATAAGATACATCTAAAAAGTTTTTTTTTTTACTAAATTAGTAAACAAAACCTACATCATTAGTTTACTTACATCATATACAAAAACATTCATTATTGCAAGTGTGAACTTAAACGCACGAATGTCGAAGATACTTACAAATATGTTTCTACTGCTGTATACTTCTTACCATAACTAGGTACTTCATACACTTTAATCTAGGCGTGACTTTAGTATGGAGTGTTTTCAATAAACTTGCGAAATAATATATCAGCGTAAAATTGTAAAACCGATAAATTGTAATATTACTAGAGATAAATTATGTTGACAGATTGTCAAATAAAAATTTCTCCTTACAATTGTACGCATTATTTTTCGTTATAATTATTATTATGAAAAAGAAAACAAATATGGCGGCGTGGGGCACTTGCTGTTTAACCAATCGGCACGGTAAATATTACAATATAACGCAAAATAACGTGTAAATCGTAACAAGAATTTTTTTATTTGACAATTAGTCGACATATTACAAATTACAATATCTCTAGTAATATTACAATCTATCGGTTTTTACAATTTTACGGTGACATATACAAATCGGTGTACCTTTGAAAATATTGACTTTTTTCTAGGAAGTTACTAATATTTAAGAATTTCATTAATGGCAATAAAAAAAATAGTCATCTAGCCTGATGATAGTTTACCTTCGTCATTCTTCTTGGGGTAGTGGTGTGAGTGTCGGGGAGTGTGCATGACGTTGCCGGGCTGGTGGGTCGGACTCAGCGCCGAGCGCGGAGAAGGCGAAGGAGGTTCTGACACGCCATAGTTAAGACCTGGAACCAAAGTTTCACTCTATATTTGCTCCATGAGGTAATTTCACTGAATAAGTAGTAATAGTATTAGTTCTAATCGTCATTTCCTTTATTAATAGCTTTTGCTCGAGGCTCCGTCCGCGTAAATACGGTATTCCACGTGAACACTACTTTTTTGGGGTAAAAAGTAGCCTATGTGTTAATCTCGTTAGCCTATGTGTTTTTTCGTGAAAAAGTAAGAATGATCCATCCATCCACCCATCCAGCCATCCATCCTCACATACTTTCACATTTATAATAGTACATGTGTGGCAATACTTAATAATTATGTACCCTATATAGCTGCATACATTTTAGTGGCAATACTGGTGGAGTGGAGCTATCTCTGAGTGTTCAAGCGAGAGTTAGCTTTTATTGTTCTGTTATTTTTACTCCAGAGTAACTTAGACCAAAAAAAAAACACTAGGGTGGGGATAGTCCCAGCATAATTATAGATTATGCTCCGGAATCCGGAACGTCGGAGAAAATTCAGAGCACTGAAAACAGACTAATATTATAAAGCTGAAGAGTTTGTTTGTTTGTTTGATTGAACGCGCTGATCTCAGGAACTGCTAGATTGAATTGAAAAAATATTTTTGTGTTAGATGGTCCATATTTTGTCGAGGAAGGTTTTAAGCTATATATATTACGCTGCGACCAATAGGAGCGAAGCATCAGTGAAAAATGTTGCAAAAACGGGGAAAATTATTCATATTTGAGGGCTTCCGTTGCGTGCGCTGCGTAAACGGTTGAATAACACAAAAAATATGTATGAAAGAATTATTCCTCTTTAAATGATTTTAAAAAATGTCCGCGACAGTATATGTCTATCTTTTAAGATTGGCGCACTATAACCTTTTTATGGTAATCAAATTTGGTCAAAATTAATGCATTATTGCGCCATCATTTGACGCGGACGAAGTCCCGGGCAACATCTAGTCTTTAAATATAAGCAGTTTAAAAAAATGGAAAATACCCTAATCCCAGCCTTACCTTGTCCTCCCGGGGGGTACTGCACGGGCAGGCAGTAGTAGGGCTCGTAGTCGCTCTCCGACGACCGCTGCAGCATCGACGGGTACAGCTTTTCTGACTTGGTTGACCTGTGGAATAGTGGCGTTAGTATTTTCATGTAATGCCTGCTTTTTTTATTGAATAGCCACACCAACGGAAAACGGCGTTGATTGCTTAATGGTCGGCGATCATTATTTCTGCGTTTGCTTGTCTTGTGTAGTGACGATTAATGAGGATGTAACGTGGAAATACAAGCTAATATTTTTTCAAGATTGAATTATTCAGCAGCCTTGTGACGCCAAATTAAAAATGAAATAAAGAACGCACACTATTACGGGCCGCAGGGTGCCGCAGGGTGCCGCAGAGGGCCGCATCGTAGCGCAAAATGTGTACCTAGTTAGCACATTAGAGCGGACCGCGCCGCAGCTCATTGACGGATTTTTAATAAAATATTATACTGCAAGAAGTTCCTGTAATTGTACATTATGGAAAGCTCCGAACAAGAATTATCTCTTTTAGCCTGTTGTTAGAAGAATTTAACGAACAATTTCTAAAAATATACTATACCGCACTTAACCAAAATCCGCGGCGGAGTGATGCGGCCCAGCCCCGCTGCGCCCCGGTAAAGTGTGCTATAGTTCATTTTTAATATACTTATTGAGCGCATTATTGCGATGCGACCCACCCTGCTGCAGCCCGTCATAATGTACGCATACCTTAAGTTTAATAATTTAATATTAGGTACATATTTTTATGTATAAACTTGCAATTTTTATATTTAAGCGGTGATCTCCTAAAACGTAAATACTGTCAATTCTATGCATTTAAAATTCTTTTAAACTGACTTTCTCTTACAATTGGCTTAACATGAAACAAAAGTTTATAAGTCTGCTGTATTTTCATTATTATATTTTTTAAATATATTATTATATAAGGTCTCTGAAAATCAATTACGGATACTTCGGACACATGATCCACTGCTTATGTAAAGACGTTTAAGCAGAAAAATAATTGTCATACTCAAAGTAAAAAATCATCTCATGTATGTAAGACACTCCGAAAAACGCAAAATCGCCCATATAAAGAAAAAAATTTTTTTTCGAATATGACAATCATTTTCCTGCATCAACGTCTTTACATAAGTAGGAGATCATATGCCCGAAGTATTCGTAATTGATTTTACCAAACCTTATAATATGTATATAACATGAGTGAAAATATGAATACATGAATGAGATTATTACAATATTAAACTTTTGGTATAAATGGATTTTAAACGAAATAATATTGGTGCAAATAATAAAATAATAATAATCAGCAGATGATTGACTTGATTGATAAATAATAAGAAAAATTATTATCAAATATTACAATAGGTACTTATTACAGTACAGTTGTTGTCTGAAATTAACATATTATATAATAAGTATATACAAAAATATAATATAAATTAATTGGTATGATGATTTGGTATGACATATTCTATAAATGATACTTCCCATAACCAAAGATGATTTTAAAATATTAACACATCAAATACGTTGTGCAGTAAGAAAAGTGTGAGCGACAGTAATAAAAGCCGTGCTACACTATCCGGCATGCAGGATTATAGTTAAGCGTACCACCTCGAAGCGAATTGTTTACCCATAAATCGTACCTTGGGAATGTCCTATCTCTGAGATAGCTAAAATTAAATATTTATCAATATATTAAATATTATTGTTACATAAGTAAACATAGGTAAAGTTAATATTACATTAGTATGACAATATATTATGTATGATTCTAAGCGTGACAGTAATTTTAATGGACCGAGGACGGATGGATGGTAAGAAGTGCCAATGTTATCTGACTATTTCAGGGTTATCTGACAAACTCTTTAGGTCAGGTGGGCTGAGCACCGCGATGCAAGATGATTGATGACATTATACCTGTAAGTGTCAGTTTAATCTGACTTAAGTCATTTCTGACCCACCTAATGCTGTTGCTTCTATTGAGCCTCGAGTTCTGCGCGTCACGATGCAGGATGAGCTTATTATGTGTGAGTGAACTGCGGTGGTGGGAGTTAGGGGATGAAGTGTGGTTGTGCGGCTGCGCCGAATGCAGCGAGGTCAGGGACTCCATGGACTCGCCCTCGGATAGTCTCCCGCTCGCTGAGTACGTGTTGCTGAAACGGGACAACGAGATGAAGCATGCTGGCCTGTGTATAACCGGCTTAAGGGGTGATGCAAAGCAATGAACATTTTGTGATCACGCAAAATGTATACACGACTACAATAAAATGAATCTATACACGTTAGTACATTTTCTAAATGAAGATATATTTACCTGTGTCTCAACCACGGCGCGTAAGGTATTCCGTAGTCAGATTTGACTTCGGAATACGTCTGAGTGTCAGATAGACTTCCGTCAGATATCTTCATTCCGCCTCTGGGAGGGGCCCTAGAAATACTTTTATATACACAACCTGCCTTCACAAGTGTCACCAAAATACTGGTCACCTTTCCCACGCTTATCGAAAGTAAATAGAGATACGAAAGTTCAACTAACCCTCTAATCTGATATACTCGATTCATCTGACTTTTTATGAATCCTTATAAAAGTCAATGTTTATTTGTTATGCAAGTAAATTTTTTTACATTTGTGATAAAACTTTGACAATAAGTAAACATTCAGTTACAATAAAATAAATTTTAACTATTTATAAATTTTAATAAATTTTAACGGTAGAGTACCGCCGCCGCACAGTGGGTCGAAAATCGGCTTTCATAGACATAGAAATGAAATCTCGAAAGTGACAAATTTTTTAATGGATATTGCTTCAGTTTAGTATTACTATGTAGAAAATGAAGTTTGAGATAATTTGGCCCAAAAATGAGGGAGTAATATTTTTTTTACGAAAAACTTGTATGGTGCCAACATGAAAAATTCAATTATTTCAAAAACGGCAAGTTTAACCGTAATATCCTGACAGATGGTTATAGTACTAATTATTTATGATTTTTTGGCATACATGATATAACGGTTTTAGCTGCTCTTTTTTTTTTAAAAGTCGTCGAAATTTAAAAAAAAAGGTCATCCTATATTATTGCACGATTCGATAGTGTTACTATTAAGGAACAATTTCTGGAAAGTAATGGTATACGGCAAACTTGAGGAAAGTGTTGAATTTTAATAAACTCCTTCATATTTTGAACAAATGTATGAACAATTATATAAAATGCTAAAATTAAGCACTTTCCTTAACTTTCTCAGATATAGTTACTTCCCAGCAATTGTTATTTACTAGCAAGACTATCGAATGCTGCAATAATACAGGGTGACTTTTTTTCAAAATTAACGGATTCGAATCCCAATTCCCAACCAAGGATGTTGACTTGGCTATAATCTGACAATGCAGTTATATTCGTCGTACACTGTGAAGTGAAGGAAAATTATGTCAGAGTAATTTCTTCCCAAAAATACTGGATTTATAACTTTTTTATAGAAAATTTCTATGGAACCAATGAGAAAAATCCAATTATCTTCAAAACGGCGAGATAAATCCTAATATCCTTACACGTTATTATAGTACTATTTATTCGTGATTTTTTGACATAGTTCATGAAACGGTTCTATTTGCCATTTTTTTTATTCATCGAAATATTAAATTTGGAAAAAAAGTCACCCTGTATTATTGCAGCATTCGATAGTCTTGCTAGTAAATAATAATTGCTGGAAAGTAATTACATATGAGAAAGTTGAGGAAAGAACTAAATTTTAGCATTTTATATTATTTTTCATACATTTGTTCAAAATATGAAGAAGTTTATTGAAATTTAACACTTTTCTCAAGTTTGCCTTATACCATTACTTTCCAGAAATTGTTATTTACTAGTAAGACTATCGAATAGTGCAATAATACAGGTGACTTTTTTTTCAAAATTAATATTTCGATTATTAAAAAAAAATGGCAAATAGAACCGTTTCATGAACTATGTAAAAAAATCACGAATTAATAGTACTATAATAACATGTAAGAATATAAGGATTTATCTTGCCGTTTTGAAGATAATTGAATTTTTCTCATTGGCTCCATAGAAATTTTCTATAAAAAAGTTATAAATCCAGTATTTTTGGGAATAAATTGCTCTGACATCATTTTTCTTTACTTCACAGTATACGACGAATATAACTGCATTATCAGATTATAGCCAAGTCAACATCCTTGGTTAGGATTCGAATCCGTTAATTTTGAAAAAAGTCACCCTGTATTATTGCAGCATTCGATAGTCTTGCTAGTAAATAACAATTGCTGGGAAGTAACTATATCTGAGAAAGTTAAGGAAAGTGCTTAATTTTAGCATTTTATATAATTGTTCATACATTTGTTCAAAATATGAAGGAGTTTATTAAAATTCAACACTTTCCTCAAGTTTGCCGTATACCATTACATTCTAGAAATTGTTCCTTAATAGTAACACTATCGAATCGTGCAATAATACAGGGTGACTTTTTTTCAAAAATTTCGACGATTTAAAAAAAAAAAGAGCAGCTAAAACCGTTATATGATGTATGCTAAAAAATCATGAATAATTGGTACTATAACCATCTGTCAGGATATTACGGTTAAACTTGCCGTTTTTGAAATAATTGAATTTTTCATGTTGGCTCCATACAAGTTCTTCGTAAAAAAATTATCACTCCCTCATTTTTGGGCCAAATTATCTCAAACTTAATTTTATACATAGTAATACTAAACTGAAGCAATATCCATCAAAAAATCTATCACTTTCGAGATTTCATTTCTATGTCTATGAAAGCCGATTTTCGACCCACTGTGCGCCGGGTACCCCAAATTCAAACTATTTATATTTACTAAAAGCACGCTTGTACATTGTAACGACCAAACAAATACTAAATTACTCGAATTTAACAGAGACGTATTTTTCAATAAAAATAATAAATTTTACTACTAATTTTATAATTCCGACTCTCATCTAAAGAAATCATTAAAAGTTTAGAGTAGAGAAAAAATCTATAAGTACATTACGCAATTTTATGTAAGTTCATACACTACACAATGCACAAAAAATTAGATAACAAAATTATAATTTCCGATTTGTTTTTCAAAATAATTTTACATACTCTACTATATAGACATTTCCATAGAACGTACTCTGCAATATAGACATTTCCATAGAAAAACGAAGATTGAGCCATTAGCAGCGTGGTTTGTCTGTACACGAATAATATGACTCTATCACGGAAGAGTTTTATCTCAATTCTCAACCCAAGAAACATTAATACACCCGTATTAAATACAAACACTAACGCAGAATACGGGCCTGGCTTGAATCATTAATCTCAATGATGTACACAAAAAATGTCTACGGAATAATATCAACTAATAAAGTCTGTCTTCCTAATTTATGATGTCTCTTTCATGTTTGGACTAGCAACATAATATAGTAAAGTTATTATTGGTAATTTTAACTTTAACTTTCTTTCTCAAATTAGTTTTTTTTTTCTTTTACTTTATAATCTTAGATGTAAAATACTGAAGATACCGCACGAACCGAACATAGTCTTTCGAAAATAATTTTATTTTACCCTAAATTTATTCTTACCCACATACTTTAAAAATTAGACAAAGAAAACAAATTCTGTTAAGTTCTGTACATAGTTAGTTCAACTCACTCTCATGCTATTTACACTCCATAGTCCACACTAATTACAAATGTATTAATAAATAATATTAATTAATATAATATACCTGTGATGATGGAATAGTGCCGCGAACTCATGTGTCCCTGGTTTTGGCAGGGACTGCGAGCCTAGTAGACGTTCTCTCACTGACGCTGACAGTTGAGCAGCGGCTGTTCCTCCTAGAGAGTAGGATTTTGGACCAATGCCGTTTTCTGAAAAGAAAAAAAAAAACAAGGATATGTAAAGAACATTTTCGCACACTGGAGCATTTGTAATATCAATGATTTTCGTTCAATTTGTTTTATTTCTTCGTGCAAGTTTAATGTGTATTTCATTTTACTTAACTTGTTGATTGGTAAGTTAACTTATGGATGTTTTTTTGCTAGTATCAAAAGATCATTTATTTTAATTGAGGCTTTAGTCATTTTTTTTATTGTCATCTTTCTTTGATGACAATAACGAGGTTCGAAAATCAAAAATACCTATATGGGATTGTCATATTTAGTCGGTAAATCATGTGGCTAGGTACTCCCATTATCTTTAACAAATTTGCTACCGTTCTAATGTTGCATTTTGTCTAAGACCCATGCTGTCTCACGCACGCAACCAAAGACTGGGTAATATAGGTACGGCCCGTCTCAATAACTATTTGTCAAAAACGTCAAATTTGTATCGCAAAAAACCGGCAAATGATTGAATGACGACGTTTTTAACAAATAGCTATTGGTAGATAGGTTATTAAAAACGGCTGATAGTCTTCATGGGATTCCTTCTTCTTCTACCTGTTGCGTGAAACAGCAGACAGAAGAGAAATATATATTTCTTTGAAAACTATTAAGTGCGTAATTACTAATCCTACGTTTTTACATACTAGATTTTAATCGTACCTAATCGTATGTCTAAAATTAATAAAGGCAATGAAACTGGACAAAAAACCGAGTGAAGCCACAGACAAGAGTTAAGGTACTCACTATGTATTTGCAGGTCCTGCGTGCAGGTTTGAGTCCCACCTGACACTTTGACCTTTGTCCTCGGCACTGCTGTAACTTGAGCCGTCCTCCCACCACCTGTAACATAAGCAAGAATACAATATTTGCAACAATTTTCTTGAAAATATAGCTGTTGTGCAAGGTCTATATTAAGTAAACTTTGAAAGGTGTTCCTAAGAGGCATATTTAAATCAAAATTATTTTATTATATTTATTTACAAACATTGCTAAATACTAGACAATTAATACTTGACCGCGGATCAGACTGCGTTCAAAAAAACTGTACGTGTAACGGGCGCTATTTGAAATAGGAAGAATATACTTTTTTCTTCAAACCTGCTCTTTCTTTCTACATGTTTGCTAGTTTCATTAATGATGTTAATATTTTTTATTCATAAACTAGCTGTCCCGACAAACGTTCTTCTGCCTTATCTATGTACTGAAATTTCTCAACGTTTAAACCTTCCCTGAACTGATGCGATTACTTTAAGATCAAAAGTAGCCAAATCGGTCCAGCCGTTCTCGAGTTTTAGCAAGACTAACGAACAGCAATTCATTTTTATATATAAGAAGATAAGAAAGAAGATTATACAATAGCTACCGTGCATTTGTTGTGGCGCGGGTGGGCCGTTTGGAGTAGGAGGCTCTTTTTTTCTATATGTTTGCCAATGTCATTAATGATGTTAATATTTTTTTATTCATTAGTAGAATAGCTACCGTGCATTTGTTGTGGCGGGCCGTTCGGGGGAGGCGGTGGCGGTTGTCCGTTCCGCTTCACGTAGCCGAAGTTTTGCGGCGTCTTGCTCTTGGGGGTGCCGTTGCCAGCAGCACTCGATGGCCGAGATGAACCGCTTGGGGATTGGAGCTGCAAAGGAGATTTGGCGGATCAATTAGCGCCAAAATCTTGAATCGCGCTATCGAAGTTTACACAGTTCAGCGCTATATATTACATACATTATCTGAAATTAACTAACTACAGTTGGGCTTCCCTATCTCCATTTGTACATCCACATATCCAACAGATTGATGATGATTATAAATATAAACTAGTGATGAAGCAATTAGGCAGTGCTCCCGACAAAAGGTAAGAAGTAATAAGCATTAGGCAATCAAGTTGACTTAGGGCCCTTCTAATAATGGCGGATAGCTTGTTCGGAAGTTTTGTCGCTGATGACTTTATACTGAGTGACAGAGACATAACATACAAATAAGCTACCTGATGCTTATCAATAGATTATGAATCAGGCCCTTAGTGACATATTATATATTATTAGCGTCAGCATTATGTTTGATATCGTAATTTTAATCTAATTTGCTGAAAAGTAGGTTTTAGATTTAATTCCCTGTGAGTAAAGAGAGAAAATGATAATATGTCTGATAATATTATGATGAACATAGACGTTTTATTAAAAAGAGGTAGATAATTGACAACATTTCCAATATTTTTTGTACTTGTTTTATAACGAAATATAAAAGTAGGGGTTAAATTAGGGGACCCATATTTTTTTATTTTTGAAAATGTGGTCATTTTCATTTATAAAACTTGGTTTTTAATTCTGATCATTCTAAAATGACTTAAGCGCCAAATGACGTCATTGGTACGGTTGAACAACAAAATACCTTTGCACGTCATATCTGATTTCTTAAAAAAAACTGTCAGTACTGTCGTGGTTATATACTCAAAGGTACTGTCACTGACTTTGTGGTAGGTACTTTACTTTGAGGTTATTGAATTTGTTATTGTGTTTAGATCTGCATTATTTTCAAGCGAGCAAAGGTGTGTATCGTATTCTGCCGTACCAATGACGTCACAAGTGGATTTTTCGTTTTAATTTTTTTTCTCGGAAATTAATGATTAAAAAAATCTGTAATTTTTTTTAGGACTTCGGAAATAAAAACAAAGAAATGGTATTTTTTATTTTTGGCGATTAATTAAATGAAATGTTGTCAAATAGTGAAGACTCAAATTATTGGCCCGAAGACGTCAGGACAATTTTAGTGTGCTCCGCGAGTCATAGTGTTCTGTGTTAGTGTGCGATGAGCAGATAGGGGATCGGACTACATTTGAAATATTTAGTTTCATTAATATATTCAGATATATTGAGGCATTACTACTTGGTAAATGTAAAAAAATATATTATTTTATGTGTAGTTCACTAATTAAATACATTTAAAAAGTACAAAAAAAAATTATTTTTGCGTAATTGGTAAACAAAACCTACGTCATTACTTTACTTACATCATAGTATAGTAAGTATGAACTTAAACGCACAAATGTCTGAGATATTTACAAATATATTCCTGCGGCCGTATACTTTATACACCATAACCTACAAGTGACGTTACTTGTAGGTTAAGTTTAGTATGGAGCTTCGCGAAATTTTGTATACAAATCGCTGTACCTTTGAAAATATTGACTTTTGATATACGATTTCTTCTGAGAAGTTACTTATATTTTAGAGTACTATTCATTTGTGCAATAAAAAAATCAGTCCGCTTGCCTATTGTAATATTAATCAAAGATGATGAATATCATAATTGTAAAAAAAAAAATATTTATTACCTGAGATCCTGCATTTCGCGACCCGTGCTGGTTTGGTGGACTTGGGGCAGGGTACTGAAAAGTAAATTTAAAACTTATGTAATGCTTTACCCATGCTTTAGTTCTATCGCGATACTTATTAACTTCAACTAACAGAATTTGTATAAAAATATGAAAGAAAATATTTTTTTCCTGAAAGCGCTTTTGTGTGTAATTATGCAGGCGCAGTCGCGGAAAATTTTCACGAAAAATACAAAGCATGTAGCGTTTAAAAATACTTACATCGCTTTTATTATTTTTAAAAGCACTTAGGAGTTAAGCCTTAGATCTCGAGGACTGTTAAAGTAAATACGCGCGGCAACATTGTTGGGAATCCAGCATAAGCTGACTGCTTTTTAGCAGTAAATGGTATGAAATGGTATATATCACTGGATATACCTGAGTCGGTGTATGTGCAATATTTTATGATTGAAGCTGTAAAATCCAGTATAAGCTGACTGTTTTTGAAAGTATGATTTACAAGTGGTTTAAGTTTGAGTTGTTTTACGCCTTTTATAATACGCTATCTTGAATGAAAATAAAGCCGCGGAATCAAAAAGCTAGTTCGCGTCTATACTTCGGTCCAGTCGCGAAACTACCCAGTTGCGGAACCGTCCAGTTGAGAATATGTCCATTTGTAATGGAGGGCTCTACGGTAATTATTATTATTGAAGTAAATACTTCTTAAGCGGCGCTGAGCATTTTTCTTGGGTAAAAACTGTTAAACTCGGCTACAGGTCACGTGTCCTGGTCAAAAATGCGTAAGATTTACTTGCAATTGTTTGCTGTATTGGTTTACGCGAGCATGAAACTATTTTAGTTCGTATTGACTTTTGACCCCAACTCCCAACACATTGACTTTTGATTTTTGACCCTAACCATCCCCATCACATTGTCCTTTGACCTTTATATTGACCTTTACCTCCAATCGTCCCCCCCCCCCCACGAAACGCACAAATATTCAAGTTTTTACTTCTGCCGACACTCCCAGAGTGCAACCCGTCTTTTTTTTATTATTACCTGCGGATGCGGCGCGATACCGAGCTGCTGCGCCGCGGACAGCTTCTCCCGCTTGTGCTGCGGCGAGTGGTGGCCGGCGCGCCGCTCGCCCTTCCTGCCGTGGGACGGGCTCGGCGGCGCTTGGGCTGGCTGGTTCTGGAAATAAATAGGAGAAAATGGAGTTTCGCCAAACCGGAACGGATATATGCAGAATGTATACAAAGATAGATTGAGATAGCCCCTTATTTTGTTAACTGCAATCTGCATTATTCAAAGTATTCGCCCCACCACGCGATACAGTAAGAATATTACTAACAGTGAAATACGAAGCGATGTGAGTCTTCGTAAGTCTGCGTTGCCGCTGCCTACTACTTTAGCTAGTTTTGTTCTGCGATAAAACAATGTGCTGGTTAAAAGCATTATAGAACTCCCTCTAACCTGTGAAAGGGTTCCCACGTCCTGGGAGTCCTTTTCCACGTGGTGTGCTGCCGCGGTCTGTTATGTTCCGCGTCCGACCAACTACGTGGCATAGTAAACCATTACTTACCGGTGGCAAAGTTCCAACGCCCGGGGAGTCAGTATACTTCTTCCATGTGATGTGCTGCCGCGGGGAGTTCGCTCGGTCTGCTGTCCGCAGTCCGTTTTATTGCGCGTCCGACCGACTACGTGTAAACCATTACTTACCGGTGGCGGAGTTCCAACGCCCGGGGAGTCAGTATACTTCTTCCACGTGGTGTCCTGCCGCGGGGGAGTTCGCTCGGTCTGCTGTCCGCAGTCCGTTTTATTGCGCGTCCGACCGACTACGTGTAAACCATTACTTACCGGTGGCGGAGTTCCAACGCCCGAGGAGTCAGTATACTTCTTCCACGTGGTGTCCTGCCGCGGGGGAGTTGGCTCGGTCTGCTGTCCACAGTCCGTTTTATTGCGCGTCCGACCGACTACGTGTAAACCATTACTTACCGGTGGCGGAGTTCCAACGCCCGGGGAGTCAGTATACTTCTTCCACGTGGTGTCCTGCCGCGGGGGGGTTCGCTCGGTCTGCTGTCCGCAGTCCGTTTTATTGCGCGTCCGACCGACTACATGAGATAGTGAACTATTACTTACCGGTTGCGGATTTCCAACGCCCGGGGAGTCAGTATACTTCTTCCACGTGGTGTCCTGCCGCGGGGGAGTTCGCTCGGTCTGCTGTCCGCAGTCCGTTTTATTGCGCGTCCGACCGACTACGTGAGATAGTGAACTATTACTTACCGGTGGCGAAGTTCCAACGCCCGGGGAGTCAGTATATTTCTTCCATGTGATGTCCTGCCGCGGGGAGTTCGCTCGGTCTGCTGTCTGCAGTCCGTTTTATTGCGCGTCCGACCGACTACATGAGATAGTGAACTATTACTTACCGGTGGCGGATTTCCAACGCCCGTGGAGTCAGTATATTTCTTCCATGTGATGTCCTGCCGCGGGGAGTTCGCTCGGTCTGCTGTCCGCAGTCCGTTTTATTGCGCGTCCGACCGACTACGTGTAAACCATTACTTACCGGTGGCGGAGTTCCAACGCCCGGGGAGTCAGTATACTTCTTCCAAGTAGTGTCCTGCCGCGGGGGAGTTCGCTCGGTCTGCTGTCCGCAGTCCGTTTTATTGCGCGTCCGACCGACCACGCGGTACACTACGCCGCTCCCGCCTTCCATGCCGCGGTTACGAATACCACCTCGTCTGGAAACGGGCGAAAATTGTTATTGTATTTTTTTAGAAAATTATTATATTAAAACTAGCATTTGCCCGCGGCTCTGTAACTGTATTTATGTAAGATACTGATCTCACAGAATATACTTTTACTACTTCAGATACTTTTTCGGGATAAAAAGTAGCCTATGTGTTAAGCCAAACTACTACCATACCAAATTTCATCAAAATCCGTTGAGTAGTTTTTGCGTAAAAGAGTAACAAAAATTCATCCATCCATACAATCATCCATTCAACAATCTGCAAGATCGATCAAAGATTACTTCCATCCATTGTTAAATTGTCTCGTTAACTTGTTGTCATTTATTAGGAAACTGGCATTTAAGACTAGGGAGCGAGTAGCGACCTATGCTCGCATTGGTCTTTGTCTGGTTCCTAACTATAAATGTTAAAGATTATTGCGATCTAACCGACCGCGACAGAAAGAACCGAAAAGGACACGAACATTTTCGAAAAAATATTTTGATTTTAAAGATGAATTTGCTTAACTCGATAATACTTTATCAAGCTAAGACTAAGCTCATAATAGACTACCCAGATCCGATGAGGTAATCCAAACTAATATTATAAATGGGAAAGACGTGTGTAGGTATGTTTGTCCGTCTTTCAAGCCAAAACCACTAAACCGATTCAAACGAAATTTGGTACACAGATAGTCTAGAGCCGGAGAAAGTACATAGGCTACTTTTTATTGCGGGGAAATTTACGGTTCCCGTGGGATATTTTATTTACGCGGGCTGAGCCGCGGGCATCAGCTAGTATTATTATGTTTCACAGAAAACCTCAATTCCTCACAAGACAATACAAAATCGATGCGATACTTAATACAGCTTATTTATAAACAACCCTTTGTAGGGGACGAGACGCTCTAACGAGATGAGTCATGGAATTACGCCAGTGTCGTGCCAAAAAAATATTATATCGTTAATAAACATTATTGTTAACATTCGGGTTAACCGCTATTCTAATAAGAATCCTTATTTACCCGAGTCCTTAGTCCTCAATTAAAAAGAAACAATTGCATGAACCCTTAGATGGCTTTAAGTTTAAAAAAATGTTTTGTCGGACTTGATGTCGAGTTTATTACATAATAGTCTATGCGACAAGTTGAAAATGGTACAAAATAGAGATAATGTTCTTAAAATTATGTGCGATAGCTCATTGGATCCGGAATGACGTCTAGAAAAACGTACCAAAAGCGTGTATTAGCACATAAAAAATTGCAAAAGTTATAAACAATTAAAGATGAAAAAAAATGGCAACTCGTTTTTTGCCAATATTTAATAAACTATTAATATTTAAGAAATTTCAAAAAAAGATTCTGAAAGAGGAGGAAATTTCCAACAAAAAACTAACTCCCAGAACTCTATCTCCATTATTTATAATTTTAATTTAACGCTGAAAATAGGTCTGCGCGTGACATTTTTAGGATGCGCGCGTGGCGTCAATAGCGAGTACGGCACATTAATTAATTTATTTAAGGTACTGAATATTTTTTTTTTAATTTGAAAAAAATATGGTGTGTTCTGAACACTATAAATAATTTATTCCCGTTGGAAATTTTACTTAAAGTTAATATTTCAACGAGTTAAACAATCGTTAACTAACGAAATTTTCTCGAACTACCGTCTTAATTGTAAGTGAAAAAAATGTTTAAATAATGGTCGTAAAAAAATTTTTTACTTTAACTTCATTACTTGGATTTTTAAGTTTTTGTTCAAGTAAAAAAATTGTTATAAACAAAGTATAAATATTTTTTTAACTTTTATGGCACGATCTTGTTAAGTATGTATGTAAGAAAGGCTCTACGAAGCGAAAATTTTTTACGACCATTATTTAAACATTTTTTTACTTTAACAACATTACTTAGATTTTTAAGTTTTTGTTCAAGTAAAAAAATTGTTATAAACAAAGTATAAATATTTTTTTAACTTTTATGGCACGATCTTGTTAAGTATGTATGTAAGAAAGGCTCTACGAAGCGAAATTTTTTTACGACCATTATTTAAAAAAAATTTTTCACTTACAATTAAGACGGTAGTTCGAGAAAATTTCGTTAGTTAACAATTGTTTAACTCGTTGAAAAATTAACTTTAAGTAAAATTTCCAACGGGAATAAATTATTTATAGTGTTCAGAACACACCATATTTTTTTCAAATTTAAAAGAATATATTCAATATGTACCTTAAATAAATTAATTAATGTGCCGTACTCGCTTTTGACGCCACGCGCGCATCCTAAAAATGCACGCACAGACCTATTTTCAGCGTTAAATTAAAATTATAAATAATGGAGATATAGTTCCGGGAGTTAGGAGTTTTTTATTGAAAATTTCCTCCTCTTTCAGAATCTTTTTTTGAAATTTCTTAAATATTAATAGTTTATTAAATATTGGCAAAAAACCAAATGCCATTTTTTTCATCTTTAATTGTTTATAACTTTTTCAATTTTTTATGTGCTAATACACGCTTTTGGCACATTTTTCTAGACGTCATTCCGGATCCAATGAGCTATCGCACATAATTTTAAGAGCATTATCTCTATTTGGTACCATTTTCAACTTGTCGCATAGACTATAACACGTGGTAAGTTCAAACCAAGGTATTTGCCCTATACACGTCATTAACATTTTATCAAAAATCTTTAGAATGTTTTCAGGGGTTTGCTATTCTGTAAATAATTACAATTTTTATCAAAACCTATAACCCGGTTGATTCTATAGCCTAGGTTACCAGGGCTACTATACAAAGCAAACATACGTACATTCATGATACACAAACGGTCAAAATCATTACCTTTCCTTTTAGCTTCGCCGTAGTCAGGTAAAAGGCCCCCCTAAAACCTAACTATCCAGCTAAAGGCCTACATAATATGCACGTAAGATATCCCGGACATTTCACATACTAGTTCACACACAGCTGTAAGCTGCCCATTAGTTAAGCCGCCTGTACACTGTGATCCCTCAACTCCTGAGGCTTCTAATCCTGTGTGAAGTATGCCTACATTACGATCACCTTTACCGATATTCAATTACCATAAGAATGGACCTTGTGGTTTAAAATACACTTGGTAACTCGACTTCGAGGTCAAGTAGTCCTAAGGGTTGTAGGGTAGCCAGCGTCCTTGAAAATACATGCTCTACTTATTAATTATACATAATACGGAATTTTAATTTACCAACATGGCAACCCTGATTATATAATACATAAAAGAAAGTCATGTTATAGTGCGATTCAAATGAGAATAGGATCAAGTCGGCGCCATATTGTTTCGAATTTAGACTGTTATGATAGTTAAATTTATGTTTAGATAATTGATTACTATTTAACGTTTTTATTTAAATTCGATGCAAGACTATTAATATTTATATGCACATAAGTTTTTATGAAAATCGCACTTTTGAAGTGATATTTGACAGAAAAAGGTCATTGACGTTCCTATTCTCATTTGAAACGCGTTATAGTAACACTATTTATAACTCAAGAACGGCTGAACTGATTTGGCTGAAAATTGGTGGGGAGGTATCTTAAAATCAGGAGAAGGACATATGATACTTTTTATCTCGTTCCCGAGGGACTCAAAACTCGAGAACGGCTAGACCGATTTGGCTCATTTTGGTCTTGAAATAATTGCGGAAGTTCAGGGAAAGTTTAAACAGTGAGAAATATTGGAAAAGGTGTAGGTTGTAGAAGTAGGTGTAGGACTAGAACGTAGGTTACATTGTAGGTGTAGTTATTTTACTCATTCCATTTCATATTTAAGACAGAACAACGTATGTCGGGACAGCTATTTATTAATATTTGAAAGTATCCTTTTACGTAATACTTTAAAGTGCAACATCTTTCCTCTCGATATGTGAGAGTGATTTGGTCTAAATGTTATGATTAGACAAAATAACATAACATTTAGACAAAACCACTCTCACTTAAGATTCAAAGACTTCATTAGCAACCAAGTAGTGTACATAAGATAATACAACTTAGTGCCTTGTACAGGCGTTTGCTTAAAATGAAACTTATGACATAAGTAGTACAGCAATTCAAAACATTTGTTTTAACATTTTTAAGTACTTATTAAGAAAGGAAAGGATACAAAAGGGATTTCAAAATATATTAATTATCGTTACCATATTGATTATTTTAGTAAGCGAAATATGGAACGGAAATGTTTCCTTAACAATCTCGCTGCTATAGTATAAATTTTGGTGGTTTGGCGCCGAATTAAAGGTGAGGTAGTAGATACCTATCAGATGTTACACATCATACTGTTCGACTATTTTAATTTTGTAGATGTGACGATAATTTTATATACGACATTTCTAGTCTATTTCGCAATTTGCGTTTAAAGTAGCTCAGCAATGAAATTAGTTTAGTGATGAAACAGAAACAAGCAATAACTGCTAACAAAAGCAATTGAATTGATAAAGGAAGCTCATCCTAAACATGTGACCCAGATCCGAACAGCTCACAATACTTGTCATTTGCAAACTATTAATGACGGTTGGTACTTGTTATGTGATGGTTTGCCGTTTGGGTCAAAGTTGTCAAAACTCAAGATATAAGTAGCTATGACGGACATTTACCAGAACATAATATCTTCATATTACAAAAAAGTTACGCCATCTTGGTTTTCACTATAATTCAAATAGCCATCTTGTTTTCACCATACATCAAATGTCAAAATGGCCCCAAAATCTGAAAAGTGGGGCCATTTAACTGGAGACACTTTTTGCCACAACATGCCTCGTCTATATTATATAAGTCTATGGTTTGCGTCAAGAATGATATCTATAAACTGCACGATCAATGTAAGTCATAAGATAAGCATAATATGTTAAGGCTAAATAAGGATTTGACTAAATTAAATATTAGTGATATCAAATATTATTATTACAATTAAGTTGTACGGGCACGGGATATCATTTAACACCTGGGTTACCATATTCATAAAGACGTGACTTGACAATTTTAAACGGCACAAACGGACTACTATCGACCGCGACCGAGGCATGTCCAGGCAAAATGTATCCTCACTTAAACTGCCCTTTTAGGATTGATTGGGGCAGTCGAGGTTTGAAATTTTAACATATTTTGCTTTTCGCAGTACAATCTGTGGACAATATACAATTGACAAAATCTTCTGAAATCACGGTGGCGTAACTTTTTCTTTCATGAAGATTTTTTCTGTCAAATAAGTACTTCATCTTTTTTTTTTTAAATCGGTGTACGCTACATATTTTGATTCATTTAAGATGTCGCATCTTGCTACCACGAGCAACGGATAGCAGCGACTTGTCAAAGAAAAATATGACGCTGCGATTGATAAAAAATTAATTTTGTTTCCACATGCCTTTGAAATCTGACAAAAGCCTTATTATAGCTAAATTGAATAAACGTGAAGTGGTACACCACTTCTACATTAAATATTAACCTAAGCTATCACTTGCCGGTTTCCGATGTCGCTATACCTAATTGACTTCGCCGCGGAATCCAGAACGACCATTAATCATTTCTTACTGCATATCACTCCGTCAATGAAGCCCTTGTACAATACAGCTTATGCCGGAACACCGAACACTGGCCACATTGTCTCGTTAAAAAAAAAGAAAGGCGTTCTATATTCAAATTTTTGACAGTATGAAAACTTTTTTTTTTGTTTTTGGCACTGACACGTATGATTTACGTCGTACTTTGCGATCGTAGTTTGCGATATATAAAATAGATAAAAGGAGATGGAAAAATAGATTTAGGAATTCCGAATGTTTAAAAATGGTGTTGCAAATCTAAATAACCTAACCAAGAGCATGTCAGGACATGTCTAAGGAGGGTTCCGTAACTATAAACGCGAAATATGTTTTTTTTTAATTACTCCAAAAGTTACTGTCCGATTTGGTTCACAATAGTTTTCCTAAAGAGTTTTTAGCATGATCTATCAGCATGGAAATTTGCAAGTTTCTATCTCCTATAGTTTAAAAATGCTAGGGGGGGGACCAACTTACAAACTACTTTGGAGGCCGATTACTCGAAAATGGTCAACTTTATAAAAAAGTAACGTATGAAACCTTGCCTTTATTTTAAAAGACCTATTCTACGATACCCGACACGATGGGGTAGAGTGAAAAAATATTTTTCATCCCCACTTCACATGTATGGAGAGCCACCCCTAAAATATAAAATTATTATTTTTTTATAATCCCGAAACCGTGATCTATACACAATCTATAACTGTACCAAATTTCATCAATTTATATTCATAATTACAGGAGCTAGAGGCGCGGACAGACAGACAGACAGACAGACAGACAGACAGACAGACAGACGGACAGAGCGAAACTATAAGGGTTCCTTAAGTATTACGGAACCCTAAAAAGCACTATTTATAATAAAAATTGAAAATGTTATTAAATAGGACTGGTGTTAAATAAGATAAGGAAGTTAAAAAAGTATTCATAATATAAAATAAATGAGTAAACCTCAGTCTTTAAATTAAAAGAGTTTTCAACAAAAACTCTTGTCTAAAATAAAGATAAAGTTCTGGCAAACATTTAAAAGCTTCTCCGAGATACGCGTTTCAAAAGATTGAAAAATTATGGAGAAAATTGAAACTTTTTCAGTGAAATGAATTGGTTGCGTCTATCACCGCCAAACATACCTACTTTAATCTTGCGAAATGGGGGAAAGTTTTATCTCCATGATCTGTTGGAGTTTAGCTAAGGTTTTTGCACCCATTTAACAAAATTATATTTACTGTCTGGTGTCTACTTCTTATGATTCTAAATATAATAATTTCAATATTTAGTAGCTATTTACTTATTTATTATGATGTTATTGATTGTACCTGCTGTAGGTTATGTGGTATATACTGTAATAAATAATAATAATACACAGAACTTCTAACATTTTCTCTACTTTAGTAGGTATTTTACATTAATTTTAATATTAAATTAACTTCTTGAGAATCCGAATAGTAATTTCAACGTTAGCTGTTACGAGTATTTATAATATGCAATCGGACTGATTTTTTTTTTATTTCATAAATTAATTGTAGGTACTCTTATAATATATGAGTAACTTCTCATAAGAAACCGTATATCAAAAGTCAATATTTTCAAAGGTACAGCGATTTGTAAAAAAAAATTCGCGAGTCACCTAAAAACGCTCCATACTAAAGTCGACCTACAAATGACGTCACTTGTAGGTTATGGTGTATGAAGTATATGGCCGCCGGAATATATTTGTAAATATCTCCGATATTTGTGCGTTTAAGTTCATACTTACCGTAATTAATGTTTTTGTATAATTATGATGTGAGTAAACTAATGATGTAGGTTTTGTTTACCAATTTAGCAAAAAAAAAATTTTTGGTACTTTTTTAATGTATTAGTAAACTACACATAAAATAATATATATTTTTTACATTTAACCAAACATTTAACAAGTAGTAATGCCTCAATATTGCTGAATATATTAATGAAACTAAATATTTCAGATGTAGTCCGATCACCTATTGTTATTGATTGTAGGTACTGTAGTTTCTTGGTGGAAATTCATGTTTCACAGTAATAACTAATAATACACAGAACTTCTTGCACTTTTTCCATTTTAATATATTAAGTAAACCGGTCGTTTCGACAAAGTCAGCTTCAGGCGTTATTTATTGTTAGTTATTTATTGTTAAAGATATTAACGTATCTACTTCATTAAACTGCGGTCACCTAAAAATTATGTGTGTATTATTTATACAACTTATTATATTATAATTTGTGTTGATGAGGATATTAAGAAATTTTAAAATCTTCTAAATATATAAAAAGCAAACCTGACTGACTCATCTATCAACGCACAGCCGAAACTAAAGAAAATATTTTTGCTGAAATTTGGTATACAGATAGTTGTATTGACGTAGGCATCCACTAAGAAAGTATTTTTTTAAAAATTCGCCCTCTAAGGGGGTTAAAAAGGGATTAAAATTTTGTATGGAAACCGAATTCCACTCGGACGAAGCCACGGACAAAAGCTAGTCATTAATAATTCTTAATTTAAATCGTGAAGTACCAAGTCAAGCCATCCAAAAGTTTTAGAGAGACGGTTCTAAAGCATTGCATTTTTACAAAAAAAAAAGATTATAGGAATAATAATCCACCGTGAAAATTTCAATATACACCTACTGCAGGCGTAATGAAACCCCGACACCCTATTTCCCCTCAGCCGCGAATAATGGCGGATGGTGAAAGGAACGTTACGAAATGAGCATCCCTCATTATCCTTATTATCCATATTTTTGCGAAAATCTGCCGTAGATTGTTAAAAATTCCTTAGGAAGTTATTCCTTTCTATCTTTAGTTGGATGCTCTAAGTTTCTATCACGCTGCTAAAGTGCGTAAAAAAACTCAACCCTTCATATCTCTTTCACTCGTGCATAAATGTATAAGGTTAAATCTATTACCGATATTTTGGGCATATGAAATCTACTGCTTATGTAAAGATGTTTAGGCAGAAAAATAATTTAAAATTTGAAAAAAAAAACTGAATAAAATTACATTGCGCTGTCTCAGGCGTTGAGGTCATTAACCTCACATAAACAGCTGATTTAAAGGGGAAGAAATGACTATGCCTAAATAACGTCAATACAATCAAATGTGTCAGGTCAATGATTTTAACAACGACGTAAAGAGCGTACTATAGTTTTAATTAGAACAGATTTTTTTTTTTTGCCAAAACGTCTTTAAATAAGCTACTGCTCTTGTAATGAGACATGTATATTTTTGTGTTGTAAATAAAGTTACATTGTGAATCGCGTCGCGTCTACGATGTGAACTGATGCTTAGGGTCTACTAGAGCTAATTAACATCCTACTAATAGATAGAGGATGGACGGATGGATAGATGGATGGATGTATGTTTGTTACTCTTTCACGCAAAAACTTTGGTATGGTAGTAGTTTAGGCTCTGGATGAAAACAGGCTACTTTTTATCCCGAAAAAATGCAGTGTATTACGCGGGCGGAGCCGCGGACAACAGCTAGTACCAAATATAACTGATTCATGAGTGCCAATTCTGCTAAATAAAACCTGCATTAATACAATTACAATCAAGTCCCGATACGCTAAAACTGTCAAACGGTATTCTCGATAAACGTTAAACTAACGTGAAACGCGCTCTCAGTGGTCGAAACTACAAAAAATCAGTTCATGATAACATGTTGCTTCACTTACAATACAAAGTAAAATGAAAGCCCACTATAAATACGAGAATTGAGGTTCTGATCTGAAAATGAACTAAAACTTTATCCTACGAAACTTCGCCTACATTCAAGCAATGAGTAATGATTACCACAATGTCAGTGAACAGGCTTCATTGGCTGGCTACTGGCGTTCATGATTTATGTAGGCGAGATAAGATCTAGTAATAGGGTAGAGCTAGGCCCAGGTTATTGCGCACGTTAGTTCCGATCTAATCTAATAAGTTAGACGGAACTATGCAAGGTTTCGACAAAATCCCAGTTTCGATCTGGATATTTTATTACTTTTGAAATAATGGATAGGTATTGAAACCGGTAAACGGGAAAAACCTGTAATCTAAGTACTACCTTGCAATATGGACTATTTATCACTACTTCAGCAGAAAATGGTGAAAATTTACCCGCACCGAGCCTGAGCTTGCAATTATCAAGTTTAATTGCTGGCTTAGTTTTAATTCGTTTGATCAATTTCCTCTCTATAATGATGTTTGAATTGTAGAGTTTTCAAAATGTTGGATTGTATACTTTTTTAATGTAGATATGTCTCCATACAATTGTAAAAACCGTTAGATTGTAATATAACTAGTGAAATTGTAAAATTCGTGACTTCGGACGTGAATATTCTACCTTTAATTTAACACATTATTTTTCGTTAGATTATAAATATATAGCAATGAATATTTCGACATATTTTTACGATCTCGTTATTTGTTTTACAATCTAACGGTTTTACGGTGACATATACACTAACAAATTGTTTTATACGAACGTAAATTAATTATGTACGCAGGTGTTTGAAGTCTGCAGAGCTTTACAGAGCTTACAAAATAAATAAAAGATTTAATTAATTCTTGTATGTCAGTATGTTTGTTCGTTTGTACTTGCATCGCATCGTGCAAACACACTGAAGTGATTCAACGAAGCAATTAATCATTATTAAAATGTACAAAAAGTTTTATCTCAATTCTTTGCTTAAATTAACAAATGTCTAATTTTTGATTTAACTAAGTTCACGCAGATCAAGCCGCGGGGAAAATCTTGAAAATAATCTGTACAGATAAATAAAATTGAAGTGTCTGTTTGTAATTTAAAATTAACAGCTTTTCATCACATAATGCATATGAAATTCGGTACTTGCATTAAAATACCAGCTTATAGTGATTACATAAATTTATTTATTGTTAAAGTAGCTGTAAGTTTTCTGAATAAATAAAAAAAAAAAAACTATCCGTCTGTCTATCTGTCTGTTTGTTCCGGCTAATCTCTGAAATGGCTGGACCGATTTTCACGTGACTTTCACTGGCAGATACTTGATGTTATAAGGTCTAACAAAGGCTACTTTTATTTTAGGGTTCCGTTTCCGTTAGTTCTATGCAAACGAAGTTGCGGGCATTAGCTAGTGTAACAATAAAACTCAAGCAAAACTCAGTAGTTTGTAAGTACTCTTCAGGTAGTTGTTAAGTTTAGTCTCAAGACATTCTTATCTTAAGTAAGCGCAAACGCGAACTTACGAGAGTCTTTAACACCATCCTAAAATTTAACCAACAACTTTTAAATGAGTTCACAATTTTAACTTTTGTCTTTTGTTTAGGAACTTTTGCTTTAGTCTTTAAAGGATTATTTTCTTACAACTTTTCTTTTGTTTTCTGTATTCAGAATTCAGATAGTAGACATTACACTAGGCAAATAGATGTAGATTAATCCTATTTGAGTTTAATTAAAAATCTCTCATCTTTCTTTTTAATATTTAAAAAAGGAATAATTTTCTTTTTTTTTTCGTCGATGAAACCCTGACCCGCCACTACACATGGTATGCCAAAGCGAGACAATACATTAGTTTTTTCGTTCATTTTATTTTCAGAGCTCGACTTTTCTCATTAACATTTCAGGCTGCAACAAAACAGGCCATGTTACAATTTCCCACTACAAATATATTTGTAACCCTTTGTGAGGGACCCACTTTTCATTCTTTATTGTTGTAGCTTTGGGATATTCTGTTGTGTCATAAAACATGTAACCTGTCTTCATAAAATGAAAAACATTGCGCGACTCTACTTGGTAACGATGTTACGATTCTGTAATCAAATATTTAAATATTACAGATAACTTTTTCTTTTTTATTGTGACAAAATCTATAGGTACTAATATTATAAATGCGAAAGTGTGTCTGTCTGTCTGTTACCTCTTCACGCTTTAACCGCTGAACCGATTTTTATAAATATAATATAATAATAATATAATAATTTGGTATAGACTAACTTTGGGTCCCGGGTATTTTTTATCCCGAAAAAGTAGTGTTCGGCGGCGTGCGGTATCCGCGTAATACATATTTACGCGGGCGGAGCCGCTCACATAATATAGTAGGCTATATTTTATCCCGAAAAGTACAGTGTTCCCGTGGGATACTGTATTTACGCGGGCGGAGTAGCGGGCAACAGATAGTGGAATTTAAATAAAAAATAGTTCTATTATTAAAAAAAATGAAATATCTCAGTGTTCGCTTCGAAATGCTACGAAAACATAAATATTATATTTTCAAACATTATAACAATGGGTGATTGTTAATAAACTAAAATGGCATCTTCTTTATTTAAGGCTCGACAATCGACGGAAGTTCGTCATATAACACAATATCACCTGTTACATTTAATGAATTGTTACAAATACGGTGTAATATAGTTCCACTCGAAAACATCATATAACTATTATTATAATTAAGAAATTGTATGTTGGTATTATTTATAATAATATACCTAGTTTATTTTAACCTTACAACATTAAAAAATATAATGACTGTAAAAAGGAAATTGGATTCATCTTTTTATGAAGGCACTATTGGTATGTGCATAAGTCAGGAGTATTTCATCAAAATATATATTATATATTTTTGGATTTACTTTCATATTTCGAAGTATTGTGTATTCTTTTTTTTTTTTGTTTACTTTTATAAAACATTTGTAAAAATACTACTTACACTATTAACCCTTTAAATGCTACTTAAAAATTATTTACTCGTAAATATTACCCTGTGGCCTGTATCGATCACCACGTGTTTGTCCACGACGTTTGTACACTTTCGTATAAAAAGAAAAAAAAATACCTACAACATTTCTCATTTCTGAAAACAATTGTTTGTTTTCGAAGCGGGATCGTAGCTAATATTGCCGAGGGAGCGGGCCACTTGAACTAAACAATCGAAATTATGAATCACCGTTAGTCCGTTACCCCTCTGTATTGAATACACAGTATGCTGTGAGCTGGGATTTTAGCCACCATATTTATTATTATAGGTCTACCAGAATCTGATGGCATTTTAAAAAAAATAAAAAATGTGATTTTCATATGGCAATGTCAAGTATGACCCGTCAAATCAAAGTACGTGATCTGTCAACAGCTGTTAAAATTTTGTGATTATGTTCTTGGAATTTGTTGTTTTTGTGAAAATATCCAAAAAGGCAATTCGATCTCAAGCGAGAAATATTGTTTTCTATGTCTATAGTAAAATACAGAAAGAAGAAGGTGTAAATCGAACTCAATCTTATAATTTAAAGCTTGTGGTAGAGTTGACCGGTAAGTTAGAGTGAGCTGTTTTGATACTTTTAGTTTTTTTATATTTTCTTAGGTAATTATTGTGACTTCTTTAAATGTGTTTCCAGTACAGTTCCAGTATAAGGTGAATCGTTTTCCATGCCTGGTAAAAGAAGGAGAGGAGGAAAAAAGAAAATCAATATAAGACAGTTTCGATTTATAGTTGATTAAGAATTAAGTAAACGAGTTCTATACAGTTCGGAAGGAAATTACAACATTAAATAAACTGTTGCTAATTTAATTGTATGTTATTCGTAATAAATAAGTATATAAAGTAATTTACGATTGATTTATTTTTCATGAAATATCATTATCATTACATAGTATAAAACAAAGTCCCTTTTTTGTCTATGTATGCTTAAATCTTTAAAACTACGCAACGGATTTTGATGCCATTTTTTTAACAGATAGAGTGATTTAACGGGAAGGTTTTTAGGTATGTAACATGCATAACATAGTAGAGGTACACAAATAATTTTAGAGGTTTCTAAAGTCCTAAAAAATCACATATTTTGCGCTTACATTGAAAATGCTGGCTGAACACTACGAGATAGATCAAAATTATGTACTACAGTTGTATTCATCTTTAAAAAGCCTACAAAAAAGTCCGCGATGGCATATGTCTATCTCTTAGGGATAACCCACAATAACCATTTTTTTATCCTTTACTTTGATTTTAATTAAATAGCTTATTTACAAAGCGATTTTAAGCAATACAGTATTAATCCTTATCCAATTAAGTACCTTAAATACATTGTGCATTTAAGATAGATCAATACTGCCCTTTACGGCATGTAATTTAAATGAATATTTTCGAAGATATTACAGATTTAAAATGCAGGGATATAGTGTTGCTGCGCGGCGCGGGCGCTCGCGTTTCTACATCACGCTATCGAAAACGCGGGACGTATACAGTATAAAGAGGTTCACGAATATTTTGAACTGCAGCACAGAATACATAATAGTAACTGCAGTTCTTAATTCTTATGGAATATCCAGAGGTGGTTTGTCAGTTTTGTTGGAATGTCAAATAACTTTACTTACTACATAGTACATAGTATTTATACTATGTAGTAAGTAAAGTTTGTTTTAACAAGTCGCTTTATCTGTCTGTCCCTATGTAGGTATAGTATATTGTATGCTTAATCTTGTATGCTTAGATCTTTAAATCTACGCAAATCTTTAAGTATTTAGTCTTTAAGATTATGGTAAAATTTATATTCAAGTGCCATAAATATAATATTATGTAAGTATATTATCAAGTGGTCGCGCATGTCGTGTCGAGGTGATAGGGTCCCATTTTTAACAATTTGCATTAGGCAAACCTAAAAGCATTTTCAATATTGTATCAGAAGTATATTGCTGTAAGAAGGTAGAGCGTTATTCGCCGAAGTAGTTTTTTCTCCAAGAACACTATTCCACGCGGGCGAAGCCGCGGGCAAAAGCTAGTTTTCTATATTATACACCGAACATTCTTCACACAGTCTTATTATAATTCATGTTCAATAATACTAAAGACATCATTAAAAATTAACCAGTATCAAGATCGTTTAATCCTGTTTCCCCAGTATTGCTCACTACAAAATTTTATTTCCCTATTTGCCATGAGATTCTGGTACACCTATAACTCTGCAATATACCTTTATAGTATGGCTTTACACTATAAAGTGAAATAAGGACAAAGAAACACTGTTACATTGGAACTTGTGAAGAAATCATCTACGCATTTTTGTGTGTCTATCTACGCATCTACGCACAATTGTTGTTAAAAATATGGTGTATTCCCTGAGCAAATCTCTTAAATTCGACATACATACACAGGGAAACATTTATTTAAGTACCTAGTTAAAACTAATGTTCCCTATTGACTTAGGAAACCTTAACAGTGCAGCCCAATACAAATGTAAAATTAATTAAATCATGGTACTCTACATCTACCTACCAATCGGTATATTAAACAGGCAATCTACCTACCAATCGGTATATTAAACAGGCAATCTACCTACCAATCGGTATATTAAACAGGCAATCTACCTACCAATCGGTATATTAAGCAGGCAAGAATCTAAGTCGAATTAAGAAATTGTAGTCTTCAAGATTAAGGTCAACGACCTCGCAAAAATCATCTGTTACAAAAAGGGAAATTCTCATAAATACGTGAGGAAAATTACACTGCGTCCTTAAGTAATTTGGGATCTTATTGTGTGGGGATTTCCACCCCTTCCATAACCTTGATGCCTTAGCAATAACATTCCATTGATCCGTTCATTCGAAAATAAACTTTATATTGTGTATCATAAAGAATACAATTGGATATTTTATTTTGTATATTTATCATCATAACCCCAAGCGCGGTCGACAATTTTTTTTGTATTGCGAATTTTCAATTTAGTCAGGTTTTAATAGAAATAGTGCGTTTGCTACATCTACAATCTACACTGCTATCTTTTCTATCTTATTGATTTCCTTTTGTTGCTACTGGTATTTATTATTTATACGACGGTTTTAATTACGTTGAGTCTTATTATATAATAACTCGCAATTATTTAATAAACGACACAACTATTGAGAACATGTTTTGTTCTCTTTTCATATCTTGGGAGGCAAACAGCGATTAAGTTCATCTACTCATAAGGATTGGCAACCACATGTTATAAGACAATGACTTTATTACTCCAGATGCTGCAAGATCAATTATTAAATGACTTCAATAATAGTATCTAGCCCAACCTACATTCGCTAAGCAGATGCGCGAGTCAACGTAGTAAGTTCATGTGTACGATAGAAATTGTATTACAGCAATATATTGGTTACATACTAATATAAAGTGAAGACAGAGTTCTTCAAACTATATAGTCGGCCTAAACGCCTCGTCGTGTAATTACACAATGTCACGCACACGCATGTAACAAAACTACGCCTTACTTTGTGAGGCGAGCTTTTGTGGTGTGTAGGGTTTTTATCTATGTAGCGCGAAGCGACACGCGCTCCGGTCTCAGTTTTTGTTTGACAAAGCTCTGTCTTCACTTTTTTATTTCGTCTGAGGTTACATAGGTCAAACATACTTACTCGTATTATTATCATGTTGTAGTTTCTTATCGTTTCTAAACTATAAGCACCGATATCTAGCGAAAGCAAAGACACATTGCAAGGCAACACAGATTCCTACATTAATGCAAAATTATTATCAAAGCGCTGTCCAACGTCACAAGGCACTTATGGTCCTTAAAGAGTAACGAATAACGATCCGATTTGTCGTATCGTACGTTCAGAGTCTTTGTTTCGCGAGAATCGCGCCGGCCGCGGCTCGACGACTTCGCGCGTCCGATCGATTACCGTCACCGATTTACATTTTCCGGACCGGTGAAAAAATCGGAAAAGTTTGTCACGTGAAATACCGGTTTATTACATGACGGCGCGCCCGCACGCTCGCAGTGCGCCGCGCCGAATGCCGCCCGCCCTGCCGCCCCGCCGGCGACGGACCGACTCCCGTACTTTACATAATCACTTAAATCGATGTGATTAAAATCGACTTTGGACACCTCGGTGCAAAAATTATATCCGCCACCGCGATCTATTAGGGATCATGCAAATTTCGATATTTTTAATAAGCTTAAGCGAAACAATTTCGGGACGCGAGAAGTATAAATTGGATTTCCGGCCGATAGAAGTGAGATTTTAATTTGATATCAATAAGGTTCGAAATGGTGTATTAGGTTGAGGGTGGTTAGTATCGAGGCGCAGCACTAGCGGGGCAGGGGTAGACGAGGGACTATCGATTTTGGCGACTCCCTCGCCCCTGCCGCTGCGGCGGTGTGAGTGCGCGGAGAGCACACAACAACGCAAATAACAACAAACACTTATCTATTGCATATGGCAACACCAAAAACGTAAAAAATAATGCTTATTATCTTTCTTCATGTTTACGGCTCGATACATTTTTAAAACAAAATATTTTGTGATAAGTACCTACTTTACTTGCAAGAAAACGACAAGTTACCTTAATTAGTTAATCTTTTAATTAGCAGCAATTAAAGACTCATCAACAAAGAGCAATCAAATAGTCTTTAATCACATAATGACATGATTCCTTTTCCGTATTTAAAATTTAAAAAAAAAACTTTTGTTTCCAGCCAATGACGTCAATGTCGCACACATTTACAACACAATATGTTCAAAAGTCGGAAGGCGGGCCGACCACTTGTGGATTGGCACGGTCTGCCGATATTATTTGAAAAAGTGTCCCACATAAAGAAAAAAGCTTAAAACGGCTTTTAAGATTCTTTACAAATGAGCACTTCTCACCTATTCAACCTATTTTAAGCCTTCAATAAGAGTTCAAGAACTTTTGCATTTAAATATTACGTACAACTTACAAGATTACCTCAAAAATATCTAAATTTTGGGGTAATCTTATCGGTCTATTCTAAGAAAAATCAAAAAAAGATGTTGGCAATAATTTTTTTTTTTTTTCAAGCCGATGCTAATTAAAAAGCTTTTGATTGTTTTGTCTGCTGGAAAATCCATCCACATAAAATATATTTGATGTTTTAATAATAAATAATAATATAGTATGAATATGAAATCGTGCGCAATAAAGCAATTAGGTACGTTTAAATTGCTGGTACTAAATACGAACCTATAATATTTTCCTTTAATTAAAGGCTTTAACTAAGCTTCTAAGGATTGTACCACGAAGAAAATATTCACGGACTTTGATGTCTGAAAAATATTGAATATCGCGTTTAATGGAAATATTGTACGAATAGTAATTGGGCCTTTCTGTGTGATATTATGTGGCTGGTAACATAAAAGAAATTGATGTAAAAACGCAAGGTTTTACTCTAATTCTTGAGTCAAAACTATAATTATATTAGTGAGTACATAATAGTCTCAACGACGAGACCGCGGCTGAACGGAGAATACCCTAAGTGCAAAACCATTAAACTTACGATCTCGGAAAGGCAATGAATCTCACCCGCGTAGGGGGGCTTTTAATTTGATCCTTGAGAAGACCTTACTTAATGAGTGTATGCTAGAATTTATTTTAAAGCTCGTACACTCAAAAACACGTTAGGAAAAGTCGTAAAACACTCACCTTTCGTCGATCTGCTGGAACTGCGATGGCTGCTGGTAATTTATTCGCCGACCGTAAAGCGACGCGCCTCCTTCGGACATGTAGCCGTCCATTATATCGTTGTTGCGTCCGCAATCCATTTCGTTAACGGTAATCCGTCTCAGACAATCACCATCCGACATATAACCCGACGCGATATCTAGATCACAGTAATCTGGATTGGAGAATCCGGGACCGTAATTTAGACGCTCGCGAAACCCGATGTTTTCTCTTCCGAAGTTAGGCTTGACTGTATTTGCATGGTGTGGATATCCCGTGATATTCTTTTGCGTCAACCCTGACGTTCTCATCGGCAGTGTAAGGTGGCTATTGTAACCTCTCAGTAAAGGTCGCATTGGCATTACATTCATTAATGGATTTTCGTCATCACCGAGAGAATTATCTCGACAATGGGACGGAGTGCTCGATCGACTATCGTTCTTTTCTTCCGTTAATGTTCTATTGTGTTCGTAAGCCTGTCTTCGTGAATTGTCTACATTCCGTTTTTGGGCGGCTTCCTTTTCTGACAGCTCAGCTTCATTAATAACTTCGTTTATGTACGTAGTGTTCATATCTACTCGTTTATTGGCTGCCACATGATTACTCCTTGATATCTCTGAGCCAGATTCACTTGATGGCCGATAGATAACACTGCTGTCACTGGAATTTGACTGTTGTCCTGTAGTACTATGAGTAGAATTAGAATGTGAACTTTCAGACATTTGAGACGTCGGATTTCCACTGTTCACGACAGGCATCGGTGACACAGCAAGAGTTTGTTTTTGAGATACTTCTTTACTTAAATTAGATTGTTCTCTAGCTAATGGAAGAACTCCAATATTATTTGACGAATTTAAACTAGAATTGCTCTGTATAGGACTTAATTGACTAGTTGTACTCTTATAATTTATATGTTTTTCATCTTTAGAAATTTTCGATGTTCCTTTAACTGCAGCAGTGGGTTTTGGGATGCCAGTCTGATTCTGAAGCGATCCTGATTGGCCTCCTGGAGGTGAAGGAGGTTGGTTATGATTGTGCGAAATCTTAGAATTATCATGTAATTTACTATCATTCGAATGATCTGGCTTCGGTTCGCTTAATTTCATTTGACTACCGGACAACTTAACCATCTTTGTTTTGGAACTTCTAATTTGATCATCTATCAAATTTAATTTTGTGTTACTAACTGATTTAGGTGCAGCTATTCTAGACTCCTTTTCTCGAGTAGAAAGTTTAGGACTATTTTTGCTTTTATCATTATTGTTTGATTTGATGTTACAGCTTTTATTTAACGTAGATGAAGATTCTCTTGTGACTTTTGAATTACAGTTAACCAGCCTTGATTTAATATTTTTACCAGATTTATCTTTTGTTAGCGTATCAGTTTGATGTCTTACGCTTTTCGGTCCTATTAAATTTGAAGTCTTAGTATTTATGCTAGTATTATTAGACGATTCATTGAGACTTAAACTAGAGTCAGATCTTTCGCTCTTTGCTGATGAAAATCCACTAGAAGAGCTTGTGCGTTTGGACACTGCGGTACTTTTACTATTTTGTTTTTCACTACTAACTTTGTCCTTATTGAACAGTTTTAACTTTTCCAGCATTGACTGTTTCGTCGGGGTTCCGTTATGATTAGCATTTGGTGAATGTTGATGTATTTGCGATAAACTAGACGGAATTTTACTACCGGGAGCTAATAACGATGAATTCGGCCTTGACCTGCAACAATTTTAATTAATTGATAATTTGTTATCTTATCGTACGGTTATTCTTATCCGCTTTAAACATTCGCAAGACATGAGAGCAACAAATTATTTAATTATATTTTACGCAAGACATGACAGCAACATATTATTTAATGGTTATGACTGATTATATTATTTTTGAGATGAATATAAAAAGTTAGGAAAATTCTTACCCAGACGAAGTGGCCGGGGCTCGAGGTATGAAGCTTATTGCTCCTTGGCCAAGAGGACTTGTTGATCGACTAGAACTTGCTGATAATCCACTTTTACCTGAAACAAAAGTAAATGATTGTATTTTTTTTGCGTAATACTTTTTTATTTAGTGGAACTCGGTATGAGACAAAAATTTACCAAGTTTTATCTCTATTAGATGAACGGTGGAAGCGTGCCTATAAATTACCTAGTAAGAGTAAACACACAAATATTGACTTAAAATTGAGGAGTAAAAGAACTGCCTGACGAACTTATACGTACCAAATTGTCGCTGCTAATTACATTTCAACTATGACTAATATTATGTGATAAGTAAAAAAATACAGACTGAACCTAATAAGACTTTTAAGCGAAAACTAAAATAAATGTGTTACTAGACCAGACCAGTAAAACACTAGTGACCTACACTGCGCCCGCGTTGTACTGAGAGGGTTGAGTACAATCAGGTCCAAAATCATTAGCTCTGTACAACCCCTACCTACTGTTACACAAACTTGTAGGGTAATCAGCTGGCCGTGACGTGTCAATATATCGATCCGTATGTTATGTTATGACGTCATTAATTTCCATACAAATAGACAGACAATGGGGTCGAACCATAAACAGCGCAGACTAAAGTGGACTGTTGTCTTGGCTTGTGTCTTGATGTGATAATTATGTTAGTATATATTAATTAATTTGGTTATACCTACAAGAGTATGTTTAATAGATGTACAGATATTATAAAATATAATAATAAACGTATTCTACTTAATTTGTTTATCATAAGTGCTTAAGACTGAAGAAAAATAAAGGTAAGGTATTTGCGCTACTTATCTGTTCCAATATATTTTGTTATCGCAATACAGTTCACATTAAGTTACAATTATGTTTAAATAGGTATTAAGTTAGGTTAGGTTACTTCAGACTGTTAGGTATATTAACCAATCAAATTGATTTAAATCGACCCATTGGTCGATTCTAATACAGCTATTATTCTATGCCTTATCCCATTGGATAAGGCATAGAATAATAGCTGTATTCACTATCCAAGTACAATATTAAAACCTCTTAAATACAATAATAGTGGGTAGATAAATAAGAACATTTCAGATAGAGTAAATAAATAAGATAATACGAATACAGACAGGCCATTAATTTATAATGGATTAATTAGACATAAATGTTGCATAGCGAGCAACAGTTTAAGCTCGTGAGTAAGAAAGTGAATCATGCTGTGATTCCTTCGCAGAACTCCAGAACTTGTTTACAAATATTTTCTCAAGTAACACGACCTAGAGGAGTTACAGAATGACGGTTATATTTAAGTGATAACGACGAGCGACAGGAGAAATAGCTACCTACACCTTCAAGGTACCTTGATACACCTCATTTAGTTACAACAAATTGAATAAATAATGTTCTATTTCTTTATAGCTATACTAATATTATAAAGAGGAAGGATTAATTGTTTGTTTGCATTGAATATGCTCCAAAACAACTGGACCTATTTTGATGAATTTTGTCACAGATATAAAGTAAATCGCGGGGAAGGACAAAGGCTACTTTTTATGGCGGCAAAATGTACGGTTACTGCGGGATTTCCTTTTGCACGCAACGGACAATATCTAGTCTTTAAATATTTATATTGTCGTTGAATAAGGCATAGATATTAGAATTATTAGCTGATAATATGATGATGGGCCTATGCAGCCTGAAATAATACATACATACATATAATCACGCCTGTTTCCCGTAGGGGTAGTCAGAGACCACTTCTTTCCACTTGCTACGATCCTTACATACTTGTTTTGCTTCATCCACTTTCATTATTCCCTTCATACATGCTCTTCGGTTTAGGGTACTTGACCTGGCCTTTTTTCAAGACGTCCCCGATTTGGTCTTGGAACGTCCGCCTAGGTCTACCCCTTCCAACACTTCCATTCACACTCGCATTATACACTTTTTTCGTCAATCGTTCTTCATTCATTCTCTCAACATGGCCAAACCATCTCAGCATACCTTTCTCAATTTTTGTCACTACACCTTCTTTCAGACCACAACGTTTCCTTATCTCACTATTTCTTATCCTGTCACCCAGTTTAACTCCTATCATGCTTCTTAATGCTCTCATCTCAACTGCATTTATTCTGCTTTCATGTTTCTTCTGCCATACCCAACTTTCACTTCCGTACATGAGTGTCGGAACCAACATCCCCGCATGCACAGCCAAACGAGCCTTGTTAGACACCTTCCGACTGTTCATAAAGGAGTGCAAAGCTCCATTCACCATGTTTCCTGCATTCACTCTTCTTTCAATATCACTCTCACACTTTCCATCTCTTGTAAACTTTGAACCCAGATACACAAAATGTTCAATTTGTTCATCTCCAATCACGATATTGCAGTCTGTCACTGCCTCATCTCTTTCAAACACCATCACTTTCGTCTTCTTTACATTCATCTTCATTCCCTTTCTAGTTAATTACGGTATTTAATTAATTAATTAAATTTATATCATAAAAATCTTAATAAATTGACCAAATAAGGGATCGGACTACATCTGAAATATTAAGTTTCATTAATATATTTAAAAATATTGAGGCATTACTACTTGGTAAATGTAAAAAAATATATTATTTTAAGTGTAGTTTACTAATTAAATATATTAAAAAGCACCAAAAATTTTCTTTTTTGCGAAATTGGTAAACAAAACTTCTTATATCATTAGTTTACTTACATCATATACAAAAACATTCATTATGGTAAGTATGAAGATCGGAGATATTTACAAATATATTCCTGCGGCCGTATACTTCATACTACAATACAACTGACGTCACTTGTAGGTTAAGTTTAGTATGGAGCGTTTTTACGAGAGACGCGAAATTTTGTATACAAATCGCTGTACCTTTAAAAGTATTGACTTTTGATATACGGTTTTTTCTGAGAAGTTACTCATATTTAAGAGTACTATTCATTTATGAAATAAAAAAAAAATCAGTCCGCTTGCCTATTATTAAAAATCGTAATATATTATTATATTTTTCGTTAAAAGCTATAAAGTCTAACAAAGTAGCGTAAGAGAAACGATTAACTAATAGATACGAAGAGGAAATTAAATCAAAGTTAGTGCAAACTTAGACGCAAGCGATCGCTTAATTAATCAACTAATAAATCAAGTTACGCTCAATGTAATTAATACATTACTGCATTGAGATAAGATCCATATTAGCAATATTAAACACTTCATTTTAAAATGCACTTAGGCAAGTACTTATGTACTGCACTTACGGCCGAATACAGAAAGTCAATTATAACGATCGCTTAAATGTTTGAGTAGCTCCCAAACACAAATTTTTTAATACGAATTTTATGTTTAGGAGCTTCAAACATTTGAGCAGCCTCTTCTTCATTTAATGTAACTATCATATAAAATGCACTTACTTCAAATTACACAAAGTCTTATTAGGTATGACATGTTTTTCACATTTATCGGCACAAGTTCAAGATGTTAAGGACGTTATTTTAACAACACTAGATGCTTAGAAAAAGTTCAATATCTTTTCACAGTAATGAGCGCACTGTTCGACTATCATGTAACAACTGACGCTGCATCTGTCTGAAGACGACCACACGGGGTACTAACCACGAAATCAGTCTTACGATATACAAATAAATTATTGTTTTTTTTATCTGCACATGAAAAGCCCATTGGGTTTTAATTATGTTTTCATAAGGCATTTAAATCCACACGTAATTAATCAAAACTATTAGTGCAAAGTAACTATCAGTTTTAAAGATTATATAAGGTTAGACCTTAATTTTTGTAAGGCTCTAAAGTTTAAAATACGTTATATGATAGCTCTATGACATACATAGAATGCCCCCCTTGACATAGACTCTATGTCAATGTCTCTATTCACGCAAAAACTACGAAACAGATTTTAATGTAATTTAATATGGAAGTAGTTTAGGCTCTGGATTAAAAACAGACTACTTTTTATTCTGAAAAATTCCCGTAAGATACTTTATTTATGCGAGCGGAGCCGTGTGCAAAAGGTAGTACCTATTCAATAACTACAATAATAATAATAATTAAAGTATCCTTCTAATCAAATCAAATTGAATCGAAACCGTCATAATTCTACTAATATTGTAAATGTGAAAGTTTGTGAGGATGGATGGATGTGTGTTACCCTTTCACGCAAAAACTACAGAACGGATTTTGATGAAATTTGGTACGGTAGTAGCTTGAACTCTGGATCAAAACACAGGCTGCTTTTTAACCCGAAAATGTACAATGTTCCCGTGGAATACGTTATTTACGAGGACGGAGCCGCGGGCAACAGCTAGTATTCATATATTTTACACGTCTTGTACGTTAAATGATAATAGAACATCAATAAGCGATTTTATTACACATTTTATCTAACAAGCACCAGTAAAGTCCCATCATTAGCAACGAGGTTGTAAAAATCTTGAGATTGATCTTCCAGCGGATGACCCCTCAGTTATGATGGCCACTTATCTGGATCAGCGGAAACTGAATAACTTTAGGTATGGACTGTTCTATTTTAAGGCACTAGGTGAGTAATCATCATGTTACCTGTATGGTGTACCGCATAGGTTACCGTGGTCTATTAGGTGTGTCCTACTATATCCTACAAATATTATAAATATGAAAGTTTGTGAGGATGGATAGATATATGTTTCTAATTCTTTCACGCAAAAACTACTGAACGGATTTTAATGAAATTTAGTATGGTAGTAGTTTAGGCTCTGCATTTAAACATAGGCTAATTTTTATCCCGAAAACGTACAGTGTTCCCGCGGAATACTGTATTTACGCGGGCAAAGCCGCAGGAAAAGCTAGTACCAGTGGCGAAGGCTGCTTCTCCTTCATAGGGAAGCCGGAGCCTGTATAATAGGTAGGGGTTTCTATGAAGGTTTGCAAAAGGTAAGTGACAAGGGAAGCCGATAGGAATGGAGTTATAGGAACCCTTCGCCTCTGGCTAGTACCTTCTATAATAAATTCGAAAGTTTGTAAGGATGGATGTATGGATATTTGTTACTATTTCACGCAAAAACTACTAAACGGATTTTGATGAAATTTGGTATGGTATTCATTTAAGCTCTGAATTTACACATAGTCTACTTTTATCGAATGATATTTACGCGGGCGGAGCCGCGAACAAAAGCTAGTTTGACTTAACGTAAGAAACTATTAAGTAATACCGATTACTATTTTAATTTGACAAAATATGCAACCGTGCACTATAAATGTGCACCTGTCTTCTTGCAGTAAGCGAGATGATGGTGATGAATTAAAGCTAAAAACACTCGATCACGTCAGCATTCAAACAAAAAAGAACTAGATCAAATTGGCCCATCCGTTTGGCTACAAAGGATGGTATGAATTATGAATGATATGAACTATTCAGTAATCTGTGGTCCCCAATAGGTACAAAAAAAAACTCACCATGAACAGGCGTAGCTGGCAACGGTCTTTTATCCGGCGGGGCTCGGCGCACCGCAGCCGCCGACGCGGGCAGAGGTATCGACGTCTGCAGCACTGACACTTGCCTAGAAAAATAAAGAAAAAAAATATGAAAAACCGTCAATTAAAAGGTGTCCCCAATTGGTGCAGAAATGGGTTAAGAGCTCTCCAACTTTTACTCCGACGCCTCTCGTCTCTGCTCGGAATTAATTAAAAAGCAATATTAAATGTTTTTGGACGTCCATTGTTTTGACTTTAAATTCTACTTTGCATGATGCTCTACATTTTTGGTTGATCATATTATTATTTTTGGTTGGAATTATCTCCATAGCTTTTAAAAATTTGTTTTTTATTTTTTTTAATTACACAAACTGGTGACATTTATAATAATTAGTAGATAATTTTATTGTAAAACAGACTTTGATTTACAATTTGTTTTTTTAATAAAACGATACAGTGACGGTTGCATCTACAAAACGTATTACGTATACTTATAATATTACCTCTATTATAAACGATAAATGTAATATATAATACTAGTTATTAATAATTTAAACCTTTAATATTTAATTTTTATCAACACTTTACGAACGTTCACAATATTGAATGATTTGCAGGTTTTCATATTGAAAGAATCCACTTGTTTTGCTACTGGATACTAGATGGCGCTAGGAGTTGGCACGTTTTATTTAGAATTATTTATTTATTACTATTTCTAACAACCAACAAATCCGAATACATACTTTTCATATACCAATTTTTTTTAACTAAGGTGCAAAAAACTGAAAGCAAATTAATAGCTTATATTCACTTGAATATGAGGCCATGGGATAGAAACGATTTACCTAAAATAAAAACCTTATAGAATTTACATGATGTACCTATATGTCACCGTAAAATTGTAAAAACCGTTAGATTGTAATATTACTAGAGATATTATAATATGCTGACAGATTGTCAAATACGAATTTTTCCATACAATTGTACGCATTATTTTTCGTTATATTGTAATATTTACCGAGCCGATTGGTTAAACGGTATGTGCCCCGCGCCGCCATATTTGTTTGCTTTTTCATAATAATAATTATATAACGAAAAATAATACGTATAATTGTATAGAGAAATTTGTATTTGACAATCTGTCAGCATATTATAATATCTCTAGTAATATTACAATCTAACGGTTTTTACAATTTTACGATGACATATACAAATAAAACAAGTGAGAGAATTATAAATTGTAGCAAGACAATGCTAAGTATATGCACTGTTCTAAAACAAATGAGGACATTAATAAGTCCTTTGTTATCATAATGTTTGTATCAGGGCCGTGTATGCACATCTGTCGCGAGTCTCGCGGGAGAATGTCACTTGCGTAACCGATACAGACAGTAGACACCGGCACGGAATATCTAATTACATATTACGATATAGTTTATTTAGGATAGCCAATTTTATGATACATTCGCTGTGTTCTTATGAAAAGAGCGCTACCAAAAAATGTAAGCAAAATGGCGACCGCTGGCATTAAATAAGCAAAATGACGGATTATGTTAGCAGTATTGAAGTTAATAATAATATCTATCTTCTATGGGCGCTTCACACCACGTCAGTCTGGCCCCGTGGTAAGTATCCGAAGAACTTGTGTTACGGGTACCAGACAACGGAAATATATTTAATACTTTTTATATGTACTATACTTATATTTAAGATTTTTATTATATTATACACATATTTAATACGGTTCCCTATTTTTTCGCATAAAAACATGTGTCATAATTTTACTTGGCATAATTTCATTTGACCTAATAGTAGTTTGGCATAATATTCATTTGTCATAACTTTCTTAGCATAATTTTTTTTCGCATAATTACTAAAAGCATAATAATTGTTAGGCATACTTATTGTAAGGCATATATTTTTTTACGCATAATATTAATTAAGAATAATATTTTTATGCATAATATTAAAAAGCATAAATATATTTACGCATACATCTTTGTAGCATTTTTTTTCACATACTAATGAATGATAAGTTCTACTGGGTGTGCGAGTTAAGACGAAATAACAATTATAATTGTAATCTTCGGCTGATTACGAAATTAAACTCGGATAAAAATCACGAACTGCTATCTAAGAACATGCCGAGCCATAACTACGAGCCTAATGCACTTAAGGATAAAGTAAGTTTTGTTTTTGCATTAATAACCTTTCGTATTAATTATTTCAAACATGTTAGCGGCTTACGGGTGGCCCGAGGGCCACCCCGCCACAACTTAACCTACTGTTACACATGTCACACTAGGTATAATGAGTGTAATACCTGCTTTTAATGTTTTATAAATATGCGTTTAATTACCTTACCGTGTTTTCATTACGTCGTTCCATTTTATGCATATTTGTGCCTTGTAATGCCTTGAAATTTTATTATGACTAAAAAATATGCCTAACGAGTTTATGCCAAAAAACAATTATGCCAAAGTATTATTATGCCAAGAAAAATTATGCCTTACGAGTTATGCCTCATTAAATTAGTACAAAAAATATTAGTCTAAATGATATTTATTCCTAATGATGTAGTATGCCAAGAAACCATTATGCCAAAGTAATATTATGACAAATTAAATTATGCGAAAGAAGAGGATCCCATTTAATACACATCCATGACCCAGGAACACAGAAAACTTTTTTGTTCCTGGCGGGATTCGAACCCGCGACCTCCGGCTAAAGCACCACTGTGCTCACCACTGAGCCACGGATGTCGTCAAGCAAACGTGTCCTGACTCCTGGCCGATAATCTGTTTTTTTTTTTATTCTTTAGCGCTAGCAAGTGTTAACAAGCGCTGTTTTCTGCAGAACATAACCATTGTCTTAAAACATTGTATTATAATACCAGGTCCCCCCGCGTGAATAGGTACAGTATCCCACGGGAACACTGTACTTTTTTGGGATAAAAAGTAGTGTGTGTGTGTGTGTTAAATAAGCCTAAACTACTACCATGAAAAATTTCATCAAAAATCCGTTCAGTAGTTCTTTTAGTTCGTTCACAGTATAGGGTAGGATTTTTGCGGTAGAAATATAAAGTGTCCTGTTTTAAATTTATCTAACTATATCTATTAGAATATAGCTGATGAAGACAAATGCAAGTGGAAAAGGATGTGTCCGTACGTAGATAATAATAATAATAATATAATAAAAATATGTCTGGACGCTTCACACGACGTCAGTCTGGTCCCGTGGTAAGTTCTCGAAGAACTTGTGTTACAGGTAGGTACCACACAACGGGAAGTATATTTAATACTTATAATCTTAATTAAATACTATACATATAGTCATTTAATTAAGATTTTTAGTATATTATACACATATTTAATACACATCCATGACCCAGGAACACAGAAATACTTTTTGTGGCTTCGGCAGGATTCGAACCTGCGACCTTCGGCTATTCACAGGCTGTCGTTGTCTCTGCTAGCCGAAATAACAAGGACAGCGAGTGACTTTAGCGTCACTTTATTTCACTACCGTTCCGGTATTCGGCCGTTAAGTCTGTCAAGTGACTTTTCCAACGTATCAGATAAAGACAGCAACGTTGTGTAAGTTATCGGATGTGTAAGTTATCGGATGTGTTAATATTTTCATTAGTATGTGGGTAAATGATTAAAAAACTTGCTTGGTGAACTAGAGCAAAACCCCCTCGCATCTAGTGTGGAGTGCCCCAGCAGGGACGTTAGTGGTCTCATTTTCTATTCATGCAATTAGGCATCTGTTATCAAAACCAATCCATCGGACTTTAAAGCAACAGATGGACATAAAAAATTGTATTTAATCGGTAAACCCATTATTAACTTTAATTTGTTTTGAAATACTTAGTTTAAACTTAGTATCACAAACAATTCTTTAACATAAATGTTTAGATTTTTCTAGGTTTTAAAGAATTTTCTTTCGACGCGATGTTCCAAAAGTATTTTACATTAAATGACAAAATTCTCCCTCAAGTTTTGAATGTTAAGTATGTGGATTATGAAGGACCTTCGCTAATTTTTGCACTTACTTCAAACGCTTAGTTAAAACATCTAGACGAATTTATATAGTGAATACATTTTGCAAAACATTTTCAGACTCCTTTTCATACCTAAAAAGCAAACCAGACTTACAGCCAAAAGCTGACTCGAACTTGTGCTGTTTTTTTTTAGAAAACATTATTATCCTAATCTATACTAATCCTACTAATAATATTATAATTTCACGCAAAAACTACTGAACGGATTTTGATGAAATTTGGTATGGTAGTAGTTTAGACTTTGAATTAAACCATAGGCTACTTGTTATCCCACAAAAATACAGTGATCCCGAGGGATACTCTATTTACACGGGTGGAGCCGCAGGCAACAGCTAGTGATATTATAAATGTGAAAAGATGGATATTGTATCGTTGTTTATTACTTTTTAACGCAAAAAGTGCAGAACGGATTTTGATGAAATTTAGGTATAGCAGTAGTTTGAGCTCTGGATTAATATTTAATACACATGCTACTCTTTATCCCAAAAAAGTACAGTGTTCCCGTGCGAAGTATTTACGCGGGTAGAGCCCCGGGCAAAAGGTGGTAAGAATATAAAGATATAAAGATCCTGCAAAACAAATTAAAAAAGTCCTCCAAGCGCTCTCGTGGGTATCGAGCGTGACAGTGTCCGGGGCGGAGCGGGTCAGGTCGGAAATGAAGCGTGTCATACACGTCTCGTCACGTCACACGTGTTACCCGGAACGGTAATTGGCAACTGCATCAGATGACTCGTCAGAACGATTTTAAGCCATTAAAACTAGCTGCGGAAGGTATAGCCTACGGTTTCGAAATTTTGTGGAAGGAAAATGGAGACTATTTACCCGACTACGGAAGAGTAATGATTTTGACAGTCTATGTATGTATGTAAATATGTATGTTTGTTTCACCGTAGCGCCTAAATTACTGGTCCGATTTGAATAGATGAAGTGTCAATAGATTCGTAATAATAGCCCGGGTAACGTCTAAAGCTGCATTTTTTACTTAGTTGGGTTGTAATTTTTTTATAAAAATTGTAGTTATTTTGCCAGAATATTTTTAAGTGTGTATTTAAATTGTCTATGAACAATTTTTTTTTTTCAGGACTATCTAGAAAATATTTTATTTATTGTGTATTAGGTATATGAATCCAATGTAAAAGCTTACAAACTTATGTGGGTCATCGTTTCAAACTTCTATTCAACGAAAAGAAACAACGACTATTTGCAATCCAAATCGCCATTAAAAATTCATCTTTTAATCGCATTTTCAAGTCACACCTTATATTCAAAGAATTAAACGATTTACAATTTACAATACGAGTTCGTGACACAGAGGCGCAGACCTGGTTTACCGAGCCCACCTTCCAATAAGAGAGCGTTCATACTAAGCGACACATAGGTCGTCTCTTGAAGGTCAAATTTTCTATGGAAGCGCCCAGCCGCTACAGTATTATAAGAGTAAATTTTAAATAGAACGTATTTATTAATATAATATTAATTAATTAATATAATATTATGATTATTTTTTGCAGACCCGATAGCCGCTGTCCTATTCTCGGTAATATCTGCCTCAGCCATCGGGTTAAATTAGTTGGTTAATTATATGCCACGGCAGTTCATTAAAATCCTACGACTAATTCTATAAATAAATGTAAAATAAATGGCTGTAGAACAAATTGCCAAGTCATTGAGCGCAACGTATAATCAGATGGCAGAATGTCGTGTAGTCATTTTGTTTATGATATTGATAGATTAGTAACGTTATTTAGGGTGGCAAATACTTTACTAAAACTTAGCAAAAGTTAATACTAAAATATTTTTTAACAAATAAATGAGATTTAATGAGAACACAATAAGATTCTAGTTCAATTATTTATCGGCTTGGGCATTTAATTGAAGCCCGCGGTTAATGAACGGGCTGGCTGTCCAATAAGCTGGCAACTTAACCACAGATGACTTCGACATAATTGTCTTATCTCAATCTGTCTGTCTGTCTGTTACCTCTTCACGCTTTAACCGCTGAACCGATTTTTATGAAATTTGGTATAGACATACTTTAGGTTCCGGGAATGGACGTAGGATATTTTTATCCCAAAAAAGTAGTGTTCCCGCGGGATAATGGATTTACGTGGGCGGAGCCACGCGCAAAGCTAGTGTGTTATAAGCTTTGTAAGTACTTAAATAATTTCATAATATTTTTGCGTCGCGTGGCCTGGCATGTCACGTAGTCTGCACAGGTTCTAAGAATTCATAAGTCATTTATTTTCCAGGTCACGGAATTTATTCTGTTTGCAAGATTTGGTGCAAAACGTTAAGTTTATTAAAATATTGACTTATTAACTCGAGTACCTACCTACCGAAGGAGAGTTTATATCTTTCCTTTATAAGTTTATATTTATTATTATTTATATATTTTATTATCATCTAAGTTTGTTCTTAATTTGAAATATCCAAAACAATCTCGATTTCATTATTACACCTAGAAATTTTGGAGTTTATACAGAATGTTTGGTTGAACGTAGACAATCCGAAAAATGAAGGTCCGGAGGGTGAACACGAATTATTTGAACCCCCCCCCCCCCCCCTTTAAATGGAAGTTTTTGAGATATTCGCCATTTTGTATTTTTTTCACAATTGGGTGACCTGACCTGTGGTTGGTCAAAATTTAAACATTGACGATTGAAACTTTCATTGTCTTACACTGAAAGTTTAAATTTTTTTCAAGCGGCATTTTTTTTTTAATCATCTACACGGTATTCCGAATTTAATGACACCTCGATCATATTTTTCGGATGCGGAGAAAAACGTTTAACCTAAAAAGCACTTTTCACTGCTCAGACTATTAAAACACAACACAAGATAGCCATACATATAAAAGTCCATAAATAGAAAAGAACTAAATATTTATGCGCAAGTAACAGTCCACTTCACTACAAAGCACGGCTATTGTTTACTGGAATAAAGTGATGTAAAGATCAAAGATTTAACGATATTGATATGGTGCAGGATCGATGCACTGCAATAGGGTTGCCACTTGCCAGGTGTAGAATTTTAGAAATTAAAATTTATACGACCGCTGGTTTGAACTATGATGAAACGTAAAAACGACAGGAGAAAGAGACATACATAAAACGTGCGAGAATAAGAGACTTGTAGTTTTAACATCAAGTTTGAAGTTTGAACTGTACGCAATATTTTTTATAATATGCGTAAGAAGTCTATTTTTTTTTTATGAAATAAGGGGGCAAACGAGCAAACGGGTCACCTGATGGAAAGCAACTTTCGTCGCCCATGGACACTCGCAGCATCAGAAGAGTTGTGTCAATCATCGCGTCATCAATCATCATCAAGTGCGTTGCCGGCCTTTTAAGAGGGAATAGGGTAATGGGGGAGGGTAGGGAAGGGAATAGGGTAGGGATTGGGCCTCCGGTAAACTCACTCACTCGGCGAAACACAGCGCAAACGCTGTTTCACGCCGGTTTTCTGTGAGCCCGTGGTATTTCTCCGGTCGAGCCGGCCCATTCGTGCCGAAGCATGGCTCTACCACGTAACTATTTAACATAAAGTCACATTTAATCTTGATTTATAAGCCTCAGTTCACACCGAAGACGATACGAAACGCGGCGCTGCATATTTAAAATACAGATTCAAAATTGAACTTTATTCACTACACAAGAAGATACACGTTTATATACAATAGTGTTATTACTATCCAATACACAATGCAATTTTATTTTTTTTGGTTTGTAGAAGCATCATCAGAAGCACTTAAACAGGGGTTTATATTTTAATTACAAGTGTTATTACAATCCAATAAACAATGTATGTCATGGGATACTCATCCCAACTTACCTGTCCGGTAGTTGTGGTACAGTTTACGGGTATGCGACCCCGGCTTCCCTAGCTATTACTGTCCTATCCCTTCCCCTCCTGGGCGGTAATATCCTACATTTCCTTTTTCCCACTCTAAAACTTACCAATGTTCCTTTCTACACCACCTATACTTCCCTTTCCCTATTCCTACCCTCTCCGCAAATCCGTGGGAACGCAATGGATAATCATAAAAATAATTTTATTATCCAAAATGGCGGCGATGTGGTTCGCCACCCATCACGTCTCGTTCTCGCGGAGGCGAAAAGTGGCCCATGGAGAGCCGCTTCGCTACGTTGAATGTAAGAGGAGGAATGGATGATAAGAATGAAAGTGGACGAACGAAACAAGTGTGTAAAGATCGTAGCAAGTGGAAAGAAGTGGTCTCTGCCTACCCTAATGGGAAAGAGGCGGTCTCTGCCTACCCCTACGGGAAAGAGGCGTGATTATATGTATGTATGTATGTAATAAACAATGCAATTTCTTTTGTGTTTTTTTAGCTTATAGTCATCATGATGACTTAACACGGTACCGCTCTTGCAAGGAAACATGTATGTTCTAGCGCACTGCATAGAGTTCCATTTTACATCACTATTTCAAAAACGCAGCGCCACGTCGCGTATCGCCTTGTTTCGGTGTAAACTAACCCAAAAGATTTACAGAGCGTTTAATCTTAATGGAAACTGGATAGGTATTAAATAATTAATCTATACTAATATTATAAAGAGGAAAACTTTGTTTGTATGTTTGTTTGTTTGTAATGAATAGGCTCAAAAAGTACTGGACCGATTTCAAAAATTCTTTCAGCATTCGAAAGCTACATTATCCACGAGTAACATAGGCTAAATTTTATTTTGGAAAAAATAGGGTTCCGTAAGATATTTGGGTTTTTCGGACACAAGGTGTAAAAAATCAACCAGAAAAGTTACTTATTTTGCGTACGCTGCCTAAACTATAAAAGATAGAACCATAAAATGTTCTAATTAATTGTAGATCTTATAAATATCTACAAAACAGTCCGCGACACACTATACCTATCTATGTCGAGTGAGGCACAACAACCATTTTTTTATTTAGAAATCTTGAATTTTTTTTGGACTACATTTAAACGCGTTTATTTTACTCATACTATTAATCCTTATCAAAATAAATTATTTCATCACTAAGTACAGTTTATGTAGATAATATTTGGTCTTCGAATAATTAAAATTGGACGTTTGGTTTTGAAGTTATGGCGAAATTAAAATACTACGATTTCTGCTGCACGGCACGGCCCGTTGCGAAGTGGGCGTCAGCGTCACCAAGGCGGGGGTGCGCGTGCGGGGGGAGTTTAGATCTATGACTTCTATGAGTAAATTTTTTGTTTTGTGTTCGTTGTAACTATGATTGATAGATACTTGAATACCTATTTATTTAGTGTTTGTTGTATTGTTAGTCCTGAAGAGTATAGGTATTTCATACGATAAAAGTATACCCACCTACTTATTTCATTGAGTTTTAGTAGGTACCTATATTAATTTGTTTCTGTTTGTTTTGACTAAATTTCGCCCGTTTTGTTAGAGGTTTAAAGACATTCTGTAGTATTAGTATCAGTATTGTACCCATGCGAAGCCGGGGCGGGTCGCTAGTTATTACTAAACTTAGAAGCTACAATAGCAAACAGCTTGCAAATATTAAAATCGATAAGTGAAATCGAAAATTAAAATAGTACTACAAGCAGTTACTACCATAGCCTACAAGATGAACTTTTATCTTGATGCTCGAAGTTTCTTAACTTCAAACAATAAACCACAAATCTAGTATCTAGTTATAGCAACCCTAAGCTGCACTTAAATCAGGCTTGAGTATTTTTAGACCTACGCGCTAAGTAAGCTTGTTTTCACTACACCATTCGAATAAAGAGCGCCATTGGAAATTTACGACCAAAGTTCTCGCTCGCTAAAATATTATTCTAATTACGAACTCCAGTTACTTTAGAAAGTACCGGTAGTTTAATCATTTTCACAAGTTTTATCGCATAAGCTTTTTCATAATTCACAATTATGCTATTAAGCTATTGATTTCATATCATCTACTTTTTATATATATGTTTCATTCATAATGTATTTATTTCAACAGAATAACAATTATAGTATAATATCTAATAGCTAACTACTTAAAAAAATTAAAACTAGAAAAACTTAAAAAGCTACAATAAAAAGAAATCTCCCAGGTCGTCCCCTACTACTTCCTTCTACTTCTTTGAAACTTTAGTGTCTTTAACATACATGCAAAGTGTTTATTTTTATCTCTTTCAGAAAACTAGTTAAACCAATTCGCGCGAGTGATTATTTTAAAGAGAGAACCCGATTTTAATTTTTTCTTATAAGTAAGGACATGGGACATTTTAGTATGGAAATATTAGCCACGGCGACCAAAAGCTAAAATTAGGTTATCTGGATAACAACGGCAAAGGTCGCATACCTGCAGAAGGTGGGGGAAATACTGGGGATATTTTGACTTCCTTTATCTATATCTATACTAATATAATAAAGAGGAAAAGTTTGTTTGCTTGCATCGAACAGGCTCCGAAACTACTGCACCGATTTTGATGAAATTTGGCACAGATATAGAATAGACCACGGGGAAGGACATAGGCTACTTTTTATTCCGGCAAAATATACGGTTACCGCGGGATTTCCTTTTGTCGCGTAGGAAGGCACGCGCAACATCTAGTAACGAAATATTATGACTTACAATTTATTGACTATCTACACTTCTCCATTGGTCTGAATTAAAACAATTACGGGAATGAAATTAGTATTTTGATTTTTGGTCGCCAGTCGCAGTATTATTATTATTCAATATCCATATCAGACTACCCATTGGCGATTGCTAGAGATCACCTTAACCCTTGTTTGTCTACTTAGTTACATAATATGAGTAATACCTTCAAAGAGCTTTATTAGCTTCTCACAATCTCGAAAAGGTAACAACAACTAATGTAAATGTGGTCCGGCTGGATAGAAATATATTTCCTTGTGCATAAGCCGGCATTGTCAGTAATCAGTAAGTACCTATCTCGTTATGCAAGTTGTCACTTTTTGTGTTAATTTACAGATAAACTTGCAAACGACTTATGGAAGGCTGCAAAAAGGTTACTAGCAGAAAATCTCGCGCATATTTTTCAGAATAAGTTTACTTTTAATACAGAAAAATGCGTATTATGAACATTTTTTTAATCCAAGAATATTATAAAACATGGAAGAAGTAAATTACACCTTTATTCTTACCCTCATTATTTGAAAGTAGGCCAAAGGTATTAGAGGAAAAACATCATTATCTTGTCGTAATCTAGCAAGTTTGCGTAAATAATGAGTTAAACTATCTTATACTACCGGTATTTTTATTTCTATATTCTCCCTAAACCTTAATAGTGTAATGTGTAACAGTAACCAAAGTAGCCCTTATCTGTATTGACTAAACGCTACGAATTCATCTTAATGTAATTTTCTTTGTATTTAGTAATGGTACTTTAGGCTTGATTGTTAACTTTCTATCTAAACATATTCTATGTAATGGCTGTTTGTTACCTTAATAAATAAAATAAAAATAAAATAAATAGATGTTGCCTGAGACTTCGTGCGCGCAAAAGTTGATTTCGCAGTAACCGTACATTTTTCCGTCATAAAATGTAGCCTATTACCTTCCCCGTGGTCTACTCTACATCTGCGCCAAATTTCATCAAAATCGATCCAGTAGTTTCGGAGCCTATTCAATGCAAACAAACAAACATGCAAACAAACAAACTTTTTCTCTTTATTATTTGTATAGATGAATACTGAATAGACTGAAAATGTTTCTTTATTAATATCCTACTAATATTATAAATGTGAAAGTTTGCTAGGATGGATGGATGTTTGTTCCTCTTTCACGCAAAAACTACTGAACGGATTTTGATGAAATTCGGTATGGTAGTAGTTTGGCCTGGATTAAAACATAGGTTACTTTTTATTACGAAAAAGTACAGTGTTTCTAAGGGATGAATAGGGGATAATAAGGGGAGGAAGGGAGGGAAGGCGGGCAATAGCTAGTTCTTTAAATAATAGAATTTAGTGCCTGCCTGTTTTTTAGTTCTCTTGTATCTTCGCCAATGAGCAGTAGAAGGAATGGATTTTCAGTATACTTTCATAATAATAATGTTGACTAAATTAAAATTAAGAAACTTCATAAAACTTCGTTCCGAAAATGAGATTATCACATTTATATTGAATACTAAATAATCAAATAGTTAAGTACTTGATAAAATTCATGCATTTTTGTTTCCCTAATAAGGACCTAGGCCAAGAAAAGTCCATCACGACTCTTATCAATACATACCTCCGAACTTCCGGCGAAGTTGGCAAACTTCTGGACTTGCGGCTCTTGCTGTTCTGGCGGGCGTGGCCCTGGCCAGAGTTGGTGTTACCCATGGCTGGCCAGGTTATAACCTTTGACCTTCACTCACTGTGTCACGACATTGCACACGGTCACGTTTTAGTCCACATTTACTAGGCGAAATCATGGTTACAATGTTTATTTTATTTTCGATCTACCCACAAACTGCCTTACGAATTCGAGATATTGGAGATAAAGTTTTGATAGGTAGGTACTTGTTTTTTTTTTATTGACAAGGAGCATTAGTTGAAACTTGAAAGTGGAAGTGGATTTTTTTTTATTATATAATAATTACCTTGATACCTAAATATATTTAAAACACGATTTAAACTATATTATGTAAATGACAAATGTTTTTTTTTATACTTCTGAATAAATTTGGATAAAAAACAAATATTTTCGGAATAGGTCATTTAATTGTCCTACTGGTCGACCTACCATTTCGGTTCGGGTTTTTAGCAAAAAGATGGAAAATTATTGTTACCATCTTATTCCCGATATGTTCAATCGTCAAAAGTTGACCCTTTTTAAAAAGCTTTTTATTAAAATACTTTTTTAACATTTTTTTTGATAATTATAATAATACAATACACACTTAATTCATCATCTGCGATAATATTATTTACATCCAAATTCAAGAGGAGTTCTCTGTTGTTAGCTAAGTTAGTCTGTTATTCGAAAGCAAACTGAGGTTTATTTTAGAAACTTAACCGTGGTGATGAAAGGTTAATCTTGGTTTATAATTAGTTTATGTTAAGTTATAAGATAGTTTTGTGTAGGTGCCTAATTGACTTCTCCCTTTCTTCTTGGTAACTCTTCCTACAACATATTAATATCTATTTAAAAATATGTAGAGTATGTTTATGTGATACCTTTTAGTTTCTTTTTTTATATTCGTTTTTTGAACGAATTTGACGTTACCTCAAGTGTCTAGTAGGTACTTAAGTACTTAGACATGTTACTTTTACAGATGACTGTATCAAGTACAGTAGCACTTGAAAGTGTCAAGTGTAGTTGTACAAGTATCAACTTGCAAGTATTAACACATCATGTATCGCTTTCTACTAATCTAAAGGAAGATATTTACCACTTTTTATTTTTCTCTTACTCCCACTTTAGAGCTCCGTGGTCTAGTGGGTAGACCGTTTGGTTTGCACTCGAGAGAATGCAAGTTCGAATCCCAGGTTGTGGCGTGTACCAATGAGACTTTTTCAGATCTCAAGTACATTATACGACGCTCTAACGGTGAAGGAAAACGTCGTGAGGAAACCCGCACATGGTTGGTCCCAGACGTATTGACAAGTTCATTCCTCTGGACTAGGCTGACTATGTTGTGAGAATGCCGTATGTGCTTGGGCAACCATACGACATTTAAAAACCAACTGTCCCAGGCACTACAGTATTTCAAGAGTGGTTACTTCGCTCGGAGAACTGTATAAATCATCCATTAACGGATGAAAAGGCCTAAGTTTTTTGTTTTTCTTATTCCCACACACACACTACATATTTCCAAAGCATAAGAAATATACAAACTGTCACTTAAAATAAATATATTTCGGTAAAAAATGGAATGCCAATAAACGCTTTCCTCGAAACAAATAAAATTAATAAATGATCAAAGTGCCGCCTGTAATTGTAACGAATAACGATTAAGATAAATGGTGGCGTGACAGAATGTCGCAGGGGTCCCGCACCACAGGATCACCGTCAGGTTTCATCAACATTTTTTGGACAGAAATGTTTAGAACACCTGAATCATAGATTGAAAGAATTATTATTGGTACTAGGTTTATAATACTTTCACATGCTTGGTTGTTTTTTTCTTGTGTTACAAAAACTGTATATAGTATTAAACAATAATTTGAAAAACTTTATGTTGGATGAGATTGATGAGGATTGCCTGAAATAGTTATTATCCATGTTTTGTAATAGCTTTACCCCCTTACTAATAAACGCTGTATAAGCTTTGAATAGTTACACAGTGTTTTGTCTCCTTCTATCGAATTAAACATGTCACTTGTGTGATGTGAACAAAACACTGTATAACTATTCAAAGCTTATACAGCGTTTATTAGTAAGAGGGTTAGTATTTAAAGGCTCTATCTACGTTCTATACATCGTTATGATAGCCTAAATTCATTGATAGATAGATAATATTGTATTGCAAGTTGCAACCTAAATGCCATCGCTCCTAGCTTCGGGCACTGGAATTTCAAAGGTCAAATCGGTTAAAACGATCCTAGGTATCCGTTCTCAGAGCACTAGGCTAAATGCTAGACTCCAATAGATGTTGAACTAGGTACTTATAATTGTACTGTGAAATCCGTGGTAGGTAATAGGTATTAAAGATTACTAGTGTTTAATATTCAATTTGGTATGCCCAATGAGGGTTTTTAAATTCGTGACATCTGACAGCTTTTTGACACGACAAAGACCGTCGGGCTACCAAGCGCCGCCTGATGACAGAAAAAGAAAACCTGTCTTTTTTGTAGGCATGCTCTACCACTTTTCTCTAGGACTTAATCAGATATCTTCCGTCATTATGGCAGCGTTCGTAAGGAACGTTTTCGTTCGACCGTTTTTTATCCAACTTACATTGTAAATCCGGCTAAAAGAAAAGAAGAAGAAATGGAATAGAAAATTCTTATTGACCGTTTTTGATACCACTTACGCCACCAGATGACACTATGTGTGAGTTCGGTCTGCCCCTTAACGGCAGAAAAAGTATCAAAATCCTCATTTGTTTGGATTTTCTAGAACACTAAATTAATATTGTTCACGACCCCTAGGTTTACCAACAGCAAGTCCGACTATATATTTTGCAATCTTCAGATCTAAAATGTGTCACCTTCAAGCATAGAGTAAAAATATATACTTCTAGTATGTAGTATAGACTTAAACAGGCAAAGTTACGAGTAAAAGCTATAAAACTCAATGATTAGAACCATATTGATCCACATACAATAAACAATTGCGATAATATCCATAGGGGGCTCGGCGGACAAAAAGTTTAATTACGACTCGAGAGCAGAGGTCATTACCCCCGACCTTTTCGGTCGGTCGGGTACGGAATTCCGTTTTCGAATTTGACATTTCTTCACATTCCGCTTTTCAAAATTAACAATTTGGACAGATTATAAAATTATGTTTGTATCCTACGGCCCGTTTCAATAACCTATATTTTTTGTACTATTTGTTAGAAACGTCAAATTTGAATCGCGAAAAACCGGCTGAACTGAAAAATCGCGAGAAAATGATTGAATGAAGACGTTTTTAGGGTTCCGTAATACTTAAGGAACCCTTATAGTTTCGCTCTGTCCGTCTGTCTGTCTGTCTGTCTGTCTGTCCGCGCCTCTAGCTCCTGTAATTATGTAATTTATGAAATTTGGTGCAGTTATAGATTGTGTATAGATCACGGTTTCGGGATCATAAAAAAATAATAATTTTATATTTTAGGAGTAGCTCTCCATACATGTGAAGTGGGGATGAAAAATATTTTTTCACTCTACCCCATCGTGTGGGGTATCGTAGAATAGGTCTTTTAAAATAAAGGCATGGTTTCATACGTTACTTTTTTATAAAGTTGACCATTTTCGAGTAATCGGCCTCCAAAGTAGTTTGCAAGTTGGTCCCCCTCCTATCATTTTTAAACTATAGGAGATAGAAACTTGCAAATTTCCATGCTGATAGATCATGCTAAAAACTCTTTAGGAAAACTATTTTGAACGAAATCGCATCATAATTTCTATTTCTAGAACAATTATAGAAAAACAAATTAACATATTAAAGCAAATCAGAATAATTATACATAATGTGAAATTATTATTTAAAATAATGTTTCAAAATTGGTTGCAAAACTAAAAAAAAAACTGAAATTAACAATTAATAAAAATAACTTAAATTAATAATAAATAAAACATGCTGTCGGGTTTGAACCTACATCCAAGGACAAACACTATGATTAACTGAGCTACAGTAATTATACTGAATATTGCGAATTTACGTTTCTTTACCAGAATTAGAGCTAAGTTTTGAAACACGTAAAATTTTAATTAATAATTAATTTTACGAATATGTGCCTCTTTTACCAATTATTACAATAATTTAATAACACTAAAAACACATGAATATATGTTATCAATTACCATAGTATTAATGTTTTTTATTATAATTTAATACCTACCTTTAACATTAAAAGCTTCAATTTGCTAGTAACTTTACGAAAACTAGGTATATGGCGCTAGTCTCCTGTTTAAATCGTGGATTGTTTTTGAAAAATAATACTAGATGTCGCTGTGTTACTGGATTTAAATTCTGTATCACGCTATCGAAAACCTCGCTGATATAATATTGTATAACCTCTCAGGTGTCGCGCTTTAAAATCTTTATAAGTATCTGGTGTATTCTTCGTACCTACTTTGAGGTCTCGCTAGAGTGCGCTAGAGTAAAATATTTTCTTTGGTTGTGATAGGCGATATCGTAATAGACTAAAATAATATGCTCAAAATTCAAATGTTATGTGATTAGCGAAATGCGAATATTAAATAGAAATCGAATAAAAATTATTCTTAAAGAACATCTGGTTCCTATTCACTTATATATATTTTGATTATTAATCAACATTCAACATTTACGGAACCCTCCTTAGACATGTCCTGACATGCTCTTGGTTAGGTTATTACATAATATAGTTATAGATACAGGTTATTGAAACGGGCCGTTAGTTTTTTTTTTTATTATTGTCATTAATTGTAATCCGTAATTTCCACTGTTATTACTGAAAAATTAAATTATTAAAGATCAATTAGCTTCTTTATGGTACAGTTATGTATTTTAATTGTACATTATTTCAAATTTAAAATTTAATTAAAAAGGAGAGTCTACATCTTTTTATACAGGCCGATACTAGAAGCAACGCAACGCAGTAGAAATTAGGATAGAATCATAACGAATTGACGGAAGTAGAGTAATTTATTGTGCTAATAACCCACTCCATTAGTTTCTCCTGTAGGTTTCTCTGTTCCGTTATACGAGTACAGTGTGATATAAAACGAGGTTATGACTTATTGGAAAAAAATATTTTAGTTAGTTACTGAATTTTTCTCTCTAATCTCCTTAATCATTGCAGCGGTAATATTTGATAGATAGAAATTGTTAACTTTATCAATTGTTGCGGGAAAAATCTAAAAGAAAAGAAAAAGTATGTTTGTGTCATGTATCCAGAACCTGAACTACATTAATTACCATTAGGTATACCATACAACATTTTATCAAAATTCGTTCAGTAACTTTGCGTGAAAGAGTCGCAAACTTCCATCCACCAATACCAGTTATAGTGCGATTCAAATGAGAATAGGATCGAGTCGGCGCCATATTGTTTCGACTTTAGACTGTAATGATTGTTAAATTTATGTTTTGATAATTGATTACTATTTAACGTTTTTATTTAATTCGATGCAAGACTATTATCTAATATTTATATGCACATAAGTTTTTCTGAAAATCGCACTTTTCAAGTGATATTTGATAGAAAAAGGTCATTGACGTTCCTATTCTCATTTGAAACGTATTATACTATCCCGGTGGTGATATTGTGATACTAGATTTTTATATAAGGTTTGGTAAAATCAATTGCGGATACTTCAAGCATATAATCTACTGGATGAATGTAAAGACGTTTATGCAGAAAAATAACTGTCACACTCGAAAACATTTTTTTTTCTTTATATGGGCGAGTTTTCGTTTTGCGGAGAGTCACCTATACATGAGATAATTTTTTACTTTGAGTATGACAGTAATTTTTTCGCGTTATATAATGTTGGTAACCTAAAACCTTAATGTACCTAGTACCTACTCATTGCTCAAAGACATTTGTGCGAAACTGCGGTTTGTGAAAGTTTATTGTTCTAATAAGTAAATAAATAAATAAATAATAAATAATCCATCCCTCCTCACAAACTTTCACATTTATAACAGTAGTATGATAATGAAACAATAACTAACTGGGACACTATAATATTATTACAATTTAACTCTTGCAGTATAAGCTACAATGTCGCTAGAACCAGTTGAAGCCACAAAGATAAATGATTAAAATGAAAGCTTTTGTTTATTATTTCTAATACTAGATGTTTCCCGCAACTTCGTCCGTGCAAATATTAATCCCGCAGGAACCGTACATTTTTCCGCGATAAAAAGTAGCTTAAGTCTTCCCCCGTGGTCTACTCTATATACGTGCCAAATTTTAACAAAATCGGTCCAGGAATTTCGGAGCCTATTTAATGCAAACAAACAAATCTTTCCTCTTTCTAATATTAGTATAGAAAAGTTATTGCAATGGGTTAAGTACCAGTGGCGAAGGGTTCCTATAACTCTATTCCTATCGGCTTCCCTTGTCACTTACCTTTTGCAAACCTTCATAGAAATCCCTACCTATTACACAGGCTCCGGCTTCCCTATGAAGGAGAAGCAGCCTTCGCCACTGTTAAGTACTATAGCAACTTAAATCTATTCTCTATTCATTTTAGAATAATATTATTATTGAAACAGTTAGTTCATTACGATATTCTTGTTCTAAACAAGATATTTAGGTCTCAAATTGCAAATCCGCTATTGTCCGATAACTAGATCAATACAATGCATTATCTGTGAGTGCAGCGGTCGACGGGCGGTCTATGGCGGTTTATGGACTAACTAGTGCTAACCTTGTTACAACAACATCGACAAACAATTTGGAATCTTTAAAAGCTACATAGGTAAACTTCTGGACCTACTCTCCATTAATACAGGTCGTTCAGTATCTACGGTAGACACATTTTCTATGCTAAGGGCCTATTTCATAATATTGTCTTAGCTATAATAGCTTATTTGCGTGTTTTGTCTCTCTCGCACGATATAAAGTTAGCAGCTACAAAACTTCCCAACAAGTTATGTGACACTTATTGGGAGACTAGCTTTTGCCCGCGATTTCGTTCGCGTGGAGTTCGGTTTCTATACAAAATTTTAACCCCTTTTTTACCCACTTAGGGGGCGAATTTTCGAAAATCCTTTCTTAGAGGATGCCTACGTCATTACAACTATCTGTATGCCAAATTTCAACAAAATCCGTTCAGTAGTTCGGCTTTGCGTTGATAGATGAGTCAGTTTCATTCATAATAATAACATAACTTCCGTAGTTATGATAGGTATACTTCAATGCCAAAATCATACTTTGTCAATATTCATACCGGTACCTGATCTGTACCAAAAATAAACCTTACCTACCTAACCATCTGAAGAAAGGATTTTGCTTAAATACAACGCCGCGTTCCCGCGGTCAAAGGCCAAAAGGTAGTAACTATGAAATGGCTCTGAAATGACATTAGAGAGTGAACCTCAATGTTTGTCATTGTTCGCATCTTGAGGGCTTAGGTGAGTCTCATGTTTTATTCAAGCTCTTATACCTTCACTCTTCAACATCCTTAACTTCTGTATGAGTTTGGTATAAAGTCAGGAGTGCAGCTTACGCTATTTTATATTCAAATTAAACTTCTATCACATATTTAAAATCGTACTAAAACTTATTGAAAATCATACTACCTACTATTATAAATATTACTGTTTGTGAGGATCCGTCCATCCATCCATCCATCCAGGATGGAAAATGGATATTTGTTACTCTTTCATGCAAAAACTACTGAACGGATTTTGATGAAATTTGGCATGGTAGTAGCTCTGGATTAACAAATAAGCTACTTTTTATCCTCAAAAAGTATTTACTATTTACGAGATCAAAAGCTAGTCGTCAATATTTTGATACTTAAATACACACAATACGCTCTACAATCGTGTTCAGGATGTGTCTCGAATCCCGATTAACCAAGTGTAGACGGTGCCATGAATGAAGTCAACACAACACAATTATTATTTTAGATCGCATGAATGAGTATAATACTCCATTGTAACCAAAACAGATAATTTGGTCGTGACTCGTAATGACATTTGTCATAAAAGCGTGCATCTTGCGCGTCTAATGCTTCATCATTGTTTAAGGTTTAAATAATTTGACGGAAGTAAACAATGCACCCTCACGACTTGTATTGTTTTTTTTTAATAAAATTCAAAGAAGATTGGCTATAATTATTATTAATTTAAGGATACTATGTAGTATATAGAATATCTATACTTATTATAATAAAGAGGAAAAGTTTGTTTGTTTGTTTGCATTGCATATGTTTCGAAACTTCTGGACCGATTTTGATGAAATTTGGCACAGATGTAGAGTAGACTACGGGAAAGGACATAGGCTACTTTTTATCGCAGAAAAATGTACGGTTTCTGCGAAATTAACTTTTATGCGCACGAAGTCGTGGGCAACAGCTAGTATTACATAAACTTAACGTGTTTAATGTTTATTTAAGAAAAGTGAACTGAGTCGTTAGCCAAGTTATCATGGCTAATTACGACGACGAAGTTCAATAGCAAAAATGGATGTTATTTGACATAAGCATCGCTAATAATTGACATAGCGATACTTATGTTACTAAGCGACGCTTATGTCTAATCCCATAGGTTTTTTTTCGAACTTCGTCGCCGTAATTACCGATGGTAACTTGGCTAATAACTCTGAACACTTTTAATTTTTCAGTCTCTTTCTATAAGTAAACGTCTCTATAGTCATCAGTGGCAATCATTCTATATTAGTTTTGTCGGTTCTAAATGTCACTGGCTACTATAACTATAACAAAAGTATGCTTTCTTGCTATCTTTTGGTTTTAAAAACCCCAGTTTTAGACTCATCAGATTTTGTATGAATCACATATTTAATTTTATTTGAAAAGGTAAAACCAATATTGCAATGGAATTCGGAAACATGACCGGAGGTGCGGTTTTCGGTTTGCGGGAAACAAAAAAATACGTATGAGGTAAAATGTTTGCAGTTTGCACGGATTGAATGTGGCTTCGAAATTCCAAAAGTATTTATTTTATAAGCTGGATTATTCGAAATTTATAAATTCTATCACTTTTAAAACTGGCTTATTCGAAAATTGAATTTCCGCGGCAAAATTAAGAAGTCACAACTCGCAAGAACATTCACTTAACATTTAGTATTTTCTCTATGATAAAAAATATAATCCTAAAAAAACGTAGCTAAAAAAGTCGAAAATTCGAGTTATGCATTTTGTGTTACTATCATATTATTTTGAATAGGTACTATTAAAAACGTTCTTCCATCTAACAAAATTAATCCTAGACTAGAAAAAGGTTGGCTCAAAAAACCTCGATGATTGCGAGAGTTGAAACCTGCAACCGATAACCATATTGTTCTCGTCGAAACCAGATCGTAAGCTCTTCGAACGCCTATAACAGAAAATTGCTTTTCGTAGAACGGCGAAGTTTGTACACACGCTTACTGCTAATTTATATCCCGCCTGATATATCCTGTATAGTTTGGAACACAGTTTTTTTTAAGTTAGTAGAAACTAGCAAGTCAATGACCTATAAAACAAAAAAGCCGATTCCAATACTTACACCACTAACTTTAACTAATAACAATAGAATATAGTTTTTATTAAGTTTTACTAAGTAAATACGAATTTGCCAGATGTTAATAATGGCAAAGGAAGAATTTTGCCAGAAAATTTAAGTTTTTATTGTTTGTGTAAAAATAGTCCACATTTTTATAGCGAAAAAATTCTAAGAACTTTACAATTTTTTTTTTCAAATTCTAACAATATTATATTAAAAACAATAGATGTAACGTCAACCAAAACTCAGTAAGCAACAAAATACGACAATAAAAATATATTTTATTTATCGTTACTGCAATATGGCACGATAATTTACCAGCCAAGAGCAATCAATTGCAGTCAAGTCGAAGATTTGCGGCTTAGTAGCTTTTAAAAGTTGCGATTATTATCTTTGTAATGGTGTCTACAGACACACGAATTTGGTACGGAGCGTACAGCGGATCTGGTACGCTCCGTACCAGATCCGAGCGTGTGTAGAGCAGTCCGGCGGTTAGGCCATACAACGGTATCAGTGTTGCCAACTTAGGGATGTACCCCCCAAAATTAGGGAAATATGTACGGGGGTTTACTAGGGGACAGGATGTTTAGAGTTTACTCCTTAAAAATCAATTTGTATGTAATAATAAAAATTATTTTAATGTGTGTATATAGCCAGGGATATGAAAATGTATTGGGAGTGAAATCAGATTAAGACAAGTTAGTTTTATGTTATTCACGCGAAAGTCTTTATGTTAAACACATAACTTTTCTTTCTAGCTTATTATCTCTTAGACCTGTCAATGGTATAAGTAATCAGGGGTAAAATTTGGGGAGAAATATTTTTAAAGTGTTGGTATCACTACCCGTTATCAATTAATTGCGGGAATCATCATCGTCGTTTAAAAACAGCACTGTAAATAGAACTCTGTGCTAATGTAATAAAGCATAAAATCGAACACACGAGTGTCGAGCTTTACGGTCCACTGCACCGTGCCAAATCCGTGCGTGTGTAGCGACACCGGATTTGATCTCCGGATATGGTTCGCTGTACGCTCCGTACCAAATTCGTGTGTCTGTAGATAGCATAACAGTTGTTACGAGTTTTTGAGTTTAAGTTAAGACTCGAGTTATTTTATTAAAAATTCTAAAACATTATATTTACCACATTATTATGTTATATATACTATTTTTGGCTCTACGTGTAACTGAATTTCAATTGTACATCAACAGTCAAATTATTGCTGACTAGCTTTTTCGAGTATCCCACGGGAATACTGTACTTTCTCGGGATAAAAAGTAGCCTAAGTTTTAATCTAGAGCCTAAATAACACCCTTTATACTAACTAGCTAATATTCACTTTCATGTCATGATAGAACTATTTTAAATAAGTATTGTATGCAAATGTTTAAGAAGATAATTTATAGATTTTTGTAATCTTTAAGTCCATTTGCCTACAAATGGAAGGCACATCTAGTAGTGACTCTAGTGAGTGATAACCAAAGATTTCAAAATTCAAGATAGGTTATTGAAACGGTTCGTTAGCCTATCTACCAATAACTATTTGTTAAAAACGTCACATTTGTAGGGCAAAAAACCGGCAAATAATTGAATGACGACGTTTTTAACAAATAGTTATAGATAGATAGGTTATTGAAACGGTTCGTTAGACGTACGTTTGATAGAACAAATCTTCATACAATGGCTGTGTTCCGCGGAAAATAGCGCTAGCAAAATTATGTTAGCAATTTTTTTTTCGTTAGCGCTTATAAGCACTATTTCCTTCGGAATACAGCCAATACAAAATACGCCATCTTGGTTTTTACCATACTCGAAATATCAGCTATCTTATTTTCACCATACTTCAAATGTCAAAATGGCCCCAAAAATACCAAAATTGAGGCCATTTAACTGGAGATACTTTTTTCCTCAATACGCCTCGTCTATAATATGTATGGTGATAACCATAGACGTATTATATTGTCGTTTTAGGGGTAAAAAAATCTTTGCAAGTCTACAGATTTTTTTTTAATAAAAAGACGAGGCTTTTTTGAACTTGGTGCTTTAAATGCCTAATTAAGGAAAACTTTCAAGTGGTCGTAAAAAATTTAATTAGGGTTTGTACTGAAAACAGCATCTGCATAAAATGATAAGAGGGTGGGCTGAAGTTGCAAAAGAAACGAATTTGTCTCGAAAAGGTCTTTGAGCTGTAATATTTTTCCTTTGAAATAGATGATTGTTGAGGGGAATTCGTGGGATCCCATTAAAAGTATGGCGCAGAAAATTGCTATTTCTCGTTTATATTTTCGGAAAACGGCTATTCTATTATTTCGTTTCACTGGCCTCTAATGTCCCAATGATGCAGGCAAGGGTAAAATCTGATAATATTTCTACAAAAAATTAAAGAATGTAACTATTAATGGATGTCTTTAATGAAAAATAGGATTATTAATATTTATATTATGTTACTTCTACCTATCTACTTAATACGAAATTCTTCTGCCAATACAAAATACTATAATATAAAACAAAAACATTTTTTTTTCGGACGCGCTACTTGAATTTGACATAAAGGAGCATTTACACAAATCCGTGCATCGGGCTACCGCATGCAATACCTAAAGTGAATCTTCATTTGCCGTCCCTTCACCTGGGGGGTGAAAGGGGGTAATGGGGGAAGTGACGTTAAGTTAGATTAATCGCGCACCCCGTATTGCAGTCTGAACATCCTTCAAGATGAATATTTGACAAAATGAGGTGAATTAATGATAGATCATAGAGCTTTTAGAATAATAGGTTTTATGAAAAATGTTCAATTAGATAAGATAACTTAATGAAATAAATTACTAATATTGTAACCTTCGAAGTTTTTTTTGATAAAAACTTTGATTTGTATTTTGTTTGTTACATTCGAATCCTAAAAAAAACTTTGTACTAATCAACTCTACGGACACAATACCAGAATATATAGGCAAATTATTTATTTTAATATTATTGACATGATTATTACCAATATTTTTTTGGAGAAAAAAAAATCATGCATGCCCCAAATTCAAACGCTCTCAGCTAATGTCATTTGCACTAAACTTATATTATATTAGATGGCGTGGCATTTATCGATCTATGAACTATTGTTACGGCAGACGGGGCAAAATCCTTAGGGTGGCCCCCTCTGGCCTCCCTCACAAACATACACGCTTGTAACAAACGCGCTAAACGTTTTTAAAACTCATTCGGAGTCTGGAACTTTCATTTGGATTATAATTGTTTTACTACTCAAATACTAAATTATTTAATTACCCTTTAGTCATTAGGTTTTAATGTCAAGCAAAAAACGCAGTACTATATTATGTGTTAAGGTATTCTAATTCAAAAGTAGGTTACAACTTACAAGTCATTTAAATTCTAAAAATTATTTAATCTAGAATGTGTCTTCTAAGTTCTTTGTCTCTTTAAAAGCATCAGCTTTATATCAACTAGCTTTTATTTTCTCATAAAGATGCAGTAATAATATCATAGTAATAAGAAATGAATGGCCTAAAATTTGGTAATTAGTGATTCCAAGTCCAAATTCCAAGGTATACAGAGAACATTTGGCAAATTCCTTATCTCAAACAAAATTAAACAGGACACAGGACAGCTAATGGCCGAATATTGAAACGCTAATCAAAATTAAGAGCCCTCCTATTCACAGGCTGTTACTGTCTCTGCTAGCTGAAACGACAAGGACATCATGTGACTTGAGCGTCACTTAATTTAACTATCGTTCAAGTTAGTCCGTCAAGCTCATAAACAGGCTCTTAAAATGACGAGAGCTCCAACACTGTCACTTTGCTAATACCGTCCTGTAGGCTGTCACCTGTCACCCTCCCCAATGCAATAAAACCCCATAAAGCATTATCTATAGTCTCATAACGGATTCCACCCTAGACCAAGACGCAATAAATTCCATCCAAACACTGAAAAATGACGCAAAATATCGCAGCGAACGCAGATAGAGAATAAACGATTTTGATTTTGAAATTGCTCATAAATAAAGGTGACGTAAAGACTAAAGATACTTTAAATATTTAAGGTAAATATGTGTAACTTGAGTTATTTGATTTATCTTAATGTATGATATTAGCGTTTAAGTAAATGTTATTTTTAATCCACGACGAAAACAAAGGGGTGCTATAAGTTTGACGTGTCTGTCTGTCTGTGTGTCTGTCCGTGGCATCATAGCTCCCAAATGGATAAACCGATTTTTATCAAGTTTTTCTTGTTTGAAAGCTGAGTGCTGACACGATCGAGTGTTCTTAGCTATAATTTATAATCATCAGCTCTCTCAATGCTCGATAATTCGGGGGCTACTAAAATGTTTAATTTTGTTCCTCAACTTTATGAATAAAGAAAGCAGCGGCGTGCACACGGTTATGACACTGGGTATGCGGCGGAGTAGTCGGTCACAAAAACTTTTTCTTTTATAGATTTTTAGCAATTAGCCATAGATAATACAGATATATATTAGTATAGATGCGCAACTCTAAAATTGAAACTGAGTCTTACAAAAGTTTCGGAATGTCGTTTTTAGATGGCGTTGTACCGTTTTAGTTACTATCAAACCCGCTAGATGGAAGTAGTACCGCCTGATAATTTTTATTGAACTGAATTATGGACAGAAATTAAGTTTTATCGAATGTCGTAGACACAACAACGACCGAGTTCCTCTTTAATAGTGGGATATGGTTGCTGCATAGTAAAATGTTCGCGAGCCCTTATACTGTATACGCCTTGTGTTACCGATAGCGCGATGTAGAAGTCGCTTAGTGGCATCTGTTGTGACTATCCGAAAACTTTCAAACTGTTAGTACCGGATATTCATTTTTAGATGTCTCTGTTCTCTGTTAATTTGTGCATGTATGTATGAGAGTGCATATATTTCACCCCCCTGCAATTAGCATAGCCACAGCCAAGCGACGGATTTCTAAATCGGAAACCATGCCAACAGAACTAACAGAACTTCATAACTTTTAACATGAAACTTTTGAGTTACATTCCCTTTTTGCTGATTTAATTATTGTAACTCGGATACACACCTACCTTTAGTAGACACAATTTGAATCTTTTTACTGAATGACAATTGTGAGAACTTATTATCACTCAAATCAATTAAAAAGCAAATCACTACCTACAATTTTTATAGAACTTCAGTAATAAACTGTTAAATGTACACACTTTCAAATGTTAAAATGAAAAATCTTTTAAGAAAACTATAAATATTAAATATAATGGCAACCGAAAAATAACAATGCGTTTTCACATGAAAAAATGGCTTCCTTGAATCTGATATTTAAACAAATAAAACCTTACTAAAACAAAAACGCATCATGTGCGTAGTGAGTAATTAGATTATACGTCAATTATAATTACTCGCATTATAGGCCACCGTGCCACGAATATACCCGATTACTTCCGTGTCCCGACAACTGCCGAACTTCGCCGAAGTCTATAAGCATGCCGTAGGAGTTGGACGACTCGCGCCTTGGGATATTCATAGGTGTGTGCGTTTGCGAACTGTGTACGGACACTAAAATTACTACACACATGCGAACAAATCTACTGCTACACGACAAGGCAGGAGTCGCATCACCAACATGTCGCTAAACGCCTGCCAAACATAATGTACTTGTAAATAGGTGCTATTATAAAATATTAGGCGTTTTTAAGTTATTATATTTTGTTTATTCATTTATTTACTATTAATTAAAGTCATATAAAACGTCCGAACGTTTTATTAAAATATCTGTGAATGGTAAGTAAGTAAAGCACTGCATTTCTGCCTTTATGGAGCGCACGCCACTGAAAGAAAGTAACATAAATTCATACTACTCAATTAACTTTACAATCAATACAACAATAAAAATGTTTTTTTTTGTATCTATCTTATTCGTAAGCAAGTACCTATAATACATAGGCCTTTACATCCGTTAATGGATGATTTATACAGTATTCTCCGAGCGAAGTAACCACTCTTGAAATACTGTAGTGCCTGGGACAGTCGGTTTTTAAAATATGTAGTATGGTTTCCCAAGCACAAACGTCATTCTCACAACATAGTCAGGTCTGTCAGCCTAGTCCAGAGGAATGAACTGGTCAATACGTCTGGGGCCAACTATGTGCGGGTTTCCTCACGATGTTTTCCTTTACCGTTAGAGCGTCCGTATAATGTAATTGAGATCTGAAAAAGTCTCATTGGTACACGCCACAACCTGGGACCAACCTCTCTCGAGTGCGAACCAAACGGTCTACCCACTAGGCCACAGAGCTCTTAAGTACCTATAAGATAAGAGTAAAAAGTAGGTATTTAAAAAGTAAAACCGCACTAAATATAACGCCCGCGGCTTACGGCCGCGTCGCGTTGCGTCGGTCCGCTATCGCCTAGTCACAAGTGCGGTTTGACCATACGAGTGAAATGAATCAAACTCAGAAACTATAACACAGAATAAAATAAAGCTATAACTTAGACACTTCTGATTCGTTGGTTAGCCGCTATAAAGCCAGTTAGTGTTGGGTTTACAAATATCAGAAATCAGCAAGCTCTGCCCACGCTCTAAGAACTGGTTTGGCGCATAATAGGGTTCTGTACACTCCTTGTATACGCAAATTCCAATACTTGTTCGGTTAATTTTAGCCACGAGTTCTAGAGATTCTTCAATCAGATAAAAGGAATCTTTAGTTTATGACTTAAGGAAAATAAAACTGCTGTTTTTAAAATTAGAACGAAGTTATGAATAGCCTATCAAACATCGTCACGTAAGAGTAGTTTAGATGAATGACTACGGGAAATAATATAATAATGAAAAAATATCATAAGACAGGCATCAGAAGAACAAAAGACAGCTTAACGTTAAAATACTAATTGCCGGTCATCTTAATACGAATTATATATGAAAGTTTGTGATGATGGATAGATGTTTGTTACTCTTTCACGCAAAAACCAGTGAATAGTTTTCAGTTAAAATTGGTATGGTAGTAGTTTAAGCTCTGGATTAACATACTCGTAGGTTACTTTTTTATACCGAAAACGTGCAGCGTTCCCGTGGGATACTGTATTTACGCAGGCGGAGCCGCTAACAAAAGCTAGTTATTGTTATATCTACGTACTTTATCTATAAATGAAACTCTGATTTCAATCACTTTTGTTTACTTTTTTTCCCTACCAAGAGAGTTCGCGACATCAAATTCTTTCAAAAACGTAGACCGTACGGCGATTTTAAATTAAAACATAGCTACATGTCAGATTCTTAAATTTTGTCTTTTACCCTCGCTTCTGTATAAAGAGCCTGTCGTCTTTCACCCACTGTTTATTTGTAGTCTTCGCTGTTCTTTGAAATACTTCCTACTTTCATTCCTTTATGACCCAAGTGGCAACTGTACCTACCTGAGATGAAACTCGTGGCTTATTCAAGTTCCTAATGCAACTTTAATTTAAAAATTATACCACAAAATATACTTTAAATAAATCTTGTAAATAATAACTTTTAGACTCAGCTCTCATAGAGACCTGACGCCATTTTTAAGATAGCGGTTCAAAATGTTATTTTATTCTCTACACAAAAAATGTAACATTGTAAGAGTGCAGGTGTGGTGCAGCTCGTAATTCTAGCATTTGTAATGAATCGAGTAACTTATGTGTAATAAATAAAGTTCAATTTTGAAGCGCTATCTTAAAATGGTGCGCAGCGTCGTGTCGCGGTCAGCTGACGCTTTGTTAGAAATCAGAACACACTTGGCTTTAACCCTAAAATAAGAGTCGACTGGACGTGGGTGTAGAGTGTAGACTAATACGACACCCATAAAGTAAAGGGCTCTCGTGTCTTACCCTTACAAACTGTTAATATTTTATTGTTAATAGCATATATGGCGGAATACTAAAACGAAGATTCTATGCACAGGCTGTCACTGTCTCTGCTAGCCGAAATGACAAGGACAGCGTAATAATAATAATATTTATATTCGGCCGTTTGTATGGCAGAGTTTAAGCGAGTGTTGTTATCATTAAAACCTAAATAATACCTAAGAAAAACTTTATATTGCATTGACATGAATTTAAATAAATAACTTTTCATATTTTATTCGCAAAATTCTTGTAAATAATCTTACAAATCAGTACATTAGTAATTTTAGAATTACAATTTTCTCTGAATTCAATAATGCATGTCCTGTTAAATTCGAATGTCAGAATTATTGTGACCGTTATGTGCCAAATTTTCAAATGGGGCCACTGACCTGCACTTTAGGGTTACCTTTTTTGGTAATATAGTTTTAAGTTCTATAAGTTAACCATATTTGGTATTTGATTGTTCGGTTTAGATTAGATGAAGACGATAATATTTAATTTCTTTTGGATTAACATGGCGCTAACCTTTACTTAAGCCATATCTATATATAGCTATATGTATATAAAAGGCAAAGCTGATTCACTGATGTATCAACACACAGACCAAACTCAAGGTAATAAATTTAAAATTTTGCAAACGTTTCTCTCATATGACGTAGGCATCCAATAAGGAAGGATTTTTAAAAATCTAACCACCAAGGGGGTAAAGTAGGGGATGGAATTTTAAAAACTAATTTCACGCGGAAGCCGCGGAAAATTGATGCTAGTGTAGTCATAATAAAACTACTATTTAAACAATTTAATATGTTTAGACAAGTCTTATTTAAATAGAATAATCTGATAGTACAATTTATCTTATAGAAATCTAAATACAACCAGGTGAATACATTAATATAGCTTTATTGCTAGCCATGTGTAAATATTTAGAACTGATTTTATCACCTTTAAATGGCAAACATTCACCATATTTTATTAATTATAAACAGTAAATGATACATATTTTTAAATATTAAGTATCAAACAGAACATGGGCGAATTGTGAGTTTTCTTGGAAGTTTGAAGTTACTTTCTTAGGGCCACCTCACAACAAACGCGACGCGGCGCGCACTTTATTAGATAGCGATTCAAAATTAAACTTTATTCAAAGCAACAAAAGGGATACGCTCGCGATTCGAACTCTTGTAATACTTGTAGTTGTAATGCAACTTGTATCTGTCACTGTAAAATTGTAAAAACCGATAGATTGTAATATTACTAGAGATATTATAGTATGTTCACAGATTGTCAAATAAAAATTTCTCCTTACAATTGTACGCATTATTTTTCGCTTTATTTATTACTAGATGTTGCCCGCGACTTCGTGCGCTCAAAATGAAATACCGCTAACCGTTGCCGCAATAAAAAGTAGTATATGTCCTTCCCCGTGGTCTAATCTATATCTGTACCAAATTTCATCAAAATCGGTCCTGTAGTTTCGGAGCATATTCAATGCAAACAAACAAACTAACAAACAAACAAAGAAACTTTTCCTCTTTATTATATTAGTATAGATTATGAAAAAGAAAACAAATATGACGGTGCGGGGCACTTGCCGTTTAACCAATCGGCATGGTAAATATTACAATATAACGCAAAATAACGTGTAAATTGTAAGAATACATTTTTATTTGACAATCTGTTGACATATTACAATATCTCTAGTAATATTACAATCTATCGGTTTTTACAATTTTACGGTGACATATCCATTTGAGTATTTAATAAAGCTCAATTTTGAATCACTATCTCGGTCGCGTCTCGGTGTGAAGTGACACTAAGTTGTAAAATAATAATATTATAGCAATAAAGTTTTTAGTTTGCACCTTGCTGTTGTTACTAAGTTGTATCTCGGAAGCAACCAGGGCTGTTGTTTAAATACCAGGTGATTAACTAAGATAACATGTTCCTGTTCTGAATTTGAATTTTTATTCTTAATTTCTTTTTTAGGGTTCCGTAATACTTAAGGAACCCTTATAGTTTCGCTCTGTCCGTCTGTCTGTCTGTCTGTCTGTCTGTCTGTCTGTCTGTCTGTCTGTCTGTCTGTCCGCGCCTCTAGCTCTTGTAATTATGAATATAAGTTGATGAAATTTGGTGCAGTTATAGATTGTGTATAGATCACGGTTTCGGGATCATAAAAAAATAATAATTTTATATTTTAGGGGTGGCTCTCCATACATGTGAAGCGGGGATGAAAAATATTTTTTCACTCTACCCCATCGTGTGGGGTATCGTAGAATAGGTCTTTTAAAATAAAGGCAAGGTTTCATACGTTACTTTTTTATAAAGTTGACCATTTTCGAGTAATCGGCCTCCAAAGTAGTTTGTAAGTTGGTCCCCCCCCTAGCATTTTTAAACTATAGGAGATAGAAACTTGCAAATTTTCATGCTGATAGATCATGCTAAAAACTCTTTAGGAAAACTATTTTGAACAAAATCGCATCATAACTTCTATTTCTAGAGCAATTATAGAAAAACAAATTAACATAATCATAATTTTGAAACATTATTTTAAATGATTATTTAAAATAATGTTTCAAAATTGGTTGCATAATTAAAAAAAAACTGAAATTAATAATTAATAAAAAAAAAAACGAATTAATAATAACTAAAACGCGCTGTCGGGTTTGAACCTACATTCAAGGACAAACACTGTAATTAACTGAGCTGCAGTAATTATATTGATTGTTACGAATTTATGTTTCTTTACCAGAATTAGAGCTAAGTTTTGAAACACATGTAAAATTTTAATTAATAATTAATTTTACGAATATGTGCCTCTTTTACCAATTATTACAATAATTTAATAACACTGAAAACACATTAATATGTATTATTATTTATTAATTACCATAGTATTATTGTTTTTTATTATTATTTAATACCTACCTTTAATATTAAAAGCATCAATTTGCTAGTAACATTACGAAAACAATATGGCGCTAGTCTCCTGTTTTTTTAGCGACGATTTACGTCGATTGTTTTTGAAAAATAATACTAGATGTCGCTGTGTTATTGGATTTAAATTCTGTATCACGCTATCGAAAACCTCGCTGATATGTATTAAGTAATAAATATTAGGTTGTCCGTTATATGCTTTTTACATTGCGATAGGTGATATCGTATTAGACTAAAATATAAAGTGATTAGCGAATATTAAAATTAATAAAATCTTTTTAAAATATTTAATATCATCGAAATCGAATAAAAATGAATCTTAAAGAACGTTACTGTTCACTATATATTTTGATTATTAATCAACATTCAAAATAATAAAGAAATAATACATAATATTACATAATAATATTAAATATTATTATTAATTTATCATACGTTTATTCTATAGTGTACTATAGTCTATAGTGTTTAGTAAACTTAATAGTTTACGGAACCCTCCTTAGACATGTCCTGACATGCTCTTGGTTAGGTTATTATTTTTATGTGCCAGTAGATTAAATACAGGTACCAAGATACTTTAAATGTGATATTGATGCTCTAAGGATAGTCCAAATACTTAAGCAATTAAAAACATTTGCCCGAAGTCACATTATAGTCGATAGTATAAATTAATTAAAAATAATTTGTTGATAAGATTCATTTCAATTAGCTATTAGTAAAATTAAAAAAAAAACTTTTTAATAACAGCTGTTGAATGATAGATACTACCAGTACCGGATATACCATTTAAACTACTAATACTACTGGCAGGACAAAATTCACATCCGTGCAATTTCAAATAGAGAACTATCGATATTTAAATCTATATTCTGTAACCAGCCAGTTCGCAATAAGAGCAAAACCATTTTGAAATAAGAACGTAGGGTAGGTGTAAATGCAGTACCTTCGTTTTACTTATTGCCTCGCAAAAGCTATCGGACAGCGCCCACCGAGAATAATTATTTTCATTTATCCACAAAATGATACACTTGGTTTAAAAATAGATAATTAATTTTCAGGTTTTGAATTATTTTTGCTTAAAGTGAGTAGTGAGATGAGTAGTAGCCGGTATTCAATAATAATAATTGAAATGAACTAGAGGTCGCCGTATCGTCAAAATTTATTCACAATCATTGATTTTTTTTTGAACTTTGTAAGGGTTCTTTTGCCTCTTAAGATAGAAAAACTAAATGTAGGTAAATGTTGTGAATTTTGTTTGTGATAGATTGACAAACGTCAACGTGTAACAACTAATTACATTGTATAATTATTATTATCAAAAAAACGCAGTTAAAATCTCAGTGTTCTTATTTTTATTAATTTGATGTATTTCTAAGCATAATAAAAAAAATGCTTTCTGCACACCTGTCTCTACATAAACTTAATTTACCAGCCAATTTTTGTACAGTTCCTCCTGTTGCACAATTCTCGTAAAACTGTATTGAAAGTTATTGCATCTAGTATGTAGTTAGTACCTACCTAATATTAGTAATACAATATTAAGAAAAACAGATTTGCTTTAGTAAAATTTGTCGATTAACATTTAATCAAATATTTAATATTAGTGTTAAAACTGAGAGCTTCACACTACTTTGAAATTTTAAAGTTCGAATCTCGAATGTTATGATTTTGATCTTTGAAAATTTTAAGTTCGAAAGAAAAGCATTTGAACTTTCGGAATACCTTGATCCTAGCCACCTACACAGCTTTTCTGTTTATCTGTAAGCATCTATTTAATTATATTCATTATTTCCATAATATACAGCAAGAAGCACCGCGCTTTATCGAAGTTTGAAAAAGTTTGGTTTTGTTTTTAATAAGAATACGTAACTAAGCACAACAAATTAACTTTGGTTCGTAGTTTACGTTGTTTTGATTTTTTTCTTTACTTTCCATTATTAAAGTTTCATTATCATGATAATAACTTTATTAAAGTTCGTGTTAATTTTAGAAGTTTGTAATCAATAAACAACAAAGTTCATCAACACTCCCGTCTTGTTTATGTTTTGTTTACAAATAACATTACTTGAATAATGTTCAACGTTTACCGTAAAAATTACTAACGAATAACCCAATTAAACATCTCAAAATTCATGTGGCAGTAAAATCCGAAAAGGAACCAAGAACTTACAAATTTCAAAAATCGAACTCATTTTTTTTTTTCAACTTGCAAGCATGAATCACGAATCAAAATTAACATTGAACCATCACTGCAGTGCACTTCGAGGCTATTTACAGAAATCCCGATTCTTGACAGATCCGCGCGCTGTCAAACGCACATGCGTGCGCGCTCGGCCGCCGCGCGTTGACAACAGAGCTCCCCTTCTGCTGAGAATCGAGATGCAGTGAATGCATAGGGTGTAGAGCTTTTGAATATATTATACCGCAGATTTTCTTCACGACTTATACTTGCGTAATCAACTGTACTTGTTAGAGCTTGAGTAATTGATTCAAGACTCTACCTAGGTAGAAGGTAGAGTTCCGCATAACATTATTCATGCTAGTTAAACTTTTAACATTTTATGATCAACCTACTAATTAATTTCTGTTCAGCAATATCTCAGATACGGTTTCATTTAGTATTGTCTTTGTAATTTGCCATATTTTACATATTTTTAAATACTTTATCCAATCTATCTATTACTAATTTAATAAAGAGGAAAAGTTTGTTTGTTTGTTTGCATCGAATAGGCTCCGAAACTACTGGACCGATTTTAATGAAAATTTGCACATATGTAGAGTAGACCACGGGGAAGGACATAGGCTACTTTTTATCGCTGAAAATATACAGTTTCTGCGAAATTAACTTATGCGCGCACGAAGTCGCGGGCTACATCTAGTTAGAAATAAAAGTGCTAAATTGTATTCAAACTACTTTATCGCATCTAAATCATTGATTTATCTATCAGTTCCCTATTTAAAATATTTTTAATACTTGAGCCCAGACACACGTAAATTGAATTTAATTTCCGTTCATCATCAAATCATCAAACGGAGCCTTCTGAAAACAACAAAAAGAACAGCTCCGCATCACACCCTGTATACGGGCGCCATCTGCGTAGGGATCCCTTGCATTAGTGGGATGGCATTATGCACTACAAGGGTTCGCGAGTTATCTCCTCACATCACGCGGCCTTTAGCCTTCCTGCTGAATAATTTACATCCCGCTGATACGGAGATATCTGTGTTTTTTTATGCAATGGCACGTATATATTTTTTTTATTCATTTTATTCATCCTCAAAACGCACAAACTTTATTTAAAGATGTTTTTTTAATTAGACAATTATAATTGTTCCGCATAAACATCTTTACATAAGAAGTAAATCATGTGCCCGAAGGCTTCTTATTAAGTTTTTGGAAAGTTTGTGCGATAAACTTTAAAATAGATTTTCGGGTAGGTAAATGATCATGAGACGTTAATATTATTTTAGGCTTTTTTACACTAATAAGAATAAGTCAAATGTCTTTCTAGTTTAATAGCATAAAAATCATTGAATCAATTCAAACTTGAATCAAGAAAAAGTTTTATTTTAATTTAGATAAGTTAATTATTTCTTATCGCATTTTTGCGAGTTTCATGAATATTTAAGCAATATTGTAAACGTCCTATAAAAAATTAGAAAAATCAATAACAGAATTTCCATCAACAAATAAAATAAATGGTTCCGTTTCGAATTAAAATATAACACGAGGGTGTGCCGTGTGCGTTACTCTCCCTGTCACAATGCGCTATTGATAATGAACGGTTATTATTACTAGCAGTTATCATACAATGTTATTTTATTACGAAATATTATTAATAGAAAATGTATATTATAAACGTACCTAGACGCTTTTTTTCGATGTCCAAATGAATATATGTCTATTATAAGTACAGAGAAGAGAGGTAAAAATATTCTATCTAAAATAACTAGATAAAACTAAAAGAAATGTTGATATAAGAGGGCAGTCATAAATCACTCATGTATTTAATAGTAATTGGATGAATTGAATATATAAGTAATAATTAATCAGTTAAATATAACTTAAAATCATCACTTTTAACAAAATAAATAACTAAACGCGTAGAAAAGCCACATATAGCTGCAAAAAGGTCAGAATAACTTTAAAATAAAATTAAATATATGATTTGTTTATTAATATTTATGTTCGCCACATCGCAGGCTCTACCTACTAATACTAAACGTCTTGATAGTTAAAAGAGAGAAAGAAAGAAAAGATAATTTATTTGGTAAAAGAAGTCGGTTAATAAACACAAAGCAAGATAAATAAGCAACAAAAAGAAAAAACACAAGAAATTTTGCCAGTTGATACTTTTATGTAACGAGCACACTGTAATGTGTGCTCTAACGCGTTACGCGACATTTACAAGGAATTTCCACTGAATGTAAACAAAGACAGTTAATTTCCCATTTACTGCAGTGCGGATAAGAATGCTGCAGTGTACTCGACGTGTCAGCCTCGCAACACAAAAAGTTTACATAAATTCTAATTATCTTGTAACATCATAAAGCCTACGTGTCCTTATGAAATAATGGACCATATGTCGTGTCGTTTTGAACCGTGAATGTTAATTAGAAACTATGGCATTTTAATTTGTTCTTATTGTATTACTAGATGTTGCCCACGACTTCGTGCGCGCAAAAGTTAATTTCGCAGAAACCGTACATTTTTTCGCGATAAAAATAGCCTATGTCCTTCCCCGTGATCTACTCCACATCTGTGACAAATTTCAGCGAAATCTGTTCAGTAGTTTCGGCTGTGTGTTGATAGATGAGTCATACAGGTTTGCCTTTTATATATTTAGATAATCATAAGTATCATATTGTAAAAAAATCACGATACCATATTTTTTTACAAAAAGTCTAGTTACAATTTCAGTATAATTAAAACTTATGTAAATTATTTAACTTAGTTCTGTTACGTAAGTTTTGTTGTGAAAAAATGTTCGTGCCAAAAATTCCTACATTTTTAATACCCAGACATAAAATTCTTGAGTGAAAATTTTAATTTAGCCTCGTAAAAGTAATGAAAACGGAGATATAAATCTTGAATGTTTCAAAAGAGGGAATTACGTTTTAACTCATTTCAGCATTGACAATAAACCACCGGCTGAAACTATTGTTTGTGCGATGTTGAAACTTTTTATGGCACTGACCATATTCATTTGTGCTTCCCAAACTGTGGCTAGTTTAATCAAAAACTTATTCTGTAGAACCTTTATAAGTCAAACATCAAGGGAAACGCCAAAAAAAACGAGTTGTACAGTTTTCGAGTTATATAGAATTTTGACTTAGGTGGATTTAGATTCGACATAAAGAGGTTGAGATTGTATTTTTAATCGTCTTCCAAAAAAAGAGGTCATATTTATAATTATTATTGTAAAGTTTTTATCAGAACCCCAATTCTCGTATTTAACTAACGACCGAAAGGCTAATCAAATTTAGGAACCCCTTCTTTTCACAGGCTGTCACTGTCTCTGCTAGCTTAAATGACAAGGATAGTATATGGCTTGAGCGTCACTTAGTTTAACTATCATTACAGTATTCGGCCGTAAAACTTTTAATTTAGTTTCATTTCAATTAATTTTATTGTAAATGAATCGTCTTTTGTCATAATAAATTTTTGGAGTTTAGACCAATCGAAACGCGTTAATGATTGGTTTGACGTTTATGAGAATACTTTTTCTGTTTTATATACCGAGTCTGTATCGAAATTGTATTATTGTAAGATTTAATTAGCAGAATCGACATACTAAATAAATTAAGCTTTAAGTGGATTTCAAAATTAATATATTAAGGGGCTGAGTGCTGGATAGACCTGAAAATTTGAGTTCATTATAACCTTCTTTCTCAGTCATATTCGCAATTAAAAATCTCAAAAAATATATATTATATTCAGCCGAGGATAGTCTTTTTAAAAATTTTAATTTTTTTTTAAATATTGATTTAAAATATGCTAAGTTCACCCTATTTTTTAACTTTTACCTACTTACTGAATAATTCCAATTTATTAGCGCTTAAATGCAGCAGCTAGTGTTAAGTACACTTGTTTTTACGGATTTTAAATTCAACTAAAGATGTCACATTATCTATGTCTATATTGTTTATCAAATCAATAACACAATGAAACTTATGTAGATATTCACTTTAAAGTTCTGAAATACTAGACTATAAATAAGATTATACCTTCGTGAGTCCTAGTATCTGCAAAGCCCAAAAACTTGTACACGCCACCTAGGTCTGAGGTTTAGAAAGTTTGACAACCGTTGTTTTAAGCAAACATAATGCGGAAACGTTAAACGCGGTTAGGAACACAGTAATCCGCTCTCGCTTGTTAAGCCAAATCAAACTATTCGTAGAACGTCCAAAAATATACCTACACTAAATTATTTAATCCAAGTATCAAGACTGATCGGAGCACTTTAAGAAACCGCTTTGACATTCGTTCACACACGATTTTATCAAAAAAATATTAAGAAGTAGCATTTATTTCCCGCGACTTTCATCCCCTATTTTAACCCCTTGGGGTGGAATTTTGAAAAATCCTTCCTTAGTAGATACCTAATTACCTACGTCATATGAGGAATACGTGTGCAAAATTTCAAATATCTAGCCTTATGGGTTTGGCCTGTGCGTTGATACATCAGTCAATCAATTTTGCCTTTTATCTACACTAATATTATAAAGAGGAAAACTTTGTTTGTATGTTTGTTTGTTTGTAATGAATAGGCTCAAAAAGTACTGGACCGATTTCAAAAATTCATTCACCATTCGAAAGCTACATTATCCACGAGTAACATAGGCTAAATTTAATTTTGGAAAAAAAATAGTGTTCCATAAGATATTTGGGTTTTTCGGACACAAGGTGTAAAAAATCAATCAGAAAAGTTACTTATTTTGCGTACGCTGCCTAAACTATAAAAGATAGAATCATAAAATGTTCTAATTAATTGTAGATCTTATGTATCTACAAAAAAGTTCGCGACACACTATACCTATATATGTCGAGTGAGACACAACAACCATTTTTTTATTTAGAAATCTTGAATTTTTTTTGGACTACATTTAAACGCGTTTATTTTACTCATGCTATTAATCCTTATCAAAATAAATTATTTCATCACTAAGTACAGTTTATGTAGATAATATTTGGTCTTTAAATGATTAAAATTGGACGTTTGGTTTTGAAGTTATGGCGAAATTAAAATATTACGATTTCTGTTGCACGGCACGGCCCGTTGCGAAGTGGGCGTCACCAAGGCGGGGGTGCGCGTGCGGGGGGAGTTTAGATCTATGACTTCTATGAGTAAATTTTTTGTTTTGTTTGACTTCAATCCTATTTATTTAGTGTTTGTTGTATTGTTAGTCCTGAAGAGTATAGGTATTTCATACGATAAAAGTATACCCACCTACTTATTTCATTGAGATTTAGTAGGTACCTATATTAATTTGTTTCTGTTTGTTTTGACTAAATTTCGCCCGTTTTGTTAGAGGTTTAAAGACATTCTGTAGTATTAGTATCAGTATTGTACCCGTGCGACGCCGGTGCGGGTCGCTAGTAGAAGATATAGATAAATAGAAATAAATAATGACGAATTTAAACCCTCTTCTAAGTAACACTACGTAATATGTATAAAAGAATCTACAGGAAAATAATATTTATTTATAGAGGAATTGCATTGCAATTTCAAATAATTACTCTATACAAACTTAAAAAAAAACACAAATCCTATTGTCCTATCCTATCATAACATTGGCTAGTTTCAATAGAAATGTATTCTAAATTCAATTTAAAAATCCATGTACCTGAACATTTTCATCGAATCCGATGTTTTTTTTTTTGTGAATGGCCAGCTTTTATTCTGTTTTTCATTTCCAGGAATTTTAATGTTTTGAGATCCGATGATTGCTTTCACTCGGAATGTTAATTATACACAAAATTTTCTAATGTCAAAAGAATACTTACTATATATCTGTAAGTTTTTTTTACCTACTTAATAAGTTTTTTAGTAATTTACTAGGTTACATACCATTTTATTCCATAGAAGCACTATTTAAAAAATACTTAGGTAGGTACTACTTCCATAATAATATGATACTAACTTTTTCCCGTGGCTCCGCCTGCACAAATATAGTATCCGACGGGAATACTGTATTTTTTCCAGTATGAAATGTAGCCTATGTGTTAATCTAGAGCAGTGTTTTTCAACCTTTTTCATGATGTGACCCCCCTTGTATGAAAAATATATTTCGCGACCCCCCGACCCTTCGCTTTTTTATCATATATGTATGTGTATGTTACAGTGTTAGAAATATTCATTCTATACGACAATTTTATGCGTCTCCATAATTATTATTCGGATATAAGTACATAATATAGTACGTCAAACACATTATTTTACAATTACATACATCGATGATATCAATGATTGATTTATGAGTATATCTTTTTGTTAAAATTCTCTTACTAAATAAATCATTAACTATTAGCAAATTTAATTAAAATTAGTTTAGTAGCTTTTGTGCGAAAGAGGATCCATCCTCACAAACTTTCAAATTTATGTACCAAGTAGTAGGAACAGGATTAGGATTATATTGAGACGCAATCATCTCAATCTCATGATACTTTACTCTCACTTAAACTGTCACTGTAAGGCTCTCCCGTTGTCGCACAACATGAAAAATTACAACACGTTACACGATGCTTTTAACAACAGCGCTACACAAACATACCTACTACATCTGAGTATAGAGGTATGAGTATTGAGTAATTATTACGTAGTCTATCTAGAGCAGTCTTTCCCAAAGTGAGCGATAACGCCCCCTTGTGGGCGCTGGAGACCTATAGACGGGGGCGGTAAAGGGCCCACAGAAATTGGGGGGCGCTGATGCGAGTAGTATTGTTATTGCTCAATGTTGTATATTAGTTAATTTTGAATAGACAAAAGATACTCTCCAGGCGAGACTAATAATTATGTTATTGTGGTTTTTAAGGTGAAAAAAATGGGGGCCGCTACAAAATAACTGATTTTCAAAGTGGGCGTTAGACGAAATAATTTTTGCTTCTTAACTTGTTTGTTTTCTTTCACAGTAAAAATTGACTTTTAACATTTTATATTACAAGTTTAAGGCAATTGAACCCATAACGATTAATTATTATTTATGATAGAAACTAGAAAGGGTGCTACTACAAGAGTTTCGTGTACAGAAGCTCAAGCCGTAAACTAACTGGGCGGTCTCGTGTAACGTCATTTTAATTGTTTGTAAATTAAATTTAACTAGGGCACTATCGACTAAAAGTTAGGAGTTCCATTTAAAAGTTGAATATAACTAGCAAATAAATTTTTGTTCACGGCATTTTAGTTTGTTCGGTAGAACGGAAAATTTTTGTTCACAACATTTTGTTTTGTTCGGTAGAAAGATTTATGTAATTTGCCATATTTTTTGCGTTTTTTCAACTAAAATGAAAAAACAAGAGATTACCTAGTAACATGAATGTATTTTATTGTGTATCCTACTAATATTATAAATGTGAAAGTTTGTGAGGATGTATGGATGGATGTTTGTTACTCTTTCACGCAAAAACTACTGAACGGATTTCGATGAAATTTGGTATGGTAGAAGTTTAGGATCTGGATTAAAATATAGGCTACTTCTTATCCCGAAAAAGTACAGTGTTCCCGAGGGATACTAAATTTACGCGGGCGGAGCCGCGGGCAACAGCTAGTAGTGAATAAAGTTTAATTTTTAAATCGCTATCTTAATAATGCAGAGCTGCATCGCGTCTCAGTGTGAGCTGACCCTTAGCAAAATGACGTCCTGAATTTATTAGCGCAGGAGCCAGCGGCCGGAGGTTATTAGAAATACAATGGCGCTACGAGGAACTCGGACGATTTTCTCATTTGTGTTTAAATTTTGTAGCTTTTATTTAATTATAATATCTAGTACTTATTTAATAGCTCAAGTAAGTAGTAAAATAAACTAAATAATATACACTGAAAACGCATTAGTTTGTACCAACGATTTAAATAGCTGACCGTTTCCTATATGGTTTCTCACTTAATAAAAAATAATCTAATTAAGACACAACAATCTCATACCACTTGTAAAAGCTCCATCATAACAATATTAACTACGAGTTTATTTGAAAGTGAACTGACTTTTTCGTTTTATTGATAAAATTTTCTTCATTTTTTTATTTATCAAGTCGTTTGTGTTTCAATATCAATATGGTAATAATTGTACCTATGCATAAGCATACTATCATGAATTTGAATAACAAATAATATAACAATAGATCGACTGGGTATAGTATAGTGTTTGTTGAAGGAACAGATAAACGTTGAGTGCGGTCGGCGGAAAGTAAACATTGACTGAAACGACACGGCTGGCAACTGTTTTCAAACATGCTACTTAATTTTTTTGGCTTCTTTTTTAAGGTTGACGATGTCATTTAATAAACACAAATTTAGACAATCGTTATTAAAGATTATTTATTCAAGTAATTTCAAAAGGTTATTGACTATCTAATTGAAAGTACCTATTTGTTCTAGAATCTGGAGTGTAGGTTTATAATAATATAAAATATTAATTTATTACGTTTTACATAAGTGTACATTACAACTTTAAACTTACAGGCTCTCCGCCTAAAATATCATTACATGTCTCACCAAAAAATTAAAAAAGAAACGTTCCAAATTCAAAATTAACAAGATGGTTGTAACAAATCAGCTGTTACGCCATGAAAAACAAATTCCGCCATTACATCGCGCCATTCCCACTCCCCATGGTCATGTAACCGGAGAGTTATCTTATCGAAGAGGAAACACGTAATAAACAATGAGGGATGATCTTCACGACTTACGTATCGATATTGACTTAACGGGACCTTTTGGCATGTTTATTTTTGTAAGATTAAAATTATTAGGGTCAAATGTGTGTCGAGACGAAAATAAATCAGGATAACAGGAATATTGATTTACTGCAGTTGTATTTGTTAACTTTATCGAGCACGATATGTTAAATTCTGCAACAAGATCCCAGATTTTGGACGTTAAAAGCGAGAGGCGAGTCGACTTTTTGTCAGGATTCCTCGGTGTTTTCTCAGGTGAACAACCGAGGGCCACAATGGGACCACTTTCCATTCTGGGACGCGCCGTGTATGGGACGACTGGTACGCGAATACCATTTGTATTTTGCAGCAAATTATTCAATAGCTGATATGGTCCTTGACATTGACATTGAATTGTTTTAAAATGTGGAGAACTTTGTTTTGGAGCAATAATTGGTCCTTAGCGGAGGTTACCGGACGCACGTGGGACCAAGGGAGTTGGGTATTTTAAGGACCAGGAACGCAAGTGTGTAACTCCTTTGGTGTTGCGAGTGTCGATGGGCGGCGTTAATCGCTTACCATCCAATCGTTTACACTTTACACACAAGGAAAACCCAGTAAAGCATTTTGCCGTAATAAAAATAGAGCGAGAGTAGAACGGCTTCTCCCGCTCTACTCTATATATGTGCCAAATTTCATCAAAATCGGTCCAGTAGCTTCGAAGCCTATTCAATGCATATAAACAAACAAATCTTTCCTCTTTATCTAAATTTATAAAAGGCAAACCTGGCTGACTCATCTATCAACGCATAGCCGAAACTACTGAACAGAATTTACAAAAATTTGGCATACAGGTAGTTGTAATGACGTAGGCATCCGCTAAGATTTTTTTTGAAATTTTTGAAAATTCTCCCCCTAAGGAGGTGAAAAAAGGGTTAAAATTTTGTATGGAAACCGAACTCCATGCGGATGAAGTCACGGGCAAAAGCATGTTATATTAATATAGATATATTTTAATATCCTTTCAAAATTTACTAGGAAGAAAAATCAGGGAAATTATATTATTTGCGTCTGAACTCTGAAATTATGTGGAGTGTAGCGGCACAGACAGTATCTAATGATATACCTGTGTCTATGCTAATGGCACGCGAGATGGCAAAGGGTTCTTTCATCTTTTTGGAAAGCATTAGCATTAGTTTTCACACTAACGGGTACAGAAGATGCATTGCCCTGGTTCTACGAGTAATTATAATGTCTCTACCGATAGACTATATAGATACAATAAAGTAATTTACTGTAGCTTTATTAATTTATCAATTTATTATTATTATTTTCATCCATCGTTCAAGCTCGTTTTGGAGCCATCCCTGCGCCCCAATACTTAGCTATAGTGCGATTCAAATGAGAATAGGATCGAGTCGGCACCATATTGTTTCGAATTTAGGCTGTTATAATAGTTAAATTTATGTTTTGATAACAATTGATTACTATACTTATAAGGTTTTTATTTAAATTCGATGCAAGACTATTTATAATTATATGCACACAGGTTTTTCTGAAAATCGCAATTTTCAAGTGACATTTGACAGAAAAAGGTCATTGATGTTCCTATTCTCATTTGAAACGCGTTATAACGAGTAGCTGAACTGGGCACGTCTCCAGCATACACCCGGACAGGTGAGAACGCCAAGTCTCGGAGTGGCTAGTGGCTACCGACTATTCGGCGAAACCAAGAAGCGACGGCATGACGAACTGGACGCGTACGATAAAGAGTGGCCAAATACAGTCTCGTAGATAGATAAAAAATTTAAAAACCCGACTGCGTAAAAAGTGAACCAAACTAAGTAGGTACATAATTAAAACTGAAAAGAAAAAAACAAGCACTTAGATATCCGGTGGTCTAGAATTCTATAATATATTATTGAATTAATACTATTGGAACATAACAACTAAACAGTCAGGATCCATTGAAAAATTAGATTGGCTGTCGAATAATGGATCCCGACTGTTCAGGTTTCGTTTTTAAATTTTTTAAATTATAATTTTTTATTTTATACTTTTTAGTTATGAGTACCTAGCTAGCTATTTACCAGACTGGATTTCCTATCAGCATCAGTACTACCTACATCACTGGAATGTGAGAATGGTTGTTACGCAACTTTAAATCGATATAGATCCTAAACGGTCAGTCGAATCGAAAAATGTTGAGAGAAAACTAACAATGATTTTTAAATACCTATTCAACGATACCCCACTTGATATAGTTTGTTGACTTTCATTTTTTTCATTTTCACAATATGGCGTCCAGTAGTCGCCATATTGAATTTTCACTAACGTCATGTTTTTAGTGACACTCGCCGGACTAAGAGGAATCGATTGACTTGTGAATCATAAAAATCGGCCCAGGCGTTTGGTCTGTATAGTGCTTCAAAGGAACATACATACATACATACATACATACATACATACATACATACATACATAGGCTGATAAACACATTACCACTCCTTTGCGTCGCGCAGTCGGGTAAAAAAGGAAAGCCTATGCCCAGAAGTGGGACACCAATATAACATTTCTACCTATTTCCTACATATTACAATACGTACCTTCTCAATGTACATTATATATTGACAAAATAGGTACGTAACGTAGATACTTTTTATATTTTTATTAGGTACCCCTTTTACTCGCAAATTATTTAATGATAAGACGACAATCTTACTAGATTGTGTTTGCCAAACACCCACGCCCTTTACAGTGGCGTATTAAAGACAGTAAGGTATTGTATTGTCTACTAACTGTACTTATAACGTTAATAGCTTAGAAAGGGCTCAATCAAACGTGCGACAATGGTTTGTTAGTACAGGGTCTGGGACATCCTCACATTGTCTCCGCATTGACCGTCGGGCGCCACGGGGTTAAGGTACGAGACACCTATACGTCTTGAGACAGACATCATTTTAATGATAGTATCTAAATTAAGGGCCTGTTGCCCAATCTTCTAATAATTATCGTATTGCTTATTCGGATGCTTTGTCACTTTCTTACTTTTAATCGCGCGACAGAAACAAAACATGCGAATAAATTAACTGACACTGATCAGTATATTGTAACATGGCCTCTGTCATGCAAGTTTTAGTAAATAATTTGCAAGCATTAGATATTTAAAATCGTACGGTGGGAAAGCCGTGCTTACATAAAACCAGCGTGAAATACCAAGCGTATTACATTATAACATGACGAGTAAGTAAGGGTATTTGAGGCCAAAATGAGGAGGTTAAATGACAGTGAGATTTTACTATGGAACAATTACCCACGGCGATCAAACATAAAATTAGGTAAGATGTAACTGTAACTGCATTTGAATTACAACGGCACAGGTCGCATATCCGCAGGGGGTGAAGTTAATACTGTGATATTTTAACTCATTTATACAAATATTCATATTAAATACACATGTGTTGATTATCTTAACTTCTCCTTAAATTAAAATAATCTCGGAAAATGAAATGACGTGTTATGTGAATAAAATTAAAACAATTTAATTGTATTTGTTGTCGCGACATTCTTAAAAGAAGGTCTAAAACGCCCAATGTCCAATGTTGCGGGCGCTGCTGCTAGTTTTCCGAACTAATTCCATAAAATATCGAAGTGTAACATGTCACGTGAGCGTTATAAATTCGAACTTTAGCGGCCACGTACTATTATAACACCATAGCCCGGCTCCTAGACGGCAGACGGATTTTATATTTGTGATGTGCACAGTGCAACACTAGCAATAGTGCCGTCTGGTCACGTCACTACCGTAACTCCGGCTATTCTCGTCACAACGCCCTCTGTTGGCGAGTTGCCGAGTCGTTACGAGCTATGTTTGTAAACAAAGAGGTCTAAAGTGCAGCGTTCGTCATATTGCGATATTTAGCCGGCTTATGAAATGGCTTATAATTTGCCTTGTAGTCGCTGATCTCTGCCAACTGGAGTTATTAAATACTATCCTCGTAACAGTGTTGTAACGGGAAACGAGCTGACTTAACACCTGATAACGCAAGACAAGGCACCAGCAAGCTTCAAATAACCACCGTAGAAATGTTTTTTTTTTTTTCTACTGAACAATAGACATAATGACTGTTTGAGAAGGGAAAGTTGTCAACTTTTGCATATTATAATCTGTCAGTATGACGTACCTATGTCTATGTGTAGGCAAAACGCATTTCTATGGTGGTCATAGTATGCGTGCAGGAGAGTTATAAGTGCATTTCTGGTAGGTATTTAGGTAAACGTCTAATGCCCGGTTTCTGATTAATTTACATAAACTCAAGATAAAGTAGGTTTATGTGGCGCAGTTTCTGATTCCCAAAAGTGTCATCTAGTGGTCACAGTGTCAATCCAAAATCACAGATAAAGCTCAAACCTTTATAGGATTTCACAAATTACTTCCTGATTTTCTTCAGAACGCCGTTTTATTTTTAGCCTCCTCAAAATTCATCCTGTGTGCTCGTGGTGAGAGCTCTTCCCTCAAGCCCTTCAGTTAAGAAGCGGGATAAAATACTCAAGCTCACAGCTCCTTACCTACCCCGGCCCTATCTAACGTTTATAACCTACTTGTTTCGGCCGTTAGTCGATAGGTAGTAATGTAAAGTAATTACGTACCTATAGATTCCTATATTTCTTACCAGTGAAAATTCTTATAATGATAAAGACGTATGGGTAAATATTATTTCTAGCTTTTGCCCGCGGCTCCGCCCGCGTAAATACAGTTATCCCACAGGAACACTGTATATCTTCGAGATAAAAAGTAAAAAATGCGTTAATCCAGCGCTCAAACTACTACCATACGAAAATTCATTAAAATCCGTTTAGTAGTATTTGCGTGAAAGAATTACAACATCCATTCATCCATCAATCCATACATACATCCATTCGTTCATACATCCATCCTCACAAACTTTCACATAAACAATAGTAATAGGATAATTATTAAATATTGTCAAAAATATGTAATATTAAAAATCGACATCTGAACTGCTAGACGAATTGGTATTTCACAGATAAGTAATTTTCAGACAGAAAAAAGCCTAAATATTATAACTACTTACTTTTAATGATGGAAAAATTTAAGTGTATGGTATATCAGTTATTAATTAATTCTTGCCAATGACGCAAGCAAACCTGCAGCTAGTTACAAATAATAAAATAATTCAGTGCAATAAAATCTTAAAATAGAATCAATCGCACTAGTCATCAATATCTTGTCACCGCAATTTATTAACTTCAATTTGAAGCTGTGTGTCTGTTAAATGGATCAATATCTCATTAGAAAACAAACAACAAACGCAGCAAACACAACAAAACTGTTCGGGGTGGAACAAACTCGGCGAGATATTTATAAATGTGTCTTAGTATTAAATATAGATTCTAAGCTATAATAATAGGGCTGCCACTTTTTGCAGTAATACCTGTGATTTAAAGTTTTAATACTGCTTTTTCTCTCTTGATCCGCAATGCATATATCATTCTTATGAAATGCATTTATAATAATGTAGACTGTAGAGTTTAAGAAAATAAGTTATTATTTAGATACTGGTATAGCTTTTTTACTGCAAATATTTTTATCGTAAGCAACACAAGTTAGCAACATTATCAAAACGAAATGCATATAATATCTATATTTCTAATGAAATGGATTTTTAATAATGTAGACTGTAGAGTTTAAGAGAATATTTTCTTAGATAATATGATAGATGGTATGGTACGTTTTTGTAGATAATGATATGGAACCCAGCGTAAGTCAGACTCGCACTTTGCCGGTTTTATTCACAGCTAAGAAGTGTGAAGTGTGAACCCTGTTATAAGTAATTAGGTGTATCGGTGTTACGTCTCGTTGAGAAATTTCAGTGAGGAGCAACGGTCTTGCCGCGTTACAGATGGTGGACATTATTTTCGCCTCCTATACTTTTTTTTTTCATAATAATAATGTTAATGATATTGCACTTGTCATTTATCGTTTGAGTTAGCAAATTGAAAATTATTCTAAGATAGATATTAACTGAATAGTTTTATTTAATCAAATTAAGAACAATAATACAAACAAAACATTTTTTTTACTTAGTAAAAAATTTTTTTGCAGCACAAATTTAAGAAACTGGTATAAAACGCCCTAATTAATCTATGAAATAGGTATTATTATGATCTTACACTGTAAATCGTGTGTATTTACTTTAATTACTGTCTACTATATATATATTTTTTAAACAAAGTTGCTTATGTCCGTAACTAAGGGCCTAAATATTTTACACCTGCTCGTTCATAGATGGCGTAGTTTACTTAATAATGTCTTGTTACATTAGATTAAAACTAGATGGCGCTTTTAAGAGCAACTTTACATTTAAGTACAACAAGTCATTATCAAAGTAATGGAATACGTAATTAATTAAAAAAAAATTGTATGTATAATATAGCGTACCTGTTTGCTGTTAATGTCGTCATTTCGACGTTGTTTCCGCACGCCGTCAAAATTTCATCACAACTGCTGCCACCTGTTATCCGCTGGACAGAACTTAATGATATGTCTTCGCTTGAATTTTTTCCGAGGTTTGGAACATTTCCACTAGATGGCGCTGTTCTCTGCTTGGTCGCTTGTTTATGTCGACTTAGTGCGAAAAACAAAGCTAATACCGCTTTAAGCTTTGCATCCCGTATGTCTACAGCTGTTACTTGTTCCAACCCTTGCACTTTTTGCGCGTGTAGGAAATCCAAACAGCATTGGACGTTTTCCAACTGCAACAAGAAAAAATAGTTTTTAATTCCATAAGACTTACGAGGCAAACTAGCAACTGAATTTAGAATAATATTCTGCAAAAGGAGACGGATTTTTTAAAAAGAGTTAAAAATATTATCAATAGGTACATCAAATTGGTAGGTATTAGGTAATATTTATTAGGACCGATCACACCATTTAGGAGTCCCTAAATGACCCTTGCTCATAGTTAAAAAAATAATCACCGGGTGGTCTTAATTTAGAATTTCGATAAGCCATTAACGGGGAATCTAATTCTATTCTCATAACTTTTCGCATTATAATGAAGCAAATCACAATACGATTGTCAATGAATGGCATGTCAGTTTGATGTCATAATAATGTCATCATAAGAACAAATTATGACACCGGCTTTAGAATAAAATTTCCTGAGCAGGTACCTACTTAGGATTAAACGAAAGAAAACAATTGAAAGGGACTCAGACTAAATTCATTAGGCACAAAATAATTTTGTACTCCAGATAGGTACCTTCTTCAGAAAGTATCGAACAATAATAATTATATTAGTAGATATGTATAATTAAGAAAATCATAAAAATGATGATGGTGATGATGCTGAACAAAAAGTTTCCGTGTTAACCAGTCTCGAGTAGCCGGTAACTGGAAATCAATACGAATTAATTCCGAAGTCAAAATTCGCGCTGATCTAAAATGGAAAGTAATTCGGCGCTAAAAACAGCCGGCCAGACGCGCTGGTATTGAAGCCTACGTGAATCGCGAATTCGCGATGCGGTAGGGCTGTCGACATTTTTTATTATATTATTTTGGAAAAAAACAATCGATTAATAGATGTTAGTTTTTACAACAAACCTACGGGCTACAGCGTCGAAAAGAATAATAGGAACAATAACGAACTTTAACTATTAATTTGTCTGGAAAGACGTGTATACAAATATTTTACTTATTGACCATTAACAATGTTACAGAAATATATAAAAATTCTTCGTTATAGTTAATTTAAAACATTTATTACATTTACACAGAATTTAGAAACCATTTTTTTATAATACTATTAATATTTTGTCAAGTATGTACCTGTACAGATTCGGAAAAACTATTGTGTTAAATGCGAACATAATTTGGTGGTAAATTTTGTTCGTATTCGTATGCATCGTCACCAAAGGGGTTCAATCATCGTCAATCTGCTAACATTTAACTTTCCGCGACCGTGCTTTGTCATTTATGACACAAACCACAATAAAGGTTTGTTGATTTCACACATAATAAGTAAATTGAGTTACTAAAAATACGTTATATATATCCAACCAACTGAAGAATCCTTAGAAACGTATTTTAACACCAATAGCACCTATTTTCTATACTTTACTTAATATAATATTATAAATGCGAAAGTGTGTCTGTTTGTTACGTCTTCACGCTTTAACCGCTGGACCAAATATGATGAAATTTGATACAGACATACTTTGAGTTCTGGGAAAGGATATAGGATACGTTTTATACCGAAAAAGTACAGCGTTCCTGAGGGATACAGTATTTACGCGTGTGGAGCCGCGGGCAACAGCTACTATAAATTATGTAAACCTACAGATAAAACAACCTTAGTCTACATAACGTGTAGTAAAATAAACTTCCATAGAATTTCATTCATATTCAACCCTGTCATTGTTAGCTACTGGCGCACGCGGCACGATCCACTTGGATTTATCGCAACGAGCACATATCGAGAATCAGTAATAACAAAATCGTGTCAATCACTGTGCCATATACCTGTACACTCGACATACTTCGCTAGACAATTGTGACTGAATTATTGAAGAGTAGGAGTAGTAAGTGAGTAGCGAGGCGTGTATTAGTAAATCTACAACTCGACATCATATCGTCATCCCTTAGGAATATTACTTACCTAATACTAAAAGAATAATATCTATGGACGCTTCACACCACGTCAACCTGGTCCCGTGCTAAGTATCCGAAGAACTTGTGTTACATGTACCAGAAAACGGGAAGTAGGTATATTTAATACTTGTATACTATACATATATTTAAGATTTTTATTATATTATACACATATTTAATACACATCCATGACCCAGGAACACAGAAAAACTTTTTGTTCCTTCGGCAGGATTCGACCCTGCGACCCCCGGCTTGAGCACCAAAGCGCTGAACTACCGAGCCACAGAGGTCGTAATAGATGCCGCTATGTAGATATTTACTCTTTGGCTAAGTGCAATAAAATATCATTGTTCTGTAATACCTACCTATTGCAATACCGAACAAAGTTATTTATGCTCAAACTCAAACTCAAAATTTTTATTTCCATGAAGGTTATAATATAACGCTTATAGAATTGTCCTACATGATGCCTACCACCAGTTCGGAAACTAGCCCGGCGAGAAGAACCGGCGTAAGAAACTCGCACGGGGCCACCTTTTAGCAAAAAGATGGGAAAATTGTTCTTTTCAAAAAATATTTTTACAACGTTGTAACTTAATCTATATAACATTAGTCATAAATACAAAGAACATACTTAAGTACATAAAAGCAGCCTTGCATGGGGCATCTTATTCCCAAGGTGTGCAATCGTTAATGAAATCACTGACTTTATAATAAGCTTTAGCACACAAACGTTCTTTAACAGCTTTATTAAATTTAAATTTATTAAAATATTTTAAAATTTTATTTTTTTAAAATGCTTAAGCGGTTTACCATTTCGCAGATCTCACGCATCGCTACTGGTAAGTAGTAAGAATACTCGGCTAGTCAAAGCTAGGTAGAATTTATATTCGACTAGATGCTTAACTAAATAAACAAATAAAAGTAGCTTCTTCTTAATTAATCTTAACACAAATAATAGCAGATTATTAAAAACCAGTATAACGATTTACACTTCCGAACACTCAAAATATTTTAAACTACACTATAGATTTGTACATGCGGTTTTCTTTATCAAACGATTGGTAATTATATTTTATTTAATTTGAAGATATTCAACATCATTTCTATTGTAAATTAAACTGCAAATTCAACTTTTGAAAATATATTTTTCACTTTCTTTTCCTTCAATAAGTCAGTTGTTTGGAACTACATATTGTTTATTTAATTCTGACCAAAACAACCTATAGAATGTAAACATGTAACATGCACAATGACTCCATAGGAAGATGAAAAAACATGTCTAGGGGCCAGGATACCACATAACAATAAAGAATTAAGTCCAGGCAGATTACTGTTGGACGCCAGCCACATGCTAGTCAGTATGAAACATGGACTTGTAGCTCACTATAACTTTAATATTAAAACTAGCGCCTAAGGCACTACTGACGTAGATCTATTCAGAATAAAACGTCATCCTACATTTAATTTTTACAATCGTAATACTAACTATAAAGTTCAATGTAAAAGAAAGAAAAATAATATTCTTACTATTCCTACTTTCCTACTAATATTATAAATGTGAAAGTTTGTGAGGAGGTATGGATGGATGGATGTTTCTTCCTCTTTCACGCAAAAACTACTGAACGGATTTTGATGAAATTATGGTACGGTACGGTATGGTAGTAGTTTGGGCCCTGGATTAAAACATAGGCTTAATTTTATCCCGAAATAGTACAGTGTTTCCGAGGGATACTATATTTACTCGGGCGGAGGCGCAGGCAACAGCTGGTTTAATAACTGAAGTTCTGAAGAGTGCTGGACCGTGAGTTAAGGCCTGGCCTAAGACTACTCAGGGACCCACGTAATTATTCAAAGTGTAGGATAAAAATATGACAATAAATTATTTAAGATTGTATATAAATATTTAATTTTACAAAGTTATTGATTTTTTCGCATTATCGTATTCTATTGACTTTGACTTAGCTATGGACCCTTGAATCTATGGAACCCTGGGCTGGAGCCCAAGAAGCCGTAATATGGTAGATCCAGCCCTGACTCTGAATCGCAGAAATCACTGAACGAATTAAAAGGAACGTCACACAAATATATTTGTAGCCGGAATTAACAAAACTTTAATTAAACAACAGATTTTCTTTTTGCGCGAATGTAATCGTGAGCGATATCTATAATTACTCTATACTAATATTATAAAGAGGAAAAGTTTGTCTGTTTACATTGAATAGACTCCGAAAATACAGGACCGATTTTGATGATATTTGGCACAAATACAGAGTAGACCACGGGGAAGGACATGAGCTAATTTTTATCGCGGCAAAATTTTCGGTTTCCGCGGGATTTCTATTTGCGCGCACGAAGTCGTGGGCAACATCTAGTAAGGAATAAAAATACAGCTAGGCGAAATAGTTAAGCTATTATTGTGGTTCATCTGTGGAATAGCCTGATAGGTAGTTAAACTATCAATTGGTGCAAATTTATCGCACATCGAGCTCGGAGTTCGGCCATCGCGATTGTTATTAAATTATATTATAACAAACAGATGTTCACGATATCTAGAACAGTTTTCTCAATTGGAATGAATTGGTAATTCATTTACTAGATGTAGGACGGAGGTCGCTGACTTCGGGGCTCCTTTGATAGGTATTTTTGGTTTGAGAAATTCGTAAGACATAGTTTGTACTTCATTATGTTTTTCCAATTTATTATTTTAAATAATTATTTTACATTAGGCTTCTTAATTAATTAACTTTTTTATTATTATACTAGCTTTTGCCCGCGGCTTAGCTCGCGTAAATACAGTATCCCACAGGGAACACTACTTTTTCGAGATAAAATGTAGCCTACGTTTAAATTCAGAGCCTAAACGTTACACTAATAACTATTTATTAATCTGTGCCTAAACTATTACCATACCAAATTTCATCAAAATCCGTTCAGTAGTTTTTGCATGAAACAGTAACAAACATCCATCCATCCTACAAACATCTTACATCCTTACAAACTTTCACATTAATAATAATAGTAGTAGGATTGTGTTCATAAATATTTGTTAAGAGATTAAAATTGTGCAAAAATAATGTCATCATTTACTAAATTGACTGAACTGCCTGTGAGATAAACCTTTTGATTTCAAAATGTACGTGTAGAAAAACCTAAAATAATTTATTTCTAATTTCTAAGTTAACAAATTCAAAACGTCCATATTTTTACGTGACAGGTATTAAAATACATACGAATGCACACAAAGAAATTGGAATACAATAGATGCGTGTGAAGCTCGCAGGTTACCTTACTATCTATTACAATTTAACCGAATTGTGCCGTGAAAGTAAATCATTTTAATATAGCCTATGTCACATTCACCACTTACAACACAAGGGCTGGCGTCGGCCCTTAAAAGGCTTGTCTACATCTCATAGGTCACTGGGCTACCTGGCGATCCACGTGCGTTTATACACAACAAATCATTTACATTTTGATGCGGTTTTGTTGCGTTTATTATGAAGCTTTCTTGAATGTAAAATTTTAAGGGTTCTTAACACAGAATAGACAGGAGTCTTGATATTCTGTAATAATAGCTATATACCAGCCAACCCAAGTCAAACCGTGAAGCAACCAAAAAAAAGTAAACGAGGACGACACCGAACAGAATACGAGAGGGTTTTACACCTACCTACATATTGAGTTTATAGTAGATTGGATTGTTATAATTGACAATGTAATTATATCAAAAGCTTATCTTAGGTATGTTTTCCGAATTTAAATACCTGTAGCTGTTACTTCTGAGCTTATAGTAATCATCTAAAAGTAACATTTAAATCTCTATGATAACTTAATACATTGTCATTACTCAAACGTTTGACTGAGTATCGATCGACGATCACATTCTTAAGTTGCGTACAGTTTAAATACCAATCTGATAAACATGCACACGTCGTATATCGAACTAGTGACACATACAATCTCGATCATCCAATAATATCTTATAGAAAATACATTATAATAATAAAGAACGAATTAGATTCGGGCCTGCCGCAGGGTTCCATTCTTAGACAAATATTATTCGTAATGCACAAAAGTAATGATATTAACTATATTAATATTTTCTTTTCGTAATTCTTTTGTGATTCATGAGGGGAAATTATTCTGTACAACAAACAAATTGAAATTTATTCCCCATTACCACGCTTTGACCTCTTTAAAATCCATTAAATTCTAAAACTGTAAATCCGGGGGAACCCTAAAACACACCAAATACACCCAGTACAATTGACAAGGCAGCATTTGCAACACAATAGCTGGCCCCGCCAAATCAGATATGATCTGGACTCGGCTTTCGAATATTAATTTTGGGCATGAAGCCCTGATAAGGCAGCCATGTTAAGTTCATGAAATAAGTCTTAAAACTTTATTACGCTGCTCTAAATAAGCTCAGGACAATTATATTTCTAATGTAAACGAAGATGATAGTTGTGATAAATTTGATAACAATCAAGATGATATTAAACAAATGTTAACCTAAAATTTGTGATGTACTAATGAAGATTACGATTTTTTAGATTTGAAAAATTTCAAAACATTAAGGGTGAATATAAATCTAATGTTAGCTAAGATTGCGGTAAATAATACCTAACTAAAGTAAATCATTCCTTATGTGACACATACAAAACGTAAATAAACTTGAGGTGACGGTTCGTCACAAATCATTACTTATGACCTTGTAGCGGATGTGCAGAATACAAATTAGATAAGAACAAATATACAAGACGACCCAATGAATACTAAAATAACACTCAGTTAACTGAAAGTATCTTAAAAAGCTAAGGGCCTGTTTGACAATCTACTAATAAGTGTCAACTGTCAGGTAGCTTATTAGCATGTTTTGTCTCTGTCGCTCGATATAATGTAAGCAGTGACAAAACTTCTATTTTATTTCGACAAAATAACAATTATGGTATATATATGGTATAATATCTAATAGCTAACTACTTAAAAAATTAAAACTAGAAAAACTTAAAAAGCTAGAATAAAAAGAAATCTCCCAGGTCGTCCCCACCAGGCAGAGTACCTAGAAGGCTCAAAGAGTTTACCCGCTGAATTGCGATACTCACTCTTTGGGCCAGATAGGTGCCGGCTCTGGGGTCTCGGGTGGCCTCAATTAGTTTTTTGGAAATCTCTCTGAAAAGTTTGTGCGCACCCGGACCCCATGAACCTAGGGTTTCAACCTTGTTATTGTTACAAAACTTCCCAATAAGCTATAGGACGTTCATTAGACAATTGTGAAACATATACTATTAAGACTAACTTATATTGCGATTCGCAAGATTAGATAATCTAAATATACACAATATATTAATTGCCACGACATTTTATTTAATAACGTAAGGACTAAGAAGGTAAACGTAGGGATATAGCATTTTGAATTTTTTAATGTAAAAACAAGTATTTGGAAATTGCTTTCTTACTTATTAGCAATAGCTCCTTTATCTCTACAACAATCAACAATAGTTGATTAATTGAACTTTTAATCGAACACTTAGCAGCACAATTTTAAATCGACTAAGTATTTATTTATGATTTAACAAACTTGCAGGAGCACAAGTTTGAAACTTATTTTTTTCGTATTTACATTTTTTCGAAAATATTACGCTTTAAATGAATACATTTTATGTTACGACCGTGTCGGATTATAAGTAACCGTGTCGATAAAAAGTCACGCACTTTGTGGCTTGAAGTTTTTATATTTCTCGAAATGTCTTTATTAGCCAGTGGCATAATAAGTGATTGGTTATTTTCATGGCCGACATCATTAAAAAAGTATAAAATATTTATATCTGTTATTGAATTTTATGTCTTAATTTATTTTAAAAGTATGTATCAAAAATAAAATATTTTGCAAAATGAATTTTAACCACAGACTATTAAAGACGAGGCATATCAAGTCAAAAATTGTCCATGCTTGAACTGCCCCACTTTTGGGGTTGTTTGGGGTAGTTAAGAATTGACATATTTTGTCATCTCCACATTTTGACATATTTAGATTTCCACAGTATAATCAGTCCGTATTTAATTTTAACAAAATATTCTGTAAACAGATGGTGTAACTTTATCTTGTGTGGAGATTTTTTGTCAAATGCACGTCAGTCGTCATCTAGCCTATCCTTACTTTAGAAATCATTGATTTTAAGTATTATTAATATTTCCTTACAATTAGGTACATAATATTACGTTCATTTATTTTTGGCAATATGTCTTCAGATTAGAAATCTCTCATCATTTAGAGTCGTAAAACGACGGAAGTTAGGTGTAGATCATTACTAATCATGACTAGATTTTAAAGTTCATCGAACTGTAATTAAGGAAACATTAACAAATAGGACAAGCACTAAAGCACTAAAAGTCAAGTGCATCCCATTATGCCAGGTCACGGCTGACCAGTGCATGTGTGTCGAGGTTGGAACTTTCTTGTTTTGTTTACAATTTATTACTATATCAATTGATCGACCTTGCGGACACGATTTTTATTATTTTATTGTTATTACAGCAGTTTTTATTGCAATAATTGAAAATAATGTGAGTGACGGTGATATTATCGATAAAAAACGCGCAAGAAACGAGCACCGTATTTCTCGTTTCTCGCGTGTTATTTTATATTGCTTCAAATGTAACTTCCAAGTCCTCGTGGTAATTAACCATACACAGCGCGTCTCTAATTTTTTTCGATAAATCTCAATGCAAGTTTTACTAGAATGAGCTAGATGAGTGTAATTATTTTATAATGTATAAAAATCAAAAATAAAATCTAAAAAATATTAGTGAAAGAATTTTTTCGATATCTCAAAAACTGATTTTTTTATTAATTTTTAAAATTGGATGTTTTTAAAATCAGCGCGAGCTTGACCGCTCAACGCGTGACGTCATTTCGCCGGCTCTGACCGCCGCGGTAAGGAACTCGTGCAGTAATTTTGAAGTTTTATTAAAATTTTTGGAATTATGGTGATAAAATAACATATAGATATAATTGTATAACACCTTTATGTACAATACAACGGTTAGCACTCCAGAAAAATACTTTTTTCATGTGCCCAACGACAAAATCTGAGAAAATTAGTTGTGTAAAGTGTTGAAAAAAGTGTTGTAGCTACAAAAATCAGTAGACATTTATTGCGAAGAATATTTTAACGTGAGTACTGAGTAGGTACCTAAATAAATACGAAACATCTACCTACATTTTTTTTGCATTACTAAATGTTTAGTTTATAGAATATGCTCAGAATGAATTCAGTATTTTAGTGACAATGTATTTTAAACAATGGGTTTTACATAGAGAAATAAAACACGAGTCACGCAGATATGTTAGGTACCTACTTAAAAAATATATTTAATCTATTGAATGAAACTTAAAAGATGAAATAAGACAATACAAAAAACTCCCTACCTACTTTTTCCCCTCGCTTATAACTATGTTTATGGTGTAGTCACTTGTTTGAGATCTCGACAAAAAACTTTATGAACAAAATGTCATAGATTGACTATTATATTTTAGTATTTTTTAACCGACATCCAAAAAAAGGAGGCGGATATACGTTAGGGCTATATATGTATATAGCCCTAACGTATATATTAATATATTAATATACGTAGTTTCTATCTCTTATAATTTAGAAATTCTAAGGGAGGGGGGACCAACTTACAAACCACTGGAGGCTGATTACTCGAAAATAGTCGACTTTGTAAAAAAGTAATGTTAAAAGAAACCTTACCTAAATTCTAAAAGACCTATTCAACGATACCCCACAAATGGGGTAGAATGAAAAAATATTTCATCCCCCCTTCAGAGCTACCCCTAAAATATAAAACTATTATTATTTTATTATGCCAAACCTAAGATCTACACACAATCTATAACTGTACCAAATTTCATCCATCAATATTCATAATTACGGAAGTATAACAGACGGACGGACGGAGCGAGCGAAACTATAAGCGTTCCTTGTGTGCCCTAAGTGGAGCCCTAATAATGGAAAACATTATAATTTCGAAACAAAAAATGAAAACAGACTTCCAAAGTAAAAACGCACAAAAAAGTATGAAAAAAATCTTATTTTCTAAATAATTCCCTTTTTAAATTAGACGTGTACTATCTCCAGTTAAATGGTCCCATTTTTGAGATTTTTGGGGCCATTTTGACATTTGAAGTATGGTGAAAACAAGATGGCTAACATTTGAAGTATTGTGAAAACCAAGATAGCGTAATTTTTACTTGATAAAGATTTGTTCTATCACAATAATGTACTTCATAGCCCATTTTGAGTTTGAAATTTTTGATTTCTCTACTCGATTTTCATAATTTTGAAGTTGGTCGCCAACTTAAATGTGAGTTCTATAAAATATTGTTTTATCAGGATATTGTTTGGGCTGGCACAGACGTCAAAATTAAGAAGATTGAGTAGGGAAATAGTTAAAATTTTAGCCGAATTTAAAAGGAGAATTATTTTTAAAAAATAAAATTTATTTCATACTCTTTTGTGCGTTTTTACTTTGAAAGTTGGTATTAATTTTTTGTTTAAATTTAACAATTTTCCCTATTAAGTCATATTTATTATAATAATATATAAAAATCAATCGAAATGAACGAAGGTAAGTTTACAGAGCGCGTGTCTAAAACATACTGTATGCACATTGCATAGTTAGCTAGCTACGCACGGCGATGTGACGTCACAGCCATTACTCGACGGGCGCAATCAGTTTTCGCGCGTTCCCATATTGATTTGCTTATAAAAAACTCAATTTTCGTGATATCAACACAATTTTTTCACAGTTAGTCTTATTATTGCTTAAATTTTTTGTTAGGGCTGAAAAAGGGGAATAAATTTTGATTTACATCTTCCTCATTGTGCGAACGGAGAAGTATGAAATTTGGCACACTTAAAGTTTGTGTGTAAGGTGTGCAGATAAAAAAAGTTAGTTACACACACTACGTCACTCTAACTACAATGCGTTTGTATATTATGTTACCTAGGTGTTGTTTTGACATAATTGTCAATTTTTCTTTCACATTCCGGAGACAACATTTACAGAATATTTTATTGCGTATCTAAAAGGCATAAAAGATGAAACGTAAAAATTAAAATATGACTTAGTTTTTCACACTTACACATAAACATGCAAAAGTATTTATTCTCCAGTCTGTGCATTTTCAAGAATGATCTAGAATAATGAATTTCAGCAATGATCCCTTTAACATTTTGTATCCCAAATGAAAGTTTCGGAATTTCCGTTTCGGCCCGAAAGACCGGGACAGTTTCCACGTAATGGACGCGGGGACCAAAAAACTTAGGCAATTAACTTGTATTTATGTTATAGGATTTCCGTTCGACTTTATATTACTTTTACTTTTGAAGAATTTATGATTAGATTCCTTCACATGCTAAAACAGTTTTAAATAAGTAGTAAAGTTTTTGTGTCTATTTGTGAGGTTTTGTTATTTTTAACATCTTCTTCTCTTTCCTATAGACGTTCTGTATTTAACGATATCGACTTATTTAACACTAGGCGTTTCCGGCGACTTCGTGAGCGCAAAAGAAAATTCCACGGGAACTGTGCATTTTGCAGCGATAAAAAGTAGCCTATGTCCTTCCCCGTGGTATGCTCTATATTTGTGCCAAATTTCACCGAAATCGGTCCAGTACTTTCGGAGCCTATTCGATGTATACAAACAAACAAACTTTTCCTCTTTATTATATTAGTATAGATGTCAAAAATGGAACTATTTCGTACTTAGGGTCAATTCACACCAAAACTATGTTGCATGAAGCAGTGATGACTTTTTAAGATAGCTTTTATTCAAAATTGATCTTTATTCACTATTCAAGATGATACACGTTTCATTGTAAGAGTTCGAATGTCAGGTTGTACTGCCCTGCACAGCGCATGTGCAGTGTATGATGTCAAATTATGAAATGTGTATCTTATTGTTTACTGAATAAAGTTCAATTTCTTTACTACACAAACACTACATAAAAATGCAGTGTCGCAATGTGAACTGCCCCTTCAGTAAATAGGATTAAAGCAGATCAAACTGACATGGTTGATTTTTTTGGTATACCGTATAGCTATGGAGGGTAGAGCTATCTCTACCCTCCATACGTATAGCTTATTGATAAATATAACTTTACTTCATATAAGGAGCGTAGAGGAAAGAAGGACTATGTCTTCCTTTAATTTAGCGGTAAATAACAGTTCCAAAATTGGCCATAATGGCGCTAGAGTCAAAAGAGGGTATGATATGAAGTTAGCAATAAGAGATGGAGTGAAGTTAGCTGAAAGTTAACTTCATTATCTTCACTCCATCTCTAATTGCTATCTTCAAGACTCTAGCGCCATTATGGCCAGTTTCGAACTGTTATTTAACCACATTCGTTCACTCTCTAGCTTTTCTGCCTTAGATATTCCTCCTTTCATCTACCCTCCATAACATTATTGTAAGACAGATACTTGTAATTTTGAAAATAAAGGTAGATTCAGAAAAAAATAACGAGCGTAATGGGCGCAATAAATATTTTCCGCTTGTCCCGGCCGAGGTGATTTGTATGAGGAAAAGTGTTTTAGGGTGTAATAAAATCTGATATCAATTTAACCCGCCGGTGACAGTGGTCACGCGATGTGAAATAATGACCGACTATTATACTCGAAAAACTAATGTTTATGGGAGATTGTGAGTACCCACATGAATGTTACGTTTGAAACTTAAATGATTTTCATGTTTTTTTACTAATGGTTAAAAGATAGAGGCTTCTAAATTGAAAGTAGAAACTGCATTTCCTTTTTTATGACTATAAATTAATAACGTGAAGCAGAAACTTTCGGTATAATTTTACGAAAATTGTGGAGGAGTATATTTGGTACAGTTAAAGTTTATGTGGAGGGAGGTATGTAGAAAGCTATTAATTTTTTTACATTATGCTCAGAAATGCATAAAATTAATAAAAATAACAACAACCCACACACTATCTCAGATTATTATGACACTAACATGCGTTTGATAGATGCAATTTTTGTTACACGTTTCCTTTATTTGAAATTCGTACAATTGAAATTTGAAAATAAATTCATAAATAAAATATTATAAATTTATTTTATAACTTAATAATTATATTTTATTTTGTGTCTAAGTTACAAAGTTAATATAGTTGATGGTTTTACACAATATCATTATGGAACTGATAAAGTAGATATAATAGTGACACCATACTGTCCATGTCGGCTTAAAGTAAATAGCGTCATTAGCTCATTACTGACAGTGTTGCCACATATCCCATTAACTTCAAAAATTTATCATAATAACGGGTTAACTACAAAGCATACATACATACTCAATATTTTTATTTAAAGTATTTTGATTTTATTTAAAAAAAAATTATCTTAGCTGTGTTAAGTTGCCATAAGGTTACATAATTACGTAATTCATAATTTTACCGAAAACGTACCACTGTATGGATCATTTTACTAACCGACTTCAAAAAAGGAGGAGGTTTTTAATTCGACTGTTTTTTATGTTTTGTTACCTCAGAAATTTCGACTGGGAGAACTATGTGAACTATTTAAAAGCTGGTGTTTCCGTTGTGGTCCTATATCAAGTTGGTCCAGTTCTTACAATGGCATCCAAGAGAAACCATATAATCTAAAATTTTTACTTTGGAAATGTTTTTTTTTTTAAATTATAATATTCTTGTACATAATATCTACATTCTACATACTTCTAGAATCTACTATCTACACTGAACAATGGACATTTAATTCAAAAAGAAAATAAATATGTACATTTAATTTTATATTTTCTGAGTTCAGACGTTCATTATTTAAATTTTTAAAGTTTATTTTGTATTACATCCATTGACTTAAGATCGACATGAGTCTCCATAAATCGTATGTAAATGGGCTTTAAACAGGGCCATTGTTTACCGGAACAAAATGTTTCAACCAAAACACTTCGCTACAATGTTGTAAGTATCGTGAGAAATGTGTTACTCATAAATAGTTTCTGTGTTATTGATTTGAGTAGAAATTTATGTGTAAAGTGAAATATGTTATACACTCTATTACGAATGACTAAATAGCTGATTGTGCCTTCATTTAAATTGTATTTCTTTTTTAAATTAATTTTTTGGACTTGTTTTACCTCATAATCATAATATTTTAATGTAATTTCTTTAACTTAACTTTTAAGACTTGTTTTACGTCTAAACTTTTATGTAAGTATAAATATTATGATTTTTCATTTTACTCTAGCTTATTATAGATTGAGATCCCAAACCCGCCAGACTGCCCTTATATTCTTACTTATCAAATGTATCTTATGATATCTATTTACATAAATAGGCAATATAAAAGGCAAAGCTGATTGACTGATGCATAGATGTCTAACAGAACTTATGATTCGGTAATACAAACCTATTATTATTTAACATCAACAAAATCTAGATACTAATTCTTAGAATAATTATTGTAATCAAATAACAAGATTTAGTGTCCCATTATTATTGTAAAACAATGGTGGGTGACCTCTCCGGGTCTCATGTATCTTAAAATCATTAGAGCGAATCAAAATAAAATTTTGCTATGTATGACATCCAGGTATTAGGTACTAAATACAAAATTATGTTTAGTAATACCTGGATATCATACATAGTCATATCGACATTTAATTCCAAGACATAATATCATGTTTTCTTTGATTAAAAGGTTGTGTAATATTTTTTACCGAATATTTTTCGGGCCTTGATGAAACGGAATGTTGTCAATGTTGTTTATTCTAAGTATAGAATATTCTTGTAGGTATTTACCTTTACTGCGTGCCTTTTCTAACTGGGCCCTTAGTATTCATAATATAATATTATGATAACTTGAATTTTTGATAAAAAAAAATTGAGTTATTTTCCCAGGGCCCTTTTAGGGCCCTAAGCCGTAATTACGTCTCATAGCTCATACCATCTTAAATCTTGTTGACATTGAGTAATGTGACAGTTTACATTTTTTCACATGTTTAACAAAAATGTAGGTCAAGTTATGTATTTAACTAGTGTTAAATAGTCTTTTAACTATTTAAATTACTGTAGCTTTAGCAATTTAAATATTCTACTAACATAATATTTATGTCAAAATATGTAAAATACATATTTTGACCTAATAGTGGTACATCCTTTAAATTTAATATTTATTTTACTTAATAGCTTTGAATAACCAATGTTGGCTCTAAAAATATTTCTTTTATCATGTCAAATTATATTTGAAGGCTGAAGCCTTAAAATTTTTATAATTTAAAACTTAAAAAAAAACCATCAAGTTTTATTGCTACTAATCCTATGCCAATCGCCAACGCGACGTGGACTGCAGTTGCAAGTCAACACGGAACAATAAACAAAAGAAATTCTAATTGACCTCCGGAAACCGAAAACAATAAAGTGAACGGGTTTGCATTATGTAGTTCACTGCCTCGGTGATATCGTGACCAGGGCCCCCATAGGGTCCTGTTACATTAGCACAACTAGCAGAAAAGGAGCTTTAACATTTGAACAAGCCAAAACAATAGCTTCCAACCGATTAGGTAACAATTTGACCAATTCTTTATCAAATAGATAAGTTCACTTTAGGTCTTAAGATGTTACGTCATTTTTTTAAAACGTTTCTTTCTCTGCAAAAGTTGCGCAACATAGCTTATCTCAGGAGACTGTTAAAATGCTGATAACAGAAAACTTTTCTTCTTAAATTTCATTAAAATACGTAGCGACACGATAAAGAACCGCAAAATAAATGAAACGGTTTCTTGGCGAGCCTTCAACTTAAATGTTCTTATGTAACATGAAAGATGGCCAACAATCTAATCTATTGAATTGCAGTTGCTCTAGAATACTAACTAAACAATTTAGGGTTTGAAGACAGTTATAGCTCGACTAATAATTTTATAAATACTATAGGTGGCCCCTAGTTGAAAGAATCCAAAGGCCCATATCGTACCTGTATCCGCCTCTGACAAAATTGATTGAGAAACTGAAAATATAGGTACATAGTTAGGAAGCTGGCAATCATTAGTCGTATGTAAAGTAGAACGGACGTGTCTGAGTGCTGCAAGTGGGATTGCATTTGCAGTGGACGTGACAATTGCAACGACGTGATATCATCCGAATGTTCTAGAATCTAGATAATTCTCATCCAGGGCTTTGTGACGTCATACGCATCACAAGCGTGAGAGAAGAAAGGCATATACTGCGCATATATTAGGAGCAATCCTACTACTATTATAAGTGTTGTGACGATGAATGGATGGATGCTTGTTATTATTTCACTGAACTACTGAACGGATTTTGATAAAATTTGGTATGGTAGTAGTTAAGCTCTGGATTAGAACGGACTACTTTTTATCGCGAAAAAGTACACTGTTCCCGTGTGATAATGTATTGATGCGGGTGGAGCGGCGGGCCAAAGCCATTATGCAAATATTATATCGGTCAATGGTCCAACGATTTGAAGAAAATGTCTAGCGAGTAGCAGCAACTGGACGAGGGTTCCACAAGACAAGGATGATTGGCGCTCTTTGTGAGAGGCTTTCGTTCAGCAGTCGACAACAACAGGCAAATACGATGATGATGATAATAATATTATCTATAGACGCTTCACACCACGTCAATCTAGTCCTGTAGTAAGTTGTCGAAGAATTTGTGTTACGGGTACCAGACGACGGAAATATATAATAATAATACTTTTATATAATATACACATATGTAATACACATCCACGACCCAGGAACATGGAAAAAAAATTGTTCCTTCGGCGGGATTCGAACCCGCGACCCTCGGCTTGAGCACCAACACGCTTAACTACTGAGCCGCAGAGGTCGTCGTATGATGTTCTCTATGCAGCTGGTTAGTAAACGTCATACATTAATCACTTGAAGGTTGATACTGTCCGAAATCGGATATTTGATTATCTCGGATCACGTACGATTCCCAATTTATAGTCAATTAGGTCGATTCTATTATATGACTCATTTCGCAGACTTAACGGCCATAAACGCTTTGACAGGCCAAGGTCATTAGCTCACATAGACGTGCTAAAGGAAAATATAAACTTTAGAAGGAAAATGCGCATGAACAAACAATTCATCCTCGTAGAATTCATTCAATATGTTCTATATTAAGTACAGCCGACATCACATTCTTCGAACGAGATAATTCACTTATACCTACGCCGCCTCTTGGCCTATATTTCTCGGAATCACTATAGGGTAACCTCTAATTGCATCGAGCAAAAACATTACAATGAGTTTGCTATGAGTAAACTCATTTTAGTCTCTGACTCATCAAATATTCCCAATGTCAATTGTTTATCCTGGAAATTGAGTGATTTGGCCAATTAATCAATGTATAAAAAAAGATTTAACAAATACCGAAATTGTGTTTTTATTTCTTAACTATGTCATAGAACTCATAGATTCTACTATCATATTTATACAATTACAAATGTGAAAATTTTTGAGAATTGATGGAGGCTTGTGAGTAAATAGTTAAAACTACTGAACGGGTTTTGATGAAATTAAATATGGTAGTAGTTTAGGTTCTGAAGTAACAAATAGGCTACTTTTCCTCTTGAAATAGTGTAGTGTTCCCACAAGACATTCCGTACGCAGCCGGTGACTTGAGCATTTTAGTATACTATATAATTATCATAACCCCATAATATATAAGTGTCACCGTAAAATTGTAAAAACCGTTAGATTGTAATAAAACTAGGGAAATTGTATAATGTTGATAGTCTTCTGACGCGAATATGCTGCCTATAATTGAACACATTATTTTTCCTTAGATTATAAATATATAGTTTTTAATCTTTAGACATATTTTTACAATCTCGTTAGTTTTTTTACAATCTAGCGGTTTTTACAATTTTACTGTGACATATACATACTTTTTGTATATAGGTAGATGTCAGTAGTTCTATCACTAGAAAATATTCATACTCGGATGGTCGCAATAAATCATACGTGTATCGTATTTTAATAAGCTTTTATGACCTAAAAATAATATTAGTTACTTAAATCAATCACGCTTTAACCGCTGAACCGACTTTTATGAAATTTGGTATAAACATATTTTGACTCCCGGGAAAGGACATAGGATATTTTTTATCTCGAAAAAATACAGTAGTATAATGTATTTACGCTGTAGCTGCGGGCAAAAGCTAGTGAATATCAATTACTTATTTTTTACACACATTCAGTAAGTTTAACATCGAACTTTTTAAATCAGCGTGTCCCACATACGTCCGGTTAACGAGTGTGCGCTGGCCTTAAATCTGTTGCGTCTGGTGACAGTTCAAGGCGAAGTGTGACTGGCGTGGCGCCTCCCGTATTAAGTGCCTTTTACACTTTCAGGCGATATCTTTTAATGGTAATCGTTTACTATCAGGCGTACTGCTCGTTTTCTTACGATAAATTATATTTAAAAAATCTAGAATCTCTTCATCATATTAAAAAGTTAAGTGTTGTTATTTGATTTGAATTGATGTTTAGACCGATCATCGATTTAATTTTTGTGTGATGTTTTTAATGTTACAAAATATAGCTACTAAAAATGCAAAGAAAACAGAGTGTCTAAGTCTAAACATATAAAAGGCAAACTTGACTGACTCATCTATCAACGCACAGCCGAAACTACTGAACGGACTTTGCTGAAATTTGGCATACAGATAGTTGTAATGACGTAGGCAACCGCTAATAAGAAAGGATTTTTGAAAAGGCGGTTAAAATTTTGTATGGAAACCGAACTCCACGCGGACGAAGTCGCGGGCAAAAACTAGTAGTATACATATACAACCATGGACCGATAAAACTAATTATTGGTCTATGATACTACCTACAAAGCTCTAAACTTTGCTCTTGCTCAAAACCCCAACAACGTTCTATAAAAAGCGAATCGATGAATTTATTTTAAGTTGCATACGAACTTTTGTTTTATTCACGGGAACTTTGTATTTGAAGGTACTATTTAGAGGCATGTTGTTCTATGTTACATATTTCGATTTTAAGTTATTATCGAGTATACTGTATAGCTTAATAGCTTGTAGGTAGTGTCAAAATATTATACCTACTCACCTGCGGCACAGAATAAATAATAGTACACGTACCGGCGCAAAAGACAGATTTTTACATGTTTGCTAACATTTCATGCTACTAACCGACATCTAAGGCTAATAATAATTGTCAGCTGATTTTGACATCTATGTATTTTGTCTTACGGATAACCAAATCAACCCTGGATTAAAATAAAAATAAGTATAATTAATTTGCTTCATTAGTAGAATAAATTCAAAGACGTACTTTAATATTTTTTACTCTTTATTATTTTATCGCGGTATTTTCGCAATTTTTAAATCAATGTGGATTTGGAGAAGTTAGCGGATTGTTAAAATTTAAATAAATTTAAAAATTAAGTTTGTTACCACATAATATATAATATCCAATAATGAAAACATGCACCCGTAAAAAAACATTCAAATTCACATTAAAAATGTAACAATGTTGTATTTAATATTAGCTTAAGCACCAAATATTTATTAGAAGTAGCCGAACCTAATTAATTTAATAATAATAATGTATAAAATATTGCATGTTAATAATATGCAAGTAATGGTATAGGATTTCTAAGACCACCCACTTTAAGTGTAAATTCACACTCCGTCTGGCGCTGATATCATTTTTACACATGTTGGCTGCTGATTTATTACTTAATTGCTGCATAACATTTTGTTTATTAATGTTTTAGTGCCTACTTTAGTTCTGATATGAAGAATTTTTATTTATATTTATTTGTTTTGAAAAAGCATTAAAAACGTATTCAGAGTTTATAACTCTGAATATTTTTATTTTTATTTGTTATGAAGAAGCATTAAAAACGTATTCAGAGTTTATAACTCTGAATACGTTTTTAATGCTTTTTCAAAACAAATAAATATAAATAAAAATTCTTCACATCAGAACTAAAGTAGGCACTACAACTGGTGAAAAATATTCACTGTTGGGTTGAATTTCGGTATTATAACAAATTTCGCGAAAGTTTTAAATTGTTGATTAATATGTTGAAAATATATATACATATTTTGTTAGATTAGGAGATAAGGGTATTTTTTTTTAATTTATATTGTTGCGAAATCGCATACTTATTATGTAGGTCAAACAAAAAGCATCCTAACTAGCTATCCCTGCTTTGTTTAGCTGCAGGTGCAGCTAATATTTACCTATTATTTATACATCATGAGAAAATTATCCTAAAACAAACAATCGCGATAGTTTAAAAACAATACGTCCGTTACATGTTTTAAAAATTTGAAAGACGAACGAAAACTAAACTATATTATTTTGCAACCTAAACTATATTATTAAAAAAAAAAGCAAACTAACCTTATCACAATAAATCCAAATAATCACAAACACTGCACAAAACAAACAAACGTCGGTTTAAACATCGAGTTTCACAACGATTAATCTTCGATTAAGAATCAAATCGATACAGCCGCCACCGAGAGTGGCGTGAGGCCGAATGAACGTACTCACTTGATACTTGATAAAGCACAGTCTGAGAAGCTGCAGTAGGCGGTTGTAATCAACCAATTAACACTTAACGGTCAAACTTTAGCTTCGTCTTAATCAAGTGTTACATTTATTTTTAGTTAGCGCTAAATTACCTTGAGAAACCAATACGAAAAAGTTAAAAAGAAAAAACTATAACCCGACTAAGCAAAACTATAATTATGTTACCCAGGCCAATTATTACACGAAACTATTGACACAAATTTCACTAAAATCGGGTCCGTAGTTTAGGTGCTAGGGTGGAACAAACCTACATACATACAAACATACCCTTCCAAAATCATTACCCTTCCTTTTGATTTCGCTGTAATCGGGTAAAAAGGATCATAACATCATAATATCAACATAATTTTATAACCCTAAAATGATATTCGAATGGGGTTTTATTACATGTTGGAAACAAATATCATTTAATTTTAATAAAAATTCAACAATATTTCTGTATTGCCAATTATCGTTTTACTTTTTTATTATTGTGTAAAATTATATTATTTTCATCGTAAAAATCTATACGTTTAAGCTCACATCCAGAAAATAAACCACGTAAGAGTCATAACTTTAAACAATTGAATTAATATCTACACGTAACATGCAATCAAGTGAGAGCTTTTATTAATTTTTAAATGATAAATGTGAAAATTGACATTAAACGTACCCACTTATTAAAATGCCCGAAGGCTCAGGTCGTGACCTACAAAGCCTTAAGCTTATCGTAGAGCCTCTCGTATCTACTTTCTAACTATTAAGTATTACTTCTGTCTTTACTCATCTTTAATGTCTTGGTTTTAAACTTATTGGTCACTTAAAAGGAAAACATTTTATCGTAACAGTTGTTTTCGTCATATAATTCATGATAGTTTGTTTTACTATCGTGTATATTGAGGCTGAATTTTAACCCGACTGTGTCGGAAGGAGGGGTATGTTTTACGAGTGTTTGTATGTATGTAAATTGTTAGTATATTTCTTTTGCTTGCTCTAGAACCTAAACGGCTTACTCATATTATAATATATAAATATGCAGTAACATTGGGTACATCGAAATTATTATTAGTCGTTTTTTTTAAATTAACAATGTAATTATTTATTGTTCTTGTTAATTAAAAAATCTTAGCTTGGGTTAAATACGAAACATGGTCAAAAAATAAAATAAAAAATAAAATAAAATTTCATTCTTGCAAAATGTAGATTTAAATTTTGTAAATTTGAATAATTAGGTAGGAGGTAGTGTTTTTTAAATATTATTATATCTTCCTCCTATTTTAGTTCTCGTAGGTAATATAGTTTTTTAATAATAATAATTTGACTTTTACTCAACAATTCTTTGTGTAAATTGTAATAAACATTAGGTAATTTCCAACACGACCGTTAAAATTTTAATCAAAAACAAATCCGGTAAAACGTGTTTTTCCTTGATTTATTTTATCCTCGAATATTCAATAAAGTAAGTGAGGGAAACGATAATTGCTTTAACTAAATTTTTACGATTCTGTTTCTAGTCCGATCAAAAAACGGAACTGGTGTTGATTTTTTTAATTACGCTAAATTAAGACAAACGACCCGTGCAAAATGCGTAAAATATTTTTATCTTAGGTACATACTTCTAATCTATACTAATATAATATAGAGGAAAAGTTTGTTTGTTTGTTTGATTGTTTGTTTGTTTGCATCGAATAGGCTCTGAAACTACTGGACCGATTTTGATGAAATTTGGCACAGATGTAGAGTAGACCACGGGGGATTAAGGACATAGGTTACTTTTTATCGCAGAAAAATGTATGGTTTCTGCGAAATATTTATTGCGCGCACGACGTCGCGGACAACATCTAGTATTATTATAAATAGGCAGGATTTGTTTGTTTGTTTGTTTGAATTGAATAGTTTCCCAAAGTACAGGACCGATTTTGATGAAATTTGGCACAGTCGCACAGATATACAGTATAGACCACAGGGAAAGACATAGGCTACTTTTTATCACGGAAAAATGTACAGCTCCTGTGGATTTTTATCTTGCGCGCACGAAGTCGCGGGCAACGTCTACTCGTAGTTGCAAATATTTTTGTCTTTAACTAACACACTCAGTTTCGTGAAATGGATAAGATTTTATAATCCCAACATTTATGAGGGTTTAAAATGAAAATGGGATACTCTTCCTAACTTACCTGTCCGGTAGTTGTGGTATAGTATACGGGTATGCGACCCCGGCTTCCCTAGCTATTACTGTCCTATCCCTTGCCCTCCTGGGCAGTAATATCCTACATTCCCTATTTCCCACTCTAACTTACCAATCTTCCTTTCCACACCACCTATCCTTCCCTTTCCCTATTCCTACCCTCTCCACCAATCCGTGGAAACGCAATGGATAATTAAAAAATAATTTAATTATCCAAAATGGCGGCGATGTGGTTCGCCACCCATCACGTCTCGTTTCTCACGGAGGCGAAAAGCGGACCATGGAGAGACGCTTGGCTACGTTGAATGTAAGAGGAGGAATGGATGGTAAGAATGAAAGTGGACGAAGCGAAAGAAATATGTAAGGATCGTAGCTAGTGGAAAGAAGTGGTCTCTGCCTACCCCTACGGGAAAGAGGCGGTCCTGCCTACCCCTACGGGAAAAAGGCGTGATTATATGTATGTATGTATGTATGTAAAATGAAAATTATATTGTTATTGGAATCTACACACTTTTTACAGGATACTTAAATTAAATCCCACTTAATTTAACAATACTTATTTTTTTACACTCGAATAGAAAATAAATTAGGTGAGTAACGACTTACGTGTTAAATAATTTAATAATCGACTTCACTATATTAATTTCTCTAATTCTTCTCCAAAATTTGAAAAAAGCAAATATACAAGTCATCTAATATAATAAATCATTATAAATAGAAGCGATCTGTTTGTTTGTCAATCATCTGACTAATAGATCGGGGAGGGTACGCAAAAACATACTTTTTTCAATCTGTCGACGGATGGATGTAAAAACATCCCATAACGCACAATTAACCACTTAAGGGTTGTAAAGGGGTTAAACTCTCAAAAGGGATTCTTCATTCACGCAAGAAAAAGTATTATTAATGATTTCTAATTTGTTTTTTTATGTAACGAATTTTATACCTATTACTAGCTGATGCTAGCGGCTCCGCCCGCGTAAGTACAGTAACCCACGGGAATCTTATATGTCCCGCGATAAAAAGTAGTCTATGTCCTTCCCCGTAGTCTACTTTATACCTAAGCCAAATTTCATGATAATCGGTTTAGTAGTTTTTACGTGACACTGTAAATAAAGTATCCCAAAGGAACCGTACATTTCCCTGCGATAAAAAGTAGCCTATGCACTTTCTCAGGCTCTAGACTATCTTTGTACCAAATTTTATTTAAATCGGTTCAGTACTTTGGCGTGAAAGATGGACAAACAGACACACACTTTCCCATTTATAATATTAGCATGGATTATTATTAAATGATGAGTTGTAGTTATTAGGTACATTTCTTGATAATACCGACTTGAGACTACTAAAATCATACCCTCCTTTTTATCTTCCACGTAGTCGGGTAAAATCAGAAGCTGAAAATGCGATCAGCGTTGGGATAAGTGCAAAATTTCGGCTTTCCACTCGGCTTGGCTTTCACGGGCCTTAATACTGGACTTCCGACTGACCATTTGCGGCACACAATGGATTGCAACTGCACGCGGTTTCTATTTTAATTGTTATTTTATATTAGAAAACGTACAACGGAATACCATTCTGTCGTCCTAACGAAGAGTGCAGTAAGTCGAGTTTTTGGGCAAATTGAATTTAGAGCATATTATTATACCATAATATAAGGTCTTAATTCAATTTGTCCAAAAACTCGACTTACTGCACTCTTCGTTAGGACGGCAACATTACCTATTATTATGTATACCTATTTGATTGTTCTTAAGTGTCCGCGATTTTCGGTAGAGGATAAACCTGTATATTTGACATTTCTTACACAAAATACCTACCAATATATAATGAAACACATTTATCATATTACTAGGAGGATTCTCCTACTAATATCATAAATGTGAAAGTTTATGAGGATGGATGGATGTATGTATGGACTAGCAGTTTCCCGCGGCTCCGCCCTCGTAAATATACTATCAAGTACTCCCGCGGGAACACTGTAATTTTCCGGGATAAAAAGTAGCCTATATTTTAATCCAGAGCCTAAACTACTACCATAACAAATTTTATTAAAATCCGTTCAGTACTTTCGCGTAAAAGAGTAACAAACATCCATTCATACACTTATCCATCCATCCTCACAAACTTTCACATTTATAATATTAGTAAGAAGTAAGATGGATGGATGGATGGATGTTTGTTACTCTTTTACACAAAAACTACTGAACGGATTTAGATGAAATTGGGTATGTTAGTTTAGTTTAAGCTCTGGATTAAAACATCTAAGGTTACTTTTTATCCCGAAAAAGTACAATGGAGGATATATCGATGGCTCCTACGTTAAATATCGTATGTCTAAAATTATGATTTTTATATTTTGATTGATTCGTTTCTAATTTGATATTTATTATTAAATCCCTGAAACAGAAATTTCAGAATTCAAAAAATTTTAAAGTTTTATCCCGTATAAAGGCGTATGTTATTTTTGTGCGCGCCGTAATTTGGTGTATTTACTTTGGCAATATTTTACGGGGAAGGGATGCGCGCGAGCGCGGCGGATCGGCGAGTCGTATCTATCACTTACCGGCTGGTACGCGGCACATGCGCACGCGCTTTCACGGTACGTGTTCGTTCAATTACGTGAATTTAAATAAATACGTTACATTGATAATGAGTTATAACAACTCGAGTTCATATTTGAGACAGAACTCAAGAGCTCAAAGACTCTGTAACATTGCTTGTGGGGTTTTACAGCCAAATAGTAATGCTCCGAATTCAAGTTCACGAGATGAACAGTTGTGTCAAGAACGTGTTAATAGCGGAGAAAACAACAGAGCTTTAGGTAAGTACTAGATAAACATATAAGTTTTAATATTGTATCATTGTTGTTAATCGTGTATGAGCTTTTTACGAAAGTATGTAAAAAATATCGTATGTAACAAATACAATATAGTACGTTGCTTTTTAGTTATCAAAATATATAGTATGTAATACTAACGATTTTGTACGCTGTTCATTAAAACAATTATTTTATGGTATGTACTACATGCGACTATTTACGTGGTATTGTCAAATGTCGTTTTCATCATATGTGTTACTTACACTACTTTACGTTGCTGAATTAGATATGGTAACTTTAACATACAATTACTTACGTGGTTATTACAAATAAAAGTAATATCTTATGTTATTTTTTTTTTTCATTTTAGAATCTCCATTGTCAATTGGGGCAAATTTATTGGAAATAGAAGCGCTTTATCAGATGCTAGAAGAAGATTTTTCCAATACTCTACAAGTGCTGCCGAAAAAAAATGTTGGTAGGTATAGTATATAGTTATCTTATTTATAATACTTTGTGTGAACTTTCTATGCCTGGTGTATGATTTATATTAACATTTTTATATCTGTGTATTCTTTTTATTTTCCAGATGGAGATAAATCTAGGACAATTTCACCTTCCAACTTTGACGATGATGAAGAAGACGTCTTGAAAGTTCATTCGCAGCCTATGCCAGATTTAAATAATACAACATTTGAAGCTAATTTGACATATTCCTTTGATTTTAATAGCTCTGTACTAGTTAGCACGCCACCCATCATAAACAATAACACTCCTCATTCAGAACTTGATGATAATGATGCAGAAAATATATTTCAGAACCTCTATATTACGAGAAATGAGCCAGGTATTACACAAACACCTCATCTATTATCACCAGGCTGTGATATTAATCATTTGGATATGGATTGTGTGAATGATTTTTGTCCTTACTATGTTGGTAATGTAATACGTGAACCACTTTCACAACTGTCAAATTTTTCGGGTTATTCAACACCCCAAGAAAATACGCCATTATCTTGCTATTCACCCGATGTCCCGATAACTGGACGGCAAAAATCAAGAAAGGATAAAGGTAATATTAGAAGGAGGCATGAGCACGAGTGGATTGACACTCAAAGAAAAGTTTTGAGAAATCTTGGCAAGGAATACTAAGTCAAAAAGGTGTAACAAAACCTAAGAAAACTTTAAAATCGCCATGCAAATGTCGTATGAAACGTTTCGAAAAGATATCAGATATCCAGATAAAGAAACTTTTCAAAAGTTTTGGCCACTAGGAGATAATCGCAGACAATGGACTTATGTATCTAACTTCTTAAAAGGAGAGTTTTTGTTGACGTAGAATCTCGACGCAAGCATACAATCAAGTCCAAACTGCCACTACCAGCTCCTGAAGGAACCTCTCAGTTGACCTATACTGATGTATGTAAGAAGCAGTTTTAGCAACATTAGCAGTTAGTGAGCAATTCGTTTACACTGCCATCGAGAAAACCGATAGAGCAACAGGATTTGTTACAACTGATCAACGCGGTAAGCATACAAACCACCCTCGTAAACTCACAGAAGATGTCAAGAAAAGTGTATGCGCCCATATTAGGTATTTATAGCCTGTAGAATCTCATTACGTAAGAAAAGACTCTTCTAAATTGTATCTAGATAGTAACCTAAGCTTTCACAAACTATTTGCTATGTATGAATGGTTTGATCCAAACACTTAGTCTGAAAAGGCCGAAACAGAGCGCCATTACCGAACTATAGTAAATGATCATTTTAAGATCAGTTTCTCTAAGCCAAAAAAAGACCAGTGTGATACGTGTCACAAATACACCAACGTTGAAACACCTACTAATGTCCTGCCTATATCTCAACCAAAAAAAAATATGATTTAATGAGCTTGTGTACAAGGTGTCATTCCAGCTATTCATCACAATTTTTATGCCAACCTTCCAGTGGAGTTAAACTCTGCACACTCGGATTTGGAAACTGATTCAGATTAAGGATAATGAAACGAGTTTTTTTTTATATTTCCGATATTTTGTAGAACTTATAAATTAATAAGGTTTTACGATCTTTTTTACTCTCATTTTGTTGACTGACTATATTATTTTGTACCGGACTATGTATAGATGTATAATCTCAAATGTGAGCATTTTCTGTTCATTTGTTTGTATTAATTATGTTGACTTTTTATTAGTGACATTTGTTTTGTTTTTTTGATTTATTATATTTTTTGTTAAAAACACAAATTTTGTAAGTTTATATTTCTTTTTTATAAATAGACTTTTATTACTACTACTTATGATCGTCAGAGCTATTTTAAAAGTATTTGTCATGTTAAAATAGGTAGAAGCATAACATAAACTCGATCAAGTTATTATATATTTAGCGTACTTATTTGCTAAAAATTTATCTGTTTTGTTCTACCAAAGTAATATTATGAGGATAATTAATATTATTTCGTTTTTAAGTAAATTGATCTCTAAACTAGTTAAAGACTGAGTACTAATTAATATTTTGTTTTTATTTGTGTTGGTTGTTCTGTGAGAGTTTTTTTAAGTAAATTGATCTCTAAACTAAGAAGTTAAAGACTGAATACTAATTAATTTTTTTTTTTATTGGTGTTGATTGTTCTGTGAGAGTTTGAGCTAGTAAGAAGTTACTTTGTTTTTTTTTGCGTTGTCTATTTTTTATTGCCGTAAAGGTACGTCCAAATTAAAGATTTATTAAAGTGATTTGAATTAAGTCTTATTTAATTTTTTATTTTAATATTTTGTTTACCTAATCGCCACATGCGATACTGTATTGTTTATGATGGACAAAGTAAAATATAGTATGTCCAACATACGTCTTAATATAACAAATCGATGTCGATGTAAAACGTCGTAAGTAAAACATACGATATTTTTTGCTGACTGAATTGCAGCGTAAGTAATCGTTACTTATACTTACGATTTTTGCATACTGGAGACGTCCGTCGTAAAAAAGCGTAACAACAATATCTCTAAAAGTATTAATTATTAAACCTTAGTTTTCATATTTTCCCGTGAAATAAAGCATTTCCTATGTTTGGTCCAAAATTTAGGCAAATAGCTTCAAAATTAAAGAACAGGCAGCAAAAAATACCTTTAATTGGCTCTCCTGTAAAGTGAGGGTTTTGCACATACGATATTTAACGTAGGAGCCATCGATATGTCCGAGGGATACTGTATTTACGCGTGCGGAGCCACGGGCAACAGCTAGTAATAAAATAATGATAAGTGTCAGATAGTTTATTTGCTTTTGTCTCTATCGCTCGATATAAAGCAAGCAGCGACAAAACTTCCGAATAAGCTATCCGACATTAGGCGATTGTGAAACAGGCCCGTAGCTAGCGTAGTAGCGATCTCTGGGACCGCACGTAGGTGGTTAAGATACAATAATAGGTGGTAGATGGTTACTAACCTAAAACCTTACATTATATGCCGGCAGCATCCCGGATTTCTTTTAAGAAAATCCGACGTTTTTTGGATAAAAATTGAAATAGATTGCTAAGCACGTATGTGTGGACTGTGCACTAATTCTGTAATGGTATCCGCACATGCTCGGCACGTATGACGAGCATGTGCGGATACCATAAATAACTCCCCACACCGATGTCGGTGACGGTGGCCGGTTTCATTGAGACCAGGCTAAGTTACGCAGGAGTAATTTTATAGTGCCTAAGTGTGTGCGCAGTGCACAAGAGCACTCTCTCTTCCTTTACTCTCAATACCCAGTGGGACGGATAACCGACACGACTGACGAGAGATCAGGCGCAGGCCCGACTTTTTACATGCCCATCCGACGCATGGATCATCTTTCTTGTCAGACAATCAGGTGATCGGCCTGCATTGTCCTAACCAAACTTGGAAACAACATTTTTGTTGTTCATGCGGGAATCGAACCCACGACCTCCGAGTCGAGAGCCAATAATCTAACAACTAGACCGCGGAGGCGGATACCATTACATAGTGCACACACTCATGCTTTTGAGACAGCTAACACCCGCATAATTTTCTACCATGATTTCAGCACCGAAAACAGCCTCGGCTGTTCTCGGTTCGGTTCTCGGTTCTCGGCTCAGAAGGCGGCTAAAAGAACTTTTTATAATAATTTCTTTTATTATAACGATGATAAAATTCATTAGGAAATCATAAACACATCCTGTCAATCACAGAAAGTTAAGTAGTAAATAAGAAAGCTAATAATATTATTATTTTTATTATCTAATCTTTTCACAATTTAAAGTTATGGATTTTTACAACTTCACTTTCTTTTGACGACAATAAGGAAATTTCATTGTCGTTGTAAAATCCATTATGAGACGGACGTGCAGTGAAAACATCTGATTTAATCTTTTATAAACGCCTATAGCTGTTTCCTTTTTGACATCTGACTAATATAAAAATAAAAAAAATGAATATGAATCATAAAAAAAGTATTATAGTAATTATTATTATTATCCTTTATTATTATTACATAATTATAAAGGATAGTCATGGGATACTCATCCCGTCTTACCTGTCCGGTAGTTGTGGTATAGTATACAGGTATGCGACCCCGGCTTCCCTAGCTATTACTGTCCTATCCCTTGCCCTCCTGGGCAGTAATATCCTACATTCCCTATTTCCCACTCTAACTTACCAATCTTTCTTTCCACACCACCTATCCTTCCCTTTCCCTATTCCTACCCTCTCCACCAATCCGTGGGAACGCAATGGATAATCATAAAAATGTATCCACACGCTACGTTGAATGTAAAAGGAGGAATGGATGGTAAGAATGAAAGTGGACGAAGCGAAACAATCGTAGCAAGTGAAAAGAAGTGGTATCTACCTACCCCTACGCGAAAGAAGCGTGATTATATGTATGTATGTATTATAAAGGATTCTAGATATGTCTAATTATGGACTACCGATAAATTCTACAATTCTAAATTTAAGCGTTACACAAGCAGGTTGGCAAGCAAGTACATCCTTTTGTTCTCCAGAATCTCCGGTGCCTGCCACTTGCGGTGCTTGCCAAGCTACTTGCCTAGCTAAATTTAAATATTAAATTTAAATTTAACCTACCCCTTAAATTTTTTCCTGTATAACACAGAACCTTAAAATAATATGCTTTCTTCAACCCTATTTTTTGTTTTCATACCAATTCCTGTTTTACAAGTCTCGTTATAAAACCATATTTCCGCACCATTTCTAGCCGCAACACCAATCAGCACATTGAACAATATGTCAAGCTGTGGTTAATGTAGTTTACGACTTATTCATACACTACGAGCCTAAGCCCTAAGGTTCGTACAGACGAGCCACAAAAAACCGCGTAGCGACAGCTTGCGAATATCAACATCGAATCAACTTCTCAAGACTACATTATATAATATTTCGACGGCGTAGTTCGAAATCAAAAATATATGGGATTTGACGCAAGTCATCACTAATTGACATGTCGCTTGCTTCGACATGACATGACATGACTTCAAAAAAAGTCGAAATGACCGTATGTGTCAATATAAATTTCGAGGAGTTCCCTCAATTCCTCATAGATCCCATCATCAGGTCATCACTTTGACGTCAAAACGACCAATTTCGGATTATACCCTATAGACAAAAAAATAATTTTGAAAATCCGTCCACAGACGTTGAACATACAAAAAAATATATAATATACAACCGAACGTATAACCGCCTTCTTTTCTGGAAGTCGGTTAAAAAATAAGTCACAGTCACCGAATCGCCAGCATCTAGTCGACTGGTCGCAGTTATTTGTGGCCCGTCTGCGACGAACCTAAATCGACTGTTACAAGAAATAAAATAAAGCTTTTCACGTCTCATAAATCTTCCACGATGAAAAGTATTCCGGTTGCATTTGTTTAAGGTCTTAATTTATATACTTCGGAGTTCATTGTAAATACGCAGTACTAAATCTACTAATATGTTAGGATAATAATAATAATATCTATGGACGCTTTCACACCACGTCAATCTGGTCCCGTGTTACAGGCACCAGAAAACGGAAATATATTATTATATTTAGTTTTATGCTAAACATATATTTAAGAATTTTATTATAATATAATATGTACACATATTTAATACACCTCTATAACCCAGGAACACAGTAAACTTTTTGTTCCCTGGTGGGGAACCTCCGGCTTGAGCGCCAACGCGCTAACCACTGAGCCACAGAGGTCGATGTATTCTTAACCGACATCCAAAAAGGAGGAGGTTCTCAATTCATCTGTATGTTTTTTTGTATTTATGTTACGCGATTACGTTTTGCAAAATCAATTACAGAGGACACATGATTTATTTACTGCTTATTTGAAGACGTTCTTGCTTCTGCAAAAAAATAAAAAATATAAAAATAAAATATTTTTTGAAAAAAACAATTATCCCATCTTTTTGCTAAAAGGTGGCCCCGTGCGAGTTTCTTACGCCGGTTCTTCTCGCCGGGTTAGTTTCCGAACCGGTGGTAGACATCATGTAGGACAATTCTATAAGCGTTATATTATAACCTACATGGAAATAAAAAAAATTGAGTTTGAGTTTGAAAGAATACTTATTGGAAGTTGAAAAAAAAATATAAGTAATAAAAAAATTAATTTGCGCTGCTGAGGCTATAGTCTATTACACTATCAGCTGATTCACCACACAGCTGATTTCAAAACATAAGGTTTTAGTGAGAAAAGTCAATAACCTCCGCGCCGTATAATAACTCATTACCCAGATATCCATTATATTTCTTTTTTGGGTTTAATAATTTCATTACCAGAAATATTCTATTTATTTTTAATGTTTACTTTTTTTTTGGTAACGTCTTTACATAAGTAATAAATTTTGTGATTAATTGGTATTGCAAAACGTTATATAGTGCGTTTACCCAACACAACCTCTGTTGACCGTGCGTTTGTGATACCAACCATGCCCACTGCGGATGTGGTATTGTCAGCGCTTTTCACCACAAGTATATCGGATTGCGATTGGCTTTTTGTGCACTTTATAATCGATTTTGTCTATCAATGAGGACTGCAAAAGGTACATTTATTGCCTCTCAGGAACCAGAAATGGCGGGACTTCATAAATGAGAACTTACGATACACAAGTAAACACGTTTTTTTTTAATTTTCTTATGAGTAGTGTTATTTTAATCTTATTTTTTACTAGCTTGTAATGTTTCTCTGATATTTTCTAACGATTTTTTAAAACAAATAGATGTAGTTTCTTTAAAATAGCCTTCCTTTTCTTTTTTTTCTTTTTTAATTTTGAAAAATCTCCAAAAACTTGAGTATTTCAGTAATGTAGAAAAATGGGAGCTTAAAACACTCTATACATATGGGAGCTTGAATAAGTATCCAATTTATAGAAATATGCCAGATTGAATTACTCTGGAAATATGGGAGCTTGAATATATATATTCTCAAGACATATTGAAGCTTGAATTAATCAAGAAATATGGGACCTTGAACTACTCTAGAAATATGGGTGCTTGAATTACACTATAAATATGGGGGCTTGAATTACTCTAGAAATATGCCTTATTAAGCCAGACACTTGAACAGAGTAACCCCATTCTCTCGATCCCATTTCAACTATGTTTACTCCCTGTCTGCACTATGTATTGTTATTTGTATATAATAACGCTTTGATTATCTCGTAAATATTTTCATCACTTTAACAAATAATGCCGGAAGCTATTTCAACTGCAGGATTCGGGTTTGTGGGCTACCTATCGTAAACTGGAAGTCAGAATTAAAAGATCACAAGTTGTACATGCTATTATGAGTTTTATGTTTTTTTTTTTTTATATGAAATAAGGGGGCAAACGAGCAAATGGGTCACCTGATGGAAAGCAACTTCCGTCGCCCATGGACACTCGCAGCATCAGAAGAGCTGCAAGTGCGTTGCCGGCCTTTTAAGAGGGAATAGGGTAATAGGGGAGGGTAGGGAAGGGAATAGGGTAGGGGATTGGGCCTCCGGTAAACTCACTCACTTGGCGAAACACAGCGCAAACGCTGTTTCACGCCGGTTTTCTGTGAGCCCGTGGTATTTCTCCGGTCGAGCCGGCCCATTCGTGCCGAAGCATGGCTCTACCACGTAAAAAATAAGCGTGATTACCGTTACGAATGCTAGTTTGGTTGATACCAAAGATCTATTAAGTACAATACGTCGCTATTCAACCTCTAAAATCCGGCAACAGTTGGGTTGGCTAGACAAATTTCTATTTTAGAGTGTAATCAATATCGATGGAGTAGCATATTTGAAGCATAAATAGACGACGATTGGATAAATGAATTAAAAGGAGAATAACTCACGTTCACTCACACACACACACACTCTCACACATACATAACATACCTACTTATATAACCTACCCACAATAAGATTTTTTAAATTATTAATAATTATTATAAGTTTTTTTTTTGTAAATAAAGGAGTTTGGTTTGACATCAGAATTTTACTTTTACGTCTTTATTAGCTGCATTCGTCAAACTTCTCCCATAGTAAAGGCAGTGCCTAGTTTGGGAGACGGTAATAAACTATTTAAAAAAAAATTTTTTTTTTGCAAAATAGATAAAAGTAGAAAATGAATACGAAAATATAAATTAATCATTAAGCATTACATACATGATGCGACTGAACATCGACATATTTTGACAGTATAAATATTATGTGTATGTACCTGCATTTATGACTTCTACTATTTTGGTTTTAACTAACAGTATGCAGTTTAATTTTTAACCGTACAATAACAAACAATTAAGCCGGATCTGTCCGTCGAATGATTGATGGTATGGATGTTTGTTATTTGTGGGGAGGATCCCGTTATGGATATGGGCGTATGTTATTGTTCCTTTTTCTGATAATTTATTACTTTAGGTGAAATATGCCTAAGAATTTTAACTACAGAGTCGCGCCTAAATAGATACACTATTTGTCTCGTGGGGTCCATTAGACCACAAGCGAGTCGGAACGTATCATATTACGGTATTACACTTACTTAGGTACGTGTCAGTATATTCTAGTGGTTTCCTACCTCACCTGACTCTTCCGTCTCTAAGTTCCACCTACTAATGTGCGACAAAGGAGATGTTTTAGAAATGTATGAGTCGTGGGCCAGCACTATGTATACTATATGTAAATGTTGCTACATAATATGGTAATCGTTTCCTATTCTTTATTTTATTTTATTTGACTTCGTTTCGATGTACATTTAAATTAACTTCGCCAAGGAGAGCAACACAACGTAAAAAACATGGCGGATCAGATCGGAATTATCCAAAGAAAGTCATTTTGACAATGATATGATTTTTGGCAAAGAAAGACGTATGACATTCAAGAAGACATCTCTTCCTAAAATTGTCATCTACGTTAAAAGTCATGTCAAAGCAACTGCCATGGCCGACCTAATAATAGGGTTATCGCAATAAAAAACTTTTCAAATAATCATTTTTGTACGCATTACGCAAATATAAAAAAAAATTGAAGGAGGGACCTTCAAATTTTTTTTTATATTTTTATGAAATTCCCATATGGTTTCCTATTTACCTATGTGGTGTACATAGATCTGACCCAAAATCAAACATCTCCTTAACCCTAAAACTGCGAGAAAGTAAACTATACGCTTACCATTTGTTGCGGGTTCCTCGGTTTCCGATGCGCTCGTGGTACTTTTAACCCTGTGACGCCTTCCAGCACGTCGGCCAGCAGTAACCCGTCGGCGCAGTCGCGGGCCAGGCCGCCGGAAGTGCCCGCCCGGCGCCTGGACCGCGCTCGCTCGAGGTAGTGGTTCGCCCAGTCTGTGTATATCTGGGGAGAAGAGAACGAAAGTTGAGATTAGTCGATTCTGCTAATTAATTCTTACAGCGATACTGTTTCGATGCAGTCTCGATATTATGTCTAAACAGCATAATGGTATTCTGATAAACGTGAAACCAACGTGAAACATGTTTTGATCGGCCCGAACTCCAAAAATCATGATATTAAAAAGTAAATTGAAAGTCTAAGTTAAGTACGAGAATTTGGGTTTAGATTTAGGATTAATTATTAGACACGAGTCGCGACGGGACGCGGCGCTTGTAAGATAGCTATTTAGCTATTCAAAATTGAAGTTTATTCACGATACAAAAATTGAATATTCCAATTGAAATGTGTATTTTCATTTGACTCTTATTAATATTATATATATAGATTTGACATATTCAATCATACACTGCACATGTGCTATGAAGCGTAGTGCATTTTGCCAATCGAATTTCGAACTGAACAATGCGTGTATTTTCTAGTTTAATAAATTAAGTTCAATTTAGAATAGCTATCTTTAATATGTAGATTGTAGCGCTGTGTCTCGTATCGTTTCGTTTCGTTGTGAATTGTTCTTTAGAATATCTAATGTCTATTTAATATTGGGAGTTTTAGTAATCAGTAATCCTTGATGATTTATATTGATAGGATCCTCTTTTTAATTTAATACAATATCTATGGATAGGATCTAAATTCTTATACAGGCCACCATAATATTATAACAACCATAGATTATGAATCTATGCAGGCAACACAGCGAAGACAGTATGGATGAAGAATATTAAATATTATTGTGTGTATTTATAAAATTGGGTACAATCTGCAAAGACTAATTCCCGTCGGCAAACTCTACAGGACGATTCCAATAACCAATCTACCAATAACTATTTGTTAAAAATATAAACCATACCTTTGGTATGGTTTTTGCGTTTCAATAAACTAACTAAAGGGCCATACTCACGACGCATCCAGCAAATCCAACAGTCAACACCGGTACTAATAGCCATCATTAGTGTTTAGCTTGAGCTTGCAGGTTGGATGGTCAGTATGGCCCTTTAGATAGAGAAATCTTTTTCTGTGACAGCGAGCTCGTTGACAGCAATACCAAATGGGATGTTTTTAACAAATAGGTTATTGGTAGAGGCAGTAAGTCACGTCGCGCGCACGATTTTCCCACTAAAATAATGTCATCCCAAAGGCTTCGTCATCCAGGCTCTGTGCTGTGAGTGGTGTGACTCACACAGGAACACTGAAAATATTTTGCAGGATATCTATGACGCACAAAGATAAGGTCGCCGAAGGGTCGCTGTTTATGTTAAGAAACGACGAGATATGGCGCAATTTATTACTGCAATGATTGTGCCAATGCTGACTTATATTGGTTTAAAAAAGGCAGGGTTGATATGATTTAAATATCTGGATTTAAATCAGTGATTTAAATCGTGATTTTAATCAAGTCATTTAAAAAAATATATTTAAATCATTAAATTTTAATGCAATCATTGTTTTTCTATCTATTTTCTCTGCTCTGAATTTTCCCGAGCCCGCCGGATTCCGGACCATATATTCTCAACCTTACATGCAGAACCGATAATTTTATTCCTATTTCGCAAACATGAAGGATTTCAAAGCTTCAAATACAATATTTTCGACTGGACACGACAGAGTCTCATGAAGGGGCTATCTAGCAATTTATTAGGTCTGTGCACTCGTAACTTGGTGATTGCTACTTAAAATTTAACGACTGAATTCATGTAAATATCGTGTTAGTAAAACACTCGTAAAATCCGTATTGTTGACTTACTACTTTTTGATCAGTTTAGCACGAACAATATGTAGTTAGTAGAGGTTTAAATGGTTCATATTTTAATGCTAACTCGCAGTATTTGGTGTAAGGCTGGGACTATATGCACCGGAATCCGGAAGGCCGTAGAGAATTCTGAGCATTGAAAATAGAACTCGGCGCTAATACAATAGAGTTGAAAATGGAAGTGTCAGGTGTCGAGCTGTCATATATGATGACATTGACGCTAAACTCGACACTCATGTGTTTGATTTTCAACTCTATTGTAATAGTACAAAATTCTATTTTCAATGATCAGAATTCTCTACGGCCCTCCGGATTCCTGTGCATATAGTCCCAGCCTAAGGGTTAATTCACACTGAAACAAAATGATACGCTGCATTTGAAAGATAGCTATTTGAAATTGAACTTTATTCATCACACAAGAAGATACACGTTTCATTGTAAGACTTCGAATGTCAGGTTGTACCGCGCGCGCGCTGCACAGCGCATGTGTAGTGTAGATTTAATATGGTGTCATATGAAACGTATATTTTGGTATAGGAAATAAAATTCAGTTTTGAATAGCGCCCGCGCCGCCTTATTCGAGTTTTATTTCAAAAATTGTTCTAAAATCAACTTTATTATAAAAATTACGTATTTTGTTGACCGTTTTTGTTGAATTTTATTAAACTCAGAAATCTACTATAAAATACTTATAATGTAATTCCTTCGATCGAATCCGCCTAGAGAACCCGAGAGAGAATCCAATAAAGTTTTTTATTTATTTGATTAAAGTGTCGTTTTGATACTTCAAAGAGCATTGTGTCTATAAATTAAGCTTATTTATATTAAAACGAGGGTCAAAATTACGATGTGTGCGGTACTGCGGTGAGCCTGTGAGGTCTTGAGACAGTTCTAAGAAGATTTAGCTTACATTTGTACAAGTCTCTTAGCCGGTGGCCTACTAACTGGAATATGACACATGATATGACGCTATTTAGAGATGAAAAATAAAGGGCCATCATCACGGTCAACCCTGCAAATCTAGCAGCTAGATCTATCTGTAGACGGTCAGTGTGGCCCTTAATAGGCAAGCGGACTGATTTTTTTTATTGCATAAATGAATAGTACTCTTAAATATGAGTAGTTACTCAGAAGAAACCGTATATCAAAAGTCAATATTTTCAAAGGTACAGCGAATTGTATATTAAATTTCGCATGTCTCGTAAAAACGCTCCATACTAAAATCGACATACAAATGACGTCACTATTGGATTAAAGTGTATTAAGTAGGTATAAAGTATACGGCCGCAGGAATATATTTGTATCTCCGATATTTGTGCGTTTAAGTTCATACTTATAATAATGAATGTTTTTGTATATGATGTGAGTAAACTAATGATGTAGGTTTTGTTTAACAATTACGCAAAAAAAATTGTACTTTTTAAATGTATTTAATTAGTAAACTACACATAAAATAATATATTTTTCACATTTAAGACCAGCTAGTAATGACTCAATATTTCTGAATATATTAATGAAACTAAATATTTCAGATGTTGTCCGATCCCCTATTGTTTTCTGTTTTGTGATCCTGATCATCCAGCATGCAACACCAACTAATACTTAAAAGGCCGTCATTATAACTTTATAAGTAAATCAATCCTTTTTTAATGTCTGCCTAGTCCGCTTCAATTTAGCACTATTGACAGGCTGCTGGATTTGCTTGCTGGATGGTCAGGATGCCCATTTACGTATTCAGACTACAGAGTTTTTGTTTTTTAACTAGCCTCGAACTAATTGGGAATTGGGATGCTGAGATTTCCACTTTCAAATAGCAAATTGGCTCGCCAAAAAGTTTGAGAACAGCCGAATATAGTAGTCCTGTACCTAATACCTATATAGTACTTTTCAGATTAAGTTAAGATAGGAAAAAAGAATGGGTACTCTCTTTTAATTTTTCATACCTATTTTTATAAGATCATAATCAAACATATTTTTGTACGGATAGATCGTGACTCGTGTGACGTCATAATGTCAGCTAATGTGTGAATAATATGTCGTATTCTTAAAAGGATAAAGTAATTATTCGCGTCAATCTGTAGAATGAGGGCAAGTGTCGCCGACGAGTGGACGCCATGTCGTGAACAAGCCGTGGACACCATATATACACCATAATATTAAGTATATAATATATTGTATGGTCCATACATAATGGTGTAAATATAGCATTCTGAATTTTCTACGGCCTTTCGGATTCCGGATCAGATAGTTCCAGCCTAAATAAAAAAAATTGAATTCGAAAAAATAAGATCTAAAAAGCGGTTGCGCCCAAACACAAAAACGTGTGAAATGTTAAAACCAGTTTAATATTAAACTTGATTAAGGCAATATATCCGTAATTTTATGTTTCTTATCTACAAAATTAACAGATAAAGCCTTATTAAATTGTGTTATTTTATTAACAATCGGCTATAAAATCGATACCACTATACAACTTATTATAGTGTATAATAACGATAAGCATGTTTAACGACTAAACCTGTTTATTTAATCGATTATGAAGCACTCTATATTCGATTCATAAACGTATATTTTGTATCTTTTTTTGTACTTAAATTCAATCGATATGTATCGAGATATTGTAATTTGTAATATCGATTATCATATTTTATCAAAGTAACATAAAGGACCTTCATTGCCACAGTAATTGGCATTGGCATTTAGCATTTAGGTTTTGGTAGTTTTTTTTAATGTGTCGGAAACTTAGAACTCAATACACATGGATAATAATTGTATAATTGTTTATTTGCATTGAATATACTCCGAAACTACTAGATCGACTTTGTTCAAATTTGGCACAGATATAGAATAGACGACGTGGAAAGTGATCCATGGAGAGCCGCTTCACTACGTTGAATGTAAGAGGAGGAATGGATGGTAAGAATGAAAATGGACGAAGCGAAACAAGTGTGTAAGGATCGTGGCAAGTGGAAAGAAGTGGTCTCTGCCTACCCCTACGGGAAAGAGGCGGTCTCTGCCTACCCCTACGGGAAAGAGGCGCGGATTATATGTATCTATGTATGTACGGGGAAGGACTTAAAAGTTCAAACATAGACAACTTTTTATCGCAGCAAAATATACGATTTCTACTTTTTTTTAATCTATTGCAATATAAATTAATTGTAAGAAAAAAAAGGAACGCGTCAACCACTTTTTCTAAAAAGCTCCATTGAGCTTAACGGTAGAAATCCAGTCAGCAAGTCACCAGTGCATGGGAAAAGCAATTACATTAAAAGAAATGTAATGTGCAAGCAATAGGAGCTAAAGCCCTCTGTGTCTAATGCACTGATCTCTGTTTAGCTGGATAGTAATGGAAAAATATCGAAATGGCTTTACTTAAAATTTTGTATTGAATTAAAGAAATTACTTAGATAACTTGCGTCAGCCGTACGTACCTTTCAAAAAATTAAGTCCACCATTTTGCATAATCATGCATGTAGTTAGTAAAATTACCACTAGTAACTCATATAACCTTAGAGCATCAAACCAATGGATGCTCTAAGCAAATAACTCATCGAATTAGCCACTGAAGTGTGTGTAAATAATCTGAGTTAGTGTGAGCTGTTGTTACTTTTTTTATGTATTACCAAGCACTAGAGGTCGCCCTGTGGCCGAAATTCGACCATAATTTTATGTTCATGTTTTAATTTGTAAATTTCAACTTTATTAGGTTTCGTTTGGCAATAAAATATGCAATAAAAATTAATGCGAAATTAAATAATGCGAAAGAAAGTTTGACACTCGTTGACAATTGTGGCAAACCTACTGTAAATTAACATACATGTTAGTATGAGTGAGGTAGTGTGTTGTTATTATTTTTATTTTAACGTATTTCTAAGCGTCATTTTTAAAAATATAGCTTTCGGCAGGCCTTCCACTTAAACTTGAAATGTGCAAATTTTGACACTGTTCCATATGCACAATTCTCTTAAAAACGGTTTTAACGGACTTTAAATTTTTTGCTCACATATTAATATAATGATTATTTAAAAATATATTAGCTTTGTGCACCACTGTCTCCACATAGACTTCAATTTACCGGCTAAATTTAATACTCCTTCGGTTGCACAATTCTCGTAAAACTGTATTAAAAGTGTTTTACGAACTAGTATGATAATCTCTATTCTATCCAGTTGTATAGAGATCTTTGATTTAATGTAAGCTATATTGGCTTATTGCAGAAGGCTTTCAGTACAACTCTAACAATAAACGTTTAGATAACACAGCACTTCGGACTGAGTTTATGTAGCTTATTATGCTTAATACATAATTGAATTATGTATTTAGATGTGAAAAACAATATTTTACCCACCAAAGTGACCCATACTTTTTTGTTATAGGTACTATTTCTGAGTATAATTTTACTTTTTATTACAAACATATAATACGGTGAGGTGAGATATAACTAGGTATTTGTTAAAAACGTCGTCATTCAACCATTTGCCGGTTTTTCGCGATACAAAGACGTTTCTAACAAATTATTATAGATAGATAGGTTATTGAAACTGGCCGTAACACGAATTGTCAGAGGTTGTTTTAACTGAGTAAGTATATAAGATAGTAAGATAAAAATTATCACGACTCTACTAACGTTGTGCCTTGAATACCATAAAAGGAGTTTTTATTACCAGAATTAGATCGTAATTTTTAGAATTAAATACCATAATATTATATAATTAGTACCATAATTTTGAATTATATAACCTTAAATGAGAAAAGGTGTGTAATGTTAAAACGATCGAAATTTTGTAAATTAAATAAAATATATTATTCCAATTTCGTATACCTACAGTACACATTTTAGTGAAGTCCACCATTAGAAATAAACTGAATTTTATTTTTATATAAAATACACCTATAAAGGAACATGGATAACCGTAAAAAACAAAACATACTGTACAAACAGAATTAATAAAAGCAATTAAAGTCAACAGGCGGGAGTAATGGGGGACGAACTTCGGTAACAATGTATACTGTAAACTCACGTAAATTCAGCACCCTGTGTAAACAAATCAGCATGGCCCATTCACGTTTGGTCCCCCGTGAGTAGGTACTGAGTACCGACGTTATTCTATAGACATTAGACATATCTATAAGTCTGACATAGATCACGGCAAAATCACATTTATATTAAGCACTTCGGACAGAGTTTAAGTAGCTTAATATACTTAATACATAATTGTATTTATTTAGATGTGGAAAACAATATTTTTCCCACCAAAGTACCCATAATTTTTATACTATTTCTGAGTATAATTTTAGTTTTTATTACAAACATATAATACGGTGGGTCAAATTGTCTGCTTTATGATAATATTTTAATTTTAAATTATATGATAATAGCATATTTGCAGCCAACAACTATACGCCAAGCCAGTGCTGCAGTGTACAAAGTATGTTTAATAGGTGGAAAAGGAAACCCCGCGGCAAAATCACATTTTTATATAATACGTTAAGCAACCGCTTTGAGCATAGTTCAACGAGAATTGTACGAACGGAGGAGTGTGAAATTCGGCACAGTTAAAGTTTATACGGAGGATAGAGGATATTTATTGTATTCTGCTTTTACCCGACTACGGCGAAGCCAAAAGAAAGGGTAATGATTAATATCTATGAAAATATTTCTTGCTATCACGGTTTACGAGATACAGCTTGATAAGACAGACGGACAGACGAACAGCGGAGTCTCAGTAATAGGCTCCATTTTTATTCTTTGGGTACGGAACCCTTAAAAGTTTGAACTTAAAAATTAAAATATAAGGTATGATCGAATTTCGGCACAGGGCGACCTCTAGTTTATTTTCATGCGTCCTGTTGCTTAAACGGAAACAATTATACAGCGTGTTTCACTTAGTAAATACCAAAATATAATGAATACTACCAATAATAATATCAATATTGAGTATCGTGAATATTCGATATATTCACGAGCTTTTATCAACTGAATGATGCAAAGTTTAAAACAATATTTTTATTTGTTCTGTATACCAATTGTTTAAGAACAAAAATTATGAAAATATTTTCAGTGTTTGTGTTTAGCATATCGATATCAAGAGAAAAAAATAAAGTTGCAATGAAATCTTAGTATCAATTAAACCAAGAGATAAAAGGGCATTTCATATTTTTAGATCTATAAATATCAAATTGCTCTCATATATTATTTTAATAGAGTCATCACTTCCATTCAACCCACACAGGCTCAAGTCTCAACTCGTCCCACTTTCAGTCATCACCGAACAAATTATTCCATTAATAACAATCAGTAAATCTATATTAATTGGTATTTTACAATAGTGAAGCACGTGTAGAGACTAGAGACCAAGTCTTAGAGAATACTTCTCAATATAAGATGTAAAACTGAAGGTTGATTCTGCTATTTCAGTCTCAAAGCAATAAAGTTTCGATACAGTCTCAATATTATGTAAGGGTCAGCTTACACCAAGACGCAAAGCGACGCAGCACTGCATTTTTAGGGTTCCGTAATACTTAAGGAACCCTTATAGTTTCGCTCTGTCCGTCTGTCTGTCTGTCTGTCTGTCTATCTGTCTGTCTGTCCGCGCCTCTAGCTCCTGTAATTATGAATATAAATTGATGAAATTTGGTGCAGTTATAGATTGTATATAGATCACGGTTTCGGGATCATAAAAAATAATAATTTTATATTTTAAGGGTGGCTCTCCATACATGTGAAGTGGGGATGAAAAATATTTTTTCACTCTACCCCATCGTGTGGGGTATCGTAGAATAGGTCTTTTAAAATAAAGGCAAGGTTTCATACGTTACTTTTTTATAAAGTTGACTATTTTCGAGTAATTGGCCTCCAAAGTAGTTTGTAAGTTGGTCCCCCCCCCCTAGCATTTTTAAACCATAGGAGATAGGAACTTGCAAATTTCCATGCTAATAGATCATGATAAAAACTCTTTAGGAAAACTATTTTGAACCAAATCGGACAGTAACTTTTGGAGTAATTAAAAAAAAAGCATATTACGCGTTTATAGTTACGGAACCCTCCTTAGACATGTCCTGACATGCTCTTGGTTAGGTTTTTTTTAAAGATAGAGAACGCTGTACAAACGTCCAACGTGAAGTAAAATTACAACTTTGGGTCAGTTTATGATAACCAGACAGTTCATTTATAATTCATTGAAAGTAAATTGAAAATGAAAATGAAAGTTAAATACCAGAATTAGGCTTCTGGCCTACGGTCTACATTAGGCAAGAAAAATTAGGAAAACAAAGGTACGTGATTTAAATAGATAATTATAGATTATTGAAATATCCGGATTGATCAAAAACTTTTCGACAAAAACTTAGAGCAAGATTTAGAATGTAAAGATATTTCATGAAAACTATAATAAATGGTTTCCCATACCTTATTAAAAAAACATTAAACAATAAAACATCTAAAAACGGATACGTTAACATGTCAGCATAACATTATCCTTCATTCGTGTATCGTAAATTACACATACGATTCGAACAGATGGAGTTTTTCATTGACTTCCGACTGTTTTCTAAATCAAGACGACTTCGTGCTACCAGTAGGTACTTCAAACTCACTCATTTTTTTTAATCCCTAAATGTTAATAAATATTATTTATAGAATTGTCCTACACGATACCTACTACGGGCTCGGAAGCTCGGCGCGCGGCGAGAAAAACCAACGCGCGGCGTAAGAAATTCGCACGGGGCCACCTTTTAATAAAATAAAAAGATGGAGAAATTTTCCCTTCATAACTTTTTACCAGGGTTTTACTAGACAGGATATACGATGACCTCTCTTTGTAATATTATAAAATTAGTTATCGATCAAATTTTTATACTTTCGGTTAATTCTCTATTTAAAAAAAACTAAGGCCTTTTCATCCGTTAATGGATGATTTATACAGTATTCTCCGAGCGAAGTAACCACTTTTGAAATAATGTAGTGCCTGGGACAGTCGGTTTTTAAATGTCGTATAGTTGCCCAAGCACATACGGCATTCTCACAACACAGTCAGCCTAGTTCAGAGGAATGACTGGTCAATACATCTGGGGCCAACCATGTGCGGGTTTCCTCACGATGTTTTCCTTCACCGTTAGAGCGCTCGTATAGTGTACTCTTGAGATCTGAAAAAGTCTCATTGGTACACGCCACAACCTAGGATTTGAACCTTCTCTCTATTACCTGCTACAGTATTAAGTAACTTTATTAACTGTGAGTACGTTTGTTTTAGTTCCTCTATTGACTGTGCTGTAAGTAGCACGTGTTGCAACAGTAACTCTATTTCGGTGGAGCAGGTGAAGCGGTAGGTACACCATGGACCAGGAAGTGAATTTGGGTCGCGCTAAATATACGAGGGAGTTCTAAACTGGGATTATGTCTTTCGTAGCAACTCTATTGAGTTACCAAATAAATAATGTTTTAGGTAAATTACGTATTTTTTTAAGAATAAATAGGTAAACTTCGAGGCTATCTATACATACAGATAAATAAAATTGAAGCGTCTGTTTGTAATTTCAAATTAACAGCTTTTCACTTAATGCATATGCGAGTATATTCGGTACTTACAATAAAATATCATTTTTGTGTAATTATTGTCTGTCCGCCTATATGTCTGTCTATATGTGTGTTTATTCCGGCTTATCTCCGAAACGGCTAGACCGCTGGCAGATAACTGACGTTATTTAAGGTCCAACATAGTCTACTTTTATACAAGGGTTTCGTTTAAAAAAAATGTGTTCCGTTTCCGATAGTTCTACTACATATTTTACTTATTATTACAGCATCTTCGAGCACCGTCGCATCGCGTCTCATCTCGGTGTGTACGGACCTTTAATAGTCGCTTCATCGAGTACCTTTATTATGAAAACACTTCCAGAACTAAGACCAAACAATACACATATTGAATGCTTATCCTAGGTTATAAACTTTATATTTCATGGTACACCTTATGAACTATACATGGTACAATGGACCACGCCTTACCTGCACGATGGAGCGAGTCTGGCGCGTGACGTCATCCGTGGACCCCTGGATGGACCGCGGGGCCCTGATGCAGGTCGGTATCATTGTGCCATATCACGAACTACACGGATCACCTTATTGTTATATTTTAGTTCAGAACTAACGTCACGAAACACGACATTTTTAGTTCACCTGAGCTACTGAGTACTGACCATTTTGTACCATCACTAATTATTGTTAATTCATCACACGTAGACAAGTAGCGACAATATAGTAGTTCACATAGTAGGTTTCAGTTCACCTGAACCTGAGTGTTAATTTTGAACTGCTAAAGTAAAAATATCTGAGTGACATATTTTATAGATAATTATAGCTTAATTAACGCAATTTCCAGTAATGGTATAGATTGATTTCAGGATGATCTAATTAAATGGGTTTGCTATGTGTTTATTTACAATAGTTACGTACTACGAGTAAATATTTATATTATTTTCCTTCTTTATCGAATTACGAAGCAATAATATATAACAATACCATTTATTTTATGCTGTGTAAAGCTTGCTTGCGCAATTATTCAGAGAATATTTTCATTAACTGCACGTTTATTTTGTTTGTCATGAATGTTTTAATAATTTATAAAAAGAATATTATGCTCTTTTTTAACCGATGACCCCGCAAAAAGAGGGGTGTTACTCGTTTGACGTATATGTCTGTCTGTGTCCGTATCATCGTAGCTACTAAACGAAAGACCGTTAAAAATGTGTTTTTTTTTGTTAGTAAGCTCACAATATGATCTTAGCTATAACTAATCATCATCAACTCGCTGGGGATTACTTAATTTGTTTCTGTCCCAGATTTTCTCGCTCGGAGAAATCGATAAAATGATAATTAACCAGATGTAGGAATAATACTACTACTAATAATACTACATACTCTATGTATGTAGAATGCAAGAGAAGTAGGCGGGATATTATAGCTAGAGGTAGGTACTAGGTACTGTGTAGGACACGGTTCATGAATGAATCGGTCCGTGGCACGGAGCGATAAGCTTCGCGGAATATTTACTCTGGCGTGGCGCCTACGCCTACGTCGACTGTCTAGCAACGACTTCAGCGACGTACACATGCGTCCGGCATGCAGGATGTAAAAATTGTTTTTTCTTGAATTTATTTATTTAAAATTTTACCTGTTTTGAAGCAGAAATTAAGGATCTCTTTTAGTGTGGAGTTTATGTAATTTAAAAGAAAATGAGAGTTAATAGGGATATTTGTGTAATAATATTATGATGATTGGCGTTGGCATTTTAAGTATGGTCACAGTATGGTATACGGATAATAATATCATAAAACGATTATGAAACATGACCAATTGTAGTTTTTAATGCTGCTTGTAACAGGTAAATTGTATCTTTCCTATTTGTGAAGAACAGGAAAAAAATCGAGCAATGAAGTATTTTTTGCGGATAAGTGTAACTGAACCTTAAATACATTATATGGCACAACAACTCCGTACTATGAGTAAACTGAACTAATAATGACTAAACAGACACAAATGTTATTTTTAGTTCGCGGTTTTTCCAGAGAAAAGTTGTTCATTATACACTTCAGAGTTGTGAAACGTTAAGATATTTTTGTCCGTTTCCCGGTAAATTTATTTTTATGAATACAAACAGTTTTGGTCTATATATTTTTCTCGTAAATGTTTGGAAACATTGGTTTAAACAAATTATAGCGAATGGTCGTAATAACATCTTCATTTCAAACTAAATATATACAAGTATTTAGTTGAGAAATGATACGTTGAGCATTTTCTTTTTCTTTGCAAAAATGATTGATTGATTAGCAGTTAAAAACCCTCATTAATATTAATTTAAAATAATAATAGCTCCCCACACCTATTTTGATGATGGTGGCCGATTTCATTGGAAGCAGACCAGCTACGCAGTATTTATTTTATAGTGGTTAAGTGTGTGCGCAATACACTAGAGGATTATTTCTTCCATTACTCTGCGGATCGAACTATCGTGCAAATTACGACTAAAAATGCACCACAGTTTGGACTGCCCGCGTCATTCATAATACCTACTACTAACGCTACGCTACTAACGAAATAACTATTCAAAGTGGATTCCTTTTTGGCCGGGCACTGTACATCTATACTAATATTATAAACAGGAAAAGTTTGTTTGTTCGCATCGAATAGGCTCCGAAACTACTGCACCGATTTTGATGACATTTGGCACATATATAGAATAGACTACGGGGAAGGACATAGGCTACTTTTTATTGCGGCAAAATGTACGGTTCCTGCGTGGTTCTCTCTTGCGCGCACGAAGTCGCGGGCAACGTCTAGAATTTCATAAACAGATAATAGTTACCAATTTATAAGTGATCATAATGATTACCTATAATGAAGCTGCATTAATGTATGTGTAGGCGCAGTAAGAACAATTATATTGAAATCAATAGAGTACTAGAACAATGAACACAGATTAGTGGGAGGGTCTATATGCATATTAGACTCAGCTTCTTGCTGTGATGACTTTTAATCACATTAATATAATATTTCAAAGGAATTCGAACCGTATCTTTAGGTAGTAAAGTTTAAATTCGTAAGCACGTTTTTCAGAAAATTTCTTCCTGAAAATACGTGTGTAAAATTATGAACTTTAGTCCCCTGTGATAGGGTTGAATGTTGTTTTATAATTATATAGCTTCATAAAGGGCTTTGAATACAAATAAATTACTAATCAATATTCAAAACTCCATGGGTGTTATTGGTATTTAAAAAACGAACACGCATTTTGAAGATTTATGCATTTTTAAATGCCCATTCGGTTGTTTAGTTTCGATAAAGATCTTGTCTTGTGAAACTTAATCCACGTAATTCTTGTTTAACCACAGTTTTTACAAATTATAACGAAAATAGCTGTAGACAAATCTTATACTTTAAACGAGACAATCTTGTATACATGGTAATTGTAATCACGGAAACCGCTGCAAGCTTTACATAAATTTTAACTAACTCCTATTTAAATAAACATTTTTTACTGTAATTTTTATTGTATTTTTAGGGTTCCGTACCTCAAAGGAATAAACGGGACCCATATAGGATCACTTTGTTGTCCGTCCGTCTGTCTGTCAAGACCCTTTTTCTCAGAAACGCGTGGAGTTATCAATCTGAAATTTATATCAAATGTTCTACTGTCCCTTGGAGCTGTGAAAAAATCAAACTTCTAAGCTAACGCAATAAAAAAATCACCCATTTTTGCCGCAAATTTTCGACACTCGCAAGGTAATCAAAACCTAAAGGGTACTTCCCGTGAACTCATAATCTTGAAATTTGGTACGAAGCAACGTCTAATAGCACAGATAAAGGAAAAAAAATGCGAAAACCGTAAATTTTTAGTTACATCATAATATTATAATAAAAAATATTTTTAATAATTTTAAACTTACTACCCCTTTCCTCACAACGCGTAGAAGTATTAAATTGAAATTCATATCAAATACTCTGGTTTATAATGACTATAATACATTTAAGCTGTAATAAAATAACTACAGGTTTGTACGGAACCCTCGGTGCGCTAGTCCGACTTGCACTTGGTCGGTTTTTTTTTCTTTCATACGGTTGCATCAGGGAAAACATTACTGCCATTTTGACACATGCAATTGAGTCATAACCGTGAAATTGAACTCATAAAGTTGCATTCCGAGAATCCCGTGATCTGAGATATTGGTAATTATATTCTTGGTAAGTTCAGATCTTATTATGCTTGCAAGTCTTGCAACACCAACAGTGTGTTACGAAATATCCTACGGCCTACCAAATTACCTGGCAAAGTAATAAGCGCGTTGGAGGCGCGAAACCCACATGGATACCTACTTATTAATCTGAAATTATATCCAATATTAATATCTATTATAGGTAGGTCTTTGTAGTTTCCACTTATTTCTTCCAGAAATAGATTAGGTACTTAGATAAATTATTCTCAAATTATAAATGTGAAAGTTTGTGAGGATGGATGTTTGTTACTCTTTCGAAAATCACTGAACGGATTTCGATAAAATTTGGTAGGGTAATAGTTTTGCTCTGGATTACATAGTGTACGTTTTTTCGAAAAAGTACAGGGCTCACGTGGGATACTGTTTTTACGCAGGCGGACCTGCGAGCAAAGGCTAGTGCTATAAGTTTATAGCCTTTCCACCAAACCGATTTATCTTCTATTATCTAAATATATAAAAAGCTAACCTCACCTATCAACGCACAGCCGAAACTACCGAACGGATTTTGCCGAAATTTGGCATACAGATAGTTGTAATGATGTAGGCATTCGCTAAAATAGGGTTTTAGAAAATTCGCTCCCTTCACAAAGGTGAAAAAGGGGTTAAAATTTTGTATGGAAACCGAACTCCACGCGGACGAAGTCGCGGGTAATCTAATCCCTAATATTGTCCAATAAAATAGAACAATAACTATCTCATTTACTCAAATACTACTACAAGTATGTATTATATTTCAACTTGAGATCAAATCTAACTTATTACTTAGCATAAAAACAACAATTCAAAATTTCATGTTCGAAACATGTCGATGTTAACCCTGCAAATCCAGTAATGGACTGCATCATAACATGCAAGTATGCAACGCAACATAATGATCCTACATTACCGATGCAACTCAATAATTAATTAGGCAAATCACCGAAATGTCCGGCTTTTAGCATATATTAACCCGTGCTCCCCGATTTGTATTTCGTATGGACAGTCAAAGCGTTAATCATGATTTTAGGATGAGCGTCCATCATATAGCGGTTTCGGTTCAGAAGTTCAAACTGAAATAAGTACACGTATCCCAAATTTATATTACGCCTACTTACATTTACTAGAGGTCGCCCGGTGGTCGAAATAGGTATATATAGTAGTTTAGTTAATTCTTAGAAACCATACATATTTCCGCGGTAAAAGGAAGCCTAGGTACATACCTAGGCTTACCTAGATCTAGACATACCTGTGGCCGACTTTACATCTGTGCCAAATTACATAAAAATCGGTCCAGTAGTTTCGAAGCCTATTCCATGCGAACAAACAAACAAACAAACTTTTCCTCTTTATTATATTAGTATAGATTAGTATAGATGAGTACTGACCTACCTACGTAATTCCTGCTTTAAATAGACTTTAGAGTCCATTTAAATCAGTTTTCGAGTCCAGCCTTACAATTACCAAATTACCAATAGTTGTCGCATCTGTTTACCAAACACTTCTTAATTACTACTATATTACATTACTAGATGACGCCCGCAACTCCGTTGCGCCAAAATTCGTTTATCGCGGCGGAACGTACATTTTTCCGGGATAAAAAGTATCCTATGTCCTTTCTCGGGTCTCAAAGTATCCCTATACCAAATTTCATCAAAATCGGTTCAGCGGTTTGGGCGTGAAGAGGTAACAGACAGACAGACAGACAGACAGACAGACACACTTTCGCATTTATAATATTAGTATGGATAATAAATATGGATGGATGGATATTTGTTACTCTTTTACGTAAAAACTACTGAACTGATTTCGATAAAATTTGATAGGTATGGTAGTAGTTTAAGCTCTGGATTAAACATTGGCTACTTTTGTCCCTAAAAAGTACAGTATACCCGTGGGATACCGTATTTACGCGGGCAGAGCCGCGGGAAAAAGCTAGTTAATAAATAAGACGAAAAGCAACGTTATTAGGGTGCAGCAATATATTGAGTACGGAAGTTAACGTTGCGAAAGAAATTAAAAGAGGATGTGAGAGGATGTACGTCTCTAGCGCCTCTTTGAACTGACTTTCATAAATATTATCTGGCAAAGTGACAAATTCGGTTAAGTACAGTTTCGATGGCTAATAGATATGCCCAATATTATTTACTATCTACCTGTTTACTAGACTGCGGCGAAGCCAAAATGAAGAATAATGATTTTGGCAATCTATGTATGCATGTTCGTTCCGTAGCGTCTAAACTACTGATCCGATTTTAATTAATAATGTGTCAGATTCATAATTACGGCAAGGGTAACATAGGCGACAGTGGCGAAGGCTGGTTCTTTTTTCATAGGGAAGCCCTAGCTTGTATAACAGGTAGGGATTTCGATGAGGGTCTTCAAGAAGTAAGTGGTAAGTGAAGCACGCCACTAATAGTTTTTATCTTTTGATTATTGACTAGTAAATGTATGTGACTTATATTGCAATAAAAATGTTTTTTTTAGATGTATTATGTATAATATTAATTTCTATTACTGGACTCTGCTAAATAACAACGCATATTAAAATCCTTAGCTTATAATATTCCTCCTCCATGCTCACAATCACACATAACTAGACCATAATTCCCGAATTAAATTTAGATTAACCTACATAAGTTTATAGCTGAAATGCTGTAACATAAAGATCGTAAAAGGTGCGTAATGCGTAACTGGGTACCGCCACATCCAACAGTTTACGCGCCTGTCACAACCTGGACGTGTATTTATACCCGAGCGTTGAACTCCGTGACAAAACGGACATTTTAAAACCGAAAAACAAAACGGTAGATAAACGATAGTGTCAACTACCGTAAAAGTCTTTATGGGACAATAATCTTGTTTTGTTACGGTTTGAATTGTACACTTCAATAGTTTACTGCGTGTTTTAACTGTGCCTCAGAGACTTGGGACTTGGGAGGTTGTTTAACGTGCAACAAATTTTGTTCTGTTTGTTTCTTTTAAAATATTTACTACTTATTTATTTGGTTTAAGCTACTAACGAAACGTGGATTGTTGTACAATAGATCATGAGAAATAAACATAAGAGTGATTTTGATGTGATTTATTGAAAAAATATCCCAATACTGTTTGCTTACTTTTTAACCCCCGACGCAAAAAGAGGGGTGTTATAAGTTTGACGTGTCTGTCTGTCTGTCTGTCGGTCTGTCTGTCTGTCTGTCGGTCTGTCTGTCTGTCTGTCTGTCTGTGGGTGTGTCTGTCTGTCTGTCTGTGGCATCATAGCTCCCGAACGGCTGCAGCGATTTCAATTTAGTTTCTTTTGTATTAAAGGTGACTTACATGCGAGTGTTCTTAGATATGTTTGATGAAAATCGGTTGAGCCGTTTAAAAGTTGTGGGGTTGAAAGCGGGGAAGAATAACCGAATGTGCAAATATACTCGAGTAAGGTCTCAAATGAAAGCGCACTGAAAGAGAATATTGATGTCTTAATCAAGAGTGTTCGTAGCTTCGTTTGATGAGAAAATTGGTGGTCCCACCACCAGACCAGCCGTTTGAAGATGATCAGCTCTTTTCTAGTTGATGAGGGGATCTGTCTAACTTTCCAATGTCCGATCGATTCAAAATTTGGTACTGTGTTACTTTAACGATATTCAAAGAATATGGTAAAGTAACCATGACCTGATCAGCCGTTTGAAGATGATCAGCTCTTTTCTAGTTGATGAGGGGATCTGACTAACTTTCTTATGTCCGATCGATTCGAAATTTGGTACAGTGTTACTTCAACGAAATTTAAAGAACACAATGATGTTGAAAGTATGTATATGGTATGGTAACCATTATTTATACCTACTTTAAAAAGGATAAAATAAAAGTAAAATTAAAAATTTTAAAAACCCCCCGACACAAAAAATAAACTCTAAAAAAGAATAAATAATATTTTAAACCTATTATAATTATATTATCACATATAATATTATGTAAGTTGAAATAATTTTATTTTCCAATCGTCGTCTCGTCGGGGGACCGCTATGTGAAAAAAACAGGTGTAGTTGCAGAATGAACAAAAGAATTTACTCCGAAAAAAAATTTGCTCATACCTAAATGTAATTCGTAATAATTAATTAGCTGTTGTTGTAAAAATACTTTATAAACTTTAGCGGTCCCCCGACGAGGCGATGATTGGAAAATAAAAATAGTTCAACTTACATAATATTATATGTGATAATATAATTATAATAGGTTTAAAATATTATTTATTCTTTTTTAGAGTTTATGTTATAATGCTGTCCCTAGAAGTTTTGGAATAAATAAATAACTACCTACATTATACCTACAGTTTCTACACATAGTACCTCCATCTACAACCTACACCATTACACTATTCTTTATACTAATATAAGAAAAAAAAAGTCCATACTCCATGGTCTAGTCCAGACTAGTAACTACTCGTATATGTGTGAAAAATTTTATCAAAATGCGTTAAGTACTTTTAGCGATTTACAGTAGGTAGATAATTACACGTTTTTAGACTAAGTTAGCTTTCATAGATCGTGCAAATAAATAAACAGTACTAATTAACCCCCAAACTTATAAGGATATCTAAATAATAACCTATCTCCTAATCAATATAAGAATATCCTTTGTTTACGACGTTGTCTAAACAAGGCGTCAATCAGACACGAATTGTTCATTTATGGAAGTTTGATAGAGGATGTGTACGTGAACAGATGGCAGAGGTTATTGTTTATACAGGCTGCTCCAAGTTTGTGGCCAGTCCGGAAACTTGCATAACAATAGGTACACTACGGCCGCTGTATCTTGACGGGTCTGAACATAGGCTCTGCGAACTTTAGCGCATGTATAACTCGTGAAGAAAACTGTTATTGTATTATTTTTATATACCTATGTACTAATAAAATTTCCCTAATACAGTTGATCAATTAGTACAAATAAAATAAATATGAAAACACTTAGAAACAGTTATTGCATAACCTTCCGCGCGAAGTTCAGACCCGCCAAGATACATCGGCCGTATTGTAACGTTAATTTATCTGGACGTATACATAGATTGTAAATAGATTTATACGAGAACGATTAACTAGATGGCAAAAGGCCTCTTATCGCGATTTTTTCAAATTTGCTGCAATAAAAAGTAGTAATTTTTTTATTAAATACAGGGGGCAAAGTGCAAAAGAAATGATGGATCGCCTGATGAAAAGAGATTACCGTCGCCCATGGACACCCGCAACAACGAATACTCTCTTTTATTGAGGTTTGAATTTCGTAATGGTCCGGAAATACCACTGGCGACAGTATTATAGTGCGCGGCAGAAATCTCCGGGTAAAGCGCACAGGTGGAGGACTGCCACACATCAAGGTGGATGGTACAGTTTTGTCGTATGGAACAGTGGCAAAAAGTCTATGTCCTTTCTCGTGGATTACCTACTCTATATCTAAAGCCAAGTTTCATCAAAATTGGTCTAGTAGTTTCAAAGCCAATGCGAATTATTATAGTATATTATAGAAATACATTTTTATTAAACTATCTTTAAATTAATAACACTATAATAACGTTATTAATTTAAAGATAGTTTAATAAAAATGTATTTCTATCATAAAACATACTTAAGATAAGGGATTTTAAATAACAATAATTAGACCGAAGCTTCGATGAAATCAAAAATCTGATTAAAGTTAAAAATATTTTTTCCCCTTCAAAATACTCTTCGCTTAATTAAGATCACAAAAAAACAATCTTGCATTACAAGTTACACATGTGTTGAAAAAAAGCTAAATTACCAATTTGAATCAAAGGTTAAGAGAGGGCTTCATAATAAATTGCCAACGGTAGGTCGTGAGAGACGATTTATTATAACGACGTATACAGTCGGATCTGCAAATACATTGTGATACCAACATGACTTTTGGTACGATCAGCAAAACAAACATATCAATTTACTCAAAATATTTATGGCTCGTTTCACAATCGCAATGTTGTCTACAGCTCCGACCGCGTAAATATAGTATCACTCGGGAACACTACTTTTCGGGATAAAAAGTAGCTTATGTTTTAATTAAGGGCCCAAACTACTTCCATACCGAATTTCATCAAAATCCGTTCAGTAGTTTTTGCGTGAAAGAGGAGCAAACATCCATCCATCCATACATCCTCATAAACTTTCACATTTATAATATTAGTAGGACGAACAGTTTATCCGGAAGTTTTGTCGCTGCTTACTCTTTAATGAGCGACGGAGACTAAACTTTCCGGATAAGCTATTTGTCACTTGTGAGGCGATTGTTAAACAGGCTATTAGATATCCATTGCTATAGTAAATACATAAGAAATATTATGCATACAATTGGACTATGCCTTCAATTTTCAATAGTTTTCATTACTAAGTATATTAAATAAAATATACTACATATAAATTAAATATTTAGATGAGGCAAAAAGTGCGTATTTTTTACCCACAGACCATCTTGTTCCCCTGACAAAATCACTTAAAAGTCGTCTTGTAATTTGCAAAAGATGATGAATTATTTTGCTGGCTGTACTAATATGCCATGATATCCTTATTTTATAGATTCCGCAGTCGGACGGGACTCTCGTGTTGCGGATCTCGATGTTATTCTAAATGTCCTTTGACTGTTTATTATTTTATCAAAAGCTAAACTTATTACTGAGTTTGTTGACTTTAGTTCTCCTACTTTAGAAATAATCCTAGTTATCGAAATAAGTTTCCGGTGACTTTAGAATCAATAATAATATTTTCCTCTACACAGAAACAATAATTAGCTTTGATTAATTATTACATAGATACGTTATATCCTTACAAAACTGACAATATTTCTGTGCCACGACACACATTGACATGGGACGCGTGTCAATGTGTCAACGTCGCATAGTAACACAAAACACGCTATTACTCGCGGACCCCCACACCGATCTCGATGACAGTGGCCGGTTTCATTAAAACCAGGTCAGTTACGCAGGAGTAATTTTATAGTGCCCAAGTGTGTGCGCAGTACACAAGAGCACTCTCTCCTCCTTTAACTCTCATAATCCAGTGGGACGGATAACCGACACGACCGGTGAGAGATCAGGCGCAGGTCCGACTTTTTACATGCCCATCCGACGCATGGATCATCTTTCTTGTCAGACAATCAGGTGATCGGCCTGCATTGTCCTAACCCTCTTTTTAATATTATATATCTATGGTCCTAACCAAACTTGAAAACAAAATTTTTTGTTGTTCCATGCGGGAACCGAACCCACGACCTCCGAGTCGAGAGCCAATGCTCTAACCACTAGATCACGGAGGCTGTCGCTCGATATAAAGTAAGCAGCGACGAAACTTCCGAATAAGCTACTCGGTAAGTCGACACTTATTTTAAGATTGTGAAGGCACTTATTGTTATAAAGCAGCTGATCTGACGAGTTTATTGCCTGTTCTCGATGTAAGGCATCACCACGCATCTTCTACAAAATAATTTCTATGTTTAACATTAGGCCTTCTTCAACGTCTTTTTTTTTTTTTAGTATACTTTGAAATGCCATTAAGGTAGTATTGGATTCGTATACAGCACCGGACGCCGTCTATTTTGACACGTTGACAAATGCGAAGCGACCGATCGTTTTCCCTACATCCACACTATTTATATCGCGACGGATACGAATAAATAACTGCAAGTTTTTCTTTTTAACTAAATCATTTTAAGCGTCTGGCAGAAAAATAGACCGAACAAATTATGCCACCCGCAGTAGACTAACGTGGTGGTTGGCCCACAGTTTCCCCCCTTTTTTAAGAAAACTAAGCCCGAGCTTGAGGGACGTAACTGGTCGGTGATGATAGTGATGATTATTATACCTATTCACCCAACGGTAATGGTTATAAATCACTGAATTTTTAAGTTTCTTTGGAACATGTTCATTATTAAATTTTAATATTCTTATAACCTTTAGTGAATCCTTCAAAAGTAATACTTATTCTTATAACCATAATATAAGTGAATCCTTCAAAAGTATTGCTCCTATCAAAACCCTTTCATAGCAAAATAACCCTTTCAAGTAACATTTGAAAAGACTTTTTCACGTAAAAGCGAGGAACGTAAAACATGTCAATGCCAAAAATAAAAGGAATTGGTAATTTCTCTTCCAACCTTTCATAGTATTTCACATCATCAGTCCCTGACTTAAAACCATCGAATGTTTTGGTCTTCCACTCACTAATGTTACCACATATATTTGCTTTTCGTAGACTATTTGGTTTCATAGGATTTTACTTCCATCTTTGCGTCTATTTAAAATTATAACAACAATTTTGTTGAATATCAGCTGACAGCTCCTACGTAATATGTTTGTATTTACCACAACAGTGCAATTTTTCAATAGTTAAGATACCTAATTTAATGCAGGTAAGATTTCTCCTTATTTATGTCATCGTAAAATTGTAAAAACCGTTAGACTGTAAAATAACTTAACGAGATTGTAAAAATATGTCGAAAGATTAAAAACTATATATTTATAACCTAACGAAAAATAATGTGTTAAATTATGGGCAGCATATTCGCGTCGGAAGTCTATCAACATTTTACAATTTTACTAGTTTTATTACAATCTAACGGTTTTTACAATTTTACGGTGACATTTATATCACTCAGATACTTTTATAATGCATCTCAGATATCACTAATCATCACTTTACAAACCCAATTAATTAATGTGAGGATCAAAATCCGAGTTTAACCGGTAATATACAATACTTTTTTATGTAACAATCATTAATTATCACTTGACAGCTTTACATATTAAAGCTCCCGAGAATTTGGCGAAATAAGCTCCCAAAATCGAGCTGAATAATCCACATGTGATGTTTTATTACTTTTTTATGCGTCAGATATAACAAATTATCACTTGACAGTTTTTAATTAATAGCTTTTATCTCGCGAAAGCTTCGTACGCGGCGGACGCGTGGTCGGTGCGCGCGCGCTTTTCTGACTAACCCGAAAGCTCAGAGCTTCCTACTGCTACAGTTGCATCAAACTTTTGCAAAGGTAACAGGAAAACGGGATAGAATCAGAGCTTTGCGTAAGCTTTAAGCATAATGCATGAATATGCATTTAACTGTTTGTAATCAAATTATTGGATACGATATAATATGTACGTGTAAGTGAAGAAAACATTTTCAGTATAAATTTACTAGAATTGTGTAATCGGAGAAGTATGAAATTTGGGCTGTGAATAATAGTTTATGAGGAGGAAATTGTGCAGAAAGCTAATACTTTTTTTTTAATAATGCTTAGCAATATATAAAATAATAAAAATAGCAATTACACATACTACCTCAGATTAACACGCAATACCGTGTGTTTATTAACTTAAAATTTTATTAATTGTTATGGGTGAATTTCGACCACATAATCTATCTCTAGTATAAATTAATGCTAAAATTTACACAGAATCAAAATTATGTATACTAATATAATAAAGAGGAAAAGTTTGTTTGTCAGTTTGCATCGAATAGGTTCCGAAACTATTGGACCGATTTTGATGAAATTTGGCACAAATATAAAATAGACCACGGAAAAGGATATAGGCTACTTTTTATTGCGGCAAAATGTACGGTTCCACGAGATTTCTTTTTGTCGCGCACAAAGTCGCGAGCATCTTTTAGTAAAAAATAAAGTTTTAAAAAGTTTTTTCTATTTCATATTTATTAAACGAACATTCTGTACTTTAATTTTTAATTGAGATATATTGCTCTTTTAAGCAATGTAAAAACTGCCAAAATAAGATTACTAAGAGACGATTACCCAACTAATTTACATATTTAAATGTATGATGTTTCGGAGCTCGGACGATGTAGGTAGTTCCTCAACGAGGATAAGAATATCTGAAGATCGATTCTGCTAATTAAATTCTGCAAAAATACAGTTAAGATCCAGTCCCGACATGTCGAACCTGCAAAATGGTATACCATAAACGTCAAACCAACGTAAAAAGCGTGATTGGTCCAAACTCCAAAAATCAGTGTATGATACCAAGACGATTCATTTATAATTCAATAAAATTAAAATTAAAGTATAAGTAATAGGGAATATGCACGTATTTTTTTTATTTATTTATATAGATCTATCTTGTTTGGTTAACCGTATGGTAAAATCAGTTTTTTGATATCATTAAAAATAACGAAGATATGAACGTTTAAAGTGGTCTATTAGACAGAGAGATCGGACGTGTATCGTGACGTCACATAACACGACTTTCATAGAAAGTTCATACTAAATTTCGTTTTGCTAGAAAGAGATAGATTACAAACTTTGACCGCTCATATCTTGCTCATTTATCAACAGATATTGAAAATTTTCTCGCCATTTTCTTTATTTTTCTGTCTAGTATCATATTATTATATTTTAAGCTATTTTTATATTTTATGCATATTCCCTATTATGCGTTCTTGTGAAGGATTATTTGAATACAGTGAAGCTAAAATAATATTCAAAAACACGCATTCAAGAGTGGGTTCGATCCCAAAAGTGTTTAATGTTTATATAAGACAATATTTAAGCCAATTAATTCTAAGTTTTTTTTTTTGCATTTTTACCCGATTTTCATTTTAATGCTGTACAAAATATACTATTCTAACCATGACTGGAAATTTTAACCCCCAACGAAAACAGAGTGTTAAAAGTATGTCTGTCATAGTCTAATTAACAAGATCCATTTTAGTGAATTTCTGTCCAAGGGCACCGAAAATGATGATCGAGAGCTCATTCGATTCGGAATGACCTTTAGAAACTTTTTAAAAATTTCAAAAGGGGCTCGAAAAAATTGCAAAAGTTATAAACAATTTAGTAAAAATGATTGACGTCAGTGTACCTACTTAAGTACAATAAGCAAATAAGCCATTTTGACATTTGTACTGATGAGTCACTACATTCTTAACGCGACTATAGTCTATAGGTACTTACTTAAAATAAAAATTCTAAACATTTTAATAGAACTAAAAGGTCGTATAAAAATTGCAACCCAGCGTCTGATTTGGCGCCCCCTACTAGTTACTACCTTACCCCTTATTAAGTGTTCCTTATCAATAAAAACCCTTCATTCAGGGCTCACGTCCGGGAAGCACTTGACCTACGTTTTAGACCCTTTGTACCCGACACCACAGGGCGTCAGCCCTTTGGAGTACAAAAAATGAATACCTTGTTATGACCGTTTTTGTCATCCTTACCTTTTGTTAAGGGTCCACCCGTATTCATTTCATTCAAGATATTGTATTTTTTAAATTGAATTTGAAATGTTGACGACGAATGTTGTAGATAATATTTTCAATATTGAAAGATACTCAATGAATGTGGTAAATATAGGGTTTGAGTAGGAAGTTGGTTAGTTAAACTATACGCTCAAGTTTCGATAGATAGCTCAGCAATTACATTTAGCACAATATTATAATATACTAGCTTTTGTCCACGGCTCCACCCGCGAAAAATATAGTATCTCACGGGAACATTACGTTTTCGGGATAAAAGTAGCATGTGAACATCCAGAGCTTAAACTAATACCATACAAAATTTCATCAAAATCCGTTCATTAGCAAAAGCTAATTGTTACTTTTTCATGCAAAAGCGTGAATGAGTAACAAACATCCATCCATGCATCCTCACAAACTTTTACATTTATAATCATATGTAGTAGTAGGATGAAGGATGTAAAATAAGTATAAAATTATCTATTCTTATTAGTAAAGAGGAAAATTTTGTTTGTTTGTTTGCTTTGAATAGGCTCCGAAACTACAGGACCGATTTCGATCAAATTTGGTACAGATGTAGAGTAGACTACGGGGAAGGACATAAGCTACTTTTTACGCGGAAAATGTACAGTTTCATAAAGTGGAAAAGATTGTTTGCATTGAATAGGCTCCGAAACTACAGGACCGATTTCGATGAAATTTGTCACATATGTAGAGTAGACTACGGGGAAGGACATAAGCTACTTTTTACGCGGAAAATGTACAGTTTCATAAAGTGGAAAAGATTGTTTGCATTGAATAGGCTCCGAAACTACAGGACCGATTTCGATGAAATTTGGCACATATGTAGAGTAGGTTTCTATGAAATAAACTTTTGCGCGCACGAAGTCGCGGGTAACATCTAGTTATTTATTAATTTAAAAAGAATATAGAAGTTATATTAGGGTATAATTATGTTAAAAATGCTTTATCATTCTTCGAATACAATGAGGTGCAAAATAGTTAAAATAATTAATTTTATTAACTACACGTTCCCGTCTCGGATATCTGAGGGGAAATTAAGGATTATATAGTGAAAAGTACACTCGTGCTCGAAACACGCCAGTAACTATTTTCATACATTTTGTTCCGCCACAAAGCCACCGCTCGACTTCAATGAACTACCAACTGTTACTGCGCCGTCCTACAACTGAATGAACTGCGATTTGTAATTTTGATACTTAGTCTATCACATATTTGACTGTAAAGTGTAAAATTAATTAAATAATTACAGAAAATAACTTTTAAAAAATTTACTTATTATAAAGTAAGTAATAAAACAGTTTTTAATTTCAAATAAAACTGAAAAAATATTTATTCGCATTAAAACAAAATAAAGTACATACGGAAGCTTAACACCGTGTTTATCTTACCGCTTATAGCTTCCAGACCAACATTTAATCGTATAATAATATTTTAGGTAACTAGGTAGAAGTAACTAAAATTAATTATATCTAACACACAAAAAGTATTTAACAATACGGAATATGCACGTATTTTTTATATTATTTTTTTATTTTTTGATAATGGAAAACCAACAGCATTATTAATTTACAATAGAAATAAAGCTAGGTGACAGAAAGCCAATTAAAGGTTCTCACGAGTAGGTAGTACATACAGTTTACATTAAAACTAACAATAAAGTTAGAACTATCATGTAACAGAGAACAAGGACATTGGGCGTTTTACTATGGAATGATGACTTAGGTCGACCAAAGACAAATTAAGAATCACATTTTAGCCGATGTTAACAAATATTCATATTATAAAATATCAATGAATTTTGATAAATTTAGAGTGATAAGGTGAACATTCTAATACTATTCTGGGTTGTAGCCGATACTTTTTTAAAACAGTGTTTTATAAACTCTCAATGTCCCTCAAGTGTAAATAGATCCCTTAATAGATCTATATTGTTTAATAAACTGTGTAGTAACTAGTACCATCAGTTTTTGGATATAATTAAAAAACCAAAGATAGGAACGTTTAGACAGTGTGGTCCTATGTGTAACGTGACGTCATATTATACAAATTTCATAAAAGTTCATATTACATTTTGTTTTGCGAGATAGAGAAGTGAAATTGAAACTTTGACGTTCATAGAATCAGAGTTTCTTTATACTTATTTTTCAACAGATAATGGCGATTTTTTGGCCATTATCTTTTATTACCCGACTACAGCGAGGCGAAAAGAAGGGTAATGATTTTGGCAGAGTATGTATGTATGTTTGTTACACCTTAACTACTTATCCGATTTTAATGAATTAGATGTTAATAGAATTGTAATAGTAACTATATAATTTTCGTAGTCGGGTCATAGTTTTTATAAAAAAAAATAGCTATTTTGCAGTCCAGTATTTTATTAATATGTTTTAAGTAATTTTCTGTTATATGCATATTTCCTTTTATTTCAACTAACGATTATAGCTATTTCCTACACATCTACTTTTAACATTGTAAAGTATCGAGACTGTTACAGCGTGGTAGTTTACAGATATAAATAGTGGTCTGATTCTCATATTTACGACTGTTTGAGTTTTAATGTGCAACTTTTATGATAAATATATTTTTATTGCTAGTTTCGGTACACGCATCGCGGATGCAATGGGTTTCAGTCATGTAATTATGTACTTATAATACATTACGTAATAGGTACGTTTCCAATCGAGGATAGAAATTTATGGCATTGGGTTTATTGCATAATGTTTTGGAGTTCTTATTTGCGACTTTTGCCTTTTTACTTTTTGCCGTATAGTACAAAATGTTCTAAAATATTTTCCATCTATTAGGGCGAGGAGGATAAGAAATATTTTAATTAACAGTCCTTTTGTTGTATTACTATATTTATTTTTTAACAGACTTGGGCCTTTGCATCCGTCATTGGATTATTTATACAGTATTCTCCGAGCGAAGTAACCGCTCTTGAAATACTGTAGTGCCTGGGACAGTTGGTTTTTAAATGACGTATGGTTGCCCAAGCACACACGGCATTCTCACAACATAGTCAGCCTAGTCCAGAGGAATGAACTGGTCAATACTCAATACGTCTGGGGCCAACTATATGCGGGTTTCCTCACGACGTTTTCCTTCACCGTTTTAACAGACTACGGTGAAGCCAATAGGAAGGTTCATGATTTTGGCAGTCGTATATATTGTACGTGGGTACTATGTATGTATGTTTATTCCACTGTACCGCCTAAACTTCTAGTCCAATATTAACGATACGATATATTCGTAATGATGGCCCGGGTAATATAGGCTACGTTATTTATAAAGCCGGGTTACAGGTTTGTAATAAAATTATTGTAGTATGTGCATAGTTTTTTTTACTTTTTAATAAAAAAAATCAATTTCCCAAAAAATAAATGAGTTTGTTCTATTTAATTTATGCTATCCGTATATTATGCTAAATCTATGCTATCCGTAATAAGCTTAGCACACGACTTGTTTTGGGAAGTATTTGTACGTAATGGATTGGAGACCAACTTATTTCAAGTTTAGAAAAGCTGATGTAGTACTAAAAAACTAAGTTTGCGGATAGAACAGGAATAAATCCATGTGTCGTTTGATTTTTTCTTTTTTTTACTCATTCACGCCGTCTGGAAGTTCCCGTCGCTATCGATAGGACTTGGCTTGGAGATGTCTGAGTCACAGACTGACTCAACTAGACTGAATTAAACTAGCTAACTATATCCGTGGAGAAATAGGACAACAAAATATCATTGTGTACATGTACCAGTTCTAAGGCCTCGTAATAATCGGTTCGATTACGTAAGTATCAATGTATATTGGTCGCGGTATATTGATTTTGTATGTTACCGCAATAATTTATAACTTAAAATATAATGTGTCCGTATTTTTTAAGCGAAAAATTAAATCCAAATAAAAAGAACAAAACCCTACCAACTTACAAAAACTTCCTAAGTTAAAGAAGAAACAGTAAGTAATTTTTGATCTAATAAGTATATTTTTTCTTACATAGTGTTGATGTCAATTCTGCTTCACGAATGTGTTGTAATTGTTGAAAAATAAACACAATTATTCTTTTTTAATACGTACCGAGTACCAAAACTTATAAAGTTCTTAAATAAATACTATTGCTACTCTTAATTCGTATATTTTTTTAATAATGAAACTATCGTATCTGCCAGATGCGTTGTTCTTCATTTACGTTATAGCATGTTATAGGTAGACAAACAATGTCTTCATGATTGTGATTAAGCGACGCTCACGACGATGACGGAGAGACATAATTTATGTATCTACTGCCTGGAGCTTATTTCGTATGTACAATGCCCTTAATAATTAATAAACCTCCCCTTTCCATAATAAATTGTATAGCCCAGGTGATATTATATAGAGACCCCGACTGTACTTAGATGGATCTACAATTATTGATACTTGAGGTATAATAAATCAATAGGTTAGCCCTTTACGTAGAAGATGAAGCAACAGTATAAGGTTATCAAATGAGGTAAAATTGCTATGTAGGAGGTACAGATTAGTCATGATATCCTATACAAATGTTGAAATACTATATTGTACGAAATAACAATAAGCTGTTTCGGAAAACTTCACAGATCACACACACACACCTAAATAATTTTATAAAAGTTACAATTTTCATAATTTTCTAAATTAACAAGTCGCCAAAAAAATATTGACTTCACTCCATTTCCTATTGATAAGTTCATATTATCACTCTAGCGCCATTCTGGCAAAGGAACTATTATTATTTTATGTTTGATTACTTTTGTCGGACACTTTTTCAGGTTTCTTCCATAAAGATGGTGCTTCTCTACTCTCTAGTCTCCTGTCTCCCCGTTATTCCGCTTTCTTTAATCAGCGTCATCCAGTGTAAAATAGTTGAACTTGATAGTCATCTCAGATGACCCTAAAGATAATATTGACCAAAATAGAGAAAAGGAGTACCATCGCCCTGTGGTAGAAAAGCTTAAAAGTGTCCGACAAAAGTAATTATTTATAGTTTCAAAACTTGCCATAATGACGCCAGAATCAGAAGGGTTTGTTATATAAAGTTGGCAATAAGAGGTAAGTTAACTTACGAGTAAAGTGTTCTTAAAGTCTACTTAAAGTACTTTAAAGTTTAGATAATTTTTTTTTTCTTATTACAAAAATTCTAATTACTCACGAAGTCGAGAATATTTTTTTAAATATAACCAAAGAAGAAGCAAAGGCTTCATTCTCCGTTTAAATTTGGTCGCTTTATACCGTTGCGACAGTAGCGACACCCCATATTTACCCCTTTCTTACGCACACTTTTTCATGTACTTACCTATATAGACAAGGTACTAGGATTACTATCTCCATGATGATCTCCATGATATTGCCGTATCAATATTTTATTATTCTTATAGTTTATTATCGACTAGATGTTGCCCACGGTTCCGCCCGCGTAAATATAGAATATCCCTCGGGAACACTGTATTTTTTCGGGATAAAAAGTATCATATGTTTTAATCCAGAGCCTAAACTACTAATATACCAAATTTCATTAAAATCCGTTCAGTAGTTTTTGCGTGAAAGAGTAACAAACATCCATCCATCCATCCATACATCCTCACAAACTTTTACATTTATAAAATTAGTAGGATGTGTCAATGTTATCGAAGTCCGAATGTCAAAACACCGATGTTTTCCAACTAACCATCGATGTTTATTCAATTTCGATGAATATCGATCATCCCTTTATGCTAGTACCAACTACTAGTAGATAGATACTCTGTGGTAGGAGCGAGCGTAGTGATAGCGGATTGTAGCGAAATCAGTGTTGATCTGATCGGCGACGGGCGGCGGGTGGTGCAACTGAGCCGGACCGTGGAGCTCGGACTACATTTGAAATATTTAGTTTCATTAATATATTCAGAAATACTGAGGCATTACTACTTGGTAAATGTACAAAAATATATTATTTTATGTGTAGTTTACTAATTAAATATATTTAAAAAGTACATTTTTTTTGCGAAATTGGTAAACAAAACCTACATCATTAGCTTACTTACATCATATACAAAAACATTCTCTATGGTAAGTATGTACTTAAACGCATAAATATCGGAGATATTTACAAATATATTCCTGCGGCCGTATACTTCATACACCATAACCTACAAGTGACGTCACTTGTAGGTTAAGTTTAGTATGGAGCGTTCTTACGAGACTTGCACAATTTTGTATACAAATCGCTGTACCTTTGAAAATATTGACTTTGGATATATGGTTTCTTCTGAGAAATCGAGAAAAAAATCTCATATTTAAGAGTACTATTCATTTATGCAATAAAAAAAAATCAGTCCGCTTGCTTATTACGTGCTTGTGGCTTGTGCAATACTGATGTCATTTACCTCGTGTACACAGTAGGTAATTGATGGTACAATCAAGACGATGGTGGCAAAACATAGAGTACGAAAGTAATTTGCTTGGACTGAGGGTCAATTACCACTGCGACGATACGCGAAGTGCGGCGGTGCATTATTAAGATAGCTATTCAAAATCGAACTTTATTCACTACTTAAAAAGATACACGTTTCAATGCAGCAGCGGCGGCTTCGACATTGACTTTGATTGACCAGGGCCTCTAGTCAAGATGCATTCGATAGTTTCGACAGCGAAGTTCGAAATCAAAAATTTATGGGATTTAACATATGTCATCGTTATGTGATAAGTATGTCGCTTGCGATGCCTTAGGTCAAATCCCATACATTTTACTGTCGAACTTCGTTGTCGAAATTATCAAATGGATCTTGACTAAAAGCCCTGACATTCGAACTCTTGCAATGAAACGTTTATCTTCTTTTGTAGTGAAGAAAGTTAAATTTTGAATTGCTAAATTAAAAATACCGCGCCGCATCGCGTCACGTCTCGTCGCACTGTAAACTGACCCTAAGTACTTAACCGAGTTAAAAAAAATTTGATCTGTCTTCTAGAAGACAAAACTTGTTATTAGGGTTCCGTACCTCGAATGGAAAAACAGAACCCTCATAGTATCACTTTGTTGTCCGTCCGTCTGTCAGTCAATACCCTTTTTCTCAGGAACGTGTGGAGGTATCAAGCTGGAATTTATACCAAATACTCAAGTCTACTGTCCCTTAGAGCTGTGAAAAAACCAAACTTCTAAGCCAATGTAATCAAAAGATACAGGCGTTTGTGCCGCAAATTTTTGACACTCGCAAGGGAATCAAAACCTACGTTCGTTCTTCCACCGAACTTAGAATCTTGAAATTTGGTACGAAGCAACGTCACAGATAAAGGAAAAAATGCGAAAACCTTAAATTTTAAGTTACATCATGTAATAAAAATATTTTAATAACTTTAAACTTACTACCTCTACAAGTTTGTACGGAACCCTCGGTGCGTGAGTCCGACTCGCACTTGGCCGGGTTTTTTTTATTTAAGTAAAAGTTAAATGACACTTACTAAGGATATACCTAATATGTAGTTTAAAAATTTAATAATTTATCGTAAATTACTTTTATTTTAGTATCCAAAAAGTAGTATTCATAAAAAGAGTATAGTCCTGAAAATATTACGTATACGTAAAACTACAGTCGAGTAGAAAATAAATTAAAAAATTTCCACAAATCATCTTTGTGACTTACAATAATCGGATTGAGTCAATTTCGTCAATTATTTTGACCCGATACACATTGTAGCCACAATGACGGACTTAATTTATTTTTCATTTCATTCAATTTAAATTCCAACAGTCCCTTTATAATCGAGTCGCAGCATTCACAAAGCAATAAATCAAAATTATTTAGTGCGCAGTCGACAATTAAGACCCTAAAATGGAGGCGGGAACATGCGTAAATGAAATCACAAATCTTATATTTATGACCAGAGGGTAACTTTTCCAGAACAATTTTCCGTTCGATTTCGTAACGGAGTGGAAAAAGTTGTCTGCTTATTAGAGGAATTTTCTAAGAGTTAGTTTATATTAATTAACCCCCGACGAAAATAAAGTGGTGTTATAAATTTGACGTGTCTATATGTTTGTGTGTGTCCCAAATGGACGAACCGATTTTGAAGTAAGTATTTTTTTATGTGAAACATCTATAGGCGAGCCGTGAGCGTAAACCTGATTTTTGGCGTGGCGAGAATTGCCGTGGCGACGAGACGATTCGCCACACTTTTGAGATATTTGGGGCCATTTTGAAATTTGACGATTGAAGATTTTTATGAAGATTTGTCAGTATGGTGAAAACACTATTATAAAGAAAAAAAGTGTCTCAAGTAAAATGGCCCCACTTTTGAGATTTTTCACTTCTACCGGCACTCCCGGAGTGCAACCCGTTGTTTCGTTTTTTTTTTTGTTTGAAATGTGAAGTGGCAATTCGGGGGTTTCTTAAATTTTTAATTTTGTTTTGATATGACTATTTTTCTACAACAAAGTTATTTGTGTGAGTATGTGTAATATAGTTATAAAATAGTTAAATGATTATCCGTTGTCTGATTGATACCCGTAACATAATTTAGTACGGTTATTAGATTAACGTGATATAATAATTATAACACTCATTTGTTACAATTATTTATCCGGGAACACTATTTTATCGCGATAAAAAATATCCTGTCCTTTCAAAGTATGTCTATATCAAATTTTATAAAAAACGGTTCAGCGGTTAAAGCGTGAAGAGGTAACAGACAGACAGACACACTTTCGCATTAATAATATTAGTGTAGAAGTATAGATATTGCATATTATTTTGCATGTTTATCGTATAATAGAATTAAAGAATAAAATTTATCATTTCGTATCAGTGATATAGGTAAAGGCTGAAAATGAAACATGAAAGAAACGAAATTAAAATCTGTCTAAGGCGGGTTTTATTGTCGCGATGACCGCGCGCTGTCGGTCAGCGCTGACAGGGCGAAATATATGTAATTCTAGAAGCGTTATAACGCGTAGCGGTCAGCGCGGACATTTCATACATTTCGGTGTCCGCGCCGACGGCGACGGTCAGCGAACGGTCAGCGCGACACTAAAACCAGCCTAATTGCATTGTCTAAGGGCAAATTTCGAAATAACAAATTTTCCACCGAGAAAAATTGTAAACTATTTTAAATATTATATGTATTTATTTTATTTTATTATTATTATTTTATTTTATTTTAGATAAATTTGTTCATTACTATGTGTACTTTATGCACTACACCCATTTCCCAAAACATTGTTCTTTCCAACATTATAAGGTTGTCTGGAAGAAATTACTACTTAGTAATAAGGCCGCCTTTGTGTGCATATCTGTTTTTTGTAATGTATTGTATCCATGCTATTTGTTATGTGCACAATAAAGTATATTTGATTTGATTTGATTTGAAAGTGTTTTAATTACACGCAAATTTCCTGAGGAAAAGATTGAGAGAGTAAATCTGTTTTACCAACTTATAGTATTTTTATTTTATGAACGAGGTATCGAAATTGCAAATATTCCGAAAGTACACAAGTAACTTGGTGGTAATTGAGAAAAATCTATTTTCACTACTGGTCTATGTAGATTGTAAACCGTTACCTATGCGTATTTGGGACTAAGGTATAAAGTTTGTTTGTGTTAGCAGTAACAGTCATAAGGGATGTTGAGTTATTAATAGAAGCTTGGCTCTACATAAGATTTAACTTTATGTTTCGTCTTGCTATATTTTACGTAACAATTTTTCTTGGTGGTATTAAGGGATTTAACTATATGAATAGATACTAATGGAATAATACAAATTAGTAAGTTCATCAAAAATAAAAAAATATCTCAAAATGGAATTAATTTATCTTTACTTCTATACTAATAATATTATAAAGAGTAAAGATTTGTTGGTATTGAATAGGCTCCACACTACTGGACAGATTTTAATGAAAAGCACAAAGGTGTAGACCTCGGGGAAGTACATAGGCTATTTTTTATCGTGGCAAAATGCACACTTACTGCGGGAATTCCTTTTGCGCACATAAGGTCGTGTGCAACATCTAATATATAGATACTAATATAATATAATATATCTATGGACGCTTCACACCACGTCAATCTGATCCCGTGGTAAGTTCTCGAAGAATTTGTGTTACGGGTACCAGAAAACGGAAATATATTTAATAATTTTATTATATTATACACATATTTAATACACCCAGGAACACAGAAAAACTTTTTGTTCCTTCGGCGGGATTCGAACCCGCGACCCCCGGCTTGAGCACCAACACGCTCAACCAACTGAGCCACAGAGGTCGTATAATAAAGAGGAAAGGTTTGTTTGTTTGTTTGCACCGATTTTGATAAAATTTGGCACATACCTATATAAAATAGACCACGGGGAAGAACATAGGCTACTTTTTATTGCAGAAAAATGTACGGTTTAATCGAGATTTCCTTTTGCGCACACGAAGTCGCGTGCAATATCTAATAATTTATATTTACAAATATGAAATGACATCAAAGCGAGTGGGCTAATCAATTCGAACCACGGCAGCCAACGGTAAGTCAATTAGTCGGCAAATCGTAATGAACCGTTAATGATACGCCGCGTGAATGTTAATATATGTATCGACCTGACACGGGACACCATGTGGGACAAAAGTTGCATTGCAACTGGTTAGTGTCGAGCGACCAGTCTATCAACCAATTCGTGAACCAGTCTGTTAACATATTTTTTGTATCTATAGACGCTTTTACACCACGTCAATCTGGTCCCGTGGTAAGTTTTTCGAAGAACTTGTGTTACCAGACTATATATTTAATATATTTAATACTTTTATATTATACATATATTTAAGATTTTTATTTACAACACAGAAAACTTTTATCCCCTGGCGGGTTTCGAACCGGCGACCTCCAGGTTGAGCGCTAGCGTGCTTACCATTGAGCCACGGAGGTCGTCGATATACTGCGTCAATAAAATAAAACAGTATATTATAATATACTGTGCCAGTGGCGTAGGGTTCCTATAACTCCATTCCTATCGGCTTCCCTTGTCACTTACATTTTGCAAACCTTCATAGAAATCCCTACCTATTATACAGGCTCCGGCTTCCCTATGAAGGAGAAGCAGCCTCCGCCACTGTACTGTGCTCTCTTTTATTAAATTGGATCTCAATTTAATCTCGTTCTATTGTAGCGGACCAATTAGCGCCACAATCCTGAATCGCGCTATCGAAGTTTTCATAGTTCGGCTCTTTATATTGTACAACCACAGCCTAGTACAACAGTCAACAACTGAAACGCTAACAAGTGGGCTTCGGCCTGACCTCGCTCGGTCGGAGATCTCTCTTTGGGGCTTCCCACTATTCCCACACTGTCATTGTATATTATCTTTGTTGCATGGTAACTATGTGACATTTAAATTGGTATCGTTATAGTGTACATCAGTGGCGTAGGGTTCGTATAACTCCATTCCTATCGGCTTCCCTTGTCACTTACCTTTTTCAAACCTTGATAGAAATCCCTACCTATTATATAGGCTCCGGCTTCCCTATGAAGGAGAAGCAGCCTTCGCCACTGGTGTACATACTGTCTTTTCCCTTAAAAAAATAACTTGGATTTGAACAGAGTAGATACACGATGCACATCCATATTCCTTTAAAAAATTCATGATCATCCTCCAATGTCCTCACGAGATACGGCTGTAAGTTAATATGCTTGTCTCATGTGGGATGGTTTAAAAACTTGAATTAACGTTCAGAATCGAACAGCGACATCTAGTGTCGAAAAGATGCAACTTCAAATTTTGCAAGTTATTTCGTTTTCGGTGTAATTATTGATTTATTTATTTATTATCCAAGACACCAAAAATTCCTTTTTTTAGTTTGTAGTCATCATCAGAAGCCCTACAGGGGCTTATATGTTGACGAATTCACAATAATTTTAATTATTTCATTTAGTCATTTTTGACTATAATATCAGACAAACCTCAATGGTAGTATTTAGACGCAGCTGTTATAAATCTAAATGATCACACCCGGTGACACGTACTAATTGACACGTAGGGTTAGTGGACCGTCGGCGAAACACGACACCAAATATTATAATAAATATGATTCGTCTGAGTGTATCTATGACGTAATAGATGTCTGAACTTGAGGATTAATATAAATTATGACATTCTTATTTAATGGTACCTAGTGAAAGTGATTAATAATATAATAATACTAGCTGTTGCCCGCGGCTCTGTAAATATAGTATCCCTCGGGAACACTGTACTTTTAGGGATAAAAAGTAGCCTATGTTTTAAATCTAGGGCCCAAACTACTACCATACCGAATTTCATCAAAATCCGTTCAGTAGTTTTTGCGTGAAAGAGGAACAAACATCTATACATCCATACATCCTCACAAACTTTCACATTTATAATATTAGTAGGACTAGCTGTCCCGGCAAACTTTGTACCGCCTTAGAATAAAATTTGTTGACGCAACGATAGCACCTACCGGGTCCAATTGCAAATTTAAACTATTCTCGAATCGACCTGAGGACACACAAAAATTTCATTAAAATCGAACCAGCCGTTTAGGAGGAGTTCAGTGACATACACACACAGAAGAAATATATACTCGTATATAAAGATTATTTATGAATTCATATCACGTCAATCTAGTCCCGTAGTAAGTTGTCGAAGAACTTGTGTTTATACCTTAGAACTAACCAGACATCGGAAATATATTTAATACTTTTATGAATAAAAATCGACGTGTATATTTTAAATAATGGTAATCAGATAAAAAAGTAATAAAAATAAATGAATATTAGTTTTAGCTTCCATATAAAGCAAATATATTGACGACTCTTATTAACGAGAGACATAAGATAATGACACTATAAATGTGAAAGTTTGTGAGGATGGAAGGTTCGATGGCTGGAAGGATGTATGGATAGATGGATATTACTCTTTCACGCAAAAACTACTGAACGAATTTTGATGAAATTTGATATAGTAGTAGGTACTTGTTATCCCGCAAAAAATAAAATGTTCCCGTGGGATAAGTACTGTATTTTCGTCGGCGAAGCCACGAGCATAAGCTAGTCTCAGTATAATCATAGAACAAGTGCTCTTCGTAACTGCAGACCGAAACAATCAAAGCATCGAATAATATTAGGACAGAGATAAGATAAGATGAGCAAATGGACCATGTGGCTGGTCAATTACAATCTCCAACTGGTAGACTGCAATTAATATTCATTAAGATACATTGCAATTTGCAAGTCAAATATTATAGACTAGACCAGTGGTCCCCAACCTTTTTTTTACGCGGGTTGTACTCCTGGTGTCGCGGGCCGCAACCAAAATTTTTAGGGACAAAAAATACGGTGTTTAAATTTAACTATTTAATAATAGAAAAACACAAGGTAGTTAAAAGAATGAAACTAAACATTTAAGATGAGATAACGACACAAACTAAAAAAATAAATACAAATATGTATTATAATAATTATGTTCACTCAGTGAGATTTTTGGAATTGTGAACGCTTTTTCACAACTTTATCTAGAGCTGGCTTGTCGCTGCATGCTATCCTTATTACATCGTAGGCTGTATTTCAAGAACCACTTTAGCTTGAAAGCTGATATTTTCATAAGTCTTAATTCTGATGCCGCTATAACAACATAATATCATATCTAAAAAACAAGATAAAACAATTAATAATATAAGGTAGAAGCCCTTTTAATGACAACAAAACGCGATTTTTTGTTCTTTCTTTAGTCGATGGCAATACTTTTATATTATATTCACAAGATACTAAATTGATTTCTACTCCAATATATAATTCAAAATAAAAATTAATATAAAAGGGGTTTTCATAAAAAATACAATTTGTACCTATGTTTGTTATAACCTAAAATGGCTTTTCCTTGGCTGATTTTTAAGTTGCAGATTTCACGCGGGCCGCAGATAAAGGCCCGGCGGGCCGCATGCGGCCCGCGGGCCGCGGGTTGGGGATAGCGGGACTAGACGTTGCCCGCGACTTCGCAAAAAGAAATGCCACGGGAAATGTACATTTGCTGCGATAAATAACAAATTTCATCAAAACCCGTTAAGTAGTCACTGTGTGAAAGGTTAAACAATAAACAAGCTTTTGTCCGCGGCCGCGTACATCCGTACTAATATTATAAATCGGAAAGTGTTGTCTGTCTGTCTGTTTGTCCTTCTTTCACGCCAAAACTAGTGAACCGATATAATGAAATTTGGTTCACAGATAGTCTAGAACCTGAGAAAGGTCATAGGCTTCTTTTTATCGCGGGGAAATGTACGGTTCCCATGGGATAGTTTCACGTAAAAACTACTAAGCCGATTATCATGAAATTTTGGCACAGATATAAAGAAGACCACGGGAAAGGACATAAGCTACCTTTTATCGCGGGACATATATATATTTTATTATATACATATATTTTTATAATATTAGTATGTTAGGATTATGTCATGGGATACTCTTCCCAACTTACCTGTCCGGTAGTTGTGGTATAGTATACGGGTATGCGACCCCGGCTTCCCTAGCTATTACTGTCCTATCCCCCCCCTCCTGGGCGGTAATATCCTACATTCCCTATTTCCCACTCTAATTTACCAATCTTCCTTTCCACACCACCTATCCTTCCCTTTCCCTATTCCTACCCTCTCCACCAATCCGTGGAAACACAATGGATAATCAAAAATAATTTAATTATCCAAAATGGCAGCGATGTGGTTCGCCACCCATCACGTCTCGTTTCTCGCGGAGGCGAAAAGCGGACCATGGAGAGACGCTTGGCTACGTTGAATGTAAGAGGAGGAATGCATGGTAAGAATGAAAGTGGACGAGGCGAACGAAGGATGTAAGGATCGTAGCAAGTGGAAAGAAGTGGTCTCTGCCTACCCCTACGGGGAAAAGGCGTGATTATATGTATGTATGTATGTAGGATTATGGAAAATTCGCAGTTTCGAGAATTCACTATAGATTAGATTTAGTGCATTAGAGTGAAAACTATAATTCGCATTTAAAATAACATTTTAGAACAAAAAGATCGCTCCGTTTGTTTTACGAATGACTTAACAATATTTCATGACGTGAAATAAGAATAAAACCTCATAACTCGTGTGTTTTGTCTGGCATTATTAAAAAAAAAACAAAGCCTTTTTCGCGGTAACCTGGGTAGGGGCTTTCTTCGTAAATGCTTCATGAATGGCTTAGGGGAAGGATAAACTTTTGTATCGAATTGCGTGCAGCATTTCAAGCAGAAATGTTTAGAATTCTGATACCCAGTACCCTTCATAAACGTGCAAGCTACTCGCGCAATTTTAGTAAGCACTGTAATAAGCAAGAAAAATAAGTAACTTATTACCCAGTATGTATTATAAAGTAATAATATTATGCTCATGTCGAGTAATATAAGTAATTTATTTTTTACCTGGTAGTAAAGCCATCCCCTTTTGTATAATAATTCCCAAGTAACAAAATTCGACCTATTTAATTACTAACAATTTAAATTACGACTGGTTTCTTAAATCCTTCAAACGATTTAGTACTATCAGCTATCAGGGAATAGAATTCATAAACATGTTCACTGTTATCATAATTTGTTCGTATTCGTACATTATTACTACAAATAAATTATTAGAACACTCTACCTACTTATTAATAATATTGCCTGATAGCACATAAAGTATTAGTTACTTTTAAATCGCCATGCCAGCTACTTGCACGACTCGTGCTACGTAAACAACACTACAGTTTCATCACTGAAGTGATGAGCTAAATCCTTAATTGATATGCTAAGTGGTATCGTATATTGCGACATTGGTGGCCAGCAGATGCAATGAGGATTTTGATTCTGCGAATACCAATCTCAAAAGCTGCTTAATTGTTTTGTACGAAATTTAGCACACAGATAAACTGAAAAAAGGATATTGCTTAGTATGTATAAATAATAAGTACTAGAGGTCGCCTCGAAATTCGCTCATAATAATTAATAATACTTACTACTAATATTATAAATGTGAAAGTTTGTGAGGATGGATGGATATTTGTTACTCTTTCACGCAAAAAGTACGAAACAGATTTTGATGAAATTTGGTATGGTAGTAGGCTCTGGATTAAAACATAGGCTACATTATATCCCGAAAAAGTACAGTGTTCCCGTGGGTAGATTTATGAGGGCGGAGCCGCGGGCAATAGTTAGTTCATAAAATTTTTAAGTTTGAACTTTAAAAGGGTTGTGAACTTTACAAATTAGAAATAAGATGAAATTTGACAAAAACCAACAAGTACCAAAATTGCGATCTTTCGTACGCACGGTATACCGTGGTAGTGTTTGCTTATAATCTGAACCTGAATTCTCGTATTTAAGTAGACTTTCATTTTACTTTGATTGTATTGTAAGTGAAGAGACATGTTATCATGAACTGATTTTGTGAAGTTTCGAAATTCGACCAATCAGAGCGCGTTTCACTTTGGTTTAACGATTACGAGAATACCGTTTGACACTTTTAGCGTATCGGGACATAATTGTAATTATTGTATTAATGCAGGTTTTATTTAGCAGAATTGACCCTCTCAGGGAATGTGTGTTGTTGTTATTTTACTAATTTTATATATTTCTAAGCATAATTTAAAATTTTTAGCTTTATGCACAACCTCCGCCACATAAACTTTATAGTTTAGTGTGTGAACGGACGAGTATGATATAGGGTAATGTTATCATTACCCTATATCATACTCGTCCGTTCACACAATTCTCGTTAAAAAAAAAATTCTGTAGTAAAATGAATGCATTGATAATATTACGATCTACTTTTAAACTCGACGTGATCCCGTGGGATCGATAGATTTTTGGTCTATGGCCTATAATGGCCTATGCGATTTGCAAATAATATCGCAGGTACTTTTTGAAATACTAGATGCTGCAATAAAAAATAGCATATTATGTTTTATTCCCGAGCCTAATCTATGGTCATACAAATTTTCACCAAAATCCTTTCAGTAGTTACTGCGCGAAAGAGTTTATAATATTAGTAAGGATTATATAGAGCCAAAGCTTATTTATTATATCTATGTTAAATAGAAGATAACAGATTAATTAACTTTTAGTAGGAATTTATATTCATCAATTTTTAAACATTTTGTAGATTTAGAAATATTTAAAATATGCACAAAATCCTGCTCGATCAGATCCTAAACAATTTTCTTTAATATTTAAACACAAAGAAAGTGACCCCAACGACTGCAGATACGGTTGAAATACGTTGAATATATGTGCGTGCGTACGATTTAACGGTAGGTACTGTTATGTGATTTTCATCTTATGCCTGGTCGAGCGGCAACTTATTCGATAATACTTAATACAAAAACCTTAACACTCCCAATACCACACAGTAAGACGAAGCCAATGATCAACTATTGGGTCAACTGGCTGTAACAATCGAGTTAATTCGGACGTGATCTCCAGTTAACTCCGAGTTAAGTCCTGACTCCTTCCTGAGGCCCACTTACGCAAAAGGGTAAAATATCATGCCTGCCATAAATACAAGGAACGAGAGGGATAACATGATATTTAGCCCAGGATTAACTTTAACCCAGAACCTCAATTATCGTATTTAAACTAGACTCTTTTTTTTTGTTTGATTGGATTGAAGTGAAGCGAAATGTTACCATGAACGGATATTATGACGTTTCGACCAATCAAGGCGCGTTTCACGTTGGTTTAACTTTCATATATACACCGTTTGAGAGCTGTAGCGTATCGGGACTTGATTGTAATTGTAATAATGTAGGTTTTACTTAGCAGAATTGCCCCTCTGATCTGTGCAAGTGGGCCTCAAGCATTGTTTACAAATATAAACCTTGGTTATATAGAATACCTACAAATAATAATCTATGTAATAAAGATTTATGTAAGGCATGTATCAAAATTCTTTACTAGATTCAAATACATTTATTTGGGATTGTATTATGTACCTTACTTACCACAACTTTTCAGCGTTTAGAGACAAAATTTGGTGTTATCTTGTGAATCAACATTTTAGTAGTATGAATACCAAAATAAGATGTTGTTTGCTCTTTCGTTTTCTTTCAAATACATTTTATTTTCTGACGTGAAATAAAAATTCATGAATTCAAAGTACTAAAGCACATTTCTTAGCGTCATGTATTTTCCAATAACATTTATTTTAATGTTATTAGTACCAGAAACATATTACAATATGTATTTTATTTTAATGTTTGAAGAAAATGATGTACGTGAGCACGAGACAATAATGTATTATAAATTCATTGAAAAAACATGAACGAGCCAGTGTAAATTAATGCGAAGCATGCACAAGATATTCCCCGCATAACAATCTGGTCCTAAGGGGCTTTACAGACGATATTTTTTAAATTGATTTATTAATAATTAAAAGATTCATTTTACTGTGGTATTACATATTACATATATATTATATATAACCTCGCCAAACTATGACGTTTGAGGGCGAGATGCGCTCATTTACAAAACAGATACCACATTACAGTTACATGTTGACTTACTTCCATACTATGCAAAACTTAACTACTACACTTGAATACAATATTATAAAGTATATTTATTACATACAGATTTTTTTATATATATTTTTTATTTATTTATTTATTTCATTTACATTCAATGTTCATATAGAATACATTAATACACAGCACTATACAAAGTACAAACACTGAATGTAAATTTGTAATAAACATATCAGTTTTTAAGAGTTACGTATCCAAAGGGTAAAAACGGGACCATATTACTGAGACCTCACTGTCTATCTGTCTCCTTAATAGTGATAGCTAGATAGAGAGAAAATTTTGCAGCTTATGTTTTTCTGTTGCCGCTATAACAACAAATATTAAAAACAGAATAAAATAAATATTTAAGAGGGGGCTTTACCAAACATTTTTTTTGCCATTTTGTACCCCTTCAAGCGCCATTCAGTCCAACGCACTTAGCTATAGCTAATATGTAACTGTAATTAGGTATATTACGTCGGACTTAATATGGTTTTGAACTTGTATACATAGATGAGCTTAACCCATATGCTTTTAAAGCATATGGGTTAAAGTACACATTTACATTGTAGGTATCTGTATACTCTAATTATAAAAAAAAAATAACATGTTATTCCCGTGGTGTTTCCCCTTTAATTCTGACTTTTTTGTCATCACAATTTTTGCTGTCTCCCGCTTTGCTTGGGGAGGGAAACTGGAATACTTCCTAGTCCTCCTACTATCTTCTGATTAATTTCGTTGCGGGTTCCAAGACAGATTTAGCATGTGCCCCCGGGCACCCCTGAGATCATATCAAAGGGTTTTTGCGGTTGGTTACCACTGTCGATCCTGGCTACACAGGAGTTGCAGTGGTAGGTAAGTGTGGTGGGCCAATTGCCCGTTTAAAAAATTTATTAATTACATTTAAGTTTATACTACGGTTAAAGTACTACACAACCTACAACTGACATTATTTTTTTTAATTCGTAGCAGCCATTGATTTGCCGCTACGTATGTAAAAAAAATTAAACTCAGAACGCTCCGTGTGTACGAAACCTAACGCGCATTCCGATGCAATTTGGGCAGCCCCACGAGCCCACCTGTCCACAATCTGGACATACATGCAGCATAATAACATAATATTCGCATCTTCGAACGGTACTCGGCACAACACATACGTCTAGACTTCATCTAGTAAATTAACGCTCGCGTATTAATGTCTCACCGACTAATGGTCGGTTTCTAGGTATTTTGTCGGCAGTTTGTCTATTCAATATCGCTTTTAAAAACACAAATACTTTAATCAATCAAAAACGCTATTGAATTGATATACTATCGACAATCTAAGATCTAAAAATCTAACGATGATTTATTTCGGAAATTTTCATGCATAGCTGATTATTATTCAGCACCACCGATGCCTATTCAAATAGCCCACAAAACATTGACCTTGAACGATGGCGCTAATAAATTATTTATCATGTTACCTAATGATTATGATTATAAATATAAAATTAAACTCGAGTGTCTATACATAATGGTTTCTTTTCAAAAAGTAAAAGGTAAAGGTTTCTTTTCAAAATTTTATACTTTCTCAGATCTAAATTTCATCCTCGATATAATCGATATAATATATATATCTTAAGGTACAAATACTATGAGAATAAGCTGAAATAATTTAGATCTTTTTGAACTTTAAGATATAGCTCATAAAGATTAAATGGATAGTAAATACATTATTGTTTTACCTATTCCTAACAACCAGGTCGATTCTGCTAGTTAAATCACAACAATACAGTTTCGACGCAGTCTCGATGTTAAAACAGAAAAGTGATAATCTCCTAAACGTTAAACTAACGTCATTTTGATTGGTCCAAACACCATAAATCACAACGATATCAAACGATTCATTTATAGTTCATTGAAAGTAAATTGAAAGTCTAAATTAAATACGAGTTAAATTCTGCCATCAAACTAACGACCAACAATTTTATTTATAAGATATCCGCCAGCGAAACCCAAAATTATGCAAGTTTTGACGGCAAAATTACTGAGCGTTAACAAAACCTTAGTAAATTAGAAAATTAATAACCTAAAACGTACTACAGAGGTACCTCCGTACCAAGTTTAGGTACTGTCAGCCGCAGTCGTGACTCGTCCCCAACCCTCCCTTACTATTTCCTTTGTATAATTAGCTGGCTAATAACCATTTTTGATATATCTACGGCGTGTTTTTGTTTATTTTTATGTACGCTTTTATTTAGGAGTATTTTTTCGACGTTTATATTTGTAATTTTTTACCGATTTCCAAAAAAGGAGGCGGTTATGTATTCGGCTCTATATATTTTTTTCGGGTTCCGTACCTCGAAAGGAAAAAACGGAACCCATATAGGATCACTTTATTGTCCGTCCGTTCGTATGTCTGCAAGAATATTATACAACTTTGTAACTTAAAGTAATCATCATCATCATCTTATTAACAATACCTAATGTAAGCTTGGCGCGTATTCAATTGTAAATTGGATAGTTTATTTTAGACGTTCTTAAGATATTTTAATAATAATTTAACAAATATCACTAAAAAGGGTAAATTATTATTTTTATACAAAAAATTAAACTGACTGCCAAAGTAAAAATACACAAAAATATGAAATAAAACTTACATTCTAAATAATTCCCCTTTTAAAATTGGATATAATTTTAACTATTTTTCTACTCAATCGTCTTAATTTTGAAGTCGGTACCTACCAGCAAATTAGAACGTGAGTTCTATAAAATATTGTAGGATACTGTTTGGGCTGGTAGCGACTTCAAAATTAAGAAGTGTGTAAGTTGAGTAGAAAAATAGTTAAAATTAAAGTCAATTTTAAAAGGGGAATTATTTAGAAAATAAGTTTTATTTCATACTTTTTTGCGTATATTTTTTACTTTGGTCGGTTTAATTTTTTGTTTAAAAATAATATCTAATATTTTACCTTCTTTGTTGCAGAATTATTATCGTGTTATATTGAATTTTGTAGTCTTAGTAATTTTATATGCAATCGAAAAGGTGATGATTATAGTCTCTTTGCGTTAAGTTTGAAGTGAGTCATCAGCGCAAATGTCGAAATTAACCAATGACTCGTGCATACTGATTGAATGACTTATACTAATATCGTTTTACTATCGTACTATTAAATTGTTTAATCCTACATTATACCACAAATATTGCGAGGAAAGATAGGATAAGTTTAAAATAGGTTGGGGAAAAAGTCTTTTCGCATTATAGTATGTATGAACTTATCATAAAATATCTTGGGCTATACCAATTGTATCTGGCTGATTTTGGTATCATTAAAAAGTTTTAATTTTACAGAAGACAATTCCAAATTCAAATTAGGTAAATTTGAGATTTTCATTTGTTTTTCTTATTGTTAAAATGAGTGATTCTTATGAAGAATTTCGATACATTTTAAAATTTTATTACAAAAAAGGTAAAAATGCAACACAAGCCGCGAAAAAAATTTGTGATGTTTATGGACCTAATGCAGTATCTGTGAGAGTAGCGCAAATTTGGTTTAAGCGTTTTCAATCCGGAAATTTTGATATCAAAGATGCACGTCGCTCTGGTCGCCCTGTTACGGACAAAACTGTTGCCATTTTTGAAAAAGTGGAGCAAGATCGGCATATTAGTAGTTACGATGTAGCTGAAGAACTGGGGATTGACCACAAAACGGTTTTGGCGCATTTGAAAAAAGCTGGGTACACAATAAAGCTCGATATTTGGGTGCCTCATGAGCTCACTGAAAGAAACCTAATGAACCGTGTACTCATTTGTGATTCTTTATTACGACGTAATGAAACCGAACCATTTTTGAAGAAGCTGATAACTGGTGATGAAAAGTGGATCACGTACGACAAGAACGTGCGAAAAAGATCGTGGTCAAAGGCCGGTCAGGCTTCACAGACTGTGGCGAAACCCGGGTTAACTCGCAACAAGGTGATGCTGTGTGTGTGGTGGGATTGGAAGGGCATTATTCATTATGAGCTGTTACCGCCAGGCATGACCATCAATTCTGAACTGTACTGCGAACAACTGATGAGATTAAAGCAAGAAGTTGAGAGAAAGCGGCCGGAATTAATCAACAGAAGGGGTGTGGTTTTTCACCATGATAACGCTAGACCTCACACATCTTTAGCCACTCAGAAAAAATTACGGGAGTTTGGCTGGGAGGTGTTAATGCATCCGCCGTATAGTCCTGACCTTGCACCTTCAGATTTCCACCTGTTTCGGTCGCTGCAGAATTCCTTAGGCAGTGTCAGGTTGACATCACAAGAGGACTGCCAAAACCACTTGTCGCAGTTTTTTCATCAGAAGCCCCAAAAATTTTATAGCAATGGGATCATGTACCTACCAACAAGATGGCAAAAAGTTATCGAACAAAATGGCACCTATATACTTTAGTCACTTGTAAATAAACTTTATAAAAAAACCTTTTGAATTTTTATATAAAATGCGAAGAAACTTTTTCCCCAACCTAATATAATAAATAGAGTATTTTATAGGTATTTACTACTTACCACAGTTAATCAGACATTTATAAATTAACAATATTTTATATAAATATCGCAATTTCGCAACGATTAACTTTCCATCAGTTAAGAGGCAATAAATTTTAAGTCTTATACAAATTTTCTCAACTTTGTAGAAATTTCGCGAATCCATCAAGTTGAATAAACGTTATATTGGGGTAAAATGTAAGGAAAAAAATAATTGCTGAGGGATTTGAGCGATGAGTCAACATCAATATTATTCGAAGCGGCATGGCACTTTACTATGAACAAATATTACTAATGAGAGATCGAGAGAGGGGGTGTCAAATTTGATTATTTACCCCTTTTCTACCTGACGCGGATGGAGAGCCATTTTTACGGAAACAGAAATATTGCCTTATTTTTTGTTTTAAGGCCAGGATTGACACAGCTATACAATATTCAGTATTGTATAGCTGTGTCAAGTAGACCCCGGGGACTTCCCCGGAGATCTCTATATCCGTGCCCATGTCCTTACATAGACTACTTTTTATCGCGGCAAAATGTATGGTGCCCACATGACTTCCTTTTGCGCTCACGATGTCGCGGTCAACCTAGTATTTCGTAAATACACAGAAAATATTATGCAATCAAAAAAAATACCTAATTTGAAAATCGAATTAGAAATTCAAATATACCCCCAACAATCTGTGTTCGTAACCCTACAATGCAGTGGTTTGTACCCAAAGCTTTCATTTCACACATCGCTTCATGAAAGGTGCCACATACACGGTTCAATATCTCATACATATTCAAGCACAAACGAAGCCCCACCCGGTACCCATCTTCTGGCGGAATTAATTTCAAGTTTGCAGCGACAGATTATATTGTCCTAAACGTATTAGATGAACGTGGAATAATAACCAATTGTGTTAAATCAATTATATTAAGTTATGAGTACATAGGTGTACTTCAAAAGCTTGTGAATTTGTGTCTCATACCGATTGAGTCAAGAAGAAAATAAACTTTATCAGGAATACTGTTTTAAAATTGCAAGAATGAAAGATACCTTCAAAAATTGTAATGGACGGGCTGGACCCATTTGATCTACGTCCGCTGAATCTATTCAATGAGATAATTCGGTAATATGCGGCAATATTCGGTAATATGCGGACAATATACGGTAATATGCGGAAAATATTGGATGCCCCGCCGCATATTCGCATTATGCCGAGCCAATGCGACTAATCGTCTGGAACCCTCTATATACAATAGTAATAATTCGTACGTGTATAATAGTGTATCGCTAAGTACTGAATTACTGATACACTTTGATCGCCTATTCTTGTTGGATGATATTATATTTGATGCAGGCTGTCATTTCTATTTATAAACGAGACATTCTTGTATAATCGGTTTCTCGTAAACGGCTTGCAAGCATTATCATGAAATTTAGTATGGAGGGAGTTTCGGAGGAGAAAAGTCAATAATGTCGTCTTGTACCTGGGAAACTGCGCATTTTTAAGCTCTATGTTTAAGGTGGTTCGTTTCCTATACAAAAAAACAATGGACATTTATTAGGTAATTTCATACTATTACTACATAAATTTATATGCACATCTATGTATTTTGACATAAGTTACAAATGTCACTTTTTGTCGAAAATTCAATAAAAATGTGACTTCTGTGTGAAATAAAGTATTTTAAATATATTTTGCGACAATTGTATTGCAAAATACATAGATGTGCATATAAATTTATGTAGTAATAGTATGAAATTACCTAATAAATGTCCATTGTTTTTTTGTATAGGAAACGAACCACCTTAACCGTTCGTCTTTCAACAATATATTAACAATTACGACTCTATTACGTCAGTCCGATTGGAAGTTTGGTATGGTTCGAATCCGAAAGCTTGGTTAACCAGGTACCTACTATATACTTATGTAGGTACTTTCAAAGTAAAAAAAAAAAACAGCCTCCGTGATCTAGTGGTTTAGAGCTTGGTTCTTGACTCGGAGGTCGTGGGTTCGATTCCCGCATAGAAAATACAAAAAATGTTGTTTCCAAGTTTGGTTAGGACAATGCAGGCTGATCACCTGATTGTCTGATAAGAAAGATGATCCATGCGTCGGATGGGCATGTAAAAAGTCGGTCCTGCGCCTGATCTCTCGCCAGTCGTGTCGTCCGTCGTTCCGTCCCACTGGGTTAGGAGAGTAAAAGGAAAAGAGAGTGCTCTTGTGTACTGCGCACACACTTGGGCACTATAAAATAACTCCTGCGTAGCTGGCCTGGTTTTCAATGAAACCGGCCACCAGTCACCGAAATCGGTGTGGGGAGCTATTATATTAGGTTGGGGAAAAAGTTTCTTCGCATTTTATATAAAAATTCAAAAGGTTTTTTTATAAAGTTTATTTACAAGTGACTAAAGTATATAGGTGCCATTTTGTTCGATAACTTTTTGCCATCTTGTTGGTAGGTACATGATCCCATTGCTATAAAATTTTGGGGCTTCTGATGAAAAAACTGCGACAAGTGGTTATGGCAGTCCTCTTGTGATGTCAACCTGACACTGCCTAAGGAATTCTGCAGCGACCGAAACAGGTGGAAATCTGAAGGTGCAAGGTCAGGACTATACGGCGGATGCATTAACACCTCCCAACCAAACTCCCGTAATTTTTTCTGAGTGGCTAAAGATGTGTGAGGTCTAGCGTTATCATGGTGAAAAACCACACCCCTTCTGTTGATTAATTCCGGCCGCTTTCTCTCAACTTCTTGCTTTAATCTCATCAGTTGTTCGCAGTACAGTTCAGAATTGATGGTCCTGCCTGGCGGTAACAGCTCATAATGAATAATGCCCTTCCAATCCCACCACACACACAGCATCACCTTGTTGCGAGTTAACCCGGGTTTCGCCACAGTCTGTGAAGCCTGACCGGCCTTTGACCACGATCTTTTTCGCACGTTCTTGTCGTACGTGATCCGCTTTTCATCACCAGTTATCAGCTTCTTCAAAAATGGTTCGGTTTCATTACGTCGTAATAAAGAATCACAAATGAGTACACGGTTCATTAGGTTTCTTTCAGTGAGCTCATGAGGCACCCAAATATAGAGCTTTTTTGTGTACCCAGCTTTTTTCAAATGCGCCAAAACCGTTTTATGGTCAATCCCCAGTTCTTCAGCTACATCGTAACTACTAATATGCCGATCTTGCTCCACTTTTTCAAAAATGGCAACAGTTTTGTCCGTAACAGGGCGACCAGAGCGACGTGCATCTTTGATATCAAAATTTCCGGATTGAAAACGCTTAAACCAAATTTGCGCTACTCTCACAGATACTGCATTAGGTCCATAAACATAACAAATTTTTTTCGCGGCTTGTGTTGCATTTTTACCTTTTTTGTAATAAAATTTTAAAATGTATCGAAATTCTTCATAAGAATCACTCATTTTAACAATAAGAAAAACAAATGAAAATCTCAAATTTACCTAATTTGAATTTGGAATTGTCTTCTGTAAAATTAAAACTTTTTAATGATACCAAAATCAGCCAGATACAATTGGTATAGCCCAAGATATTTTATGACAAGTTCATACATACTATAATGCGAAAAGACTTTTTCCCCAACCTATTATGTAGATAGGTACTTACTATATTTTCTCCTACATTTATAGGATATGGTTCAATGCAAAACATCAAATTAAATACTATTGAATTGGGTACCTGTTGTATATTATGTTTAACTAAAGGAACAGGGATCGTCTTATGTCATGTTGCTAGGCAACGGGAATAAACATTCTATTTTATTGCATGCTGTGGTATCATTTCCTTTTGCACAAATTAGCGCATATTAGACGGGTCTGGATAAGTTTTGAGGGTGCAAAAATTCTAAAGTCTTTTATTTTTTGCATATAGTTTCCGGACCTTCTTCTTAGTCTAAAATTTGATTTTGTGCCATTTTGGATGGCTGCGTTTGTAGCAATTTAGGTTTTTGTGTCTTTCATGGATATTGGCCCAAAAGTAAATTATAGCTAAAAATTTTACTTTCACGATATTAAGGAAAGAGTAACCGATGCACATATGCAGTTTGAGTCGTATCCAACCAGGGGTTTCCTGGTATTCGGCTACTATATAAAACATGGTCCCACCAGGCCCACAACTATTCTAATGTCTGACAAATCTTAAAAAACTGTTCAGAGTGTTAATATCTGAGTCTGTAAGAATGATGTGCCACATTCGGCAATTTCGTATAAAGATATTCCATTTTTTTTCCTCAAACTTGCTATAAAAACTACTAATGAAACTTTTAGTTAGTAGAGTTCATATCTATATGATGATTATGGTGTTACAAAACACCTTCTATAAGTTTAACCATGTTTATCCGCGGGGTTTTTTATTAGAATGTAAAAAACCAACTTTTATCATGTATCAATGGCGAATACGGGGTGCGGGCCTCTCGCCACGCGGGGAGGGGCCCAAGTTTCATATTAATATGACAAAATGAAATGACAATTTATGTGACAACTTGACAAGTAATAATGTTCTAAATGCGAAATTTATAATTTAATTTTTAAATTTATTTCATGTTTAACGATGCCAAGACGAGACCATAATATTATGACTCGCCAATAAAAAATGTCTTCAGATCTCGTCTAGAACCTTCTGACTCCACTCTACGTTCTCTAACTCTATAAAGCTTGAATTTACTACACTACTCGTAAAGTAGAAAATAGGCTTAAGATAAAAAATATTTTAGTCACTGTTCATAGCTTTTCTGTTAGAGAACACAATGTTCTGGCACAACGACGACGCTCGAATATTGCTAGTGTGGGGTGTACCTTATACAAAAGCTCATGAAGTAATGAAACGCTCAAGCTATGCATTTTGACTCATTAGACGGATCGCGCTAGCTGATTTTTAGTGGGAAGTGGAAAAATTCTAATGTTGCTGAATTTTTTCTGTACCTATATGTAGTTGATAGAGTAATCCCTAGGAAGTTAATAATTAAGTTTTGTGCCATGTCTGCCTATTGCCTTTTCAGCAATTCGATTATTTGTGGTTAATTTTTCCGTGGCTGCGTAACGTGAGACTTTAAAAAAATAAAAAGTCAAGGAGTGTTCCCAAAAAGGCAAGCAAAGTTTAAAATTGATATAATTGAAAGGTCAGTTATACAAAAAACAAAATAACTTAAAGATAAAAAAATCATAGCCTCTAATACTACTTACTGTACCTACGCGGGCGGAAATGCGGGCATCAGCTAGTTTTAACATAAAACTAACAAGCAATAATAAATAAATAAAAATTCAAAAATAAAAAACCTTTTATTTCCAGTTTAACAAATTAATGCTTTTTATAATACTAATTAAAAATTAAATTAAATTAAGACTAACGTTAGGTATTATAAATCAATTATTTTATAAGACTAACATTATTATAAATTAATGCTAAACATAGTAAACATATATCGAAAAGCAGTACAAGGATCGGTCCACATTCGTACGTAGTGCTCTGATGTTTCACTAGGCTTGACTTGGCGGGGCTCTGCCGTGCCCCTAGATATAAAATTGTCAACGGGATGAATAACAATATATACAAAAATTATTTTGTTGGTTTGTAAAATGTATTTAATTATATAAATTATTACAATCAATTAATAACCTAATAAATAAGTCCTTAACCACGAGTATTAGAAACATGTATTCAGCAACCTACGTATAAAATTCAAGCGTTGAAATAATTTATTTATTTTTTATTAAATAATACTATATATACAATAAGTATGATGTAGCTGAAGAGACTATTCGGTTAAACGACTAATTTCAAGAACTAAAATTAGGTATTTGTAATTGTAATTTTTTTGGTGTTAGATAACCGAAGTTTCATGTGGAAGCCAATTGGATAACAAATTTTATTGTGCATTTATGTATTGTATAAAATCAGGCGACAATTACATTCAGCTTCATCATTCGTGCTACGCAAACAAAGTTGCGGGCAAAAGCAAGTTTAAATTTTGTAATCGCTGTAAAATGCGAAATATAAAAATTTTGAAATGTAGTCGAATGAATGACATTTTATCACACACATTTACGTATATGTGTAATGTGTATGTTGTAGTGCGAATATTCCACAATACTTCGACCGCATATTATAATAATATTATTTTTGCATTTTATTATTTAAACCCTCCATGAAAAAGGCACAAACTTGGAATATAGATTCTTTATGACTTAATAATATTCAATACGTGAACTTTATTTAACGATTAAGTATGTGTTTTTGGAGCGCTTTTAGCTTAGGGAATCTAAAAAACTTAATTTCTCGAATCGCAGTCGCTTAATGTGGCACAAAATTTGGAATTAGGCCTATTTTAGTAGTCTTAAACAGAAAATAGTCGTTTATCACACTTTAGAATTTTTGCCGGTACTGTTTTCAAAAAATGACCCTAAGTCATTTTTTACTGGACGAAAACGACGCAAATTAAGTCTCCATACTCTGGAAGCTGTCCCAGTTAAGATACCATTAATATTTTAAACTTTAAATCAATATTGCCACTTTTATAGCCATATAAAAAAATCAACCACAAATAATGGAATTGCTGAAAACGCAGTGGGCAGAAATGGCACAAAACTTAATGATAAGCTCCCCAGGGACTACTTTATCAACACACAAAAATTCAGCGACTTTAGAATTTTTTCCACTTACCACCTCGAATACGCCTAGCGCGACCGGTCTATATATAACAGTGGCGACGAGGATTTAAACTACTTAAATATTGTGAATAAAGCGGTGTAGTAACGCATAATGTCGTTTTCGTATGGAGTCCTGCCGGTATTTGACCATTTCGCACAAGATTGGAAAAGCGTCAAAGGGCGCTTGTTGCAATGGTTTATAGCGAACGACGTTACTAAAAGTGATACAACCGGAATTAAACAGCGTGCTATATTGCTAAGTGCTTTGAGTGATGCCACATTTAAGCTCGCGTCGGATCTCGCATTGCCGAAAAAGATTGATGATGTTGCCTTCGAGGAAATTATAGCTCTGCTAGATAAGCATTTTGTCTCAAAATGTCACGGTTTTAGTGAGCGACACAAATTCTATTCGGCGGCACAAGAACCAGGCGAGACGCATATACAATGGGCGGCCCGTCTCAGAGGGCTCACGGGCCGTGAGCCCTCTGAGACCGGACTGCGGCTTCAGCGACGTAGAGGAGGTGCTGAGGGATCGCTTCGTCATGGGAATGACAGCATGTCCGGAAAGAGCGAAATTGTTCGAGCAGGACATTACGACATTGACCATGTCGAAGGCAGTAGAGTTGGCCGAGAGCGGGCGATGCGCGCGGACTGCGGGCGGAGTCGTCGGGGCTCCCGTGTGCGGCGTCGCGCAGGTGTACAGCGTACGGCAGGGCGAGCACAACGGCGGCGTCGCGGGCTCCGTCAGCGGCGCCGGGCAGGTCAACAGCGTGCAGCAGGGCGGGGAGAGCAGCGGCACGAGCAGAGAGAGGTGCTCCGTGTGCGGCCGTAGGAACCATGCTTCATCTCAATGTCGGTTCAGAAAATATAAGTGCAAGAAGTGTAATTCCCAGGGGCATTTACAGAAAATGTGCAAGGGGTTAAATTTCATGGGAGCCGATAAGATGAATGGGGATGATGACGATGACGGTGAGTTGTTTGTCATACGTTCTGAGCGTGGCGAACCTATGGCAGAATTTATAACAATTGATAATGTTCAGATGAAATTTGAAATAGATAGTGGGTCTGCTGTCACCGTAATTTCTGAGGCTACTTATCAACAATATTTTAGCGATAAACCGTTAGTAGGAACAAATAAACGTTTGTTTACATATACCGGTGCTAAGATTGGTTGTGTAGGTAAGGTACGGTTCCCCCCGATGGTTGCACGCCTTGTCGTGGCGGTGGGGCTTAGTAACCGTGGACTGGACACCCACGGTGAAGCGAAGAGGCAACCAGGGCCGGCTTGTTTACCAACGGCTGGCCCGAGGTGGGCGCTCCCAGCGGGCTGGAGGAGTCCGCTGCGGACACGCTTGGAGGTGGGACCGCAGAAGAAGAGGAGTGCCGGTATTACGGTGCGCCGTCTTCTATCTTCTGCGGCCGTGGAGGGATCGCAGCGGGAGAGGCGTGGTGGTGTTGTGCCACTCTTCCTACCTCCCTGCGAGCTGGCGGGGCCGTACCGTATGTTAACGGCATTGGTGGGGCCGCAGAGGAAGAGGCAAGTTGGTATTATGGTGCGCCGCTTGCCCTATCCTCTGCGGCCGATGTGTGGTCGGTGTCAGAACCATAGCTCAGATCTGCCACCGGGTACCGGTTGTGGAGGCTGGTATCCGTGGCCTCCTAGTAGCAGACTCGGGGGGAGTCTGCTACAGTACTGGTGGAGGCCGAGGAGGGAGGCGCATCTTACCATCTGGTGCGCTTGGGGCCTTCGGGCCTTGAATGGAGCCGCTTGTGATCGGCTGCCGCCGGCGGGGTCGCGGATGTGTTTATCGTTCCCGTGGCCCCGTCACAGGGCGGCGAGGAGGAAGGTGGGGGGTGGTTTTTAGTGGTTATACCGTGGGTCTCATTAGCCTATACGGGAGTCCCACATCACCACTCGGGTGCCCCCTGCGCCTGGGTGGTATGCGTAATGCATTTTCCCCTCCGGAAACAAAAAAAAAAAAAAAAAGTAAGGTACGGTTGGCGGTGACGTACGATGAGCAGCGCACCCGCGAGCTCGACGTGTACGTGGTGCGGGGCGGAGGGCCGCCGCTCCTAGGTCGAGATTTCATATCTTTGTTTAGCTTACATTTGACAACTTGTAATTTTGTGTCTAGTGTAAATAATTGTGTACAGAACTTAGAACGCGAGTACCCGGAAGTTTTTTCTAATAAATTAGGGACATTTAATAAATATAAAATTAAACTGAGGCTCCGAGATGACGCTAAGCCAATTTTTTTCAAAGCGCGTCCATTGGCATTTGCGTTGCGCGATAAGATAGCTGAGGAGTTGCAGCGGTTAGTCGGGCTCGGTATATTGACACCTGTCGAGCACTCGAGGTACGCGTCGCCCGTGGTGCCCGTGCTCAAGCGCGACGGCTCGGTGAGGTTGTGCGTCGACTACTCCGTGTCGATTAATAAGCAATTAATCGTCGAACATTATCCTTTGCCCACGGTGCATGAATTGTTTTCACGCTTGTACGGGGGGGGGGGGGGGAACAGTTCTCTAAACTCGACTTGTCTATGGCGTACAATCAGTTCGTACTCGATGAGGATAGTCAGGAGATAACGTGCATCAATACACACCGCGGGTTGTTTAAAATAATATACTCGTATGTCGTTCGGCTTGACCAGCTCGCCGTCTATTTTCCAGCGCGCAATGGAGGGTGTACTCGCGGGTATGGATGGTGTTTTGTGTCTGCTCGATGATATTTTAATAACAGCTTCGAACAGAGTAGAGCACATGAGAAGGATTCACGCTGTACTAAAGAGACTGCAGGACGCGGGGCTTACGCTACAGAGGAGTAAGTGTGAATTTTTTAAGGATGAAATCAGTTATTTAGGATACGTCATCAATAAAAACGGTTTAAGGAAGTCGCCGGACAAGGTTAAGACTATTGTGAATGCGCCTAGGCCGGACAATGTCAGTAGGTTACAGTCATTTTTAGGTTTAGTCAATTATTATAGAAATTTTGTTCCCGGGGCTTCATCATTGCTGACTCCTCTGTATGAACTATTAAAAAAAGGTACTAAATGGACATGGACGGCGGCGCATGAACACGCATTTAGTGAAATAAAAAACCGGCTAATAATTAATACAAATTAATTTAAAAAACTATTTAGGATCTTAATGTACTCGTAATATTATAAGAATACGGTTTAAAAAACGTCTATCAAATACAAAATTATTAATTCTTATAAAGTTTTTCTTTCACCATGGAAAAGTTTAAAACAAAAATAAACATCTTATCACTCATTATACAGAAAAACTTCAAACAATTTGTATTTTTCTCATAAAAGGAATCTGAAGATTCAATTTTGTTTTGCGACAGCTGAAGGCGAATTTAAATTGAAAACTCTGGTCTTTTTAAAAACAGGCGCCTTTCTCCCCTGCTCGCTTCACGTAAATTTACATGCGCTAAATCTGCGTCTTCTCCCCTTTAAAATACATTAGTACGAGAAGATAAGAATTTCCCAGGTTTCAGTGCTATATACGATACTGGAAAATCTTTCAGGATATTTTAAATTTTGTAAAATATTCTTAGAACTTCTGACTGAAATGGTTTTGTAAAGTTTTGTAGCATCGATTTATTTCGAAACGTTATGAAATTTTATTGTAAAACTAAGATATTATGTACTTTTCAAATCAACGCTGTTGTGTATAAGTACATAGCCATATAATATGCGAGTTGAGTTACTTGAGAGTAATTCTGAATTAAAATCTATTTAAAAATCGCAATATATGTTTTTTTTACGGTTTCGGACCTCAAAAGGAAAAAAATTGAACCCTTCGACACTCTCAAAGGAATCAAAATAAATAGGGAAATTTTAGATTTAAGAACGATGAAATTTGGCAAGTATCATCGTTATATTATACTACAAGTAGGTACAAGAACTGAACACTGCATATTTGTTATTAAAAACTATGTCTAAAGATGTCTATAAGCAGTATAAGGCTACATTACACGCATTCGCGTGTAATGTAGCAAACGTTATAGATTCGACTTTGAGCACCAAGCGGACGGGATAATTACAAGGTGCGTATTGTAATGCTCGGTACTCCTCCTACACTGATGTAATGTTCGGATAGGTAACGTTACATTACACGTGAATGCTCCAGGTGACTCCAGGCACCTAAAGTCGGTCAAAATTTCGAAAGTAAAAGCTACTACTAAAATGGGGTATCATATAAAAGGGGTGCCATATTTATACTTTACGACATATATTTACAATAAAAAAAAAAAAAAAACTTTCATCACCCACTTTCAGATCCGAAAAAAAAAACTGAGACTCGATCGCAGCCCTCGGTGGGCGAATCCGGTTTATTGATAGCAAAAAATTTGTGAAAATATTTAGATATAACTAATAAGTAATAACTAATAATTATTTTTAACAGTTCCATTTTAAAAGCTATACATTTTAAAACTCACCTCTATGGTGGTCTTCCCCGAGGCCTGCCATTTCATGAGGTGCGTGCCCTTAAGGGACCAGCCCGGCGCGTAGCTGATTAGTCCTCCGCCCGCGCCCTCGCCTTCCTTAGCCTTCTTAGGGCTCGTCTGAAGCCGGAAAAAGCTCCGGTGCTTACAACTTTTCGAGGGGGAGAAGAAAAATGAGCTTTTCTTCGGAGATTTTTCTTCCTCAGCTTTGGAAGTGTTCGCTTCTGCATTCTGCGCGTCTAAATTTTCGATGCTTTTCGACTTTGGTCCCGAATTCTCGTCTGCGACGAATAAGAGTGTTCTTTGAACGAATGGAGTCGCTTTGTTGTAGAATTCATAAGGCTCGGGGATTTTGAAACTGGATGGTATGGTGCTCCGACTTGACTTAGAAAATCTTCGCTCCATGTATTTTCTTGCCATTACACGCCATGAAGTTAGAAGCTAGCCTTATCTCTATTATCACTTTATCACATGTTACTAATGTGCTTATAAGTAATTGTTACATTCTTTGGTAATATCACTGGCAGTTTATAAAAATACTGAAGAAAATTAAAAATATATAACGATATAAAATACTATCGTTGTATACATATAGCTTACATAATTAAACGCATTTTAAGTATATTATAAACGTTATACAAAATGTAAATAACACAAAAGTAAGCAAATACATAAAATTTAATCTGCATCGTTAATAAATGAAAAAGTTAATTTTAAATTTATTTTTATAAAAGCGATCATTCATCTGCGTGAAATGAAATGAAGTAAGTTGAAAAATGATATTTTTAATGGTATCATTTTCAGTTATTCCGTTATCCGGCTGAAAGCTTTTCCGCGCGGCGTGCAATTTTCACGCGAAGCCTTCGTCGATCGATGTGCGTGGGTAAACAGAACAACCCTCACCTTACAAATTATTTAAGCTGTACCACCAACCTTATTGCCACGCATTAAGGTCCACTATCGCAGACACATTTGCATACACTCGAGGCTAATAAGGGAATAAAACTCGTCTTATGCTAAATTTAATATCGATGAGGTTAAGTCTTATGAAACACACTTATACTAAGCACTTCAAGTTCGGTTTTGTTTCAGGTGCTTTTATTTCAAAAGGTTTTATTTTTATTTTATTTTTTTCTTTATTGCCTTCCTACTTTGATTGAAATACGTAATATTTGACTCTATACAAATTAAACTTTTGTGAAATGGTATTTCTATCGGTACCCACTGTAATCCGATTATAAATCGATTCTGTTTAATCCGGATGGAGTCTTTGAAGCGTAATCGATACATCGAAATAAAATTTCATCTATTCTGGAACTCCATTTTATTGCATAATACATAGAATTACTTTTTTTATGTACATTTTATAAAAGCATTATTAGTTTCCGCTTTTATAATATGTGCTAAATTGATAAATTAAAACAAGGGTTTATATGTAGGTATTAAAAACGACGTTGAAAAAAAGTATAGTGAGCAGTGATAGATTTTTTTCATAGTAAACTTTAACATTTTATGGCCTGTTTCCCAATCACCTCGTAAATAATAATATAATAGAATAGCGTATTCGAAAGTTTTGTTGCTGCTTACTTTATATCGAGAGACAGAGATAAAACAGAGCTATAAGTTGATTGTGAAAGGCCCTTAATGTTTTTTTTTACCTACATTATAGTGAAATAAGCAAAGCTTCATGTCCCCATATCTAATCTGGCTCATTAGCTAAGATACCTATCTAATTACGATGTCAAAATTAGAAATCAAAAATGTATAGTATTGACAGACCGCGTGGTAGGACACTTTGTGTCAATTTCGAAGATCGTCATTGCAATTAACGATGGCATGTTGGCTAAGCCCTTTGTACCTACTGCTTTTGAAAATGTAGCTGAAACTGACGAACGCACAAAATACCGAATAGTATAGAAATAACGAAGTCAGTCACAGATCTGGGCCCAAAATAGAAACAACTTCAGGTAATATCGAGTCATTTGATGTAAGATCCCCGAGCTCCCCTTCCTTTGTAAATAGCTTTTCGATCTGCAGGGGGACTTATTACATTTGGATGACAAGACGAATTGGAGATGACATAAAGGGCTCGCACTCCATTGACCACAGGGAAAACTCTATGATTGAAGTTGATAAAAAAAATACATTTTGGTAATTATTTAACTACCCTTGGTGTGCAGTTTCGATGGATATAATTTTTCCGCGCATGCTCTGCACTCTGGAAAATTGGAAATCTTGGAAAATAATATTAGTACGGATTTTAAAAAAACTATTTTATATAAGACTTCATGCTGTATTATAAAATTCCACGGCAATCGCACATTTGCTGCGATAAAATAGCCTTATCCTTTCCTGCGGTCTACTCTATATCTGTGCCAAATTTCATTTAAACTGGTCCAGTAGTTTCGGAGCTTCAATACAACAAACAAAAAAATTAAATATTTCCTCTTTATACGAGTATTATAAGTAAGTATAGGCAAATATGCTAGAAAATATTTCAGTATTTTTATAAAAACTAGATTTTATATTAGATTTCGGATTTGGGGGGGGGGGGGGGTTCATACTAAATGTGACAATTTTAAATACAGGTACAGGGATACTAAAAAGCGTGACATAAGGGGGTGGGGTTCAAAAAGTCGACATTTTGCGTCAGGTAATATTTGGATGGCCCCCAAAGGTCATCATCATCATCAGACATACGCACGTTTGCCAGTATTTTTCCGCAATAAATATTATATTAACGTCTTACAAAGGTGTAATTGAAAGCCATAAATCGCTTCTAACGAAATAAATTAAAATTGCCAGACTCTTCCTCCTTTTAAGAAACAAACATTGGTTGAATAAATAAAAATGCAATTACGAGGAAATTGAAATATCTCGTTTACATTCCTTTTGCTTTGACTGCAGGTTAAGTTAAATCGAGCATAGGGCTCCCTCGGGTCAACGAACTTCAGATGTCAACGAAAAAGAATTAGTTACTAACTAGTTCGGAAATAGAAGTGTATGCGGATAGGGAAAACCACGTGACATTGTGGACGATAATGTCATAGATTAAAGAAAGAGGAACAGATAATCAGCTTCATAGTTAACTTTAGATTTGTTTGCACTATTGCAATATTACAAGCATACGGTGTGTCCACGATTGTGTGGAAAAATTGGGCCGTTGCATGGTACGTCAAAATTTTCAAATTTAGATCGTTCTATGAAAGCTGTTTTTCTGTACGTAAGTATCTATTATATTTTCTACTCTATGGTAATGTTACTATTTCAATTTATATTAATATAATAAAGAGGCAAAGCTTGTTTGTTTGTTTGCAACGAATAGACTCCGAAACTACTGGACTGATTTTGATGAAGTTTGGCACAGATATAGAATAGACCACGGGAAACTTTTACGCTACTTTAGCTACATAAGCTACTTTTTATTGTGGCAAAATTTACGGTTCCACGAAATTTCCTTTTGTCGCACACGAAGTCGCGCGCAACATCTAGTATAATGTATTATGGATTATTATTATTAAGAAGCAATCGACATCTTACTATGTTGCGGATATTACAAAATACATAGGCTACTTTTATCCCGAAAAAGGGCAGTGTTCCCGTGGGATTTTGTATTTTCGCGTTTCACGAGAAGTAAAACTGTAGCTCTCACGTGTTACTTTACAACAATAAGCTCCTCAGTTCTCACAAGTTTCAGTAACAGTGTAGTTTTAATTACGCCAGCCCCGGGTGAATTATGCATATCCTGGGGGAAGTCGGGGTAGATACAGTCGCCAACAAACTTGGTGTACCCTTCAACCTTATTGCCATAGTAATAAGATCGTGTTGTACACCGGCCGTTGTCTCTGCGGCCGTACGTCAGCATCTTCGAAGATTTATATACTGTACTCGTGTCACACTAGGTATTTTAGAAATTTTAGATACCTTCAGTTCAGAAAGAGTTCAGTTTTGATCGCTTCAAAGTTCTGAAATAGGCAAATTCGATAACTTTTGTTAAAAGAATCAGGCGTTATTTGCGAAAATCCATAGCATACAATAAATCTATGTATAAAAAAATGTTATGTTGGTTTGTGTACGCTTAAAAACTCAAAAAGTTCTGCACCGATCGAGCTGAAATTTTAGCATGATATATATAATCTGCATCAAGGATTGTTTTTATCTATTTTTTGCATCAGTCACATATCCGCGACCACGAAAAAACTATATTTACGCGGGCGGAGCCGCGGACAACAGCTAGTTAATATTATATATCTAGCAATATGCCGTGAAAAAATACCCACAATCTGCGAGCATATGTAGCAAGAACGCTAGACTTTTGGTACCAATTCTATTTGCATAGACTTCCATAGAGATTAGAGAGATAGAGGTTTAGACCTATTTTGAAATATAATATGCTTGTAATAGGCTACACGACTGATTTTTTTTATTGCATAAATGAATAGTACTCTTAAATATGAGTAACTTCTCAAAAGAAACCGTATATCAAAAGTCAATATTTTTAAAGGTACAGCGATTTGTTTACTAATTTACTTGTTTACTAAATTTCGCAAGTCCCGTGAAAACGCTCCATACTAAAGTCGTACGTAGATATGACGTCACGTCCATGTTGAAGTGTATGAAGTATATGGCCGCGGGAACATATTTGTAAATATCTCCGATATTTGTGCGTTTAAGTTCATACATGTCATAATAAAAGTTTTTGTATATGATGTAAGTAAACTAATGATGTAGGTTTTGTTTACTTATTTAGCAAAAAAAAAATTAATTTTTTTGTACTTTTTAGATGTCTCTAATTACTAAACTATAAATAAAATATTATAATTTTTTACATTTACGAAGTAGTAATGCCTCAAATTTTCTGAGTACATTAATGAAACTAAATATTTTAGATGTAGTCGTGTAGCCTAATGTTATCATGAATGGCTTCTGACAACATTAACACTTGTTTATAAAAAATCACTACCATAGATTGCAAAATAATCCCGCAGTTTTAGCTCTACCTCAAAAATTATTTTTGTCATTTAACCGCCTTTTAGTTTGAGGACGGCAGAAATAAGTTATTCCAGGGGAGCAGAACATTATGAATGATAATCACAATGTATCATGGAATTCATGGTTTGAATGAGTGAAGTGGCTAATGCAGAGGGCGTTAGTGCAAATCAACACGTGATTAAAATGCAAATATGGGCGCTTTGCCGGGCAGGGAGGGCAGTTAGGTGATTAGTAAGAACTTCACAATCACGTATTGGAGAGATTTACATAGGACAAATCAACAAGGGGATATTACTGTACATCTCTACAATAGCTACTCTTAGCTCAGAGGGGCAATTCTGCAAAATAAAACCTGCATTAATACAATTACAATCAAGTCCCGATGCGCTAAAACTCTCAAACGGTGTTTTTATGAACCTTAAACCAACGTGAAACACGCTCTGATTGGTCGAAACTTTATAAAACCTGCATACAATCAAGTCCCGACACGCTAAAACTCTCAAACGGTGTTTTTATGAACGTTAAACCAACGTGAAACGCGCTCTGATTGGTCGAAACATAAAATCTGTTCATGGTAACATTTCGCTACAATTTCAATCCAAAGAAAGTAAAATTAAGTGATAAGTCTACTTTAAATACGAGAATTGAGGTTCTCATCTTATTTTAATTTAAACGTATCTTTATCACGGTAAATAAGTGATTGAGGGCCTGTTTCACAATCGCCTAATAAGTGTAGGATTCCTTATTCGGAAGTTTTATCGCTGATTACTTTATACTAAGCAACAGAGACAACACTTGGTAAAAAGCTGTCTTACATTTATCAGTAGATTGTGAAACAGGCCATTATGTTTCATAGTGTTCTTACTGTTTACGTAAAGATTAAATTAGATATGAACAGAGGAAGTAACTTAGGCCCAATACGACCGGAAAAAAGCAGACGGTTCACCGAATGGTAAGTGCCTCCGATTCCCCCATTTACTCGGCTAAACATAACAAAAGTGCTATTTTGCGCGAGTCACTTAATTTATTTTAACTTTTTTTTTAATAAAAAAAACTAGAAAAAAAGGTAGGTACTGAAACATAAAATACGTGTAGAATTTATTCACAAGCGTCTTACAGAGTTTTTCGTTGTTGCTTGAAAGGAATTCTTATTTCCGAAGGAATTTCTCAATCTTATCCTAGACTTCAATAGATAAGGTGGCCAGAGGATTTGGCTTTGAAAGAAATATTGGAGAGCGTAAATTAAAAATTCCGCCAGAGGAAATTGAATTTAAAAGTTAAAAGAAAATAATGGAAATACTAACCCTAAGGGGGTTAGTATTTCGCTAATAAACGCTGTATAAGCTTTGAATACAGTGTTTTGTCTCCTTCTATCGAATTAAACATGTGACTCGTGTGATGTGAACAAAACACTGTATAACTATTCAAAGCTTATACAGCGTTTATTAGTAAGGGGGTTAATGTTTTGTAGGTCAAGACGATTCAGTTCAAAGTCCACACTACAGCATAGGTACAATATCGATAAAGTTCCTGCTTGGCCTATTCCTAAACATTTTCCTTTAGACTGGTACGCTCGGAAGAAAGCGACCGCAACGACTGCAGACGTGGTAGAACTACGTAACGTGAGTATTTGAACTACGATTATATTACGATTGAACGTTGCTGTTAAGCGATTTTCATCTCAAGGCGGTCGAGAGACAACTCCATAAGATCTATAGGTAACTAGCATTAATTGCCCGCGGCTTCACCCGCGTGAAATTAGGTTTTAAACTTTCATCCCTTATTTTACCCCCTTAGGAGGCGAATTTTCAAAAATCCTTTCTTAGCGGATGCCTACGTCACTACAACTATCTGTATGCCAAATTTCAGCCAAATCCGTTCAGTAGTTTTGGCTATGCGTTGATAGATGAGTCAGTCAGGTTTGCCTTTTATATATTTAGACAAGGGATAGAAAGTACATAAGAAATTTTATATTATAGTAGTGCTTGATAACTACCTACTTTATAATATAACTAGCTGATGCCAGCAGCTCCGCCCGCGTAAGTACAGTAACCCACGGGAACCGTATATGTCTCGCGATAAAAAGTAGCCCATGTCGTTTCCCGTGGTCTACTTTATATCTGTGCCAAATTTCATTATAATCGGTTTGGTAGTTTTTACGTAAAACTGTGAGTAAAGTATCCCACGGGAACCGTATATTTCCCGCGATAAAAAGTAGCCTATGTCCTTTTTCAGGCTCTAGAATATCTGTGTACCAAATTTCATTTAAATCGGTTCGGTAGTTTTGGCGTGAAAGACGGACAAAAATACACACTTTCCCATTTATATAATATTAGTATGGATTCCTTGCAACACATAAAATGTACGTACCTTGAACTCTATTAAAATTTTGTAGTAAAATATTTAAATTTCCAGACATAAAAATATTTGATAATAAACATTAATTCATATGGCAACATACATATAAATTAATTATACTTTATTGTTGTATATAATTATATTAATTTTACTAACCATGAAAAGGTATTATATTACAGACAGTTGGTATAAATTATGCTAAAAGACAGGTGTATCCGGACAGCATAATATTAAACTATATCAAAAATCAATACATATAATAAAATCGTAACAGGTCGCTGTCTGTACATGGAAGATATACAAGAAAAACTATTACACAATAATTATTATATTACGAAACAGAACACGAAACAATGATTTTTATATTTTTTGTCTGTTCTGTCCGTACAAACGTACATACGTTTGTACGCGCTAATCTCAGAAAATACTGATGGGATTTTGAAGAAATTTGGCACGGTAGTAGTTTAGGCTCTGGACTAACATAGGCAGAAAATGTACGGTTCCCGCGGGATTTCTTTTGGTGCGTACAAAGTGGCGGGAAACATCTAGTTACGAATAAAATCGTTGGTATAAGTCAGTGGCAAATTCATTAATTATTATTCTAGACAGGTTGCTGAAGACACAATCGAATTTGACTATTGCCTATTATTATGTCTGTTCTAAGCATAGAGGTTCTATTGGAGGAGGAGTTATTTTTTGATAAAAAACTACTGAATTATCGCTGTAGCCCTTGGTGCGAAAGGTTTTTTTTTTAATACGTGGTCGTTAATTTTTAGTATTCTTTATTGCAGTATTACAATTTGTTGAACAATTTGAATTAATAATATATCCGACTTTATTATAATGTCATTTTTTGAACAAAAATTCTTAATAGTAACCTCCTAGGTACCGGTAAAGAAACTAGATTAAAATTATAAGTCAAGGCAAAACGCACACCTTGCGTCTTAATCCATTATCATCAGCACCCGTAATGAGCGCGAATGCAAAATGGCTTTCATAGTATCTAATTTTATATCTAACTAGTAAGTACTAAGTGCTCTTAGTAACAAGTAATAATAGTAATTATTACTAAAAACTATTATTTATAATTTACTAACAACTAATTAACTGAAAATTATTATTACTACAACAGTAATAATAGTTTTCAGTAAATTAGGAAATACTATTTTGTCTAACAAAACCTCCCTTAAATTTGAATTTTATTACAGATTTATGAACAGCCCTTTAATAGTTTTCTTAATTTAACTACTTTATAAAGAATGTTTACGAGGACATAAAACATCTGCTTGGATAAACAAGGATACCGTTTCTAAAATTAACCGCCACATCCTTTATATTCTTTAACCAGGCTGAGAGTCAGTTCACACCGAAACAAGCAAGTTCAACCGGAACAATCGAAACAAATTTTAAATAGTGACTCTAAAAGACACTGGGCGTTTTTGACCCGCTTTATGAAAGTCGCTACCACAAACCAAAATACTTTTAAATTGTACTATTTTTATGCACATTTCATTTTCCGAAGTTATTTCAATTCAGGTCCATGGGGAATTGAATTTATAAAAAATTGAAAATCATATTTTATGTTTTCGATAAGTACATTGAATTGACTTAAATTAAGTGATATATTACTCTACTCTTGTTGCTACAGCAACCACAGCTAATAATGTAGAACTTCACTTATTTATATTATCATAATAACTATGCATACAGCAAAAAACAACCTACTAATATTTATATTTCCCACCGTCAGATCCTGACTTCATGATCATGGGGCTAATTTAGGTGAATTTCTTTCTAACAAAAATTCGAATTTCGAACTACAGTTATGCCATCTATATCATTCTAATTCAGGTGTAATTACGTTTACGTCTAAATTAATTTGATCTTTGGTGGCCGTAGCAAATTGCTGCATACAAAATTCCCAGTGTCCTTTAACTTTATTCAGTATATAAGACATAAAGGTGCTCCCTCATCTGGAGCATTCGCGTGTAATGTAACATTATAGATTCGACTTTGAGCATTACATTACAATACTACCTCCCTGACTGACGAGCATTCACGTGTAATATAACGTTATAGATTCGACTTTGAGCGCCGAGCGGACGTGATCATTACAAGGTGCGCATTGTAGGTAATGCTAGGTAATCCTACGCTGATGTAATGTTTAGACATAAACCTTTATTGCACCTTTAGAGATAAAATGTGTAATTTTATTTTAAGAGCGACGCCGCGCTATGCAGACCGGTGCAATTTGACATTCGAACTATAATATAACTTATAATACTTTAATTATTATAATATAACTAACTTTTTCCCGCGGCTCCGCGGGATAAAAAATATCATATGTCCTTTCCCGGGACCCAAAGTATGTCTATACCAAATTTCATAGAAATCGGTTCAGCGATTAAAGCGTGAAGAGGTAACAGACAGACAGACAGACAAACACATTTTCGCATTTATAATATTACTAGTATAGATTAAACGTGTAGATTCTTGTGTAGTAAATAAAGTTAAGGTGTGAACAGACCAAGATAACTTGAATTTATCTTAAAATGTAATCTGGGGAATATTCGTAATGTTTGACATTAAGTACAAAAACAATGAAACTATACCAATAAACAATGATCTATAAAGCCTGAACTCCAAGTGTGAAAATATATTATATAAAAATTAAAAATATCGGCATAACGTCCTATAAAAAAATCATAAAAATGTCAATACATAGTTTAGTTTTGACAAACTTGAAACACGAATGACGATAATAAGATTAAAATTAATAAATAAAATTATCGTTGCGTTCGGTGCGGGCGTCGCGTGTTTCGGGAATTAAGGCCGTGTACAGAGTTACAGACCGGCTATTACGTACTGATGGCATTCGATGGCCAATAAAGAGTTAAACAATTTAGACAATAGTTAGGTTATAATGGGCCATAGTACGAGTTGACAGTTAAAATTATTTAGGGTTTACAAATTTGACTTAAATTACCTGTTTTTCGGTCCATATTGCAACCAAATGAAATCAAATCGTATAAAACTAACAATTGTCACAAACATAGCTGCAAAATGTTTACAATACATTAAAAAAAAAATGATTATTAATATTTATAGTAGAAGAAGTTCTGGAAAATTGTTTAATTTTCGAGAATCTCTTCACCCTTTTTTTCCCTTCCAACTTTAGAAAAAGAGGCCGACCTCTTTTAGGATAATTTTTCTGCTCTTAGGTAGCTTGTATTGTTTGTTTAGAAAAATCCAAAGAAAATGAATATAAGCACCTTAAAATTGGTTAAAATCCAACAATATTGAAAATGGATTTGGAAAAATCTTAAAATAAAAAGTCTTCTCAAAATTTTTACTCAATTGAGTGTATGGCAATAACGTATAGTTTATTTGTCCGGATTTACTGCACAAAAAAAATCTGAAGATATGTCTCTCCATACTAGGAAATCTGTCAAACAACTTTTCATAAACGCCTCCCTAAACCTTTGAAACAGGAAGGAGCTCTAAGTTAGATTAGTTGTAAAAAAATGTATAGCTACGGTAATTAAACTACGTAAAAAGAGGGGTGTGAAGTTTGACGTGTCTGTCTGTCTGTCCGTGGCATATTACCTCCCAAACGGATAAACCGATTTTGATCTAGTTTATTGTTTGAAAGCCGACATAATCGACAGTGTTCTTAGCTATCATCATCATCAGCTCGTTCACTGCTTGAAAATTCGAAGGTTATTTAAATTAATACATATATACATACATATAATCACGCCTTTTTCCCGTAGGGGTAGGAAGAGACCACTTCTTTCCACTTGCTACGATCCTTACATACTTCTTTCGCTTCGTCCACTTTCATTCTTATCATCCATTCCTCCTCTTACATTCAACGTAGCCAAGCGTCTCTCCATGGTCCGCTTTTCGCCTCCGCGAGAAACGAGACGTGATGGGTGGCGAACCACATCGCCGCCATTTTGGATAATTAAATTATTTTTGATTATCCATTGCGTTTCCACGGATTGGTGGAGAGGGTAGGAATAGGGAAAGGGAAGGATAGGTGGTGTGGAAAGGAAGATTGGTAAGTTAGAGTGGGAAATAGTAAATGTAGGATATTACCGCCCAGGAGGGCAAGGGATAGGACAGTAATAGCTAGGGAAGCCGGGGTCGCATACCCGTATACTGTACCACAACTACCGGACAGGTAAGTTGAGTGATAAATTAAGCTCTAAATAAATAGAGTAAGAGGCACATTATTGAAAAGTGAAAACTGGTACTTAAAGAACCTTTTACATAAAAACTTAACACGTGTCATTGCGGTTGCTATTAGGATAGAGACCGGTCGATATACGCAATAGCCCCCAGGATTAATCGCGTTTGACATGTTCCCGGTGCGGAACTACGTTTTCGGATATATAACGCTTTATTTAATAGTGCACATTAACTTGAGCGATGGCAATTTGAGCTATCATGGAATTGGAATTAATAATTACTACGATTTGTAGAGTCAACCGCAGGCCGTAGCATGCTCTATGTAGCTTCGTAGAGTATGAATTAACAAGTATATTATAATTAAAAAAACTATTATCCACTATTATTTTTACTATGTTTGCGTAATATATTGCATTTAAATTAAAAATAATGTAGATATCGGACATATTTTGACGACCTCTGTGGCTCAGTGGTTCAGCGCTTTGGTGCTCAAGCCGGAGATCGCAGGTTCGAATCCTGCCGAAGAAACAAAAAGTTTTTCTGTGTTCCTGGGTCATGGATGTATATTAAATATGTGTATAATATAATAAAAATCTTAAATATATGTATAGTATAAAAGTATTAAATATACTTCCCTTTATCTGGTACCTGTAACACAAGTTCTTCGGATACTTAGCACGGGGCCAGATTGACGTGGTGTGAAGCGTCCATAGATATTATTATTATTATTTTAAAACGTGATGTTAACGTGTTCAGTTTCCACGTGAAACGAATGAAAAGCTTCATTTGTTTGTAAACAAACATCACATAAGAATATAAATCCAAATTACCTACATTCATAAAATATACAAAATAATACATATAAATATAAAATAATCAGTTTTTATAACCTCATTAAAATGATTTCATAAATTGCCAGTGAAATTATTACCAAGTACACAAAAACATCCATCTAAAAACACACTTCAAAAATTCACACGTTCAAAAATCGAAATCATTCATTCGAAAATTCGTAAGCGTTCAAAATCTACGATTCCACGTTCAAAAATCGCGTTCCCGCCTAAAGTCGGAGGTTCCGGCGGCGGGCGGCACGTGCGGGCGGCGCGGGTGCTAGTTGCGACTGGGGCGAGTGGGGCGAGTGGGGCGGATCGATGCTGGCGCGGGGATGCAGCGTCCACGTAGCACGTAGATACTGGATGAGCACGTGAATAGTTTACCGTAGTCCGTAGGTAACGTGGTTTGACAAAGTTTGGTAATGGACATTGGACCCCATATTGGGTGCACTGTGTAACAATGTTTAGGGTCCATAACATAGATGTACACTACGGCCGCTGTATCTTGACGGGTCTGAACATAGGCTCTGCGAACTTTAGCGCATGTACAACTCGTGAAGAAAACTGTTATTGTATTATTTTTATATACCTATGTACTAATACAATTTCCCTAATACAGTTGACCAATTAGTACAAATAAAATAAATACGAAAACACTTAGAAACAGTTAGTGCGCAACCTTCTGCGCGAAGTTCACACTCGCCAAGATACATCGGCCGTATTGTATATTATGTTATAGACAAGGCATCTACACCTAAATGACCCCAATTTTAATGAAATGAACCAGGAAATTAGCAGACGGATCGCCTGATGGTAAGCGATTACCGCCGCCCATGGACACTCGCAACACCAGAGGAGTTACACTTGTAACTCCTCTGGTGTTGCGACTTGCGTTCCTGGTCCTTAAAATTCTCCCCTTGGGCCTCCAGTAACCTCACTCACTCGGCGAAACACAACGCAAGCGTTATTTCACACTGGTTGTCTGTGAGGTCGTGGTGTTTATCCGGTCGAGCCGGCCCATTCGTGTCGAAGCGTGGCTCTACCAAAGTTAAAAACATGGAGTTGTTTGGGGCTCTTTAGGTTTGACATTGTCATTTTTACATTTGCTTTCTGCGCCATCTTGATTTTTTCTTGTATTCAGAAGATTTTTTCTGTCAAATATACGTCATAGTCTATCTTTAGTTTTGAAATCTTTGTATTAAGTAGATGTTTTTACCCGACTAACATATATTAATTGCGCTTTATTAAGATTATATTACATATTAGAATATTAGATTGGTACCTACTTTGGTACATATTATTGATGAAGCTTGTAAGTTGAAGTTTGAAAAATATTTTAAAATAGCAATTCTGCCATTTAAAATCATTCTGAAATATAACCAAAAGTAACAGCTTAATTCATAAGGCTATTTTTTTGCCTCTTCCAGCTTTCTACATCGGTAAACAAATTAAATAACTCACGAAAGATTCACGCACTCGTACTATAAGTCCGACAGGACATCCATCGGGCCAGTCTCCTCCAACACATAGTTAAATTACTCAAAATGGCAAACGTAACCCCAAAAGCTATTTTTATCCATGAGACTCGTGAGACTCGATAATTACTTTTTAATTATTCGGACACAGATGTAGGTTTTTCTAATTGAAAATGATGATTGTGTCCACAATACACATTAGTATTGTATTATATGAATTTTTATTCAGGTAAAATTAAAACTATAATAATATATATTTAGTAACTAGCTTTTGCCCACGGCGCCGCCCGCGTATAATACTTTATCCCACAGGAACACTGTACTTAATTTTGGGATAAAAGTAGTATGTAGTGTCCATCCAGATCTTAAAACTACAATCAAATTTCATAAAAATCCGTTCAGTAGTTTTTGCTTGAAAGAGTTATAATATCCATCTATATTTACAAACTTTCACATTTATCTTATTAGAAATTATTAAATTATATTATTAATTATGTAAGCATAATATTAATATCCCACAGATACTGTCTTTTTTAACTTCCCGCTAAGAAAATTTAATATTTTCAAAAATCGGAAAGTTATTGGTTTTACCCCGTTTTGCGAAAATCGAATTCTCATCTCCCTGACTACCCCTGTGTGTGTGTCGATCGCCGCTTATCCGGTCAAAATCGGTTGATTCGTTCGAGAGATAATATCGTAAAGGAAAGAAAACCAATTAAAGTGTTTTTTCGAAATTACTCCGAAATTTTTAATCTAAAAATTTTTTGTTGTCAATTCTTTCAAAGGACATAAAAAACTGCACCGATTGCCACCAATCGCGTGAAAATCGGTTGATTCATTCCAAAGTTATGACAATTTGAAATTTCAAAAAATAGTTTTATATTAAAATTATCAGTGAACATTTTTAGAAGCACTTTTATTTTTGAGCTCGATAAGTTCAAAAATAACGCATTAGATAAAACTTAAGAGCTTAGCGGGAAGTTGCACAAATGGCCTTTAGGTCAACTGTTTTCCTAAGTTTTTTTTTTTTGTTAATGACCATATATTTTTCCTTTTAGACAAAAACCGGTTGAAGAAGTGGCTTAGAGAGAGCATTTCCTAAGCCTATTTAAACAAACTCCCAGATTCTAGTGCGAGTAAAATAATAAAATCCTGGTCCCGTACACACGCACTTTAAATGCACAAAGTGTTGTCCTTGAGATAAAACGCTGAAAAGGCTTTCCACAGCCCTCCCTTTGTCAGACCTAAGCCTCAAAGGATTGTTCGTTTCAGGTTATTTGAACGTTTTTGTGCTTTCCGTTCCTCTCCTAATACCTGACATCAAATATGGGTTTAAATGTGACGGGGTAAACGAATTTTGGGTAATGTAATATTCAGAGTGTAAACGATATTAAATACAACATTTACCCCAATAATAGGCTATGGGCTAGCCGAATAAGTTTACACTTGACAGTTACCACATATCACAAAATAATATTCTAGTTGTCTTATACTGTAAACGAGACAATCTTGTATATATTATTTAATTATATATAACCAGTTTCTCGAAATCAGCTACAAGTTTTAACATGAAATTTAGTATACACAGAGTCTTGGGAGAGAAAAATCATCCCTGCGGAACTGCGAATTTTTAAGCTAGGTATATATGTGTTTTTTTTTTCGTTCTTGGTGTAACAAATAACAATATAATTATCAATAATTTCGACTCTATTATGTCAGTTTGGTATAAGTATACCAAACTTAAAGCAAAAATTATACTTAAGTATGTATAATTTTTGCTTTGTTTGAAAATTCTGAATGTAGTTGGTTCTAATCCCGGTCAGATAAATATTTTTGTGATTCTTTTTAATTTATTTAATTAAGTTAATTTAATTACTAATTTAGTGAATTTAATTACACTTTTTAATTTAATTATGACTCGGTTACCCAGGTAGGGTCTAATAATAATTAATTATAAATTACTAAGATACCAAATTTCAGTAACCCCCGAATTGTCAAGCAATAAGTGAGCTGATGATGATGAATTATAGCTAAAAAAACTCCCGACCATGTCAGCTTTCAAACAAAGAAGTCGGTTCATCCATTCGGGAGCTACGATGACACGGACAGACACATACAGTGACATACGTCAAACTTATAACACCCCCTTCTTTTCGTTAGTTGTTCAAATGAAAATAAATCTGATGAGTCATTTACGATTTTTACAAGATTAATCACAGTTAAAAAGAAGTACAGAAGCACTGTGAACTTGTCAATCTTTAGATCTAATCAGAGTTGAAAATCTTCTTCATCACATTACATTTCAAATAAATCTTTGGATCCACAAAAAAGGATATCATCTCAAAGGGAAGTAAATGAACTAAAAATACCATTTCACGTACTGTGTACCCATGCACATACTATTCTAATAGTCCAGTGTTATCTGGCATATTCTCTATTACAATCTTATGGATTGGGAGGTCAGCTTACACTGGTTTCTCTAGTCTTGTCTATGTCGTCGGGTGTACTTTCGTCTAACATCCGACGCCTTTGATTCCTAAAATGGCCGTAGTTTGAGTGATTGGGCCATTTTTAGTCGTCGGAAGGGCGCTGGGAATAGGAGCGCCTAATTATCGCCTGCCACGTGGTAGATACGTGATTTATATGATACTAGATGTTGCCCGCGAGTCCACGCAATAAGAAATCCCGCAGGAACAGTACATTTTGCCGCAATAAGAAGTAACATCTGTCCTTGTGATCTTTTCTATATTTGTGCCAAATTTCATCAAAATCGGTCCAGTAGTTTCGGAGCCTATTCAATGTAAACAAACAAACTTTTCCTCAATATAATATTAGTGTAGATATCGCCAAGGAGTTAGAAATAATTAAAATGGTACTTAAAATTGGCAGTATTCTGGATAAGTTACTGACCTGGACAGGCACATGGTTGGCCCCAGACGAATTGACCAGTCATTTCCTCTGGACTAGACTATGTATGACTATGGCAATCATACGGCATTTAAAACCAACTGTCCCAGGTACTACAGTATTTCAAGAGTTACTTCGCTCAGAGAGTACTATATAAATCATCCAACAACAGATGAAAAAGTCTAAGTTTACACGCATGATTATAAGATACTAATAAAATGCTAAAAAAGATTGACACTTTGCCTATGGTTATTAATATTATTATTTAAAATAATTAAAGTCCTAAGTTAAATAAAACATAATTTACTATAGGCCGTACAATTTTGAAATCACATTTTACGCCTACTTTATCATCAAAGTTACTATTTTCAGACCTCCTCTTAAACTAAATGTGTGGACGTATCAAAAATTTTATAGGTGGCCATAAAAGCATACCCCTTGTATATTTTACGGGATAGTTTTGGGTATACGGTTATGGCATAATATACATGCAAAACTCTTACGGGAATTTGTAAAGGTATGTTTAAATTTGTTTTCGTACAACGATCGTAAAACTAAACCAATCGTTTTATTAAAAAAGCTCATCTGAAAAACAAAATGCAAATCATTTTTTATTCATAACCATGATTTATTTTTAAATTATCAACTGAAATCCAGGGAAAAAGTATAACAAAACTTTTGTTATATTTTTTCCCTGGATTTCCATTTTTTTATCTTTCGATCTACATACGAGTAAACTACACATAAATTGTCACCCTATCAAGCCAAGACAGCCAGCCTAAAGATAATTTATGTCTTCTAAACCAAACAACTAAAATAAGCTCAGGACAGGATATGGACGTTTTACTATTCACCACGAGCTGTAAACATTTGAACTAAATAATTGGTCGCGATTAATTGTCCTGTCTGTAAATAAAAAATAATTTCATGCTTACAAGTTCAGATATTTTAGACTACTAAGGTCTAGTTATATTTTATAACAATTAATTGTCCTGTCTGTAAATAAAGAATAATTTCATGCTTACAAGTTCAGATATTTTAGACTACTAAGGTCTAGTTATATTTTATAACAATTAATTGTCCTGTCTGTAAATAAAGAATAATTTCATGCTTACAAGTTCAGATATTTTAGACTACTAAGGTCTAGTTATCATTTATCTAAGATCTAGTTATATTTTATAACAATTAATTGTCCTGTCTTTAAATAAAAAATATTATTTCATGCTTACAAGTTCAGATATTTTATAACAATTAATTGTCCTGTCTGTAAATAAAGAATAATTTCATGCTTACAAGTTCAGATATTTTAGACTACTAAGGTCTAGTTATCATTTATCTAAGATCTAGTTATATTTTATAACAATTAATTGTCCTGTCTTTAAATAAAAAATATTATTTCATGCTTACAAGTTCAGATATTTTAGACTACTAAGGTCTAGTTATATTTTATAACAATTAATTGTCCTGTCTGTAAATAAAGAATAATTTCATGCTTACAAGTTCAGATATTTTAGACTACTAAGGTCTAGTTATATTTTATAACAATTAATTGTCCTGTCTGTAAATAAAGAATAATTTCATGCTTACAAGTTCAGATATTTTAGGCTACTAAGGTCTAGTTATATTTTATAACAATTAATTGTCCTGTCTGTAAATAAAGAATAATTTCATGCTTCATGCATCATTAATTGTCCTGTCTGTAAATAAAGAATAATTTCATGCTTACAAGTTCAGATATTTTAGACTACTAAGGTCTAGTTATATTTTATCTAAGGTCTAGTTATATTTTATAACAATTAATTGTCCTGTCTGTAAATAAAGAATAATTTCATGCTTACAAGTTCAGATATTTTAGACTACTAAGGTCTAGTTATATTTTATCTAAGGTCTAGTTATATTTTATAACAATTAATTGTCCTGTCTGTAAATAAAGAATAATTTCATGCTTACAAGTTCAGACATTTTAGACTACTAAGGTCTAGTTATATTTTATCTAAGGTCTAGTTATATTTTATAACAATAAATTAATATGGTTACACGAGTAACGAGCTTAGCAGGTAATACATTTTTTACCTATCTCCCAAAATCCCCCCTCTACAATGGACAAAAAAAGTTTTAAGTATTTGTAGAAAGTTTTATTCTCTACAACACTGTTACATACATGCAAATACAATAGTAGGCAGAGCATACGAGATATTCTCAAAAATTATTTTTTTTATCAAATATTCCGATTTTTGTAAAACAATACATAATAAATACACCCGTTATGCTATCTACAGACACACGAATTTGGTACGGAGCGTACAGCGAACCATATCCGGAGACCAAATTCGGTGTCGCTACACACGCACAGATTTGGTACGGTGCAGTGGAGCGAAACGCTCGACACTCGTGTGTTCGATTTAATGCTCTATTACATTAGCACAGAGTTCTATTTACAGTGCGGTTTTTAAACGACGACGATGATTCCCGCTTTCCCGATGACGAATTCATTGATAACGGGTAGTGATACCAACACTTTAAAAAATATTTCTCCCCAAATTTTACCCCTGATTACTTATACTATTGACAGGTCTAAGAGATAATAAGCTAGAAAGAAAGGTTATGTGTTTAACATAAAGACTTACGCGTGAATAACATAAAACTAACATGTCTTAATCTGTTTTCACTCCCAATACATTTTCATATCCCTGGCTATATACACACATTAAAATAATTTTTATTATTACATACAAATTGATTCATAAAGAGTAAACTCTAAACATCCTGTCCCCTAGTAAACCCCCGTAGATATTTTCCCTAATTTTGGGGGGTACATCCCTAAGTTGGCAACACTGATACTGTTGTACGGCCAAACCGCCGGACTGCTCTACACACGCACGAATTTGGTACGGAGCAAACCAGATCCGATGCGGACAACGGCGAACTCTTCGCCTTCTTCATATGTTCGCCGGACTGCCCTACACACGCTCGGATCTGGTACGGAGCGTACCAGATCCGCTGTACGCTCCGTACCAAATTCGTGTGTCTGTAGACACCATTAGATTCCTCGGTGATCCTTATTTCATTAGTATATATGCCCGCTACACATCTAACGTTTTATCGTAATGATTTAGCGGTGTAATGAATTGTGTATGGCAAAACGTTACGATAATTTGTTGCGATTTGCCATACACACAATGAATAAAAATGCACATCCCAAACCAGCGTTAATTAATCAGCAGGTATTAAATATTGAAACTGATTGCAGTGTCCACTTCATTATGTGATCGTACACAAATTGACTGGAATAACAAAATATTGGTACCTAATCAACGTTGGTTATTAAATATATTTTGTATAATCTAGCTGATATAACATTGTTATTAATTCAAATTTACTGGAACCATTTCGCCGCATTTTCAGGCCCCTATTTGAGAACCTCTGGATAAGACCAGAACGCAGAAATTTTCGTCATCCAATAAGCTATAATCACGTACTTAAAATCCAAAATTTCAAGTTTGTAGGTCATTTAGTTCCGAAGTTAAGCGAAAGCAAAGTTTCGCATTTTCGACACTCACTCACTCACTCACTCACTCATGATCATCAAAATAGAACTAGTACTTCCCATAAACTTAGAGAGCTGAAATTTGGTACAGAGTTGGGGTTTAATGGCCACATAAAGGGAAAACTATAAAAACTAGGATAATCGATCTGGGGGCACGGCAGTGCCCCTGCCAAGTCGAGCGCAAAGCAAACACTGCCGTACCATTCTTTACTGGAACCATTTCTCCACATTTTCAGGCCCCTATTTGAGAACCTCTAGATAAGACCAGAACGTCGATCTGGGGGCACGGCAGTGCCCCCGCCAAGTCGAGCGCGAAGCAAACACTGCCGTACCATTCTTTACTAGAACCATTTTGCCGCATTTTCAGGCCCTTTTATTCTACTCGAACATTACACAAATTAAATAAACAAATTACACTAAAATCTAGGAAAATAAATCAATATGCCCACGTTTCTACAAAAAGAAGTGAAATCCCACCAAAAACATTCTGTAAAAAACTAGCCAAGTCTCGATGGAGCTGCTTGTTTATCTCTGAAAAATAATGAAATCTAGACAAAATCGTGCCAAGTCTAAGGTTCCTTACTGCGGTTTCTTTATTATTATAGTTAATGTTGTGTGACTTGGCCGTTGAAGGGCACACAAGGGTACAAAAGGGTCTTCATGACACCATTGCTCCAATACGTGTGTTGTACAATCAACAACAGCCTTAAATGAGACACTAGCGTCCAATTACCAATACCAGTATGGGCTATTATCTCGCTTAACAAACATAGGTAGTTACAAATGTAAACAAAATTGACTTGTACCCACTAAAGTATAAAGAATGTTCAACGGCCAAGTCACTCAACATTAACTATAATAATAAAGAAACCGCAGTAAGGAACCTTAGACTTGGCACGATTTTGTCTAGATTTCATTACTTTTTAGAGATAAACAAGCAGCTCCATCGAGACTTGGCTAGTTTTTTACAGAATGTTTTTGGTGGGATGTATTTAACACAACTAATCTTAGCTTAAAATATTGCGTTTGGTATTTAATATTTATGCTTAATTACACATAACTGGAGCGGATATTTTCTTATCTATTATATAATTAAGTAGATAGAGATAAATTTATATAATATGTATACAGATCTATTATACCAGTAATGATAATATTATAATTATAATAATATATATGGATGCTCCGTGGTCTAGTGGTTAGAGTATTGGCTCTTGACTCGGAGGTCGTGGGTTCGATTCCCGCATTAGAATAACAAAAAATGTTATTTCCAAGTTTGGTTAGGACAATGCAGGCTGATCACCTGATTGTCTGACAAGAAAGATGATCCATGCGTCGGATGGGCATGTAAAAGTCGGACCTGCGCCTGATCTCTCGTCAGTCGTGTCGGTTATCCGTCCTACTGGATTACGAGAGTAAAGGAAGAGAGAGTGCTCTTGTGTACCTGGGCACTATAAAATGACTCCTGCGTAACTGGCTTGGTTTCAATGAAACCGGCCACCGTCACCGAAAATCGGTGGGGGAGTCATTATTATTATGGATGCTCTACACCACGTCAATCCATGCCAGTGCTAAGTATCCGAAGAACTTGAAACTTGAAAACACAGAAATCTTTTTATTCCCTCGGCGGGATTCGAACACGTAACCTCCGCCTTGATACGCTCAATCTCTGAGCCACAGAGGTCCCCAAATACAAATACAATGCAAGTGTGGAGGAGTGTGTACTTTATATTAGAACGGTTTATTTTCACACACATTTCGAATGGTAATGCATAAGAAAATCCAGCATTTATAGAGAAATACCCTCTGATATATTTAGAACGTCAGGCAATAAATTGTGTGATTGTGTGAGGTGCAAAGAAAAATGCCCGCATTTGGCTGCTACATGGTGCCGTGTCTCCCCCAAGTTCTACGTAAATCTTTCGACGTGAATATATTTAATAAACCATGAGTCCACATACGCTAAGGCCTGCGCAAACTTGGCATTTTATCCTTCTTATAATATAAATATGAAAGTGTGTGAGAATGGATGGATGGATGGATGTTTATTACTCTTTCACGCAAAAACTACTGAACGGATTTTGATGAAACTTGGTATGGTAGTAGATTAGACTTTGAGTTAAAACATATGCTACATTTTATCCCAAAAAGTACAGTATTCCCGTGGAATTACTGTTTTTACGCGGGCGAAGCCGCGGGCAAAAGATAACACTATATAGATGTCTGTCTACCTGTTTACATATACCATATTAAACCTACTTTTCTCAAGTGGGCTTAATATGGTATACCTATGGTAAGATTAGATTAGTATCTAATACTACTATGCGCTGACTTGAAATTCCTTCTGGTATTTTTTTCCATTTATAAAATACAATTATTGTTAGGCACCAAGTATATTTTTAGGGTTCCGTAACCAAATAGTAAAAACGGGGCCCTATTCTGAGACTTCACTGTCCATCTGTCTGTCTGGTTATTTGTCTGTCACCAGGCTGTATCTCATAAACCGTGATAGCTACCTAGGTCCTAGTCAGTAGAAATTTTCACAGATGACTGTTGCTGCTATAACAACAAATACTAAAAGCAGAATAAAATAAATATTTTAGAGGCCCCCATACAACAAACATCATTTTCTGGCCCTTTTGTGCCATTCGTATGCGAGTGCGACTCGCACTTGGCCGGTTATACTAATTATAGTCAGTATGGCAAAATATTAAGTACTAGATGTTGGCCGCGAATTCGTGCGCGCACAAGGAGATCCATTGGGAACCGTACATTTTGCCGCAATGTATCTTATTTTCTTCTACGTGGTCTACTCTACATCCGTGCTGATTTTTATCAAAATCAGTCCAATAGTTTCGGAATGGAATTGGAAGAACAAAAAAATGGAATAACACGAAATACAGCACCAAGAATGTATAATATTGAGTCCGACTCGTCATTAAATACAAGAGTAGGTAGATATATCATTAATAGAGCAATAATCAGAAGTGGGATGATAATGAATATATACCTCCATCAATCGTGATGGTTTCCTAAACGCAGGAGGGACGTACATTAGGGACAGGAAAGCGGGATAGAACAGAGGGACAGGATAGAGGGATAGCGGGATAGGGACAAATTGATGCACCCTCACTCGATCGAGAAATGGACCCTTTTGGCCAAGAACAGGCGGAAGGAGGCTTGATGATGACATAGAACTGGTAATAGCACAGAAGTGACTGGCAAATGTGGATTGTAGTACGTAAAGCTACTGGGTGCTTAGTCAAGATGACTTCTTTAATTACAATTACGAAGTTCGAAATCAAAATATGTGTTATTGATGTATCGCGCGTTATCACAGCAAAAGGTATGTCATTCCCATATAGGGTGAGAGTACCAATTATCAGCACTTTAAAAAAATGGTCCAATTATAACTTCGATTATTACAGAGGAAAATACTTTATAGTTTAAAGTATGGTGTCGCTGGCAGTAGATTCCAGAAACATTAAAGTTTTGTTTTTATTAAGTGGAAACAAAAATTAATTACAGAGAAGCTTATAATTCTACTATTTGTTCGGGGTGCTGATAATTAGGTACAGTGCTAGCAATAGGGTGTGTCACCCTACATATTTTAAATTTCGAAGTTCGCCATTGTAGATGATTGCATGTTGGACAAGACCTCTGATTATTATTATTTTTTTAATCGCGTCATAATATACTTGATGCATTTTTTAAAAGAACGCAAAAATTACTTAGTATTACCACAGAATAAATAATAGTACCTAGAGGTAGTATTACTAGAAGAGAGCTTAATATTATGGTGAGATACGGCTTTTTATATGAAAATAAAATGACATTGCTAGAGCGTCATTTATTTAATTATTTCGTTTCGTATATTATCTCAGATCTATTTTAAAAATTCAATGTTTCATGTGGGAACCATTAAATTGACTTACCCCATTACTAATAAAAATAATAATTTAGACAATAGATAAGCTATACAACGGTTTGTGCTTGTCTGTCAAGCGAGTTTTCCAACGTATCAGACGAGGACAAAACATTGTATAGCTTATCCACTGTGTAAAAATATTAATAAGAGGGTAATAGGTCTATTATAAATAACGTCAAAATTAATGTGTATGAATTTAATATATAGAATGTACCTGCCTACCTGCAATCACGATAGATATTATTAATTATACCGAATGTCAAAAAGTCCTCTTCACAGTGAAAAGCACAATTTTCAACACATTAAAACCATCAGACATAAAATGATTTACGCGTGTGTTTAACAAGTTAATTAACTGTTATCTACAAATAATGACATAATAACGGACATTGTAACAGATGGCCAAATCCGCGGCAAAATAAATGGTGCGGGCGAAATAATTGCTTTTCCGAAGCCAAATATTAAATAGTGATAACGTTAAATTATTATTATGTCAGTACAAACTACAGTAGGACCTCGCTCATCCAGATTGGAAAAAGCAAGGCCCCTTCCGAATTATTGAAATGTAATATAGTATGCCAATAAAGTGTATTTTGGTGGGAATATTTTATGTGTTTTAAAAATCTAGAATTATTTTTAAGAAATTGGGCACAGATCTGGGTCTATTATAGTTTCAAAGACTATGGCAAAATATACAAATGCAAATAAATAAACAAACAAATCTTTCCTCTTTATTGTATGGAAATTAATCTAACTACTGCATACTGTATACTATGCAAATACTGTGCAAATACATTACCTAATAATTAAACACATACACATTACCAAGTGCCTTTCTTTTCTTGTAATATTTTATCCCACCAAAAACATTCTGTAAAAAACTAGCCAAGTCTCGATGGAGCTGCTTGTTTATCTCTAAAAAGTAATGAAATCTAGACTAAGTCGTGCCAAGTCTAAGGATCCTTACTGCGATTTATTTATTATTATAGTTAATGTTGTGTGACTTGGCCCTTGAAAATTCTTTATACGTTAGAAGTCAATTTTGTTTACACGTAATGTTATATCAGATTCTGTTGTAACTACCTATGTTTGTTAAGCGAGATAATAGCCCATACTGGTATTGGTAATTGGACGCTAGTGTCTTATTTTAGGCTGTTGTTGATTGTATAACACATGTATTGGAGCAATGGTGTTATGGAGCCCCTTTTGTACCCTTGTGTACTCTTCAACGGCCAAGTCACACAACATTAACTATAATAATAAATAAATCGCAGTAAGGATCCTTAGACTTGGCACGACTTAGTCTAGATTTCATTACTTTTTAGAGATAAACAAGCAGCTCCATCGAGACTTGGCTAGTTTTTTACAGAATGTTTTTGGTGGGATTTCACTTCTTTTTGTAGAAACGTAGGAATATTGATTTATTTTACTAGATTTTAGTGTAATTTGTTTATTTAATTTGTGTAATGTTCGAGTAGAATAAAGTTAATTGTTCGACTATTTCTTCTTGTAAACTTGTAAGTATAAGTATAAAAGCCAGTCTAGTCTTATCCAGAGTTTTCCTTTAATTTTATTTTTATGCGTATTAAAAGCAGAAGGGGAGGTATTCGCCCAGCAGTGGGACGCTACCGGCTAGATTAAATTAGAAGATGTGTCCCACTTCACTGGATTTTTGCAATGACAGTCGATTTTTTTATGTACCAATAGTAGAAGGGGGCATTGCCATATCTCTAATCAGCTGAGACCAGCTGAGGGTTCTTCATCAGATACTTCAGACCTTCGATTTTTGACATCAAATGAAGTGGCCCACCAAGTTGAATATTTTTTGTAAAGGCAGTATGTCGATCTCTAATAGTTTGGTTGGGCTCTTGTGTTTTCTAATAAGGGTCACCAGGTACTCCAGATCTTCAATTATCCTAGTTTTTATAGTTTTTCCTTTATGTGGCCATTAAACCCTACCTCTGTACCAAATTTCAGCTCTCTGAGTTTATGGGAAGTACTAGTTCTATTCTGATGATCATGAGTGAGTGACTGGGTGAGTGTCATAAATGCGAAACTTTGCTTTCGTTTAACTTCGGAACTAAATGACCTACATACTTAAAATTTTGGATTTTAAGTATGTGATTATACTTTACTGGATGACGAAAATTTCTGCGTTCTGGTCTTATCCAGAGGTTCTCAAATAGGGGCCTGAAAATGCGGCGAAATGGTTCCAGTAAATAATGGTACGGCAGTGTTTGCTTCGCGCTCGACTTGGCGGGGGCACTGCCGTGCCCCCAGATCGACGTTCTGGTCTTATCCAGAGGTTCTCAAATAGAGGCCTGAAAATGCGGCGAAATGGTTCCCGTAAATAATGGTACGGCAGTGTTTGCTTCGCGCTTGACTTGGCGGGGGCACTGCCGTGCCCCCAGATCGATTATCCTAGTTTTTATAGTTTTCCCTTTATGTGGCCATTAAACCCTAACTCTGTACCAAATTTCAGCTCTCTGAGTTTATAGGAAGTACTAGTTCTATTTTGATGATCATGAGTGAGTGTATAAGTGAGTGAGTGAGTGTCGTAAATGCGAAACTTTGCTTTCGCTTAACTTCGGAACTAAATGACCTACAGACTTGAAATTTTGGATTTTAAGTATGTGATTATAGCTTACTGGATGACGAAAATTTCTGCGTTCTGGTCTTATCCAGAGGTTCTCAAATAGGGGCCTGAAAATGCGGCGAAATGGTTCCAGTAAAGGATGGTACGGCAGTGTTTGCTTCGCGCTCGACTTGGCGGGTGCACTGCCGTGCCCCCAGATTTCTCTATTTTACTCATGGAGCCGATATAATCTTACAGTCCAGACTACAAATAAATACAAGTATTTAACGAGGGTCGGAGGGTGTCTGCGCCATTAGTAGGTCTGTCGCAGTAATTAGGTTACGAAGTACGTGAGGTGAGTGCAGTCCTCGCTCCTCACTGCTCAGTCCTCACTCCTCAGTGCAGTCGCCCGCGGCGTAGCTCTGATTTGCACTTTGGCACAATGTCACATTTACAACTTAAGTTGTAGAAGAATTGAATGTAAAAATGTTATAACCTAAAACCTTTGTTATTTCAGTAAGGAATAGAAAGAATCCTCTGTAAGTATAAGTGACTTTTTACTGTTCGTAGGTCTAACTAGTCAAAAAATACTGTAAGGTCCACTTGCGCCAATCCGGATTAAAGTTAACACTCGGTTAAAATATCATGCCTTCTCTTTCACAAATACGAAAAACGAGAGAGATAACATGATTTTTAACCCAGGGTTAACTTTAACCCGGATTGGCGCAAGTGGGCCTTAGTATACTATACACTATTTTTAATATAATATAATTCGTCGTCATTTACCCGTGTCTCTCTAAAAACAAGTACCTAGATATAGGTGGTATCTGGTAGAATTATTATGGAATACGATTCAAAATTATTATTTGTTTAAATTCTTATTACCCAATAATGAAAAGTTTTATATATTATAAAATGGTAAACTATTATAGTGATATAAGTTTAGAATATAAATAATAAAAATCTAAGATAATAATAATTAATTTACATAACGTTGTTTAAAAACAATTAAGGATATTTTATAGATAATAATGGTCCTTATTAACAGCGCCATAAAGAGCGTAATGTAATTTTATTTAGTACTAGCTTTTTCCCGCGACTTCGTCCCCGTGGAGTTCGGTTTCCATACAAAATTTTAACCCTTTTTACACCCCTTTAGGGGGCGAATTTTCAAAAATCCTTTCTTAGCGAATGTCTACGCCATTACAACTATCTGTATGCCAAATTTCAGCAAAATACGTTCAGTAGTTTCGGCTGTGCGTTGATAGACGAGTCAGTCAGGTTTGTCTTTTATATAATAATAGTTATATTTTTTTCGAACTTTTCTAATTATTATCTTCCGCCTAAACGTCTTGACATAAACAAAAGCTCATAATAATATGCCCAAAATATCCGCAATTGATTTTGAACAACCATAGATATTTAATATAATAAGCCCAGGTTTACTCTTGAGTCGAAATTTATTCTAGCAAGAAGCAGACATATTCAAATAAATTTCCGCGACACTTGGCGAAACGCAACATTTTGAGGAGTTACGACTTACGAGCATAGACCTTTATAACACTGGCGTTTACCTCAAGTGTACTCGGTCTCCGTCGAGTGTTTGCTCCCCGGGAGTCGGGAGTTTCACACTTTCTAACCCCCATTCAACAATTACTCTTACTTTTACGTACTTACGTGCGCTCTTTAATTTGTAGTTTATTGCTTAAAAAGTCGCGCTTTCATTACAGTAATACGGATTTTGTAATATCTTATCTAACAAGATATGTACCTATTCTAAATACGGTTTTAATTGCACAGTCAATTAAATACCCCTAATAGAAAACAAAAATTATTGACGGGAGGAGAATTGCTCTCATCCTGATATGAAACCGCAGCTGTGAACCGCAGTCATTACAAAGGCGAGCCGTAGCACGCACGCCTACCGCTCGTTATTTGCGCTAAATGGGCCCATTCGAAAATTAACTGCACGATTGCTCCCGAATAAAGTGCCGCTACACAGCAATATACCAAGCGGAGTTAAACAAATGAAGGGGATTTTGTATACAGGCATATTACCACTTTGGTGATAAACTTGTTCAGTGTCATCTAGCGGCGAGTAGAGAAACTATTATGAAATTCAAAAAGTTGTGCGTATATTCTTAAAGATGGCGGCACCCCTATAAAATTAAAAAGCGCCATCTTACGAAGAATAGAAGTTTATGTTTTTTTGTGCAGATGCTAGAGGGCGCTGCAAATATTTTTTCATTATTTGCTTATCTTTTAGAATCTTTACGTACCATTACTTGATAATCTACACTAATATTATAAAGAGGAAAACTTTGTTTGTATGTTTGTTTGTTTGTTTGTTTGTTTGTTTGTTTGTTTGTTTGTTTGTAATGAATAGGCTCAAAAAGTACTGGACCGATTTCAAAAATTTTTTCACCATTCGAAAGCTACATTATCCACGAGTAACATAGGCTAAATTTTATTTTGGAAAAAAATAGGGTTCCGTAAGATATTTGGGTTTTTCGGACACAAGGTGTAAAAAATCAACCAGAAAAGTTACTTATTTTGCGTACGCTGCCTAAACTATAAAAGATAGAACCATATAATGTTCTAATTAATTGTAGATCTTATAAATATCTACAAAAAAGTCCGCGACACACTATACCTATCTATGTCGAGTGAGGCACGACAACCATTTTTTTATTTAGAAATCTTGATTTTTTTTGGACTACATTTAAACGTGTTTATTTTACTCATGCTATTAATCCTTATCAAAATAAATTATTTCATCACTAAGTACAGTTTATGTAGATAATATTTGGTCTTTGAATGATTAAAATTGGACGTTTGGTTTTGAAGTTATGGCGAAATTAAAATAGTATTACGATTTCTACTGCACGGCCCGTTGCGAAGTGGGCGACATTCTGTAGGATTAAATAAAATAAAATTAAATACCATTTATTTCGGGCTGCATAGGCCCATATTATTAATACCTTATAGACTAACATACATATAACTATTATAATATCAGTATTAGTATCAGTATTGTACCCGTGCGAAGCCGGGGCGGGTCGCTATTATTAATATAAAAGTAATAAACTATTTAGAAATAAGTGTCATATAAATAAACGTGTCTGGTATAATTATATAATATTATCATATATTTTAATATAACCAAAGGAAGTTGTAAGTCAACTATTTAGAAGTTCTAATTAGTAATTAAGCAGAAAACACACTCACTGACCTTAATTTGTTCCGTTGCCTTTTTTGCGAGAATCGGGTCGACGATGGTGACCTCCAAGTCGGAAGCACATTTTTTCGCTGCTTCACTGAACACGGCGGCGTTCACGTAATAAGTGGGTACCTGGTCCCCCGCCTCACCAGGTGAGTTGGGGGACAAAATTCCACTATCAGTATCACTAGCACTCACACTCACTGATTTTCGAGTTCCAATCGACTTTTCACCGATCGGAGATTTTAACGGAATTTTGGATTTTTCACCTCCCTTCGACAGCCGCTTTAGTTGTTCGTCCGGCTTGAAGCCAGTGTTTGGGTCAAAAATTACATAATTATCTTTATCGCACCTCACTTTGTTGTTAACGGTGACTGTATACTTTTTATTGGGACTCAAACTTAGGAACGGATCCTCGCTATCTACCGGACTTTCGGGAATTATTGACTGTATCTTTGGCGTTATTTTTGGTACGGATTTCCCGTCAATTGTCCTCCTTATAACTGTATCGTTTGTAAACTTGAGCCGAACGTACTCATTTGATATGGTTCTTCTGACATTAGTCGACAATAATGGCGATGGCTTATCACTCTTATCACTAGTAGGAGCATTTCTACCTTGAAATAAATTTAACTTTGGCTTCTCCATCGTTCTCGTTGGACTAAATGAAATTTTTAATCTCGAAGTTTTCTTTTTCTGAACGTTTACGCTGGCATATTCAACGGTACTTTTATAAACCGGTAAAACGCTAGATTTTTCATTTAATTTATCTACAGTTTTACTTACCTTAGGCTTAATAACATCTAAAGACCTAAGTTTATGTAAAGGGGTATGTGTCTTCTTATCTCTAAGTTTTTGAGCATTTTCATTTGTACTGCCTAAGGTGTTCCCGGTTTTATGTCCTTTAATATGTGGTTGAGTTTCTTCTTGACTATGAGCGGTAAACGATAAAGGATCAAAAACTGGATTATCAAAAATGTTTTCTATAAAAATATCGATTTCACTAGATTCAGACGTGCTCTGGGAAGACCTGTTCTCATTGATCATACACGAGATTCTCTCTTCAATATCAATAAGAAAATCAGTCTTGTTCTCGTCGGAACTCTGTGGGTTGCTGCTGGAGTCGGAAGGTGTTTGCACTTCGAATATGACGTCATCTCTTCTCACAGAGTCCTTGGAACTTTCTGGGCATGAGGATCGTCTCTTGACAGTTCCAGTGGCCGTGGAAGGTGAGTCCCAGTCCAGATGCTGAGCAACACACTGACTACCTTTTTTTGAGCGTCTCGGGCTAGTCATTATTTTGTCACATATTTATAACTTTGTCTATCTGTAACTATGAAAACATTTTGTTAGCTTGTCTTGTAACACACGTAAACGAACCCTTAACTCTACTTTCCGGAAATAGTAAATAAACTAATATCTAGTCTAGTGTTTGTGTCTGTACATTGCTGTGGAATAGAGTTACAGTATTTACATGCCTACCATTAGTCGAACAACACGAATGTGTTATCTAATTACAATCAACTGCCACATGGGACGATCGGGAATTATGGGTAGCTGATACGGGTAACTACTGTGTACTTCCATTATTTCATGTAAATGATTGGTTTTTTCGACGCTATAAATTGTTTGCTTAGTTTCAAGTTTCTACTTTAATAATAACGTTAAAAATATATACTTAATAGGTATGTTCATATTAACTTATCGATCGTCTTAGATAACTATGTAAATAGAACATAAAATTGAAGTTTGAGTTACACCAATATAAGTGTTTTCTTTATTATGATCACGTAAATTGTAAACATACACTTTACGTCTACTACCGTTATTTTTGTTGAACACATAAATACATTATATTTTACGAATTGTGTACAATTTCTCAGATTGACGAAACATTTAAAGATTTAAAGAAGTACATAAGGCTGGGACTATAGTGTCTGGAATCCGACGGGCCGGGGAAAATTCAGAGCACTGCAAATAGACCTCTGTGCTAAATGCTAATACAATAGAGCCGAAAATCGAACACTGCAGGTGTCGAGTCAAATGTCAATATCAATGACAGCTCGACACTCGACACTTTGATTTTCAACTACAAACAACTATTGTATTAGCGCAGTGTCCTATTTGGGGCCACATATGTCACGCAAAATTTCGACTTTTTGAACCCCCACCCCCCTATGTCACGATTTTTAGTATCCCTGTACTTGTATTTAACATGTACTGTCACATTTAGTATGACCCCCCCTTCCCCATGCTCTGTGACGTAATATGTGGATGGACCCTTTTCGGTGCTCTGAATTTTCCCCGGCCGGTCGCATTCTGGAACGTATAGCACCTACCTAAACGAAAAATAACAAATGTCTTAGTTACTTTGCTGCATACTACTAAGTATGTGTACTGTACACGTACCTAGTACGTACTGGGTACGTCGTGGTCGTCGAGACAGGAAGGTTCAAGTGCTTTACATAACGAATGCTGAAATAGAGCTCATGTTTTATTTAGCTTCCTTTTAGGCTCTATTAAAGTCAGATAAAGTAAGTCCATTGAATAAATATTTGTCACTGTTCCATTTCCCGTACCTACTTATATTTTCGCAAATGCGCAATGCAATTGTTCATGGTTCAATGTCATTTACTTATCTGCTTTGTTAGGCACAATTTTAAATTTTTAAAGTGTGCTATCAGGGAATCTAATTCTTAAGCAGTATTTATGTGGGTATGTGAGACTGCTTTTCACGCTCGGCTGAACCGGTTTGAATGAAAATTGGAATGGCAGTGCTTCAGGTTTAGATTTACACATTACACAGGCTACTTTTATCGCGGTAAGATGTATTAGCGCATACGAAGTCGCGGGCAACGTCCAGTCCTACTCTAATATAAATCTCAAAGTTTGTGAGACTGGATGGATGTTTGGTACTCTTTCAAGCAAATACTACTGAACGGATTCACTTGAAATTTGGTATGGTAGTAGTTTAAGGTCTGGAATCTGGATTAACACTTACTACTTTTCGGGATAAAAAGTAGCCTCATACAGCCTACTTTTTATCCCGAAAAGAACAGTGTTCCCGTGGGATACTGATTTACATGGGCGGAGGCGATGTTTGTTTGCATCGAATAGGCTCCGAAACTACTGTACCGATTTTGATGAAACTTGGCACAGATATAGAATAGACCAACGGGGAAGGACATAGGCCACTTTTTATCGCGGCAAAATGTACGATTACCGTGGGATTTCCTTTTGTCGCGCGCGAAGTCTCGCACAACATCTAGTAAAATTATAAGTTCATAGTTAAACTTGGCATGCCGTTAATAAAATAACACTGCCAAGAAACCATGTCTGCTCGCATTAACAAGTTGAAACGTAGACAATAACAGCAGACGGAACTCGGAACTAACAAGAAAGTTGCGAGATTTTGACAAATTGCTCCCGAGTGCCAACAGTTGCCAGCTAAGTGCCAACTGAGTTGCAAATGTTGCCAGTGTTGCCTCAGCTAACCTAATTACTGTAAAAGACCAATGAATTCTAACTTCTGCTTAACTTGCAGACGATATGCGACATACAATTAATAATAATAATTGTCCCGACACACGTTGTTCTGTCTTAAATATGAACTGCAATGAATAAATAACTACATCTACAATGTAGCCTACGTTCTAGTCCTAAACCTACTCCTACAAGCTAGACCTTTTAGACCTAACAAACTTCGAAATCAAAAAATGTACCTATATCTTTGAGTATATAACCACATATACTCAAAGATATAGGTGGTCAAGTGGTTCGAGCATTGGCTCTCGACTCGGAGGTCGTGGGTTCGATTCCCACATGGGAACAACAAAAAAAAATGTTGTTTCCCAGTTTGGTTAGGACAATGCAGGCTGATCACCTGATTGTCTGACAAGAAAGATGATCCATGCGTCGGATGGGCATGTAAAAAGTCGGTCCTGCGCCTGATCTCTCGCCAGTCGTGTCGGTCATCCGTCCCACTGGGTTACGAGAGTAAAAGGAAGAGAGAGTGCTCTTGTGTACTGCGCACACACTTGGGCACTATAAAATCCCTCCTGCGTAACTGGTCTGGTTTCAATGAAACCGGCCACCGTCACCGAGATCGGTGTGGGGAGTTATTATTATTATAACCACATATAATTTGACATGTCATCGCTAAGTGACATGTCGCTTGCGATGCAAAGTCAAAGTCAATTTTTTTTATTCAATGTTGGTATTTTTTATACACTTATTGAACGTCGGTATACATGATGCCTACCACCGGTTCGGGAACTAGCCCGGCGAGAACTGGCGTAAGAAACTCGCGCGCGTTATTTTAAATCCTATACATTTTGTTTTCGAATTTCGCCGTCGAAATTATCGAATGCATCTTGACTAGAGGCCCTCATTCGTTAAAATCGGATCAGTAAACGATACGGTGGAACATACATACATAGACGGTCAAAATAATCTCCTTTCGCTTCGCCGTAGTTGGATAAAAAAAACAATCACTTTGGATAAAAAAAAAAAAAAACATGTACGAAAATACCCAATCTGGGGGCACGGTAGTGTCCTCGCCAATACGAGCTAAGCGAAGTGCAACTACCAGACCACCTTTTCTCAAAGCATTTCGTCGATTTTTTGAACCCTTATAACTTGGGTTTGGATTATACCAGATAAACGAAAATTTCTGGCTATGTAGAATAGTGTAACAGAAAAACACTCATAAGTTTTTGTGCAATACATTTCAACTCTCTTCTTATCACGGTTCACGAGATACACCCTGGTCACCGACAGACGGACAGACCGACAGTAAGCGGCGTCTTAGTGATAGGGTCCCGTTTTATTACCCTTTAGGTTAAATCCAGACAGTTACCAAATAAAATAAGCTTTACAGCCACGCATTAAGATTCATGCATTATAGCCAAACGCGTGAAAAATTGAGGAAACGTTATAATATGCTTTTTCCAAACCATTTTTTTATATTTTTGAATTATTTTTAAGCAAGTTTTATGGTGATTATATCCGCTATCTTTGGGTATTTTTAAACAAACAAAGTAAAACTACATAAGAGCCGAAAAATGATCCTAAACACACCCTTTTATAAATTTTAGGTGTTGAGATTCTGGTTTTTTTTTTTTTAAACTTAAAATCATATTTTTTTATAATATGCTTAAAACCAATTTTAGATAAAGAAGTAGGTACCTACTATATTTGTGACAAGTTTTCGTTTTGCAGGGTTTGGTTCCGTTTGGTCGCAAATAAACTGAATAACAGCCTATTTATGTAAAATTTGTAAACACGCCCCGCATGAAAACATTAGATTTTATGTAGGAAAACATCAAGTTTTAAAACATGCACTAGACTGACTAATAGGTGTTCTCTTAGTAAGTTCTGAACATTTTCCGAACTTGTTTTCGTGAACTCAACTCGAACTTTTAAATGAAGTCTTTTTAGTTGAAAACTAAAGAATTCGTACTAACAATGTTAAGAAACTAAGAAATAAAAGAAGTAAGCGATGTTAGGATTCCAGGCTACATGAGAAGAAAATAATTATGTCCGTAAGTTTTTCGTTTTGCTCTGTGGGTTCTTCCCATTGATCTGGGGGTTTATTTGGCAAGTAACATTGTTATATACTACCCCCCTTACTAATAATCGCTGTATAAGCTTTGAATAGTTAGGTATACAGTGTTATGTCTCCTTCTATCGAATAAAAAATGTCACTTGTGTGATGTGAACAAAACACTGTATAACTATTCAAAGCTTATACAGCGTTTATTAGTAGGGGAAGGTGGGGCAGATTCATACAAGGGGCACCTTCATACACTAGATATATCTGACGTTAGGCGTATATCAACAGAATGACTTATACGTGTATGCGTAGCTGTATTATGCGTGTGGTTGCTGACGGAGTTTGAAAGCAATCGGTACAAACTGATTCGGCCAGGCGTAAGTAATTTTATGACCTCACTTTTAATGTATTTTTTTTTACTAAAACTGCTCGCTAGATTATTCAGTTCTAGTTTATTTAAAAGATAATAGGGTCAAGTTTGTGAATTAACATGTGAATAATTGTATATATGTTTGACTTTTTTCTAGCAATATTTTAATTTAATTTTCTTGTGATGGGGTAGGTTCATACAGTAGTGTACGGGGCACATTCATACTGTATGAATGTGCCCCATTGCTTATTATTTTAGTTTATAAAATTGATATTATACCATAATTTTGCTTTGCAGAAAGATTATGGTCAGAAATTACAAGAAAAGGGAACTAGGAGTTGAGAGGCGGACGAAGAGGCAATGTTTAAAGCTATCGATGAAGTTTTGAAAAAACAAACTCTCTTTTCGGTTTTAATGCATAAAAACTACAAAGCCGTATCATTAAATTAACGCTAAACACAAGATTCTAGTAGTGAAACTCGTGTATTCGAATCTAAATTTGCATTGCAGCAAGTTTTTACAAAAACAGGAGATGATCTTTTGAATAAATATATTTAAAGTGTTCTAAGATGCAGTACTGACATGTGTCCAAGTTAAATTGTTGATTATTGTTGATAGTACCTACTTACTACTAAATAAGAATTAAGCAATAGGAGTAGATATTTGAATATTGATGTGACTGATCAGAAAGACTGTCGGTTAAGTTAGTTTTCTCGGTGTCATAAAAAGAAAAACTAACTATACATATTTGTTATTTTTTATAATATGATTATGTAAGTTTTATATGGTCGTAGATACTAATATTGCTTTTGTTTCCACTAACGTTTTGATACTTTGATTTTGATAAACATTTCATGCACAACTTGTGTATTTTTTCACATGTATGAATCTGCCCCATAGCCTGTATGAAAGCGCCCCGCATGTGGGGTACATTCATACATTTTTTATTTTTTCTTAAAAGTGTTACAAAAAGTCGTAGATCTATATTTACACAAATTTCATGTTTTTAATATCAAGTCAGATAGTAAGACTATCGATTTTTGATGAATTGATATTGATATCAATACTATAAAGTATGCTACAAGACGAAATATAAAAACTGTACGAATCTGCCCCACCTTCCCCTAAGGGGGTACAAGAATAAATCTGATAACTGCATATTTATAATTCAATATAAAATTGTCCAAAGTAGAAGGGCTCGAATTTTTAAGTTGAAGTAGGTACTAGTTCAAATGAGGTATATGAGGTATATGAAAGGGCTTGATGTGAGCATTCTAAAACATATTTTATTTATCTTTACGACATATTTTTTTATTCAAAATTTAAAAAATCAAAAACTTTTATCGCCCATTTTCATCGATTCCTGAACTATTTATTACCTATTCATACTTTGTACGGAACCCTCGAAGGGCGAATCCGACTCACTCTTGTTCGGTTTTTTCTTATGTTATAAACTTTTATTCAAAGAAAAGAAATCGCGTTGTTGTAAAATGTTATTTTCTACTAGCTGTTGCCCGCGGCTCCGCCCGCGTAAATATAGTATCCCTCGGGAACACTGTACTTTTCCGGGATAAAAAGTAGCCTATGTTTTAATCCAGAGCCTAAACTACTACCATACCAAATTTCATCGAAATCCGTTCGGTAGTTTTTGCGTGAAAGAGGAACAAACATCCATCCATACATCCTAACAAACTTTCACGTTTATAATATTAGTAAAATTACGTTTCCAGCTTGTAAAGCGTCAAATTACGTCAAACAATCCAATTTTCAGTTTGATTTGCGGCAAGCCAATGTGATTGCATCGATGTCATGATATTCATTACAATATTAATCGTAATATTCACCAACAGACGTTTGTTGAAAAATATATTTAACTGCTCACAATATCAAGATAAATAATTCAGAAAATTATGCTTTTTTTTGTTAGAACATAGCTCTGACTATCCATATGTATAATATTATAAATGGGAAAGTGTGTATGTTTGTCGGTCTTTCACGCCAAAACGAATAAACCGATTTAAATGAAATTTGGTACACAGATAGTCTACAGCCTGAGAAAGGATATAGGCTACTTTTTATCGCGGGGAAATATATGATTCCCGTGGGATACTTTATTTACAGTTTCACATAAAAACTACTAAACCGATTATCATGAAATTTGGCACAGATATAAAGTAAACCACGGGAAAGGACATAGACTACTTTTTATCGCGGGACATATATACGGTTCCCGTGGGTACTGTACTTACGCGGTCGGAGCCGCGGGCATCAGCTAGTTGTTTATAATCCTTAGAACCTGTATCACAATCTACAGATAACTCAGATAGTTTATTTGCGTGTTTTGTCTCTTTCGCTCCAAATGAGCTATCCGTCACTTATTAGAAAATTGTGAAACAGGCCCTTAGCTAGTCCTCTAGTACACAAAGCATGAGTATAAGTTTAAATAACAGTAATATTGTATCCCCCTTGCTAATCAACGCTGTATAAGCTTTGAATAGTTATACAGTGTTTTGTCACCTTCTAGCGAATTAAACATGTAACTTGTGTAATGTGAACAAAACACTGTATAACTAACTATTCAAAGCTTATACAGCGTTTATTAGTAAGGGGGTATTTGTATTAAAATATATTTCATACTGATTGTAAAACTTACCAATGAATTAGTAGATCATAGCATTTTTCAAACATAGGTACACTTCTATGTTAGTGTCCGTAACTACAACATCTTCTCATAGCTATTATCATTCACGATAGTAACTCCGTCTGAAATATATCAGTCCCGACTTCCCGAGGAACTTAAGGAGTACCCTTTAAGTGATTTACCGGTACCTTGGTACCTGTTTGCGAAACCCCGTAAAGGTAATTTACATGGGTCTGTTACGGCAAGCCTTTTTTGCTAATTAAATTTTCACGCTTTATTACCATGATATTTTCCCTAAAATTGCGGTAATATTTTACTTTTCACTCAGCTAAGCACTTTTCGCCATTTTTGTTTTTCTTTTGTATTTTATTATTTAGGAAATTATATTTACTTTACCAAATATCTACTCTTAAGGCCCAAATCACACAGAAACAAAACGATACGCGATGCGGCGCTTCATATTTTAAGATAGCCATTAAAAATTTAACCTTATTAATTACAGAAGAAGATAGGTAGACTTTTCACTGTAAGAGTTCGAATGTCAATTTACACCGCGCTGATGATGTTATATGAAACGTGTATCTTTTTGTAAAGTGAGTAAGTTCAATTTTGAACAGCTAGCTTTAAAATGCAGCGCCGCTCACGTATCGTCTCGTTTCGGTGTGAACTGGCCCTAAGATACCAAAAACCATAATTATTTAATTATGTTTTTTGGTACTCTTATATTAAAAATTTAAGTATGTACTCGTATAGTAGTAACAAGTAAGCGGTAAACGCGTTACTAATGTATCCCTTGAAAATTATACTTGATTCTAAAAAACAAACTTTATGGCTCTACGACATGTATACGCCGCATGCTCAAAGTAATACATAAAATATTTATTACACACAAACATTCCTTAAAAAAGCATTGGAATATTCTACGCACTGAAATCTTAAAACCATGTTCGCGCAAAACTTTGAAAATACGCCCTTTAATGGCGCTCTGGGAGAATTGTTTCAGGGGTTACTGCAAGATGTCTATATCTATCCCCCTCTAACATTCCCGCGAAGAAAAGGAGAAAACACTTAAGAAAGCCAAATTTGCAATGTATCCGGCAATATCCAGCTAAATAGGTCAGGAAGGCGAAGTTTACGGTATCAGGGAAACCGAATGGCAATAAAATCTACAGTTGGAAGGAGAATTACAAAATTATTCAGGGGTTAAGTTATTTCGGGGTTCCCCTGAAGAATTATTGCCAGTATAATCCTAAGTGTACGTATAATTAGATATAATTAAGTTCAAATTGAGTGAAAACCTACTAAGGTTGGTTTAAAGATAAGCAAATAAGTAGGTAATAAAGTTGAACCAAAAATGTGCTGAAATTTAATTCTAATAATAAAAGTATCTATAGGTATATTACTTTAAATTAGCAATTTTTTAATTTGTCTATTACTATTACAAAATTATAAAAAGTATATATTTGCATTGATATGCATTTGAAACTACTGGACCGATTTTGATGAAATTTGGCACAGATATAAAGTAGACTACGGGAAAGGACATAAGTTACTTTTTATCTTGGCAAAATGTACGGTTCCCTCGCATTTTTTCTTTTGTACGCACGAAGTTGTGGCCAACATCTAGTGAAAAAAATAACAAAATAAATATTTAATTTCAATTTCTTCGGGCTAAGGTTTCAACCTTAGCCCGAAGAAATTGAAATTAAAAAAATATGACGCCATCTTGAAGAAAATCGTAATGTTTCCCGTTCGATTCACAAAACGCGGTTAATAAAAGAAAGTAATAAAAACCAATACAAAATATACATTGGGGCTAGCGTGGCATTTCAGCGTGATATTAACGGGGCAATATTGTCCGAAAGAAATATTTGCATCGGTTAAGAGGGGTGGCACCCTTGCATTCCTGCACTCCCATGCACTTGTCTTTACGAGTGTACACTTTGTAAATAATGCTATAAATTCAGTTAGAACATGAAACTGAATTGTGTGGTTTCAATAGTTTAGAGTTTAGACGATAGAGTGTGTAAAGGAGATTTAATTGTAAATGTATGGTTTTTAAAGTTGCTATAGACAAGTACTAACCTGGTATATATGTCACCGAAAAATTGTAAAAACCGTTTGATTGTAATATTACTAGAGATATTATAAAATGTCGACAGATTGTAAAATAAAAATTTCTCCTTACAATTGTACGCATTATTTTTCGTTATATTGTAATATTTACCGTGCCGATTGGTTAAACGGCAAGTGCCCCGCGCCGCCATATTTGTTTGCTTTTTCATAATAATAATTATTACGAAAAATAATGCGTACAATTGTAAGGAGAAATCTTTTTTTGACAATCTGTAGACATTTTATAATATATCTAGTAAAATTACAATCTAACGGGTTTTACAATTTCACGGTGACATATATACCACTTAACTAAATACAATATAGTTTTTATATTAAGTAAAGTTTTAAATATCTAAACGTAAGCGAAAATGTTTTTTTATAAATGGCGCAGTCGGTAGGATAGTCAGTTAAATATTTCAAAACAAAGTGATAACATCGTATTATCATCACTTACCTGATATCTGATCTCACAAACTGCAACCCCCTGCAACTGCAAGTGTGGGGGAATTTTCGATTAAATATTTAGATGGGATTTCGCCAGATCCATTTATCAAGGTCTAATTGTGTTAGGGATGATGGTTTCACACTGGAGATGGAAAGTATTAAGGCGTTTCACGTTTTTCATATGCAAATGGTATTTCACGGATCGGATTTAGAAACGAAAATCTTTTGGGATGACAATTATAGACGAGACGAAATTTTAAAAAACCATTCAATGATTTATTATTTTAAATATTGATTTATTTCGAATTTTCATAGAACTAAAATAAACCTAGATTAGATTTATTTAAAGTTTACTTTTTATTACAAGAGCTACTATTTAACTTTAGTTTCCCAAATCTCTGGAAAAAGACGTCAATAAAAACACCTCAAGTACATCCTAAAGGTAGGTAAGGGTGTACTCGGTTTGTGTTCACCTAGGGATCAAGCTACGGTTCGCTGGCTCATAAAAGCGAGTCTCTCACACGTTTACGTTTATAATATTCTCTCTTGTTTTACTGCGACCCGCCTAACAATATTTTGTACTTAGCCGAAGCTATTTGACGTGACCTGAACGAAATATGTTTTTGGGGGAGTTTTTCCGGATTCCTGAAACTCGTAATGGCTTTTATGAAAATGGCTTCATGTAACCAATATTGTTGTCTGGCCACTAATACGAATTAAGTTACAGAAAAAATCTTTTATAAAGTGTTATTTTTGTGGGTACTTTTTTAGGGAAGGTTACTCAAAGAACCCTTATAGTTTCGCTTTGTCCGTCCATCTGACTGTCCGTTCTTACAGCTTCTGTAATTACGAATTTAGTTGGATGAAATTTGGTTCAGTTATAGATTTTGTTTCGGCATCATAAAATAATAATATATTAGGAGTTACGTGAAGTGGGGATGAAGAATATTTTTTAAATTCAAGGTTTCATACATGCATTTTTTACAAAGTCAACCATTTTCGAGTAATCGGTCTCTAAAATTAGTGTTACTTTTAAACTATAAGAGGTGTCAATTTGTAGGTTTATACGCCAAAAGGTCATGCAAAAACTCTTTAGCAAAGTATTTTAAACGAAATCAGACTATAACTTTTGAAGTAATTTAAAGTAAAACCTATTTTGCTGTTTTTTTGTTACGTAATTCATTACAAAAATAATTGTTGCTAAAAATAATATCATATATAGTTGCCTAGATAAAGCTATTCAAATTCACGTTATTTTACTAATAGTCAGCATTACAAATAACATAACCTATTAATTTGGGCAAAGCTATCCTATCGCTTGTATCCGATCAGCTATCCCCCGATAGGGCTCTGGCCTATTTATATGCAGATTCCGGAGCCGGCCATAAGTTACCCGTTACAGGATCAATCCCTTAATGACATAAGCGGAAAAAGGGAAAAGTATACCGATTTTACTACGCCAGAGTTGTATCGCGGAGCACGATGAGGGGAAATACAACCGTGTCGAAGTGAGCCGAAGAATCAACAGTGTAGAATTAATTAAAGTTGATATTAAAATGGGGATTGGAGATATTAATAACATTTGCGGCGAGACTGATGTAGGTGTAATGTAATTTATTATAATGAAATTCTGTTAGAGGAAAAACGCTTTCTTTTTAATAAAAGAACATTATTTAATAGTAGATAAATTTAAGTTTTTTTTTTAAAGAGCATAGACAACGAAAAAATTAGTAGACAGGTCTAGGTGAATTTGAAGAAAAATCTATAACGGCCGCTCAAGTCACATGCTGTCCTTGTCATTTCGGCTAGCAGAGACAGTGACAGCCTGTGAATAGGAGGGCTCTTAATTTTGATTAGCGTTTTAGTTTCCGGTAGTTAGAGAATTAAACTTCTATAGACCTAAAATGTATAAGCAACCATATTGTGATAACTTAGCTTTAAAGTCAAATGAAAATATCAACGAAATCTTAAGTAAAACTAATAAAGTTTAAACGTAAGCTGTGAGGAGGTTTTAATTGAATAATTGGCAGAAGGAAAGGGAGAAGTTCTGCAGTAATTACAGTATCGACTACAGGATTACGCGGTCAAAGTTCCCGCGTAATTCAATATTCTGTCATAAAAGTGTGTCTTTCCAACAAAGTGGCTGAGGGCGTGCTACGATGACAATGATTAAAAACCGAGTATCTACTTAGGTAGGTTATAATTAATTACTTAGTAAAAAATATGTAAGAGTTAACATTTTGGCAACATAGTATGGGTATACGAGTATAAAAGATATATCAACTTATATTAAATAAGAAAATCTTGTGTGGATATATATAATTAGTTTCTCAGTAATTAGTAAACAGCTGCAAGTATTGCCATGAAATTTAAAGACCAATGTATGCAGGCAGTGTCTGTGGAGAAAATTCCATCTAGCTAGATCCTATATTATCCCTAGGAAACTGCGCATTTTAGCACAAGATGCGTAAGTATGTATAGTTTTTGCTTTGTTCGAAAATTCAGAATCTCGGTCAGATACATATTTTTGTGTTTTTTTTAATTTATGAGTACTCCGAGCAAAGCTCGGTTACCCTGTACTTATTATTAAGCTCATCATTATATAAATAATGTCAGAATTGTGTGCATTTTATTTTTTAAATTTTATTGTGATTAATCAAATATAGGCACATACATTATGGTCACCACTTCCCACAATCGAACTTTGTGATTTGTACAATAATTCAAAAGATATTTAAAAAATATCTTGCAAACACCGTCTTCTACATGAATATAGAAAATAATGCTATGTAAAAAAGAATCTTATTACAATTTGCATACGCGTAGTGAAAATCGATTTATTTTGAGCTTGGTCCTTGCCTTAAGAACCAAATTATTGAAATAATTTTAGAAATGGTCAAGTCTTAATATTACACCTTAATTCGGTGAGCGTGTATGAATATGGCTCTGACCAAATACAAAAGTGAAGTCAGAGTTCTGCGAACCACACAGTGAGGCCGTCTGAAGTACGCCTTCACGCACACACGTAACGTTACGCCTTACGTTGTAAGGTGAGCTGTCATGGATTATTGTTTTATGTATGTATTGCGTAGCCGCACGCGCAATATACGGCCTCATTTTTTGTTTGACAAAGCTCTGTCTTCACTTTTTTATTTGGTCTGAAGAATAAGGGTAGTAGAATAAGGATACAGCGAATGAAGTATCTAAGGGCCCCAGCAAATGGAGGTAAGTATGTGTTCTCTGTCTCGGTATAGTGACATGAGCATTACATATTACGTCAATCTCTAATAGCTTCTACTAGCTGGTGCCCGCAACTTCGTTTTCGTGGAACTAACGAAAACGGAACATTAAGATCAAAGTAGCCTTATAGCATCAGCTCTCTGCCATTGAAAGTCCCATGAAAATCGGTCCAGCCGTTTCAGAGTTTAGCCAGAACAAACAGACAGACAGACAAAAATTAATTTATATTGTAAGTACCGTATAGGTATACTTTCTTAAGTATTTAGTGAAAAGATGTTAATTTAAAATTACAAACAGACATTTCAATTTGATAATTTGTATAGATATGCATAGATACAGAGATAATAATAAGTAGAAGGAAGATTTAACATCAATATGCCGTTAGGGAATAACTGAGGCATCTGCTAAGTCCAAGACCCATTGCGAATAAAATATTAGGTTTAATCCGAGACCGAGAGGGATAACCGATTGAGACAAGTTTGTAAGTTATTGCGTCTCTAGTCGTTTTATCTCTGCTAACAGTCTGTTGCAGATCTTGTTAGCAGCTAAGGATCAGATTATACCGAGAGGCGACGCGACGCGTGCTTTTAAGATAGCTATTCAACATTGAACTTTACTCACCACACAAAAATATACATGTTTCATTGCAATAGCGGTGCCGTACTGCCCAGCGGCGCAGTTTGCAATTCGAACTCTTGCAATGAAACGTGTACCTTCTTGTATAAAAAATAAAGTTAAATTTTGAATGGCTATCTTAAAAAGAGCCAAGTTTCGTCTCCGTGTGAGCCTACGTTTACTCGCATGTTGCAGTTTAGAATTCATCATCGTCGTTTAAGTCCAGTAATTTTTCTAACAAACTATTTGAAAAAAATTCACGATCAATTTTAATTATTGCACTTTTTTAACATTACAACTTTTTGTGTTCAAGGCTGCGATGCTGTTCTTTTTCCTATTGCAAATAAACTTGTTTAACAAGTCATTATTTACTCTGAAAATGTTAATTGCCAAGTTAAGTTCTTTGAACAGCAGCACAAAATAAAAAAATAAAAAAACAAATTATGCGCACCCGAAATGCAGTATGTAAAGCTTCGACGGCGCCATCAATCTTTCAGAGTTCCGCAACTGTAAAAGATAAATAGCCTCCGAACTGCAAATACGAACTCCAAATGTTTGCGAGCCCTGTCTTTTTATACTGGCTCGTGCCGGCAACTTTGTCGGCGACTGCCAAGAACTTTGTGATGTTATTCCCTATGACACGTTTTATGTATTGTTCTAGAATTAAGTTTATCCTAACTATAAATCTTATACACGCGAAAGTTTGTATGTATCGAATTTGTTACTATTTCACGCAAAACTAGTGAACGGAATTTGATGAAATGCGCGGTTTCAGCGGGGTTTCTTTTTACGCATCCAATGTCGCGGGCTGCGAGTCTGAGGGCAAAATCTAGTATTCTATAAAGTCTATACATCTATACAAATAAATAATATTATATAATTTTAATATTATATTAATAAAATTAAATATATAATATGAATAAAATGGAAGTGTCTGTTATTTCAAATTAACCGATTTGCACTAAATGCGTATGCATCATAAGACTTACGATAGTATATTTATCGTCTTATCGTCTTTCAGTACAAACGCCATTTATATTTATTTTCTGTTATTTCAAATTTAACTATGAAATAAACCACAGTCGATAAGCACTCTAAAATTTCATTATTTCAAACGCCCATGCAAGCTTTCTCCGCCTAAACAAGATTTTTTTTGCTTGAACCTCGGTAAGGTTAAGTATATCGAAATTTAAAGACACTCTTCCGGTACTAGTATCTAAGTACTAGGTTCAAAAAAATAGGCTTAACTTCAACAATGTACATCTGAGTCGGTCACTGTCTGGTTTACGGTATACCTCCACTGAGTCCAGCCGTAACTCAACAGGTATTACCGCGCTGACCCCTGTCCGTCTGCTCGTAAATTACTCCAGGACCACACCAGTACCTCGCAGGGCTTAGGGACCGATAAAGCACTGGACGATACATGGTAAGTTACAGCTCCAGGCACGAGGTATATTAAGCAAACGCAATTTCAATATCATCACAGTATTTTCTATTCACCTACATTTAACTTCTTTAGACTTAATATGAAATTAATCTAATCTTATCTTACTAATATTATAAATGTGAAAGTTTGTGAGGATGTATGGATGGATGTATGTTCCCCTTTCACGCAAAAACTACCAAACGGATTTCGATGAAGTTTGGTATGGTCATTGTTTAGGCTCTGGATTAAAACATAGGCTACTTTTTATCCCGGAAAAGTTCAGTATTCCCGCGGGATACCCGATAATATTACGCGGGCGGAGCTGCGGGAAACAACTAGTAGAGAATAAAAATATAATATAATAAAAAGTTTTCCAAACAAAACTTTCAGTAGCGCGAGCAGGAACGATTGACAACTATGTATTCGTAACTTATCGAATGTCAATTGTATGTGCGCTGTCATAATTTTCTTACAATTCGCTTTCGATTATTATTCTTGTAATTTTTGCTACGTATACCTAGTTGTCAATTGTTCCTGCTAACCCCACAGTAAATTGAGAAGGACAAGCGGAAACAAAGAAAATATCTTATGTGGAAATGTATGAAATAGGTCCGTTTAGTCGAGCATGGCTACACGAACATATCGAAACCGACAGCGCGGCGATATAAGATAAAATATACTTATAGCAACGGTAGGTAGTGGTACTATATAAGGTTTGGTAAAATGAATTACGAATACTTCGGGCACATGATCTACTGCTTATATAAAGACGTTTGGGCAGAAAAATAATTGTCATACTCAAACTAAAAAATCATCTCATGTATGGGTGACTCGCCGCAAAACGCAAACTCGCCCATATAAAGAAAAAAAAAATTTTTCGAGTATGACAATTATTTTTCTGCTTAAACGTCTGTAAAGACGTTTAAGCAGAAAAATAATTGTCATACTCCAAGAAAAAATTTTTTAAGCAGTAGATCATGTGCCCAAAGTATTCGTAATTGATTTTACCAAACCTTATATAGTGTACATATAAATATATCCTATTCTATTTTATTTTTTGTAACCTCTTTACATTAAAACAACTATGGCTTTGATATTCGTATTTTGTTACTTGAAAATATTTTGGCCCATGGTGAGCCGCTTCGCTATGTTGAATGTAAGAGGAGGAATGGATGGTAAGAATGAAAGTGGACGAAGCGAAACAAGTGTGTAATGATCGTAGCAAGTGGAAAGAAGTGGTCTCTGCCTACCCCTATGGGAAAGAGGCGGTATCTACCTACCCCTACGGGAAAGAGGCGTGATTATATGTATGTATGTATGAAAATATTTTTTTCAAGGCGAAAGGGAAAAATGGTAGTTTTTCGTAGCATTGCTTGGGACTCTTATGAAAATCTTTGAATCTTATTAAATTGAAAAATTATATGTTTTTCTTTGTTGAAATAATGTTCAAATCATGAAAATCAACACATCAACAGAAAAAGTTTTTAGGTCTTCCTAGTACCCATATAGTATAAAATTAACCGAGTCGCTAGAAAACTAAACATTTCCACCGTTGTTAAAATTAAATTACAATTAAATGATCGAAAATGTAAATTAATACAAAAGCATACAAAGGCAAGACCATGAATAATTAAGATTAGCTGAGCCGAATTTCGATGAACATTTGACGATGGGATAATGTAGATATAATTGTGGGGAGGAACTCGGGGTTTTTACCTTAAAAATTTACTTCTACTTGTTTCTACCGACCTAATGGTAAATCGATATATTGACTTATAAAATTTTCAGTTGCTACTGATGGATTATAACGGTTGTTCATTTATTAAGGTTGAGTAGGAACTGATGTTTATCTTATATATGTCACCGTAAAATTGTAAAAACCGTTAGATTGTAAAATAACTCACGAGATTGTAAAAATATGTCGAAAGATTAAAAACTTATATGTTTATAATCTAACGAAAAATAATGAGTTAAATAATATAACGGTTTTTACAATTTTACGGTGACACATATACCTAATTTGATTTTTATAATTTTTGGTATTCATTTAAAGTTTTACTACTCTGACATAAATAAGTATTGTAGATAAATAAAGTTGAAAGAATTTCATAGAAAGCTTTTGCACAGCAAATATTTTTACCCGAATACTAATCATTCTATGTGTATGTATGTACGTAAGTATGTATGTTTGGGTTAATATAATTATGTATGTTCATTTTTTCCATCGTAGCTCTTAAACTTCTGATCGGGTTTTAATGAATGAGGTGTCAATAGATTTGTAATAATAGCCCGGGTAATAAACTATCTTTATAATTTGCGTAGTCGGGCTATAGTTTTTAACTTTTGATTATACTAAAGTGAAGTTAAAAATGCATAAGAAAATAAAAATTCACAAGAACAGTATTAGGTTTGTGTAAAACTTTTTTAAATAACATATTTAGATAGTTGGTGTTTGAAGCTATTAAATGAGTGTATGTAAGTTTTAATATAGTCCGGTAATTAGTAATAACACAATAGTCTATCATAATAAAGATGTGCTCCTTCAAAAGTTTCTTATATTATGTAGTTATATATAGAACTAGAAGCTTTCAAAAACTTCCTTTTATATTATTGGGGTTAGGCTAATTATATTTAGTTATTTTTAATAAAATAATGTACGTAAATTATGACAGATGAACCGAAAAAAAAAGGCCGCGGCCCAAAACAATTTATTTAATTTGGAACACAAAATTATTTATTTTAATGTGACAGTTTTTTAGGTTTCCAAAATAGGGTGAAAATCAAGGACATTGTTAACCAGCCAGCGCCGTGGTGTCTCCAATGGTGTTGTAATTACCCCATGACATTAATTCGTCGGTAACACGCGTCACTAAACTACTCATAAATATTAGGGCGTTAATTTAATGTTTTAATAAATAGCTACCCTAATTTATTTACATTTAGTAAAATAAATTCTTAATTATAAAGGGTTATGGCGTAAATATTTAAGCTAAAGGGCCGTAAATGTTCACATCTGCGGGAAACCGCTACAAGTAACGTAGGCGTAGCAAAGAGCCGCCTCTGCCAACTTTAGAAAGATTAAAAAATATATAATGGCCATCTAATATTTTGTGCGTTCGCTTTAAAAATAGAATGAAGTAAACCCTATATACAACAAACAAAGAATTTTGAAAATCGATCTACAAAATATGACGAAGTAATCGTTGAACATACAATAGAACAAACAAAAAATCCACGAGTCGAATTGTCCTCCTTTTTTGAAGTCGGTTAAAAATATCAAGCATTATCAACCTCAATGATATTTTTAGTAAGTAATTGAATTTTTGATTTTATATTAAAAAGCAGGAAACATTAAATTAGGTTTTTAATTTCAACATTGCGCACAATATTTACTCCTCTTTTCACTTTTTGTAGTGAAATAAATGAGTATGACGGAAACAACGGGAATGTTTTAGTTACGCAGAAACTCATTTTCAGTGAACAAAGGAAGCTCTGTGTTTGATATCAGAACGATTAATAATATTTTTATTTACTGCAATAGACTTTTCTCAGACATTGTTCATATTTCTTAAACGTTAGAATTTGCCGTAAATTTTCTAAAACATTGTTAGTATCTAAAAAAAAACGCAAATCTGACTGACTCATCTGTCAATGCACAGCCGAAACTACTGAACGGATTTCGCTGAAATTTGGCATACAGATAGTTGTAATGACGTAGGCATCCGCTAAGAAACAATTTTTGAAAATTCGCTCCTAAAGGGGGTGAAAAAGGGGTTAAAATGTTGTTGGAAACCGAAATGCACGCGGACGAAGTCGCCGGCAAAAGCTAGTAATTTATAAAAAAGGACAATTAACCCTTAGGTAAATACATATTATATTTAAATAACCAACAGATTTTATGATTCGAATCATTTAAAGAAAGTTTAAATATCAAATTTTAATATTCTCTATGTAAACACAATCAAAGGAGAAGCATAAAATATGTTACAGAAAATATGTAATTGAGTCGCACATGGCGTAGAAAGCGAATACAGACAATAACAAAATACCGTTTTCCTGCATGTGCGACGTAAGCTTGGGATATTTATGTGTTGCGCAAACTTCGGTAAATAGCGCCGAAGGGTTAACGCTGCCACCTCACGCGAGTTTCGCAATCGTGTGACGCGGCCGTAAATGGTGTGCTCGCGCTTATGATGTTCATATCAAAGTATTTACGACTTTAGGATTTTATGGCATTTTTAATATTTTAAAAAAAGATTGCGGTAAAATTGCAATAGGCAGTGTCGGAATTTTATAAATTACATAAGTTTAACGACAATTTTAATTATTTTTTTCAGGAACTAGCTTTTACCCGCGTCCGCGTAAATACAGTATTCCACAGGAAATCTGTACTTTTTCTAAATAAATAAATAGAAGAAGAAGCCTAGGTGTAAATCCAGAGCTCAAACTACCATACCAAGCATCAAAATTCATTATATAGTTTTTGCATGAAAGAGTAACAAACATCCATCCATCTATCCATCCATCCTCACAAACTTTCACATTTATAATAGTAGTAGGATTGCGATCGGAAATTTATTATAAATTACCGCAATAAAACCTAGCTATTAGGTACTAGGTTTTATTTTGACGATTCAATCAATTAGGCTTGTTATTTTAAAAATTTAATATATTTATAGTTCATTGCACGACGATTAATTTTAGATATGAATTCTATAGGTACCATTTAACTTTCGAATTATATAAGGTACCTAATATCATCTAAAACATAATATACATTATTGCTTTGCTTATCTACTAACATAATATAATTATTAGCTCGACAGGCTTAATCCACGACACACGCTCGTTATGAAACACATTGTACGAGATTGTACATACGGGGTACTTCGTACCAGACAACATAATGGAGTAGTGTCAAGGGTTAAGACGACAGAATAATTGAAGAATGGGCTGTCTGATGTCTCATCAAGATATATAATATTTCATACGTCCCACAAGATGTTGGTGGCTTTCGATTATTAATACGAAAAGTAAATATAATATTAAGAATTTGAAGATTGAAATATCAGAATCAGACAGAAAAAAAGAGATGCTGCCTAAATCTTATTCTTTAACTTTATGTTTCACTGTAACCATTATATCAAATTTGTGTGTATGTGTGTGTGTGAATAAAAGCGGGTGGAGCTGCAGGAAAACTCTTTAAAATATAAAATACATTAAAGTAAAACTTTTAGAAGCCCCTCACAATTCGTCCTGCGACTAATGAAAGCTTTAACTTAACAAGGCACTGAATTGGAAGTTACACCGGCTTTAGTTCCGCTAATTTTATCCTTTGATGAAAAGTATAAGCTATCCTGATTTTACATTGTACAGTATTGTACATTGAAGTTTTAATAAAATAGTACCTGGGTTACCGAGCTTTGCTCGGAGACCTAGTCAATATAAAAATAATCACAAAAAAGGTTATCTGACCGGGATTTGAGCCCACAATATTCCATATTTCCGAACAACGTAAAAATTATACATAATATACCAAACTGCCGAGCAGACTGACATAATAGAGTTGAAATTATTGATATATTGTTGTATGACGAAAGAGGAACAAAATGTGCAGTTTCCCAGGGACAAGACGAAGGTAGATCGATTTTTCTTCCCTAAATTAAATATCATTGTAATACGGTTCTGAGAAACCGGTTCATATATACAAGATTGTCTCGTTTAAACTATAAGATACATACTATATTGAGAAATCGACCCCATACGGGCGGTGAAACGAAGTACTGCGGACAAATCTACTCGATTTTAAATGTCAGTAAGTTTTAGAAAATGTAATAAACAGCAGCTTCTAAGCATTCCTCGGATCAGATGCAATTTCAATAACGTCGATACATCTAATAATATAATACAGGTTGAGATATTGAATAACCCTTCAGACATGTTATAAAAGTTTATGTTACTGCCTTCGAAGCAATAAAAATACCTGCACCGAAAAATCGAAGAGTTGAAAGAAATAGGATAGTTGGCTTCTCATCTTTATTCTTAAGGTGTGAGTCAGCAGATTTTTAATCCAATATAACTAAGCCTGATTAATGTCCGCTTTTTGAGGTTTTTGGTCGGTAGTTTATCTATTCAATAGCGCTTTTGATTAACTAACGCGTTTGCGTCACCCAAATAAAAGCACTATTGATTAGATAAACTACCGACAAAAACCGGGCATTCATCTTCTAACAAAATATAATCGCATCATTACCTAAATAAAGGTTAAACAGTATTGAACATGAAGGCTGCAAAAAGGACTGGACAAATAGATAGAGGCTATTTTATGGAAACATTTATTTTTTATGGCTTATTTGAGACGGAAAAAGGTAAAAGCACGTACCAGTTTTATTTAACAATTACTGATTTGTAACATTCCCCTTAACTACGTTTGGGGGTAAACAGCGGATAAAAGTATTTAGTATTTTATATTTATAAGTAGGTATTGTATTTATAGCACATTCAATAAAGAAATCGAAAACAACTTGAGAAGGGTACTTAACAACAACATTTGTAAAACGAAAGTTAAAAGAAAATAATCAATAGCACCGAATTTTCATTTCTCATCGATATAAAACCCATATGTAACAAAGATATGAAATGTAAGAGAGGAAAGTGCCGGAGTGCCCCAGGGGCCCATAAACAGCCCGGACAATTTGTTTAATCAGAAACGAAGCGCCTCGCAGCCCCCATAGCAGCTCCTATTGTTTTGTCATAACTGATTATATTTTTTATCTTCATGCCCTTAACGTTGTTGTTGATAATGAGATCAAGTAATAACTTCAATTAAAAAAAAAAAAAACAAAATAAAAACCCGACTGCTGTTCCTATCCACCTATCCAATGATACCTACTTAATCTAAGACGAATCTAATGATACCTACTTCTCAAGTTCAAATGCAACAAGCCGTTTAGGCTCTGGAGCGTACCAATTAAATATAAATACATATGCTCATTGCTCTAACAATATTAAAAAAAAGTATTACCATGAAATTTCATGAATTTGTAAGAGTACCATCTATTATTATCAATACATATTTATCCTCATAAAATTTACATACGTTATACAGGGTTATAGATTAAGTTAATGTTGATCCCTTATGGGGTTGTAAGCCCACGTAATAAAAATATTTTACAAGATTTTGGACTTTCGTGATCAAACTTTTACGATTTTTCAACCCCGTACCATATTTTCAAAAACCGATAGCAACGTAAAACACTAAACTCTCCAAATTTTATTAATTTCAGCTCAGAAATTAAGCTTATAATGATCGAGAAAAAGATATCTGAAGTATTCTTATTCTCTGCTCAATATAAACGGGGTCAAATGAAGAGTAAACTAATATAGCTCGTTCGCACACAATGGACGTCAAAATGTTCCTTTTGTCGCGCGGAGCGGAAATCCGTTTGCGGTGTGATAGCTTCATAAAAGGTTAACTTGCTCGATTAGTACGGAGAAAATTTTTAAGGTTGCTCAAAATCAATTACTGATATTTTGGGCATATAATCTACTGCTTTTGTAAAAACGTTCAGGCAGAAATATTTTTTTTTCGAATTCAAAATTCGAAAAAATATAATATGTCATATATCAGGCGTCATCACATTAACAGGTCATTAACCTCAAAGACGAGTGATAACATCAATACAAGAAGAGAAGTGTGAGGTCAATGACCTTAACAGCGTCGTTTTTACATAAACAGTAGTTCATATGAACTAAATAACAAGGGCATATACCCAAAATAGCCGTAATTGATTTTGAACAACCATATATAAACATATTCACTCGTTCTTTTCAGATCAAAGTATAAATAATATGTAAATAAGCTAAGTATTTTTAAACTTCACATTTATATTGAATACAACAGCTTTACGAACTTAGTTTATCGTTACGACGTAGCTTCGTAGCAGATGCCTACGCGGCGCGTAGAGTCTATAATTAAACCAATAACTGATTGATAAGTATGAAAAACCGTAGAATTCGTATTTATATGCAAACAGGCTATAAACTACAGTGTCGAAAATCAATTTAAATTGAATAATTGCGCAGTGCTAACAAGATGTATGAAAATTGTGTAGCGGCGGTCGGTAAGCGCAAACTTAATTAATCATGAATTTTGTTATATAAAACAATGGTTAGTGCTTGTATCAATACAAAACGTAAAAAACTCGACAAGCTCGTGCATACAAAAAAGGGAAATTGGCAAATGAATCGTAATTGCTGGTTCGTTTTGATCGACGTTCAGTCTATCGATGAACGCAATTGTACTGAAACCAATACAATCAGAACCGCCTGGAGCCTGTCAACTGTGAATGAACGAACGGAACATTACACTGTCAATTAATTCCAGATCGGACTGTCATACACACGTTCTACTTTTATAGTTAAAGTTGCTAAAATCAATTACGGATATTTTGAGAATCAATTACGGATTACTAAAATTAAATTACGCTCTCTAAGGCGGCCGCTGTTGTCTTGAACCTCACATAACAGCTAACTTTAAGCGAAAACAAAGTCTTTGCCTAAATAATTCAAACAGCTGTGTGAGACCAATGACCAATAGGGCCGTAAAAAACGTAATGTAATTGTAAGTAGTGTTTTTTTTTTTTTTTTTCGAATTTATAAAATAAACTTTCTGCCTAAACGTAACGTATCTAAGATGTAGATCATATGCCCAGACTATCCGTAATTTATTTTACCAACCCTTATATATTATTATGATTAATCGGTATTAGTAATCTAAGGTATTATATACATTATACACATTATAACATACTATAAGTGCTATAACTACTAATCCGTTGTTAAACATACGACAACAATACACAGAGCATGAAGCTTATCTCACCACATAATTATCCCACAGACATTAACGCTAGCGGTCGATACACCGACAATGTTTACGTTTTAACGCTCCATTAACGGTTTGGCAATAGCCTAGATAAAACTTAGGTTAGGTAATGTGTTTAGACTACTTTTAGATCAAATCTTAAGGTTAAAATTTCTTGAACCATTGACCATAGCCAAAAAGCAATTTCAATTTGTTATTGATACTCATTTTGCAAGTAAATGCGTCTATACTTCTATAGTATTTCTACCTAAGCAGGCATATTATTTCCTAAATTAGGTATAACAATAGCTCTTAAAGTAGGTACTTAGTAAGTAGTGCGTATTGTGTATACTAAGCAACACTTTTAGGTTATAGATTTTAATAGCTAGTAGCTACCTGTATTTTATTTTATTATTATATCATTAGGTATCAACTATGTAAAACCACAATTTGGATATACCTATAACCTAATTAAAGTATAAAAAATCATAAACTCCTAGTGCTCGTTCATCTAGCGACAAAGGCATTATTATAATGTGTAATATCAATAAATATATTGACAGTTCGGCGCATTTAGTTTATACTTTATTACTGGCGTGCCTCGCGCAGTCACGTATTCACCCACTTAAGTTTTGAAAATTGTTCCCGAGAAAATTGCTTGTCGAGATTTTCATGAGACGTTAGCACGTGTGCACACTTCTTAATGTTTTTATTTAGCGTCAGTTCATATCGAGACGCGAGGCGATGCGGAATTTTTAAGTTAGCTATTCAAAATTTAACTTTATTTACTCATACGTGATGCACGTTTCATTACAAGTGTTGGACTGCACTGCGCTGCGCTGCACGGCGCCGTTCTTGTAATGAAACGTGTATCTATTGTACAATGAATAATGTTCAATTTTGAATCGCTACCTTAAAAATGTCTCGCCGCATCGCGTGTAAGCTGACTCTTATTCAATATCCCGCGATAAACGCGAAAGATCCGAAGTGTCAAAAAAGTAAAAACGTCACATTAGACATTTCGAAGAGCCCTCGCACACATCTTCTCGACTTTCTCACGATTTCGCGATGAATTGTGCAACTCTCAGCACAATCAAACAATAAATAAATAAATGAATTATTTATATATTAATACACAGACTCATAAAACATTGATCTTCAAATAACGTTATGTAACATTGTATATCACGATAACATTTCACAACAGTTTTTTTTTCCACGTGTTTTATAAGTCAACAATGTTATGTTACATTCTGTATTGGCATAGACGTATATATTATATATTATAGACGTGGCATGTGGAATCAAAAACTGTCCCTACTTAAATGGCCCCACTTTTAGAGTTGTTTGGGGTCATTTTGACATTCGAGGTATGTTGAAATCAAGATGGCTGACATTTAAGGTATCATGGTGAGAACAAGGTGGCGTAACTTCTTGTATAAAACTTTGTTCTGTCAAATAAGTACGTCACCTTAACCTTCAATAGGTCCTCAAAATAACTAACTTTATAGAACGAACATAAAGACGTTACAAAAAAATACAGGTACGTAAGTACACATCGATTAATACAAATTAAAATTCAGTTTTCCCCAAAGACCGGTAGTTAATTCGCTTTGACTAATTAGTCGTTATGTCATAGTCGTGGTCACTTGTTATTCCGCGGCGGGATGAGCCGGAGCTATTGGCCACGTGATCGCCGTGACTCGAATACTAACACCTCCGTCAGACACGGGGAAAAAACGAGGATATTGATTTACTGACTTTTTCTTATGCTCTCCTACTGGCATTATAAATTCTCATTTCGCATAGCAGATATCAAAGATTTCATTTGACGCTTCGTAGACCGTAGATTGAAACATTCATTAAAATCGGAACAGTAATTTAGGCACTACGATGGAACAAACAAACATACATAATACATAGACTGCCAAAATCATTACCCTGTCTTTTGGCTTCGTTGTAGTCGGATAAAAATAATTTACCATAACGTGTGCTCTCATCCGTACTTACGAATACAGAATCTGAATATGTATTTAGAAAATTAACACTGGTAGTGTTAATTTTCTAAATATTCAGTTTCTGAAAACTGCAACGGTGTTTCAACATCCAAACAATGTTTTCTGTAGATTACATTACAGTAACGAGAAAATCGGAAGCTGAACCTTTAAAGGGAAGAAAATAACTGAGAAAATCAGTTACCGCGCCGACAAAGCTTAGATTATTATTATCAATATCGTGATAGCTCAATCCTATTAAAGGCTTAGTACAATCTAGAAAGTTATTTTTTCTTCAAATTCTCGCCGGCGAATACTGAAACGACAGTTAAATTAAGTGATGCTCAAATCACATGTCCTTGTCATTTCAGGTAGACAGCCTGTGAATACTAGGGTTCTTAATTGTGATTGGCGTTTCAATATTGCGCCGTTATCTAGTTTAAAAATAAAATATTAAATAAATAAATTAATTTAATTTTTATTCCATGTTATCCTACAGAGATATTTATGGTCACCAGTTCGCTGAGAAAGGATGGAAAATTGTTCATATAAAAATGGTTGATAACTTTACGTGATAACGTCATCGCAAGACGAGCGTTTAGGCCGATCGTGCTTCTCTATCGCTTGTTCCGCGCTCTCGCTTGCACGCTCGACTCAGGCGGAACGTGACAATTTTTCGTGCGTTCAGCCGGCGCTCATAGATTTATAAGACGTAATCACGTCAAAAATATTGTTACCAATCAAAGACTAAATAACAAATTACAAAGATTTGATTGGTAACAATATTTTTTACAGAACAATTTTCAATCCTTTTTGATAAAGTCGGCCCCCACAGCATTTCTTACCTAGTGCAAATGTTTTAAAACCCTAAAACCTTACCCTAAAACCTAACAGCAAAATATATTTTTCAATTTTTACACCTTTAATAAATGACAGCTTTTTTTGGAGTTCCGTAGGTTCTTACTAATACGTAGTAGTTATTACATTACTAGCTTTTGCGCGCGGCTCCGCCCGCATAAATACATTATCCCGCGGGAACACTACTTTTTCGGGATAAAAAATATACTGTGTCCTTTCCCTGGACCCAAAGTATGTTTATACCAAATTTAATAAAAATCGGTTTAGCGGTTAAAGCGTGAAGAGGTAACAGACAGACAGACACACTTTTGCATTTATAATATCAAGTGTAAAATGTAATATATCTTGTGTTATGTGTTTTTAGTAACAGCAATCTCAGTAACTAATTAGTATTGATTCAAATTGAACACAATTAAAAGAGTAGCTTGAGCTTTAGTTAAACTATTTATGATTTTACAATAAAATATACCTACGAAGTCTTATATTTAATTGTATTCAGCATAGAAATTATTGACCCAAAATAATTAATGCACGCTAAAAGGCGCGGTGTTTTTAGATTTGGAATTGATAGTGACTGAACTATAAAAGGCGCGGTGTTTTTAGATTTGGAATTGATAGTGACTGAACTATACTATGACTCTATATGACTCACAATTGAAATCATTATCAATCATACAGCTAACAGCCGACAATTTGTATTTTGTTCGTGCAGGAAAATGTTTCAAGTTTTATGCAAATAGGCTTTAAAAATAAAATTTACTTATACGTACTATTTCTTAAATTAAAGGGCTAAATATTAAACACCAACTTAAATTATTTTTATCGGAACCCGTCTGAATATTTATTTAATTTAATCCTATTTAATATTCCAAAAAGTTTAAAATTTGAAATTCTTCCTTAAATTATATAGATGTTTTGAAATTATTCGAAGTACTCGAAAATATAACCGGAAAATGTGGCAGTAAATTGTAATTTTACCAAATAAAAAATAATTTAAAATTATACCGTTACTCTATTCCATACGGCAATCCATACACAACACTATTTCATACTACACGCTACACTATAACACAACACTTCATTTTCCCGCGTCAAGGTTAAGCCGAGTACACACGGTTGTCCCGCGGTTCGTTGTCACGCTGCGTGTGACGTGTCACGGCGCGCGTGGCGCACTGCCGTCACGTCCAGCCTCCGCCCCCGCCGCGGATGCGCATTTGCAGTTTTTAGCCCCGAAGTCTTTATTACCTGTGTACTATTACCCAATGTATTTCGTTTTCACTTTAATATCGCTTCATTAATTCGGAACTTCGAGCTTTAGTTTTATACTTTTTCTTCACTGTGAAAGCAATTTAAGTGTAATTGTACAATGCACAGTGACTTGATAATAAAATATCTACTTGAAGAGTGCTACATTAATAAAACGTCGACATATATTTGTTTATTAGCATAATTTAGATACAGATTAACTTTTTCGGAATTCTTTTTTCGTTATTTTTAAACCAAATTAAAAAACATTGGAGTAGCAATGACTTTCAGTCCGGATTATTATTTTTGGCAACGTACACAAAATAAATAGACATGAAAACAAATACACTACAAAACGGCACAGTCTGGCGCTACAATATAGTAACTCAACTTGACAACTCGAAGCGGAAAGAAATAGCTTTTTGATCCCAAACCAAAACTTTCAACCTTCTTTTGCAGCACCATATATTATGCCCGCAGAAGGGTTCAAAGGAATGTACAAAACGTAAAAACAGCATTACAGAAAGGCCGTATCCCGTGTAATTTAATTTCACACAATTCTATTATACTAGAGGTTTGTATGAAAAAGATCTAATGCATTTATTATTGTAACATTGTTGCTTACTTTTTGGGGAAATTATTTTTGGGGCATACAGATGTTGCCCGCAAATTCGTGCGCGGTAAATGAAATTTCGCGGGAACCATACATTTTGCTGCGATGAAAAGTAGCAGTTCTTTTTCGTGGTCTAAGCTATGCTAAATTTCATCAAAATCGGCCCAGTAATTTTAGATCCTATTCAATACAAAAAAATAAGCTAACAAATAAACCTTTCCTCTTTATAATATTATACTTAGTATGGATAACATTATTAATAACGATTGTCTAATTTACTTTACTCATAAGTTAATATTTATCTAGCATGTGGAGAGAGGAAACTATAGAAAAACGCTACTTAATTTTCTATCGTGCACTTAAAAGTTTAGATATATTATTCAATTACTTCAAACTGAAATTGTTGAACATTTCATACAACCTTCCTCTAAGTCTAATTGGGTTTTCCGTCATAAATAGCGGGACTATTTGAGTAAATTGATTTGAAACATTCCATTATACGCATCGGCGCTTGTATAAATTGCTGCAGGCCTCCCCACCGATGACTTGCCGTCGATGCACATTTTAATGCACCTTTCGTCTCGGCGGACTGTAAGTGCTTTTTGCACTTTCTGCAAAATTGCAGGCGCACTTGTGTTCTATAATTAAATTTTACGTAGTTATTTTTGATCGTTTCTGGTGATTCTTTGTCGGTTTATGCAATGTCACGTCATCATATTATTATAATGTCACGCTGTTTTGTTAATGTGCACTAGCTTACATAGTATTATTATTACATAATATTATAAAGTGATTATTTATTAATAAACCATTTATGAAAACATTTCACATAAAAACAATGTAGACAGCAATAAATCCTAAATGCCCTATTAACTAAGGAAATAAATGAAATGCGTTTTCCACGTACAGCTAATACTGCTAGTTAAGGAAGTGTTCACGTCTCAGCGGGGCAGATGTGTCCACTGCCCTATAATCGAATCATCCCCGAAAGTTACATGTTATTGCCTTTATATTGGCTATGAAGACGTTGGCTATTTGTTGTTCTATTTTCTTAAAAGGTCAGTATAGTAAGCTTTTAATCAGTGAAGAGGTGGTTATAAAAGGTTTCTAAATCTATTACTAATATAATAAAGAGGAAATGTTTGTTTGTTTGTTTGAATTGAATAGGGTCCGAAACTACTGGACCAATTTTGATGAAATTTGGCACAGACATAGCGTAGACCACGGGGAAGGACATAGGCTAATTTATATCGCGGAAAAATGTACGATTTCTGTAAAATTTAACTTTAGCGCGCACGAAGTCGCATCATCACTAAAATATATTACATCAAACATCTAGTAGTAATATATTTTAGTGACGATTTGAACACTATATTGATTCTAAAACAATTCCACAAAAGGTTGTTGTTTGTGTATTTAATGTAAATGCGAGAACTTGAAATATTAGAAGCATTATTATCATTGTATAGCGACAATGATAATGCTTTAATCTTCGTATTACGTCTATTCAGAATTCAACAGCTTCCGTGGTCTAGTGGTTTAGAGCTTGGCTCTCGACTCGGAGGTCGTGGGTTCGATTCCCGCATGGGAACAACAAAAATGTTGTTTCCAAGTTTGGTTAGGACAATGCAGGCTCGTCACCTGATTGTCTGACAAGAAAGATGATCCATGCGTCGGATGGGCATGTAAAAAGTCGGTCCTGCGCCTGATCTCTCGCCAGTCGTGTCGGTCATCCGTCCCACTGGGTTACGAGAGTAAAAGGAAAAGAGAATGCTCTTGTGTACTGCGCACACACTTGGGCACTATAAAATAACTCCTGCGTAGCTGGCCTGGTTTTCAATGAAACCGGCCACTAGTCACCGAAATCGGCGTGGGGAGCTATACTATATTAAGAATAAGAATAATAATAATATTATTTTTTTTACTGTTCGTCTTTACAGTATCCCACTGGAACCGTACATTTTCTCGCTATCAAAAGTAGCCTATGTCCCCGTGGTCACTTACGTTACTACTTTACATATTATGTAGGTACCAAATTTAATGATGTTACGTACATTAATGATGATCAGTTAAGTAGTTTTTACGTGAAAGCATAACAACCAAAATACATTCACAATAATAATCTTAAATAAGGATATAATATAACCACTGCACAGATTTATTCTGTGTATTTGAACTATCTGTAAATAGATCAGAAAAGTAGGTATAAAAGTAGTAGTTCACCAAGGTTTAAAAAAAACTATGAAGGAAACTCCATAGATTAATTTTATTATTATCTAACAAAGCCTGAGATATTCAGCTCACGACGCTAATGAACTAGAACCCATGGGATGTCTAGACTTCACGCGTCTAGATAAGTTAGACCGCCTACCAAACCTCCACCTATTACCTGACATGAATTTTAAGTACAAGTAAACATTACTTTAGCTTTATAGTATGCTAGTATTTTAGGTATTTTCAGTTGGGGTAAGATGGGTAAATATCGTAGTATGTTCCTTTTAAACAGGAAAAAGTATATCTAACCCCCCATAAGGCAAGTACTATATTATTATTACATTAATACGTGAAACTTTTAGTACAATTTACGAGAATTATATGAAATAACCGTAAGTTAAGTTCAAATTTAAAAATGTAAAATTAATTATTATGCGCGAATTTCGACCACGGCACCTCTTGTAAAATAACAGTGCCGAACAGAAGCGAACATTTTTATTATTAGTATTTATTTTTGACACCGCTTCAATCAAGTCTGGTGATAATTTTCCTCCGCTTATTGTTTAATACACGTTTTGAGATAAGAACTTGTGTTAACAAGTAGAATAAATATTATAACTTGTGTTAAAAAGTAGAATAAATATTATCTATAGTATCTATAAGTAATAAAAACATAAAAACTTGTAGTTAGGTGCTTAACATCGAGGATTAAACTTTACAGCGCAAGTTGAACTGAATAGTTGTTTATGGCTTTACCTGTCTTATTTAAGTACTCAAACTAATATGGTAAAGTTTGTACTGTTGTTTACCATAACTAATAGTAGTTATAGTAAACAGCCGCTCAAACGTACAAAGTATAAGGTTTATAGAGTAGTTTAAAGCGTTGTCCATCTATAGATAGCAACAAAAATTTTATTCTTTCGGACACAGAAAAACCATCAAGCATTAGATTAGGTACTTAAATGAGATCCAGAGAGTAGATCGCCATTATTTCTTTTTTAATTGTCAAAAATATTGTAAAGATTAAAACGCCTATTCACCTTTCAAACCTAATCGAAGGGAGAAACGTAAAAAAATATAGTATTTTGTGTGTAGTTTAGTAATTAGATACATCTGAAAAAGATACAAAAAAGTTTCAAATTTTTTGCTAAATTATTAAACATACCAAAAACATTTAAGTACTATGGTAAGTATGAATTTAAAAAAAAATCGGAGATATTTATTATTTACAATTAATTATTTTCCTGCATACTTCATACACTTTTACTAAGTATATAATAGAGCTTTTTCAATTTTCAAACCTGTGAAATTGCTATAATATTGCTATACCTATAAAAATATTGATTTTTAGTAAGGATACTGTTTCTTTTGAAAACTTACTCATATTTAAGAGTGCTTTTCTCATTTTATGTAAGAAAAAAATCAGGCGTCTAGCCTATAATATACCTATACATATTATTATCTACAACTAGCTGTCCCGCCACACGTTGTTCTGTCTCAAATATGAACTGGAATGAATATATAACTACACCTACTTCTACAACCTATATCTATTCCAATATTTCTCACCGTATAAACCTTCCCTGAACTTCCACAATTATTTCAATACCAAGATAAGCCAAATCGGTCCAGTTTTGAGTTTCTCGGGAATGGAATAAAAAGTATCTTATGTCCTTCTCCTGATTTCAAGATATCTCCCCACCAATTTTCAGCTAAATCAGTTCAAACGTTCTTGAGTTATAAATAGTGTAACTGACACGACTTTCTTTTATTATTATTATATATAGAAGACAAAATGGCACAGCGGAAATATGCTAATTATTTTTAAAAAATTTTAAAAAGTAAAGTCTGAATATCGATTGCAATTTCAAATGATCCCAACTCGCCGGAACAAGACGCGTAAGTTGTAATGTGCAGGGACAGCAGCTGCCCTCGCTAACTCAAGATATTGCACCCTTGGCATTTCGCGTAGGGTCGTGTACTGAGTTCGGTGTTACGAGACAGTTTACGCGCTTTTAGCGAATTATACTTAGAGCCCGGGTTTTTAGTCAAGATGTATTCGATAATTTCGAAGGCGAAGTTAGTTTAAAACGTATGGGATTTAATATGCCATACATTTTGTTTCGCAATCGCCTAATAAGGGATAAATAGCTTATTCGGAAGTTTCTTCTCTGTCGCTCAGTATAAAGTAAAAAGTGACAAAATTTCCGGATAAGCTGTTCGTCACTTATCTATTAGACGACATGCCATCACTTATCTATACTATCTATACTAATATATTAATAAAGAGGAAATTTCGTTTATTTGTTTGTTTGTTTGCATCAAATAGGCTCCGAAACTACAGGACCGTAAGTGATGAAATTTAGCACAGATGTAGAGTAGACCACAAGGAAGGACACGGGCTACTTTTTATCGCGAAAAAATGTACGGTTTCTACGAAATTAACTTTTGCGCGCACGAAGTCGGGGGCAACATCTATTTTTTTATATGTTTACCCCTAACTTAGAAAAATGTTCACAGAACCGATACCTACGCTACTCAATTTAGCTGTACGTTGTAAAAGTCACTTGACAGATAAAGCCAGCAACATTTAGTTCCTTGCCCGTTGTGTAAATATTTTTAATTATAGTAAGGAGATATGTTTTTCAAATGAAATTTGTACCTACTATTGTAACAAAATGCAGAATAATAAAGAAAAGACAATGATACAATTTTTTTTCCAACTTGTTGGAAAAAAAATTGTATTATACCTAGTAACTATTTTGGTACACGTATCCGCATTAGACTTTTCATATAAAATACCTATAACAAGTTTTAATAATGTACGGTCAAGAGCTACTTTCTAAATAAGAACGTATAAGAGTAAAGATCTAATAAAGAGCGAAGAGCGAAGTTCTAATAAAGAACGTTTAAGAGTAAAGTTGTATGAAACTCAAAATAACTGCGTGCAGCCGCAGGCGGGCGGGGGCGGCCGGCGAGGCGGGGTGCGATCATAAATTGTCCGGGTTTGATTAAGGCGCTTGCACTGGGCTTTATTCCCCTAGTGCATAGGTGCATCGTACTATACAGGATGGTTTAAAATATGTAGTAATCAATTGTACCGTAAAACGTCTCTATAGACATTAATCGAGGTGTTTTGGTGTGAGAAAATTATATGAGTGTACCTATGTAACAATTAGCACTTAAAAGTGCTAGGTGCACTTACGTATGTAAAAAAAATATTTTAAATTATATTTTCTTACTCGTATTCTCAGTATTGACAATCAAAATACGTTAAAGAAACATTTTTCACAACACAAGTTATTAAACACTGAGATATTGTCCTTATCAAAATATTGCGTTCTGTACCCAAAGGGTAAAAACGTTACCCAATTACTAAGACTTCACTGTGTGTGTCCGTGTGTCACCAGGCTGTTTCTCATGAAGCGTAATAGCTAGACAGTTGAAATGCTCACAGATGAAGTAATTCTGTTGCCGCTTAATAGTAAAACTGATAAAATATTTAAGCAGGTCTCTCGTATTATAACATACGTGATTTTCAGCCGTTTTGTTCCTTCGTGAACGCTTCGTGCGCACAGCGGGAGTCTGACTCGCACTTGGCCGGTTGTATTTTAAATACTTAAATAGTATCATAATAAAATAAGTGTTACAAAATATTATTAAAGTATAAAGTTATTTCTAGAACAACATGTATATTCATATCACCACATTGCCATCTACTTTCGGGATTACTATTGTAAGAAGGGGATCATTTATTTCCTTTTCCATCTATAGAAAAACTTTCTCAAACTTTTACATTTCAAACTATGAAAATCCAGATTATTAACTTCTGTCGAAAATAGCCTTAGTTAGCATATAAAGAGGTTTTATGAAATTTTAAGTTTCAGCTAGGTACTGAATTTATCTTTCAGTTTCGGACGCAAGTAAGTAGTTACCAGTATTGTTTTACATGGGTACCACTTGTCGCGCAAGTCTTTATATCCGATAATAATCTTCAAAGTATGTACCTATTTGCAGGTAGTAGATCCTAGTCAAGATGCATTCGATAATTACGAAGGCGAAGTTCGAAAACAATAGGATTTGACATAAGGCATCGCAAGCGACATGTCACATAACGATGACTTATGTCCAATCCCATACATTTTTGATTGCGAAGTTCGCCGTCGAAATTATCGAATGCATCTTGACCAGAAGCCCTGAGTCACAATAGATCCAATTGGATCGCAGTGACGTCATGGCTCATCTATGACCTGCCTTCGATTAAAAAACCTATATCATCTAATATTTCAATTGTTTGAAAGCGAAGGCAAAGGAGGATTACGGTAGCAATGTATTTAATTAAGAGCCTGTTGCACGTGTTGAAAAACGTATTCACAAGTTTCGTCACTTTTTTACTTTATGTAACATAGCGACCCGCCCCGGCTTCGCACAGGTACAATACTGATACTAATACTACAGAATGTCTTACCAAACGGGCGAAATTTAGTCAAAAGTTCAAAACAAACAGAAACAAATTAATATAAGTACCTACTAAAACTCAATGAAATAAGTAGGTGGGTATACTTTTATCGTATGAAATACCTATACTCTTCAGGACTAACAATACAACAAACACTAAATAAATAGGAATTCACGTATCTATCCATCATAGTTACAACGAACACAAAACAAAAAAATTACCCAATAATCTAAACTCCGCACGCGCACCCCCGCCTTGGTGACACCCACTTCGCAACGGGACGTGCAGCAGAAATCGTAATATTTTAATTTCGCCATAACTTCAAAACCAAACATTCAATTTTAATCTTTCAAAGACCAAATATTATCTACATAAACTGTACTTAGTGATGAAATAATTTATTTTGATAAGGATTAATAGCATGAGTAAAATAAACGCGTTTAAATATAGTCAAAAAAAATTCAAGATTTCTAAATAAAAAAATGGTTGTTGTGCCTCACTCGACATAGATAGGTATAGTGTGTCGCGGACTTTTTTGTAGATATTTATAAGATCTACAATTAATTAGAACATTTTATGGTTCTATCTTTTATAGTTTAGGCAGCGTACGCAAAATTAGTAACTTTTCTGGTTGATTTTTTACACCTTGTGTCCGAAAAACCCAAATATCTTACGGAACCCTATTTTTTTCCAAAATAAAATTTAGCCTATGTTACTCGTGGATAATGTAGCTTTCGAATGGTGAAAGAATTTTTGAAATCGGTCCAGTACTTTTTGAGCCTATTCATTACAAACAAACAAACAAACAAACAAACATACAAACAAAGTTTTCCTCTTTATAATATTAGTGTAGATGACAGACCTCGTGAATGAGCAATCTGACACTTATCAGAATGCTATGATTTATGAAACAGGCCCTAAAAGAAATAAGTAATGCCCTAAGTTTGAGAAGCACTGGCTGATCGTGTGAATAATCGCAATAAGCAAAATAAGATTCGGTGAGTGGCCGAGCTGAGGGGTGTGATGTGACGTCATCAATCTTTTCAAGTTAAACGTCTTGAACTTGCTTGCAGAGGTTTCCTATTTTACCACTCTGGAATTATGACAAAAACTACTATCAGACCTTTGATTAATTATTACATAGATACGTGGCACAGAAATATTGTCAGTTTTGTAAGGATATACCTTACAAAACTGACAATATTTCTGTGCCACGACACACATTGACATGGGACGCGTGTCAATGTGTCAACGTCGCATGGTAACACAAAACACGCTATTACTCGCGGAGCACACTATGACTAACCAAAATTGGCCCGACTCGGGTCAATTCAAGTCTTCATTTTTACGCGTTTATAACATATCTACCTCTTTTTAATATTAAATAACTATGTATCAGTCACAATCTACTGATCCGTGTCACATAGCTTATTTGCATGTTTTGTTTCTGTCGTTCGATATAAAATTGAATAATGTTTGTTTTAATATCCTGATCTCCAAAAATTAATAACGAATACTTCAGGCACATGAACGTAAAGACGTTTAAGCAGAAAAATAATTGTCATACTCAAACTAAAAAAATCGTCTCGTGTATGGATGACTCTCCGCAAAACACAAACTCGCCCATATAAAGAAAAAAAATTCTTTCGAGTACGACAATTATTTTTCTGCTTAAACGTCTTTACATAAGCAGGGCCTCTAGTCAAGACGCATTCTATAATTTTGACGGCGAAGTTCGAAAACAAAATGTATGGGATTTGACGTAAGGCATCGCAAGCTACATGTCACTTAGCGATGATTTATGTCAAATCCCATACATTTTGTTTTCGAACTTCGCTATCGTAATTACCGAATGCATCTTGACTAGAGGCCCAGTAGATCATATGCCCGAAGTATCCGTAATTGATTTTACCAAACCTTATATAGAAAAATGTTTTTGCTATACTAAAATGCATACTCTTAAATAACCCACGACTAAACGAATAGACCATTTTGCAGATATAGAAGTATCTTTTTTGTGCCAATTGTTAGTTTTGTAAGATTTGGTTTTACGTAGTAGCAAAATCGACTGAAAAACAGCCAATTTATGTATACGCGCCCTTATGCTATTATAATAGCATAAGGGCGTATGCTATTATAATTTATACGTATAAAATTATTATTCGTGTTGTTCTATAGATTATAGAAAGTGTCCTGGTGCAATGCGACTATGCAATTTTCAGTAGTGCAACTAAACGCACTGTCACACTGCAGCCTGTTGTGATTTAGGGCGTCGCGCCGAATTTGTTTGCCCCGCTCGCCCTACGCCCCACTCACCCTGCGCCCCACTCGCCCTACTCGCAATAAGCCCTAGTCGCCCGTCGGATTAACTTTCGCCCGGTTAATTACAACTAACTGCCCATTGACAATTCGGGGCGTAATGTCTCCATTTTGCAGATTTGTGAGTCCAATTTTTAAATGGCTAAACTAACAAGGCTTAATACTCGTATTGGTTTAGCGGGCAAATGCTAGGCAGTAGCCTACGTAGGTAACGTGTTTGTGTTTGACGTAGGTAGAGATGTGATAAACGGCTTAAAATCAAAAGTTAACTTATCCGTTATTGATTATTCAAAAGCAACTTATTTTAACTGCTTAGTTGCTTAGCTGCTTATCTACTTATTGCCACTTATAATGCACTTATTTGCGATCGAAAAACGAACTTTCCTTCGTACTTTGCAGGCTTAGGACTGTCTGAAATCTGAATAATTAATTTTTATATTAAACAGTACTTACGACAAAAACTTAATAAACTTAATACTAAAACACGAAAAGTTTATATTACGTCCATATGGACCATTATTATATTTATTATTTACAATAAAAGTTCACGGTAAACCAGTAACACACCACTATTACGATTAAAATACGAATTATTGCGTAACGTTATATACCGTGTTTTCGTCAAGCCGCAAAGTGCAACTAACAAAAAGTGAATAATCATGAAACAGTATATAAGTTATAAGTACAAAAAATAAGCCGATTATTAAAACTTTAAATAAGTGATGAGCTACATTAAAGAATTTTCACTCTTATTGCGCTGACATAAGAACTATTTTTCTTTGCTCATACCACACTTATGGCTTAATGACTATAAACGATATAACGATAAGTATAAGTTTAAAGCGCTTACGTTTATAAACGACTTTGCAACTTATTCATAAAAGCACGCTTTTTTAAACGTTTTTCGTTTAAACGGCCATCTCTAGACGTAGGTAACAAAATTTGTTAGAATATGAAATTTTAAAATCTTAACACAATGGCCGTGTTTCGCGGAAAATAGCGCTAACAAAAAAACGTAAGCAAAATCCGCCATTTTTCTTATTTAATGCCAGTGCACTGGCATTAAATAAGCAAAATGGCGGATTATGTTAGCAATATTGAAGTTAGCAAACGTGTCTTGGCCGATAAAGTTTTTGTTTTCTTTAGCCAGGTCAGAAGAAAACTTAAGAAAACTAGAGTGCATTCAGAGTTAGGTTACCTCGGAGTTTCAATGAGAATGATCCTTATGTCGTCGGAATAAAGGTCTTATCAGTGGTAAAATTCCTCCAAAAGGACTGAAGTAGTTTTCACAAATTGTGTGTACCAAAACGTAGACACGCGCGAGCCCTCTAGTTCATTAGATTATAATCAATTGAATCCTAATGCCGCTGGATACCAGATGGCAGACTTCTGATCACGAATCATAATATAATATAATAACATTCTACTACTATTATAAATGTGAAAGTTCGTGAGGATGGATGTATAGATGTTTATGACTCTATCACGCAAAAACGACTGTAATTTAGTGTTGTAACACATGGGCTTGTAGGAGTTTACAGAGTAAAAAAAAACTTAGGCCTTTTCGTCCGTTAATGGATGATTTATACAGTATTCTTCGAGCGAAGTAACCACTCTTGAAATACTGTAGAGCCTGGGACAGTTGGTTTTTAAATGTCATATGGTTGCCCAAGCACATACGGCATTTTCACAACATAGTCAGCCTAGTCCAGAGGAATGAACTGGTCAATACGTCTGGGGCCAACTATGTGCGGGTTTCCTCACGATGTTTTCCTTCACCGTTAGAGCGTCCTTATATTATTGTATGTATTTGAGATCTGAAAAAGTCTCATTGGTACACGCCATAACCTGGGATTCGAACCTGCACTCTCTCGAGTGCGAACCAGATTTTACAAACAAACTACAAAGTATCGAAATATTAAATAATATAAGATTACCGAAAATTCCTTTATTATTAAGTTCCTAAATATCTAACTGATATAACTGTCGGATACATTCGTGTAAGTTGCAGGAAGTGGACAGATGTTTCCGTAACGTTACACTGCTCGGTAATTTTCAGCAGCACGCTATAATTAAGTACTAACTTGTTGGAATGCAACTGTTACCGTCTGTTTCATCAAATACCTATGCTTTAAATTAATAAAAAGAAAATGATACGTCTGGCAGATGTTAAACAACGAAATCATTTTGTAAATCAGCGTGGGGACGTGTTACATTGTCTACTTGCCACAAGTCAATGCACTCAATTTACACCATATCATACCTACGCGTTACCACCTTATTAACTTTTTTGTCAAATAACTTCTCGACTCGATTTTGATTTTTAAGCCTGGGCCTGGGGGTTTAATTCAAGGCACTGAAAATAGAACTCTGCGCTGATACAATAGAGCTGAAAATCGGACACACAAGCGTCAAGCCCAATGTCAATGTCATAATATAACAGCTCGACATTTTTCACTTCGATTTTCGACTCTATTGTTTAAGCGCAGAGTTCTATTTTCAGTGTCCTGAATTACCCGGGCCCGCCCGATTCCAGATCATATAGTGCGATTCAAATGACAATAGGATCGAGTCGGCGCCATATTGTGACGTCATAGCTGTCAATTTTACCCAATTGGGTACCTAATTAGGTAGGGTGAGCAAAAAAAGTTGTTTTTCTTTTAATATAATTATTAGCAAATAAGTTTTTCTGCTAGCCGTACTTTTCAAGTGACATTTGACAGATAGAGGTCATTGACGTTCCTATTCTCATTTGAATCGCATGATATAGTAGTCCAGCCTAAGATCATGGATTGATGGAAAAACTAGATTTAAATAATGCGCCAATAAACGACATTACCAATTTCACCAAACTTCTTAAAACGCGCTTAATGCTAAACCCGGATTCTTTCTCGCCCTCTCATTCTATGTTAGAACGGGATAGAAAGTTCGTAAAACGTAGCTCAACCCTAAATGTTCGTTTAACGCGTTGGTGAAATTAGGGCTAAGGCGCCAAATGAGCCGTGTACTATATTATCTATTGTTATCCTCACAGGAAAACGTATTCTTAACGAGAAACTAATTAAACCCCGATCCGGGATCAATGGATTCTTTATTCCCAAATTAAAACAGATCCCATGACGCAAACGAAAATTTATCTTTTGGAAAATTTAAACGCGGATTATAGACCCTCTCCAAAATGTAGTAAAGTCGCTGGTGAACTGAGTATTTTATCAACCTTATTACTATAGTATTAAGGTTGAAAAATGGTATCCCACAGGTGCTAGAGACCGCATATGAAACTTATAAAATGCAGAAAATTAGAATTATTCCATGTTTCCGGATTTTCTCTTGTTAACATTGAAAATCTGTTAAATAACAACATAAAAAAGTACATACACATTACAGTCGTAATAGCCGAAAGTCGAAACCAATATTCATATTTTCATATCGTACCCTGTCGTTTAATATCTGATTCGTCGTTATAAAGAATGAAGTAATTAAAAACCTATGGTTTTTACTGTATTTAGAAAATTATAACAATGTGAATTAAAATATCTTCTATACTATCTATCTCTTCTAAAATAATATACCTAGCTATATACTCGTAGAGAAGCGAGCAAAACATATGAAGTACAAAATACATTCTATGTATAAGCCGTCGCAGGATATATTATGGCATACATGTATATTATACGTTAGAATTGCGATCTCAGATCAAATAAAAAACCTTTTTTTATTTGATCTGTTTTAACACATTTTTCACACAGTCCACAAAAATGTAAAAAGTACAAGTAACTATTTAGTTATCTGTGGAAAAGTTTTCATGAACAGTGACGTCACAAAGTAACAAACTACCCTCATTTCCTCCAGAAGTCATTACGGACATGTATGTAATGTTGTGCCGCGACACGCTCTGAAAAACCCAACAAAAGAAGGCTCTGGAAGGCATAGAGCGGAAAATTCGATTTTCTGGCCCGCGCCTTCCTAATGTGGGCCATATTGGGCCCCTAATGTGGGCAGCATTAGGCCCAACCCTTACAGAAATAGTTCGTTAATCAAATTCACTAAGCCAATTTCCGAGCATAGACAAAATCACAATAAATTGCGGGACCTCCGATAACGCACACGAAATATTGGGAGAGGCTTCTTTACGAAACTAAATAAGTCTATTTATTAGCAGTAGCAAAGGGTTAATCTATATGGACAGCCACTTTATATTTGTATATTTTAGATAGTTTTTAAGGTTCCGTCAATGAAGGGTAAAAACGGAACCCTAGTTATTTTTGGCGTTGTATACTTTCGTACTCACGCACAAGTGAGTGCGTGAGTCCAACTCTTACTAACGCACTTGGCCGGTTTTTAATAAATCTTTTTTTTTTTTTGTTTTGACAAAAAAGTTTCAACAAAATCCTCTAAAAAAAGGGTTTATTGAATAGTTTTGTAGTTTGTTTACAAGCAAACTTTCGTAATAATTAAACTCGCATTACTCCTTTACATTTAAGGACAGTTACAAGAGGGCGAACGTAAACAATAAACAAAATGTTTATGAAACTCCGCGTTAGGTATTTTCAGGAGCGTAGTTATGTAGGACCTGGGGGCTGGCGGCAGATGTCAGGCCAATGTGGGTCGCGCCTGATAAATGGTGCAGGCCCGAGGGATCGCGCCAGATAAGGACTATATGGGATACGCAGGAGTATATTATGTATCGACTATCGAGTATGTGTTTATTTGCCTATAATATAACTCCCCTACACCGATCTCGGTGACGGTGGCCGGTTTCATTGAAACCAGGCCAGTTACGCACGAGTAATTTTATAGTGCCCAAGTGTGTGGGCGAGAGCAAGAGCACTCTCTCTTCCTTTACTCTCATAATCCAGTGACACGGATAACCGACACAACTGACGAGAGATCAGGTGCAGGTCCGACTTTTTACATGCACATCCGGCGCATGGATCATCTTTTTTGTCAGACAATCATGTGATCAGCCTGCATTGTTCTAACCAAACTTGGAAACAACATTTATTGTTGTTCCAATGCGTCAGTCGAACCCACGACCTTCGAGTCGAGAGCTAATGCTCTAAAGTCTAACCACTAGACTACGGAGGCTGTAATATAAAAATTATAATTTAAAAAATTTAAAAACCCGACTGCGTAAAAAGTGAACTAAACTAAGTAGGTACATAATTAAAACTGAAAAGAAAAAAACAAGCACTTAGATATCCGGTGGTCTAGAATTCTATAATATATTATTGAATTAATACTATTGGAACATAACAACTAAACAGTCAGGATCCATTGAAAAATTAGATTGGCTGTCGAATAATGGATCCCGACTGTTCAGTTGTTATGTTCCAACAGTATTAATTCAATAATATAGAATTCTAGACCACCGGATATCTAAGTGCTTGTTTTTTTCTTTTCAGTTTTAATTATGTACCTACTTAGTTTAGTTCACTTTTTACGCAGTCGGGTTTTTAAGTTTTTTAAATTATAATTTTTTATTTTATACTTTTTAGTTATGAGTACCTAGCTAGCTATTTACCAGACTGGATTTCCTATCAGCATCAGTACTACATCACTGGAATGTGAGAATGGTTGTTATGCAACTTTAAATCGATATAGATCCTAAACGGTCAGTCGAATCGAAAAATGTTGAGAGAAAACTAACAATGATTTTTAAATACCTATTCAACGATACCCCACTTGATATAGTTTGTTGACTTTCATTTTTTTCATTTTCACAATATGGCGTCCAGTAGTCGCCATATTAAATTTTCACTAACGTCATGTCTTTAGTGACACTCGCCGGACTAAGAGGAATCGATTGACGTGTGAATCATAAAAATCGGCCCAGGCGTTTGGTCTGTATAGTGCTTCAAAGGAACATACATACATACATACATACATACATAGGCTGATAAACACATTACCACTCCTTTGCGTCGCGCAGTCGGGTAAAAAGACTATGCCGTGTACAGAGAACACGTGGTAGAAGCGAAACTTCAATCATCATTTAAAATCCAAAATATTTTTATATTCTCATCATGCCTAATAAATCCTACTAGATGTTGCCCGCGACTTCGTGCAAGCAAAAGCTAATTTCGCAGAAACCGTAAATTTTTCCACGATAAAAAGTAGCCTATGTCCTTCCCCGTGGTCTACTCTACATCTGTGCCTAATTTCATCAAAATCGGTCCTGTAGTTTCGGAGCCTATTCAATGCAAACAAACAAACAAAATTTCCCTTTTTATTATATTAGTAAAGATAAAGAACATCACTTAAAAAAAGAATAGAAAAAATTAAAAAGTATACACCTAGCGCCATCTATGTATTGCGTCGAACTTTAGAAAGTAAAGTTGTTACGTAAAAAGTATTTAAAGCAGCTTTCAACATATGGCGTTATATCCAAAATCATGTCGTGCCGTGGCCTTGAAATTTCACTCTCAACGCCGCTGAAGTATTTAATTTAGACTTTCAATTTAATTCCACTGAATTATTTTATATGAAACATCTTGATATCATAAACAGATTTTTGGTTTTTGGACCAATAAAAACGCGTTTGACGTTGGTTTGACGTTTATGAGATTACTATTTTGCTGTTTTAACATATCGAGACTGCTTTGGAACTTTATTATTATAAGATTTAATTAGCAGACTAAACGACCTACATCGTGTCTGTTAAAATGGTCTCATCTTGTGGACCGGGGAGCTTTAACCTCCCAAGTCCACAAGTTGAGGAGCCGCAAGCCGTAGCAATGTGGATGAAAGTGGTCTATGATGATGAATTATTGTATTCCAGAACATAACACAAAATACATAATAGGCTACTTGCAGGTAAATCTGATTAACGAAAATTTATAATAGATTAAATCTTAATGTAATTTTCAGTTTCCACTGGCTGGCTAGTGCAATTATGAAACAAAATAATGTAATAATAAAGTTTCTTTTCGAATGAACTCTCGATTATAAATCGGTGAATCTGCCGACGATTCTGTCGTCCTGTAATCTTGATCAGGCATACGAAACTGTAATATGAACTGTAATGTTTAATTTATAAAGGTTATTTTCGTATATCAATCTGAGACGTGGGGTGAAAAGTTTTTTCAGACTGGTCATAAAAACACATTAAGGCATGCGGTGCACCTTTATTAAAACGGAAACCGTGTGATACTGAGATTTTTGTTCAGGGAAATGTTAACAAGGTTAATTTTGCTGAAAATTACGTTAATTTTTTGTACTTAGCTCTAGCTTACAATACTTACCTACAACGTACAAACACAAAACCCATTCATACGTAACAGCTAACAAATATTTTATAATTTCCTCCTACTAATAAAGAATATTATCACAACTGATTAGCTATACAATGTCTGATACGTTGGATAAGTCACTTGACGGACAAAGACAGCATTGAATATCGAATCAGTTATGTAAATATTTTTCTTATTAGGGAGGGTACCTATATTATGAAGTAAGATGTAGGAAAATTGAAAGCAAAAGACCTAAATTATTTAATTCCGAGATAAAATTTCGCCATATATAAGAATATGGGAGAATTGAGTGCTGATTGGCTGTTGCAAAGAGTACATTTTGAGCATATTTATTCAGATTGGTCAAAAATATCAGCTCTAAAAATTAAGCTTTTAATATAATTAAAAGCTTTAGGTATTTTATTTACTGTAAGATCAAAACACTTTAATGTGATGGCGAAAATCATTATTCTGTAGGGAAATAATTTGGTTGCCCTACAGAATTCAGATTGGGGACGCAATAAATCTTCATTTACCTACTTATATTAGTTCATGTAACTTAATAATTTGTCGCTATGTCTCTGTGTCACGGTCCTGCCAATCGCATACATGTACCATGGGCTTTACCTGTATAGTCTCATCGTATGTGTACGTGGCGGCCGCAGCGCTCATCTCACTGGACGTTGTCCGCTTGCTGGGCTTGCGGCGACCGCATCTGCAACACGAAAAATTAAAATTAGAACTTAGTATAGTGCGATTCAAATGAGAATAGGATCGAGTCGGCGTCATATTGTATCGAATTCAGACTGTTATGATAGTCAAATTTATGTCTACATAATTGATAACTATTTAACCTTTTTATTTAAATACGATGCAAGACTATTAATATTTATATGCACATAAATTTTTCTGAAAACCGCACTTTTCAAGTGATATTTGACAGAAAAAAGTTATTGACATTCCTATTCTCATTTGAAAACTTTCACAAATGCTACCTACATAGTAGACGTACGTGCTATTGTTATTATTAATGCGTCCTACTAAAATATAATAAAAGAAATTTGATGATGGATTGAAGCCTATAGGTTTTTCGAACAATTTTATGCAAGAACTTTTGTTACATAAAATCACTTTATAATCTACAAATTAGATTTTTTGTAGCTGAGTTCTGTATGTCTGTCTGTCTGTCTGTCCGCCCTAGCTAACTTCTGTAGTTGGTACCTACCTATAGATTTTACTTTTGGCATCATAAATTAATAATAATAGGGTATTATCCTATGATGAAAATATACATCAGATTGTTGATATTTTATCGCTAAACATTAATTGTAACCACTTAAACCAACTTTTTACACAAAAATATGTATGATTTTTATAAAATATCAAAAATAAAATTATGAATTTTTCACGTTTGACCACGTGACTAAAAACGTACGAAATTGGAATGTGACGTCATATTCTTGTACTTCTTCTTTTTTTTAATGGCCTCCCGATTTCCATAGAGAATAGCCAGCATCAGAATCATTAACGTCATGCGTCAGCGAGTAATAGCCACTTTTTCCGCATTTCAGTGTTCTTTGTTTACAGTGATTTTCCCCGGTGTTTTAATAGACGTATTAGTGCATTTTGGCACTACGCACCATATATAAGGCATTTTTAATAGGCTTAAAACATTTATTTACAAACGTAAACAGTAGGTATTCTGGGATTTGGCATTTTCAGTGTAATTTGACACTTGACACTTGACAGTTACAATGTTACAAGAATGTGACGTCATGACAACACATTATAGCGTTTTCGCGCCTACAATATTAATTTAAACTTTAAGGCTAATTTGCAAGGAAAATAAAGAAATTCACAAAGAATGTTCCAAACTGATAATGTATTTTGGTATTAGGGAACAATTTGACATACTTTTCAAAAACTTGGAAAATACCCTATTCCATATTTTAGTTATGTGATGGACGAGGTGAGGATAACAGTTTTACCAGCTTTCTACTAGTTTCAGACACTTGATAAACTTTACATATATAAGCGACATAACGTTTTCTATTTAAAACCTGTTAACTTCTTTGGTTCTGAAAAAAATCTAAAATTTTCAAAAGTATACCTAGTACCTACTTTCTCTTGCAGGCGTATAATATTTAGTTAAGGTTGAGGTATGTCTGTCTGTCCGTTCATGTTTGCTATTGCTCTGTCGGTAAAAAAGTGTTAAAACTATCAAGCAGCACAGGAAATAACCTGGGTAAAAGTAAAAAAAAAACCTTATTTTTTTATTAGGTACCTACTAGAAAGAACTAAATATTTCGCAGCATGATTAGACAATATTATCTAATCCTTTGATAGAAATATACGCAACAGACACAACTAATAACAAACATCCTAAACAGACTAAACGCGCTAACTGGAGTGCGGAAGCGCGTTTACGGGCGCGTTTGATGTTCAGAATTAACGCAACACAAATAAATCCTACAATTAGAGAATTTTTATGGACTTTTGTAAGACGAAAATAGTTACTTTCGATGAATTTCGTCTTTTAGGTAGGTACATTTATGGAAATAGAATGTTAAAGATATTATAGTCTAATCGTACATACATACATATAATCACGCCTCTTTCTCGTAGGGGTAGGCAGAGACCACTCCTTTCCACTTGCTACGATCCTTACATATTTGTTTCGCTTCGTCCACTTTCATCCATTCCTTCTCTTACATTCAACGTAGCGAAGCAGCTCTCCATGGGCTAATCGACAAGTTCAAAAACGTGAAAGTAGAGATAAAGGTCCTAAAAATATGAGCGATAGCTAATTGGTGTCGGAACCACCTCTAGAAAAATGTTTATGAAGGAATTTGGCGCAGAAAAATTGCAATTGTTATTAACAATATAAGATGAAAAAAATGGTATTTAGTTTTTCAATTATAACTAGAATTTTTTTTTAACTTAAGCAATTTTGAAAAAAGCTCGTTAAAGAGGAGGAAATTTCCAATAAAAAAGTTTCAACTCCCGGAACTCTATCTCCATTATTTATAATTTTAATTTGACATTGAAAATAGGGCTCTGCGCATCTCCATTATTTATAGTTTTAATTTGACATTGAAAATAGGGCTCTGCGCGGTTGTTACGGCATGCGCGCGGCGCCGCTATAGAGAGATCATCATATAAAATATATATTTTTTAAATGATTTTTAAAAAAAATTAAAAAATCTAATATATTCTTGAATGAATCGAGCCCCGTTGGAAAAAAAATTATCACCATTTTTCAAAAAGTTATTCAATAATATTGTTAACTAAGTTAATTGTTTATTAATTTAACAATTTTTTATAAAAAAAAAATTGTACTACGTTATATTTTCTTTCTGAAGCAGAAAAAAATTATAAAAACTTCTATAAAAAGTGCTATAAAAAGCAAAGTGCAAACAATAATTTATATTAGATAGTATAGACTCTCCGCTCAACGCAAACTTCCCCATATAAAAGAAGGTTTTTTTTTTCCTAGTATGACAATTATTATTTTTCTGCCTAAACGTCTATATATAGCAGTAGATCATAATATGCCCAAATTATCCGTAATTGATTTTAACGAACCTTATATTATAATAATAATACTAAATGTTGCCCGCTACTTCGTGCGCGCAAAAGGTAATTTCGCAGAAACCGTACATTTTGCCGCGATAAAAAGTAGCATGTGTCCTTCCCCGTGGTCTACTCTACATCTGCGCCAAATTTATCAAAATCGGTCAAGTAGTTTCGGAGCCTATTCGATACAAAGAAACAAATAAACTTTTCCTCTTTATTAAATATTATCTTAGTATAGAAGACGTAGGTATAGATGTAATTAAATCGCGTGAGATATGCTGTATTTTGTATCCTACCGTAACAACATACAGGTACAGTACACGTACAACTATGTTTTTTTTTAGCCAGTAATATTCAATACAAAGAATCGTTCGCACCGGATTCAATCACATGAAAGTGAAGGAAGTGCATTTATGTACATAATTATAAATTAGTCAAATGCTTAGCAAATAGCCGTTTGGTCACGACCGGCAATTAATTATCAATTATTACTGTTAGCAAATTCGAACGGCATATTCGTTATATATTATCTTTTTCATTAATCTATATTCTCTACTAATATTATAAAGAGGAAAGACTTGTTTGTTTGTTTACATTTAATAGACTACGAAACTACTAAACCGATTTTAAAATTTCGCACAGACAGAGTAGACCACGGGGATGGACCTAGGCTACTTTTACCATCGCGCCAAAATGTAAGGTTTTTTTCTTTTGCGCGTACGAATTCACGGGCTACATCTAGTTGGAAGAATAAACATGTCATGGTTATTTTATGCTTTGTAACAACTATATTAGTAACTACCCAAGTGTACTGCTATACCTCTTATATAAAGTCACCGATGTTATCCTCTGGGCTTTGTGTCACCTTAAAAGGTATACAGCAGTCTTATGCTACTTATACTTATATGTCTCCGGTACCCTCACCCAACGCTATATTTCACGCCGTCTTTCTACGAGGCTATGGTATCTTTTCGATCGAACGAGTCGTGCTGAATGGCCTTTCATTTGCATGTATGGTTAAATAAAAGTATTACGAATTCTAAAGGAATTTGTGACGATATTGTCCCAAAAGATGAGCAATTTCTTGGATTTTGCGGTGAGTCATCGAAGGCTGTATAAGATCAGGCTCACACGTAAAAATCTCCATCGATCCGCGCGTTGTCATTCCCGTCACGACTGCAGCCTACTGCGCCGTCGTCATGGCAACAGACCTTAAGATAAAACCAACATCATTTACGGGAATCGGCGAAATTTTGCTCAAGTTAAAGTTTAACCTCATTTGGAGTTTCTCACTTCTAACTAGAGAACTTTCTTTCCGAAAGATTTTCAAATTAGAATGACGCCTTAAAGTTAATATTTCGCGTTCTAATGAATAATTTAAATATTGTTTTAAAACATAACCTAAAGTAAAAAGGTTTTTCTAAGATAAATCCAGCGATTTGTTAATATAACTTGTAAAGTATAAAAATTAATTATACCTAATAGATGAAACTTTGTCTTAAAACTTTTGAAATTGAAATCAGTTACGTATATTAACTTCATTACTTTTGAGATACTAAAACTTAAACACTTTATCTTATTAGTAATGCAAACAAATACTGCACTATAATATTTTCTTGTAAAATGTTGCCAAGATGAGACCTTATGGCGTGAAGAGCTCATAATATAGATTTAAGTTTTAATGTCTACGTGCCTTAACTCAACAAGCCCTGACTTCTCAAACCATAGTGCAAAAAATATGTGACGGCTATTATTTTAGGCTTAGCCCTAGAAGTCTTTGTTTAGCCCACTTGTTACTATTTCTTCAATTTATTTGAGATGGATCATGTGTGTAGTCATTCTTGCACCTTTAATAATTAATAAATTGACGAGACAGCTAACAAGAAGTAAGAACTTCACTATTGCACAATTAACAGCAAAGATAAAATACAATAGAGGAGACTTATTGTATTTTTTCCAAATAAATTTTTGATTTTGTTGCCTGTTGGATTATTTTTAAGGTGATTATATAAAAATGCCTGAAAATATGGATATCTTCAGGCATTTTAAACAAACAAAGCGAGCTACAAATTACAATATTATCATTTCTGCACATCTCATAGCCATTGAAGTAGAAAATGAGGTGGGGTAAAAATAACCTGCGCGTGAGCAGCCTTGCTCACGTCAAGGTTACGATGAGCAAAAAAGTCATATTATTATCTCAGACCGAATAAAAGTATTATTATCATTATTTTTTTTGATAAAAATTAATTAATTAAATGCCTTTAACGACACGACGCTCCCGTCTAAAATAATATCTATGGACGCTTCACACCACGTCAATCTGATCCCGTGGTAAGTTCTCGAAGAACTTGTGTTACGGGTACCAGACAACGGAAATATATTTAATACTTTTATACATATATAAATATATGTATATATATTTAAGATTTTTATTATATTACACACATATTTAATACACATCCATGACCCAGGAACACAGAAAAACTTTTTGTTCCTTCGGCGGGATTTGGACCCGCGACCCCCGGCGTGAGCACTAACACGCTCAACCAACTAAGCCACAGAGGTCGTCCATTCTATCGAAATAACTTTTTGTTTTAAATGGACCAGGATACGAGCAGGCGGATCGCCTGATGATATGCGATCACCGGCATGGACACTCGCAAGTTACGTTACACGTGTAAGTTGTAACTCCTGGTGTTGCGCACTGGCGTCCCTGTGGTCCTTAAACCATTTCCAACCAAACCAAATTTTCAACTGTCTATCATTGTTCATGAGATGGAGAGCCTTTCGTACACTGAGCGTCAGTGGCGTCAGTGGCGCCGCGACTGACGCCGCGACAGAGCGACAGCTAATAGGTGTTCTATGCAAAAGACATGTTTGATTTTGGGCCAGTTCTATGTACACTACATAGGTAAATAGGAAAAAAATATGGGAACATCATAAAAATACGAAAAAATTAATTTGAAGAAGGGTACATGCGTACAAAAATGATTATTTGAAGAGTTTTTTATTGCGAGGATACTATTTTTAGGGCGGCCATGACAGTTGTTTTGACTTGACTTTTGACGTACTAGACAGTTTTACGAAGAGACGACTTACTTTCTGGTACTCATCAGGACAGCGAAGAAGCTGACTATGTTTGTAATAAAATTAAGGTTTTACGTATTTACCTACAGCATAAATCTACTATGAAAAGGGATACATACTTTTTTTACTGTCTGTACCTACTCTGTACTCATAGCCCCATCCCCAGGCTATAAATAGCCCAGCGGAAGTATTGTTCCTCCCTTGTTCCTGGCCCTACGTAAAAACAATAAGATATGGTGTGGACTTTGACATGTACCTTCGGTTTATGAAAGGGTTGTGTTTTTAAATTAACCAATATTAATAACTAAATGTTGCCCGCGACTTCGTGCACGCAAAAGTTAACCTCGCTGAAACCGTATATTAATCCACGATAAAAAGTAGGCTATGTCCTTCCCCATGGTATACTCTATATCTCTACCAAATTTCATCAAAATTGGTCCAGTAGTTTCAGAGCCTATTCAATGCGAAAAAACAAACAAATTTTTCATATTTTTATTATATGTAGGTATCTGGTATACAGATAAACAGTATAATTGGACGCTTCCAATGGTATTTTTGATTAATAATAATAATATCGGCCTTGCTGCAGATGTGGGAATGTGTACCCAATAAGTATATTGACATGTTTATTAAAAACTTGCATTTATGTCATGGGATACTCATCCCAACTTACCTGTCCGGTAGTTGTGGTATAATATACGGGTATGCGACCCCGGCTTCCCTAGCTATTACTGTCCTATCCCTTGCCCTCCTGAGTGGTAATATCTTACATTTCCTATTTCCCACTCTAACTTACCAATCTTCCTTTCCACACCACCTATCCTTCCCTTTCCTTATTCCTACCCTCTCCACCAATCCGTGAATAATAATAATTTAATTATCCAAAATGACGGCGATGTGTTTCGCCAACCATCACGTCTCGTTTCTCGCGGAGGCCCATGGAGAGCCGCTTCGCTACGTTGAATGTAAGAGGAGGAATGGATGGTAATAATGAAAGTGGAAGAAGCGAAACAAGTACCTATATAAGGATCGTAGCAAGTGGAAAGAACTGGTCTCTGTCTACCCCTACAGGTTAGAGGCGGTCTCTGCCTACCCCTACGGGAAAAAGGCGTGATTATTGTATATGTTGGGCGTATGTATTAAAAACTTAATTAATACTCAAAATACCTATATACATAGTTATTCACCAACTGGTTATGTTTCGTTAGGGACCATCCACATATTACGTCACAGCACATGGGGGAGGGGAGGGGTCATACTAAATGTGTCAGTACTTGTTAAATACAGGTACAGGGATACTAAAAAGCGTGACATAGGGGGATGGGGGTTCAAAAAGTCAAAATTTTGCGTGACGTAATATGTGGATGGCCCCCTATTGCGAATTTAGGTGAATGTTGGTGATCACAAATGTTCTTACGGTAGCGTATACTTCCGATGCGCCACATTTCGACCTTATTACTATCTCAATAAGGTTCAAAAGTATAGTTGTACGCGAATGTGTACCTACCTTAAGGAGGCAGAATATCCACTTAATTTGTGCTAATACCTGTACCTAATCTCGAAACTTACTGTACCAACACAACCGCTTCCCATTAAATTATATTAGCGTCTAGTTGCTGGTCGATGCATCGTTGTTATGGCATCGCTAGCAGCTATCGTTAATGTTTACGAGGCGCAGAACTTTGCATCAGGGAAACTGCAAGCTCGTAGGTACGTTGCTTTTAAATATGTATATTATTACATGAATATTTCTCTGAGCAAAAGTAAAAACATGTTTTCTAGTCTCTAGTCTCAGACCAAATAAAGAACTTTTTTTTTTTTCGAAAGCTTACGAAAAGCTCAAATTTCCCGCCAACTGACAACGAAAAGATATTACTAAGTAGGTATATTATTATACTTTTAATACATTAGATAGTTAGGTACATCTCATCACATTATTTGAACATCGTATTTATAAGATAGGCGAGAAAACTTATTTGTAACGAAAGCTTTGAACATTTACTTTTTTTTAATAATTATTATATAAGTAGTATTATAAGTAGTAAGGAAGAAATAATTATTATAAGTACAATAAAACTATGTTGATAATGGCCCTCGTCAATATTTGTGACAGACAGGGCCGGATCTACCTAAGGGCTACTTGGGCTGCAGCCCAGGGCCCCGAGGTTACAAGGGGCCCCAAACCCCGCTAAAAACAATAGGCGATAATTTTAATTTAAAAAATTGTTGTCTGTAAAGTCGGTTTACGGGCGATATTTTTACGTGATATTGTCATAAGAAAACATTGTAAAAAAAATTGCATACTTCTATGAATTGAGTTAAGGCGGAAAATACGTGTGAAAGGATGTTTTCATGCTGATTATCATTAATTTTTTTAAGGTATTAAAAATAAATATTATTTATTGAAACTATTTGATTATTTTAAACATATCGCACCTTCAGAATTGAAGTGGCTACAATCGAAAAAATCCGATCCAAAATTCTTGATTTTTGGTAAACGCCTAAAATGTAATTGGCGAATAGGCCATTTTTTGGTTTTTTGACTATAATAGTAAGTGTAAGCCTTTTTAAAATATGAGTTTAATTAATTAGAACCTTTGTTAATTAATCATTAAACAAAAGGTGTCACTTTTTTTCCAAAATTTTAAAAATTTAATTGGCTTAATTAGTTTTGTGTCTATTTTTTACTAAAGCATTAAAAACTAAACGTTACTATTTTAAAAATAGGCTATTTATTTCTAATGTAAAATTTATTTTTGGTGACTAATTTTGGAATATGCTGGTTTATTAATTTGTATTGAACAATCGCTTAGGCTGTTCAGCATCTCTTCCAGGTCCTGCAGATATTCTGACATAATGATTATTTCATCCGCAAACTGCAAGTATGAGATGTATTGGCCGTTTATGTTCAGTCTCAGGCCGTTCCAATCAAGCGACTTGAAAACGTCCTACGACGCGTTAGTAAACAGTTTCGGAGAGAAAACATCTACCTGTCTCACTCCTTGACGAAATTGGATCCGTTTTATGGTCTGTTCTTTTACTTGGACGGTAATTGTTGCGGCCTTGAACAGACATCTTAACAACTCGAAATATTATCGGCAGTCAACGAGGCATTTCTGTATGAATTCCAGCACAGACCAGAACCTCAATTCTCGTATTTAAAGTAGAATTTAATTTTACTTTATGACGTTTCGACCAATCAGAGCGCGTTTAACGTTGGTTTAACGTTTATAAAAACACCGTTTGAGATTAGCGTATTGAGACTTGATTGTAATTATATTAATGCAGGTTTTATTTAGCAGAATTGCCCCTCAGGCCTTGACGGTATGGAAGGCTTTCTCATAATCCACATACGATAAGAAGAGAGGCTGTATATACTTCTCGATGTATGTATGTGGCTCCCGGTCTGCTCCTCTGGCTGAAACTTCTGGAAAGGATGATTCGAGATAACCATCGATAATAGCTAATAAACGTGGCTCAGGAGCGGAATGGGACGGTAGTTGCAAGTCACGTGTTATCGTCTATTTAAAAATGAAACCACTATGTTCCTGCTCCACACTTACGGGGTAGTGCCAGTGTGAATGACGGAATTAAGGAGCTCAGTCAAAACGGGTGTTCCTCCTGCCTTGAGCAGCTCTGTGGTTATTTCGTCATCTCTTGGTGCTTTATTATTATGAAGCTGCCTGAGAGCTATTCTAATCTCACCCATGTCAATATCAGGAATCTAATCTGTAAGGTGGCGCATAAGTCTGGCTCGTAAATCATCTGCAAGATGGGTTTGGAGTAGGCTCGTGTTTTAGGTGTACTGTTCCCCATTTCGACTTCATTGAGAATCTCCGATTTCGTGGTAACAATAGTGTCTTGCAAGTTGCGGCTGCGTTTTGTCAAAAATGACAACATGAGTCATTGAGTTTAGCAAATACCTTCGAGCCCTTGTTTGCTTGATGGCCCTAAATACCCAATATTTTTATATTTATAGAAAAACCCAAGCCTTAAATATCTTTCATACGTTTAGGTTTTGCTGAAATCATCTTTTCATTCCGATTATATTTTAATAGTAATATAACATAACTGTCACACACATAACCTGTCAATTCTTTTACTAATTCATAATAAATAAATACAATTATTTTATTGTTTTTTTTATATATCACTATTTCGGTTTCTCTCTCGCCCAAAGGTTACCCGGAAGAGATTGCTACCACAGCAATAAGGTAGCCTTTTGAACAACTATTACTTGCGTAGATTTAAGTAATATAAATTATGCTTTTTGTGCGGTAAAGAATATGTAATAATCATAGATATATAATATTATAATAATTAATCAAAGGTAATAATATTATTATAGAAACAGTTTTTTGACATGGCTATTAGTTGAGTACCTACTTAGATAGGCCCCTAAGTAGTTACAGCCCAGGGCCCCACAAATTCACGATCCGCCCCTGGTGACAGACGATGTACGAGAAACAACGATTGCCGAAAGACATTTAAATTGTGGTCGTAGGTACTGTCCTGGCAGTTGTAACTTTTTCAGTCGGTGTACACAATAATGTTTATTTTAATGCACCGTGTACGTAAATACCTAATGGAACGCCAAATTACAAAAGTTAAAATGAAACAAACTTACTCCAGTTGTCATCGTCTTATGGAGTTCCACATCTCTGTTCCCAAAAAAACCTTTTCTAAACACGACATAAAAGTATTGCGGCACAGTGAGCATAAGACTTATTATATATAAAAGTAAACCCGGCCTAACGTAACATGTTACTGGATTATTTCACACGAAATAAGTTAATACTTATAACAACAATCTCTACTACCATATAACTGGAATATTGGGCCTTAAACAATTCAGTTTTATTTGCGTTTACATTAAAAATTCATTGCTTAATATGTTAACATCGTCGTCATACGTCGCAAGCGAAACACCGCTCTACGGACAGAACACGAGGGAAACTGAAGCCTGAAAGATGTAAATAGGAAACGAAAATATTTGCGGCGAAAGGTTGAATGACTACTAAAGCGCCATCTATCGGCGAGTAGCAATATCTTTGAACTTGAACTAACAAAAATTGTTTATAAAGTAGTTTCAAATATGTTCAAAAGATGGCAGGAATTAGACAATATAATATTTGCACTTAAAAACTTCTTGATTCTTGCTATTATTAACTGCATATTTTTATAAATTATAATGGAAAAAATATACATTATATTGTACATAGGTACATATCGAAACTCGATCAAAACTCATTACTTAATATATTTTTATTTGGTGACTAGATATCTTGTGACGAGTGAAAAAAATGTAATATTCTTGCGTAGTTTTCATCTTTTTGCCCAACTGGTTTATGTATTTCGCGCATGTATGTTTATGTATGTTTATAAATTCCTTTATTCCCAGTCCCACGTATCTTACAAACGCATAAACGTCTAGATGAATTTCAACAATAATTAACAGATGGCGCTTGTATAATTTTCACTTTGTTTTTGACGTTGACAGCGGACAGTGGTTATTTGACACATAACCTATAAAAATATGTCAAAATTATCAAGTGTAAGTTGTTTATTTGTTTTGTAAATTATTAAATTAATATCTCAATAATATATAAGGTTACTCATTGCTAGAAATGATTTAAAATAAATAGTGCAACCAAAACAATATTGAGTTAAAATGATGAAAATATGGAATTTAGGTCTATTAAGTTATGATACCGCTTTAAGTGTTCAAAAATGCATTGCCAGAAAACATTTAGATGCTCTAAAGAATGGGATAAACACTAATTATGACAGTCTCCTACTAGTGGAACACAAACCGGTATACACAATTGGTTAGTAATAGTTCTATATAAGATTTTGATATACTTAACTTCAGCACATAAAAGAGATTGTTGCATTTGTTGCCTTAGGTATCAGAGAATCTACATCCAAAGAAGAAATATTAAGGCTACGCAGTCTTGGTGCAGAATTCCGTAAAACTGATCGAGGTGGCCTTATTACATTTCATGGACCAGGCCAGCTTGTAGCTTATCCGGTGATAAACTTAAAACGATTCAAACCAAGTGTCAAGTGGTATGTGGACAGTTTGGAGGAAACTGTTATTAGAATGTGTGAAGAATTAGGTATATTATTCAATTAAAATGTTACACATGTTTACTAATTACAACAGAATAAAATTATGCAGACACCAAATAAATCTTAAATACAGTTTGATATTTCCCTGTATCTAAGATAAAAAATTAATTTCATTATCACATTAAAATATATGTTTTATTGTGTATGTTTTGTAACCAAAAGTCAATAATTGTTAACTTATGTTGTAACTTTAAACCACACTAGATATTTATCTATTCTGTATGCAAAATTTCAAGTATTGTGATAATTTTTATCATTTCAGGTATTAAAGCTCAAAGGTCTCCTCATACTGGTGTATGGGTAGGTGATAATAAAATAGCGGCAATAGGAGTTCATGCCTCTCGGTACATAACAACACACGGAATTGCTTTAAACTGTGACATAGATTTGAACTGGTTCAAACACATCGATCCGTGTGGAATCAAAGACAAGGGTGTAACTTCTATTACCAAAGAAACTGGCAAAGTATGTACTATTGACAATATGACTCCAAAATTTATTCAAAATTTTGAAAGAGTGTTCAACTGTTCTTGTGAAGAACTAGAAACTGAACAACAAAAAGAAATTCTAAAAATTGTTTATGATAACTTGTTAGTGGAAGAAAACTTATAGCTTTTGGTAAGCTAAAACAAGGCTTTGTAAACTAACTTAAACCGAGGTATGAGAATACATATTATTGCGTTTGTCAGAAAATTACACATGTTCTTTATTATTGTACCAACAAAACACTTGTCAATGCCACTATAAAACGTTACTTAATGACATACAAATAAAAATTGTGTAAGTTGCACAATAAGTAATGTTTTAAAACTCCGCTATTGTTCAATACATTGTATTGGATAACATAGAATATTGTAGTTAGTAAAATATTATGTAGATAGATATTAAATAATAAAAAACAATATGATTTGTACAAAATATTTTATTTATGAAATAGCAGTAAAAAATAAATAGAATAAAATTAGCTACAAAATCTAAATAAATAAGATCGAAGTCTCAAGTTGAGTTAAGAGAAAACTTTTTTACCGATAGATGGCGCTAATTCGTCGTTTCCTCAGAACCCAACTGAAAGTTCTATAAAAATAGAGCTAAGAACTGTTGTGTCGGTGAGACGTAGACAGTATATTTACAAGTGATGTTTGTATTTCAACATACAGAAGTCGGACTTCAAATACATTGTAGGCAGAAAACTGATAGCACTTAGTAACTAATACAAAATATTATATTGTTCAGAATAACCCCTTCAAATCTGTTGCCGATTCAAAGGGACCATTCCAAGGGAAAGTCTAAATTCTTACGAGTTGTAACCTAGAATTGACTTAACTATTTTATAAATGCAATTTCTTTACTAAACTAACAGTAAAAATTATGAGCAGTTAACTATGGAATACTATTCTCGTATTAACGCGTGTATATAATATACGCCGGTTTGTCATCAATTAGACAAATTGTACATCTATTTTATACCTACTTACAACTAGTAAATGCTTTAAAATGCGCTGGATTATAGCCAGATACGGTGGATATACACATAATATCTGTTCAGTCATTATTCCTACTCTAAAATTGAATAAAAAGATATGACACCTCATAAAAATATAGGCAGAAACGAAAAGAAAAACATTTTGTCTCTATGTGAAGACAGAATTTTAAAGCGCCCTCTGTTGATATATTCCATGAACTATGAAATGTCAAATCCATTTACCCACTTACTCAAATCTCAGTTTCTAAACTTTACTGGACGGAATGATAGTCACCTAGTTTTATCACATTCTATTAATATTTTGTCTCGTTTTAAAGTGAAAATCTAAATTAAGTTATATGTGCTTGGGCGGGGTCAGCCATTTGCGCATGTAGTAGCAGAAGATAGTGGCGATATAGAGTAGCACCAACATGGCGCAGGCAACACCCAGCAGCAGCACGGAGGCCTTGCTCGGGCACGGCTCTACGATGGTCACCGTTTTCTCTGTAAATAGAAAATAATATTAGTTCACACATTAGATACATCGATTGTCTATGATAGTTTAGATTTTGGCTCTATACTCGGAGATCGTCGGTTCGACGCCTGCGTTGAAACGACAAAAAATGTTTCGGTTAGGAGTTAGGACAATGCAGACTGATCACCTGATTGTCTGACAAGAAAGAGGATCCATGCGACAGATGGGCATGTAAAAAGTCGGACCTGCACCTGATCTCTCTCCAGTTCGTCCGTCCGTCTCACTGGGCTACGAGATCGAGAGTAAAGGAAGAGAGAGTGCTCTTGTGTACTGCGCACACACCTGGGCACTATAAAATAACTCCTGCATAGCTGGATAGTTTCAATGAAACCGGCCACCGTCACCGCCGGTGTTGGGAGCTATTATTATATGTAGCTACATCTATTGTCTATGAAATTGTGACAACCGCCATATTATCCTTAAGGGTCAATTCACACCGAAACTAAACGATACGCGACATAGCGCTACATTCTCAAGATAGCTATTCAAAATTGAACTTTATTCATTGCAGAAGAAGATAGGTACTTCACATAAGAGTTCGAATATAAAGTGTCAGCTCGTTGCACAGCGCATGTGCAGTGTATGACTGATGTCATAATATGAAACACTAGCGACCCGCCCCGGCTTCGCACGGGTACAATGTATATATCTGTATAATCTATGGGTACAATACTGATACTAATACTGCGGCTACCTCATAGATCTAAACTCCCCTCCCGCACGCACACCCCCGCCTTTGTGACGCCTACTTCGCAACGGGCCGTGGAGCAGAAATCGCAATATTTTAATTTCGCCATAACTTCAAAACCAAACGTCCAATTTTAATCATTCAAAGACCAAATATTATCCACATAAACTGTACTTAGTGATAAAATAATTTATTTTGATAAGGATTAATAGCATGAGTAAAATTAACGCGTTTAAATGTAGTCCAAAAAAAATCAAGATTTCTAAATAAAAAAATAGGTATAGTGTGTCGCGGACTTTTTTGTAGATATTTATAAGATCTACAATTAATTAGAACATTTTATGGTTCTATCTTTTATAGTTTAGGCAGCGTACGCAAAATAAGTAACTTTTCTGGTTGATTTTTTACACCTTGTGTCCGAAAACCCCAAATATCTTACGGAACCCTTTTTTCCAAAATAAAATTGAACCTATGTTACTCGTGGATAATGTAGCTTTCGAATGGTGAAAGAATTTTTGAAATCGGTCCAGTACTTTTTGAGCCTATTCATTACAACCAAACAAACAAACAAACATACAAACAAAGTTTTCCTCTTTATAATATTAGTGTAGATGTATATTTTTGTGTAGTGAATAAGGGTCCTTCATTATTACGTCACAGCGGATGGGGGAGGGGGGTCATACTAAAACGTGACAGTAAATGTTAAATACAGGTACGGGATACTATTTTGCGTGACGTAATATGTGGATGGCTCCTAAAGTTTAATTTTGAATAGATCAATCAAAATGTAGCGTCGCGTATTATCGCGATGTGAAATGACCCTTACTTTAAATAATTTTGAGATTTATTTATAAATTGATATCGTCAAAATGTCCGTTATCCTTAAGGTGCTCTCTCACCTGGAGCATTCGCGTGTTATGTAACGTTATAGATTCGACTTTGAGCATTACATTACAAATTTACAATACTACCTCCCTGACTGACGAACATTCGTGTGTAATGTAACATTATAGATTCGACTTTGAGCGCCGAGCGGACGGGATCATTACAAGGTGCGCATTGTAATGCTCGGTAATCCTCCTACACTGAATGTAATGTTCGGATAGGTAACGTTACATTACACGCGAATGCTCCAGGTGAGGAACACCTTTATATTAACGGGGAACATTTTTGAATTATCTTTGTTCAGATTGAACATACTAAAGCTTGTTATAAACGATCAGTAATTCGTCTTTTACCGTGAGCTGCAATGAGACATACCTAATTTTGTTTTAATCCGGTTTATGCGACCGCTTAGTTGAATGACCTAACAATGCCTTTGTCAAAAAAACTTTGCAATATTTATGGCTTTTATTGAACGTGTTTAGAGTCCACCAATCACTACCTAAGTAGTTATAATGTTAATTTTCCTCTTTAAAACATATAATTATTGAACAACTTTTAAAATATTATCATCTTTTGTATTTTTTTTTTTTTGTAGTTTAAAACGATTTTTAAAAGAGCAATCGGACATTAATAGGGTATTATCCTATGATGGAAATATACATCATATTGTTGATATTTTATCGCTAAACATTAATTTAAACCAATTTAACCAACTTTTTACACAAAAATATGTATGATTTTTATAAAATATCAAAAATAAAATTATGAATTTTTCACGTTTAACCACGTGACTAAAAACGCACGAGATTGGAATGTGATGTCATATTCTTGTACTTCTTCTTCTTCTTTTTTTAATGGCCTCCCGATTTCCATAAAGCATAGCCAGCATCGGAATCATTAACGTTATGTACATAAAAAAATGAAGTCATGAGGAGGGAGGATCATGGAGGGACAGATTTTTTGCGCGCTACAATAAAAGAAGCACTCTTTTGAAATTACGCTTGAAGTTATGTTGCTATTGACAGCTCTGGAAAAAAATATTATGAGAAACGTGGATTTAAATCTAATTAAAAGGCATTTTTAATAGGCTTTTATCATTTATTTACAGAGTAAATAGTAGATATTCTGGGATTTGGCACTTTCAGTGTAATTTGACACTTGACAGTTACAATGTCACAAGAATATGAGGTCATGACAACACATTATAGCGTTTTCGCGCCTTTAATATTAATTTAAACTTTTAGGCTAATTTGCAAGAAAAGGAAAGAAATTCACAAATAATGGTTCAAACTGCTAATGTATTTTGGTATTACGAACATTTTTTTTTTTGTTTTTTGAAAAGTATGTCAATACTTTTCAAAAACTTGGAAAATACCCTATTCTAATATCTTAAATATTTAAAGTATAATTTTGTGTGTAAAACTAAACAAATAGCAAAAAATGACATATTATCGAATTATTACCATCATAATGATTACCACCAACATATTATTTTGTATTCCTACTTTCCCAGTCCTTAAAATCCCCAACCCCCCTTGGGCATCCGGTAACTATAATATATAATGCGTCTGATGGGCATTGGGCATGTGAAAAGTCGGAACTGCGCCTGATCATCAGTCGTGTCGGTTATCCGTCCCACTGGATTATGAGAGTAAAGGAAGAGAGAGTGCTGGCCTGGTTTTAATGAAACCAGCCACCGTCACCGAAATCGGTGTGGGAGTTAAAACTATATATAATTTTTAAATAGAAACAAAGAAAGAAAATAACAAATCTCACCTCCAAAGTTAGCCTCAGACGCCGTACCGCCGGGTTTCTCTGACCTCAGGAAGTCGGTGCTCTGTCGCTCATCGCCGAAGTCCAGGACCAGGATCTCTTGCGATATGTTCATGTCCTCATCCTGGGAGTGCGGCTCGCCGGTCTCGTTGTGTGGCAGCGACCGCCGCTTCCTGCCCCATGATTCGATAGACTCCCTTCCCCATTCGCACACAGCCTGCAATGAGATCCAACGAAAAGCATGTTGATTAAAAAATAATCTATACTATATAGTCTATTATATGCTAGACAGCATGATAATCAACAATCTAAACCCCATTCTTGTAAATCTTAAAAAATAACGAAGATACAAATAATTTAAATTAACATTGAGAAAGAGAGCGATTTATCGGGCATGTGACGTCACGACGTGCTACCGCCATACATTTGTCATTAAACGTATGGAGGGTAGAGCTATCTCTACCCTCAATAATTAAACGGTAGGAGAATGTGACGTTACAAATCGTTTTGCGAGAAAGAGATACCTAGACAAAAAAAATATTTGCTTATAATATTTTTAATCACGTCAAAACTCAAAAGTCCCAGCTTTAGAGTGACTATAAAATAATAAAAAAAAACTTACGGGCTCGCACGGTCCGAGGCAGTACTTGACGTTGCACTGGAAGATGACGCCGTAGGACTCGGTGAAGCGGAAGGCCTCGTACACGGACTGCAACGCGTTGCCGTCCGGCGTGAAGGACGGGAAGATAGACGGGTCGACCGGACAACTGAAACAGGGCATATGTTACATTAGCTAATACAAGATACAATAGTAAAATAAAATATACATCGATATAACAATATATTCTATGGACGCTTCGTCGTTGCAGCCCTTCGTCTTTTGAGCCTGGTGGCGCCTACTGCAGGACATAGGCCATAGATTTCCAGTGTCCACTGACTCCTTCCGACTTTTCTCAGGTCATCTGTCCACCTGGTGGAAGGCCGTCCTACGCTTCGACGTCCAGTTCGTGGTCTTCACTCGAGAACCTTTCGGCCCCAGCGGGTATCGGTTCTGCGGGCTAGGTATATGTCCAGCACATTGATTTATCTTGCTAATGGGCTGGGCTATTTCGGTAACTAGAGTTCTGCTACCGCTAACCTAACATTTAAACGCGCCTGGCATACGCGCATGACTGCCTTAACTTCAAATACCTATCTGCATTTCTACACTTTACTTAGTATCTATCATAAATCATAATAATATAATACTCAGATAAGATATATATATATCTATCTATGACTGAATCCTTTGGGTTGAATAGACCTTGAATTCTACCTACCTAAATAAATTTAATGTCAGTGGAAAGGTGAGCAAACCCATTTATAATATTGTGTTATCAAACGCCCAGTCATAATCGCGATCTTAAATTTATCAAATTGCTTAGAAGCATTTTTTATAAATCAAGCTTTATTAGATATTACAACAAAATTTTTATTGTTAGTGTTATGTATTAAATTCCATAATGAAGTTAATTGAAGGGAATGAAGTTAATGGAATCTATATTCCGCCATAGGTAAGAGGAAGATACTAGTCAGTAGTGTTTTAGAAATTCACTATCTCTGTTTTCTATTTCAAAACTAAGGATGGGCTATGACGTACATTTGGCAGAAGAAATCTTCATACAAGAAAAAAGTTACGCCATCTTGATTTCACCATACCTCAAATATCAGCCATCTTGATTTCATTGTACCTCTAATGTCAAAATTTGGCCACAAAATCACCAAATGTGGGGCCATTTAAGTGACATGCCTCGTGTATAATAATGTATACGTATAATAAGTTTACAATAATTAAAAACTTACCCTTCATCGTCAATGATCTGGAAGGTGCTCTTCGAATCCTTAGCCATAGCGACACAGCTGCGCGCAAAAATGCCGTAGGGAGCTGAGAAAAGATAAAAAAGATCACGTTAATAAAAAACGGCATTATGAAAGGTGGTTTTATGGTGTTTAGTTAATTTGATGGGCAACAAAGAATAAAAAGTTACAAGCTACTATTATATCACGACTTCCAAAGTCCAAATGCCCGTTTCGGAACCGATCGTTAGGAGGAGTCACGAATTTTACGATTTGTTTTATAGATAGATATTATTGATCATTGTTATATTGTAATTTAACTTTTGTTTCAAATTAACCAGATACTTAAATTAAAAATGTTCTTCTTAGGGGTTCACCTAAGAAGAATTTGTGTACTGTGTACCTTTTCAAAAACTTGTGCACTGGTCCCAAATGTGACGTCACAATATGAATATTGTGACGTCACATTTGGGACCAGTGCACCGGAGGGCAGTGAGCTGCCCTCCGGTATCTCGATGCGGAAGGTGAGTCTGTCTCCGATGCGGACGGTCTCCAGCTCGCTCTGCCGGCGGCCCGGGATACGGCTGTGCGGTGAGGTCACAATACTCACTGTCCTCCGGTATCTCGCTTGTATCCGAGCGGACGGCCTTCACCTCGCGCTACCGGCGGCCGGGATACGGCTGTGCGGTGACGTCACAATACTCACTGTCCTCCGGTATCTCGCTTGTATCCGAGCGGACGGCCTTCACCTCGCGCTACCGGCGGCCGGGATACGGCTGTGCGGTGACATCACAATACTCACTGTCCTCCGGTATCTCGCTTGTATCCGAGCGGACGGCTTTCACCTCGCGCTACCGGCGGCCGGGATACGGCTGTGCGGTGACATCTCAATACTCACTGTCCTCCGGTATTTCGATGCGGAAGGTGAGTTTGTCTCCGATGCGGACGGTCTCCACTTCGCGCTGCCAGCAGTCCCGTATGCGGCTGTGCGGTGACGTCACAATACTCACTGTCCTCCGGTATCTCGCTTGTATCCGAGCGGACGGCCTTCACCTCGCGCTACCGGCGGCCGGGATACGGCTGTGCGGTGACGTCACAATACTCACTGTGCTCCGGTATCCCGCTTGTATCCGAGCGGACGGCCTTCACCTCGCGCTACCGGCGGCCGGGATACGGCTGTGCGGTGACATCTCAATACTCACTGTCCTCCGGTATTTCGATGCGGAAGGTGAGTTTGTCTCCGATGCGGACGGTCTCCACTTCGCGCTGCCAGCAGTCCCGTATGCGGCTGTGCGGTGACGTCACAATACTCACTATCCTCCGGGATCTCGATACGGAAGGTGAGTCTGTATCCGATGCGGACGGTCTCCAGCTCGCTCTGCTGGCGGCCCGGGATACGGTTGTGCGGTGACGTCACAATACTCACTGTCCTCCGGGATCTCGATGCGGAAGGTGAGTCTGTCTCCAATGCGGACGGTCTCCACCTCGCGCTGCCGGCCGTCCAGGATGCGGATACGCGGCGGCGGGGCCTCGGGCGCCGCAGTGATCGATATCATCTCCGGGTCTCTGTGATATAGAGATAGCATTAATGGGGTTGAAGATTTATTACTACCGTATAAAATGGCGCTCATATTATAATTTGAATCTCGGCCACAGTTTGTTCTAGTAGCCAAAGACCAGAATCACAAATCCTTATCACACTAAGGAGACATCTATGCCCCAATAGTAGAGCCATATTCAGTAGTTAATATCGCACAGCAAATTCAAAAGATGTAATAAAATAAACCGTTTTTGGGAATTTTTTAATCTCAATTTCATCTAAATGTCTATTTATTGATGATATTTCTACGTAACGTAATAAAAACAATTTCAATTAGACTATTCCCTGATACCCATAACATTAAAATTCAATTTATAAATTGAATTCGTGTGTTAACCGTTATACCTCAGTTTAACTGCAAATTGGACAACAGTACATGTGCGATCGTGACCAATTAGTGACGGGAAGACCACCAGACGACGCGCTTGGAATTTAAGGAACCGAATAGAACCATAGACAATAGGGGACATGCATTTTTTTAAATCACCAACATTCTTATATTTACAATGGATCGAAAAATGCAAAAAGTATAGTAATAACTAATAAGTTGCTAATTTGAAGATTGAAAAACGAAAATTGCTAGTTAGATCTTTATGTTATTTATGACATTTTTGTTACAACAATTAAATGGTATGCGTAAACTCAGTAGGTATTTAAATTAATAAAATGAATCAAAAAAAGGTATTTATCTTCTCATATTTTTAACTGCAGTGACTCGTGCATTATTTTTTATGTATATAAAGCCGTTTTTAATGCTCTCCAATGATCTCACTTTTGTGAGTTGTGATGACTGTATTTCGTCAACGATTGATCTTAGATATGGCATTCCTAACTTATTATGTAGGCAATTTTCAAGACTTTCAATTTGGAACAAATAAAATAATATTCAGTATCTGGTCAAATTTTCAGTCGCTACTGAGTTTTACTTTTAAATCACAAAAGAACAGACGTCCAAAGTAAAAAACGCAAAATAAAAAAAATGATTGGCAGAAAATGTTATAAGCATTAAGACCGGATTTTTGTACAAGTTCCTTTATTTAATTATTGTTATGTGTATGTTTTTTTTTGTGCAAATAAAGAGTTTTCTATTCTTTTCTATTCCAACGCTACTTAGGTAAGTACATACATATTATTATTTTTGGTCAAAATGTTTAATTGATTAAAAAGTACCGTTTCTCCTTATATGACAGGTTTGGCTTTTAGAGCACTCGGTTAATTAAATAAAGTGACTTGAATAAGGCTCCACATTTTGCATATGCACATTTAGCACGATGTCGTGAACGCCAGTGACCAAACTAACCCAGTGAACTGCTTAACTGGAGCAGTCTACATAAGTTAGTGAATGTTTATACGTCAGTGGAATATTACAATAGCAGGACATTTGTAAATCAGGTTTATTTATAAATGATGGACATGTTATAATTTTGGCAGTCTATGCACATGCTATGCACGTACATGTACATACATATATGTATATTGTATGCATGTAGGTATGTATGTTTGTTCCACTGTAGCGCCTAAACTACTGATCCGATTTTATTAAAGTAGGTGTCAATAGATTCGCAATAATAGCCCGGGTAACATAGGCTATATAATTAACGTAGTCGGGTTATAGTTCTTATAAAAAATATAGTTATTTCACTTTCATAAAATGTAGGCATGTGCCTGTCGAGGAATTTTTATGTATAGATATTATGAGAAATAGTATTTTAGTATCAACTGTACTTTTTTTTTTTTTCATCATACTCTACCATTTAAAATTATGCCACGTAACTCTCCGATTCTTATAACATAAGTAGTACGCGCGATGCATAGAACTACTCAAAATGCAGGAGCGATAACAACATTTGCTATCGGAAATCGATACAAGGTATTTCGCATTCTAGGTCACTACCGTGCTAAAAATAACTAACCTGATAGGCACCTAATGATTTAAAAACTAAGTATGGGCTATGACGTACATTTGACAGAACAAATCTCCATACAACAATAAATTACGCCATTTTGATTTCACCATCCTTCAAATTGTCAGCCATTTTAATTTACCATACCTCAAAAGTCAAAATGACCCCAAACAACCCTAAAAGTTAAGCATTTAAGTGGGGCCAGTTTTTGCCGGCACCACTCGTCTACTTACTTGACATGCACCACAAATGTTAACTAACCTGATAGGCACCATGCCAAACGTGATGTTCTTCGAGCTCATGTCGTATGTGCATTTCACCTTGTAGATCTTGTCGGCCTTCGTCATCACCACGCTGTGGTGTTGGAGCACGACCGTGTTGGAATATACACCAGTCTAAAATACAAACTTTGTTTTAATTTCAAATTTAGAATCGACATGCTTTTTTTGTTACATGCAGCTGATTAAAAAGTTTTTTAAATGTAAGATTTTATAACCAGCCAGTGACAATTCGAAATCGGAACACTATATATACGGTCTGTTCATAGTTATTTTACCTCTTGGTTCCAATGAAAGTAACCCTTATGTCGTCGCCATAAAAGTTCAGTCAAAGGCACTCAAAGGCAAAATAACCCTGAATAGACTGTAGCCAGTTCCTGATTAATTAGAGGGTAAATTAAAGAATGCAAAAAATGGATTCCTAATTGGATGGCAAATTAAGTCCTTATATTAAAATTTAACATCATTATTTTTAAAATATTTTCATATCACTTACAAAATGTAATTAATTTCCGAAATTTACGCATCTGTACGTTGCTCTTAAATTGTTTAATTTGTTTACTTTCTCCAAGAATCTTAATAACTCGAGGTAACGGTGCATTTATTTTAGTGCTTTTTAAAGACTTGTCACACCTGAATGAAATTAGGGTGCCTCACGCCTCACGTGTACATGTTTCCGGTTGCTGAACAAAGTGTAGTCACAGTAAAAAATAACCTAACCAAGAGCATGTCAGGACATGTCTAAGGAGGGTTCCGTAAATGTTGAATGTTGATTAATAATCAAAATATATATAAGTGAATAGTAACCAGATGTTCTTTAAGAATAATTTTTATTCGATTTCGATGATATTTTAAAGAGTTTTTATTAAATTTAATATTCGCTAATCGTAATCACGTAACATTTGAGAATATTATTAGTCTATTACGATATCGCCTATCACAATCAAAGAAAATAATATTTACTCTGGCGAGACCTCAAAGTAGGTGCGAACTGCGAAGAATACAACCAGATACTTATATCAGCGAGGTTTTCGATAGCGTGATACAGAATTTAAATCCAATAACACAGCGACATCTAGTATTATTTTTCAAAAACAATCAACGATTTAAACAGGAGACTAGCGCCATATACCTAGTTTTCGTAGCTTACTAGCAAATTTAAGCTTTTAATATTTTAGAGGTACGTATTAAATTATAATAAAAAACAATACTACTATGGTAATTAATAACATATATTAATGTGTTTTCAGTGTTATTAAAATTATTGTAATAATTGGTAAAAGAAGCACATATTCGTAAAATTAATTATTAATTAAAATTTTACGTGTTTCAAAACTTAGCTCTAATTCTGGTAAAGAAACATAAATTCGCAACAATCAATATGATTATTGTAGCTCAGTTAATAACAGTGTTTGTCCTAGGGTTCAGGTTCAAACCCGGCAGCACGTTTCTTTATTATTAATTTTAGTTCTTTTTATTAATTGTTAATTTCAGTTTTTTTAAAATTTTGCAACCAATTTTTAAACATTATTTTAAATAATCATTTCACCTTATGTATAATTATTCAGATTTTATTTATGTTAATTTGTTTTTCTATAATTGCTCTAGAAATAGAAATTATGATGCGATTTCGTTCAAAATAGTTTTCCTAAAGAGTTTTTAGCATGATCTATCAGCATGGAAATTTGCAAGTTTCTATCTCCTATAGTTTAAAAATACTAGGGGGGGACCAACTTGCTAACTACTTTGGAGGCCGATTACTCGAAAATGGTCAACGACCGAACGACCTTGCCTTTATTTTAAAAGACCTATTCTACGATACCCCACACGATGGGGTAGAGTGAAAAAATATTTTTCATCCCCACTTCACATGTATGGAGCCACCCCTAAAAATAAAATTATTATTTTTTTATGATCCTAAAACCGTGATCTATACACAATCTATAACTGCACCAAATTTCATCAATTTATATTCACAATTACAGGAGCTAGAGGCGCGGACAGACAGACAGACAGACAGACAGACAGACAGACGGACAGAGCGAAACTATAAGGGTTCCTTAAGTATTACGGAACCCTAAAAAGAAGGTAGTATCATAAAAAAACCCGCCGAGATTGTAGGAAGTGTGACTTTTTTTAAATAGGACAAATAATGAATTGAAGTAAGTACCTACTTGTACCTATTCAATATTATATCAGAACCCCAATTCTCGTAATTAACTTACTTTCATTTTACTTTTATTGAATTATAAATTAATCGTCTTGACATCATAAACTGATTTGTGGAGTTTGGACCAATCAAAACATGAAAGATTTAACACATCGGGATTCGGGACTGGATCGTAACTGTATAATTGCAAGATTTAATTAGCTGAATCGACCTTCTGGTCTACTGACTGCATGAAGTGATTAACTACAAAAGAGATTACTCTTTAGAGTAGAGATAAATTAGGTAGAAGAATATTAATTCTTCTACCTAATTTATCTCTACTTTACTATTTCCTCATGCATCTCTAGTAACTGCATCTACTCTTCCCTAATTTCAGTGAGTATTATAATTCATAGGATACTCATAAAGCATTGATGTACTTAAATTCCGCCTAACGCCCAATAAAAGGCTAACGGTGGCGCAAGAGGACAATAGAAGACCCATGGCTATGTGACGGCTATGTGACAGTATAGGCTCCTTTTTTACGCTTCCGTGGTCCAGAGGTTTAGAGCATTGTTTTCCGTAGTCGACTACGGAGGTCGTGGGTCCAATCCCCGCGTAGCTGCGTAGGAACAACAAAAATGTTATTTCCAAGTCTAGTTTTCAAGATTGTCTGACAAGAAAGATTATCCATGCGTCGGATGTATGTAAAAAATTGGTCCTGCGCCTGATCTCTCGCCAGTCGTCTTCCTTTACAGGAGAGAATGCTCTTGTGTACTGCGCACACACTCGGGCACTATAAACTTACTTCTGTAGCTGGTCTGGTTTCAAGTTTCAATGAAACCGATGACCGTCACCGAAATCTATGTAGCTATCATTATTTATAGGCTAAATAAAAAAAATCATAACATGTAACACTTAATACTTACCACGCTCTGCGTGTTACAGTCCTGGCCGGCCATGGTGAGGTCCAGGCGGAAGAGGTCGCTGTTGACAACGTCGATGTTGCAGGTCTCCGAGCGGCCCAGGGCGTAGATACGCCCGTTGAACGGCTTGTTCGTGCGCACTTGGACTGCAATGCGGGTGTCCTTGCAGTGGACGGATACTGTAGGAAAAGGTTTGATTTAAATATAAAAAGACTAGCTTTTTCCCGCGGCTCCTCCCGCCTATCTTTTTCGGGATAAAAAGTAACCTATGCTTTAATCCAAAGCCTAAACTACTACCATACCAAATTTCATCGAAATTCGTTCAGTAGTAGGTATTTGCGTGAAAAAGTTCTAAACATTTATTCATGCATCCTTATAAATTTTCACATTTATAATGGTAAGTCTAATTTTAGAAAAGTGCAACAAGGTGATCATCATCATCACCTCATCCCGCTGGAACTCGGTTTCTACTAATAAATATAAATTATAATATAATATGTCGATAGATACTCCATAGTCCATACCTAGTAGGTATGGACTAGTGATGTGCCGGATCGTTAAAAATGTATATCCGCGGATACGGATCTGAATACGGATATTTGGTGTCAAGATCCGCGGATACGGATACGGATACGGATCTTAACTTTCTTACGCAGTCGGTGTCGGTGCGCGCGATCTTCACACACGTTTCGACTTGCATTACACGGTGGTTCTTTCTTTTGTTTTGTTTATAGTTTTGTGTGTTGACACTGGACAGCATAGATAACGCTTGTTTGGTATTGGTACATGAGTTTTAAAAAATGACTACAAAGAAGTTTAGTAGTGTAATTTGGAATTATTTTGTGTTAGTAAAAATATAATAATAGCTCTCCACACCGATTTCGGTGACTGGTGGCCGGTTTCATTGAAAACCAGGCCAGCTACGCAAGAGTTATTTTATAGTGCCCAAATGTGTGCGCAGTACACAAGAGCATTCCCTCTTCCTTTACTCTCATAACCTAGTGGGACGGATAACCGACACGACTGACGAGAGATCAAGCGCAGGTCCGACTTTTTACATGCCCATCCGACGCATGGATCATGTTTCTTGTCAGACAATCAGGTGATCAGCCTGCATTGTCCTAAGTCCTAACCAAACTTGGAAACAACATTTTTTGTTGTTCCAATGCGGGAATCGAACCCACGACCTCTAGACCACGGAGGCTGTTAGTAAATGATGAATGTGCAAAGTGCAAAATTTGTGATGGAAATGGTATGGTATTCCCGTAATTCCCGTAACGTGCATTAATCACGTGATGTTTTTAACAACTTTTTAGACCCCTCCCCTCCCTCTGGTGATACGTGGTGAGGTTTTATACTACCCCCCCCCCTCCCACACCTAAGATCACGTGTATTTTTTTTTACATAGTAAGCAGGTCATGTTTGAAGAAAAACTTTAACTTAAAAAACAATTTAATCGAATAATTTAAGCAATTAAAAACTATACGAGTCATTTGTCTTGTAAGTATTTAAACAACACTACGAATTTACAACCGATAATAATTTCGGTATGCATAGACTAGATTCAAAAATTAATACACATGATGTCTCCTTATACCCCCTCCTCCCCTTGGTGATACTTGGTGATTTTTTTTCGGACCCCCCCTCCCCCTTTAGGCATCACGTGATTAATGGACGACCCCTAAGGGTAAAAGCACAACTCTTTAAAAATCATTTACAAAGAAAACATCCACAAAAATATTATCTGTATTGAATTTAATAGTTTTTATTGCTAGTCGCTATCTTAATCAGTAATCACTAATTTAATAGTTCATCTATAATTTTAATATTAATAAGGTGAATAGATCCGTAAAAGATCCGCCAAATAGTAACGGATACGGACACGGATACGGATCTTTCTTCTGCCTCGGATATCCGCGGATACGGATACGGATACGGATATCCGGCACATCACTAGTATGGACTATGGAGTACCTATATTGTTATATCGTAAATAGAATTGCATTAGCTACATAAAGGCATTGGTAAATTCTCACTTTAAGTATAGCTGTAATGTTACGTTAGTTGGTATTTAGTAAAGTTATATTATGTTTTATTTTGTCAGTAGTTTCGAAAACGGATCAAATAACTTTTGCAAGATTGACATACGTAACTAAAGCCGTGTGGCGCGGCGCGTAAATCCTGCATTAATAGGACTATAAAATTCATCTCTGAAATAGATTCAAAGCAATCGCTTAATAGTCTATTCGATAGGCCTAGCGCCTATGATAATACCTAATGAAATAGAACTGTACCACATAGCAGCAATGGTAAATCCTAAGCAATTTCTAGCAGTCAGATAGGCGTTATTATCGTAGAACCAGTTAGCAGAATGAGCAAAAATTCCTTTAAGGATTACTGTACTTGCTTTTTAGATTCGAGTAGACTCAAACCAGTTGAGATAATGACGATGATAAACCAAGGAAGCTAATGATAAATCTCGAAGCTGTTTACACTTCTGCGAGCCGGGTACCTATATGACGATAACATCTTTAATATTTCACCTTAGAAAATCTGGCTTAGACGTAAGAGAATATAATAAATAAGCTACAATAGCCACTGCAGCTCTTATGTGCCTATGGCCGCCGCCTCGAATTTTGCAGTGGCGGCGCGGTGATGATGCGGTGACGACGCGATGACGTCGCGGTGACGTTGCGGTGACGGCGGCAGCGACGCGCTCAGGCGGGCGCCATAGTCACCGCCTGCATTTCTGACTAGCGGTGACTATGGCGTCCGTGACTATTTCTTTTTGCGCGCACGAAGTCGCGGGCAACATCTAGTATGGAATAATTTCAATCATCCTATCCACACTTAGGTACTATTACTACAATTAGTACAGTAGGTATTAATGCCCGTTTTCCAAGTTATTTTGTCGGTAGTTTATCTATTCAATAGCGCTTTTCATTGGTTGACGCGTTTGTATCATCCAATAAATAGCGCTTTTGATTGGATAAAACTACCGACGAAAAAACATTATAAACCGGGCATGAATAAGCTAAAAGCAACACATACCATCATAGCAGGTGCCGGTCTTGTCGCAGTTGGCGTCGGTTCTCGTCAGGTTGCTGTTGACGGTCGTGTCTTGCTGATGGTCAATAGTAACCGGCAGTTCTCCACCAGGATTCGCGTTCGCAGGCGGCTCTGGAAATAAAAGTTTTTTATGATTCGATAGGCTATATTAATCTTTCTAACTAGCGGGGATAATCAAAGACCAGCCATAAAACAGACTATAAATAGTTCTAGAAACATGTTCGACGTGTACTAGTATAATAATCGACACATGATTGCAGTGCAGTGCTTCTAAGCGTGGATCTTGCAATTATAGTGCAGCCATCTTGGATATATATTTTTATTGAATTTCGAAGTTTGAGAACGTAATAAAACTACTTTTATGGCGTCTACTAGCGGCTTATTTTGTACCTACTTTATTAATAATAATATCTAGGGATGCTTCATACCAAATCAGTCTGATGACTGATCCCGTGGTAAGTATTCGAAGAACTAGTGTTACGGGGACCAAACAACAGGTAGTAAGTATAATATTTATTACTAAGTTCTCTACACAAAAGATCAAATCTAATAAATTAATAAAATACCCACGGTATAAGAGTATATTAACAGAAGGTGTTAGTTAATAACGGTAAAATCCAATAAAGAGATTTTACAATCCCACATTTTTCAATTGTCGTATAGCAATTTAACGCGAATCCTATAGCTACGCCGTAGCTGATTCGGTTATGTATTGAATTAGTTCGATACCGTTATAAAATATTATGTTTTTATTTTCTCGTAACGGTTAATTGTTTCAATATCTTTAATTTAAAGTAAATCAAATGACAATTAGCGTATTTGACCCGCTTTTAAAAAAGTGGCGACCACAAAATAATAGGTAGGTAGGTACTCTTTCATTCTCGTTTCATTTCCCGTAATCATTTAATTCAGATCCGTGGAGAAGTGGAGATATCAACAAATTGTTAATCATATTTTATATGAATAGTCGTTTAAATGAGTTAAAATATCACAGTACTAGCTGTTTACCGCGGCTCCGCCCGCGTAAACATACTATCCTCTATCCGGCATCCCGCGGGAATACTGCACTTTTCCGGGATAAAAAGTAGCCTATGTTTTAATCAAGAGCGTAAACTACTAACATACCAAATTTCGTCAAAATCCGTTCATTAGTTTTTGCGTGAAAAAATAACAAACATCCATCGATCCATACATCCATCCATCCTCACAGCCTTTCGCATATATAATATACAGTAGGATTTACACCACCCCCTGCAGATATGCAACCTATGCTGTTGTAATCCAGCCAGATGCAATGACGCTTACATCTCACCTGATTGTATTTTTGGTCCTTCGAACAGAGATCTAAGGGTCAGCTCACAACGAAACGTGACGCGGGGCTGTATTCTTAAGATACATACATACATATAATCACACCTTTTTCCCGTAGGGGTAGGCAGAGACCACTTCTTTCCACTTGCTACGATCCTTAAATACTTATTTCGCTTCGTCCACTTTCATTCTTAACATCCATTCCTCCTCTTACATTCAACGTAGCCAAGCGTCTCTCCATGGTCCGCTTTTCGCCTCCGCGAGAAACGAGACGTGATGGGTGGCGAACCACATCGCCGCCATTTTGGATAATTAAATTGTTTTTGATTATCCATTGCGTTTCCACGGATTGTTGGACAGGGTAGGAATAGGGAAAGGGAAGGATAGGTGGAGTGGAAAGGAAGATTGGTAAGTTAGAGTGGGAAATAGGGAATGTAGGATATTACCGCCCAGGAGGGCAAGGGATAGGACAGTAATAGCTAGGGAAGCCGGGGTCGCATACCCGTATACTATACCACAACTACCGGACAGGTAAGTTGGGAAGAGTATCCCATGACATATATTCTTAAGATAGCGATTCAAAAATGAACTTTATCTACTACACAAGAAGATACATATTTCACTGCAAGAGCGCCACATTTAAATTTTAGTCTTGGTGTGAACAGTTCTTTCAACATCATATTTTGTTCTTCAAAAGTTGGATTCAAATTATCGCTTGTAGATATCATGTAAAACTTTTTAGACGTGGTTATAGAATTATCGTCGTAGCCATAAGCCAATACAAGGAGCACTCGAATGTAAAAAAACAGTACAGATCGCGGCGCGTTGAACAAAAATACGCTGGTAGAATTATGGGTAAAACTGTTGGACGAATAATCCGCGGTTGCCCGGGAGTTCAAAAATCTTAAATGAAACATAGTGATTTCGTCGCATTAAAAATATTGTTTAGAAAATGAACTTTTACACTATAACCATACCTGTAGGTACTATTCTTTATTCCATGCTATAACTTATAAACATTCAAAGACAGTTAAACTTACGCGCCACGATCTGTATACGATATGATACAAGTACCACTAGGCTATTACAGCGCAATATTACCGCTGAACCATCGCGAATCAATTGGCGGGATGACGGTCGTCGCCAAACGACGTGTCAACTGTCAACTGACGTCTGACGCTGCGGCCACTGACCGGTCACTAAATTCGTCACAAATTGGCCACGCCTTATGATCATATTTTACGGCCGAAATGGCCACTGTCGTTAGCATTAGGGTTCTTAACACCTATGATTCAGTTGATGGCCAATAAGGATAACAATGGGTTTATTGCGCTACTTAATCTTCTTAAATATAAAAAGGCAAACCTGACTGACTCATCTGTCAACGCACAGCCGAAACTACTAAACTGATTTTGCTGAAAATTGGCATACAGATAGTTGTAATGACGTAGGCATCCGCTAAGAAAGGTTTTTTGAAAATTCGCACTCTAAGGGGGTGAAAAGGGGGGTTAAAATTTTGTATAGAAACCGAACTTCACGCGGACGAAGTCGCGGGCAAAAGCTAGTCTTAGATTATTATAATTGTTACATAAATTACAAAATCATTAAATTATATTAATACGTGATGCAAAAACTTTAAGTATAGTTTTACGAGAATTTGCGTACGGATACAGATACAGGATAAAGGAGTATGAAATTTGGCCTGTAAATTAAAGTTTATATTAAGGAGGATTTAAACTAATATTTTTAAAATAATGCTTAGAAATACATAAAATAAATATAAATAACAATAACACACACAACCTTAGATTATTATTAACACACACTACTGTGCATTTGATAGATAGGTACTATTTTGTTACACGTTGGCGTTTGATATAATAATCTGCCTACCGGGCCTACCATAACCTACATTTTTTTTATCTAAGAGACAAAAAGTTGAATGGCTCAAAATTTTTGTGAATTATTATGGGCGAATTTCAACCATACTAAATTAATTAACGAATAAAAGCTTCACAGCCAAAGCGAAGACTTTTAAAAGCTTCGACAGCTTAGCTTTTATGCTAATAAAGTTTCAAAAGAGGATGAAATACTAACAGTACCCCAAGCAGGAACATTTTGCGGTATCATTACGTGTACGTAAACTAGAAATATGAGGAATATTGTATGACAATTTTAGTTACTTTTACGTCCGCTAGAGGCGCTTTCATGATTTTCATATAATATTTCTCGCTTACGTACACGTAACGATACCGCAAAATGTTCCTGCTTGGGGTACAGGTAAAGAACATAACTTATTAAACCACAATACAAAGCTTATAACCTATGTAAAATATTTTTTTAAATTCCCATTGATAATATCGCAGACAATTGCATCCTGATCGTGAATTACAAATCAATTCCAGCATTCACACGGGAAACGCTACTCGATAAGTCAAAAGACGGTATTAATTAATCTGATAGACCAGGAGATGGCTAGATACCGCAGACCTTATCAAGATAATTATGCAAAATTATCCTACCGCGGTCTAATACGTAGGGAAGGCTTCACATTTTCTATGGCTTATAATGTGTTCAAAATAAGCTAGCATTACACTTTGCCAGTGACTCACGACTGTCAGCGAGTATCGCGACGACTGGCATTAAAAATAATAATGTTTATCATCTCCGATCCCTGAGATAAAATGCATACAGAATAGACACATATTACACTCATCTATCTGATCGCCTTAAGAGAGAATATTCAAGTAGGTAATTACTGACGTAGAATAAATTAATTACTAGAGATAAGGGTCAGTTCACATCACGACGAGACGGGCGGCTACGCAGCAATGCATTTTTAAGGTAGCTTTTCAAAATAGGGGATCGGACTACATCTGAAATATTTAGTTTCATTAATATATTCAGAAATATGAGGCATTACTACTTGGTAAATGTAAAAAATATATTATTGTATGTGTAGTTTACTAATTAAATACACTTGAAAAGTACCAAAAAAAAAATATTTTTGCGAAATTGGTAAACAAAACCTACATCATTAGTTTACTCACATCATATACAAAAACATTCATTATGGTAAGTATGAACTTAAACGCACGTACATCGGAGATATTTACAAAAATATTCCTGCGGACGTCACTTGTAGGTTAAATTTAGTATGGAGCATTTTTACGAGACTCTCGAATTTTTTTATACAAATTGCTGTACCTTTGAAAATATTGACTTTTGATATACGGTTTCTTCTGAGAAGTTACTCATTTTTAAGAGTACTATTCATGTATGCAATAAAAAAATCTGTCCGCTTGCCTATTGAACTTTATTCACTACACAATAAGATACACATTTCATATGATATCAGTCATACACTGCACATGCAACGCAGTGTAACCTGACATTCGAACTCTTACAATGAAACGTGTATCTTCTGTAATGAATCGAGTTCAATTTTATATAGCTAATAGCTATCTTAAAAATGCAACGCCGGCGCCGTGTCGCGTATCGTTTCGTGTCTGTGGGAATTGACCCTTAATACTACGAAATTCGTACAAAATAGTAAACAGTACAACAAGCACCTAGGATGACTCATGACTGGCACTTAGAATATTCAACTCTTCGCAACTTTTCCAGACTACATTCGCGAATCACTTGACCAGTGTTAATCTGCTTTAAATGTCGATGACACCACATCGTTTTACTTTTGCCACGCTTCAGCGGCTGAAGTGAATTTTTCTCACGCTTCATTTTATACTGCGTAATGTTTTATGTAATTTATTACATTAGAACAGACGATTATTATCATCTTTTCCTAGATAATATTTTAAAGCATTTTATTCTTATAGGAAGGCAGCTTTATTATTTCAACTAGCTTTTGCCTACGGCCCCGCCCGCGTAAATCAGACGGATTAATTACTTTCGGGATAAAAGGTAGTCTATGTTTTCACATCCATCTACATGAGATTTACATGTACATTGAAAAAGAGAATACTTGAACATTTGGTGGTGAAATTATTTGGTATTGAATTAACGTATAGGTTTACAGTACCAGGTTATCCTTATATAAAATATTATAAATGTGAAAGTTTGTGAGGATGTATGGATGGATGGATGTTTGTTCCTCTTTCACGCAAAAACTACTGAACGGATTTTGATGAAATTCGGTATGGTAGTAGTTTGGGCCCTGGAATGCCCTGGATAGGATGCTTTTTATCCAGAAAAATTACAGTGTTCCCGAGAGGTACTATATTTACGCGGGCGGAGCCGCGGGCAACAGCTAGTATTTCATATTTGAAGATTGCAAAGTTACACGTAGAAATTCTCTAATAATATTTTAACTCTATCTTTAAGAATAACATAATATTTTAACAGTTAACACCGATAAGAATGCACAAACTTCTTTATCTAAATCTGGAAAGTTTCTATCATGACTCATGATGAGCTGGGTGAAAATATTTGTATTCTAACAATAAAATTTCCTATTTTGTTCTTTTTGTAGGCTCGAGCTGCTTTTCTATGACCCATAATATTGCGACTGTACCACTTTCCAATGTTCGCGTTTCATACAATATCAACAAGACGTTGTTGCTTTGGATTTGTATTTCGTACATTTAACTAGTATCGTAGTATCACTTTAATTAAATAACTGTATACCTACTTACATAATTATAACTTTTTAAATTAATAAAAGTGCCTGTTTCACAAAGTTAAAAGTTCAGTTTATTAAAATAATATCTACGTATTATCTTATACTTTAAACTAGCAAATATTGTATTTATTTCTATACTTATGATATAATAAAGAAGAAAAGTTTGTTTGTTTGTTTGCATCGAATAGGCTCCAAAACTACTGGACCGATTTTGATGAAATTTGGCACAGTTATAGAGTAGACCACGAGGAAGTACATTAGCTACTTTTATCGCGGAAAAATGTACGGTTCCCGCGAGATTCCCTCTTGCACGCACGAAGTCGCGGGCAACATATAGTTATTTATAATCGGAATCTCGGAAACGGCTGCAAGTATTTCCATGAAATTAAGTATGCAGGGAGTTTAGGAGGAGAATAATTAGGCCAGCTAGGTCTTATCCCTAGGAAACAACGCACTTTTTTAAGTTTTTTCTTTTGTCGCGTAATAACTTACGAGTGATTTCTATATTTATCTATGATATTTATATTATATATATGTCAAATGCAGTCTGTGTTTTGGTCAGCGCTTTACTTTATATGTGTTGTTGGCTAATTGGTGTCTCGGGTTCGAATACCGGTTAGACGAATATTATTTGATTATATTTATTTCTTTTACTTTAACATTTTTTTTATAATTTTATTATTCTACTAAAACTCTGAGCAAAGCTCAATACCGCAGGTCTGATATTATGAGTATATCCATACTAATATTATAATCCATACTTGTCTGTCTGTCTGTCTGTCTGTCTGTCTGTCTGTTACCTCTTCACGCTTTAACCGCTGAACTGATTTTGATGAAATTTGGTACAGAGATACTTTGAGACCTGGGAAAGGACATAGGATACTTTTTGTCCCAAAAATTTGCGGTGTTCGCGTGGGATAATGTATTATTATTATGTGTACTTTGATTGTCTTTTACTGCTAAACGGTTGAATTGATTTGAATGAAATTTGGTATGGCAGTGGTTTATGCTTTGGACAAACGCGCAGTGTACTTTTTAACCGACTTCCCAAAAAAGGAGGCGGTTATTTTTTTTGTATGTTCAACGATTACTCCGCCGCCTGTGGACCGATTTTCATAGTTTTTTCTGTGATGTATAGGGTGTAATCCCAAATTGGTCCTTTTCATATTAAAGTGGTGACCTGATGATGGGATCCATGAGGAATCGAGGGAACTCCTCGAAATTTATATGGACATATATGGTGATTTTGACTTTTTCTGAAGTAGTTCAAGTATATGCTACCAAAAAGTAAGATTTTGCTCCAAGGTGGTATACCTTGGAGCAAAATCTTACTTTTTGGATCCAAAAGTACAGAACAGAACTCCTGGCTCCTTATAGATACATGTTTGGGAATTTCGGCGTTGTTTAAAGAACTGCAAGCATATGCCACCCTGTCAGTTAGAGTAATCATCATCATCATCACCACTATCACACCATACATCATCAGATTATGATGATATAAAAGGTATTTCTCATAGTATTTTACACTAACACGGATATCTTTGAACATTACTCTGCCGTTTATGGACCTATTTGCAAAATTCTTTTGTTGTTGTAAAGGGTTTAGTTCGAAATTGGTCCTTTAGTCACTAAAGTGGGAACCTGATGATGCGATCCATGAGGAATCGAGGGGACTCCTCGAAATTTATATCCACACATATAGTGATTTTGACTTTTACTGAAGTAACACAAGCATATGCTACCAAAAAATAAGATATTGTACCAAGATATACCCTGGATCCAAAAGCACTGTACAGAACTCCTCAGTCTTTAAAGATATGCATTTGGAAATTTCGGTATTGTTTAATGAACTGCAAGCATATGCCACTTTATAACTTACAGTAATCATCATCATCATCTTAATAGCAATATTTTATGGAAGCTTGGCGCGTATTCAATTATACATTCGATCGTTTAGTTTAGACGTTCTTAAGACGTATTAATAATAACTTAAGAAAATATATCTCTAAAAAGGGTGAAATTATTATTTTTAAACAAAAAATTAAACCGACTTCCAAAGTAAAAATACACAAAAAAGTATGAAATAGAACTTAATATCAAATAATTCCCCTACCCTGGATCCAAAAGCACTGTACAGAACTCCTCAGTCTTTAAAGATATGCGTTTGGAAATTTCGGTATTGTTTAATGAACTGCAAGCATATGCCACTTTATAACTTACAGTAATCATCATCATCATCTTAATAGCAATATTTTATGGAAGCTTGGCGCGTATTCAATTATACATTCGATCGTTTAGTTTAGACGTTCTTAAGACGTATTAATAATAACTTAAGAAAATATATCTCTAAAAAGGGTGAAATTATTATTTTTAAACAAGAAATTAAACCGACTTTCAAAGTAAAAATACACAAAAAAGTATGAAATAAAACTTAATATCTAAATAATTCCCCTTTCAAATTCGGCTAAAATTTTTACTATTTCTCTACTCAATCTTATTAATTTTAAAGTCGGTACCAGCAAATATGAACGTAAGTTCTATAAAATATTGTAGAATATTGTTTGGACTGGTATCGATTTCAAAGTTAATAAGATTGAGTAGAGAAATAGTAAAAATTTTAGCCGAATTTGAAAGGGGAATTTTTAAGTTTTATTTCATACTTTTTTGTGTATTTTTACTTTTTATCCCAAAAAGATATATAATATTGTTCCCGAGGGATAATGTACTATTGTGTATATTTTTTTAATGTCTTTCATGGCTTAAGTGTTTAAACCATTGAAATGAAATATGGTATGATGGTGCTTCGGACAAACAATTAGTAATTAAAGAGAGAACGTAAGATAAGCAAGATACAGATTTAATTACTTAGAGTACAGTCGTAAGTGGCCAAAAAACCCCATTTCTCGCGGGCGGAGCCGCGGGCAAAAGCTAGTTAAAATATAATTTTACAAAAATATTTTCAAACAGAAGCAAATGTTTCTTGCTTAGGCCTCACGACCTATGATGGATATTATTAGAATCGCACAAAGCTTTAAATAGAGATCTAGATGAAGCGGTTCGTAATGAGACTCGTTTCATCAACACGGCATTCGCTAATTGAAAGGACACAGGTATTTACCGACAGGTGACTTCTACATTCATATTTTTTTACCGTTATAATTATTTTTCTTTAGAAGTAAATTAGAAAAATTATTTACATTGCATTTTACTAAATAATATTTATAGAGTTAAAACTGTTTTCTTTCTCTGAAAAGGAAATATTACTTTTTATGTAATGAACCAGGAAACAAGCAGACGGATCGCCTGATGGTAATCGATTACCGCCGCCCGTGGACACTCACAACACCACTTACACTTGTAACTCCTCTAGTGTTGCGACTTGCGTTCCTGGTCCTTAAAATCCCCAATCCCCCCATGGGCCTCCGGTAACCTCACTCACTCGGCGAAACACAACGCAAGCGTTATTTCACGCCGGTTTTCTGTGAGGAAGTGGTATTTACCAGGTCGAGCCAGCACATTCATGCCGAAGCGTGGCTCTCCCACAGTTGTATTTGTAATTGGTATCTTAGTTAGGTTATTATAAAATTTGTCCGAAAAGTATCTACTATATTTTGTGTACTTTACCACATTACGTCATATAAAAAAGTGAACCTATTGTTTTCACTGCAATTAGAACAATTAAACGTACCTAATAATATTATTTTTAGATAGAGAGTTTCGCGGAATCGGAATTAACCGCGGTAAGGTAACGGGACTCGCATAGTGGTGGTTTTCAAACGAGTTTTAAACTAATCGCTCGTTTATATACAGTCATATTGCGTAGGTACAGACTACAGATACCACTACCTACTACCTACTACCTACATCCGCGAAGTATTTCACCAGTAACTTACGGTACAAAACTTGTCCCTTATCAATACTTGGCAACTCTACTGCTCTACAAAATATATTTAGCCCTACAACTTGGCCAGCCTTTACATTTTCTAATACGGCAGTCTATGTAGAGTTTTGAAGATCTAAAATTCTTATTTGATACGCTAAATCTAGGTAAGCAAAGAAAAATAATGATCAACGCTTAAACTTTTCAATATTTTATCAAGTTATGTGGCCTTTTTATCCATTGTCATATTTTAAGAGAAAAATCGGAATTAAAAAAATAACAAGCAAAAATGGAATTATGTATATGGTTTACTCACCTTGTATGACTAAAGCTTACTGTAAGCCTCCAAAATAAAACTTTCTTCCTTTCGTTCTTTAAAACGGGTTTGGTATGTGCAAAAAAATGTTATATAATGTTGGATAAGTCGAATTACGTATACTATTAGCTGACTGGACATGATCTAGGGGCCACTGACCTGTATTACTGGTTAAGACAATGCCGCCCAAGGCCGTTAGACCCGCGTTACCACTTATAACATACGTAGGCAGGTATATAAAATCGCAATAACATTATACAGCGATGAAAAAGACCAAAACGTTTTACTCTGAAAGTGATGACAAGCGCTGTCTCGTAAATCCAGAGATCTAGGGTTTAAAGTACTCAGAACTACACATAAAGTTACTTTAAAACTAATAAAAATATGCTAAAACTCGCTCGATCCTCAGAAAAATATCAAATGGTTAAAAAACTGAAATCCTGTACGTATTGGTTTATTATAAACATAGCAACCCTATTACTGAACCAATTCTGAATGTCAAAATAAATTTAGTTTATGAAAAAACCTACATTGTGATTCTATTAAAATTAAGTTACTGCTTACTCATCTAAAAAGGCCTAATCTAATTCGTTCGGCATCAAAGCGCCCTCTAATTAAAAAACAAATAACCTTAAATTACAAATAGAGTAGGTAAGCCCCACATTGTATACTCCTAATGTATTAATCTCGATTCAATTGAAGTGGAATTAAAGAGTCAAGACGAAATCGAGTTCATGAACAAAAACATCTATTGATTTCCTAAAGCTACCCGTTATAAAGCACGCACGAGCGAACTCGAAAACTTTTTTGCATCTAATGCAACCGGTGTCATGATTCAGCGATATCGATATTGTAAACATAACGAAATTATGTCGACACACAATAGGGATGTGCCCCATCACTTACTTGATCAATTTGCTGCCATTGAACTTTATTCGATTAGAGCGAGATTCACGTTTTTGCTATTAAACAGTTTATGTAACTGCGAAATTTGATGTCATGCATAAAATACCGAGCAAAGACCATTTACATAGTCCATTTACCTAAGTATGACGAATATTAATGTTTTTTATGTGATTTACAAAATAGAGAATGTTAGTAGGTATATAAAATCACTTCAAACTTTGTTGCAGTGAAGCTATTATGTACCTATACAGATTACAGATTTAGTTTTACTCAAAAATATTGAATTAGTTATATTTTAACACGCCTTCAAAATTCCGAAAATTTTCGACCTTTCGAATTAGTATCGTCGATTAGGTCATAGCCTTTATGTATTTGAAAAATATATAGAAAATCAACTAAGTATACATATCATATAGATTTAGGTACAGTCAGATAATCTATAGGTATTTTAAAATGAGACTTCAATTTAAGTTTATATTATTCGAGTTCCACATGGTTATGACGGATAAATTAATAAAACCATTACATCATAACAGTATTGGAAGTGCTCCGGCCTACTAGAAGTAGCGGAACCTAACTGTCTTCTCGATCATTGCAATATTTATATTATAACTCGATTCCTGCACCGTTACGTTAACTACTGAGCCTTTAGCCAATTACCATTGCTAATTACGACGACGAACTTTGAAAACAAAAATTTACGGGATTTTACATAAGCATCGTTAAGTGTCATAGGGGTGCTTTTGTCAAATGTCATACAGTTTTGTTCTAAAGGCTCTAGTCCTTTAGCAAGATACCATCGCTAATTAAGATGCCATCGCTAAATATCGATGACGAAGTTGGCAATCAAAAATGTATGGTATTGACGAGCCTAGCGCTATGTCACTTAGCAAACGTTATGTCGATCCCATATATTTTCAATTTCGAAGATCCTTATTGTAAGTAACGATGACATGTTGGCTAAGCCGATAGTTATAATATTCCTGGCGTTTCACATTTACAATATTATTATGTAGTTTATTCTCTTCTTAATAATTACCGTTTTTCAAAAACGTAATTGACTTAAAATTTCTATTTAGCTGCAGATAAGCTACTGTTTTACCGACCTACTTCTATTTGAATATGAGCTTTCTGATACCTTATATACGTAAACCTAAGTACCCAATTCTTTAATTTTGTGAAATATATAATGACATCATGTTTCATGTTAAAAGTTTCTTCGATATAGTGAAACGAGAAAGCACATTTATGAGTATATTATATGTCAACATTAGAGAAAATAGTAAATTAGAAATATATTTAACCGACATATGACTAATAGATTAACTATTAACTGGTCAATTTGTAAACCACTTGAACGTGTTTCAATTTATTTTAAAGACCGTATAAATTACAAACAGCTAATTCGAAATATAGAGTTGCTGCACAAAAATTACAAAACAAAATATGTACGAATACATTACATTCATTTGTTCATCCGTCAATGAAGGTAAATAATAATTCAGTAGAATAAGAATGAAAATAATAAAAATTTAAAAAGATTAATTGTTTTCATTCGCTTTGATAGTCAGGGCTAGTCAACATTTAGACATCTCAGAATTAATAAACTGAACTTATCAAGTGAAATCGTGATGTCTTACGCCTCAGGCAAACAATTACTATGCATTTCTTATAATCGTGTAATAAGAATAAAAGAGGATTCTGTTTAATAGAATTCCTATAACTGGAAGGTAAAGACACACGTGAGCAACAGAAAAGACAGAAAAGGAATAAAAGGAGAACCTGAGTATTTGATATGAATTTCAATTAAATACCTCTACGCGTCTATGAGGAAAGGGATAGTAAGTTTAAAATTATTAAAAATATTGTTATTATATGATGTAACTAAAAATGTATGGTTTTTGCAATTTTTCCTTTATCTGAGCTATATGACGTTGCTTCGTACCAAATTTCAAAATACCCTGTAAGTTTTGAGTTTGCGAGTGTCGAAAATTTGCGGTAAATTGCGGCATTAACGGTTGTATCTTTTGATTGCGTTGGCTTGGAAGTTTAATTTTTTCACAACTCTAAAGGATCGTAGACCTTAGTATTTGATATAAATTCCATCTTGATACCTCCACGAGTTCCTGAGAAAAAGAGTCTTGACAGACATTCCAACGGACACCTATGTGATCCTATAAGGGTTTCGTTTTTTTCTTTCGAGGTACGGATATATCAAATACAAATAATATATCAAATCAAATAAAAGTAATAATATACATATTTATAAGCAATAACGTTAACCTAATTTCATGGGAAATTTGTTAAAACTCAGGCCAAGAGAACCAGCTTACCCACATTCAGTCATCGTCAGAGTCATTTTACTTAATTTATTAATTATATTCCGGTACTCACACTCACACGATGTAACACAACGCGGCATTATTTTACGGCGGTTTTTTTGTGTGGTCACTGTATTACCGCTCGAGCCAAACCATTTGTGCCAAAATCATGGTAGTGCTACAGTAAAATCTATCCATCTATCTATTTCAATTTACCAAAACTGAAAGAAGAAAGAGCTACTCAGTATCTTCGCCACCATGTAAATTCTCACGCGTGGTTAATGAGACTATAGTAATTGTTGTTTTTTCCGACTTCCTCACATTGCGGTGCTTTAATACGGTTAATAGGTTCACATGCTTCTTACGGCTTAGTATTAACGTGAATACAATGCCAATAATGTGTGTACCTACGTGAACGTATAAACGTAAAAGTCTGCTTTAAATACAGATAAAGGTGATGTCCAAAATTGACCCAGAGCTAACAGCAATGAAATGGTTGCCAATGTATTCACTTTCAAACGCCGCCCGGGTACAGAAGTTATAAGCAAAAATAATATTTTTTTTCTATGGAAATGACGAGGCGTGAGATGATGTATGAAAAACGACGATTCCCGAAAGACATTAAAACGTGGTTTTAATATATTTCATATTATGTTGGTTTGGGTTGTAGGTGTTGGTGTAGTTTTTGGTGTTGAAATTGTGGTATAGTCGTACGTATGGCTACAATTCCAATGTACGGAGGTACGATTTCGCATATAGGTACGATTAAATGCGGAAATTCCACGATTGTGAAAGCGGAAACGAAGCTCCGTTAGAACTCTAAACTATACCTATAATAATAGCAACCTAACTACATATTCCTACAGTTCCTACACCAACAAATACATCTATACCTAGCTATACTTCCATCTACTATGATTTTGGACTTTATTCTTGCTCATAACTTCTATACCCGGCACATTTCGGGATTACCCTTTTGGTGACATTCAATAAGATTTAAAGTGAACTCATTAGCAATCATTTTATTGCCGTTGATTCTGGGTATATTTTTTTGACCATTTTACACCCCATAATTTACTATCGGGCATTTAATATTTTTAATTAATAGATATGATCCAGGCTTTGTGGGTAGGTAAATGCAATAGTTTAGTCTCTATTAGAAAAAGTTCTTATAAGGTTAGAGCAACTTTAAATGATAGTAAACGTGGATTAAATTATATAAGAATATATTAACTTTCTAATATTTAAATATTAGATATTTCAGCCGGTTATTGAGATTTGTTCTAAATAGCCCTTTTTCGATCCACATTTAAGTTGGAACCGGATTTATTTTTTCTAAGCCTATTTGAGATCACAACAGTTCTACGGGTACCTACTTCACTTATCTTTGTTTATTTATATTTTTATTTCATTGACAGAAATATAGATTGATATAAATAGTTAATTTTAACACGTCTACGTTATCTAAAAAACTTGATCTCTACTGCCATTTAAAAAAAATAATAGTTCTTCCACTATATTGTTAGTCCACTTCCACTATATAATTAATTATCAAATCGAATCAAAAATTTTATTTCCATATAGGTTACAAAGTAACGCTTATAGAATTGTCCCTACTTGATGCCTACCACCGGTTCCGGAACTAACCCGGCGACAAGAACCGGCGTAAGAAACTCACACGGGACCATCTTATAATTTATATTCTTAAACTAGCTGGTGCCCGCAACTTCGTTTGCGTAGAACTAACGGAAACGGAACCCAACGATAAAAAGCCTAAGTTACTCTTTATAAAATCAGCTATCTGTCACTGAAAGTCTGAAACTGATTTCTAAATCGGTCCAGCCGTTTCAGAGACTAGCCGGAACAATACAAGAAACAACGGACGGACAGACGGACAGACAAAAATAAAAAATAAAAAAATATTTTTTATTGTAAGTACCGTACAGACCTATGCATATGTTCATAATGCATTTAGTGAAAGCTATTAATTTAAAATTATAAACAGGCACTTCAATTTTATTTATTTGTAAATAAATTTTGAAATAGCTACTAACATTATTTCAAACAGATTACGCAACTCGGCCTTTAACTTTGGGCATACTTTTTATAAAATTTTCTTTTACAAAGTGCCGTTAGGACCACCGAGCCGGCGATTACAAAACACTATGATATCAATTATATAGATGTGCCTGTAACAAATTTCTCTACGTGTTAACATTTTGTACTCATTACTTTTTGTGGACCGCCCGTCGGTCAGTCGAGTATCATAATCAATAATTTATAAAGCTAGTAAGTAGTAGCTGATATCATTAGAGAGATTAGTAGCAAATGACTCATGTAATGTCATGTTTAGCACAAGAGGAAAACGACTACTGACAAGTGATTTTGTGTTTCCAACTTTGATTAATTAATAATACATCTATGGTTTCCAATGATTAATTATATTATCATAATTATTACGAGAAGCAAAAGCTTAAGGTTCATTTTTACGAGAATTGTGCGTACAAATTTCATACTCCTCGTATGAAATTTCACCATTAAATTAAAGTATATGTGGAGGACAGTGTGCAGACAGCATTATTTAAATACTTAGAAATACATAAAATTAATAAACATAACAACAACACACACACTACCGTGCGTTTGATAGATATACAATTTTGTTACACGGTCATGATTTGTTTATCCGTCACAACATTTACATTTATTTATTTTTTCTATTAAGGAGGCAATTGAACCCTTCAAAAGTTCAAACTTAAATTTTATACGAATTATTATGAACGAATTTCGACAACAGGTTGACCTCTAGTCAAAACAAACTTACGAGAATGTCCATAGTAATATTTTTATTTGCTGTAGATAATAATATTATGCAACTAACATTCAACTATTCATTAAGTACAGTACCGTGCTTAAAATCTTTTACTATACCTAAAAATAATTTACTATACAGTATAACCTTATTGAATAAAGAAGCTAGTAAGTTAATTTCTGATTTTTTTTTCTTTCAACTAAACAACAAACACAAAAATTTTACAAAAATTTACGCGTCTCTATAATCAAGGCATACACAAATTATTATCGAGCATGTTTTATGACCAAACTAATGTAAACTTCGAGTAAAAACCAAAATGAAATTCAATGTTATGCTGTAATTTGATGTCTAATTACAGACCTGTGCTCGACTAATTGAGATGTTAACAGAAAAATAAATTTTATCATACACATCTATGGAGAAAAAATTATTACCTTCGTGCTTATTTCACTAGTTACAAGATGTCTACGATTAGATAAGGATGAAGGAATGTACCTATTTTTTATTCACTACCAGAAATTTTTCGTAACTTTACAATAACCAAAAATAAAAAATGCAATGAATTTTCCAGAATTTATGTATCGTAACTTCAGTAGGATTTTAAAACATTTAAAGGACACTATAAGTCTAAATTAAACTGATATAAAATAATGCTGATCAAAGGTGGTAATTAGATGCTTCTAATTAAATATCGCTTTATGGGGCTAAATAATTTTTATATCCTTCAATATATTAAGAGTTAATTGCAAAGTAAAAACCGATCGCGCATATCTCAAGCAAATAAATCGTTGGCGCAATTCTTTCCACGTAGACGATGCGTCTGCCCCAAGAAGAGACATCCGGGATTTGCGTGCTAAAAATACTAAACCAGACACATCTATATTATGTTTATCTTTGTAATTATTATTACCATATTAATAAGTGTAGCAAAATCTATCACTGCAGTTTTACGACAATTGTACAACCGTTTTGTTTTGGGCAGTAAATTTAAGTTTGTGTGGAGTAATTATACTCATAGGCGAATTTCGAAGGAATTATACTCACAGGGCGACCCTTACATAGTTATGATAAAAAGGAAGCCTTGAAAACGTGATGAAAACTATGATATATTTATCTTTATGTTTTAAATTATGATAAGCATAATAAGAAAAAAATGCTACAAAATAGATATGCGCAACATGGATTTTGCTATTATAATATAGGCTTGAGTTGCCAAATTCTTAACTTCTGTAGACAACTTGATTGAATTACACTTGTTATTCTGAATAATAATTAAATCACAGAGCGGTGTAAATAACTACCATATAATGTATCGTCATTGTGTTATAAGTTTTACCATAATTTATTTTCATGATGGAGAACAGTGGCGAGGGGTTCCTATAACTCCATTCCTATCGGCTTCCCTTACCGCTTACCTTTTGAAGACCGTCATCCAAATCCCTACCTATTATACAGGCTACGGCTTCCCTATGAAGGAGAACCAGCCTTCGCCACTGATGGAGACAATTAAATAAAAGTACTAATTTCACCTACCTACAATTTAAAACGTAAGTGAAATCATTCTATTAAAGTTGTCGATTTCATTCACTAACATATAATTAAGTTTCTTATTTGCTTTTAAATATGCATGATATGTAATTTGTGCATGTGCACAAGCAGAAGCTTGATTTTATAAGGGCTCAGTTAGACGAGGCGAATGAAGGCCGAACACCTGCTTTCATTCATACAAATCTAGCTTTATCGACTAAGCCGCAACGTACAACCTAATGGCAATAGGCAAGCGAACTGATTTTTTTTATTGCATAAATTAATAGTACTCTTAAATATGAGTAACTTCTCAAAAGAAACCGTATATCAAAAGTCAATATTTTCAAAGGTACAGCGATTTGTATAAAAAATTTCGCGAGTCTCGTAAAAACGCTCCATACTAAACTTAACCTACAAGTGACGTCACTTGTAGGTTATGGTGTATGAAGTATAAGGCCGCAGGAACGTATTTGTAAATATATCCGATATTTGTGCGTTTAAGTTCAAACTTACCATAGTGAATGTTGTTGTATATGATGTAATTACACTAATGATGTAAGTAGGTTATGTTTACCAATTTCGCAAAAAAAAAATTTTTTCGGTACCTTTCAATTATGTATTTAATTAGTAAACTACACATAAAATAATATATTTTTTTACATTTACCAACTAGTAGTGCCTCAATATTTCTGAATATATAAATGAAACTAAGTATTTCAGATGCAGTCCGATCCCCTATTATAATCCAACTGCGCGTAAGAATCTATACGTTGCGGTCTAGACAATAAAGCTCAAATTGCGATAGCAGCATTGTGATTTTTGTGGTCATATAAACGCGCCCTAAGTAGACTGAGAGCCGTAATTGTATGAAGTAATTATTACGAGTACATTTGACTCTACTCTCTAGTATGTAATTTACTGTAGCAACCTTTTATTACTGGCGTTTCTATTTATGTGCAATATACCAATTTATGTTTAATATGTATAGTATAGTTATAAAACAGATATTTAATCAGATGTGAAAATCGTCAATTTGCAAAAGTATCAAAATTAGTCTCTCATGTCATGTCATGGTCTCTCATAGTCTCTCATGTCTCTCATGTCATGGACATTTAAAACTAATGGAATAAAAACGAAATATTACATAGAACCCGCATGTAATATACTTAACTCTACCGCCTAGGTCGGGACCATTATATTATATCAATATTGACGCTACATTAAAGGGGCAGATAAGTTAGATAATAATAATAAATCTTTGCTCCTCCACTATTAATTCGTATCTCTATAATTAAATATCTCAATGGCTTCTAAGCTTGTTCAATAATAAGTAGCTGAGGGTAGCATTTGCCCGTAGCTCCAGTAGATTAAAAAAAAGAATAACGAAGATATTTTACCGTAGTTCGAGCCTACCACATTTCTAGATTTCCAAACAACGCTAAAATTACACATAGGCTTACCAAACTATGATAAATAGTTATTTAATATTATATATCTATGATGATAAATTATGCTAATATATAACTTAAAAATGTGGAGCCTCTCAGAGATAAGACCTAGGGTAGATCGATTTTTCACCCTCAAAACCCCCTTCATACTAAATTTCATGGACATTCTTGCAGCCGTTTCCTCGTTACTCGTTCAAAGTATAAAATTATTCAACATTCAATGAAAAATAAAGAGTACTCACTCTCACAGAAGTTCTCGAAGTATTTGCCAATAGGTTCGCCATCGTCTATTAGCGGTCTCTCGGCGTTGAGGTAGGCGGAGGGTCCATCAGGTAAAGTGTGGTGATCGAGGTGGTACAGCCTGCAGTTGTAGGCAGCTGAGTGTGGGGCTCCGAGGTAGAGGAACGAGCGACACAGGAACTCCGACTCGATCTCGCAGGCGAGACGACACGCCGCTTCGGACGTCACCTGGACAAAGGGTTGTAAAGTCAATAATTCGTAAAATTTGAGTTTAATTTGCAATGATTTGTTTTTACTCGACTACGGCGAAGCCTAAAGGAAGGGTCATGATTTTGGCAGTCTATGTTTGTTTATAATTACCCTTCGCTTTATTCGGGTAAATAAAAATGAATATGTCATTACGATTTTTTTTTCTTGCTTTCCTCGATTACCATATTTTGTGTTGGAAAATAAACAACAAATATATGGACCCGCAAAATAAAACATAATTTGACCAAATGAAAGAGAGTAAGAAACCGTAAAATATAAAATTGTAACGGCAAATATTTAACAGTACTGGTAACCCATATACTTACTCTATTGGAACCAATTTTTACAATTTATTAAAAAAACTCCCAAGCAAACAAAATACAAAATTAACAAAAGTTTGATTAAAAACTTTGATAATTTACAAAATAAACGTGCAATAAGCTGACGTATATCAAAATTCGAGTAAGTGGGCCAATAAAAATGCACGTCAATAAACATAAAAACACCGTTACGGATAAAATAAGCAACATATTAAATAATTTAGCAACACTATTAATACTTCTCATTATAACTCATGTTGTAATGTGTTTAATGTGCTTAATACGGTTGTAATTTATTAATAAATGGTCATAAATACACACGAATTACGAATGTAATTTTACAAGTGTTTCATACTAATTACTTTAGGAGCATACTTTTTGTATTGTCACCCACTTCTGACAATTTATCGTACGGTTAATGATGCGCGATTAGGGTCAATTCACACCGAAGCGAAATGATAGCCATTCAAAATTGAACTTTATTCGTTACACAAGAAAATACACGTTTAATTGTAAGAGAGTTGCGTAAGGTATCGTCGCTTTGTGAACTGATCCCTAGTAAATAAAGCAAAATTAACATAACTTCTTAAATATCAGATATCTAATTAGTATAAAAAAGTATTAGAAGTTTTAAAAGTAAATAGTATAAAAAGAATTAAATAAGTAAATACTTAATATCAAAACACTAAGTAGCCAAAGGTTTTTGACTGATAAAGTTTATATGACGGCTATTAAATCATAATAACATTAAAGTAAACTGTTATGTAAACTTTGCATCTATCGCACGTTTAAATGTTTCAAATTAAACTACCCATGACCAATTCTAGATTACGGATACAGTAACAAATTAAACAACAATTGTTATTATTATTACAAAATCTTTATAAAAGTTCGGTGTCAAAAACCTAATTTATCTACAATCTACAACAAACGCATTCATGCAATTGTCACTTAAAGTGCGCTTACACGGGTAACAAAAATTGATCATTATGAGCAATTATGGTCGATTGTGATGTGACAAAATATCAAGCAATTTACGGCAACGGCAACAAGCATCAATTTCGGAAAATGTTTTGCAACTACAATATTGAGCGATAAGGAGAAACTCGTAATAACAGCCAAATATCTTTGAAATTGCTGCATATCGCTCCACTTATTGCTCCAGATTGATGAATCCGTGTTGCCAGGCAATTATTACCTAAAAAATTGGCCGTACAAACGCACCATTATGCAATAATAATCAATTCAACAAATTGTCAATTTCTGGGTTCTAAACTTGTCCTTACCTGCAGCTCCTTATCCGTGTAGTAGTGGAGTCCAGCATACTGCGCTACTTTGTCCTCCGCCACGCCGACTCTGGGCGCCGTGAACACTCTCGGGCCCTTGCAAGCCTGCGACGCCTTCAGGCACAGATTCTGCACGACCACACACGAGACGTGTTATAATATAATGACAATAATACGAGGGAAAACACTTATGATTTATAATTTAACGTGAAAATTGAGCCCTCGCGGTGCTGAGTTCGACGAAGAGCTTTTGGCTACGTGTAGTTTTAAGTAGGTTGACAGGTGTAGTTGTATGTTATTATACTGTAATCTTTCCGTGGGGTAGACTAATACATTGGAGACTTTGTTGCATAAAACCTGCAAGGGTCAGTTCGCACCGCGACGAAACACGACGTGACGCAGCGTTGCATTTTAAAGATATCTATTGAAATTTGTAATTTATTCATTAAACAAAAGATAGAGCAGCTGACATTGGAATTCTTACAATGAAACGTGTATCTTCTTGTATAATAAATAAAGTACAATTTTAAATAGATATCTTAAAAATGCAGCGCTATGTCGCGGATCGATTAGTGTCGGTGTGATTGGCCCTAACTTCACAACTGTCTTAAATAAGGTTTGGCAAAATCAATTATGGATATTTTGGGTACATGATCTACTGCTTATGTATAGACGTTTTGGCAAAAAAAAATTGTCATACTCAAAGTAAAAGAATTATCTTATAGGTATGGATGATTCTTTTACTTCGTATGGGTGACTCTCTGCTCAAACTCGTCTGTATAAAGGAAGATTTTTTTCGAGTATGACAATTATTTTTCTGCCTAGACGTCTTTAAATAAGCCGTAGATCATATGCCCAAAATATCCGTAATTGATTTTGCCAAACCTTATATACGCATTACACTTAGCAGTATTTTATTACAAGATATATAATGCTATCGCGCCTTTGTCACATGAAATAATTTAGTGTTAATAAATAAAATTAATTGTTATTAAAACCATATAAATTTAATAGCTATTATTATTAAACGGTAACTATAGTATGTTACATCCAATTATAATTATTACGTGTGTAGAAAAAAGGCCAATTACTTTTGAACATTTCTTTATTTACATACACTTCTTCATATGACTCATATAAGCCTTTAAAATACATACGGGCTGACGTGACAAAGTCCGTTTTGATAACTGATTTATTATCAGTTAAGCCCGGAAGCTCATTTGCTTGTATTTGCATAAAACATTTTTTACGATGCAATAAATGTTATTGAACTGAACGTCTATTAAAGTTTCATCAAAATATGCTTCTGGCGATACGAATCTTTAATTGTAGTTCCTCTGCCTATTAAGTTTAATGAACTTCAACCTAACAATTACTGCTTTAATGGTTTACAAGTACATATTGCTTTGTTATTTTTCATTTATCAAAATTTTTAAGGTTACTACCTTTTTGCAACCGTTTTGCAAAATGCTAAAGATGGGACTTTTGAATAGAAATAGTATTGAGCCCGCTAGGCTTATGAACGTTACAATGTAACAAGGAAAGCATAGACTAAGCATCACCAGCCTGGGGGGGTATGGTACAACAATCGCTGTTGTGGATGTAATATCGTGTCCATTATGTTATTGGCGGCTTTGGCGGGAAGAGGCTTAGAAAAGAGACAAATAAAGGTTTTTTCCTAAGCCTGCAAGGGAATGAGGATCTATCATAATAGGGATCGAAATAGAAAAGTACTTCACATTAGTCTCTGTTGGATTCGATCGATCTACCAATTTATTTGTCACATTTATTAATTCTAGTCCAGATTTAATTATGAAAAAGTTACGGGAAAGGGAACATGCATAGTTTTTTATTACCTTTTCGAAAAGTACATATTACATACCAACTGATTATAGGTACTGTATTTTTTACATTTTCGGTGCATTTCATATTGCATTTTTGAAAATATAAAAATTTTGCTTATTTTAAAACAAATGCATATTCCCTACTACAGACATTTCTAATTTAGTTAGTGCAAGACATGGGTCAGTTAAAACGAATCTAGAACATTCTTAATTTAATCTCAATCCACTGACTTTGACTTTGGACGATTCTAGAATTCTATTGAGGATCGATCGTTACACTAACCTCAAAGTAGTCAGTCCCCGGCGTGTCGACCAGCTGCACGAAATGCTGCGCGGTGCGGCGGTCGGAGTCGCTGAGGGCACACCTCATGCTGCCGTACTCGTACTCCGCAGAACGGCAGGGGAACCGTTTCTAGGGGGAAAATAGAACATAAGGCGACTAGTTGTTAAATACAAAGTTTTCAAAACTCGAAATAGGCTATGACGTACATTTGACAGAATAAGAGTTCATACAATAAAAAGTTACGCCATCTTGGTTTTCACCATACTTCAAATGTTAGCCATCTTGTTTTCACCATACATCAAATGTCAAAATGGCCCCAAAAAATTTCAAAAATGGGGACATTTATCTGGAGACACTTTTTTTGCCTCAACATGCCTCGTCTATAATATGTACGTTAATGGTTAAATACATAAATAAATATATATTTCGGACCACTTAAATCCATAAACGTGTAAGTAAAAACTTACAACTATATTGTTAGTAGCCAACTAAAATTTTGTAAAAAAAAGATAGATCACAATACAAATGTCATAAAAATTATGGCATAGCACATAGGTACTGAAATGTATTTTAAAATATTTGTTCTAGCTCCATGTTTAAAACGGTCGCATACGAATAGTTTTACGGGTCTTTGAAAATCTAAGCTGTCCGGTCTTAGAGAGAGCTGCAGAATTGCTAACAGCTGAAGACAGACATAAATTTTAACTACTCGACTCTCTCTTACATACAATGCGTTGGTTGCACTTGGAATTCCAATATCGATTTCCCATAAACATACAATATATGAGGTCGCCCGCCATTAATATCCCCTATCCTTGACTTATCGAAGTGGGACAAGACATAAAACAGAACTAAACAGATAAATAACATAACAATGAGAGGGCGCTTAGAGGAGACAAATCGCCTTAAAGCACGATGGCTATGCGCGGTCGCCGACAAACCCGTTGTTCCACATTTCGATCTTACTACTACGGAAATAAGGTTCAAAAGTACTAAACCGAGTTGATCGGCGACTGCGCATGAAAATTATAGCTTAGGGTCTATACACAAAACTGCGATCGCGTACGAATTCCCAACAGCAGTGCTATTCTCTAAGAACATTTTCATATATCTCGACAGCTGAATCCGCGGTGAGAGTCAAATTATACGAATTTGACACTCACCGCGGCGGATTCAGCTGTCGAGATTTGAAAATGTTGAGAATAGCACTGCAGATGGGAATCGAATTTCTGCGAAGCGATTTCAAGCGTCTCTTCCATGGTTTGATTCAGTCTTTCTTCGACGACCTTCAACTGTACTGAACTTTACCTAAGTACACTATAGGTACGTTGTTAAAAATAATATTCATTGATCGTAAAGAGTTGATGGCGATTATTAAAAATATGCAACTATCCGTGAATCGAATCGCAAATACTTGCGGGATCGCACTTTAGTGTAGGAACCCGTAGCTACAATTTAAGTAAAGTGGATTCATTACCTCATTGAGGCAGGCAGAGAGGCAGGCCTCTTTGGTTGAAGTGTAGATTATGGTATTGTCTAGTCCCCGCAGAGCCTTGCCGGGAACTCGCTCGAACGCCCATGGCCTCAGGCAGACATGCTCCGACCGCACCGTCAGTTTCACCATGTAATACGTGTTTACAGAGCGCTAGAAAAAGACATAACATTAACATTGTTTGCGAAGAGCATGCTACGGAGTCCCGATTATCTAAGAGGAGGTCGCTAAAGGAGGAAAAAAGATTAAGGGTTCGTATAAAACGTTTGTAAACAAAAAGCCACAGGGTTCAGATATTATAATTTCAAAAGGAGAGGATGAGGTTAAGAGCCTGAATGCTCATTTCTAAAATTGCGAGTGCTCTTCAGCAGATATTAAGAAGGATAAAAAACAGAAGATATCATATTTAAGGAAAGAGGTAAAATACCCCTAAAACAAGCAACCCAATATAGGTTATAATCTAAAATTATTCTACTACTGTTAATAATGTGAAAGTTTGTGAGGATGGCCATCCATCAATCTTTTTATTTTATACTCGTAATAATTTTATAATTTTATACATGACTATTCATGTATAAAATTAAGCTTTTATCCGTAGCTCAGCCCGCGTAAATACAATATCCCACGAGAAAACTGCAAATTTCGGGATAAAATGTAGCCTGTTTGAATCCAAAGCCAAATCAACTACCATACCAAATTTCATTAAAATTCGTTCAGTAGTTTTTAGTGAAAGAGTCAGAAGCATATGGATGCTACAGGCTATATTTTATCCCGAAATTTGCAGTTTTCTCGTGGGATATTGTATTTACGCGGGCTGAGCTACGGATAAAAGCTTAATTTTATACATGACTATGTACGAGTATAAAATAAAAAATTATCCATATACATATTAAAAAGAGAAAACAAAACATGCATATCATTACTTTGTAAAGTCGCAACAAGTAAAACTAATCTTGCATTCAAAGTAATATAAGGTAACTATAAATAGCAATACGTTTCTATAAATAACAGATGAAAACCAGAGAGCAGCCGATCTTATAAAGACATCATTTAGCTGTTAGAATGTCGCCTGCGCATATTATAATCGAGTCTTTCACAGACACAAAAAGAGAATAGCAGATAGCATTCTTGTGTAAGAATAAACATCATAAAGTAAAAAAGTTATTCAGCAAACAGATACAAACATATCTCTGCAATGTGCGATTAATGAAAACTTGATATCGAATAAGCAGAGCTGTGTATTACTTTTTTGTAACTATAAACTAGGGATGGCAATTTCATAACTGTTTCCATGTGAAATCTTATATTAGTATCTTTTAAGCTCCACAGGGGCTTTCACAAATATACAGAGTGATTTAAGAGGAAGTTATTATATATTTTACATGTACCTAATAGGGGATCGGACAACATCTGAAATATTTAGTTTCATTAATATATTCAGAAATATTGAGGCATTACTACTCGGTAAATGTAAAAAAGATATTATTTTATGTATAGTTTACTAATAAAATACATTTAAAAAGTACAAAAAAATTTTTTTTTTTGCGAAATTGGTAAACAAAACCTACATCATTAGTTTACTCACATCATATACAAAAACATTCATGATGGTGAGTATGAACTTAAACGCACAAATATAGGAGATATTTACAAATATATTCCGGCGGCCATATACTTCATATACTATAACCATAGCTGGGCACCGTTAATCAAATAGTTAATTCGTTAATCGTTAATCCGCTACAAAAAAAGTTAGCTTCGTTAAACGTTAAAGCGTTACATTTCGGAAGAATTAACGCAAGTTAACGTTAATCGTTAATCCGTTAATATGTGTAAAATTGCATTTTTATATCGTTGCGTTAGTGAGTGAATTTATAAAACCTGTTGGATTAGGTTCTGGAAGTTAACAGGTTAGGAACAAATCAAAATACTTGTATAATTTAAATGTATAATTTAATCGTCGGCCTAAGGTGCATATTCCCCCTCATGAACATTAACATGTTGAAGTCAAATGTGGCCATGGATTCCCATTAGGACCGCTGGAATCCAATTCCATGTCTTCCATGATATGGTTTTAATTACTACACTGTACAGTACACTTTTTCTATCTAACTAAATTACACTGCACCCTTCTTTATCAACACGCAAATTATCACTGATAGTCATTTATCCTATCAAAAACATAAATGTGAAATGAAGGCCAAGTTCAATAATCATCATTTTCCTGCCCTTATCCCACGCTAAGTAGGGTCGGCGCAACATGTTTTCCCCTTCCACGCATTCCTATCAGCCGTCAATTCTACATTCACATCTTTCATTTCCATATCATACTTCACGCAATCCATCCATCTCTTTTTCGGCCTTCCTCTGCATACATATCCGTCCACATTCATATTCATCACCCTTTTGGTGACGTGTGTGTCTTCCCTCCTCATTACATGCCCATACCATGCTAACCTTGCACTCCTTACCTTATCCACTACCGGTGCCACTTTCAAACTTCCTCTTATATACTCATTCCTGATCTTATCTAACCTAGTCACACCACACATGCACCTTTCTTTCATCCATCTTTTTCATTGCCCAGCATTCTGATCCATACATTGCGACAGGTCTGATGACCGTTTTGTAAATTTTCCCCTTAAGCTTGAGGGGCATCCGTGGATCACATGTTGTTCCCGAGACCTGTCGCCACTTCATCCACGCTGCATTCAATCTGTTCTGCACGTCTCGTTCAATGTTACCGTCGTTTTGGATGAGCGAGCCTAGGTACTTAAAATCGAAGCAAACTGAAAGGGTCACACCATCTAGGGAAATTGGGGAAAAGTTGGAGGCGCCAGCGAAGCCACAAAACAAATGCTCCGTTTTAGTGCGGCTTATTTTAAGGCCAGCACTCTCCAATTTATGTTGCCATTTTTCCAGTCTGCTCTGAACCGCAGCTGCATCTTCTCCGATGAGAACAATGTCATCGGCAAATAGCATGCACCAAGGTGACTCCTCCTGTATGTCTGATGTCAAAGCATCCATTACCAGAAGGAACAAATACGGGCTTAACGCCGACCCCTGGTGCAAGCCTACTGCCACATTGAACTCATCAGTGACTCCGGCAACAGATCGAACGTTTGTACGTGCTCTTGCATACATCGCCTACACAAGCCTTACATACTTCTCAGGTATTCTTTTCTTTCTTAAAGACCACCACAGAACTTTTCGGGGAACTCGGTCGTACGCCTTTTCTAGGTCTATAAAAACCATGTGAAGGTTTTTATGCGCACGGCGAAATTTTTCGCACAGCTGTCGTATGGCAAAAATTGCATCCATTGTTCCCCGTCCTGGCATGGAACCGAATTGATTCTGGGTGATCTCACTCTCTCCTCTTATTCTTCTATCTATAACTTTCTCCCAAACTTTCATACTGTGTGACATAAGCTTTATTCCTCGATAGTTACTACAGTCTTGTACATCACCCTTATTTTTAAAGATAGGCACCAGTGAACTGCTGCACCACTCAGTCGGGATCGCCTCCTCGAGTAACAACTTATTGAAAAACAAAGCTAGCCACTTACATCCATCCGCTTTCAAAACCTTCCATGCTTCCGCTGGTATTCCATCTGGTCCAACTGATTTACCATTTTTCATACCTTTCATTGCCACTCTTACCTCCTCTGTGCTTACTTCATTCACTAGACCTAAATTTAATGGTGTACACTCAAGCTCACCACTCCAGTCATTCTCCTCATTCATTAACCTTTCGAAATAACCTTTCCATCGGCTTTTTATAACTTCATCATCCTCGTCAAAACTCCTCCATACTCGTCTTTTATACATTTTTATTCAATAAGTTCAATAATATGATATAATATCCCTTAATTGTTGATTTCAACGGCAAAAGAAGTGAGATCTAAATGGGTGCCAAGTTCAATGGTCAGTCCTGAAATTTATTTAAAATATCATAAAATATCATTTCTTCTCATAACTTAGGTAATATATTGTAGCCTAAGGTCTGACTTGGCTAGTTCTTAATTCTCATATACGAATCATAATGTTCGATGGCTATTTTCTACCAGCAAGCCAAATTTTCGGAATAATAAAATAAGAACCGACAAGTAACAGGTTTAGAACTTCCGAAGGCTATAATATAATTCGTATATATAATAATGACTCCCCACCGATCTCGGTGACGGTGGCCGGTTCCATTGAAACCAGGTCAGTTACGCAGGAGTAATTTTATAGTGCCCAAGTGTGTGCGCAGTACACAAGAGCACTCTCTCTTTCTTTACTCTCGTAATTCAGTGGGACGGATAACCGACACGACTGACGAGAGATAAGGCGCAGGTCCGACTTTTTACATGCCCATCCGACGCATGGATCATCTTTCTTGTCAGACAATCAGGTGATCAGCCTGCATTGTCCTAACCAAACTTGGAAACAACATATTTTGTTGTTCCAATGCGGGAATCGAACCCACGACCTCCGAGTCGAGAGCCAATGCTCTAACCACTAGACCACGGATTTTCGTATATGAAAACTAGCCACGTCACACCTTAAGCTTCAATATATTATCCTAAGTTATGAGAAGAAATGATATTTTATGTTGTTATAAATAAATTTCAGGACTGACCATTGAACTTAGCACCCATTTAGATCTCACTTCTTTTGTCGTTGACATCGACAACCAAGACATATTATATCATATTATTGAACTTGGTTCTAACTTCACATTTATGTTTTTGATAGGATATCATTACTTTTTGTACATAAATTATTAGTACTTATAGTATATATAGTATTTATAACAAAATTAATACCAAAGTTAAGTGTTCCTAATATAATCAATTAAGTGAAAAATTATAATTAAATGATAAAAATTTACCAGTTTCTGATTTATTCCTTTGTATTCACGTAATTACCTATCATTATGCCAAATTTGAACTTTCTAGGTCATCTGGAGCTGGGTTAGAGTTTTGATCTATAGATCAGTCAGTGATAAAAATGTCGATTTTTGGACGTTAATATCTAAATAACCGTTTGAGATGTGTTTATGAAATTTGGAGCACATATGTATCTCGCAAGTCTCAATGTAGTAGTAACGGAAGTTAACGTGTCCGTTAACATTTTTAAAAGTTAACTTAAAAGTTAATCCGTTAATCAAAATGTTAACTTCGTTAATTAACGATTAACGGATTAACGAGTTAATGCCCAGCTATGACTATAACCTACAAATGACGTCATTTGTATGTCGATTTTAGTATGGAGCGTTTTTAGGAGGCTCGCGAAATTTTTTATACTAATCGCTGTACCTTTGAAATTATTGACTTTTGATATACGGTTTCTTCTGAGAAGTTACTCATATTTAAGAGTACTATTCATTTATGCAATAAAAAAAATCAGTCCGCTTGCCTATTCATGCTTGTTAGCATATCGCGGGAGAAGTCGCAAGAAACCTATACATTTAACAGTAAGATCGTTTTAGATATTTATGATCGTAAACGATCTCATTGCAAAATCAACATTTAATTGAATTTGTGCAGTAAAACGCAAGACATTAATTATGAAAACTTAATTTCAAGTTTTTATTTGCACATAAATTCTATGAAATGGCTGCGTTTTCATCGCGAATCAGATAACAAAATTTACCGTAAATTTATCTCGTAATCAACGATGATAGAATGACTATTTGTTTTGTTTTATTAAATCAAACAATCCAGCTATCCGTTACGTTTTTGCTAAGTTTTTTGCTTTTTGCTAAATTTTTTAAAAACGATGATTTAACAACAAAAATAGGTATCCAATTCGTTAAATTTTAAAGTTGACTGAATAATATAACCGGTGTTTCTTTATATTCTCTTCTTTGATCTAAAGTTAATACTCGATACTATTTAGTTACGATGAATATAAGGTAAATTAAAAAGCTGATAAATGTGATGTCACCTACTTCTTAATTCTACTACAAACAAGATTAAATATTTTGTTCTGCATACTTTAAGCCACATCACATTACTTGAACATCGATAGTATCCCTATTTTACATATTAAGCACTCTACTACGAGTAGTATCTGTCCTAGTGAATCAGCATCCTTTTATTTTCATTTGCTGTACAGCGGCTATCTTGGAATCGCTCATTAGGCTCGAAAGCGAACTAACGGTAGAAGGTACGAACTAAACTGCCTATTTACATATCTGCGCATGCGCAACTTTATGAGAACATTATCTTTAGCAATTATACAACTTGTAATTCATATGATTAATGAATGGATAATAAGCGATGGTATTTTCTAATTAACTTAATAGACTTTTCTGAACCAAAAACATACAGCTACATAGGTTCATGTTCACAAATTTTTATGTTTATGTGAGGTATTTTAACCCCCACGCAAAAAGGAAGTGTTTTAAGTTTGATGTGTCTGTGAGTCTGTCTGTGTGTCTGTCTGTATGTCTGCCCGTGTGTCTGTCCGTGGCACTTACTTTCTAAACGAAAGGTCCGATTTAGATACATATTTTTTTTTTGTTTGAGATTTGACGTGATCGAGAGTTTTATTAGTTATAATTCATCATTATCAGCTTACTCACTACTTTACAATTCAGGGGTTCCTTAAATTCTTTAATTTTGTTTATTATAAGCTATCATAAGAACGTGGCGGATCAATTAGAAAACCTTACCATATCTTAAGACGCTCATACCCGGTAATAGACACCTCCAATCTCCATATCACAAATTTTCTACACGATACACGAGGCTTATACCTAGTATGTAAAAACATTGATATTTATTTATCACGAGAATGAATTTTAACTTGAAACATTAATTTCAACATTATTATGGTACATGTACACACTTCTAGTTTCTACTCTTAACTCTTAAGGTCATGAGAAGATAAATAAGAAAGTCAATTAAACGCAATGAAACTGAATAAACGTGAACGAGGTTTCTAGGAGCCTCGAGTAAAAAGTGAATAACTAATTATACCTACCAACCTTTTTATAAAACTGGAGTAAAGGAATGAAGCAAATTGGGATTTATGTACAGATCGGACTCGGGCACCGAGGGTTCCGTACAAACATATAGTGATTTTGTTACAGCTTAAAGGTATTATAGGCCTGAGTATTTGTTATGAATTTCAATTTAATACCACTACGCGTTCATGAGGAAAGGGGTAGTAAGTTTAAAATTATTTAAAATATTTTTATTATACTCATAATATGATGTAATTAAATTTATGCTTTTCGTAATTTTTCCTTTATCTGTGCTATAAGACGATGCTTTGTGCCAAATTTCAAGATTCTGAATTCACGGAAAGTACCCTGTAGGTTTTGAGTTTGCGAGTGTCGTGTGTTCGGTTTAAATTGAAATATAATACATATATTAATTATTTAACAAAAAAAAATTGTACAAAAATTTACGTTTTAGGAGACTGTGTGATTTTTAAGAGGTGATTTTATGATTTTTTAACTCAGGATTTTTTTTTCCAAAATGTATACGGTTCAGTACCTATACCTAAATTGATTATGCAATTTATCCCATATTCTTTTCCACTTCGTAATTGAACTCTAAATAGGTAGAGTAGGTGACGGGAAATGACAAAGTAGGCTATGACCTATATGACCTCGCCTAAAAAAAGTGGGCGCCAAGTCACGTCTCGGTCTAACCTGAACCTTAAGCTTACCGTAGGTAAAACAATGTACATCTGGATATATATCATTTTCGTTATAACATTAGTACAACAAAAGTTAAAACGAACCACATAAGAGTAATGTGGTTTTCATTTAAACTTAAAAGCACGTGAGAGTGAAAGCGAATCACACGTAATAAAGTTTTAAAATTATGGTACAAGTTTTTTGTGCTCATTACTCAGTAACCAAATAGTCAAAGCATCAATCAAGTTTTTTATTACACTAGGTTCTATAATAAACATAGAAATAACTTATTAAAGCGTTAAACCATAAGATTAATTACTTGGAACATACATGGATAGGTAGAGAGATATTGCGCGTTTTTAAGCCGCTGTTTAAAAAAGTGGCGACCACAAACCATAATACTAAAACATTATTATATTAAACAATTGCCTACCTATAGGTCATTTTACCTATTTTATCGAGCTTTATAAGGTAATTTATTAAGCTCGATAAAATAGTAGAGTAGACCACGGGGACATCTGTGCCAAATTTATCCTTACATAGGCGATTCATACACAAAAATCGTGCAATCGTAAAATTGTATCGCAAAAAAATGTACGGTTGTAAGTAAATCGCGGGCAACATCTAGTAATGAGTATAATTAGACTCGACTTGGCGGGGGCACTGCCGTGCCCCCAGATGAAATTCGGTAGCGTTATAGATTACGTAAAGATTGTTTTTGGATTATAAAAGAGCAAAAGATTCATGAAGTTCTAAGATACGTTAAATAGTTTTCTGTGTGGACCATTTACTTTAACTTATCTGGACAGTGGCAGGTAATAAACCCACATAAACCCACCACAACCGCGCTACTAAAAATGTGGCCAACCACTAAAATGCCATGAAAATTCACACGTACTAGATTTGACAGCGCTATGCGGAAACGTGCGGTCAATACCGATATGACCATTATACAGCTAACATAAACGCTAACTAGTACAAATAATGTATTACTGACGGTACAAGATTGGACAATAGTGGATAGAAATGACATAGGTATTACTGTCCTAAGTAGCATTCCTTTATCGAAATCCGCACATAATTCGTACATATTATTAATTTACACTTTTATACTCGCGTTTTTCTGCGGCTCTGTCCGTAGGTACTAACCTGCATTTAAAATATGTCTGTTTATTTAAACTGTATTCTAATAGATTATGGTTTCAAAGATACGCGTACGTCAAAGGCGAGTAGGGAAATACGATAGTTAGGAAATATCAAGCAAAAAATGTCAAGCAAATCACTAGTGTGGTACTTGTTGGTACTAGGTAGATTATTATTATAGTTACTTATAGGAAAATTGTGTGATGCAAGTCAACCTTCAGACTTAAGATTAAGGGCCGCGCACGACATATAAAGCGTCAGAGATTTTTCGCTTTTATCCTAGTACAGTCATTTTGCAAAGATCCTGAAAATCGTTAAGAAGATAGTAAATTTTTATATAACATTCACATTCTAGGATTTTCATCAAGATCTTAATTTTCAATTATCCTTCAATACATATATGCTATCTGACATCAGTAGATTGTGCAACAAACCCTTTCTGTATGAAATTAAATTAGATAGAAACTAACTAATCAACTGTACCTACTTTTGAAATATTATATCGAACTTATTAACCTATCATAAAACATCAGTAATAGCTTGAAATTCCTGATAGCATGTAATAAACAATATAGATATATAAGTATGCCGTGGTTTTAATCTGAACTATTAATTTATCAGAAGCTAGTCAGTTAATGGCCGTGTAGGACTATATATTTATTTTACTGTCGTCTACCGGGTCTAGTATAACTTCTAAGACAGTTATATTATAACAGCTAAGTAACTCCCCACACCGATCTCAGTGGCCGGTTTAATTGAAACCAGACCAGTTACGCAGGAGTAGTTTTATGGCGCCCAAGTGTGTGCGCAGTACACAAGAGCACTCTCTCTCTCTTCCTGTACTCTCATAATTCAGTGGGACGGATAACCGACACGACTGACGAGAGATCAGGAACAGCCTGTCTATTCTCTAAGAACATTTTCAAATCTCGACAGCTGAATCCGCGGTGAGTGGCAAATTTTTATATGATATTTGACACTCACCACGGATTCAGCTGTCGAGATATTTGAAAATGTTCTTAGAGAATAACACTGCAGGTCCGACTTTTTACTTGTCCATCCGACGCATGGATCATCTTTCTTGTCAGACAATCAGGTGATCAGCCTGCATTGGCCTAACCAAACTTGGAAACAACGTTTTTTGTTGTCCAATGCGGGAATCGAACCCACGACCTCCGAGTCGAGAGCCAATGCTCTAACCACTGGACCACGGAGGCTGTTGTAACAGCTAAGTACATATATTCAATATAGCAAAAAAACAATAGCGCCCTATAATGCTACCAATTTAAATATCAACTATTTATTGTGCAATAAAGAAGTACAATTGCACATTGATTTGGTCGAATTCTACGTTTAGGTTACATGGAATCTGAAGCGCGTATACGTGTACTGATATACGAGTATACACGTGCCAAATTTTTAAGCCATGTTAATATTTTCATGATACGTCATAAACAGTAAACAAACGGCGAAAGTTTTCTTTGAAAAAATTGCACGTCTTTGACTTAATTTAACATCAATATGTAAAGTTTACTATTCCATTAATTAGATAATTTTATTTACGTGAATTTAATTAGCCTCTGGATTGTTATTTATATTACTTACAACAATATTTTGTGTATGATAAAATAATTACCGTTGGAGTAGCCATAGGATTGTTTGCTTGTGTGTCATTCTGTAGCAAACATCTTGTTTCTTGTACTGGAGTCAGCGGGTTCAGAACAAAACTGAAACAATACAACATTTTATCCAAATATATCAAAAAGTTCCATTTTTAAGGGAAATATAGGTGAATGGATGGATGTTTGTTAGTCTCACGCAATAACGGATTTTGATGAAATTTAATATGCCAGTAGTTTTGGCTCCGGATTAAAGCTACATTTTATTAATATAGGCTGCATTTTATCCTGAAAAAGTACAGTGTTTCCGTGGGATACTGTATTTACGCGGGCGGAGCCACGGGCTAAAGCTAGTAATACCTATAAAAATACAGAAGGTAAAAAAATATTTCTAGAGATGTTAACATGTCGATAAAATCTGATTTATCGATGTCGATAGAAAACATTAAATTCATTAATAAAAATCACTCAGCAGCTTTAAGGCCTCGAGAGGGCCTACTGCATTTATCATAAGTGAGTAGGACTCGGGCATGACATGTTATGCCAAAGTCAATACGAGCAGTGCAAACAACATGTCAAGAGCGTGCGAGTTGTATGAATCATTCCTATTTGTTATTCCATTGCATTGGTTTGTTTAGTGAATAGTTGAATGCTGAAATATATAACGTATACTAAATATTGCACATAGGCTCGTTTTATTGAGAGCTAGTTATAAAAACTGTTCATTTATATTTAGATTTTTTTAGTTATTATAAATACTTTTAGTGGCTTGATTTTCAGAAACTCATCACAACTTATGTTACACGACAAATTAAAATTATTAATTATTATTTGGTACTATTGTATTAAAAAAATATATAATAGCTGCATCTAACAAAAGCGGATGCAATAATCGGATTACATTAAAATTATACCGGGAAATATAAAATGTAACTTGTAACCATGGGACAGCGGAAACTGTGCGAGAAAAACGACAGAAGGCTTAAGCTATCTCCTGCGGCGTCGATGCATTTGGTCGATATCCGTTTGTCAAGAAGGAAGTTACTTGTAAGAAATATGTCGATATTTTATACTAAAGGTTTGCATCCCTAACTTGCATCTTAAATAGAGTAAATATTATATACTGTTTAGACGCAAATTATCTTGAAACTACTACTAATTAAACTAGACGTAAAAACTAGAATTATTATGTAAAGATAAAAGAAAGTTATCGGGTATAAATTACTATTACCTTTTAGTCCCTTCTTTACTGAAACTAGAATTATTTTTCTTCATTCATAGACACTACAAATAGGTTAACTTCTTGTAATAACTAAAGCCAGCCATAATGTTTAAATGATACTTTCTCTGTCATTAAGTTCCAATAATTTAATCTTAGTTGCTTGATGACTAGAAATTTATACTCTACAGTCTACGATGCATTTTCTAATTAAATTTTATGACATAAATCTCTAACGGCCCATTTCAATAACTTATCTACCAATAACTATTTGCTAGAAAGGTCACATTTGGTATCATTTTTCGGTTTTTTGCGATACAAATGTGACGTTTTTAACCAATATTTATTGGTACATAGGTTATTAAAACGGGACGTAAGACGTTAGTAGAAGTATAATGTTAGAGTTATCTCTTCAATAAGCAATAAATAGTACCTACTTAGCACTACTTTCAAACATTTTATGAGGTCCATAAATAGTTAGAAGGTTTCGAATATTTATTCAAAGTATTAAAATCGAAACGGAGATATCAAATTGAAATGTTATAATATAAAGACGAATGCAGATATCAACTTATGTACATATCACACATATCACATCAATGGTCTATGTACAGAAGCGTAGCGCGCCTTGGAGGGGCCCCGTATTAAAATTTGTTTGGGGGCCCTTATGAATTGTAAAGATTTCTCACAAAAAAAAAGAAAGAAGCATAAAATTAAAAGAAATATTTATTCATCATAATTATCTATCTGTCACTTTTTCCAAAATTTTTACAGACAATTTAAATTAAAAATACACTTTCCTTGCCTTCTTTTTTCCGAAAAAATAGTTTTTTAAATTATTTATAGCTAATGATGAAATGAAGATGAAGATGAAATTTGGGAATTTTTTATAAATGTTTGCTTATGATGGCCTGGGGGCCCCGTATAATTGATACGGCAGATACGGCGCATAGTGGTCCCGATTTTGACGCTCCATACTCATAGAACTCGATTCTTAAAAATCGTTGTTTTTTTTGCTCAGGAACGTTTCGGGGCATTGTTTGAGTATAAATATTAAGATATAAAACTCTTAGGTTTATCTGTGTGCGTAAAATGAACGTTTCAATTTTTTTTTCTATGGACGAAATCATTCAAATTCATTTTATTCGAAACTGATTGAAACTGACACCTTGGGTTTCACAGGAATTGTTGTCCTACACGAGATGAATCCTATAATCTATAATACATGTACTAGTTTTTGCCCGTTTGGACGTGGAATAAACGGGAAAATTTTCTATGGACGAAATCATTCAAATTCATTTTATTCGAAACTGATTGAAACTGACATCTTGGTTTTCACAGGGATTGTTGTCCTACACGAGATGAATCCTACAAGCTATAATACATGTACTCATTTTTGCCCGTTTGAACGTGGAATAAATGGGAAATTTTTCTATGGACGAAATCATTCAAATTCATTTTATTCGATACTGATTGAAACTGACATCTTGGTTTTCACAGCGATTGTTGTCCTACACGAGACGAATCGTACAAGCTACAATACAAGTACCCGTTTTTGCCCGTTTTGACGTGGGAATATAAATCAGTAATTTTTCTATGGACGAAATCATTCAAATTCATTTTATTCGAAACTGATTGAAACTGACACCTTGGTTTTCACAGAGATTGTTGTCCTATACGAGACGAATCCTACAAGTTATAATACATGTACCCGTTTTTGCCCGTTTGGACGTGGGAACATAAAGCGGTAATTTTTTATGGAACAAATCATTCAAATTCATTTTATTCCAAACTGATTGAAACTGACATCTTAGTTTACACAGCGATTATTGTCCTACACGAGAGGAATCCTACAAGCTATAATACATGTACCTGTTTTTGCCCGTTTGGACGTGGGAATATAAATGGGTAATTTTTCTATGGACGAAATCATTCAAATTCATTTTATTCGAAACTGATAGAAACTGACATCTTGGTTTTCACAGATATTGTTGTCCTATATGAGACGAATCCTAAAATTTATAATACATGTACCCGTTTTTGCCCGTTTGGAAAATAAAACGACTCAAGAGTGATTTCATCTATAGAAAAATTTTCCATTTATGTTCTCACGTTCAAACGGGCAAAAACAGGTACATGTATTATAACTTGTCGGATTCGTCTCGTATAGGACAACAATCCCTTTGAAAACCAAGATGTCAGTTTGTTTCAGTTTCGAATAAAATGAATTTGAATGATTTCATCTACAGAAAAATTTTCCATTTATGTTCCCACGTCCAAACGGGCAAAAACGGGTACATGTATTATAACTTGTAGGATTCGTCTCGTATAGGACAACAATCCCTGTAAAAACCAAGGTGTCAGTTACATTCAGTTTCGAATAAAATGAATTTGAATGATTTCGTCCATAGAAAAATTACCCATTTATGTTCCCACGTCCAAACGGGCAAAAACAGATACAGGTATTATAATTTGTAGGATTCATCTCATATAGGACAACGATCACTGTGAAAACAGAGATGTCAGTTTCTATCAGTTTCGAATAAAATGAATTTGAGTGATTTCATCCATAGAAAAATTAACCATTTATGTTCCCACGTCCAAACGGGCAAAAACTGGTACATGTACTGTAGCTTGTAGCATTCGACTCATGTAGGACAACAATCGCTGTGAAAACCAAGATGTCAGTTTCAATCAGTATCGAATAAAATGAATTTGAATGATTTCGTCCATAGAAAATTTTTCCATTTATTCCACGTTCAAACGGGCAAAAACGAGTACATGTAATAAAGCTTGTAGGATTCATCTCGTGTAGGACAACAATATCTGTGAAAACCAAGACGTCAGTTTCAATCAGTTTCGAATAAAATGTATTTGAATGATTTCGTCCATAGAAAAATTTCACGATTATTCCACGTCCAAACGGGCAAAAACTAGTACATGTATTATAGCTTGTAAGATTCGTCTCGTGTAGGACAACAATCCCTGTGAAAACCAAGGTGTCAGTTTCAATCAGTTTCGAATAAAATGAATTTGAATGTTTTCGTCCATAGAAAAAAAAATTGAAACGTTAATTTTACGCACACAAATAAACCTAAGAGTTTTATATCCTAATATTTATATTTAAACAATGCCTCGAAACGTTCCTGAGCGAAAAAAACAACGATTTTTAAGAATCGAGTTCTATGAGTATGGAGCGTCAAAATCGGGACCACTGTGCGGCGGTAGCTACGCCCCTGTCTATGTATAAGGGTCAGTCACACCGAGACGCGCGCGGCACTGCATTTTTTAGAAAGCGATTCAAAATCAAACTGGTAGATACTAAAGTAAATAATTCACGCATCACGTCGCGTCACGTGAACAACAGTTTAAGTAACAATAAAACCCGAAAGCGCAAAAGAATCTTACGATACGAATACAAATTTTCCCATTTTTGTCGCTGTATCACTCGGTCAGTGCAAATATCTCAAACGGCTCGTTTCAATAACCTATCTATAACTATTTGTTAAAAACGTCGTCATTAAATCATTTGCCGGTTTTTCGCGATACAAATTTGACGTTTCTAACAAATAGTTATAGATAGATTTAAACGGGCCGATAGACGACAACAAAACGTTTTATTGCTTTAATAATGACTAAACTTGAATACACAAATCCCATACATTCTTCCGATATCTCAGTAGGCATATTACTTTGAATATATCAATGGTAATATATTCAAACATTATTAAAAAGTAAATCACTGTGCCAAGGATGTTTATATTCCGAGTGCGTAGATGTGCCGTGTTTGTGGCTTCTTAATGACAGATTGCCGCGTTACACTTACTGACTAACGGACGGTTTACCGTTCTACCTCGACATCTACTTACGACGGTGGTTTAACATAATTATAGAACTAAATTAGATTTGATTAAGAAATATACTTTATTTTATAAAAAATACATACGGTCTAATAGGTATAATACATTCTACGAGTGTTTTCGTTAATTTGGCGTATCTTAGTGTTTGTTGTAATGACAACGTAAAAAATCCCTGAAAAAATATGAAAAATTGGAAATTCAATTCAAAAAATCCTACTGTTTTATATACTAGCCCCCTTACTAATAAACGCTGTATAAGCTTTGAATAGTTACACAGTGTTTTGCCTTCTTCAATCAAATTAAAAATGTCACTTGTGTGACGTGAACAAAACACTATATAACTATTCAAAGCTTATACAGCGTTTGTTAGTAAGGGGGTATAACTATAAACCTACCGGTGGGGTGCTTATAACTCCATTCCTATCGGCTTCACCTACCACTAATCTTTTCAAGACCCTCATCCAAGTCCGTACCTATTATTACAGGCTAGGGCTATCCCATGAAGAAGAAACAGCCTTCGCCACTGATTTATATGTTATACTAGCTGTCCCGACTCGCGTTTTTCTGCCTTAAATATGAACTAGAATGAATAAATAACTACACCTACAATCCAACCTACGCTCTAGTCCTACATCTACACCTACTCCTACAACCTACAACTTTTCCATTATTTCTCACCATTTAAACCTGTCCTGAACTTCCACAATTATTTCAAGACCAAAATTAGCCAAATCGGTCCAGCCATTCTCGAGTTTTGAATCCCTCGTGAACGGGATGAAAAGTATCCTTTGTCCTTCTCCTGGTTTTTCGAGTTTTGACTCCCTCGGGAACGGGATGAAAAGTATACTCCTGGTTTTAAGATACCTTCCCACCAATTTTTATCTAAATCGATTTAGCCGTTGTTGAGTTATAAATAATGTAACTAACAAGACTTTCTTTTATATACTCGTATATTGTATTATTATGATTATATAACCATTACTTAATAACCACATAATTAATGTCATCGAATCAGTCATCGTAATCTCTCGGTCAAGGTCACTAGTCAATTAAAACATTATGAATTCGTTTTACTTGACAGCTGGTGAATATCACTTAAAATGTTATTTGACAAAAAGTTATTTAAGATTTAAATGTAACATAGTTAGTTACTAGATGTTACTCGCATGTTCTGTAGTACACATCAAAAGAGAATATGTCTATTCCTCAAACCGTACATTTTTACCGGTACAACAAGCCTAGGAATGTGTTAGAGGCTAATTAGACAACTGTGATCAATTTTCATTCGAGTGAAAACACAACAAAGACACTTAATATACATTTCACACATCTTCATAAGCTTTCGCATAATATTGGTTGAATTGGTAAAATTTACTTCTCACCAATATCACTAGCACGGCTAGGTTTTAAACTTTCATCCCCTATTTGAACTCCTTGGTGGTTGAATTTTGATAATTCCGTTCTTACTGGTTGCAAAATTTCAAATTTCTAGCTTGTGCGTTTGTTTAAACATCAGTCAATCAGCTTTGCCTTTTATAAATATAGATAGATCCTTTACAATTCTACGACGAAATTAAAATACTTCGACCTTCGTGTATAAACTATAAACGTTTATGTTTTAAGTAATAAACAATACTTAATGTAAAATATAAAGATTCAGCCATAATTTATTAATATTTATAACCAATTAATCTAGAGATAGTTAGGTACAGTAAAATAACATTTCTACTGGTAAGTTATAGGTTAAGAGCTGGGTGTAAGAATTATTACAATAATTATTTAGTATGTTATTAATGTTATATTCATGGGCCCTATAACTAATAGCATACGTTTCGATTTCGTGATGATGTTATTAATATTTGATAGAGCTCTTCCAAATTAACAGTTAAAGTCAAGGGTTACGCTTCATCATCATATCATCATAATCAGCCTATCGCCGTCCACTGCTGAACGTAGGCCTCCCCCAATGAGCGCCAACCATCCCGATCTTGGGCAGCCCTCATCCATCCGCTGCCAGCCACCTTCTTTAAATCGTCGGTCCATCGTGCCGCAGGACGTCCTACACTACGTTTGCCTAAGCGTGGTCTCCACTCTAATACTTGTCTGCTCCATCGATTGTCTGTCCGTCTGCAGACATGGCCGGCCCACTTCCACTTCAGCGTGCTAATTCGTTGAGCAATGTCGGTGACTTTAGTTCTCTGGCGAATAACGTCGTTACGTATTTTATCCACCAGAGATACCCTTAACATTGCTCTTTCCATCGCACGCTGAGCAACTTTAAACTTATGAACCAAGCCTACGGTGAGTGTCCACGTTTCGGCTCCGTATGTCATTACCGGTAGAACGCATTGATCAAAGACCCTAGTCTTAAGGGATTGTGGGATCGACGATTCAAAGATGTCCCGGAGCTTCCCGAATGCAGCCCAGCCCAAGCGTATTCTTCTACTCACCTCCTTCTCAAAGTTGTGCCGCCCGAGTTGAATGGTTTGGCCAAGATATACGTATTCTTGCACAACTTCGAGACTAGCGCCATTTACGACGACAGGTCTCGGGAGAACGTGTTCATTATACATAATTTTAGTTTTGTTCAGTTTCATACCAAGACCCACCCGTCTTGAAGAATCGCTTAGGCTGTTCAGCATCTCTTCCAGGTCCTGCAGAGAGTCTGACATAATGACTATGTCATCTGCGAATCTCAGGTGTGAGATGTACTGGCCGTTTATGTTCAGTCCCCGTCCGTTCCAATCGAGCGTCTTGAAAACGTCCTCCAACGCGTTATTAAACAGTTTTGGAGAGATAACATCTCCCTGTCTTACTCCTCGACGCAGTTGGATTGGTTTTGTACTCTGTTCTTGTACTTGGACGGTCATTGTTGCGGCCTTGTACAGATATCTCAACACCTCGACATATCGGCAGTCGACGAGACATCTCTGCATGGATTCCAGCACAGCCCAGGTCTCGACGGTATCGAAGACTTTTTCATAGTCCACATACGCTAGACAGAGAGGCTGATTATACTCCTCGGTCTTCTGTATAATTTGCCTTAGTGTGTGTATGTGGTCCACAGTGCTGTAGCCTTTGCGAAACCCGGCCTGTTCCGGTGACTGAAAGTCGTCAAACTTCTGGGCAAGACGATTCGATATAACTCTCGAGAACAGCTTATACACGTGACTCAGGAGTGAAATGGGGCGGTAGTTTTCTAGTCGCGTGTTATCGCCTTTTTTGAAAAACAAAACCGCTATGCTCCTGCTCCATGTTTCCGGGGTAGTGCCAGTGTGGATGACGGAATTGAAGAGCTTGACAAGCTCAGTCAAGACGGGTGTTCCTCCTGCCCTGAGCAGCTCTGTGGTTATTCCGTCATCTCCCGGTGCTTTGTTATTATTAAGCTGACTGAGAGCTATTCTAATCTCACCCATGTCGACATCAGGAAGCTCATCTGTAAGGTGGCGCGTGAGTCTGGCCCGTGGGTCATCTGCATGATGGGTTTGGGGTGGGCTTGTTTTTTGGGTGTATAATTCCCCATAGAACCTTTCGACTTCAGCGAGGATCTCCGGCTTCGAGGTGACGGTAGTGCCTTGTGGAGTATTGAGTTTCGTCAAGTGACAACGGGAGTTATTGGGCTTAGCGAATACCTTCGAGCCCTTATTTCGCACTATGGCTTGCTCGATGGCTTGGGTATTCGCCCGGCGGGTGTCGCGTCTAATTTGCTTTTTAATCTCCCGATTGAGAACTTGACGCTCAAATTGTGTGGCATTTATTTGTTCTCGTCTCTTCCTCATCAACTCCAGAGTTTCGCTGGAGAGCATAGACTTGCGTCCATAGCTCTTTGGACGAAAGTACTTACAACCCACCTCGCAGATGACACGAACCAGACTGTTGGCGGTGTGGTCTATGTCCTTCGTGGTTTCCAACATGGCGAATCGATTTTGGAGTTCTAGCTGAAAGCTTTCGCAGCCTGCTTCGACCTGGGGCCGTGTAGGCCTGAGAGTTGACCTTACTAAATGCGCTCGCTCTACACTGACATTTATACTCAGGCTGCCTCTTACCAATCGGTGATCGGTTACGCTTAAAATAAAGAAAATAAATTATTGTCTATTTATTTATAATAATCAACTTGATAAGTTAAAAATAAATGAATACATTATCATAAATCGTATTTGATTAGAAGTTAGAACTAAGCTATTGAACGGAAATACAAACATGTGATCTAAGTATTTTGTAAAAAATAAACGTAAACACAAATAAATTTACATCATGTATCAACCAATCAACACTAATATAATAAAGAGCAAAAGTTTGTTTGTTTGTTTGTTTGCATTGAATAGGCTTCGAAACTACAGGACCGATTTTGATAAAATTTGGTATAGATATAGATTAGACCACGGGGAAGGACATAACCTACATTTTATCGCGGCAAAATGTACCGTTACCGCAGGATTTTGTTTTGCGCGCATGAAGTCGCGTGCAACATCTAGTTAGTAATGATTATTTTGACGACCCCTTTGGATCAGTAGTTAGTGCGGTGGCACTCAAGCCAGAGGTCGCGGGTTCGAATCTCGCCAGGGAACAAAAATTTTTCCGTGTTCATTTTAATTTATGTGCTATATATAATAAAATCTTAAATATATAGATACTTATTATATTTTAAAAGTAATCTGTACTATAATTCTGCTTTATAAGTTCAGATAATTTTTCACATTTGTATTTCCATTTATTTATTTTTTGTTAAAAAAATGTTTTTAAGAGATGCCAAGATACGATGCACTCTGAAATGCCATAATCGATTCTAACCCAAAACATAATAAGTCTATTAGCCTTATTTGTAAAAAAAACTTAATAAATAATTGTGTATGTAAAATGGCGGCTATCATTACCGGCGCCTGCGCAGCGAACACAGCTCATCAATCAACGCTGTTGAAATCTGAAGTAGCTATCGCTTCATCTCTCACCATAACACTTCCATGTATTTTGATCCGTAGATAAATTATTTCATAAACTTTTTGCCTCTTTTAAATCTTCGAAGATTGACTAATTTTGAGACTACAATTTGTTTTTATAACTTATAACAAAATCGGTCGGCTAAAAACAAATTCAAACAAATCAGACTAATATTTTTTATTAATAAGTTTTGACTCTGCCAATCATAAAATTATTATTTAATATATTTTATTACCTAGTTATATTGAAACACGTACTAAAAGTTGAGCTCCGTAGCCTAGTGGGTAGACCGTTTGGTTCGCACTCGAGAGAGTGCAGGTTCGAATCCCAGAGGTTGTGGCGTGTACCAATGAGACTTTTTCAGATCTCAAGTACATATACGGACGTTCTAACGGTGAAGGAAAACATCGTGAGAAAACCCGCACATGGTTGGCCCCAAACGTATTGACCAGTATATTCCTCTGGACTATGTTATGAGAATGCCGTATGTCCTTGGGCAACCATACGACATTTAAAAACCAACTGTCCCAGGCACTACAGTATTTCAAGAGTGGTTACTTCGCTTGGAGAATACTGTATAAATCATCCATTAACGGTTGCAAAGGCTTAAGTTTTTTATATTGAAAATAATATTTCGTAACCCAAAGCCTACGAAATGCTACGCATATGCTACGTGCTCTACGAAAGTACAACGCATCTATAATAATAGGACTTTTTGTCGATTGTCTTGAAATTTGATCCAATAAATTCATTTAAATTTTTAAATCAAACTATCTAAAGAAATAACCAATCTCAACATCTCCGAACTTCTACGAATATCGACGATAAAAGCGATCAACAAAAAACGGATAGCAGTCATAATTGTCTCATATGTCGGAACAGTTACCAATTGTTACCGTCCCATTCTTCATCGTCCGCATTTCCCAGTAGATTGACTTGCACTCACAATACTGTAGCGCAGAACCTTATCTCATCTAATTGAATACCTACCGAATTGGTTCGGATACCGTTCGAATCGGTTCCGAAGAATTTAATTGAATTTGTGCTCTAGTATATTAAAAAATCTTGTGCTTTGATTAATATGGCTTATTTAATAATGTCTATAATATACACGAACTAGTCACTAGATCGTCTGCGGTAGGTACAAATATTAGAAGAATAAGCAGGCATAGACTTATTTTACTAAACAAAGTTTTGAATTTTGATATTGATTCAGAAGAGTCACGAAAGAATTCTTCAATTATATTTCTAAATTATACACCTACGAGAAGATTTTCATTAACTCTACAAAATGGAAACGATAAAAATAAATTATGTTCTATTATATTGCGGCGAAACAAAAGGTCTATCCGGACCTGCCGATTCAATCACAGTTTAATATAAATTGAATATGGGCAAACCGCCAATTGTCATGATATAGCCTACAAAGGCATTCGAAGACGTATGCGATCACTTTTACTGTTATCCAATTTGGAGCGAACCTTTCCGCTTTTACACGGTCTGCGGCGGCGCGAATTACATTGTTATTAGCCAAGACCGTGTCAGACCGATGCGGCGGAGGACGTGTGTCTGACTGACACACATACCCCGACCTTTACCCGTCGATTTCCCCGATCCGATCGATTAGTGGATCTTCACGTCAATCCGATTTTATCTGAGACATTTGGGTTAGATGCGTCGTGATCGCAGATACGATTATGATACGAGAATGACGAGTCATGTTTTTGATTAGACAAAATCGTTTCTCCCGAGTTTATCGAGTATCATTAGTGAGTTATGCTTCTTGAATTTAACAGTTAGTTGCGATGCATTCCGTCTGTTAATTCCGTTTGATTCTTATTATTAGGCCCATACTTTTTTATTTCAACCAGTTGTAATGCGTAGTTTAATATTCATTATTTGATTCTGCGCTTCTTTGTATATGACTTCTATTGGTATTTTATTTATTTTCATTGTCTACATTCGTAGGGTTTGCATCTTTAATTTACATCATATATATAATCACGTTTTTATCCTATTACTATTATAAATGTGAAAGTTTATGAGGATAGTTTATGAGGATAGGAAGGACAGATGTTTGTTACTCTTTCACGCAAAAACTACTGAACGGATTTTGGTGAACTTTATCATAGCAATAGTTTAGGCTCTGGATTAAAACATAGGTTACTTTTAACCCGAAAAAGTACAATGTTCCTGTGGAATAATGTATTTACGCAGGCGGACGGGAAAAAGATAGTATTATTATAATTTACCTGAATGCTGCTGCCTGGCAGTCGTTTTCTTCCCTGCACCAGCCCTGGCACTCATACAGCGAGAGGTTCCGCACCGTATAGTACGCTGTGCCGGGGAAGTCGACATCTGTGAGCTTCTCGAAGGCAATTCGACCTGAAAACGAAGGATGACCTTAGTAGAATTTTAGACAACAGTTTAATTTAGAATTTAAAAGAAAGAAGGAAGACTTAAGTAAAGTTATAGAATTTTATACAACAGTTTTTTGACGACCTCTGTTGGTTGAGCGTGTTGGTGCTCAAGCCGGGGGTCGCGGGTTCAAATCCCGCCGAAGGAACAAAAAGTTTTTCTGTGTTTCTGGGTCATGGATATGTATTAAATATGTGTATAATATAATAAAAATCTTAAATATGTGTATAGTATAAAAGTATTAAATATATTTCCGTTGTCTGGTACCCGTAACACAAGTTCTTCGAGAACTTACCACGGGATCAGATTGACGTGGTGTGAAGCGTCCATAGATATATTATATATTTAGTATTTCATTTCATTTACTATCGTGTAAGTACTCTTTTAGTTTAATTTCGCAAAAAATAACTAGAAGCAGATGAAGAGAGAAATATATTTCAAAATATATTAAGCGAGAATATGGCATTTAAAGCACTAAACTTTTAGCAAGTTACTCGAGTACAATTCAAAGTGATAGTGTCAATACCGAGCAGAAGCGTTTTACTTTACGCAATATTGACTTTTAATAAGTCCCTACCTCTAGCTCCAGCTACACCAACACTCCCTACAACTTATTCAGCCGCTCGTATTTAAATAACCGCTATTTACGGAAGTCTGTATGGGAACAGCGGTACAAGTGCGGCGACTGAGTACACATTACAATGGAGTGGTACGGCAAACGTTCGAATTCCCATGTATTGTTCACAACAAAATGCCTTTTTATTTATTGATTAGTTAATGCGTTAACCCGCTTGTAATTTGGAAAAAAGTAATTTGTAACAGAGAAATTATGAAGGCTCATCATACATTGACGCACTGTCGAAGCGCCGGGACGCGTCATGTTTTTCACCTATAGCATAATATTCATGTTTATTTTTTCATTATCAAGGTACAAAGGACCATTCAAAAAACTGCATGGGCAACGTACCCACCTCCAAGATAGCTCTTGCCACGCTGACAATTATTTAGTATGGCGACACACCTCAGGAGTGGAGTTTTGACAGAAATTGGAATTCATTTTTTATTGTTTTATATAAGTAACCCACTCCACTCTAACTCTATCTATTGCTGAAAACTGCATTAAAATCCGTTGCTTAGTTTAAAAGATCTAATCGAACAGGAAACTGAGTAACTTCATTCATACCGTGTCTGACACTTTACACAGTACTAGATGTTGCACGTGACATCGTGTGCGCAAAAGGAAATCCCGAGGTAACCGTACATTTTACCGCGATAAAAAGTAGCCTATGTCTTTCCCCATAGTCTAATCTATATCTGTACCTAATTTCATCAAACTCGGTCCAGTAGTTTCGGAGCCTATTCAATGCAAACAAACAAACATACAAACAAACAAACTATTCATCTTTATTATATTAATAGTATAGACGAAATGAAGTCGCTCAGTTTGTTATTGATGTGTCAGTGTGTTATTTTAAATTATCAACTTTTTACTTAATGCATTTAAAAGAATAATATATACGGAAATTGTCTGTCTGTCTGTTTATTTCGACAAATCTCTGAAACGGCTGAACCGATTTTCACGGGATTTTCAATGGCAGATAACTGATATTATAAGGTCTAACATGGGCTTCTTTGACTTAGGGTCCCGTTTAAATAAATAGGTTTCCGTTTTAATTAGTTCACGCAAACCAAGTTGCGGGCACCAGCTAGTAATAATATAACCACTTAGTTACTTACTCAGCACAAATGATGCTTGGAGGAGCAGTAACGCCAGTCGTGCCCAGTCGAACACGTTGCCCCTCATAGTGCCGCTTCCACCTGCGACAAATTACACATTCAATAAATAAAAGAACAACCAATTATGTACAAATAAAAATTAGTAAACCAAAAATCCCACTAAGTATTAAAAATGTGAAAGTGGAAGGATGGATGAATGTTTGTTACTCTATCACGCAAAACTATTGAAGGGATATTGATGAAATTTGGTCTGGTAGTAGTTTGAGCTCTGGATTAACACATAGGCTTTTTATCCAGAAAAAGTACAGTATTCCCATGGGATACTGTATTTACGCGGGCGGAGCCGCGGGCAAAAGCTAGTAAGTAAATAAATAAATAACCATATTGTTCTGATAATCTTAATAATAGGTTGGGGAAAAAGTCTTTTCGCATTATAGTATGTATGAACTTGTCATAAAATATCTTGGGCTATACCAATTGTATCTGGCTGATTTTGGTATCATTAAAAAGTTTTAATTTTACAGAAGACAATTCCAAATTCAAATTAGGTAAATTTGAGATTTTCATTTGTTTTTCTTATTGTTAAAATGAGTGATTCATAAGAAGAATTTCGATACATTTTAAAATTTTATTACAAAAAAGGTAAAAATGCAACACAAGCCGCGAAAAAAATTTGTGATGTTTATGGACCTAATGCAGTATCTGTGAGAGTAGCGCAAATTTGGTTTAAGCGTTTTCGATCCGGAAATTTTGATATCAAAGATGCACGTCGCTCTGGTCGCCCTGTTACGGACAAAACTGTTGCCATTTTTGAAAAAGTGGAGCAAGATCGGCATATTAGTAGTTACGATGTAGCTGAAGAACTGGGGATTGACCACAAAACGGTTTTGGCGCATTTGAAAAAAGCTGGGTACACAAAAAAGCTCGATATTTGGGTGCCTCATGAGCTCACTGAAAGAAACCTAATGAACCGTGTACTCATTTGTGATTCTTTATTACGACGTAATGAAACCGAACCATTTTTGAAGAAGCTGATAACTGGTGATGAAAAGTGGATCACGTACGACAAGAACGTGCGAAAAAGATCGTGGTCAAAGGCCGGTCAGGCTTCACAGACTGTGGCGAAACCCGGGTTAACTCGCAACAAGGTGATGCTGTGTGTGTGGTGGGATTCGAAGGGCATTATTCATTATGAGCTGTTACCGCCAGGCAGGACCATCAATTCTGAACTGTACTGCGAACAACTGATGAGATTAAAGCAAGAAGTTGAGAGAAAGCGGCCGGAATTAATCAACAGAAGGGGTGTGGTTTTTCACCATGATAACGCTAGACCTCACACATCTTTAGCTACTCAGAAAAAATTACGGGAGTTTGGCTGGGAGGTGTTAATGCATCCGCCGTATAGTCCTGACCTTGCACCTTCAGATTTCCACCTGTTTCGGTCGCTGCAGTATTCCTTAGGCAGTGTCAGGTTGACATCACAAGAGGACTGCCAAAACCACTTGTCGCAGTTTTTTCATCAGAAGCCCCAAAAATTTTATAGCAATGGGATCATGTACCTACCAACAAGATGCCAAAAAGTTATCGAACAAAATGGCACCTATATACTTTAGTCACTTGTAAATAAACTTTATAAAAAACCTTTTGAATTTTTATATAAAATGCGAAGAAACTTTTTCCCTAACCTAATATGTATATATCTAGATCTTTTGTGCGTGTGTATGTCACTGAACTCCTCCTAAACGGCTGGACCGATTTTGATGTGTTTTTGTATGTGTTCATGTCGATTTGAGAATGGTTTAGATTTACAATTGGACCCGGTAGGTTGCGCTGCTGTCAGTGCGTCAACAAATTTAATTCTAACTTCTAAGGCGGCACGAAGTTTGCCGGGACAGCTAGTATTCATTATATTTTTTATTACCCGGGCTATTATTAAAGTTTCTTGAAAATAAATGATTTATTTATTTATTATTTATTTATTATAACGAATCTATTGACAACTTATTCATAATAAATCAAACGATCACTAGCTTCGGCGCTATGGTGGAACAAACATCCACTTCCCTAAATCAGTACCCTTCTTTTTAGCTTCGCCGTAGTCGAGTAAAAATTTAAAACATAATAAGAGCATAATTGAATAAATGTTACGTTATCAGTTCGAGAAAGCTCTATCATAAGTAGCCGAAATAAATCTGTTTCCTGTAAGTAATTACACCGATACTAACATTACATCGATTTATTCATTTATCATTTCGCAGGCATCACTTTCACTCGCCTTTTTACAAAACCGAAATGAAAGTAAGGCGATCGTATTCTTCACTGAAATCATGATGCATGTTTAATGAATTGAACAGCTTTCGATTTGAACTGTTCTGCTCGATTTAACATATTGAATAAAAAATCAAATTAAGCACGTTTAACGAAAGTGTATCAGTTTCATCTACGCCTGAAGCACTCACGTGGAGGCCTTTCGTTTTTACAGTAGCTACCCACTGAGTACTCGTATACAGGTATCATAAGTTTTATAAAGTGTATATTAGTTAATAGAGCCTGGGTAACCAAGCTATGCTCGTAGTTTTGATAAATAAAAAAAAATAATGACAAAAATATTTACCTGATCGGGATTCGAACTAAATTTTCGGATTCCAAATTTTCTAACAAAGCAAAAATTATAGATACGCATGTTGCATAGATACCGAACTACCAATTGGTCTCACATAACAGAATCGAATATTTATATCGTTGCAAAAAAAATATTTTATAGATTAAAAATGCGTAGTTTCCAGGGATAAGACCTGGCTAGAGCAAATTTTCGCCCCCGAAATTACCTTCATACTCGTACCTACTAAATTTCATGGTAATGCTTGCTAGCGTTTTCATAACTGATTATAAATATACAAGATGTCTCATTTAAAATATAAGATTATGTGGGTACGTGTAGGTGAAATCATACTACTTTTTCTTTTTTATAAAATCCAGATGTCAAAGATATTTTTGGGCTTATTCTGAACATCCGTTCCAGACACGAATTTAACGATATTTAATCCGATTCAACGATGCAAAGGCATGCTACAGTTATTAAATACGAACAAACGCTCGTAAACACACAATTAACCCTCAATTGACACGACATTTACGGACCATGACATTACGGCATCCAAGTGAAATGAGCGATTATGGCATACGGTTCCCGTTACCACCGCGAAACAGGGCGTTAAGAACCAATGCTAAAACTCAATTAGAAGCGTACACATATGTCACATAATGATTGCGACAGTTATGTCATGGCCAGCGCATGTCATGGCTAAGCGCGAACGTGGACGCATCCACCGTGTAGATTCGTGCGCTCAAATTGCCCAATTTAACGGTGCATCCGATTTAGAAGGGCTATTTCTATCTAACGATTTCCTAAGTCTTCAATCACAATGACAACTTTTTGTAAAACCTTTTTACTTTGTCGTAACGGTTCCGATTTAGACTCATTGTTTCACGTTAGAACTTGGCCAGCCGACGGCCGTAGTAAAGAAATTTAGTTTTTAAGAATTCCATTCTTTTTATTTAATTACACAAACCTACCACATAGAATTTAGGTTAGAACCAAAATTTCACTATTCCAGTATGCATTTCAAATGTTAATTTTTAAACTTAAATAATGTTAATCCATGTCATGCTACCTTTATTGAATGCAAGTAAAATAAATCCAAAAGCAATGAGAATATAAAAACAATGAAGCAAAAAAATGACAAATATTTTTTCTAAGAGAACAAAACTTTTACAAATTCGTAGTGAAAATTTTTAACTAAGAATTTGAGACACAGGTAGTTATTTTATTCCGTTGCGACTTGCATACGATAATAATTATCTACTTCATTACTATTATGGTACTATAGTAACTTTATTTGTCTTTTTTACAATGTTTTAAAATTAAAATACGTTTACTATATAATATTACGAGATGTTGCCCCCGACTTCGTGCGCACAAGAGGGAGTACCCGGAAACCGTACATTTTGCCGCAATAAAAATTAGCCTATGTCCTTCCCCGTGGTCTACTCTATATCTGCGCCAAACTTCATCAAAATCGGTCAAGTACTTTCGGAGAATATTCGATGCAAACAAAGAAACAAACATACAAACTTTTCCTCCTTATAATATTAGTCAAGAGAAAAGCGGAGTGCAAAGAGGAATGGAGAAAGCTCCACCGACAAGAGCGAAGCTCTTAAATTAGAATGAATATATAATATTAGTACAGAAGATTACGATTAACGAAGATTATGTTTAGCCTCGACTCGACATTTAACGAGGACACACGTGACCTTGAACCTGTCCCACCGATCAACCACCGATCAGTCTTCAATCAGGATAAGCGGTATGACCCCACGAACCAATTACGAAGCGTGACCGTCAGAGTTGGGTACCGCGGAACAATCGCTACCGACTGTAGAGTTCACTGGGACATTGAACTTCATATACAATGATTTCGTTCATATTCTTCCTTAAATCGATTTTGGAGCAGACAATTTTAGATTCTTTGTGTGTATAGCGGACTCTGAGGTATTCGTCATTTTCAGTGTGAACACGATTACAACTGTAATGTTAAGAGAGTTTTAGAGATCAGAACCTCAATTCTCGTATTTAAAGTAGACTTTCATTTTATTTCACTAGTTTTGTAAATGTAGTGACATGTTACCGTGAAGCGTGAACGGATTTTATGTCGTTTCGACCAATCAGAGCGCGTTTCACGTTGGTTTAACGTTCATAAAAACACCGTTTGGGAGTATAAGCGTATCGGGACTTGATTGTAATTGTATTAATGCAGGTTTTATTTAGCAGAATTGCCCCTTAGGGATGTGTTTTACTCTGTAGAAAGAGTCTGTATTATTTTTTTCTAATTATTATCAAGCAACCAATATAGCTTTCTTGCGCAATACAATCAGTGATTAGTAGCGCAATATGATTATACGAGCAGGAAATGTAGCGCTTTGTTTTGCAATGTTGCCAAACAAGTTTAACGACATGTGTTGCGCGTCAATTGTCTAGTGGATACGTGGCTTAAACGACAACTTGTGCTCGTGACTGCATATAAATTAAATAGGAGTTTTGGGTGTTCTGTAACTAAAAGAGCAAAATATGAATGAGATAGATGCTGGAAGGGAGGAGATACAAGCTACGTAAGTTCCATAATAATTAGAAAAAAATACTCTTTCTACAGAATGAAACATATCCCTGTTCTCAAAAAATCTCGTATCATTACAAATAATTATTATCATGTTTACACAGACAGCGTTGTTAAACAAAATGTCCGCGCTTATTTTACACATGTTGGGCAACGTCGCGCGCATAATGTTGCCTAGTGGATACGAGGCTTTAATAAAATGCGAGTGAACTGTAAAGCGATTGATATGTAAATGTTGATGAGATTTGCCGTTGAACTTGACCGTAACGGGATAGCGCGAGACAATGCGTGCGACAGGTGATCGCCTGACCCAATATTACTGGGTCACGTATATCGTATACACATCTCATTATATTTCCGCGTAGAGCTCCGTGACCTAGTGGGTAGACCGTTTGGTTTGCACTCGAGAGAGTGCAGGTTCGAATCGCAGGTTGTGGCGTGTACCAATGAGACTTTTTCAGTGAAGGAAAACATCGTGAGGAAACCCGCACATAGTTGGCCCCAGACTTATTGACCAGTTTATTCCTCTGGACTAGGCTGACTATGTTGTGAGAATGCCGTATGTGCTTGGGCAATCATACGACATTTACAAACCAACTGTCCCAAGCACTATAGTATTTCAAGAGTGGTTGCTTCGCTCGGAGAATACTGTATAAATCATCCATTAACGGATGCAAAGGCCTAAGTTTTTATATTTCCGCATTAAACATTGTTGTAAGCTAGACGATTGTGAAACAAGCCTTAAGACTTTTATTTTTTTTAAATAAATCGCTTAGAATTTAAACCAAGTATCAGTAACACTTGGTAACCGGCGGACGCTGGGTATAATAAATAACTATTTGCAAAGTAAGAACTTACTTTTTATTTCAACTAATCTATTCGCTTCTACAAAAAAGAGAAAAGCTTTACATTATTCTCGGCGCTTTAATGTAAAATAGTGCTTTACGAACCTCTTTTTTTGAAGTCAGTTAAAAATAAGCCAGTGTGGCATTACAAAAATCGAAAAAAAAAAAGAGAGTTGCTGCACGCCGCATAAAATATGTGACACTCATTGTATGGGTTTTATGCAAGCGCGAGGTCCTCTATTTGGACGAGATAGCATGAAACATTCTAGAGGTTCAAATTCAGTATTTGTTTTATTCAACAGTCCAGGTTGCGTGTTTATCTTGCCTGGAATGCCGTGTCCTGTCCCTGTAGTTAACACGCCATAGTCGACTACGCTATTATTAAGGCTAGATTGTATACAAACAAATTATTTCAGGGATACTAATAGAGGTGCTCTAGCGGCCCGTTTGATTGTCCTATCCAATAAATAACCAATACTTATTTGTTAAAAACGTCAAATTTGTAGCACAAAAAACCAGTAGGTGATTGAATGACGACGTTTTTAACAAATAGTTATTAGTAGATAGGTTATTGAAACCGGCCGTAGAATGAAAGCTCAACATTTTTATTGAATTAAATGTAAATCTTGGAAATTAAGTAATTATGAGTAAAAATTATTAAGACTTTCTTCATTTGTGTAGGCAATAGGGTTAATTTAAACAAAAACGAAATACGACATAGCACTGCATTTTTTAAGTTAGCTATTAAAATTTATTCATTAAGAAGACACATGTTTTCATTGTAAGAGTTCAAATGTCATGTCATGACTGATTTCATATGAAACGCGTATCTTTTATGTAGTGAATAAAGTTATTACTATAAACTTTCAATAGCCATCTTAAAAATGCAAAAATCCTAGGCTATAAATTCCATTATGCAAGATTTTATTCAAATCCTTTCAGCGGTTTAGACCTAAAGCAATAATAAACTGACAAATATTCTTACAAACCAGGTATCACATTTAATATACGAGTGTAAGTATCGCCTACTCTACACCGGTTTTATAAATAATATCTATGGATGCTTAAACACCACGTCAACCTGGTCCCGAGGTAAGTTCTCGAAGAACTTGTGTTACGGATACCAGACAACGGAAAATATTTAATACTTTTATACTATACACATATTTAAGATTTTTATTATATTATACACATATTTAATACACATCCATGACCCAGGAAGACAGAAAACTGTTTTGTTCCCTGGCGGGATTCGATCCCGCGGCCTCTGGCTTGAGTGCCAACGCGCTAATCACTGAGCCACCTAAAGCCAGTTAAATGAAAATAATACCAGCATAGGTTGGATAAAAGTGATCGCCTACTTTACAAGTCTAGGTCAATTCACCTAACGATACGCGATATGGCACTGTATTCTTAATGTGTAACATATTTCCCCTAGCTTTCTTGCAATTTGTGGGAGTGATTTCGTGAAATGGAACGGCAGTGTGTAAACGGAAGTTGCAAATTTGAAATGACGAATGAGCGCGCGGTGGTAGAGTTGGCCGTCAGTTTAGCTTTTTTAAATTTTGACGTTTATTGCTGTCACTGCATATTGGAAAAGGTTTCGTTTTTTTTTTCATATTAGAAAATCGTACTAATACATTGTGTTTATTTGAAATATATTCATGACATGTTACACATCATATGTTTCTATGATGCTATCTTAAGTTACCTTTCAGTGTGACCTTCAGGGCTGTTGCTCAATCCACAAATAAGTGTCGGATAGCTTATTCAGAAGTTTTGTCGCTGCTTTCTTTATATCGAGCGACAGAGACAAAACATGTAAATAAACTATCTGACACTTTTCTAATTCTATCTTGAAATGGCGATATAATATCGATAGAAGAATCGAAAGCGACTGCTCGCGGACAAACGTGTCACACATAATGTGAACTTTAATTGTCGAAACCGTCTATTACGCTCAAGTGCAGTAGTTGTAGATGGTAATTGTGGAGATAGAGAACGGGTTTTCCTGGAACTAATGAAGCTATTTTTAACCTTTCACTTCATTATGTCTTCCTAGTAGGTATTCTAGTTTACATATATTCGGATTTTTGAAATCCTTTATAAATAACATGTACTTTACTGTCGTAGCCGTCTATTACACTCAAATACAGTAGAACTTGCACATGGAAATTGTTGAGATCGAGAACAGGTTTTCATGGAACTAATGAAGCTATTTTTATACCTTTTACTTCATTATGTGTTTCCACTTCTTAGTATTCTAGCTTGATGTACATTTGAAGTCTCTAATGACTCATTATTCATATTGTATTGTGATACTTATAAATCATAACGTATGTTGTGTTTTCAATATTCTGTGAAACTGCTTGCATTTTATTGTGGACATGAGTTTTAATTTGAGCGTAGGTGTGCGGTATTCCTGCTCTGACTTGATTGATTTAAGAGCAATTTACGATTCTATATTATTTATAGAAGACGGAACACTATAATTGCGATTGAAATTATCTACATTACACTAATATACTATTTTTATAATTATGTTAAATGAAATTAGAAAGTTAACACAAATACGGTAATTACATAAAGTTAAATATCATGTTGTTTGATTACATTTATCAAAAGTTTTAAGGTCCATTAAAAAAGTTGTTAAATTAATTGTCATTAAATTCTTTGCGATTGATTATAGTTGGATAAATCTTAATTAAGAGATTTTATGGCTATTTTTATTAGTCATAATATATAAGGTACAGATCTATTTTGAAATAACCTCCAATATACATTGGAGATATTTTGATGAACTATTTAAATAACCTAACCAAGAGCATGTCAGGACATGTCTTATGAGGGTTCCGTAACTATAAACGCGTAATATGCTTTTTTTTTTAATTACTCCAAAAGTTACTGTCCGATTTGGTTCAAAATAATTTTCCTAAAGAGTTTTTAGCATGATCTATCAGCATGGAAATTTGCAAGTTTCTATCTCCTATAGTTTAAAAATGCTAGGGGGGGGACCAACTTACAAACTACTTTGGAGGCCGATTACTCGAAAATGGTCAACTTTATAAAAAAGTAACGTATGAAACCTTGCCTTTATTTTAATAGACCTATTCTACGATACCCCACACGATGGGGTAGAGTGAAAAAATATTTTTCATCCCCACTTCACATGTATGGAGAGCCACCCCTAAAATATAAAATTATTATTTTTTTATGATCCCGAAACCGTGATCTATACACAATCTATAACTGTACCAAATTTCATCAATTTATATTCATAATTATAGGAGCTAGAGGCGCGGACAGACAGACAGACAGACAGACAGACAGACAGACAGACAGACAGACAGACAGACAAACAGACAGACAGACGGACAGAGCGAAACTATAAGGGTTCCTTAAGTATTACGGAACCCTAAAAACGGTCAAGTGCGAGTCGGACTCGCGTACGTAGTGTTCCGTACAAAAAGCAAAAAAAATACGGTTGTTGTATGAGAACCCCACTCAAATGTTAATTTTATTCTCCTTCTAGTATGTTATACCTAGCGGCAATAGAAATATATCATCTGTAAAAATTTCAACTGTCTAGCTATCACGTATAAAGCCTGATTACAGACAGACAGATGGAACGGGCGGACGGAGAGCGGAGTCGGGCTCTGTTTGAATTGATGTCATACTCCATCGTAAAAAAATTAGAGGAAGTCTCCTCTAGAAAGCTTTTAATTTTTTTTTTCGTTAGCCTGCTACTTGGTATCGTAGCGCAAACTTATACGGAGTGATATTTTTTTTTAAATAATGAAAGCTATGTAATTTAGCTGCAATAGATTTTACTCGACTACGGCGAAGCCAAAAGGAAGAGAAAGAAGATTTTGGTCATCTTTGTATATTAAATTACTATAGCTGTTGCCCGCGACTTCTTCCGCGTCAATTTCTGTTACTATGATCGCGATTAAGAAGTTTTTAAAAGAATATATTTAAAAAGTACGTCTGCGTAAATGATATTTTTAGTTTTATTCTTGTGGTAGAAGAACAATATTATGGAGAATTGGATCTTGCGTTTACGCAGTGCACGCAACGGAAGCCAATATGAATATTTTTTCCCGTTTTTGCAATATTTTTCACTGATGCTTCGCTCCTATTGGTTGCAGCGTAATGTTATATTAGCTTAAAGCCTTCCTCGACAAATAGATTATCCAACACAAAAAGAATTTTTCGATTCGATCTAACAGTTCCCGAGACCAGCGCGTTCAAACAAACACCGGAAGTTTAAATTATTGTAAAAAAAATAATTTAAAACTATATTCTACTATTATTTTAGAATTAAACTTACGCTATAAAGGTAAGTAAGTATGATCTTAATAAACGAACTAGCAATTTTAAATTATTACAATAAGCACCAAAAGGTCAGCCAATCTCATAACTTTCTTTGTTTCAAATGTTATTTTGATTCTTACTTTCACTTATCATTTACATAGTAATTTCGTTCCGATCAATTTATAACAATAGATTACGAGACACAAGTGCAAAGTTAATAATAATAAATCATACAGATACATAGTCAATGGGAGCCGGTACCTCCCACGTAGCTGCGACCATTTAAGCAGAGCCCATGATAAATTGCACAGTGTTCGAGTTCGTGATAGGTTCTCGAACAATGGGAGGTCAGATCACGTTGGTCGGATGTACACTGTACAACGACAGTCCCATTCTGCGAAGGCAAAGGCGATCGACAGCACAGAAAGGACTGGGGCCAAAGTTCATGAACGACGCACGGACTAGGCATTGTTTCGATCGCAAAAGTTATGCTTTACTACGGACATTCGTTTATTTTTATTGACAATTGACTCGACCATAAATAAAGATGTATGCGAAATAAACGTTCGCGCACTTTGTTTAGATACGGTCGTCATACACATAAAGCTTAGCATGGGGTGATGCAGACATTTCAGTATTTACGACGCTACTATTGCCGTTCTAACTCTTGTGAAGAATTTTACTTGCTCGTAAAATTATAAAAAAGTGGCTACTCACAAAATGCAATTCTATAAAAGTCGAACTTAAAAGATAAATGATAATCGTAGGATTGTTTGATAATGCAGGTAGATTGTAAATAGCGTCCTTTTCATCGAACCTAATCAACATGGCAAACATTTGAATACCCACATAAGCAAAGACATTGATATTTACTAAGGCTTTACAAATATTTATGTCTAAATCAGACATTTGATGTGATTCTAAGCTAATTTCTAACATTAATAAAAGTTTTTCTTTGACGGATGATTATAACTTCTTCATACTAAAAATTCAATAAAATATATTGCGTAATTTTATGGGACGCGAGAATTATCGTCACAATCACACAGGAATACAGACAAATAATTAATTTAATATCTCACATTCTTTCATACCATTAAACATTACTTTCACACCACATTCTATTTTTAATGATTTATATAATATAAATAGATTGATAACAATAGCGTAATAATTTTTAACTACGAATAGGAAGTAAATTAAAACATACCGGTGTGATAGTCTCGTCGTTTGCGATTCCTTTGTTCTTAGTATTTTCTGTAACAAATGAAAGAACATTACTTGATTGGATACAGCGAAACATAATTCATTTCACATTATTGTGCTGTCATAAACTTCAATCCAATTAGCCGTTTTTCATAAAACACTTACAGCCTATTTTGAACATCTTTTAATCAACGCGAAGTACTAAAACTTTTTGCTGGCTTACAAAATAACTAAGCATGTATGTGTCGACTTTGAGATTAAAATAATGCGATTGCCATTTCGCTATTCGCAATAAAAAGCCTAACTACATTCAACTGAGGCCGGCGCCAACTTGTACAAATGATGACTTGACGTCGCCTGTTCACTACCCACACACCACGTACTACACTTGTCATAGTATTATTCAAAACACTTTGCATTATTTATAACGAACATTCATACATATGCATTTATGATTAATCGTTCTAAATGTCTCTAATACAACCCTGGATTTTTGCGTCTCAGGGCGGTTGCTTGTGGAGAAGCTATATTGAAGTCTGAACAAATTATTTTTCCTGACGATGCTGACACTTGGTCATCCTACCTACTTGTATGTGATTTCAAGGAATTTAATCATGTGATCTAGTCGCATTGAAGTCTCGAACTCAACTAGATATAATCTCGAGCGAGTTACTTTTTAACCTCCTAACCTAGGCTTATATTCTGTCATCAAGCTTCATAAATATACGTGCTTAACATTTAGTCTTCACTTTTACTAAACTAGCTGAATTACCTCTTTTTAAAATTCTGGTTTCAAAGTAGACATAAAAGCGTATCTTCAACGATCTTTTCACTCTCTAAATGTTATAACAGATTTCCAGAAAGTAGGTTATGAGTAAGGATAACGCTTGTGGAATAGTTTATGTTGGTACCGTTATATTTTATCGTGCATTTGAATATTACTTTACAACTACTGTTATATACATTTTGTAGACATACCTTTGTATAATTATATAATTTAAATAATTATCTTATGTTACTGTTAACTACTCATTGAGTGTTTTAAATAAATAAAGGGAAAATAAATTGCAAAACGTCGCTGTACAAAGTCATATTTTTACGTGCGATTAATACCATTGACTGTCGTTTTTCTTAAAAAGGTCGATGTCAAAAATCGCAAATATGTCGGACGGCTTTAAAAGGTCGACTTTTCCCGCAGTATTTTTAGTTAGTGTACATCGTTTTAATTCCGTTAGTTTACATCGTACAGATTCTAACAACATAAATTTTATATAATTATGTCATACAAAATTAAGGAGTTTTCGTCATTTTAATATGACGGAGCGCAATTTTTAGACCTAGGCCGAAATCTTTATTGACAGATAAGTCTATTACGTAATTCAGACTGTCGACAGTTAAGGGGTGTAAGCGCACACATAATTATAGCAAATATTAAATAAAAATTATACATAACCCTAGGGTTATGTATAGTTTTTATTTAATATAAAACATACTAGTATGACCTTATCTAAAACCATCATGTCAAGATTTGTCATAGCCTTCCAACATATGGCATGCACTATCAGCAAAGCTGATTACACGCATACCAAGATACTCACAACATAATATATTATTGTCTTGCGACCGGCCACACTTCAATGTTACATTAATTCCGTTTAACCCGTCTGACATAGACGATAACGATGATTTGTGGCCCTAAAGCTCAATTTATTGGTGACAAAATGGTTGATAAATTAATAATAATTAATCGATTGTTTTTTGTGACTTGTAAACATAGTGGAGTCACTTTTTACACAAACCTTAAAGTAACTTTATTTAGCACAAGTAGTATATTATGCAAGTATTGTTAGAATTTCGACGAGAATTCGTAAATCGTACCACATTTTTGTACAAAAAAGATATACCACTTTCACTCATATCTTACTATTACTACAGATAGACTCTACATGATATTTATTTCTTACTACATTTTTATTTCTTACTACATAATAGTTAGGCTCTATTACAGTAATTACGGACTACACCGCCCAACACAATCGGGAAGTCAATCGATACAATTCGAGTTATCTCGGCTCAGCTAATACGCCGTTCCTGCTCCATTTATCTGCCCATCGCTAGACAATATGGTGCACGGGGCGCTAGGAGGAGATGGGGGGGCTAGAGAGAAGGGGAGGGGGAGGGGTATGTGCATGACCGCACCGAGCTCAATGACCTTGCGCACATTCCGCGCTTCCGAAGGTTCCCGCGGCTCTCCCGGTATCATACTCGGTGTTACTTTTTTATTGGGAATTCGGGAGTCATGATTGGGTGTAAGGGAAATTAATTATCGATAGTATAATATAATAGAGAGGAAAGATTTGATTGTTTATTTGCATTGAATGGACTCAGAATCTACTAGACCGTTTTCAATGATATTGAGCACAGATATAGAGAAGACCACGGGGAAGGACATGGGCTACTTTTTAATTGCGGCAAAATGTACGCTTCTTGCCGAATTGCTTTTTGCACGTGGACGGTTTTTAGAATTTCTGTGTTTTTGAGCTGTCGTAAAAAACGGCCTTAGGCCATTATTAATTTTAGCTCAATGAAACAGCATTTATTATTCACCAATCTGCTTATTTCCCATCTCCAATTGTTTCAAGTTATTTGCATTTATGATAAGCTCTATTAAAATCATTACATTTCATATCTACGATCATTTCATTGTTTTCATATGGTTTTGTTGTAAGTGTTCTCAGTAAAGCAATTACCCTGGGGCTCACATAGACGGCAAAAGAATGATGGTAAACACGGCCAGCGAGTAGCGTGCACAACTAGAATTTAACTGGCATGTGTTTTATGAGATACGTAATTTATAAGCACATAAATCAACTAATATATCACTAGCAATCAAACGTCTTAAACTAAAGAGTGAGCGTAAATTTTATATAGCTCATCTCACCTTTGTTTTTTAATTTGTGCTTGAGGCCGCCCAATCGCGAAAATTGCCCATATAGGCAAAAAAGCCCTTCTAATTAAAAATTATAATATGAATTACATATTATAATTTTTAATTAGAAGGGCTTTTTTGCCTCTTAGATAAAAAAAATGTGATACATTGACATGTGTCAACGTGTAACAAAATTTTATCTATCAAACGATAGTGTGTGTTAATAATCTGAGGTACTGTATGTTGTTGTTATTTTAATTGATTTTCTACATTTATAAGCATTTTTTAAATAGTATTAGCTTTCTACACACCTTTCCCCATATAAACTTTAATTGTGCCAAATATCGTACTTCTCCGTTTGCACAATTTTCGTAAAACTGTACTAAAAAATTTTCTTCACGTACCTATCTAAATACATATTATATAAAAGGCAAACCTGACTGGCTCATCTTTCAACGCACAGCAGAAACTACGGATTTTGCTGAAATTTGGCATAGAGATAGTTGTAACGACTTAGGCATCCGCTAAGAAAGGATTTTGGAAAACTCGCCCTCTAAGGGAGTGAAAAAGGGGTTAAAATTTTGTATGGAAAGCGAACTCCACGCCGACGAATTTGCGGGCAAAAGCTAGTTAATTATGAGTATATGACATGAGCTTAATCAATAGAACTAATATTATAAAAAAGAAATATTTGTTTGTTAGTTTGCATTGAATTGGCCAAAAAGTGGGGTCGACTTTGTCGAATTTTGGACAGGACATAGGCTACTTTTTATCCCAAAAAAGTTTGGTGTTTCCGTGAGATACTGGGTACTTAAGCGGACGGAGCCGCGGACATATTATAGGCTTTAATAATGGTATAGATCTAAATATAGGTACCTATTAGTCATAATGTATTCTAGTAACGAAGAAGAAGGCAAATTTTAATTTGTAATTTTCAAACGATTAAGGTTGTAAGAGGTCATCTGATAGAATAGAGAACTGGTCTAGGATCCAGATAACCACGACTTATTGCCTTTATCTGTCTCATTACATTCGCATAAGATAAATTCATTGGTTTCATACAACTACAAGAGCGTAAATAAATATGTGGTAATTAGCAAAGGTTATAGGTTATTATAAATAGAAATATTAAGTATTTATTCGGACTTTATCAAGAGAAATATTCACATGATTTACCTAAGGTATAAGAGACTAGGGTAGCGAAATTTTTAACCCATATTAAAATTTAAATACAGTTGATAAAAATGTATTTTTACAATGTTTATTTAGAGTAGAATATTATCTTAATTTAATAGAACTGATTTTATGATTTATACCTAAGTTGAACTTTGAAAGTTACTTTCGAAATGTCACAAAAAAACCTACCACCGCTGTTTATAAAGATATTTTCCGTCCGGTTTAAGAATTCCATTTAAAGATAGCACCAAAAAAGGTAAATTTCATAATCGACATTATGCAAACATAAACGAATAAAAACCGTGTAAAGTTGAACAATTCATGAGAAAGGAAAACTGGGTCATTAACCTTTGGTACAGTCAATAGGAAAAACGTCGCACGGCCTTAGTGTTCCCGAGAAAAGCGATTATAGACAGCTAACGCGTGTGTCACTTACATATAATTATATGTGGGTCAGATAACGTTAGTCACGTATTATAAGTTACTAAATCTTGTTAATTTGTTCATAAGCTATAACTAATGTTTTAAGTGGTTTTAAAGCGACGGCGGTTTTTAAATGTGGGAAAATGACTTTTAATAAAAAAAATATCATCTTTAATATAGTAAGCGTGAAGAGCTATTAAAATTATATACAATCAATACTCTTCTTCTTCTTCTTTTAAATAAAAATGGATTGCAATTCTAATGTCTCGCTAATACTCGAGAACGGCTGGACCAATTTGGCTAATTTTGGTTTTAAAATAATTGTTGAAGTTCGGGGAAGGTTTAAACAGTGAGAAATATTGGAAAAGTGGCGGGAAAAATACTAAAAAAGACGATTGAATTTTACCCAGTCTCTGTTCGCTGTGTTCAATTTGTCTCTTTACTGTCAATGTCACTTTACTGTCAATATTTTTAGGTGTATTTAGTTTATCTGTTTGTTTTATTAAAATGGTAGATGTAGGTTATAGTGTAGGTATTGCTGTTAATGTAGGTTTAGGTTTTGGTGTAGATGTCAGTGTAGGTTTTAGTTCTGTGCGTGTTTAAGTATAGGTTGTAGATGTTGGTGTAGACATAGTTATAGGTGTAGATGAAGGTGTAGGTTGTAGCAACTTATATTCCAGCTCATATTAACAGAACAACAACGTGTGGTGAGACTCGGACTCGAGTGGTACAGCTAGTTCTCAATAAAAGTGCATATTTTTATGACAAACACATAACAAAATACTATTGACTATTTATTTGTATATATATATATATATATATACGGTATATCATATACCGTCAAAGTCGGTAAGTACTTTAACTATAATGTCGATGCGATGTTTTTGCTGTACGTCAAATTTCTCAGAGAGAATCTGTTAACAAGTGTGAAGTTGTAAACCTTAAAACCCGTAACTTCTCATTTATCAAGCGTACCGCGTACGAGGTTATAATCTTCTCACATTTAAGTACCATAGATGTTACGCTTGAAACAAAAAGATCAAAGTCTATAATTGAATTTATCTTTTTTTTTGTGATAAAATACGTGATATTGCCATTTACAATGCAATGCACGTTGCTAACAGATATCAATCGAATCAAAATGAGTGTGGTTTTATCTCAAACAATTTAAGAATATTATTTTGTGAACATATACTAGAATTTAAAAACTCAAAATATCTGTTATCCACTGTCTTAATTGCATTCATCAAAATTCTAAACTATTTGGCACAGATCAATTAACCGAACAGACAGGACATTAAGAACGCGTGGGCAGCAACAGCATTTTACATATTTTCGTAATCATCAACGTGATGCTCAGTTATTTTTGTGTCGAATCGCGAATTTGATGTACGCCTTTTTTATGTAAATGAAATTTGTAACTGGTTTTTAATAACAACAAGATTTTAAATATTTGGATGCAGATGGACGTCATTTATATATTTCCTGTTACTTGAAACGGCCGACTTCCTGAGATAAACTGGACGTACTGGTCGAATAGGCGTTATTTTATGTTGCCCTACTTATTATGCTTATAGGAAGTAGTGATCTACTAAATAAAAATTATTAATATATATGTTATTTAACATTATTTGTATTTGAAAAAAAATAGATATAAGATTGCATATTACTTTTAAGTCAGGGTGGTGATACCAATACAGCAACACTTATACTGAATTTTCTTTACTTACGTGTTATACGATACATATCAGAGAGACGCCTAAGACATGCACGTCTACATTATAAATGGCTAACTAAATTAATCAGTCTTAGGCATCAAAGTCACTGTCATTTTGATATTATGTAGGTACTCTTATAAGTACAATTTGCAACATAAGGATCGATAATAAATCGATTACTAAACTAGTTACATAAAAAAATGTAACGTAAATGCAAAAAGTGATTAATCGTTTACATCATCTTGTGGGATTTAAGGTACCTATTTATTATTCTTATTCTTTGTGCTCTACAATAAAACCTATTTGGCTACTCGTTCGTAACACCTACACTATTTATTTCCGTCTAAATTCACCTACTTATAGGAAATAACGGAGAACGAATTATGGAAACCACAGACAAGCGCTAAGGTTTTGGTCATAAAGCCACGCCATACTATTTTTCACGAAGCGTGACGATCCGACCACAATATTTGTAAATATGGTCAGTGTGACCTCTTCAATCTAATTTACATTTAAATAGAAGAACCGTAGGGAAAGGAAAGTGTGATATTGTGCGCATCTGACCTCATTTATTCTGACGACCTCTGTGGCTCAGTGGTAAGCGCGTTGACGCTTAAGCTGGAGGTCGCAGGTTCGAATCCCGCCAGGGAACAAAAAGTGTTCCTGGGTCATGGATGTGTATTAAATAATTATGTAATTTTTTTAGCCAAAATCATAATTATAAGTATAGTATTTAATAGTAGATTATGCACCAAGGGGATAAAGCAGTGTCTTACGTCACGGGCAGCATATTGGACCCTGAGCGTAACGACTAATGAGGGACTCTAGAGTTATGTAGAGTCCTGTGTGAAGCGAGGGGTTCAAGCTGCCCAAGACGAAGACAGGCTTTATCCCAGAGGTGCATACTCTACTTTTCATACCTCCTGTGAAGCAGTAAAAACCCAGGGCTACATTTTTAATAAGCTCCGGAGTCAAATCACTGTCGCTCGATGACATTTTGACACGTGAGAATGTTAAAACACGGAACTATTAAAATAACGTAGTAGGTACCTATTTTACTTTCTGAAAATAGCACCAAACACTAGCTTTTGTTTTGAATTTTTTCAATCGCGTTTTTCTTTTGTTATAGGTGGCTAGTGTGCTGTCTGTCATACAAATTGTAGTTAACTTCTTCACGGCGAGCAGTGACAAAAACTCGCACACAGCACACAGCATACAGTTCGATTTTCGAATAAACTCTCTTTGCAATGCCATATTATTATTGAAAAATTCTATGATAGATAGACGTATCTATTAGGAGTTTTATACGAATTTTAACGTTCCAAATTCAAATCACTTTAATCCCTTGGGAGTTTCATACGACATTATCTCCCTTGGGAATCAATAACTTGCTTTACGTTGAGATTGCGTGATATATAATCGGACATTGTCGAGCAGGTGGTATGAAAAATTATTAAATATATTTCCGTTGTCTAGTACCCGTAACACAAGTTCTTCAAGGACTTACCACGAGACCAGATTGATGTGATGTGAATGCGTACATAGCTATTATTATTATAAATTATAGTCTATTCGCGTTATAAAGACAATGAATCATGCGTACAAATGTCAACGCAGCTATTTCCTAAACATAATATAAAACTAATTTTATGCACCAAGAGGCGTCTGCAAGTGTCTGGTTCTCAAAATCTGAACATAATTAAATAATTTTATTGTATTCATAATGATAACGAGAGCGAAATATTTAAAGATTACTGAAGAGAATGTTCAATGGAATTTAAGAACGTTTTTATGCCAACTCTCAAACCAATAAAATATAGCAGATTCTTGAAAAGTGATTCGGTGCAAGTTTCGGTAAATTCGTACTTTTTGTGGGTAAACAGCGGATTGTATTACTTTCGAAATTAACCAACGGTATTTAATAAAAGTACCTACTTAATTAAAATATGCAAAAGTTTCATATTTTATGTACAAAATATTTACATCGCAAATAATTATCTGTGTATCCTTCAAAAATTCATTGTCTTTGCAGTCCGTTATGTACATGATAATTATTATTCTAGACATTTTATTCACAACATTGAATATAAATAAAAAGAAAACTAAGTGCTGATAACTAACTTTATTGAAGAGCCATGTTTCATCGCGATAGTCTGACGCTCAACTAGAATACCGCCTTTCAGAAAACCGGCGAGAAATAAGGCTTGTGTTGGACAGATGAGGATTGTTCTATTCATTTGCATCCAACACACATTCTCCACATTTTCTTTGGCGAAAAACGCGTAAGCATTTAGAAAGTAAAATCCCATACATGGTCCTGACCTACAAAGCTCTCTAAAGCAGAAACAAGTCGAAAACGACGTTGTCATGATTTTTAAAATTCGCACTCTCTATAATTAGACTGAATCATTTGGCCCACTTGTGGTCGGGTCTTTTTTGGAACTTGTAGGATTAACTGGATCTTTTACTTGCTCAGTGCTCTTGTCTTGCTTGGGTAATAACTGCCACATATTTTCAACTTTCAATTGTCCAACATTAAATGGATCTGCTGAGTCTCTGTTTTAAAACAAGTCGTTCGCTTGTTCGTCCCACAAAGAAAACGAATTCCAACAAAAAGGAGGCAAACAGACGTTCGACTGTATTTTTTGTATGTTCAACCATTATAACATAAAATATCAAAAACTAGCTGTCCTGTGCCCACTTCGTTGGGTAAATCTCAACCATTTACGAATCCACTTGAGCACACATATTTTTTTATCAAAATCGGTCTAGCTAGTTAGAAGGAGTTCAATTACAAACACACGCACTTAATATTTATAAGGCGGACCCCACAAACATCTTATTCTTTAAACGAACAAATGTACGTTAAATCGGAATCTCAGGAACGGTCACAAGTTTTTCCATGGAATTAAGTACGCAGGGAGTTTTAGGGAAGAAGAATCGAATTAGCTAGTTCTTATCCCTGGGAAACTGAGCAGTTTCAAGATATATGTTTTCCTTTCGGAACATTGGACTTTCGGCGTTGTTGCCAACTCATTATTTTCATTTCTTTTTCTTTTATAAATTGTCACAATATATTTTTAACTATTTTATCGTTCTACTTTAACTCCGAGCGAAGCTCAGTCTCCCAGATACTAGACTATAAATACGAGTAATTATACTTTACCTACCACCGTCCACCTTACAAATAACAGAATCTATACTATCTTCTATACTAATATTATAAATGCGAAAGTGTGTATGTCTGTCTGTCTGTCTGTCTTCTGTGTCTTCAGGTTTTAACCGCTGAACCGATTTTTATGAAATTTAGTATAGACATACTTTGGGTCCCGGGCAAGGACATAGGATATTTGTATCCCAAAAAGTACAGTATACCCGCGGGTTAATGTATTTACGCGGGCGGAGCTGCGGGCAAAAGCTAATAGTAAATAAGTAGTGAGTTACGTACGTGTACAGTCGTCAACACAAATGTTATGCATGTATTAAATAATTGTGCGGGCAATCGCGTCCACATCTCCAGCTGTGACTGATGCACTCAGCAAACCTGTTTCTGTTACGTCAATTACATTTAACTAGTAGAGCCGGCTCACCGTCAGATAAAATAAAAACACTGCTATTAAATAACGATAAAATATTTTGACGGCTGAAATTAGTCGGTAGATCTCAATCGATCGGCTTTGAAGCTGAGTAACTTAGTTAACTTGACGTGGAGTAGATGCAAACGAGAACTCACTCAAGTGCTACTAATGAGATTCAAATATTTCTCAAGTGGTTGACTAAGCGTCAGTTTACACTGAATCGAGACGATACGCAACGCGGGCCGCATTTTTAAGATAGCGATTCGAAATTGAACTGTAGTCACTACACAAGAAGATACAAGTTTCATTGCAAGAGTTCGAATGTAAAACTGCATCGCTCTACATAACGCAGCGTCTGAATAAAGTTCAATTTTGAATGCAGCGTCGTGTAAATCTCGTTTCAGTGTGAGCTAATCTTAGGGTTACTAATCTTGTGTAATACAAGTCATAGTAAAGTACTTAGCTAAATAAATCCTTACATATATCAGTGGCAAAGGCTGCTTCTCCTTCATAGGGAAGCCGGAGCCTGTATAATAGGTAGGGACTTCTATGAAGATTTGCAAAAGGTAAGTGACAAGGGAAACCGATAGGAATGGAGTTACAGGAACCCTTCGCCACTGATATATATAGAAGTAGAAGCGTAGGTAAACTACTAAACTGATTCCAATTAAATTATGCATAGGGACGTAGCTTTGTTTGCTATTAGTAATAAGTTTATGCTTTTCTAATTCTTGTAGCAGGTGTTCTTAAGTACTTAACTAAGCTTATTAAATATGAAACTATGGACATAACGTAGCTTATTAAATAATAATAGATGTCAATTAAGCTGATTAGCAACCCTTCGAACATTTTCTAATTACTACACCCGTCTATTCTAATTCTAGACATAGACAACAAAAACCAGACACTAGAGACGGACCATTGAATTATATATTGCGATTACTGTCGTAGAGGTAGGTCATAACTACGCGTTAAATGTCTCCAGCACAAATGCCCCAATGGAACACTTGCGACTTCATCATTTACAGTCAACGAGGCTCGAAAAATAGTGCGCGCGTAGCATTGTAGACAAAATACTGTCTGTTTAGTTGTACGAAGAAGTTTTACATAAACATTTTGCATTTCATAGCAATTTAATGTTTCAAGGGATTCATCTTTAGCTTTAAAATTTATTTGTCGCTATAATTTAGTTGCCGCTCGACCAGGCATACGATGTAAATCGCTTAACATCTCCGTTGAATCGTGCGCACGCAAACATACCTACGTGTAAATACGTAGTTCAACCACGTCTGCAGTCGGTGTCACTTACTTTGTGTTTAATTATTTTGAGGTGTCCTAGTGCAAAGACAAAATTATGAAACTGGTCGAGCAGGAACTTTGTCGATGGTACCTATATTACTATTATCTATGGGCCGTAACGTAACTCGAGTATCATAGACCATTCCCACAATTACATAGCCTTTGTTGTTGATAAAAGTACCGTATATGAAATAGATAAAAGATAATTACTCACATATTCATTTACACATGATATTAGTCTTAATAGCTTAAAGGAAATTACTTTTATTTTTCTTTTATGTACAGTGAAACCTGGTTAAGTGGGACCTAGATTAGCGACAAACCTTTATAATCGAGAGTTGCAAATAAAAATGTTTGTTTACAAACATTTGAATATCTTCCGCACATGCTTTGTTTGTCAGTACTATCTCAGGTTTTGCCCTAAAATCAAGGGAATAAAAGTGTGCAAAATGTCCAAACGTAAATATAAAACGTTATCAGCATCTCAAAAATTACAACTTCTATCAAATTATGATTGTGGATAGTCGCGTGATGATTTTTTTTTTCGACGTAATACAATATGTATGTATATTCATACCGACATTAAATTCATAACACCAAAAATACGCATTTTTATTCACATTCCTACTACCACATTCAAAAAATAGAATAACGGTACATATCGAGCTCTATCACCGGAAGCAATGAGACAACTACATTTTTAAACCTGCTTAATTGGAAAACTGGACTAATGGAACCGCTCAATTATTGGTGCATAATTCTTGGTCTGTAGAGATCCCAATTATCCAGGTTTCACTGTATAAACTCTTTAATGCTGTGAAGCTTTGCTTTGTTATTTATCTCTTCCGAATCCTGATGGACATTAAAGAACCAAAGCGCAAAATATCACTACAATTGTTTTGACCAGCTGCCAAACGGACATTTTCAATTTGTCGGAATATTTTTTTCACTACTAATAATGAAGTTTCATACTCAAATATAAAAATTGGAAAATGGTGCTTTGCTCGGAGTTTTTGTAGAAAGATAAAATAATTAAAAATTATAACAGAGATATAAAATTAAAAAAACCCAAAAATATGCGTCTGACATCGAGACACCAATTTGCCAACAACGCAAAAATTCCTATGTTAACCATACCGCCAAGCGGAATTTGAATTTGGAGATCGAAATCACTTACATATTTACGAAAAAAAAACATATATAACTTAAAAACGCGCAGTTTCCTAGGGATAAGACTACATCGATTTTTCTCCTCCAAAACTCCTTGCCTACTTTAGTAACAACTAGCTTTTGCGCGCAGCTCTGCCCGCGTAAATACATTACCCCGCGAGAACACTATTTTTTCGGGATAAAAATTATCCTAAATCCTCTCCCGGGAACCAAAGTATGTCTATACCAAATTTCATAAAAATCGATTCAGCGGTTAAAGCGGGAAGAGGTAACAGACAGACAGACACAATTTCGCATTTATAATATTAGTATAGATAGTATAGATTACTTGTATTATGTATACTGATGAGTATAGATAGTATATCTATCTTCCAATTATATATACAAGATTTGCTCGTTTAATGAGACAAGATTTTTCTTGTCCAATGGCCGGTACAACAAACAGTCTTTGCTGTTGATGTACCGTCCGTTTACTAGATCTCCAGGCTCCATTGTATATTGTATTAATCAAAACTAATTTACGCTATGTCGGACACCTACACCGTTAGTGGTTTTTGCGCGTCACGGTCTGCCGTCATCGATTTAACGCCTCTAATTACAAATTAGTGGACATTCGAAATAAAGCGGAAACGAGGAAAAAATATGTGATACCGTTGCTAGGGTGCTCGTGGCAATCTATACTTTATATAATAAAGAGATAAAGTTTTTTTGTTTGTTTGTATTAAATAGGCTCCGAAACTACTGGACCGATTTTGATGAAAGCTGGCATAAATGTAGAATAGACCACGGGGAAGGACATAGACTTTTTATCGTGGAAAAATGTACGGTTTCTGCGAAATTAACTTTTGCGCGCACGACGTCCCAGGCAACATCTAGTATATTATATGATTTCAACGTCATTGATACTAAGTGTAATCTGCAACTCGTAATGTTATCTCCAACTATGTGAACTAAAAAAATAGTGGACTAAGGTAGCTCTGATTTTTTAATACATAACTTCGAAATTTTAAATAAAAAAAAACTTTCAAACATTTTACAAGTAAGGTATCTCCTCTGCCAGTTTACGAGTATATCTTATTTAATACATTTTATATGAAATTAAAGCTGGCAGAAATCAGGATTATGGGAGAGTTTATAAAACTAATAATAAATAGTAGAAAATAATGAGTAAGTAGATATATAATTCCGTCGTATTTTTAATAATAATTGTTGTGTTTTATAGAATTAAAATTTAAAATGTATTTAATGAGATATAATTGATGGCAGAAACTAAGTACATCCATTCTAATTTAATTTTTGAAAGGATTTTTTTATATAATTTTGATATTATTTATCTCAAATCAGAGCTACGTGAGCTCACCACGATTTTTTCTGTATTATATAGTTGGGGACTACATTACGTCTTAGTATCAACGACGATATAATAAAATAATAATTACTTGGTAATTTATTTGAAAGGTGTGAACGAACATGTAGCGCGTTGATGTCGTTTGTACGGGCGTATGAAACGGCAAACTACGCACTCACCAATATAATCCCATTCATTGCTTTTTAACTAGAAAAAGGTTCATATATTATCAATATTCAATACTTTTTATTCATATCGTAAGCTATCATACCAAAACCGATAATATTATGAATGCAAAATATTGCATGTGTGTTTGAGACTTTGAGTGTCTTTCACGCTGAAACGTCTGAACAGATTTTAATTTAATTTTACCTACAAGATAATTTGTAGCTTTGATTAAGGCAAATACTTCTTTTCATCCTGAAAAAATTAGTATTCTCGCGGATTCCTTTGCGCGAACTAGTGTCTAGTTTGCTTACAAAACACTATGCAAATATATCTCTACTCTACTAATTTAAAAGTATCACGTACGTCATTAGGTTTAATAACGAAATAAATAACATTTTGATAGGAGCGTGTTGACAGCGTAGCTAATACCACAGGAGCGGGAATGGCGTCCTGGAAGGTCGATGACCGGCTTGCACGCCGCACTATTATATAACTAGTATTATGTCACTACTAGTTACTAGTACTCTATATAGGAATTGAACGCGTCAATTATAAAAAAAAACGCTTATTTATAGTTTCACCCCCTTACTAATAATCGCTGTATAAGCTTTGAATAGTTATACAGTGTTTTGTCTCCTATCGAATTAAAATTGTCACTTGTGTGACGTGAACAAAACACTGTGTAACTATTCAAAGCTTATACAGCGTTTATTAGTAAGGGGTTCAGAATATAACATTTGGAGTATATTGTGTATATTTGGATTAAATAAGTAAAGAGACGGAGAGAAGTTTGGGCCGCCCAAACTTGTGCGAGGCGTCGAATCTTTATTCATAACTTCGTCAAGCTTATTTTGCTTGGTAGAGTATCAAATCTATTCAATAATTTAATTCAATGTTCAATTTAAAAAGGTGTTAAATTATATTAATAAAAACAGACAAAATTATACACTGGATTATCAGTTTTTTACTTTTATTTTATGCGTTCAAGATTAGATATGCATTGATGCTATGCCTCGTAAAAAATGCTTTAAAAAGTAGAGATTATGAAACATAAATATAGAATTACGATGTTGTTATACTTCAAAGACTTCTTTTAAGTCAATATTTTTTATGGATAAGCTAAGAATAGGAATAGTTCTTGAATACAGCCTTAATCTTGCAGCCTCGTAAAATTTAACTATTGGAGATATACGTCTACGCAAGATTATTTACGTATTTTTAAGATTGTAGTACTTTTTATTTAAATTAAAATAATAAAAAAATGAAACGCACATTCTGTTATATATAAACATTAATAAAAAAACTAGAATTAATAAATACCAATGAGCTAAACCGCACTATCTATCTCGTATTACAAGGAAGCAATGTTTTGAGGTTAAAGAAAAAGTATTTTATCGTAGTTAGTGACAACGTGGTGATAACTTACACTCAAGTGTCATGTTACTTATTAGATCTAGTGTATTCACTTGTTTTGGCCCGCGGCTTCGCCTGCGTAAATACAGTATTCAATAGGAACACTGATCTTTTTCGGTATAAAAGTAGATTGTTTTAGTCCAGAGCTTAAACTACTACCATGCTAAATTCCATCAACATCTGTTTAGTTTTTATGCACGAAAGAGTAACAAACATCCTTCCATCGATCCATACATACATCCATCCATACAATCAACCAACCAACCATCCTTACAAACTTTGGCATTTATAATAGGATTCTTAAGAGCATGTGTCGGTTATATCTGACACGGGAAAAAGCTAGTAAATAATAATTTGTACATGTCAGTCAGTGTATGTTGGTGCATAATTCAGAAGCAACATGTTGTGTATGTACAGACAGCCATTATTATTCCACAACAATAATTTTCATGCAATAAAAAATTAAAACGCCTGTTACATAATGCAATATAAACATTTAGTACCCAAGTCAACAACCTCGGTATGACGAATGGATTTAAGCAGATTTTTAAACTTCGTTGTATGACGTAAAAAGTGGTTACTGCGGTGTCTAATTTCGATTTATTATTTCATTGAAAATTTTCATTATTTCAACCATAATTATATAGTTCTATTTAAATTAAATTAGGTATAACAAAGTAAATCGTTATTAGAAATTTAATCTAAATTTGCGAATGGATTTGATCGCGAGAGGCTGTAACAATATTACCATTTACGTCAGGCTAGATTATCATTATGAATAACGCTTTGACGGACAAGTTGATAACTAGCTACTGGCTCCAGTAGCTCGGACTCTGTCATGCTCTACCTGCATCGCCAGTTACACATAGAGTATTAGCGAAGTTATACTTAGAGCACTCCGGCACCATTCTCAAGCTCCGCCATGCGTCGCTGCATATGCAATTGTATATGCACTTCTATACTTGTGCGTAATTATTAGTCTATTTGATAAGTATGCTACGAAGTTTCTAATTAGACATCGCTTGACCTTGCCTTAGTGACCTTCGCATACATGGAGTTCTGTTTATACATCTTCGTAAAATCAACACAGCGAAAATTTTCTTGATTTTCTTTATCAGAATAACTTTGTTAAAAAGTTTGAGTCGTTGTTATATTTCATAATAATGGCACTGTAATAAATTTAACAAATAACTACAATTTTTATAAAAAACTTAAACCTATCTACATAAATTATATAGCCTATGTTACTCGGGCTATTATTACGAATCTATTGACACCTCATTCATAAAAATCAGATTAGTAGTTTAGGCTACGGTGAAACAAACATACATACTCGTACATAGACTGCTAAATTACCCTTCCTTTTAGCTTAGCTGTAGTTGGGTTAAATAGACAAATGTGAATGTTGAAAGGGAGCACGGAAAATCAAAAAAGGAAAATGTAGAGTCCTCTGAAGCTCAGTTCCTCATTGCTAATAAATACATTACGACCTGAGAACAGTTAACGCATCCTTTACAAAAAGTGTCGATATTCATGCGATCGAACAAAAAGCGTGTGACCGATCGAAGAATTTTCAGTATGAACAATCACACTGGACAAAACAAGGAAACCATATCGCGGTTATTTTTACAACTGCCCATAACGGGACAGCGAGACATGGTATACATCGGGAAATCTCTACAATGACTCTACCACAGATTACTAGTTTATTATTTAATCTTGGAGGGGTTTTTGGCTATGATGAGATAACGTGACAACGTGACAACCCAATCGTGGCCATAGCAATGAAGTACACTTATAAACTTGTACATAGCGAACGCTGCGCTCGGTAGGTTATGACACAAATATTAGCTCTATACTAACATCTAATGGATTTAAATTAAATTCAGTGACGAGTGACTATCTTAAACTTTACTTTACTTTACTTTGAAACTAGCTATTTCCCGTGGCTTCACTCGTGTAAATATAGTATCGGGTATTCCACGGGAAAACTGTACTTTTTCTCTCGACTCAACTAATACCATACCAAATTTTATCGAAATCTGTTTAATAGTTTTTGCGTGAAAGAGTAACAAACATCCATCCTCACAAACTTTCACATTTATAATATTAATAAGTAAGAAGGTAAGATGTAAATTGTGCAATCAGGGAATCTAATTCATGGGCAGGTAGACCGTTGTCATAATATTATGATGCCAAATTGATATCATTCATCTTCATACGTGGTAGAGCCATGCTTCGGCACGAATGGGCCGGCTCGACCGGAGAAATACCACGGGCTCACAGAAAACCGGCGTGAAACAGCGTTTGCGCTGTGTTTCGCCGAGTGAGTGAGTTTACCGGAGGCCCAATCCCCTACCCTATTCCCTTCTCTACCCTTTCCTATTACCCTATTCCCTCTTAAAAGGCCGGCAACGCACTTGCAGCTCTTCTGATGCTGCGAGTGTCCATGGGCGACGGAAGTTGCTTTCCATCAGGTGACCCGTTTGCTCGTTTGCCCCCATATTTCATTTAAAAAAATCATAATTGCATGCGACTGCATGTCGTCATGCAAATTAATTATGAGAACACTCTACTGCTTATGAATTAGTCTCCCTGATCGTACAAAGTTACTTTGTAAACTCCACCACAGGTTACAGTCAGCGCGTGGGCTATAAAATTGTAGTTTTCAATTGTCTTAATGCTAATTTTGATTTAATTGTGAAATTACGAGTACAGTAATTTACACCGTTACAATAATGACGGAATCCAACATCGTGCAGTTTCATGAAAGACACGTTTCCGGATTTATATACAGGGTTATTTTTTCACCAGTACAATAAATCAACATACGTAATAGTTGTCAAAAATAAAAAATACTAGCGATTTTTGTTACTACCCCTTTGGAACAAAAAAACAAAATTATCAATCCCCGAACTTATCCGCTAAACTAATACAAAATGTGGATACGTTACGCATCTATCGATGCTTTGTGCCAACTCGTGCGCCGCCCGGCCGATCGCTTACCCCACCTCGCCGCCCCCTACCTCATACCGCACCCGTTGACGCCTTGTAGTTAGTGCGCACATGCGGTATTAGATTGGTTAAAGGATAAAATAATTGAAATGAAAAAAAATAATATTTTTTTTATTTGAGAAATGTACTCTATTATCGATACCAATGACGTGGTAAAATTTATTGTACCGATGAAAAAGTATTCCTGTATTACTGCATTTTCCTTTTTCTGCCTTATATTAGTGGTAGAACGACATAAGTTTTTTTATATATTGCCGATGAAACCTTTAATCAATAAAGATAAATAAAAATATTTGAAGATATATATTTTTAATCTACTATAATCTACTTACATAAATTATATAAGGTCTCCAAAAATCAATTACGGATACTTCAGGCTCATGATCCACTGCTTATGAAAAGACGTTTAGGTAGAAAAATATTTATCATACTCAAACTAAAAAAATCATCTCATGTATGGATGACTTTCCGCAAAACGCAAACTCGCCCATATAAACATAATATTATATATTTTTCTGCTTAATCGTCTTTACATAAGCAGTAAATCATATGTACCGAAGTATCCGTAATTGATTTTGCCAAACCTTATATAGCATAAGTTACTCGAGCGATTATTACAAATCTATTGTATATCTATACCCCTAATTTATTAAAATCGGATCAATAGTTTAAGCGCTACTGTGAAACAAATAAACAAATATACGTACATACATAGACTGCCAATATCATTACCCTTCATTTTGGCTTCGCTATAGTCGGGTAAAAAATATGAAATACATTTTTGCAAGTAAGATAAAAAGTTATGAAAGTATGCAAAGATATAGGTAAGGTAATTTAAAACGTTGTCTTGATTTTGGAACTTCACTTTATCAAAAGATCACACTGAATATTAAGATAGCACCACAGGCATAATAATTTTACAGACCTCTGACTCCTAAACATCCTTATCATATTTGTGACACTATATTTGGTATTTACATACAAACTTGAGGTACATACATGTTCTAACTTTTTTAAGGTTATACTTTATCTTTTGCAGCTTTCATACTCTACAATTTGTCAACAATTGCATATTAGCAATATCCAATCTTTACACGACACAAGATTAAACACTTGCATACCAAACAGCCAAGCGGACTGATATAATAGAGTCGAAATTATTGACACATTATTTTACGATGAAAGAAAAAAACATACGTAACTTTTTGCACAATTTCCGAGTAATAAGACCTAGCTAGATCGGTTTTTCTCCCCCAAAACTCTCTTCATACTAAATTTCATGGTAATACTTGCAGCCGTCTACATTATTAGCATACAAGATTAGCTCGTTTAAAGTATAAGATATCATAAAATTATTTCAATTTAATGGATCTTAGTGTCTTATTATAAAATTAGTCTCGTAGTAACAGCCTCCATGGTCTAGTAGTTCGAGGATTGGTTCTTTACTCTAAGGTCATGGTTCGATTCCCGCAAAAACAGAAAATATTGTTTCAACGTTTGGTTAGAACAATTATGCAGGCTGATCACCTGATTGTCTGACAATAAAGATGATTCATGCGTCGGATAGGCATGTAAAAGTCGGACCTGCGTCTGATCTCTCGGTCGTCGTGTCGGTTATCCGTCCACTGGATTGTGAGAATAAAGGAAGAGAGAGTGCTCTTGTGTACTGCGTTCACACTTGGACACTATAAAATTACTCCTGCATAACTGGCCTAATTTCAATCCGGCCACCGTCACCGAAATTGGTGTGGGGAGTTATATTATATTATATAGTCTTGTAATCTACGACTACAAATCTGTGATATACAACGTAAAAACTTGTAAACACAACTAACATCCTTTTCTAGCGCGTAACAACTAACAGTACATACTTGCGCCGTGTCATTGGAAGAGCGGCCTTAATCTCATGTTAAACGTAATATACATGTAATTGTGGTATGCACCATACAGGCCCACTACTTTCCCCCGACCCAGTGCCCTCTCTGCTTGACCCACAAGCCTCCACAATTCCGTAATGCGTCTCTACAATTCCGCAGTCGTATATTTTATTTGAAATCCGCCGAGACTCATCACTAACGAGTACTATCTAATATCTGATAGCGTATAATTGATATGAGATTCACAAAGGCCGGCTCGGACGTGACAATGTTTAACGTTTGCCGCCTTGGCTATTTACCATCTGATATGACGCCGAGGAAAACTTGTTGCTATGTTATTGTTTTTTTGTTGTATTTAACATTTGCATTGGAAAGATAAAAAAAATATCTCGAAGTAATTATTACAACACTAAGATTACGTTGATAGATATATTAGAATTAATCGACTCTACATTTGGTATGAATTAATCGACTATACAGATAGTTGTAATGACGTAGGCATCCGTTAAGGAAGGATTTTTGAAAATCGCCCCGTAAACGGGTTAAAAAATTGTATTGAAACCGAACTCCACGCGTACGAAGTGGCGGGTAAAAGCTAGTTGAGACATAAAAATGAATTCCCATTCATCTAAATATACGTTAAATAATCTGTTCCGTATAAGCCCGTGACCGGTTGTCTAATAGAGAAAGAACAGTTAGGTGATTTTTGTAGAATTCCATTTCTTTTTGTTCGTACTGTGAAGCTGGCGTGCCCCGCAGTCGTGAGGTAAGGCACGGTCACCAATATCGTTCGACCAATAGTAGGTAATTCATGTTTATTATATCGATACCCTAATTGGAAGAAATTGTAGTAATCTATGCAACATCGAATCAATTGAATATAAACTGCGTTTATGGTTTTATCGGTCGTAATCGAAACTACTTTTTACAAATTAAATCAACATATTAACAAGTTTTCGTTACAATATTTATAGTTTTGCTTCTATCGGTCATAGTAAGAATATTATCAAACCTTTTACACATTAAATTAACATATTGAAATGATACTCGACTCAGTATCAGCATAACTTGCTGATATAAAGCTCGTTTTCTTTTGTTTGTTTTACGCATATATTTGACAACATTTGTGGCTCCGTGGTTAAAAGCGTTGGCGCTTAAGCCGGGGGTCGTGGGTTCGAATCCCGCCGAAGGAACAAAAAGTTTTTCCGTGTTACTGAGTCATGGATGTTTATTAAATATGTGTATAATATAATAAAAATCTTAAATATATGAATAGTATAAAAGTATTAAATATACTTCCCGTTGTCTGGTGCCTGTAACACAAGTTCTTCGGATACTTAGCACGAAGCCAGATTGACGTGGTGTGAAGCGTCCATAGATATTATATTATTATTATATTGTATAATTTTTCTTTTTCGACTGAGAATGGTAGAGAATCGAATCTTGTTCTAAACTCTTAGAACCTTGGCAACAGTTAAATTGCGATGCAACTAAAAAGGTTATTTTCTTTAAATTCCACACTCAATAATGGATCAATCAAAGCAACTAAACGGCGTTAAATGTAGACCAATCTCAAAAAAGTCTGTTTGGAATTAAGGTAAATAGCGCTTTTTTGCACGCAGACGATTTTCTAAGTTGACAAAAACGATGAAACTTTCACTAGGTGTTTGGATCACGTAGTACATGAGTATTGTAGTCAGTAATGCATTTGCCACAGTCCTCTACACCCCGACCTACTAATGTGAACAAGCGAGAAAGTATGCGATTCGTCTTCACAATGGCATGCCAAACTTTATATGTTCAACATCAGTTAGTTATTGCTACTTGTTATTTAGCCACAAGTTTGAGTAAAGGACTAATCTCGTAGCTCAAAATCGTGGCCATATTATAATAACACACTTTGCTACTATTTTGTTTGTAAAAAATACTGAAGTGATAATTAGTAGCGATTGACTAATATTACAAAAATTAAGTAACTATACTATGTTACAAAACGAACTAAGTTTACCAATAAAAACTTTATATCAAGTTCTCGAGTATGTATTTGTAGTTGAGATATTTTCGTTAAATTCAGTCAAATTGCAAAAATTGTACTTATGTTTTTGTTAAACTTACATATAATATTTTATGTTTTTGGAAATTTCCATCGTCATTCATTTCCAGAGAGACAATAGCAATAAATAACGCTAGTCTAGCAGAAAATCCTCGTACAAACTCCAAAGAACGAGCCTATTTTCTTTGATTTATGAACTGTTACTCGAAACGCATTTGCTTTCCAAAGGTCATTTCGTTATATTATACCACAACGTAATCAAATATTGCGGACATTTTCTAAGTATGCTAGAACTATTACCCTCAAAACTAAATTCTGCTTGCATTACTCTAACACTCTTCGTAGTCAGTCAACGCAGTATGTTTTTACTACACAATATTTTCTTTATCCCACTTTATAATTAGCGTGGAAAGATATTTTATTCACACAGACATTACTTTCCCAGAGTAAAATCTATACTGTATATATAATATAATAAAGAGGAAAAGTTTGTTCGTTTGTTTGAATTGAATAGTCTCCGAAACTACTGTACCGATTTTAATATATAATATAATAAGCCACGGGGAAGGACAAGCTACTTTTTACTGCCACAAAATTTTCAGAAAGGTCAGGTCAGGTCAAGAAGGTTCATTCGAGATTTCCTTTTGCGCGCACGAAGTCGCAGGCAACATCTAGTTGTCAAATATTTTTATAACCATGCTTCAAGAATCACACACTCTCGACAAAATATTTCAGTTTTGTTTCTCAAACCTTTTGAAATATATACTTTTATATCCTTGATGTTCACTTTGAACTCTTTGGAGTCAGTGGGTCGATTTTCGGCAGCGGTCAAGGCCGCCTGAGAGCACCTGACGCAAAAACTCAACAGGTTATGAGCCCGCGCCGGTACAGTTATGTTATACGTGTTTATTGAGTGTCAAGAACATTGTCCTTCATGCAAAATACTGATCGATTCGATTTTGGTGAAACGAGAAAATGCATTCCGCCCACACCCTTCATAAAATACCAGAACGAGTATATAATATCCACCTACAATTTTAAATGTTATATAACATCAATGAGTTTAATTTTATATAAAAAGCATGTGCCTAAACCTAGAGCCATTTGTGTATTGAATCGTACTTCAGAAACTTAAGTTATTTTGTATGAAGTATAATTAGTAGCTTCCGATAGATGGCGTTATATCTCTGTTCTAGATATAGAGCCGCACGAATTGCATATAACGCATAGGCGTTATATGCAAATTCGTTCGGTGACGTGACACGACTTAAAATTTCACTCTCAACACCGCTAAAGCAGTTTTACCTCAATAATTGACAAATTCGTTTAATTTTGTCATCTCAGTGACAACCATTGATATATAAATGATGAAAACTTTAGTATATCTACAAGACTTCCACGCTAAGCCTTCATGTTCTTTTTCATACGATTTAACTATACGTACTATAGACACATGGCAAAATACTATAACTTAAAGACATTATCTTAAACTATAACATGGGCTAATGGCGAAGCTTATCTAGTTATTTATGTCCTCAAACTGAAGCAAGGCAGATAATGTCCCGGTATTTTATAGAACGTGTGTGAGATAGGGCAGAGAAATTTAGCACAAACCTATGCCATTGTGGTAGACTTTGAATGAATGGGATGTTTTATTCGTCTAACATCAATAGAAGTTTGTTTTGCCTTATTTATCGCGTTACCGTTTTGTTTATATATCCCTTAATATTTTAGATTATAGCTTAAAATATAATTAAAATGACATATTTACTAATTTTAATAAAACTCGTTTATTTATAGATGTCTCCAAAGTTAATTTAATAAAAGTGGGTTAACTCAAGGCTTTTTTCTACAACACGTCTTTTTTTCTTGAAACTGCTGAATTCAACACATTTATCACACTTATTTATTTATTTTTTACTTTTTAACGAGCCTAAATCACTTTTTCGTAAATAATTAAAACAAATGACGTCGATTTTTTTAAACCCGTATATCTTGCAAGTGCAACTATCCCGAGTCCCGACGGTCAATCGTTAGGTGCTAGATTAACTAATGGCTTCTTTTCTATAACACGTCTTTTTTCTTGAAACTGCTGAATTCAACACATTTATCACATGTATTTTTTTTTTAACTTTTTAATTTAACTAAAATCACTTTTTCGTAAATAATTAAGACAAATCACGTCGGATTTTTAACTCTTATATCTTGCAATTATCCCGACGGTCAATCGTTAGGTGCTAGAACGGATGTGCTCCGTCTATTGGAAACACTTAAAAAGCCCAGTACCCCGTATTAACCCAAATACTTCATCTTGCCCGACCTTCCCCTATATGCAATTTTGGAACTGCAATTTGTGCATCACTTTGTAACAGTTTTACTTTTGTCTTTGCAATCTAGAATCCATTTACTATTATTACAAGAAAAAAAAGTTTTAATCAACAAAGCGGCGACCCACACAGGCTCATGTAATAGCTGGAGACGGCTCGTAATGACAGCAATCATTTCACCATCTTCTCCCAGGGTTGTCAGAAGCATGGCTCAATTTAAGGCAGAGGGCTACCTAGTAGCTGAAAGCTATAATTCAAACTTATTGAAAATGCCAACAGGTATTGGTATAAAAATCAAAATATTTTAAAAAAGATTTAGAAGAAGAGAATTATTGCCAGCCTTGCCTAATTCCTATGTTTCAACGAAACATGTAATTTGATTGTATAATTAAGTTACGTATTTACTAACGGTCATATGTTATCGTCATGTAAAAAATTTCATGTAGGTAAGTTTTCATTTTTTGGTTTCAACTTTTTAAGGTATTGATAACCCTATTCATACCAATATAGTTCGTTCTGTACTGAGCGAGCATTATACTCCTAGCTACAATTTCAAATGCAGTTTTTTATAATTGAATTATTTTTTGCCTTGAAAGAAAATTACGTTTGTACAAAATTGCTTTAAGTCATTTCCTTGTTTGATAAAATAACACCTGTCAACAGTGACGAATAGGAAAAGAAGAACGTTTCCTTCCCACATAGAAAATATCGTTAATTTTTTTCTCTCTGTCGCGAAACTCCGCGCCATTTTCTTTAAAGTAGATAGCTACAATTCTTACGTTTTTTTTGTTTGTTTCAGCTCTAATAGATAGTGATAAAGATGACTTTTTTCTTATTACACTAAAACATCTTATAAGAACGTTGAGTAAAGACGCGATTTATTTTTTCAATCTTTCTAATTTTAAGGTACCTCGAGTAATTCAAAGCGTGAGTAAAATTTTCACGCCAATAAAAATCTGATAGGATGACTAATGATTACTTTTTGCTTTTATATTTTGGAAACAGTTACATTTTTCAAACATCATACCGTGCTAAAACATTTTTTTATTTATATGGAATTGCTGATGTTTTAAATAATACGTTGAAAGAGCGCATAGTCTAGTTAGTAGTTATATTGAGGTCGTTAGCTTCATAGGTTGCAAAATGTAAGGAAATGTATTAGAAAAATCCAATTTAAAATTCTACTTATATTATAAATGTGAAAGTTTGTTGGGATGAATGGATAGATGTTAGTTACTCTTTCACGGAAAAACCACTGAACGGATTTCGATGAAATTTGGTATGGTAGTAGTTAAGACTCTGGATTAAAACTTGTTTAATAGTTTAATAGGCTACATTTTATCCCGAAGAAGTAAAGTTTTCCGGTGGGATACCCAATACAATATTTTCGCGGTAGGAGCCGCGGAAAAAAGCTAGTATTAATAACTCATTAAAATCGCATAAGGTAATAATTTTGAAATTTAATAATCAACTGAAGTGGGGTATAGACAAGCGTACATACTATAAGACGTTTTTATATATTATTATGTATTAGGTAGGAAGACGGGCATATGAGCAGAATAAATCGTAACTTAAACAAAGACGGTCGTGTTCTTCATTTACACCAGCTCCCCACACCTCATGGCGACCCTGCCATGCCGTGGCGTGGGCGAGTGTCGGGTGACCGGCGAATTTCGCTTACGCGGCGGATTCCTGTGTGCCTCAGTGCACAAAGTTAAACAGTTTTGAATTAGTGAGTTATAAAACATTTGGGAACTTTGTTGAACGAAGACGTGCGTGATACAGTGAACAGTGACCGGTGCAGTATTAAATTTTTGGGTTATAAATTCTGACTATGGGAAAGCCGTATTCAAAAACCGAAGACAAGGAGGTGCTGATAAGTCAAAATGCAGCAGCAGGTTCAAACAAAGCACAAATTTTCGAGGACAATGACGTCCAATCACATATGTTTACCAATAATATTTTACTGACTGTGGCCTTGGTAATTATTATTGCTGCAGTAGTCTACTTCGGATGCAGGAAGTAGAGACAGGGTGAACGAAAGTGGATGGAACGAAAAATGCAGCATCAATTCATCGCGCGCATGCGCCAACGGCTGTCAGGAAGATTTGGCAGACAAGACGAGGGAGCTGACCCTGCCTGAAAATAATAATAAAAGTGCGCGCCCCCTTCCCCAAATATTTTTAACATTTTGTGCCCTCTTGCCCAAGATATTCCCCCAAATTATTTTTATTTCAACATTTTGTGCCCTCTTGCCCATGGAATTCCCCCAATGTTATTTGTGCCCTCTTGCCCCATGATTGCCCCCTCTTTTACTCTTTTCGTATACGTCTACGTGAATGCTACACTGAAGAAAATGAACATTGGAAAATGAACATTATTTTCTAAGTGACTTTATTTTTAAGTGACATAGTTTATGGAACAGAATTTAGAAATTATTCTGAGTAAGTTAAATGATATTCAAATTAATTTAAGAAAGTTGGGTCCTACTAGAAGAGTAAAATATGCATGTAATGTTAATGAAAAAATTTTAGAAGCTGAGAAATTATTTTTAACATATAAAAATATTATTAATATTTTTAAAAATAAGGAAAGTAATTTAGAACTAGCTGAATATGTCTATGAAATATTAAAAGAACGGATAGAATTAATATATAAGAAAATTTTGACTTATAAAATTTGTAGTAGCGCAGAAAGTGCAGTTGCAAATATGGAGAAATTTGATATAAAAACTGCTACTTCCTTGATACCTGTAATGGATAATTCAGAACAAACTATTGAAAAAATTATAGATGGTATTGAAATGTATAATGAATATCTTGCAGATGTTTGTCAGAAAAAAATGTTAATTTCATTTATTTTAAAAACAAGACTATCAAAGTCTGCTAAGCTAAAATTGAAAAGCGAATATAATGATGTAACGAGTCTAATTCAGGATATTAGAAACTTTTTAATAACTAAAAAATCGGCAAATTCCATACTTAGCCAATTAAATAATTTATCGCAAAATAATATGTCCATATGTGAGTTTGGTGATAAATTGTCGGATTTATTTGTGGGTCTCACTATTGCGCAGAGTGACGGAAACCCGAAAGCTTGTGAGATATTGAGACCTATAAACGAAAAACTTGCAATTAAAAGGTTTGCAGATGGTTTGCGTAACAGGCGGCTGAGTACCATCATATCAGCCAGGGACTATTCACAGTTGAAGGATGCGGTGCGTGCAGCCGAGGATGAGGAGCTCGGACAGCCTTCGTCATCCAACAACGTCTTCAACGCACAAAGGAGAGGTAACCAATTTTATTACTCTAGGTTCTCACAGAGAAGCCGCCCACCTGCAGTTCGAATGACTAGAGGCAATTTTCGTTCGAATCAAGGACAACGTTACAACACCTATAATATGAGAGGTAGGTACGTAAATAATAATTATAATTGGAGATATAATAGTGCCCGCCCAACGCGAGGTAATTTTCGTGATAATTTTGTGAGTTCGAATCGTAGTCGAGGTTACAATAGTAGAGGTAATAATCGAGCTATTTGTTCAGTACATGTCGAAAGTCCACAACAAGAAACTACTGAACCAAATCAGTTTTTTCGGACCTAAAAATTATATTTTAACATGTGATAACAACGTAAAATACGTATACTTAAACTTAGGTAATCAAAAATGTTCGTGGTTAATAGACACGGGTGCCTCATTATCAGCAATTCGCAGCAATTCTTTATCGGAGCGAATACCGATACATAGAGATCCTATAGTTATAAACGGTATAGGCGGTAAAACGTACTCGGAAGGCTATGTTTATTTAACTTTGCAAGCGCTCGATGGAACATTTTATGAACATAAATTTTATTTGTTTGATAATTTACCTTGTAAATCAGACGGAATAATCGGGTTAGATTTTCTAAATAATTTTAATTCTACTATTGACTTAGAGGAAAATATTTTAATTTTAAATAATGATAAACAGAGCGTGTTAACTTTATATACTTCACCCAAACTTTGTACCGATTACATATCAATACCGGCGCGATGTGAAACTATTCATTATATAAAATTGAATTCAGACAGTATGAAAGAAGATAGTGTGATTGTGCCAAAAGAGTTGCAAGAAAATTTATTTTTAGCTGGATTAATAGTTAAACCTAAAAATGACATAATACCTATCAGATTAATGAATACCAGTGAAAAGGAAATAGTTATTTCAGTTTTTCAGCCTGAATTAGTACCTCTAAATAATTATAATATTTGCTCATTTAATAAATGTACATCTAATTCTACACGTGCAAAAACATTGTTGCAATATTTGAAACTTGATCACTTAGGTATAAGCGAACGGAATAGTATAGAAAGTATTTGTTCGAAGTATGCTGACATATTCCATTTGCCTGGCGATAAGCTCACTACTACGAACTTAGGTGAACAAACAATTCATTTGAAACAGAATGTAAGTCCAATATATGTTAAGCCATATAGATTACCACATAGCTTAAAACCAGAAGTAGACAAACAAATTAAGCAGATGGTAGATGATGACATCATTGAACCTTCACAAAGTGAATGGTCTAGTCCAATATTATTAGTACCTAAAAAATCAGATAACGATAATAATAAAAAATGGCGTTTAGTGGTTGACTATAGGAAGTTAAATGAAGTAATTCAAGATGATAAATTTCCACTACCAAACATTACCGAGATTTTAGATTCATTATCAGGTGCTATTTACTACTACTCGCATTTAGATCTTAGTCAATCTTATTATCAATGTTCGTTAAATCCAGAGTCCAGACCGATTACATCGTTCACTACCAGTACAGGACAATATCAAATGAAGCGCCTACCAATGGGATTAAAGACGAGTCCCAGTGCCTTCTCTAGAGTTATTTCTGTTGCTATGTCAGGTCTTAACTACAAAAATTGTTTTATGTATTTGGATGATTGTGTTTGTTTTGGCAGAAATTTAGAGACACATAATAAAAACTTAATTGAAATTTTTGAACGTTTACGAACAGTTAATCTTAAATTAAATCCAAGTAAATGTCAATTTTTAAAAACTGAATTATTATATCTAGGTCATACAATATCGTCTGATGGCATTCGTCCTGACCCAGAAAAAATTAAATGTATTCAAAATTATCCCAGACCGACAAATGTTGATGAAGTCAGACGTTTTGTCGCTATGTGTAATTACTACAGAAAATTCATAGAACATTTTTCAGATATAACAAATTGTTTAAATAAGCTATGTAGGAAAAACATTAAATTTGAGTGGACGGAAGAGTGTGAAAACTCATTTGAATTTTTGAAAAAAGCTCTTACTTCACCACCCATTTTACAATATCCAGATTTTTCAAACGAATTTGTATTACAAACTGATGCTTCTGGTACAGCGATAGGTTCAGTACTTTGTAACATTAATATGAAACCAGTGGCTTACGCTAGTAGACCTTTAAATAAAGCAGAATTAAATTATCCAACAATTCAGAAAGAACTTCTTGCCATTGTTTGGAGCGTGAAATATTTCCGACCATATTTATACGGACGTACTTTTACTATAATGACAGATCATAAACCGTTAATATACCTGTTTGGAATGAAAGATCCATCAAGTAGACTTTTAAAATTTCGGTTAGCACTAGAAGAGTATGATTTTAAGATAACATATGTAAAAGGCAAAGAAAATGTATTAGCAGATGCTCTGTCACGAATAAGTGTAACGTCACAGGATTTGAAGGATATGAATGATAGGATAATGGCAGTAACAACAAGAGCGCAAGCTAGGAAAATGAAAGAGATTGAAAGTAAGAATGAAAGTGGAAATGATGGTGTAGGAAACGGTATACCAAGTATTCACCCGAACGATTGGCCTGATCAACCAAAAGTTGTGGAAATACTTAGAATACCGGATGGATCAGTTGAGTTATGTTTTATTAAAGGAGAAGAATTAAAGAAAATGAAAAAGAATAACAGCATAGATGTCGAATCTGAATGTTTCGCATTTATAGCTAATAAAAATATATTATACGTTAATCTCGATTTTAAAGCACACTACACGCGAGACGTATTTGTGGAAAAATTGAGAAAAATATGTGAAAAGTTAGGAATAAAAGAAATTTGTATAATAAAAAGAAATGATAACGCGTTATTCATTAAAAATATGATAGAAAAAATAAGGAGTATAGACAAGTGGTCCGGACCACGCATTTGTATTTTAAGAGGAATAAAAAGAATAGAAAATGAAGAGGAAAAGAATTTTATCATAAATGACTATCATCTGCTACCGACAAGCGGACATGCTGGGGTACGCAGAATGGTCAATAATATAAAACGTAAATTTTACTGGCCAGAAATCGAAAATGACGTCAAGAATTTTGTACAAAAATGTGAAAAGTGTCAAAAAATGAAACACTCTAGGTATATACGAGAACCGATGGTTATTACAACCACGGCAAGTTTTGCTTTTGAAAAAATATTTTTAGATGTAGTAGGCCCGTTAGATATAGATTTAGAACATAATAAGTATATATTAACAATACAGTGCGAGTTAAGCAAGTTTGTCGAGGCATACCCTCTTAGAAATAAGGAAACGGTAAGTATAGCTAGGAGTTTTGTGAACAATTTCATTTTAAGGTTTGGTATTCCCAAAGTCATCACTACAGATCGTGGAACAGAGTTCATGTCGGAGACGATGGAAGAGGTATGTAAATTACTTAACATAGAAAAACTAAATTCTACCGCATACCATCATCAAACTATTGGCTCACTTGAAAATGCACATAAGCATCTAGGTTCATTTTTGCGAATACAATGCGATAACAATCCGGAAACATGGAGTCAATGGCTACCATTTTGGTGCTACACGTATAATAATACAGTTCATTCAAGTACAAAGTATGCCCCATACGAATTAGTTTTTGGTAAACCATGTGAAATACCGAGTAGGATTTCTTCTAATGTAGAACCATTGTATAATCCAGATAACTATAGTTTAGAATTGAAATACAGATTACAAGTAGCTAATAAAGATGCAAGAAAAAATTTGTTAAAGTGTAAAGAGAAAAGAAAAATAAAGTATGACAAAAATGTAAACAAAATCAAGTACAATCCAAACGATTTGTTGTTAGTAAATAACCAGACAGGAAATAAATTAGAAACATTGTATAACGGCCCATATATTGTAATAGAGGAACAGGAACCAAATGTAAAAATTTTGAAAAAATGGAAAAATTGATATTGTTCACAAAGATAGAACAAAACCTTTTATTAAGAACAATTAATGTTATTTTTAAGTAAAGTTAAGTACATTTCTACTTAAAATTTATTATTTTGTAAAAAAAATAATTAAATGTACTTATTTTTTTTTTTTTCTTTACCCCGGAGGTGAAGTGGGGTATAGACAAGCGTACATACTATAAGACGTTTTTATATATTATTATGTATTAGGTAGGAAGACGGGCATATGAGCAGAATAAATCGTAACTTAAACAAAGACGGTCGTGTTCTTCATTTACACCAGCTCCCCACACCTCACAACTTACTCTTTTATCCAAACTGTCAGTTTTGAAAAATTACCAAACTTTTAGGTCAAATGCGCCTGATCAATAAACTTAACTGTTCTGTAATAAAGTGTAACATACCGGTGTCTCCTGTGTAACGCCACCAATTTCACGTGATCACGTACAGTTTGTACACGTATAACTATCCGTACACTACGACCTGAACGTTAGCGCGGACGAGCGTGCGGACAATGCACGCCACCGGAGCGTCTCAAACGGAATGAAATTGTGAAGAAGACGCCACTCTCTTTTATAGACGTCGCCGTAACCTGACGCTGGATAACGGACTCCAAGCCGCGTGATTACCGTTCGAAAATAAACTTTCAAATACCCCCCTAAAGCTCAGTTTTGCTTAGCCGATATTATTGTAACAGATAGAACGAATTTTCAATAAAGCGCCCGAAGCCGAACAGCAATTTGCTAATGCTAACGCTTGCAAAGCTATGTCTGGATATAGACAGGACAACGGAACACTAAACAACAAGAATTCCAAACAACATAGATATCGATGTCACATTATACAAAATAGCCTGGTTAAGGTAAACATTTCACACTACTGAAAACTTAAGAGCTTTCTGTTGTGAAAAAAATAGGTTGTGTAGAAGAAACTGATGTAAGCAGTAAAGCTGTATTTTTGTTCAGTTACTATAATTAAGTAATATCGTTATTTTACTATGCGTGTGTGTGTAAGTGTGCGTGTGCAAATGAAGAGTTTTCTAGCTTCAACCTCTCTATTTTTTTGTGTGACAAATCGTAAAAATATAACAGGGTCTAGAATTTGATGCAATTAACGTTAGTTAACTAGCACCTCAAATCTGCTTGTTAATTAAATCCAATAACACCCCGAAGACTCAAAAAATGCTTCTCATAGGTGTAACTAAGAAGAGTTAACACGTTAGACGTTAATTATTGTAGCGCATAAAAATAAAGGACTGTGTTGAGACGCTAAATATGCTAGGACATGACAACAATATCCGTCTGGTATGGGTTCCTGGCCACAGCAATATCCCCGGCAATGAAACCGCGTATGAGCTGGCTAGGCGCCGAAAGTCATATTTACGGACCAGAACCAGTCTGCGGAATATCTCCCAGCACTACCAAAGGAGCACACAAGGAATGGGGCCAAGCTCCACAAACACCTCAACAAAATAGGAGTTGGTGACACAACGACTTGCAGATTCTGCGGGGAGAAGTACGAAATACCCCTTCACCTACTCCTCGACTGTCCGGCACTGCAACAGAACAGAAACAGGTACCTTGGGCAGCACGAATACTCTACCACAGAGGATTTCCTTTGTTTTTCCATAGTTGGTGCAACAAATTTTCGTTGCACCAACCCTACCATATCGTTCAGTTTATGAGCAGCATCGACCTGGGGTAGGTACTATAACGCGAAGGAGTCACAATAGATCCACTTGGTTCGCAGTGACGTCAGGCTCGATTTTGACCTGCCTTCGAAAAAAAAAAGAAAAACAAGCAAACAAACCAAAAAAAAAGGGAAAGTCTCGTTTTCACGTCATGTTGTAAAAGTTCATAATAAATTTCAAGGGCTTCAAACGTCAAACGAACAATTTTATTATCACCATGAAATACGGTTCTAGTTGCGGATCGATGAATCTTTGGCTAACAGACTTAAGGCTGAAATAAAAAGCCATCCAACATTCATACAAGTGTATGATAAATGTTTCTCTGCACCATTTGCTGAGCGATAAAATTCATTTGACATAAGGCGATGAGTAATGATAGAAGTCTATTTGTTTGCCCGCTTAAAAATAAATATTGTACTTTTGAACTAGTAAATATTTTTAAGTTTTCGTACCAATATTTATGATGGCGCGTAACAATGCAGATAGGCTATACTTTATACCTGAGATTGCAGATTACTTACAGCTGTGTAGTGTGTCATGTGTTGTATAAGTTTTATCAGACTGAACGTTCTCAGCATTATTTCTGTAACGAATAATGTTAAAAATAAAAAGAAAAAAACCGGCCAAGAACGAGTCGGACTCACACACCAAAGGTTCCGTACAAACCTGTAGTAATTTTGTTACAGCTTAAAGGTATTATAGACCTGAGTATTTGATATGACTTTCATTTTAATACCTCTACGCGTTCATGAGGAAAGGGGTAGTTTGTTTAAAATTATTACAAAATATTTTTATTAACTAATATAATTGTGATTAAAAATGTACGGTTAATATAATAATAATAATAATAGGTAATTTTTTCCTTTAATTGTGTTATAAAACGTTGCTTCGTACCAAATTTCAAGATTCTGAGTTCACGGGAAGTACCCTGTAGGTTTTGAGTTTGCGAGTGTCGAAAATTTGCGGAAAGCGGCATTAACGGCTGTATTCTTTGATTGCGTTGACTTAAAAGTTTAATTCTTCACAGCTCCAAGGGACCGTAGATCGTATTTGATATATATTCCAGCTTGATACCTCCACGCGTCCCTAAAAAAAAGGGTCTTGACAGACATTCGGACGGACAACAAAGTGTTCCTATAAGGGTTTCGTTTTTTTCATTTCGAGGTACGGGACCCTAAAAATCATAAACATATAAAATAAATTATATTTTTTCTATTATTTTTAGAAATGTTTCCTTCAATAGCTTTCAACTTTTAAGTTTTCATCACATGAATAAGTGAATCGTTTTGTGTTTATCGAAACAAAAAAAAATAATTTCAATAGGAGCTGTAACTAATTTTTGGCGTGAGAATGTAGATATGTATTTTTTAAACTAAGAACTCTAGTGTTTCCAAATTTGTTATAAGAAAAACTAAACTTTCGCACTAAAACTAAAGCCATGTTTCATAACAGTTCCGTTGGGAAGCAAATCCGTTATGATCCGTGTAAAATGTGTGAATCTAGCGTAAGCCGAGTTTTTATCAGCAAAGACTATCAGGCTAATGTAAATATTCATTAATTTCAAACGCAGCTCCAACAAAAAGCCACGTGTGAACTCCGAGAGGGAACAGTTCTTATCTGCTGAGAAACAATTTCATACGAACTGTTAGACACTTACCCGGGCCGCAATCATTTTTCCGTAATTAAGATATTGATAGAGTTATTACGGCATATTATGTGAAAATGCCGTTTTGCAAGATTATAATGTAACATTGGAGTTTACTACACGTTATAATTCAGTAACAATGACTGTTTTGATAATTCGTAATTTAAAAAAAACTAATTTTGGATTCATAGAAGTATAAAGAATCCCTAAGTACGGATGTTTGCAATACCAGAAGGTCGATTCTGCTAATTAAATCTTGCAAAAATATAGTTATAATTCAGTTACGATATGTCAAAACTGTAAAATGGTATTCTCATAAATATCAAATCGTCGAACGCGATTTGGTTAGTCTCAACTCCAAAATCAGTTTAAGATATCAAGACGTTCATTTATAATTGAATAAAAGTAAAATGAAAGTGTGAGTTAATTACGAGAATTGGGGTTCTGTGCATTTTCAAACTCTAATAGTTGGTGTAAAAATAAGGTCTCCAAAAATCAATTACGGATACTTCAAGCACATAATTATAATCTACTGCTTATGTAAAGACGATTAGACAGAAAAATAATTGTCATACTCAAACTAAAAAGATAATGTCATGTATGGGTGACTCTGCCTATATAAAGATTTTCTTTTTCGAGTATGACAATTATTTTTCTGCTAAATAGTATTTACATAATATAAAGGAAGTGCCTGTGCTGACTTTGTAGAAGGTCAATATTTAATTGTTTATTTCCATATCATTCATCATTATCATTATCTGTTTTATGTATGTAGCACAAATTGTAAAAGAGAAATTAATAATTATTAAAATATTATTAACATTTTCTACGAAGTTCTCTTAACGCTCGGTCAACTCTTCCAGCCGACTTTACAACTACTGATTAGTCACAACTCACAATAAAATTATCTCAATACATCTTGATGTATCATTTGCAGAAAGGGATCAGATGAATGATGCGAATATATTAATATTCATCAAATTGCTAGCAACAGATATGTAATGAAACGTAATGAAATAGAAATGGCAGGGCAATTCTCTAGCGTTAAATATAACTTAGCGGTGCGCGGTAGCTCTATCATACAAGATATATAATTTAATTTCACTTTATATTATTAATTTACTAGATGAACTAGCAGAGACATGAGCGGTAAATAAGTATTAGGTACTATCGAACAAGATTCCGCTCTACCAAAAACAATGACTACCAAAAAAATCGCTAAACAGCGCCGTTTTATCGTGCGCACAGATACGCGTAAATATGTAATTCAACTACGCCTACAGTTATTGCGGTCACTTCCTTTGTCTATACCAGTGTTTTTCAACCTGTGGTCGAGAGAACTTTAGTAAAAAAAACAATAAAGATTAAAAATATTGATTTATTAAGTAAGAGAATTTTAACAAAAGGATATACTCATAAATCGATCATCGATATCATCGATGTATGAAATTGTAAAATAATGTGTTTGACGTACTTACTATAGTGTGTATCTACTTATATCCGAATCCCAGTTATGGAGACGCATAAAACGTCGTATGGAATGAATATTTGTAACACTGTTACATACACATACATGATAAAAAAGCGAAAGGTCGGGGGGTCGCGAAATATTTTTTCATACAAAGGGGGGTCGCATCATGAAAAAGGTTGAAAAACACGGGTCTATACTATAATATAATAAAGAGGAAAAGTTTGTTTCTTTGTTTGTTTGTTTGCATTGAATAGGTTCCGAAACTACTGGACCGATTTTGATGAAATTTGGCACAGATGTAGAATAGACCACGGAGAAGGATATAGGCTACTTTTTATCGCGGAATTGAGAATACTTTGTTGATATTGTAGGTACATCATAATATCCATTTTTATTTTGGCTTTGTTAATGGGATTTTAATGGTGGTATTTTGAGAATATCATGAATACGCTTTTCGTTTAGTGTTGTATTTAGAATATTTCAATTATTGTACTTGTCTCCAAAAGTATACTATATACCCCTAGGACGCAGTATTTGGTTGATAACTAGAAAAAAAAAACAACGGGTTGCACTCCCGGTTGCCGGAAGAAGTGAAAACTTGAACATTAAATTGGAAAAATAAATAGCTAAAATGTATCTAGGTAAAAACGATCTGAAATAGTTTCATGCTCGCGTATGGGAACTAAGACACCACTTGTTTGCAGTTGCAAGTTGCATCTTACGAATTTTTGATCAAGGCCTCTAGTTAAGATGCATTCGATAATTACGACGGCGAGGTTCGAAAACAATATGTATGGGATTTGACATAACGCATCGCAAGCGACATGTCATATAACGATGACTTATATCAAATCCCATACATTTTTGATTTCGAAGTTTCCGTCGAAATTATCCAATGCATCTTGACTAGAGGCTCAGGTCACGTGTCCTGACGCGAGTTTAACATTTTTTTTTTAACATTTCCCAAGAAAAGTTCACAACGCCGCCAAAGCAGTTTCCACTTCAAAAAACAAAATTTGGAGCAGTAGTAGTTATGGTTACGATTTCCTAATTAGTATTTAGCATCTAGCGGATGACATAATATGGGGTTTGAAGGTTGTCCCCGTTTAACACACACCATATCAATAGATAGCCCCATCTCTTTCTCAGCTTTTAAATCTGATTGGCTGCGACATAAACTATTAACGAACTCCTAACTATCGCATTATTAACGACAAAATGACGAAATAGCTTGTCGCTAACCCCCGCGGACACTCAAAGGGGATTTAAGGCCAAGTCTAAACGATACAGTGAAAGTTAAGTAGATTCACACAATTTGCGGTGATGCCAGTGATGAAAATATAAAATTACAACTCGCACGGCATACCTCAATCTATTTCTATTTGTGGAGTATTCAATTACTGACGTCCAAATAATTACGTGCCTTCGGAATTGGAAATAAAAGTTTTACTGCCAGCCGCGGCGGACTAATAGGTGTTCGTCTCTAGACAGACAATATACAGACATACGAGATAAATTAACAAGATCCGCTAGAGCATGATTACAAGCCAGTGAAATATATTTCTTTTGTGTAAATAAAAAAAACGCATTGCAATTTACAATTTTGTTCGTCAGGGCAAGCTGATAATTCTTTGGCACCGACCGATCTGTTCCTAAACCTAAAAAGCAGGGGTTCCTAAACTTTTAGGATGACGGTACACCAACCAAATGCCTTTTATTCTAAAGAACTCCTGGATGCCAAATGATGACAACACTGAAGTAAGCATAAAAATAATAATTTATTTTACGAAAATTTACATCCGTACATGAGTACAGTAATTAATAAATCAACATAATATTTTATACACTCGTTAATTGTTTTTACGTTGGCGCCTGCACTAGGCTTAGCCTGTCCTGTAGATTGCCAACATCCTTCAAGCTATATTTATAACAGACAATTGTTAAATGAAAAATAATATTGCGTGATGTATGTGTGTGTGTGTGTGTTTGTGTAAGTAACGAATGTGTATCATGATATTTCTTCATAATCTAGAGATGTAAGCCAGTTAGTCAATTTTCTTTAACTTATTTTAGTGTGCACTCCTTAATACAAAATTTTGCAGCTCATTTTATTGTAAATGAAAGGGTGTAAGAATGGCCCAAATCTGTTGCGAAAGTGTTTATTTGTGGTAGAGGTAAATTTAAAGTTCTTTTATTGCGCATGTTTTCATAATCTGAAGATTTGAGGAGGGCCCGGTGTTCCTTGAACATTACGCGGAGTATAAAATACCACGAACTGTGGGTAAATCTATGTCTTTGTATAGGCACGCTGTAGAATACCAAAAAGATATTTTTAATATGACTTTGAGTACTGAACGTTATGCTCTCTCCAGGACTTGTTGTAGGGGCGGTTCCTCCCCATATTGATATGCAATATGCTATGACGGACTGGCATATGGATTTATAAACGAAACCAGTTGGGGTGTTTTTATAGTAAACATTCTCAGCAAAGTACTTTAATTTACTCTCAATTTATGTTTACATTTATTTACTAACTAGCTGTTTCCCGCGGCTCCGCCCGCGTAAAAATACTATCGAGTATCTCGCGGGAATACTATACTTTTCCGGGATAAAAAGTAGCCTATGTTTTAAAATCCGTTCAGTAGTTTTTGTGTAAAAGAGTAACATCCATCCATTCATCCTCACTAACTTTCACATTCATAATATAAGTAGGATTATAACAATTATAAAATTGCTAATAAAAAAAATACACAACGGTGCTTACTAAAAACGATTTTCAAATTATGAACATTATTGCGTATTATCACGAAGGAGTCAGCGAACAGCGAAACATGACTGAAGATTCAGTTGGTTTTTACAACTTTTTCTGTGTATTTGTTCGGTGTTTTTGTCCAAAACGTTGAAAGGCTATGTGGGTCGCACGGCCGAACTGATAATACTCGCACTTTTACTTAGAGAGATCGGCCATTATTAATTTTATTTTGGATCGGGCTTGCGTCCGAACACTTAACCGATTTCTGTCAAACTATAATAGAATTTCGTGCAGTGAAAGAGAAAATAATGTTAATTAAAGTTGTAATAGGTTTTTAGTTGCACCTTTCCCGTAATGCACACTTTGCAGAGATGTATTTTTGGAAGGACTAAAATGCAAGAGTAGCTATGGTTTTAACAATGTGTCAGATTTGCGGTTATGAAGCTAAATTATAAATTCTGCCAAAATTATTACCTTTCCTTTTAGCTTCCTTGTAGTCGGGTAAAAACATAACCTCGATTTCAACAATCAAACAGACTTAGTGGTGAAAACGCTAATTGGCTAGCCGCACACACATCAAATTCTTGGCAATAATGCTCACATTGACAATAATATTCCTCGTGTGCGGGCCATATTGCAACACCTTCTGTTTAATAGTAGGTGTTACATATTCCCGTTTTATTGTTGACTAGTATTGACAAATTTATTCCGTCAATAATATTGCACGTGAGCGGCTAGCCAATAGTTGCAGCTTCGGATTTTTCGGACAAGTCAACACATACATAAAAAACGGCAATATGGCTCGCACACAAGAATATTATTGTCAATATGAGCATTATTGCCAATAATATTGTATGTGTGAGGCTAGCTAATAGTCGCAGCTTCGGATTCCGCTAAGTTGCAATAATATTCTGTGATGAGAATATGGATTTGTCTCGCTAACATTTTAATGCTGTTCGAGTTTGAATTCTGAACAATTTTAAAACTATGAGGAGGCAGGGGGTGCTACATCCTCGAGCTCTGCTCTAGGTACAATATCGAGAAAGTTCCTACTCGACCAGTTTCAAAACATTTTCCTTTGCACTGGGAAGCCAGAAAATATTTATACACAAAGAATGTGGCCGCAACAACTACAGACGTGGTTAAACAACGTATACGTAAACTGCGTGCGCACGATTCAACAGTGTTGTTAAGCGATTCTCATCTTTTGCCTGGTCAAGTGGCAACTTGTTCGATAGTACATCATCGCTTAAACCTACTGAGCACCAACAAAACGTTAACGACGTCAGTGACAGTGCTGTTGCAGTTGAGCTGCGCGTGCGCCGTAATCGCGTAACGGTGGAGCACCGTAAAGCGCCGTAGAGCGCGGCCCGCGTGCTAAATTTGCCGAAACACTGACTCTAACGTAACATTTTATTTACTACTGATGGGTCATTAAGACTTGCACAGTGTCATCGCAAGGTAGTAAATGTGATTTTACAATGGCTGAGTTTGGCTCGTAAGTACATGTATTTTTATTTTCTCATCCATTACTACAATATTAACTTTTTGATTTGCTACTGCTGCGCACGATCTAAAAAGCCAAACTCAGTGACGCTATCAAAATAAATCATTTGTTTCTAAGGAATTTTAATTGTGTCTCCGTCTTACGACTACGGACGCAAGCGATGTTAGTAGGTCTGTCCAGAAAATGAATGACGAGTAGATTGGCAGAATGAGCGTCCTTCGGGGAACAGTGATTAGTAATATTGGCTGCATATTTTAGAGGTATATCAATCTGTTGCGTGGGGCATGGGCGTAGCCAGGGGGTGGTTTAGGGGGTTCAAACCCCCCCCGAAATGGGCCAGCTGGTATATATAATACAGAGATCTTACCAATATACAGAGGCGTATTTAGAAATTTTGCGCCCGAGGCCATTTAACATATTTTGCCGCCCCGTTAACCCTATCTGAAAGATGATTTTTGAAGTTATTTTAGAAAAATAATCAACAGCCTAAATCAGAACTTTGATACTACACCCCCCCCCCCCCCGTAGTCGTTTTATTTTCTTGAATTTCTAATCTAATCTATATCTATACTCTATACTAATAATTATAATAAGGAGGAAAAGTTTGTTTGTTTGTTTGCATTGAATAGGCTCCGAAACTACTGAACTGATTTTGATTAAATTTAGCACAGATGTAGAGTAGACCACAAGGAAGGACATATGTTACTTTTTATCGCGAAACAATGTGCGGTTTCTATGAAATTATATTTTGCGCGCAACATCTAGTGACTAATATGCAGTGACGGCTCTACGAAAATATCAATTGCTAAGCTACTACCTATTGGTAGCAACGGGTGTTTTATTTGTGATTTGTCTCAACAAAGACGGCTAGATTAAAAATTTTCAATTGGCGACTTGCCAATCACTTCCGATAACATTATGCGCGTTAATTATTTTTCTCGCGCAGTATCATCATCAGTAATGACGTCGACAAAAAATATTGAAATTAATCTCAGTGTTTCCGCTGACGCCTGACACACATACATTGCGGTCAGCAGCTTCCTCGACTCAATAATTACTGGACTTCTGTATTCAGTCTCGGCTGTAAGTCGCTAATCCGTAATAGTCTATCTTAGTCGATTTATAGCTTCTTTTCAGCTGCGACTCGGGTCTTCCTGTGGAAAGACCCGACCGGCCGAGAAAATATTACACCTGCAGACTAGGTAGGTACTTCACGTGTCGAAATATTGCTAGTCTTCGCATATGTATATCCATTATCCATACTAATATTATAAATGGGCAAGTGTGTACGTTTGTCCGTCTTTCACGCCAAAACTACTGAACTGTACACAGTTAGTCTAGAGCCTGAGAAAGGACATAGGCTACTTTTTATCGCGGGGAAATGTACGGTTCCCGTGGGTTATTTACTGTTTCACATAAAAACTTCTAAACTTCATGACATTTGCCACAGATATATAAAGTAGACCACGGGAAAGGACATAGGCTACTTATTATTGCGGTACATATACAGTTACGGTGGGTTATTGTCCTTACGCGGGCGGAGCCGCGGGCATCAGCTAGTAATATATATGTTACCTATATACATATTATGACAATGGTCAACATGCTTATTTCCATTAGTACAGGCCACAACCTGAAATCGAAACTGCCACCTTCTCAAGTGCAATCGAAAAGCAAAGCGATCACTAGGCCACGCTCATTTTCAGAGACAGGTTGATAAGTAATACGAAACCACATAATAATAGGTATTGTTGATTCACAAATTGTGACCCGCTTATATCTTATTTCCTTCGATTAGCATTAGAGTGTAAGTGAGAGTTAACCGCTAGCCATATAAAAAGTTCATCCAAAAACATCTGCTTATTCATTCATCTGTACCGTAAATGGTTTGAGAAATGGTTCACAAGTTAAAGAAAAACGTAAAATTAGGCACTTGGCCGCATTCGATTAAATGAGAATTATATGAGTTTTTTTACTTCTAACCTGTGGAAATGCGTTTACCTATATGACCACAAGAATCACAACGCCGCCGCCGCGGGCCCCGTCTAATTTGGCCCTATTACTTAATTTATCGTATGTATTTCATATTATCACACTGTTCTTCTCTTAGATAGCTTAGTTTCCAGGGTTCCGTACCTCGAAAGGAAAAAACAGAACCCTAATAGGATCACTTTGTTGTCCGTCCGAATGTGTGTCAAGACCCTTTTCTCAGTACCGCGTAGAGGTATCAAACTGAAATTTATATCAAAATTCAGGTCTACGGTCCCTTGGAGCTGTGAAAAAATCAAACTTTTAAGCCAACGCAATCAAAAGATACCGCCGTTTATGCCGCAAATTTTCGACACTCGCAAACTCAAAACCTACAGGGTACTTCCCATGAACTCAGAATCTTGAAATTCGGTACGAAGCAACATCTTATAGTACAGATAAGGAAAAATTACGAAAACCTTAAATTTTACTTACATCATATAATAAAAATATTTTTAATAATTTTAAACTAGCTACCCCTTTCCTCATGAACGCGTAGAGGTATTAACTCAGATCAAATAAAAAGTATAGATGGACTTCTACGAACAACATAGTGAAGCCGGTTTTTTATGCATTGTGTGCGTGAGCCGGTGTTGCCATACTAAATTTTCATTACCCTAGATATGTTGGCTAAACTTTCGAATAACACCCCACATTTGTACTATTAATTGGTTTATGGTAATTTTACCGCTTAAAGTTCTTTTATTGTCGCAGTAATTTCGCAAGTTTTCAAAATTATAAGATCCGTAGTTTTCGAGATCTGTATAGGAATTCGGCCATGTTAACGTTTCTGTGACATTTATGTTTCGTTTTCCATAGCTTTATGTCAAAAAACTTTGCAGAGCTCTATTTTACGTAAAAGTTGTAACACGGCCTCGCAAAAACCTGGCGCGAAATAACGTTGTCACAACTCTCCCCAACTATGGAATTCTAAAAATGGGTTAGATTAGAACATTTTTTATTGCGTTCAAAACGTCTTTAAATATGAAAAAAAAAACAGAAAGTGATAGTTCTGTTTATTATTTATTTATAGATAAATTTAGATAAAGGATAGGTAAAGATGAAAAGTTTCGATGTTTCGTGTACCAATACATAATATTATGGTAATAGGGTAGTTAATATACGGTCACCGACAAGTCAGTGTACCACTTGCCTAATTATTTTTTTTGGTAGCATAATATGCTTGTGTTATTTCAGGAAAAATCTAAATCATTATATGTGCCCATATAAATTTCAAGGAGTTCCCTCGATTCCTCATGGATCCCCCATCATCAAGTTTCCACTTTAGTGACTAAAAGACCAATTTCGAATTTATACCCTTTACAGCAATAAAATAATTTTGCAAATAGGTCCATAAACGACATAGTAATATTCAAAGACCTCCGTGTTGGTGTAAAATACTATAAGAAGTACATTTTATATCATTAAAATGTGATAATGTATGGTGTGATTGTGGTGGTGATGATGATGATTACTTTGATTGACATGGTGGCATATGCTTGCAGTTCTTTAAATAACGCCGAAATCCCCAAACATGTATCTATAAGGAGTCAGGAGTTCTGTTCTGCACTTTTGGATCCAGAGTATAACTTGGAGCAAAATCTTACTTTTTGGTAGCATATGCTTGGAATACTTCAGAAAAAGTCAAAATCACCATATATTTCCATAAAAATTTCGAGGAGTTCCGTCGATTCCTCATGGATCCCATCATCACGTCACCACTTTTTTTAAAACCGGACTAACTTGGGATTATTACCCTTTATATCAAAAAAAGAATTTTGAAAATCGGTCCAGAGACGGCGGAATTATCGTTCCCGATATTTTCCGTATACCGAATATAGGGGCAATACCTTAAATTGCTTCAAACTTCAAAACTTCCTAATTAAAAAATAAAAACATAGTCTGACTCTCTACTTCATAATTTTGTTAAGAATTTGCCTACAAATTACTTACTTTATTTTAGGCTATTGATAATATGAAATCCTGGCAACACTCTCTCGATCCGCCATTATGAAATTGTCATTATTTGTTTCGAGTAACCTCAAAATTGTGATAAATTATCTTAAACAAACTACAGTTTTGTGTGTACTTACTTATGAAATGTTATTTCCGGACACTTTTTGTTCACCTTCGTACAGTTTTTACACCACTTAATAGCGCAGGACGACATTTTTGTGGCAAAATCACTGCACGACGACTCGTTCGATACTGACGAAAAGTAGCGTACTTTTTTTGCATGAGTGTGCGTGACCGCGTGTGTTTACACAAAGTAGCGTAGTTTTTGAGGCTTCAGTTGAAACAAGCGCCATGCGCAATCTAGGTTTTTTATTTGATCTGAGGGTATTAAATTGAAATTTATATCAAATAATCAGGTCTATAATACCTCGGTGCGCGAGTCTGACTCGCGCTTGGCCGGTTTTTTTCTATAGTTCTTATGATTTGATAAACCGATAAGGGGCTCTCATTATCGTCACATCACCTAGAGAAGTCACTAATAAAAATTAACATGACGTGTACAGAGTACACGTGCAAGAAGTGAAACTTCATGTATATAATATCTGTATAATCTATGTTCATTCATCATTTAAAATCTTTTAAAATACAAAAGTACCTACTCTCATCGTGTCTAAAGACAACAACACTTAAAAAAAGAATGGAAAAATAAAAAAATTTACACCTAACGCCATCTGTGTATTGCAGAGCCGTCCTTTCTAGAGTTGTTATATAAGAAGTTAGCAGCTTCTAACAGATGGCGTTATAGCGAGATATCAAAAACCGTATCGTGATGTGACGCGACCTTGACATTTCACTTCCGCAACACCGCTAAAGGAGTTTCTTTTTTTTTTATTAGGAAGTTTTAAAACCGATTCTACATACATAATACATATGCCAATACATATAGCCACTAACATTCCCTGCCAATCACTCGCACATTTTCTCTTAACAACAATAATTAGGCGCGGTAAGAGTATCTCATTGTAGCAATTAAACCACTTCAAATATTTGATTACTACCCACAAAAAACGATAAAGAGATACTTAGCAAACGTTTCGTGACTGCAAACTATTTGTAATTGAACCATTTTGTTTGTTTTAATTTGCAATTTCAATAAATACGTACCACTGACCTACAAGAACATAAGATGATTGGATGGTGTATGTTACAGAGGATCGTCCAACATACCTCATGTCTAACTTTGATGCTTTAAAGAACATGTAGGTCTCTTTTGTTCGTCGTCAAAATCGACATTTATCGTAAATTCAGTGTATACCTTCATACTCTGTTTAATTTAATAATCTATTTGTAAACAAAATAGTAAAATACGAACAAAGAAATGTATTTCTTAATTACATGGTAAATCTATACTTATATACGTAGGTATATAAAAGGCAAAGCTGATTGACTGATGTATCAACGCAGTGGCCAATCCCTTGAGGCTAGATTATATATAGAGATTTAAAATTTTGCACACGTATTTCTCATATGACGTAGGCATCCATTAAGGATGGATTTTACAAAATTTAACCCTCAAGGTAATTAAAAACTCAAAAAAGGTGATAAAAGTTTGTTTCATACAATGTTTTTATTCTTTGGACATATTTGCATATTTCGTATGAAAACAAATATGAGTTACGTATTTCTACGTTTTCTAAAATTCAGCCCCTAAGGAGGGTAAAATAGACAGTGAATGTTTAAAACCTAATTTCACGCAGGCGAAACCGCGGGCAATTAATGCTAGTAAGCAATATTTTAATCGGTAGCATTATGATAGGTACCTATGCTATTGTTTTTTCGTTTACAAAAATATAAAATTGGATGAACAGAGTTAGGTTTCAAAATTAAATAGTTTAAAATGAATTGCTAATTAAACTAATAATTCCCAGCGGTCTCTACACTTCTGCAGCATACCCTAAACTACTATACTACTATAACTATTAATTATATTTAATAGCTTAGTTTTCAAAACAAATAGAGCTTGTCGAATTATTTATTATAGAAACAAAACGGGCGGGACTACAAAAAGTTGCTAACGCGATACTTGGAAACTTATTATAAATTCTACATTCGTTGTTCATTTCACAACGCCTACTTTTAACTAAAGATTTTCCAGACTATATTTCCATAGGGTTTTTTTATTAATTTAAGTTTCATAATATATTTACTTCTTACAGGTACTCCTTGCAAGCTATAATGCTAAAGAGGTTTATTCACACCTTTCTCATGCGTTCAAGTAGGCTTTGAAACCTCTGTGGCTCAGTGGTTAGTGCATCGGCGCTCAAGGCGGAGGTCGCGGGTTCGAGTCCCGCCGAAAAAACAAAATATTTTCTGTGTTCCTGGGTCATGGTCGTGTATTAAATATGTATATCATAATAAATATGTAAGTATAAAAGCATTTCCGTTGTCTGGCACCCGTAGGCCGTAACACAAGTTTTTCGAAAACTTGCCACGGGACCAGATTGACGTGGTGTAAAGAGTCTATAGGTATTGTTATAACATTTTACGACTTTTATCCACAAAACTATGGAAGTATGGAACCCTAAAAAGTTCTATAACAATCTATGCAAGTTTCAGTACCACGAACAAACTTTAATCTATTTGTAAAGAAGGATCATAACAACGACTGTCAGTCTTACACCTATTCGATCCGCATGCAAAGCAAAGCATCATCAAAATGTGTGACAAAAAGATAGAGGCTAGACGGGAAATCGACGAGTCATTCAAATTATGTTTATTCTCGATGAAATTCATCGGTTTATCGTTCACAAAACCGACGAGTAACAAGGCTTTTTTAGTGCAAAAGTTGATAGTTTTGATTTCAGTATGTAGCATCTGTTACCACGTCTTCAGTGAAGTCATGAATATTATATTCACGTTTGCAAATTCACCGAGGATCGAGGAGGTGGTTCCGCTGTTCCACGTTTTGGGATATGGAGCTTTAAGTAGATTATTCCCATAAGGTTTTTAGGCTACCATGGACTACCCTGGTGGCCTAAAAAACTTATGGCAAAATTTATTCTTTACCAAGTGGTAAAGTTTTAACATTTTTATTTTATAGAACTCTATATTTTGGGATGTCATGGGATACTCATCCCAGCTTACCTGTCCGGTAGTTGTGGTATAGACGTATAGTATACGGGTATGCGACCCCGGCTTCCCTAGCTATTACTGTCCTATTCCTTGCCCTCCTGGGCGGTAATATCCTACATTTCCTATTTCCCACTCTAACTTATCAATCTTCCTTTCCACACCACCTTTCCTTCCCTTTACCTATTTCTACCCTCTCCACCAATCTGTGAAAACGCAATGGATAATCATAAAAATAATTTAATTATCCAAAATGGCGGCGATGTGGTTCGCCACCCATCACGTCTCGTTTCTCGCGGAGGCGAAAAACGGACCACGGAGAGCCGCTTCGCTACGTTGAATGTAAGAGGAATGGATGTTAACAATGAAAGTGAACGAAGCGAAACAAGTATGTAAGGATCGTAGCAAGTGACAAGAAGTGGTCTCTGCCTACCCCTACGGAAAAAAGGCGTGATTATATGTATGTATGTATGTATGTATATTTTCCACCCTTTATTTTCCTTTAAACGTGAACACTAATTTTATGTAAGGCCCTAATTATATTAAGAACTGAATAATTGTTATCGTCACCTAGTTGTATTCTTTTTTTTTCGAGGCATCTTCAAAATGTCCGTTTTGTGGTATCAAAAGGACGTTTTTGAACGACTGATCGAAGAGCTATCCAGCATCTGGCCTATGCCACCTATGAATGAGGAGTCACAGCTGATAAAGGAGAAAAGCTTATCAGCTCTACGCGTGGGTCATTTAGGTAAGCTTTATCAGTACCTATCTAATCATTGTATGATACCAATCAAATTATGATTAGTGAAAAGCCATACATAGAGTAAGACAACCAATTGTTTGCCCAAAACAGACAATTGTTGGTCCCTTATGCCAGTCATATAAATACCGGTTCTGTATTCGTTTTGTTTATCATTTTTATTATGTTTTTTCTTATTTATTTCTTTGTAAATTAAATGTGGCCTACACTGAGTATGTACAAATGTTTGGGGGAGAATAATTGGGCGGATGCCAACAATAGGTCATCTTCCCCTACATTTAGTTATTTCTTAGCCCTTAGGTACATTTGCAGTGAGGGGTGAAAATTTAGGGTATGTTTGAATTATAATATCAAATCATAAAATAATAAATATGCAAAAAATGGGGTGGACTACCTCTATTACTTAGGGGTTTGGAAAATTGTTTACAACCTATTATCATACCTACCGAATATGTACACGTGCAAAATTTTATAAAAATCTGTCAAGCCATTTCGGAGGATTTTTGTAACAAACACTGCACGTGAAACGAGAATTTAAATATACCTAAGAAATATTAAAGGCTAATCAAACATTTGAGCAAACCTTGATATTTGAGTGACGTTTCAGTTTTCGGTAGTAAATCTAAACTGGATCTTGGCTTCCTATATAACTATTAGAAATTTTTATCCAGAGTAATTTTAATCAGCCGCTAACTCACTTTTTCTATAGGATATTACTATGTTAATGTCTATGGAGTTTGGTTCTACAATATAACCCCAATATTGGTGTTTCTCTATGAGAAATTTCAAGGACTGGACGCAAAAATCGGCTTCGTGTGGACATCATGGTACCCGTTTGACAAGCATAAACCCTTCGCACATTTTATAGTATATCTCTTTGAGATATATGCTGGTAATTATTATTTATTATAATAGACAGAATAAGTTAAAAAATACGCACATAAAACAGTCGCGGTGTGTCGGATCCCGTTAGACAATAGTGATAAGCCTAGTGTCCTAACCAGACCAAAACGACATTTTCGGCAACATAACACATGACCAGATTCAAATCAAAAACCGGCCAAGTGCGAATCGGAGTACGCGCCCGAAAGGTTCATTTCAAAACGTAAAAAAGACACGTTTGTTGTACGGGAGCCCCAATTAAATATTTATTTTGTTCTGTTTTTAATGCACGCTAAATATGCATTTGTAGGCAACAAAAAATGATCATCCGTGAAATTTTGAAAGAAACAGACGGACGGACGAAAAGCAGACTATTAGTAATAGGGTCTCGTTTTTACCCTTCGGGCACGGAATCCTAAAAACAACATTTCTAGTTTAGTAAAAAAGTAGAAAACCCCAGATCTAGCAGAACTATCTATCCGCGACGCCAAAACGGAAACGTCTGATATATCTCAAAGCACTCGCATATTTCCCCTTAACAAAACAAGTTTCCACATCTGCAGAGATGAGAGCAACCAAATATTTTCCAGGAGTAACTTGCGTATGGATAATGGTAGCATCAGATTTGCTGTTTTCCGGACTAGCGAGCCACATAGGCTTGCTTCTGAGGATTCTCAAACGTCAGCTGGAATCTCTGGGTACAACACGACGAACTGAAGAAGAACAGTACAACGATATAAAGTCCAGTATACAGTTACACCAACGTCTTATAAGGTAGTGTTTCTTACTTTTGATGTGCGAACTGCTTTTGGGGTGGGTATTTTTTGAGATGAAAAAAACCCAGTGGGCGGGTCGTGCGCCGCATGCTTGCCTGTGCGCTTTGTTACAGCCTCCGTGGTCCAGTGGTTCAGAGCTTGGCTCTCGACTCGGAGGTCGTGGGTTCGAGTCCCGCGTTGGAACAACAAAAAATGTTGTTTCCAAGTTTGGTTAGGACATGCAGGATCACCTGATTTTCTGACAATAGAGATGATCCATGCGTCAGATGGGCATGTGAAATTCGGACGGTCGGTCTTCCATCCCACTGGGTTGCGAGAGTAGATATAAGGAAGAGAGAGTGCTCACCTACCTACTTGGGCACTATAAAATAACGGCAGGTTTTAATGAAACCGGCCACCATCACCGAAATCGGTGTGGGGAGCTGTTATTGTTTTCTCTTCAGTCGGACTGGTTTTTTTTTGCCCGACTGCCTTAGGAAGGGTTTTTGTGTCTATCTGTATTTAGGAATATTTCTGTGGCACGCCATAAACAACTATATGGTTTTATCCCAACACTTTTTTCTTTAGATTTAGTTGTTTGAGTCTTGAGATGCTTAGTTAAACCTAAAGTACTAAGTACTAAGTAGTGCTTTACTCAATACTATTAAACTACTAACGTCTAGTGAAATATCATTGATTATTACAATAACGAATATATTTATTTGCAGTTACTGTATGCGCATAGAGGGGGCATTTTCTTTTGTTAATCTCATCAATATATCAATGAGCTCCGTAAACATATGCTGCGTTGTCTTCGTTATTGTGGTACGTTTGTGTTAACTATATTATTACTATTTATTTAAGTCCATTCAACATGCAAGACTGGGCAAAGTTTGACGATAGTTCAAGTCCTAATTATTCCGCGTGCAAGTTTAGTGACGTGGAAACTATTAACTGAAGTGGAAATCGAAAATAACCACAATAAGACTTAAGTAAATCGTACTGAAATCAACATCAACTACTGTATCAATGAAACATCAACTATTGTATTCAATAGCAGATGTCTCATAATACGATTCACATAATGTGGCCATTTTAGAACTGACAATGACAAAGTTTTGTACGGGCCAGGGGCGTAGCTAATACCTAGCTACCGCTGCATAAGCCTTGTCAATTATATGGAGCCCCGGCAAATTTTTACTCATCACTAGGGTTGGGGGGGGCAAAACTATTTTTGATATGGAGCCCCCCTAAAGCAAGCTACGCTACTGGTGCGGACCCTAATTCAGACGAGAAACATGGACATGTCAATGAATCAGAATCATTTGTAACTGCAACTTGGTAGCGAATTCGGATACCTTGTAATTTTGCAACGAGGGCACGGTGATCCACAAGGTATAGTCTAAAAATGGACGAATCGTGAGTAGACGAAACCTAAGTCACGACAGACAATGTACCAAGGAATGTTCTGGAAACACAGAACGTGTCGAATGGAAATTAAAATTATACGTGAACACTTTACAAGGATTCCCATGTTATACCACGTTATGTTCACGAATGAATTTATAAAACCAAGACTGATGAAAAAATATGCAGTAGGTAATAATTTACTGATCGTTAGGTATGTGACAAAATGTAAAGAAATACCTAGGAATATACTTTCTTAATACATACTTAATAGGAGAAACAGGGGACACTTGATCCCCCTTTTGTTTTTAAACCCTAATTTCCTATCTACCTATACTAGGTCCTATTTGAAATTTTTTGGCACTGGAACACGTAGAACTATAACTAACTATCTGGCTGCAACCATTGATTTGTGACAACCTTTGATTAACCCTCTTTTTAATATAATACTTCTATGGTGACAACCAATAGAATATAGGTACTTATTTACCTATTAAAAAAAAGATAGGTACCAAGTGTTACATAAATCTATATATTGTACTAGTAATTGTATAGGGGATCAAGTCACCCCCTATACAATTACTACTTAGTACAATAATATTCTTTTATTTGTATATTTCATAGTTTTATATTATTACTATTGTAATATACGCTGTTTTAGTTTTAACTTCACCATTATATTTTTAGAAAGAATGTAGGTAGGTATTATCAATTATGTCTACCCGAGAGTAGTAGCTCTGTTATACGTAAAAAATTAGTTATTTAAAAAAAATGTTAAGATGAACGCTTTTAATTATGTATAATATAGATAATAAAGAAACATGCACTGCATTACTTATGGTTGCGAAACTTGGGCCTTTACTTGACCAAAGCACATAGAGACAAACTACAATACTGCCAAAGGGCAATAGGATTCTTCCTTCATACTTCTGTTGTCACATGCTTCTGCATGTCAGGATTATGCAAAATGTAACGAATAAGAACAGAATAATAAGATCAAAAACAAGAGTAACCGACATACTAACTAAAATCGACCAGCAAAAATGGAGACGGGCCGGCCACCATGATAAAGGACAAAATGGAAAAGTGGAGTAAGACTATAACAGACTAGTATCCAAGGAATGGAAAACGTAGTAGAGGAAAACAGTCAAAAAGATAAGCTAAGGTTAACAGCAGGTCCTCATTGGAGGAGAGTGGCCAGAGATAGAATCCAATGGAAGGAGCTAGAGGCCTTTGCCAAAAGGCACACTGAATTGAGAGATAGGTATCTTATAAAAGTAAAAAAATCAAAACAATAACTAATTTAGAATAAAAGTGCTTAGTAAAAAAAAACATCTTTAAAGACTCGTTTAATCGTACACATATTAAATAGGTATAGTTTCATCGTACCTTTTAAATCAGAATAAAAACTTACAAAATAAGAGTTGATTAGAACAATAATAATTTATTTGAATAAGGTGGGTTTTCACTTTCCAGCTTCTGGAACCAATGATGGCTATGAGCAACAAGCTGTTCCTGGGCTCGCAGCTCATCCAGACCGGAGTGCTGTGCTGGTACGCCGATGACATCATCAATGCGGTTGGTTGCTTAAAGGCTGATAATAAATCGTCTGTAAATTAATGCACTTATACTTAGTTACTATTTACTAATATAATAAATATGAATGTGACTTTTTTTAAGTTTCGTTGTTACGATTTAACGTAAAAACTACTTAAAAGATCATAATAAAATTTGGCACAGATTTTAGTAAACCACGGAGAACGTAGGCTACTTTTTAACCGCCTTCTAAAAAAGGAGGCGGTTATACGTTCGGCTGTATATACGTGGGTAACACTGAAAATGTTTAGGACTGGCCAGTTAGAAACATTGCTAATAAAAACTTTTTTTTTATTTCAATTTTAGAACTCTTTGGTAACTTATTGTAGTTTATTCAAAGTTTATTGCATTCGTTTGTCATTTGTTTTTGTGAATTGGCGGCAAATCTAAAACTCTTGTTATACGTGAAAACGAATCTAACGCGAGAAAATTTTCGGTCAATGATTTATTATGACTTTCGTTGTGGCCTTATTCAACAACAAAGCTATGATAGGCTGCGATTAGCATTACTTAATGAAGCCCCATCTCGTGCCACTATTTACAATTGGTTTAACGAGTTTAAGCGTGGACGTAGCATTCTCAATGATGATCCGCGTGAGGGACGTCCTTTAACAGCCACTACTGAAGATAACATCAGTGTTGTGCGACGCATGATAGAGGAAGATAAGAGCCTATCCTATCCTAAGAGACCTATCAGCAGATACGGGCAAGCCTAGGTATTAGTATGAGTCAAGTTCAAAAAATATTACACGATCATTTAGGCGTCAGGAAGCTTTGTATGGAATTTCCCATACCCCATTTCCCTGACGACCAGAAACACCTTCGCATGGACTGGTGTCGGCAAATATTAGATAAGTTCAACGGCGGTGGCTCAAATGCTGTATTTGACATCGTCACAGGTGATGAAAGCTGAATGTGATGGAAGGTGATGAGGCTACGAACCCGAAACCAAAAGACAATCAGCTCACTGGGTGTTTCCTTTCGCCCCCCGATGGTTGCACGCCTTGTCGTGGCGGTGGGGCTTAGTAACCGTGGACTGGTCACCCACGGTGAAGCTAAGAGGCAACCGGGGCCGGCCTGTTTGCCGCCGGCTGGCCCGAGGAGGGCGCTCCCAGCGGGCTGAACATGCCTGCAGAAGACGCGCGTGGAGGTGGGACCGCAGAAGAAGAGGAGTGCCGGTATTACGGTGCGCCGTTCTCCCTATCTTCTGCGGCCGTGGAGGGATCGCAGGGGGAGAGGCGTGATGGTATTACGGCACGCCACTCTCCCTACCCCCTGCGAGCTGGCGGGGCCGTTCCGTCAAAACGGCATTGGTGGAGCCGCAGAGGAAGAGGCATGTCGGTATTGCGGTGCGCCGCTTGCCCTATCCTCTGCGACCGAGGTGTGGTCGGTGGCCGGTACCCGGTGGCTGATCTGCCACCGGGTACCAGTTTATCTGGTACCCATGGCCTCCTAGTAGCAGACTCAGGGGGAGTCTGCTACAGTACTGGTGGAGGCCGAGGAGGAAGCGCACCTAATACCATCTGGTGCGCCCATCGTGGAGGGCCTTCGGGCTTTCAAGATGGAGCCGCTTGTAGGCGGCTGCCGCCAGCGGGGTCGCGGATGTGTGTATCGTTCCCGTGGCCCCGTCAGAGGGCGGTGAGGAGGAAGATGGGGGGTTTTTAGTGGGTATACCATGAGTCCCACATCACCACTTGGGTGCCCCCTGCGCCTGGGTGGTATGCGTAAAGCATTTTCCCCCCCGGAAACAAAAAAAGGGTGTTTCCTTTCGAGGATCGGCCAACTAAGGTAAAGAAAGGAAAAAGTCAAGGAAAAAAGATGATTGCCTCATTCTTTGGTCGGAAAGGTCATTTCGTAACAGTTGTGCTAGAAGATGGAAGGACAGTTACTGTAGACTGGTATGTCAATCGCTGTTTGCCTGTTGTCTTGGAAAAAATTCGACAGCAGCGCCCTCGAAGCAGGATCCTCCTTCACCACGACAATGCTTCAGTGCACTCCGCAAAACGGACTGTTGAATATTTGACTATGGCAGCCGGCAGGTGTCGAGATTATGAGTCATCCGCCATACAGCCCTGACCTGGCGGCCTGCGACTTTCATTTATTCCCAAGAACTAAAGATAAAATTTAAGGTATTCGCTTTACGAGCCCTGAAGATGCGGAGAAAGCGTACGAAAATGCCATAGAAGAGACCCCTAAGGAAGAATGGGCCCACTGTTTTTCTCAGTGGTTCCATCGAATGCGACGATGTGTAGAGAGGAACGGAGATTACTTCGAAAAACAATAAAAGTATTGGCAACTTTCTACAGCCGTTTTTCATTTTCTAAACATTTTCAGTGTTACCTAGGTATATAATTTTTTTTTGTATGTTCAACGATTACTCCGCCGTCTGTGGACCGATTTTCAAAATTCTTTTTTTTTATGTATAGGGTTTTAATCCCAAATTGGTCTTTTTGACATCAAAGTGGTAACCTGATGATGGGATCCATGAGGAATCGAGAGAACTCCTCGAAATTTATATGGACACATTATTATGTGTGATTACTCTAATTGACATGGTGGCATATGCTTGTAGTTCTTTAAACAACGCCGAAATCCCCAAACATGTATCTATAAGGAGGCAGGAGTTTTGTTCAGTACTTTTGGACCCAGGGTATTCCTTGGTACAAGTGATACAACATCTTATTTTTTGGTAGCATATGCTTGGACTAGGTACTTCAGAAAAAGTCGAAATCACCAATATGGTTGATATATTTTGTGTTCCGATCGACGCAGATTTTTTTTCACGCAGATTCAATTTAGAATTAATAATATTCGCGTAAACCGTGTCGTAATATTGACGACCTCTGTGGCTCAGTTGGTTGAGCGTGTTGGTGCTCAGGCCGGGGGTCGCGGGTTTAAATCCCGCCGAAGCAACAAAAAGTTTTTCTGTGTTCCTGGGTCATGGATGTGTATTATGTGTATAATATAATAAAAATCTTAAATATGTGTATCTAGTATACTAATACTTTTATATTAAATATATTTCCGTTGTCTGGTACCCGTAACACAAGTTCTTCGGATACTTACCACGGGGCCAGACTGACGTGGTGTGAAGCGTCCATAGATATTATTATATTATTATTAAACATTAACAGTGTTATTGGTGTGGTTTATTATTAAATATTACCTACCTACATTGCAGAACGCACAAATCGCGGTCGCTGTCTACAACAGTCGCTGGTATGAGATGAGCCCCCGCTGTCGAAGAGCTTTGCTATTTCTCATTTTAAGGCAAGAAAATATATTCATATGTCTTTAGATATTGGAATAAAATCCTATTTAAAATACGATGTTTCAGGGCACAGAAACCCATCGCATTCACTGCTATGAAATTTACGAATATTTCACTGGTAACGTATTCGTCGGTAAGTTTTATATTTCCAAGCTCTTTCAAGTAGGTAGACAAGTAGTTACTTGTCTATCTACCTACTTGAAAGAGCTTGGTGATAATCCTAGATACTAATATTATAAATGTCAAAGTTTATGAGGATGGATGGATGGATGTTTGTTTCTCTTTTACGCAAAAAGTACTGAACGAATTTCGATGAAATTAGGATGGTAGTAGTAGGCTCTGGATTAAAATTTAAGCTACTTTTTATCCCGAAAAATCGTAGTTTTCCCGTGGGATACCCAATAAGGTTGGGTCGCCTATATCGGTCGGCAGAATAAAATGGCGGATCTAGTAGTGTTGCCAGCAGTAGAAAATATTGCCTAGTTTGTGAGTTATTCCATGCATCCGATCTTTATGTCACATCCGATCTTATTCGACCTAACAATACTATATTTACGCAGGCGGAGCCGCGGAAAAAAGCTAGTAGCTTACTATTGCTTTACAAAATACTGGTCATAGTTTAGGTTCATACTAAGTAACTTAGGAACACTTACAGTACGTATATTTTATTCACTTTCGTTTGTAACTCTTTTTCCTTTTCAGATTCTTATGAGATCATACTCCTATTTCACGCTCTTGTATACAATGTACAGCGACGGGTAAGAATGTACTGCATGAAAATAACTAAGTATATACATTATAAAAATTTTATAATAAAAACAAGCTTAAACTGTAGTATATTTTATTAACTTATCTACATAGTAGTCTTGTAAAAATAACAAATTGTTAACGAATAATATCATACATATCTTTAAACAATAAACCGAAACTATTATTATGAAGCCTAAATAAAACATTTCATTTATAGTTTCTTATATTTGATTATGTGCATGTGGAAGCTAATCAGTAGACCATACCTACTGACTTATTAATAAAAAAAGGATGTTGATACACAATAGTTTTTTTTTTACTTACCTAGATATATCATTAAAAGATCAAATAAATCATGAGGTTATTTATAAACTTTTTTCGTTTCGAAAAAATCTTTATCAAGTTTAAGAAGTGTCACAGAACATCCAGAAACCGTCAACTCGCTTGAAAGTGAAGCCGTCACGACCACTCCAAATTGGAGTGGCTATCCACACATAGTATGTTGCCACAGAATAAAGGAATATTTAACCAACTTTTTTTCAATTCATTTTAATTGAATACCTAATTGTCGTTACATTATTAACGCGATTTGTTTTATAAGTGTAAAGAGTAAGGTAAAGTAAAGAGCGGGCGGGACGGTGTTTCGCTATGGTTTTGGACACAGTGCACTGCGTACAAATGTAATCGAACACTCATTCTGGATTTTCTGTATTCTGTGAGAAGTGTTCATTACAAACACTTAGCAAACTTATAATGCGGCCAGTACGAAAGACGCAACATTCAAATCTATCTTTATCTGGTTTTTGTATGGAATAGATCATGACAGACGAAGTCTAGTCTTTTATTGACCACATGGTAAAGAAAATTACATTAGTATCATACAAATGAATCATTTGTTTCAAGTCACATGCGTACATGGAATTTTCCCGCTTTGGTGACGTATTTGACGCCTTTGAACGGCTTGTATTTGGTGCCGTACATGTCGAGCCTGCTCACGCGCAGGCCGCTTACGGCCAGCTGCGGGATTGTGAAGTGGACGTTTATGCTCGGATTCGCGCCCGCTGTGTCTGCGCCTGACGCCACTGACACCTAAAAAAAAGTCAAAGTTAATTTTTTATTGTCGATTTTTTTTTTGTTAAATATTTCAATAATGTAAGACATTGGCTGTGTTCCGCGGAAAATAGCGCTAATGAACAAAAAAAAAACAGATTATCGGCCAGGACACGTTTGCTAACTTCAATACTGCTAACATAATCCGCCATTTTGTTACGTTTTTTTGTTGGCGCTACTTTCCATGGAACACAGCCATTATCTACGATCCAATCACTAATTAATAATTGTCACTTGTTACATAATTTGAAATATAATTTTCCATAAATAAGACGATTACATTTCCATAGATAACAAAATAAGACAAGACAACTTATGGCCGAAATATCAGTTTGCCACTCAGTAGAGATTGATCAATTCATGAGAATATTGCTTAGGGAACACCTATAATAATCGGTTCCTGAAGATTTTACATAAATTATAGATAAACTAGGTTTAAATGACGTAGATCCATCTAGAGATCACTAAAAAGTTTATTATGTAATCACTTACCGATCCTCTTAAGTTCGGCAGCTTGGGCAATTCGATCCTACCAATATCCCAAAGCAATACTTTGCTGACAGGATCATAAGAATACTTTCCCTGATTGGCAGTTAGTGAGCAGTTAAGTACACATTTGGGCATGCAGACCTCTAGGGCTACATCTGTAAAAAATGATGCTGTTAGAGAAGCATCTTTAGGAAAATGCTTATGCATGCACTCATACATTTGCTTGCAGGTTGTGGGTATTTTTGACAGGTAATTGCTAGATATTAATTAAATTGTATGCTATGGAATTCTGCAAAGTAACGCCTGATTCTATTAACTATTTGCATTCTGATTATGAACTTTAGCACACACAAAATAGAGTAGCCTCTTCCGTTAAAAACGATTGTTTTTCTATACGGTCATGTTTTGCGCAAAAGTTGAATCTATTTTGCGTGCGCTACAGTCGATAATCGGAAGTCGAATGGTGAGCGACGGAGACAATTTTGTCTCCCGTGTGCGCACTGCCTAATACTTACTTTCTAAAGTACGTCCCATAGTCTGTTTTGGTCCCACGGTCAAATCTAATCTTCCCTGGTCTCCATTATTCTTTAGTGAGAGGTTGTGTCTTACGTAAATTGGAATTGCAACTACACTTTGTGATCCAATGTGGTAGGACATCAAACGGAAATTGCCATCCGGAGGTATGAAGGATAGTATTCTTTCAGACTGAAATAATCGTGAAAAAGAAAAAGTGTTTAATTAATCTTTCTTTTCTAAATATGAATAAAAAAAGGAGGCAACATCAACATTTTCATTACAGTTTTTAAGAGTTCTTCAATGTATGGACTCAGATCAAATAAAAAACCAAGATAGCGCATGGCGTTTGTTTAAAGTGCATCTGAGTGTATGGATAAATTAAGTCTTAATTGTATGGAAAAGTTTTTGGCACTAACCTCCCATCTCTTAAATCTGACACATGGATGAAAGGAGACATCATCAAACAATCGAGGATTAACAAATGTCAATGTTAAATCTGGCATTCCACTTAATTTTATACAACAATCAATCTGTAAAATAAATATTATTAATCTTTTCTATTGTCTAATTCTAGTAAGTTGGTAGGTATACTAAGACTACAGCTAAGTCCAATAGGGAATATGCAGACACCTTGGAACTCCATTAGAATAGGCAGAGACCAAGCTTAATCAAAATTTTACAAAATAAAACATACATATCCTTGAATTTCAGCAGACACAGTTGATCCGCTTTTGTCAATGATAGCGTCTACTTCTTCAATGACATCAAAGTATGCTTCATTGTTAGCATATTTGACTCCAGACCTTCTCCAAGGCACATTTGAGAGCTGGCCAGATGGTAATATAGAAGAAACACTGAAAATATAAGTGCCAGTACTGTTAGTGTACCTAAACTAATTTATGTTATAGATCAATGGGTTGACTTAAGTTTAGGCACATTTACAAAAATTTTAATACAAAGTATTATCAATGTTAATAAATTATTATTATCAATACATACTTGGACTTTCCAGTGACTGTATTAGCAATTGTTCTCAAAATATTTGGAGGTTTTATTAGTTCTTTTAGAATATTGCTCTCAGTAGCCAAAGGAAAACCATTATCTAACATTTCATCCAAAAGCTGAAACAAAATACACAAAAAATTTATTGAAAAACTCAAACAGGCAGTAGAACATATAAAGAAAAATTATTCATTACAATACCTCATAAACAACTACATAATTTTCTTTGATAATAGTTTCTGTGCAGTCAGAAAAGTAATCCTGAAAATAATGAGAACAGGTGATGTATGAAAAATAATTATTTCCGCAAACTATAGAAATTGTGGTTGAACTACATTTCTAAAAATCTAACCAAGAGCATGTCAGATCATGTCTAAGGAGGGTTCCATAGCTTATTAATACGCAATAGGTTTCCTTTCAATTAGGTACTTTAGTTGTTGTCCCATTTCACTCCTAATAATTTTCCTAAAGAGTTTTTAGCATGATCTATCAGCATGGAAACTTTTTTTTCTATCTCTTACAGTTGAGGAATGCTTATAACACACTTATAAAACACTTTAGGCCTCTTAAAGTGGTTTATAAGTAGATTTATATATTTAATTATCCAAAAATGGTTGAATTTGTAAGAAAGTCATGTGTAAAAAGCAAATGTGTGGGTGCATGCATAAGCATGCATAAATCATATGCATACTTAGACATGCATTTGCATATGCACTCACACATTTGCTTGCAGGTTGTGGGTATTTTTTCGTGGGATATTGCTTGTTATGATATTAATTAAATTGCATGCTATGGCAATTCATAATTCAGAATAAAATAAAATCAGGAGTTACTTTGTGGATTTCCGCATTCTGCATTCTATTAACTATATTGTAATTATTATTTGTGGTACCTGGAATGTATCAACAACTCGGTGCAGAAATTCAATAACAAACAATGGGGCCACTTCCGTCTTGCTCACAGCCACGAGAGCAACGCCTCCTCTTTGTATTGAGATCAGATAGTGATGTGGTGCAGCCAACACAGGAGGAACATCCTAAAAGATAAAGATAATGCTTTATGTCTAAATAGAAAAAAGAAAATAATTTTAAAAAGTAGAAAAATGATTAAGATGTTTCATTAATAAAAACTGATGTCTCACTGTCAAATAGGAGCCCCTCTTTCTTCCCTTTCTGATTCTCCCATAAGTAAAAAATATCTTACTGCAAATTGAATTTTAAAAAATCACCAAAAACAAATTATTTTTAGTAAATATACTTACATTAGGTGATGCTCTTTGTGCTTCTAAATAGTAATCACACACTGAACGAGGTATCACACTTCTCCAATGTTTCTCCAGAAATACATCGCTGTAATACATTATGAAAACAATTAAAACTATGAGTAGATAGGTAATAGATGAACTGTCTGAATGTTTTAACTAGAATCCGATTATAACTATTTTTAGTTTCAAATTATATTGTAATACTTGTAATGATTAATTTATACATCTATTGGTTTATATAGTAAAAATGTTTTAGTTACCCATTATAAAAAGTAAGGAATATGGAAAAAAATGCCACAATACTCACCCGGATGGATTAATAATAAATAGGCTGTGAATCATGTTTTATCTATTGCACCAAATACTTAAAATATACTACTCTAATAGTATGAGCCTTCGGTTATTTTTTAAAACATTATTTGATAATAACTAGGTAAATTATTAAATTTTTAGGCTTGAGCTTGTTTTGACACAAAGTGATCGTGTGTCAACTTGTCAAGTTGAAATGTCAAGAGTCTACTGTCATTTGTCAAACTATTATGTTTGTCTTCTCGGGCTACGTCAAATTACAAATGTACGGGTCAATTTGCCATGTTTTTCTAAAATATCAGACGAACTAAAATGGTCGAGGAGTGAGGACCTCACCACTAAGCCTCACTATGGTTGGGAGACTTACAGTGGACATCATAAAGCTGGATAATATAAGGCGCCGATCCCTAGTAGGCTAGTACAGTGACTGTTCGCATATAACATCAAGGCTGCGGCCTGCAAGTTACAACTCACATGTAGAAGTAACTCTCACCACCTGCCCACTCTCACATTCGTCAAAATAGCGACAGACGGAGACTAAAATGCGTTAATAGTTACTCCTTTGGCCTATTAGGAAAGATGAGTAGGTATTGTGGCGGACCAATCAGCGCCACAATCCTGAATCGCGCTATCGAAGTTTTCTAAGATACACTACAATACACTATATGCTAGTGGGTTTCGGGCCTGATCGGGCATACTACCTCGCTCGGTCGGGAGCTCCCTTTGAGGCTACCACTTATCCCACATTGGTGACCACATAATGTACTAAAGGCCAAATATTCTAGCACCAAGCCACAGATGACAGAGGTAGTGATTGTCTTCCTAAGTTGCAAAGACAATTAACATTAGAGATGGGTAAACGCCTGGGCGTTTTCAGCAAATTGGGCAGTCCATAAGTTCGCAATAAGTTCCTTCCACTCAATTGAACAAGTAGTGAAATTCTTATTTATGCCATGTGATTGAGAATTTATTTGGAAATAAAAATATGTATGTTGGGAATAACTACAAATGTCAGGTTTTTACCTTATACACCCATCATAAACACATTTCCCATCTCATGGAGGTTAGAGAAAAAGAAACCAATCTCTATGTGCTAAAGCATTGCCCGGTTGTCCCTGAAAATCTATTAATAAGTAGTATCTGCAAAGTTATTAGCTGTTTATGAGTACAAGTAGATAAAGTTAGTTGAATAATAGTACAACAGCCCATTTATTGAGACAACTTACCAATTGCAGAGCCTCACTTTGTTCATATTTCTGGGTGATACTTTTTTCTACAGTAATCAATCTCCTTTTTTCTGTAACCTCCATGGGCCATCTCCTCTACATCAGGAGCATCCCAAGTTTCTGTTAATTTGCTAAAGATGATCCCAAGAAATTACTTCACTTACCCTCAAGAACAGTCAGCTACTTGTTGTTCTCAAGAAACAACTACAGGTTTTAACAAGAACTGCACACCTCCACTCTCAAAATATTTGACCTTTTTACCTCATGTACATAATTGTATGGTTTTTTGTGCAAGACTGCACACTAAAACAACCATAGCATTATTTTGTACAAAAAAGTAGTAGTGCCGGATTTAGCCCCAGTTGCCTTCCCCTAAATCGGGCTCTGAAAAGTATTCTTAATCGAGGGCAACAAAATTAGCAATAGATAACAAACTCAGTTCTTAATTCTATTATTTTTCTCAAGTTATGCTGATGTTCCCTATACAAAAAGAAGAATCTTTAAATTTTTAAAGTGTGTAAAGACCAACTAATAATATCTATTACACAAATGAAAATAAAATAATTATATTCTGGTTAGCTAGGTAATTTTAGTAATAAAGTAATAAAATCTCTAATTATAATATTTCAAGTTAAATCATTATTCAAGTAAATGTTAATAACAAAAAGTTCTATCAGTTTACTGTACACAACAATCTGAACATTAACTACATCAATTAAGAAAGGTTGGAAAGTATAAATATTTAATTATATTTTAACTAAGAAGTACTAACAAAGTACGAGCTATAATAATTACTGTAGTTGAACAAAAAAAAGTAAACATAACACTCAATATTGATTTTATTAACTAAAACTTAAATGCAATCACCTTGAATATAAAATTTGCCCTGACGAGAGAAAACTTGGTATCTGAACTTTTAAAAGTTCGAGTAAATAATATAACAGTAAAATCTACAAAAAGATATTTCTTATGGAGATAAAATAATAAAAACATTCTTACTTTAAGAAATGTGTTATATTCAGTATATGATTAACGGTTGGATTTGGCGACTCTTTCCAACTCATCCTTCTTCTTGATGGCGTATGAGTTTGAGGATCCCTTGGCTGCGTTGATGAGCTCATCGGCAACACATTCAGCAATAGTCTTGATGTTTCTGAATGCAGCCTCACGGGCACCAGTGCACAGTAACCAGATAGCCTGGTTCACCCTACGCAGAGGTGACACATCCACAGCCTGACGACGGACGGTACCGGCACGACCGATCCTAGTGGAGTCCTCACGGGGTCCAGAGTTAATGATAGCCGTGACGAGCACTTGAAGAGGGTTCTCACCAGTCAGAAGGTGGATAATTTCAAATGCGTGTTTCACGATACGAACAGCCATAAGTTTCTTGCCGTTGTTACGTCCGTGCATCATCAGAGAGTTGGTCAATCGCTCAACGATTGGGCATTGCGCCTTCCTGAAGCGCTTGTGTGCGTACCTTCCAGCCGAGTGGGGTAAATATTTGGCATACTTTTCCTTCACAGCGATGTGGTCGTGTAAGGACATATCGGACACTTGGACATCGTAGCAAGTCCATCTTCCGAATAATTTGATTTCGGGAATATCGGCAGGCTGAGACATAACCATCGTGTCAACAGCCATGTTGCCCGACTCCACGTTATCTTCGGTCCAGCTTTCGTCGGCCATGGTGGATTCCTAAAATATTTATTGTTCACGTTAGATTTCCACTTGCAACATTAACAATCATAACAATATTAGGAAATTTAAGATGCGATACTTACAAATAAAGAATCACAAATTTATAACCTCGTTGTAAGTCAAGAGACCACGAGTAAAAGGAAGTAGAGTTTTTTTTTTAATTTCAACTCCAGCATTTTAGCTATGTTGCTAGATTTAAAAAAATAATTTCCTGTAGACTCAACACATAGACAATAATTAAAGCCTTAGTTAAGGCAATGTTAATAAAAACGATGCAATCTTGTCTAATAGGTATTGTATTTTTTAAAGTAAGAATAAGAATAATTTATTTTACAGTACAGTAATTATAACATCTTAATATTTATTCATGAACATTAAACTATACATGTCAAGCTATTAAAATATTTACAAACTATAAAAGTAATACAAAAAAAATAATAAATAACTACTCCAAAACTTAAAAGGCTACGAAAACAAGAAATCTCCCAGGTCGTCCCTACCAGAAGGCTCAGAGAGTTTCCTCGCTGGATTGCGATACTCACTCTCTGGGCCAGGTAGGTGCCGGCTCTGGGGTCTCTGGTGGCCTCAATGAGTTTTTTGAAGATTTCTCTGAAAAGTTTGTGCGCACCCGGACCCCATGTACCTAGGGTTTCAACCCCAAAAGGTTCAAATATAAGATCCCCACTAAGGTTCTCATATTTGCGCCGCTTGAGGTTCTCCGCCTGATTGGCGGCCGCACCTGCAGTAGGTACTCGAGGTGCCCAGGGCCCCAATTCTCGTACCTCGAATCTCGATTCGATTCTCGCGCTTACTCATTCACACAGGCGTAAAATCATGCGTGCGCGAGCAGGACAGACTGACAATCGAACCGATATTCGAAGCACGAGAATCGGGGCCCTGGACATGGGACGGAGCAAGTGTATCGAAGCAAGTATCGTCCCATACAAGAGCCCGTCCCACTCTCCAAGGAACCAGGGTCATACCGTCTGGTCTCTTGCCATCGTCGCGCGCCAAACCAGTTGGTTCCAGCACAGCTGGCACTCCGGCGGTGACAAGAACCCGACGGATGAGATCGTTCAGGCAGTGATGTCGGGAGATGCGGCCGGCGCTTCGTTGACAGGACAGGTGACGGTAATGCTTGTAGCCAAAGACCCGACTCCCACTTCTCCGCAGCTAAGAGGCGAGCCTGCTCTACAGGACTGGAGGACGTATTAAGGAGATTATTCCGTACCAGTCTGCAGAGTGGCTCGTCCCAGAGCCTTTGGGAAAAAGTATTGTCTGGCAATTCGCTACAAGCACTACTTGCGCTCCAGGTGTCCTTGGCCTCATCCAGAAAGGGAACTGTATTGGAGTACGATGGGTGCTGTAGTATTTTGGAGATAAGACTATGATTCGCGTGGACTGAGGACAAGAAGGCCGGAAGCGATATGTCAGAGGGTTTTCGAACACCCAAGCCACCGAACCTAAGCTGGAAGCGCATTAAATTATTATTAAATCAACATATTTTATACATTATGTTTAACGTTGGCGCCTGCACTAGACTAAGCCTGTCCTGCAGATCGCCAAGTAGTAAATGGATGTACTACTAAACGGATTTTGATGAAAATTGGAATGGTAGTAGGTTGGGCTCTGGATTAAAACATAGGCTACTTTTATCCCGAAAAAGTACAGTGTTCCCGAGGGATACTGTATTTACGCGGGTGGAGCCGCGGGCAACAGCTAGTTTTTAATATTTACCTATATACAAATCCGCGACCTTGAGCTTGCAGGCTGGATGGTCAGTATGGCCCTTATAATAACTTTTCAAATCCCGGTCACATTTAAATATTTTTGTGACAATACTTTTGATATTTTTATAAAAGCTCTTGTTATTTTTGATCTTTTCGCTATTGTTACCTACTAGTAACAAAATATTATAAAGTAACGCATGAGCCGCAGTTCAGCCAATCCTATCTAAATCAGTATTATAAATATAAAATAGCTCAATTAATGAAAAATGAGATTATAACATTGCAGTACGACCACCTTGTTAATGTATTTTGATTTCGCCAATCCAAACTTACAAATTCCTTGCGCCAATCTTCGTTGTCTATGGTACTGACAGCTGACATATGAACAGGAAAAACGACTATACCCGAAAGACGTTAGCAACATGGTTTTACCACAGCCTATGGAACTTACCTACTGTGTGTGAACGATTGTATAACGCGTTTCAAATGAGACTAGGAACGTTAATGACCTTTATCTGTCAAATATCACTTGAAAAGTGTGATTTTCAGAAAAACTAATGTGCATATTATAGATATCAATAGTCTTGCATCGAATTTTAATAAGAATATTAAATAGTAATCAGTTATCTAAACATACATTTAACTATCGTAACAGTCTAAATTCGAAACAATATGGCGCCGACTCGATCCTATTCTCATTTGAACCGCACATATTATAATCCACGTCCAGACTACAGTGTGTTCCATCTGGGCATCTGGGTTCCCTGCCAAGTCGAGCGCGAAGCAAACACTGCCGTACCATCCTTTACTGGAACCATTTCGCCGCATTTTCAGGCCCCTATTTGAGAACCTCTTGATAAGACCAGAACGCAGAAATTTTCGTCATCCAATAAGCTATAATCACGTACTTAAAATCCAAAATTTCAAGTCTGTAGGTCATTTAGTTCCGAAGTTAGGCGAAAGCAAAGTTTCGCATTTTCGACACTCACTCACTCACTCACTCACTCATGATCATCAAAATAGAACTAGTACTTCCCATAAACTTAGAGAGCTGAAATTTGGTACAGAGTTGGGGTTTAATGGCCACATAAAGGGAAAACTATAAAAACTAGGATAATCGATCTGGGGGCACGGCAGTGCCCCTGCCAAGTCGAGCGCGAAGCAAACACTGCCGTACCATTCTTTACTGGAACCATTTCGCCGCATTTTCAGGCCCCTATTTGAGAACCTCTAGATAAGACCAGAACGTCGATCTGGGGGCACGGCAGTGCCCCCGCCAAGTCGAGCGCGAAGCAAACACTGCCGTACCATTCTTTACTGGAACCATTTCGCCGCATTTTCAGGCCCCTATTGGAGAACCTCTAGATAAGACCAGAACGTCGATCTGTCCAAGTCACTGCCGTACCATTCTTTACTAGAACCATTTTGCCGCATTTTCAGGCCCCTTTATTCTACTCGAACTTTATTCTACTCGAACATTACACAAATTAAATAAACAAATTACACTAAAATCTAGGAAAATAAATCAATATTACGTTACGTTTCTACAAAAAGAAGTGAAATCCCACCAAAAACATTCTGTAAAAAACTAGCCAAGTCTCGATGGAGCTGCTTGTTTTTCTCTAAAAAGTAATGAAATCTAGACAAAATCGTGCCAAGTCTAAGGTTCCTTACTGCGGTTTCTTTATTATTATAGTCAATTTTGTGTGACTTGGCCGTTGAAGGGCACACAAGGGTACAAAAGGGGCTCCATGACACCATTGCTCCAATACGTGTGTTGTACAATCAACAACAGCCTAAAATGAGACACTAGCGTCCAATTACCAATACCAGTATGGGCTATTATCTCGCTTAACAAACATAGGTAGTTACAAATGTAAACAAAATTGACTTGTACCCACTAAAGTATAAAGAATGTTCAACGGCTAAGTCACTCAACATTAACTATAATAATAAAGAAACCGCAGTAAGGAACCTTAGACTTGGCACGATTTTGTCTAGATTTCATTACTTTGTTTTTTACAGAATGTTTTTGGTGGGATAGATTATACAGATATATACTAGGTGTGTTCTATGCTACAGTGGGACAAGGATCTTTTGGCACTTGGATGGGGGCTTTTATTAATAAAAGTGAAATTTTACAAGACGGCGATGTTAGTACTGATTTTATCCACGTGCCAAAAGGTAAGTGTCGCAACTACAAAACAATACATAATACTAAAAGCAGGCCTGTCTCACTCCCCGTATAGGTATAGAAAATGCAAGTACGCGCGGCATCCCGCTCTGCGTGGACAATCAGTAGGGACTTACATGGGAGCAGTGAGAAACGTACGCGCGAGATTTGTTCGTAATTATTATAATTTTACGTATTATTTTAAAAGTGGGTATAATGGGTACTATAATATTATAAATATTAAATAACAATATTATTATAAATATAGTTTGAGCTAATGTTATTAGTTGAGATTTTGAGAACCAATATTAAGTTTTTAGGTGTTGGCTCCTGAACTACCTGTTCGCGTCGTAAACTGTCATTCCGATGCAATGTGAATTGTGATACGATTTGAAAAGTAATTTGTTGACAAAAGTACCTAGAGTAATAGTAAGGCGGCGTGATTCAACATCTTTGAGTAATATCAGGCCGTAAAGGTATCGAAAACGCTTACGTTTACACTTTACGCATAACTACTTATACGTAGGTATGCGCGAATTTATTAGAGTTAAAGTACCTAACACCTACCTTAGGTTTACTTGGAAAGTAATTCGTTCACTAAAGTACAGTAGGTAGGTACTAGAAAAAAAAAGTTGTATTTAAATAAATTATTTTCTAAACGGAGACAACCCCGATTTCGTCACAATTATGCGATATGAATAAGAGTTATGCGATAGAAAGAGACGCAACTTGTAGGCAAGGGCGGATCCAGCTTTGGCGCCAGGAGGGGGTCACATCATGGGCGCCCAGGCCCTGGGCACATTAGAAATTTTTTTTCGTTACCTGTTTAAACTTTAAACCCTGAAAGACTGTGTTTTTCAAAAAATACAAATATCTATAGTCTAAAACTAAACGTCAGTACAAAATTTTATAATACGTTCTTTAAACCAAAAACGAGCGAGCGAAACGAGCGAGCAAATTCCTATTTTACAAGTTGAAACGTTCAACTCTGTTCAAACGTTAAACTAAAATATAAACATCGGTAAAATACCATAAAATCAACCGGCTTAAACAGAACATTGGTAATAAATAATGTAATGGCCTTTATGTTAACCGCGAGCGAGCGAAGCGAGCGAGCAAATTTTTTTCCTATTTAATAGGTTAAATCTGTTCAAACTTTAACCCCTAAAATACTGTGGAAATAGGATCATACATTAGAATAATGGGCGCCCATTATTTTCGTTTTTACCTGTTTATGCTTTAAAACACAGTATTTCAGGGTTTCCCCTTAAACACTGAATAACGGTGAACTTCGGAAAATATCATAAAATGAACCGGCTAAAACGGAACATCGCTACTTACTAATATAATATGTTCTTTATGTTAAACGCGAGCGAGCGAAGCGAGCGAGCAAAATTTTTTTCCTATTTAATAGGTTAAATTTGCTCAAATTTTAAACCCTCAAAGACTGTTACCCTGAAAAACTCTGTAATTTAAAAAATACAAATATCAAAAGCCTAAAACTGAACGTCGGTACTAAATTTTATAGTAATATGTCTATACAACGTGTAGGAATAAAGGAGTGATAATATTTAAGGGTGTGTTTGTGTTCCTTATAAAGAGTTCACTGTGAAAGTAGCAGCGCTGAAAGAGCAAAATTTTTTTTGCGATTTGTATGGGAAAGTCACGAGTTTCCCCATACAAAAGTGAAAAAAAAATTGCTCATTCAGCGCTGATACTTTCATAGTGAACTCTCTATAAGGAACACAAACACACCCTTAAATATTATCACTCCTTTATTCCTACACGTTGTATAAGCCAAACACGAGTGAGCGAAGCGAGCGAGCATAATTTTTTTTTCCTATTCTATAGGTTAAAATCTATTCAATCGTTAGACTTAAACACTGGAAAACGGTGAACTTCGGAAAAATAACATAAAATCAACCGGCTAAAACAGAACATCGCTACATAATAATATAATATGTTCTTTATGTTAAACGCGAGCGAGCGAAGCGAGCAAGCAAATTTTTTTTCTTATTTAATAGGATAAATCTGCTATAATTTTACACCCTAAAGGACTGGAAATAGTATCATTTTGTAATTTAAATTAGAGTAAAATTAGTGTAATTTATGATGTTGTAAATTATATGACAAATAACTTATTATGTTAGGTTTGTCATATAATACCAATTCACACTTTTTTCGTAGTACCTATATCATTACAAAATTTTAGGATAATTGACGTGCCCAAAATATTGGGTCGCGATCCCCGTTTTAAGCTAGTGATTTGATTGTTTTTTTCTAAAGTACAATATTCTTTCAGGGCTAAGATTTTAACAGATTAAAGCGTAAAAACATTCGCTCGCTTTCTCAGTTTGAACGCATTTAACACAAATACCTACATATAGCTACGCCCGTGGGTCACATAGTCGTGGTCAAGTCAAGAACTTATAATTTAATTTTGATAACAATAGGTACAAGTAAAATGTAGGTATTTTATGGCTGTACGTAAGTACTGTACTTAAAAATATTTATTATTTATTGTACACTTGAAAAACAACTTAATAACTTGTACATACACGTACTTACATATTATTGCCATCTTCTCTTGAAGACATCCAGAGAAGCACTATCACGCACGGAATGCGGCAGCCTATTTATATTCCACTAGCGACCCGCCCCGGCTTCGCACGGGTACAATACTGATACTAATACTACAGAATGTCTTTAAACCTCTAACAAAACGGGCGAAATTTAGTCAAAACAAACAGAAAAAAAAAATATAGGTACCTATTAAAACTCAATGAAATAAGTAGGTGGGTATACTTTTATCGTATGAAATACCTATACTCTTCAGGACTAACAATACAACAAACACTAAATAAATAGGTTTTCAAGTATCTAACCATCATAGTTACAACGAACACAAAACAAAAAATTTACTCATAGATCTAAACTACCTCCCGCACGCGCACCCTTATTGGTGACGCCCATTTCGCAACGGGCCGTGCAGCAGAAATCGTAATATTTTAATTTCGCCATAACTTCAAAACCAAACGTCCGATTTTAATCATTCAAAGACCAAATATTATCTACATAAACTGTACTTAGTGATGAAATAATTTATTTTGATAAGGATTAATAGCATGAGTAAAATAAACGCGTTTAAATGTAGTCCAAAAAAAATTCAAGATTTCTAAATAAAAAAATGGTTGTTGTGCCTCACTCGACATAGATAGGTATAGTGTGTCGCGGACTTTTTTGTAGATATTTATAAGATCTACAATTAATTAGAACATTTTATGGTTCTATCTTTTATAGTTTAGGCAGCGTACGCAAAATAAGTAACTTTTCTGGTTGATTTTTTACACCTTGTGTCCGAAAAACCCAAATATCTTACGGAACCCTATTTTTTTCCAAAATAAAATTTAGCCTATGTTACTCGTGGATAATGTAGCTTTCGAATGGTGAAAGAATTTTTGAAATCGGTCCAGTACTTTTTGAGCCTATTCATTACAAACAAACAAACAAACAAACAAACAAACAAACAAACATACAAACAAAGTTTTCCTCTTTATAATATTATAGTATAGATAATTACCGTGGTGAATGATTTGTCATAACAACTAGAGGTATATCGAGGGGTATAACGCATTTCAAATGAGAATAGGAACGTCAATTACATTTTTGTCATATATCACTTGAAAAGTGTGATTTTCAGAAAAACTTATGTGCATATAAATATTAATAGTCTTGCATCGAATTATAATAAAAATGTTAAATACCACCTAATCAATTATCTAAACATAAATTTAACTATCATAACAGTCTAAATTCGAAACAATATGGCGCCGACTCGATCCTATTCTCATTTGAATCGCACTATATGACGCAAAACTCCGCAAAAGTCAATGGGTACGTTTTTAATAACGAGGAGAAATGCCAGTCCGGTTAGGCGATCTTCAACCAATGAAGATCTTACTTCCACGATTTAAATTTTAAATTTTCGATGCGTTCGTTCCCAAACGTTTGCCATCATATAAAGTTACTAGCTGCTGATGCCCGCGGCTCCGCCCGCGTAAGTACAGTAACCCACGGGAACTGTATATGTCCCGTAATAAAAAGTAGCATAATATGTCCTTTCTCGTGGTCTACTTTATATATGTATGTGCCAAATTTCATGATAATCGGTTTAGTATTTTTTACGTGAAACTGTAAATAAAGTATCCCACTGGAACCGTACATTTCTTCGCGATAAAAAGTAGCCTATGTCCTTTCTCAGGCTCTAGACTATCTGTGTACTAAATTTCATTTAAATCGGTTCAGTAGTTTTGGCGTGAAATACATACAAACATACACACTTTCCTATTTCTAATAGTAGTATAGAATATAAAGATTTTGAATTACGCCGTGTCGTGTCACGGCTCACACCGTAGCTGAACTTTGTACTGTGAACATTGAATAATAAATTTTTTCCTTTATAAGCTAGTAGCTTTTGCCCGCGGCTCCGCCCGCGAGAAATGAGGTTTTTTGGCCACTCCCGACTGTACTAAGTTAAATCTGTATCTTCCTTATCTTACGTTATCTCTTTAATTACCAGTTGTTTGTCCGAAGCACTATCATACCATAAACTCTTAAGCTATGAAAGACATTAAAAAAATATACATAAATAGTACATTATCCCTCGGGAACACTATTATATATCTTTTTGGGATAAAAAGTACACTGCGCGTTTGTCCAAAACATAAACCACTGCCATACCAAATTTCATTGAAATCAATTCAACCGTTAAGCAGTAAAAGACAGTCAAAGTACACACAATAATAATACACTATCCCTCGGGAACACCGCAAATTTTTGGGACAAAAAGTATCCTATGTCCTTTCCCAGGACTCGAAAGTATCTCTGTACCAAATTTCCTCAAAATCGGTTCAGCGGTTAAAGCGTGAAGAGGTAACAGACAGACAGACAGACAGACAGACACACTTTCGCATTTATAATATTATATAATATTATATAATATATAATATATATAATATAATAATAATATATAATATATAATTATATAAGTAAATAAGTAAAAGTAATAAGTAATAAGTAATATAAGTAATAAGTAATATAAGTAATAAGTAATAAGTAATAAGTAAAGTATATAAGTAATAAGTATAAGTATATAAGTATAAGTATAAGTAATAAGTAATAAGTATATAAGTATATATAAGTATATAAGTATATAAGTATAAGTATATTAATATTATAAGTATATATAAGTATATAAGTATGGATTATATTATATTAAATTAATTAAATATTGAAGGTATTACATAAAATCTGTATGGTGACAAAATATATAAATAAAATCATTATGTTCAATTAAATTAGTGATCCACCTAGTCCGAACCAGCTCAGGGGGGATCCCTCAGCCCCCCTGGATCCGCCCTTGCTTGTAGGTAAATATAATCGTAGGCGATCGCGCGCTGCACAAGGTGAATTGAACTTAATGGTATAGTACCGCTATCCCCAACCCGCGGCCCGCGGGCCGCATGCGGCCCGCCGGGCCTTTATCTGCGGCCCGCGTGAAATCTGTAACTTAAAAATCAGCCAACGAAAAGCCATTTTAGGAAAAAAATAGACAAAAATTGTATTTTTTATGAAAACCCCTTTTATATTAATTTTTATTTTGAATTATACATTGGAGTAGAAATCAATTTAGTATCTTGTGAATATTTAAAGTATTGCCATCGACTAAAGAAAGGACAAAAAATCGGGTTTTGTTGTCATAAAAAGGGCTTTTCCTTATATTATTTGTTTTATCTTGTTTTTTAGATATTGTTGTTATTGTTGTTGATATTGTTGTTGTTATAGCGGCATCAGAATTAAGACTTATGAAAATATCAGCTTTCTAGCTAAAGTGGTTCTTAAAATACAGCCTACGATGTAATAAGGATAGCATGCAGCGACAAGCTAGCTCTAGATAAAGTTGTGACAAAGCGTTCACAATTCCAAAAATCTCACTGAGTGAACATAATTATTATAATACATATTTGTTATTTTATTTTAGTTTGTATCGTTAATCGTTATCTCATCTTAAATGTTTAGTTTCACTCTTTTAACTACCTTGTGTTTTTCTATTATTAAATCGTTAAATTTAAACACCGTATTTTTTGTCCCTAAAAATTTTGGTTGTGGCCCGCGACACCAGGAGTAAATCGGGTTTGTGGCCCGCGTAAAAAAAAGGTTGGGGACCACTGGTATAGTAGTAAGAGTCCCTATTTCTTCTAATGACTCTTCGAAGTGGTGCTTCTGTGGTAACTAATATCTATTCTGTGCTAAAAGTGACATTTTACAAGACAGCGATGTTAGTTCTGATCACGAAGTATAGATAACAAGGAGTCCGAACGTAATGTTAAAATAATGGTCTCAATTACGGGGACAGATTTTTGCCGGTAGAGCGCGCGACGGTCCGACGTGCACTCGTTTGAAATTAAGCGGGAAGTTTAAAGTTGCTATTGACAGCTCTGGAAAGATTGAAATCTTATTAAATAAAAGTTTTAGGAAATTCTTAGAAACTGTTCTCGAAAAATAGATACCGTAGAACACGGTAATTGCCTAACGGTAATTTAAAAATAATTGTAATAAATAATAGTATTGGCAACACTCGGTATAATAGTATTGGCAACACTCGGTACTCGTCGGTCTCGCACGCCTAGCGGCAGAAAAGAGAACTAAGATCTGGTCCTATTATTGTGTACATAATTATTATTAAAAAGCCTATACCGTTCGGACTCCTGGTATCTATGCTTCATGGTTCTGATTTTGTCCACGTGCCAAAAGATCCTTGTCAGACCTCGGCCTACTTCGCGAGTACTCGCGAAGTAGGCCGAGGTTGGCCGAATAAGAGTCTGGACACCACAGAACACTATTACTCGCGGAGAAGAAGGTCGACTTCATACAAAAAAATTGGGACCAAATAGCGCCTCTAGTGAGCTGCCCCCTCAAACTTTTAACCGCCTTCCAACAAAGAAGGACTATATATTTGATTATATGAATATGGCGGGAAATTGAAGATACGTAATTAATGTTTAAGTTAACGTTAAATTTCTCTTCAGAGTTAAATTTTACATTCCAACAAAACCGAGCAACCACCCCCACGAACAAATCATAATTACTACGCCTTTCCGTTTATACATATTAATTTATGACTACGCCACAAAATGTTCGTGAGCCCTTATATACATACGTCTAGTGTCTCGATAGCGCGATCTAGAAGCGGGATAGTGTCATCTGTTGTGGCTTTTAAGTAACTTTTATGTAATATTAACCATGTAAGACAGAGAGCAATATATTGAAATATAACCATTCTTGTCGCACCGAACTGCCCCCTTTTTGGTCCAAGGTCATTCATACAAAGTCGACCACCCCTGCTGGACACGCACTTCGCCTTTTCATACTTCGGGTTATTATATACATAGCACATTTCATGATTCATGAAATGTGATACGGTTTAGAGTTTAGAGAATTGTCTCATGCAGGAGTCACTCCGAGAAGTCTTTTTAAAATGCGCTTTATCAGAGATTAATCTATTTAGGACTCTAAAAAGGTTTTATCAGAGATTTATCTATTAAGGACTCTGTGACGACAAAATACTATGCTGAGCTAGCGCTTAGTGCACTGTTTCCATGCAAGTGAAATCATCAAAAATATGCCTATGGTCAATGGTGGTCTCTTACATTGGTCTCTCATCAAAAGAGGAAAAAAAGATTTTATGTAACACAAAAATATATTTTAAATACTTTTAAAAAAGTTTTCATCTAGAAAATTAATCACCAAAATATATATAACAATTAACTCATAACTAGGTATAATAAAATATGAATATATTTTTGTTAACATCAATATCATGCCTATCAGCAATACAACATTTACTAGCACCCTACAGTGTAGTGTTACCTACCCTACAGTGTAGCAACACTGTAGGTACACAAACAATATTTAATATTGTAACACTTTTCCTTAAGAGTTATATTTATATATTTGCAATCTCTATCATTCTAGCTACAGATGTAACTTTTTCTCTAGGTTTACCAACTTTATTTCCTTGTTCTACCTCATATTTATCAATTTTTTCCCAAGAGCTCCAATCAATAATTTCATTGCTTGGTTTTGTGATGACCTTTTTAATTTCTTCCATTCCACCTTTGCAACTTTCAGTTTCTACTTTTAAATTCTCACACATGAGTTTAGCAACTTGAAAAGCATTTCCCATTGTATGTAACAAAACTCCAACAGGCCCAGTTCCCAACCAACCGGCAACAAAAACAGGAGCCAAATTTTCATTGTTCATATCGACAACTTTACCCTTATCATTTTTTACGACTCCCGATGAACTAAATTCTAAATCACTATCTACATTTATACTTTTATATCCTATGCTACGAAAGACTAAATTACAATTCAACATTTCTGTATCACTTGTCGGTACACATTTCTGTTCCTCAATTGTATTTCCTACTAATTTGTTGCATGCTAATTCAATTCCAGTCACATTTCTCTCATCATCCACATAAAACTTTTTTGGACTCCTGAAGAATATAGGCTTAAAAAGCTTGTGGTCACTTGGTGCAGTTGTTGAATTGGATTCTGATACTGATTTTAACATGAGTTCAGTAAGTCTCTTCCTAGGCCTCGGCAAATCATTGACTGTGGCAGCTACACCTTCGAAATCTCTTTCTCTCCAAACTGTTTTACAATTATTCAATTTAAGTTGTTCTCTCAATTCTTTTATGGTAAATGCAACCTGTAAGGGCCCTCTTCTTCCAACCAAATACAATTCTTTTATTTTTGATTCTGATATACTTTGCAATGCATATTCTGTTATATCTGTTTTTCTAAGAGCATCAATAGGTGATAGTAATATTCTTGCAACATCTAAAGCAACATTTCCTTGACCCAAAATTGCTGCAGTGCTGCCTGACAAATCAACCTAAAACAGTTATATATTTTAATAACATAGTTGTAACATCTTAAAATATTCATAAATTTTATTTTACTTTATACAGTATTTACTTTCAAGTCTCTAAATTTTGGATGTCCATTGTACCACCCTACAAAACTTCTTGCTCCGAGCACATTATTAGCATCCTCATTTTCAATTCCTAGTGTTTTGTCCTCTTCAGCACCATAAGACTAAAATATTAATTTGATTACAAATGCATTCTATAAAAATATCAGTTTATTTCTTGCGTAATATTGCAATGGAAATATGACAAATTGAAACTTATTAACAATGTTCAGATATCATAATATAGTCTAGCTCCGCTATCCCCAACCCGCGGCCCGCCGGGCCTTTATCTGCGGCCCGCGTGAAATCTGTAACTTAAACATCAGCCAAGGAAAAGCCATTTTAGGAAAAAAAATAGACAAAAATTTTATTTTTTATGTATTAAGTCTAGAATAAGTATTAAAACACTAAATTACGAAAGAACAGCTTTAATGAGCTAGGTAGCAGAAATACACTGAAAATATTTTTATGTACCCACTTAGTTCATCTTATTAAGTCAATAAGAAAAACAAGAATGTACCCACATCAACCAACCTACAAAGTTCATACAAAATATTAGGTGTGTATTCTACATACCTTCCCCCTAAGTATGTACATAAGTATAGCATAAAAAACAAACTAATAATAATTTAACATTTCACATCATCAATAATATTGAACCAAAAAAGTTATTTTCTAAACAATACAATGTAAGCAGCAGTCAATAAATATAAATCTAAATAACAATTTAATTTTTTGGTATTCCTAACATCTCAGCCCAAGATTCTTCACTAGGAATTTCTATAATATCTTGCGACTCATCGTTTCTTGAGATATTAGAATCTCTCCCTCCATCCGTATCATGAGATGAGTCCTTATCATGTGATGTGATTTTTATAATTTGATCAATATGCCTGTCGATGATAAGCCCACCTTCTGTCTGCACTTTATAACTGGACGGACCCGTTTTCTCCACTATAACTCCAGGTAACCAGTTTGGACCAGAGGCATAGTTTCGGTATCTTATTTTACAACCAACATTCGTCTCTCTGTTCCGTCTCTGACAATTGTCATGTATTTGTTTATCGGTTCTTCTTCGTTGTATATGGTCTGGATGTAGGGTATCCAGTAAGGTACGTATCCTCCGATTCATCAAGAGCTCTGCAGGACTCTTTTGTGTTCCAGCACAAGGTGTTGCTCGGAGACCTAGTAGCACACTGGGTATCTTCACATCCCAAGTTAGGTAATCCATTTTACGTATTTTATCTTTTACAGTCTGGACCATCCTTTCAGCCAATCCGTTGGTAGCAGGGTGATATGGTGCTGTGGTAATGTGTCTTATTTTGTTGGAGTCTAAAAACTGCCTCATTTCTTCAGACACAAAAGCTGTACCATTGTCAGACACCAATATCTCACACAGACCATGTGTCGCGAAGACTGTTCGTAGGTGTCGGATCACCGTCGCCGAGCTCATATTGTTAACGATAAATACTTCAGGCCATCTTGAGTACGCGTCCACGATGATCAAAAAATTTTTGTTCTGAAAAGGGCCCGCGAAGTCTATGTGAATCCTGGACCAAGGTCTAGTGGGTGTTATCCATTCGTGCTGTGTTCTAGGTGGCATATGCCGATGTTCAAGACATTTGTTGCATTGACTCACTAGTGCCTCTATATTTTCATTTAAATATGGCCACCAAACGTAACTTCTTGCTAGTGCTTTGGTCTGCACAATTCCACTATGCATCTTATGCAATGCTCGTAACGTAGCTTCACGCAAAAGTGGCGGTACCACTACGCGATTACCTAGCAAAAGACAGCCATCTTGTAATGATAATTCAGAGCGATGTAGCCAGTAGGTATGTAGCTCTGGCTCCCTTACTTTTGAAGGCCACCCTCGTAGGACATAATGGATTATTTGAGATAATGTTTTATCTTTTTGTGTCTCTGTCGCAATATGCTGAGCGTCAAACGGGAAGTCTTCTGGTTTTTCAGCCATTAATAATATTTCGCTCATTTCCTCTTCAGACTTTTCTGGCACAGGCTGTGGCCACCTACTCAAACTGTCAGCGCTACCTAACTGTGCTCCAGGTTTGTATACTATATTATAGTTGTGTGCAGTTAAAGCGATTGCTATTCTGGTCAAACGAGGTGATAATATAGTCGGCATCGGTTTTTTGGGGTGAAATATACCAAGAAGGGGTTTATGATCGGTGACCACAGTGAATGACCTGCCAGCCAAATAGTTATGAAATTTTTGTATGCCAAATAAAATAGCTGTTGCTTCTTTGTCAAGTTGTGAATATCGTCTCTCTGTTGAGCTTAATGTCCGTGAGCTCATAGCAACAGGGCTTTCTTTTCCACCATCAATAATATGAGAGAGAACCGCTCCAACACCATACTCCGAGCTGTCACATGTCAATAAGAGAGGTTTGTTTAAATCATAGTGTACGAGTGTCATGTCAAATGTAAGAGCTTGTTTAGCTGTCTCAAAAGCAATTTGTTCCCGTTCCGTCCACTGCCATGCCTGTGATTTATCCAAAAGCCGATGTAAGGGCTCAAGAATTGTAGCTTTGTGAGTGATAAACCTCTCGTAAAAATTATACAGGCCGAGAAATGCTTGTAATTCCTGAACATTCTTGGGCTCTGGGGTGTTCTGTATGGACTCAACCTTGCTCGGTGACGGGTGAACGCCGTCACTATCAATGACAAACCCCAAGAATTCAACTTTTTCTTTTGCAAACTTACATTTCTTTTTATTAAGACGTAGTCCCGCTGTTTCGATGCGTACTAGTACCTTGTCCAGGCGTTTCAGCATTTCTTGTAATGTGCTACCAGAGACAATAATGTCGTCTATCAAAACTGCTACTCCTTTGATGCCTGCCAGTAGAGCTGTCATCATTCTTTGGAAAATGCCCGGGCAGGCCTTTACGCCAAATGCTAGCCTGTGTACGGAATACAGTCCTTTGCAAGTATTCAAAGTCAAAAGTTTTGATGTCTCGTCGGTGACAGTAACTTGAGTGTATGCCCGATCTAGATCAAGTGTTGTATAGAATTTCCCGCCACCTATCTCAGCGAACACCTCATTCGCTGTAGGCATAGGATAGGTATCTGATTCAGTGGCTTCATTGACGGTACTACGGTAGTCCCCGCAGAGTCTGACTTCACCAGATTTTTTAATAACTGGTACGATCGGTGTTGCCCACTCCGAGTATGCCACTGGTCGTAGGACGCCTTCAGATACCAGCCGGTCAATTTCATTCTCTACTCGTTCCTTAATAGCGTATGGAACCGGGCGAGCTTTCAAAAATTTTGGTACAGCACCTGGTTTTAAATGTATAGTGACAGGGTCCCCACGGTAGGTACCGAGACCGTCTTTGAACACTTCACTATGTTTAGTGATAATACTTTCCAGCTCAGTAGAATCTCCATTAGAAAGAAAATTTATGTTCATACTTATGCCAAGATGACCGAACCAGTCTCTCCCTAGTAGGTTGGGTCCGGTACCCTTGGCCACTAGCAATGGGAGCTTGTAACCGGCGTCCATGTATCGAACAGGTACCACTGTCCGCCCGAGCAGATGAACAGGCGTGTCAGTCCACGTGCGCAGTGCCAGTGGCGCAGGTTGGAGGCGATGCGGCGGCGGCAGGCGGGGCCGCACCGCGCGCCACGTGCGCTCGTTGATCAGCGTGTGGCACGCACCCGTGTCCACCTGCAGCTCCACTGGCGCGCCCGCAAGCACCACCCGAATGATGAAAGGCGGCACTCGACTTATACTTTGTACCGCATAGATGCCATTCAAATTTGCAGTTTCCTCCTCCTCCGTAAAGTTCATTTTGTTTGCATTTTTCTTGGTCATACAGATTTTTTCCAGGTGTCCGACTTTCTTGCAGAACCGACACGTCGTATTGATGAAACGGCATTCGCCACCGTGCCTGTCTCCACAGCGATAGCACAGTCGAAAAGAATTTCGAGGAGCAGGCCGCAGTGCTGCAGTAGGCGGCGGCAACGGCGACCCAACAGGTGCAGCAGCCAGCGCAGTTGCTCCTGACGGCGCCTGCGCGCCACTGTAGCTGGTGCTCTCCACTACATGTATCATACGCATGTCTTTTACGGCACTTTCAGATGATAACATGGCGTCGACTACGTCCTGGTAAGTAAGATTGTCTTTTTTCAGCAACTCGTACTGCAATTTCTCGTCTTTCATGCCACACACGAGTCTGTCCCGCAACATACGTTCTAAGTCGTTGAAATTGCAGTTAGCACTTATCCGTCGAAGTTGAGCTATGTACTCGGCAGCGGATTCGCCGCGATTTTGATCGCGTTTATAAAACTTGTACGACATAGATATCTCATTTGGTTTCGGACTATAATGTTTGGTTAGAATGTCTATGATTTCATTGAATGACACATCGGTTGCTTTTCGCGGAGTAATTAACGCCAGTAATATTTCGTACACTTGCGGACCGCACACCGTAATAAAATTGGCACGTTTTACATTGTCCACTATGATTCCATTTGCTTCAAAACAAAACTTTAGTCTATCAATATAGTTGTCCCAATTGTCTGTTTGTGTATTGTATTCACTAAATTTTACGCATTTTCGATCCATTTTCACAAATTTTACCCTTCGTCGCCACTATTAAGTCTAGAATAAGTATTAAAACACTAAATTACGAAAGAACAGCTTTAATGAGCTAGGTAGCAGAAATACACTGAAAATATTTTTATGTACCCACTTAGTTCATCTTATTAAGTCAATAAGAAAAACAAGAATGTACCCACATCAACCAACCTACAAAGTTCATACAAAATATTAGGTGTGTATTCTACATTATGAAAACCCCTTTTATATTAATTTTTATTTTGAATTATATATTGGAGTAGAAATCAATTTAGTATCTTGTGAATATTTAAAGTATTGCCATCGACTAAAGAAAGGACAAAAAATCGCGTTTGGTTGTCATAAAAAGGGCTTCTCCTTATATTATTTGTTTTATCTTGTTTTTTAGATATGATATTATGTTGTTATAGCGGCATCAGAATTAAGACTTATGAAAATATCAGCTTTCTAGCTTAAGTGGTTCTTGAAATACAGCCTACGATGTAATAAGGATAGCAGGCAGCGACAAGCCAGCTCTAGATAAAGTTGTGAAAAAGCGTTCACAATTCCAAAAATCTCACTGAGTGAACATAATTATTATAATACATATTTGTAATTTTTTTTTTTAGTTTGTGTCGTCTTCTCATCTTAAATGTTTAGTTTCACTCTTTTAACTACCTTGTGTTTTTCTATTATTAAATAGTCAAATTTAAACACCGTATTTTTTGTCCCTAAAAATTTTGGTTGCGGCCCGCGACACCAGGAGTACAACGGGTTTGTGGCCCGCGTAAAAAAAAGGTTGGGGACCACTGGTCTAGCTCATCGTTTCTCAACTGGTGGGTCACGACCCCTGCGGGCCAAGTTTGTTTTTAAAATGGGTTGCAGTCTGATAAAAATTAATAAATACAAACTACACAATACACAAACTAAACTGCAAGATTTTATACTTAATTTTTTGGCTTTTTCATGGGTCGCGATATAAAAATGGTTGAGAATTGATGGTCTAGCTATACACAAGTAATAGAATTTTACCAATAATACTGCATCATAATGCTGCCGTAACTGATGTAATTTAATGTCTTTTCCTAGAGAAATGTTACCAAAAAAGTTCACATTTTCTTGCTGAGCAAATTTTGTAAACTGATTGATGACATTCTTAACCTCAGGATGGTCCGGTGCAACTCCATATCTGCAGATAAAGACGTGTTGAAAACTTAAATTTCAACTTAAACATAGCTATAATATGTAAATACTTTATATCAATATAATATTACCTCACTAATCCAAAAGGTACTGGCAGCTGTTCTATTATATCGATATGAACGCCATTCATTTTCTTATTTAAATGCATAGCTGCATAAAAGCCTGCAGGGCCAGCGCCAACGATGCATACGCGAGGAATGTTTTTACGAGTAGAGAGACATCGATAAGGTATTTTCACTAGCCTCATGATTGTAGAATTTTGTCGAAAATATTCTAGAGTATGATAAGCAGATTAGTATCCTAAAATATGTCCATAATTTACAATGTTACGGTTCAGTTTATGAAAGATGTGCAATAGCAGAAAGTAGAAACTGTACTTAAATATAACGGGAAAAAAGTAATTCGGTTCTTCTGGATTTAGAGAATCTAATATTATTACGGTCTATTTAATCTTTAGATATAAATCAGTGATAAAGTATAAATCAAATGAATTCAGATAGAAAAAAATTAGAAAATATTCATCGTTCAACAACGGATTCGGATCCGATTTGCGGTTTGCCTGGCCCCAATGACAGATGACAAATGACAGTGACATATTATTTTTTTATATGGCGGCGCTTATAACTATTTGCCAGTATCAAGTAAAAAAGGCGGGAAATAGAATATTCGTTAAAATTTTTCATCACCGTATTTCTAAATCGTCAAGTCCAATAAATCTTTGAGTATCCAACTATACGGAGACGACATGACAGCTAATTTCTATGCGAAAAAGTCTCGCCACTTTCTGCGGGAGGGGGGACCGCACCGCTAGTGCTTGACACTATCGATGTTTTACTATCGATGAGTTTGGCTAGTAATAATTATGTGTGGCAAAAGTAAATTTTAAAAATTATATCTATTAAATCTTAACTACAATATTTAATTTACAATTTCGCTCAGTATCATAAAGTAAATAAGTATTAATATGTTGAAACATGCAAAAATGGAAGCGTCATCCAGCGTGAAGAAGAATTTTAACATTTTTAGCAGTGTTGCGAATATCATAGTTGCGGAGCGGCTCGTGCGTACAACCAATTTGTAGCATTCCGTAATACTCAAGAAACCCTAATAAATTTGCACTGACCATCCGTCTGTCTGTCCGTCTTTCTAGTATGTGTAATTATTAATATATGTAAATGAAATTTTGTATAGTTTATAGGTATTTTAAAATTGAAATAAGAATTTATAAATTACCTTTTTACAAAGTCAACCATTTTCGAGTAATCGGTCTCCATAATGGTTTATAAGTTGGTCATCCTCCTGGCATTTCTAAACTATAGGAGATAGAAACTTGTAAGTTCCCATGTTGATTGACTATGCTAAAAACTCTTAGGGAAAATTATTCTGAGCGAAATCAATTCGAAATCGATTTTTTCAATATTTACCTATATTTTCTCTTATAAGTTTCTGTATGTCTAACTAGTCTAACTAGCACATAGAATAACTAATGAGAGAAAGTATAGATAAATATTAATTTGCGGTCTAATCTGACTGTACGTCGTTTAAAAAAATATTTGTTTATATACCTAGGTAGTATATAATCTACACTAATATTATAAAGAGGAAAACTTTGTTTGTATGTTTGTTTGTTTGTTTGTTTGTTTGTTTGTTTGTTTGTTTGTTTGTTTGTTTGTTTGTTTGTAATGAATAGGCTCAAAAAGTACTTGACCGATTTCAAAAATTGTTTCACCATTCGAAAGCTACATTATCCACGAGTAACATAGGCTAAATTTTATTTTGGAAAAAAATAGGGTTCCGTAAGATATTTGGGTTTTTCGGACGCAAGGTGTAAAAAATCAACCAGAAAAGTTACTTATTTTGCGTACGCTGCCTAAACTATAAAAGATAGAACCATATAATGTTCTAATTAATTGTAGATCTTATAAATATCTACAAAAAAGTCCGCGACACACTATACCTATCTATGTCGAGTCAGGCACAACAACCATTTTTTTATTTAGAAATCTTGAATTTTTTTTGGACTACATTAAAACATGTTTATTTTACTTATGCTATTAATACTTATCAAAATAAATTATTTCATCACTAAGTACAGTTTATGTAGATAATATTTGGTCTTTGAATGATTAAAATTGGACGTTTGGTTTTGAAGTTATGGCGAAATTAAAATATTACGATTTCTGCTATACGGCCCGTTGCGAAGTGGGTGACATTCTGTAGTATTAGTATCAGTATTGTACCCGTGCGAAGCCGGGGCGGGTCGCTAGTAATCTATACTAATATTATAAAGAGGAAAGATTTGTATTTTTGTGTGTATGTTTGTAATGAATAAACTAAAAAACTACTGTGCCGATTTCAAAAATTATTTCACCATTAGAAAGCTACATTCACCCTGAGTAAAATAGGCTATATTTATTGCTAGAAAAGATTAGGGATTCTTACTAAAACTTTAGTAACGTAACCCAAGGTGTCAAAAATGCCATTAAACAACTTTCGTCGCATGCGCTGCGGAAACTATTGATGATAGAACAAAAGTATGTTTTACAATATTAAAGAACATCCATACATTCACCATCTGGGTATGGTCGCCAAAAATTGTACTTATAACATTCATGACATCGTAACACACGTTACATACATGACCGAATGTTACGTACATGACCATTATAAAGCTTAGTCCATAATAATATAATCCGTCGTCGCCAAATTTCATTCATATCGGCTTAAGTAGTTTTTGAGCGAAAGAGTAACAACCCCCAAACTCAAGACCCCCTCTACCCCCTCTAGTCCCTTTTAACCCCTCTACCACCCCCCCTCTAGACCCCCCTCTAGATCCTCTCATGACCCCCCTCCAGAGTCCCCTCTTGACCCCTTCCTGACTACCCTCTAGACCCCCTCAAGACCGATGGGTCCTGGATGGATGGATGCTCCTGACTCTCCTCTAGATACCCCTCTCCTGACCCCTCTAGATCCCCTCTAACCCTCTCCCCCTCTCTAGCCTATGTAGCCTATGTCTTTTCTGATAGTATGTTCTTACCCTCTTCCAAATTTCATCAAAATCGGTTTTGACGTAGTCCTATATAAACTTTCAACCATTATTTCAACCCCTTCAACGCGAAAAAAGTCGTGATGAAAGATAGCCTATGTCCTTTCTGAGGGTCTGTTCTAACCCTGTTCCAAATTTCATCAAAACCGGTTATGTGGTTTAGGCGTGAAAGCGTAACAGACAGACATACAGAGTGACTTTCGCATATTTGATAATATTAGTAAGGATTTATCATCACCGATTTTTATTATGATTATAATTTTAAATATCACTTAAACCTTAAAAAATAACTACCACCTGGCCCAACACATTGGCCAGGTTCAGTCAAACAAACTGCCGGCCGGCGCCGCGCAGTCTGAGTTTGTTCATTATTAACATACAAAAATACTTCTTATTGAACATTTTAGTAGGTCCTGTATATAATTATATTTTCAAGTGTAGTCTCCGCCTTAGAACTGGTCATGACTGTAACGTTTTTTTTACTGTAACATTTCGTTACACATTGTAACATTCATGACGTAAAAAAGCGTGCGACATAACCTAAAATCCAAATATCACTTCATTCCAATCAACTACAGATTTGGACGTATATTTACCGTATTCAGTAATAATGAATCTTTTAAATCTTGTTAACAAAAAAACACAATAAGCCGTACTTACCTTTGAATCAAACACTCAATAGACAATATTTTTTAGCGACAAATCTTCAAGTGAACACAAATCTTAATTTTACTTACGCAAACAAGTATGGCCGATGTTTCTTGCTGAATGTTAGCATTTCGCTCGACAGGTATGCCTTATGAAAATAGCAAAAACTGCCAAATTACTCAAAGAACATAAAGAAACAAACGTTATATTCATGACGTTACACACTCATAAAAAAAGTGGACACATTTTTGAAATCGACTGAAATGGTAAGTAACTAAAGCGATATTTTTTATAAATTCGTTTAGGAAACGTAGAAAAAGTATCATAAAGCGTAATAACAATTTAAAAATACGAGAAACAATTTCAGTTTTGGAAATGTTATCAATTTTTCATACAAAAGCAGCAGTTGGACAAAAATTTTTTATATGGGAGTAAAACCAGTACTTATAGAAAAATTATATTTAAAAATAAATGTTTAGGCATACTACATTTCGTGGACATTTAATCTACACATACGAAGCTCGTTATTTAGAACTATGTACAAGAAATTAAATTTATCAAAAAACTATCAAATTATTAAACAAATAAAATTGGGACAAACGAAAAATAATATTTGTACAATTTTTGCCGACCATACCCATCTATCCATCCTCACAAATTTTCACATCCTATCCTAGTAGGTAATAGTATAAAATGTGAAAATTTGTGAGGATGGATGGATGGGTAGATGGTTGGATGGATAGATGGTTGGATGTATAGATGGATGCTTGTTACTCTTTCATGCAAAAACTACGGATGTATAGATGGATGCTTGTTACTCTTTCATGCAAAAACTACTGAACGGATTTTGATGAAATTTGGTATGGTAGTAGTTTAGGCTCTGGATTAAAACATAGGCTACTTTTTATATCGGAAAAATAGAGTATTCCCGCGGGATAACCGGTAGTATATTTACGCGGGTGGAGCAGCCGTAATAACTAAAGTAAAATAGATAATAGCTTCAAGAATTAGCCTCATACGTGTTGAAACCCATTATCTAGCACGCTTCACGCTTTTTATTTGTTGTTGTAAAAAAAGGAGTCCGTGGATCTACCATTTAGTGACAATAGGATGAATTTAGAAGTAAAATCTTTACAATAATAATTAGACGACCTCTGTGGTTCAGTGGTTGAGCGTGTTTGTGCTCAAGCCGGGGATTGCGGGTTCGAATCCCGCCGAAGTAAATAAAGTTTTTCTGTGTTCCTGGGTCATGGGTGTGTAGGTATTAAATGTGTGTAGAATATAATAAAAATATTAAATATGTGTATAGTATTAAATATATTTCCGTTGTCTGGTATAGGTGTACCAGAATCTCATGGCATTTTAAAAAAATGTGATTTTCATATGGCAATGTCAAATATGACCCGTCAAATCAAAGTACGTGATCTGTCAACCGCTGCTAAAATTTTGTGAATATGTTCTTGGAATTTGTTGTTTTTGTGAAAGTGTTGAAAAAGGTAATTCGATCTCAAGCGAGAAATATTGTTTTCAATGTCTATCTTAAAATACAAGAAGAAGAAGGTGTAAATCAAACTCAATCTTATAATTTAAAGCTCGTGGTAGATTTGACCGGTAAGTTAGAGTGAGTTGTTTTGATACTTTTAGTTTTTTTATATTTTCTTAAATACTTATTGTGACTTCCTTAAAGGTGTTTCCAGTATTACTATACGGTGAATCGTCGATGGCACATCGAATGATGGTTTATTTTCCATGCCTGGAGGAGAGGAGGAAAAAGGAAATCAACTTAAGACAGTTTCGATTTAACTAAAAATTAACCAGTATCAAGATCGTTTAATCCAATTTCTCCAGTATTGCACACTACAAAATTTTATTTCCCTATTTGCCATGAGATTCTGGTACACCTATACCCGTAAAACAAGTTCTTCGAGAACTTACCACGAGACCAGATTGACATTACGTGAAGCATCCATATATTATATTTAAAATATATTATATTATTAAATAAAAAAAAATACCAAATTCGTACTATAATCGTAAGTATGTGTTGACTTGAGAACCTCCTTCGGTTTTTTGTCGGTTAAAAAAGTTAGAGCTAAGTAAAAATGCGGAATCGTTTTGATAAATAGGGTCCACCCTAAATACGTTTTTTTTGCATTTATAATAGTTCTGTTCTACCTCAATGTTTACCAATGTTCACCATAAGTAGTTCAAAGATTGGTTCAAATTCACGGGCAAAAACTAGTTAATTATAAAATGCACCTTTAATAATTTCAAAGTTGGCAAGGCGCGCTGTTTTAATCTCCTACTGTTGTTCGTCTGAACAATAAAACATGAAACTTCAAAATGCACCGAGCAAATTGTACTCGTACGTTTGGGAAACCAAGAAAAATGATTAGCGCAAGCTTGGACCCAGGCATTCCTAATCATCCTATTTTTAGGAAATCTAAAAAAATAATGGTCAGAATAACATACTGATAAAGTAGATATCGATATTTCTTTTACGTTGTCACAACCCTCAGTTTTTATGAAGTGTGGCCTGTTTATAAATTAAAAATGCATAATTTCAGGATAAATTTATCCGCACATATTTTATTGTAATAAATAATAATTAATATAAACAAAAGTTTGTTAACACAATTGAATAATTATTTTATAATAATTTGCAAATTTTCAATGTGTTTCGTGAAATAATATCATGAAGAAAAACAAAATTGTAAATAGTGTACTAATTAATTAGTCATGTTTCTTCATTATGAAATAGTAAAAACAAGAACGAATATAAAATAGAAGTTTTTATAAATTACTACTTTTAAATATTACCCTAAATTTGGATGTTGTACGATTTAGTAGCAACATTTGTTCATCAAGTAAATTTTTTGGATTTTTGCTAATATATCGCAATTATTGTTAATATTTAGGCAAAATAATACATGCACATGGAAAGTAACACCATCCTTTTGTTTATTTGATGTTTCCGATCTGTTTTTGCAGGAAAAAATACAGCAAGTCGGCATTTTCTGCTCCGGTTCGTTCCGCCTCGCTGTAATTTTCCGAATACGTCAAAAACGCGCAGCAACTAGTTTTATACAACCCTCACGACCGGAGGGTCTAACCTTTGGCAGCGGGGAACGCCTGACAATGGCGTCTCCGTTATAGTTGGATACTCAAAGCCAATAAATAGTCCGGGTAATCCATTAGTCAAATCAGTCGATTCAGTGGTAGACGCTTTACTGAAACTTCCTAGGGAGTTTTGGCGGGAACCCAATTTAGCACGCATTTTGTATTCGTATCACTTACCCACACTTGTGCACGTCAACAAGACGTCAACGAATAACTAATGGTTATTCTACCAATATTACGCATCAAAAAACCGAAATAACACAAATTTAGAAAAAAAAAAACATAAAAATCACATTTATTTGCATGACCACTTCATGACCAATACTCTTTTTAACAATAACTGCTGATTGGCATTCCCGGCAAAACTCGTGGCATAGAATAATAAACAGTGGATTTGTTAGGCTGGGACTATATGCACTGGAATCCAGAGGGCCGTAGAAAATTCTGAGCATTGAAAGTAGAATTGGGGATAGGACTAGACCTGAAATAATTAGTTTCATTAATATATTCAGAAATATTGAGGCATTACTACTTGGTAAATGTAAAAAATATATATTTTATGTGTAGTTTACTAATTATATTCATTTAAAAAGTACATTTTTTTTGCGAAATTGGTAAAAAAAACCTACACCATTAGTTTACTTACATAATATACACTCAATATACAAAAACATTAATTATGGTAAGTATGAACTTAAACGCACAAATATCGAAGATATTTACAAATATGTTCCTGCGGCCGTATACTTTATACCTACTTCGTACATAAGTTTTAACCCAAGAGTGACGTCATTTGTAACCCGACTTTAGTATGGAGCGTTTTTACGAGACTTGCGAAATTTTGTATACAAATCGCTCTACCTTTGAAATTATTGACTTTTGATATACGGTTTCTTCTGAGAAGTTACTCATATTTAAGAGTACTATTCATTATGCGCCGGGTCCTCCAATGTGCGTCCGATCGCCGGGTATCTGTTAGCCGGCGGCTGGTCTCAGTGGTGTATGGAACACGTAGCACGCTTTCATACTCGGCCACGGCGGTCAGTCCTTCAGTACGCCGACTGTAAACACTACTGGTAACAAAACCTGGTCGTGTGAAATCTCAATGTCTCCCAAACCGATACCGGACAGTCGGCACCGACTACCCGGCAACCGGGACGTGTGCATTCTGCGTGCACTAAAAGTTTTTTATAAGCTGTCATAAATGCTTTTGCAGTAGGGTTGTTGTTGAAACCACCCAAAGACCATATAGCGCCAAATACACTTCAAGATGGTCTTGGGACAGTTTGTATATGGGCAGAGTGTACAGGTCATAGATTTACAATGTATATATTTTTCATATATGGATAATACTGATTTTATGCAAATCAGGAAACCTAAATAATCTGTCTCTCTTCTTGAACTCATAATACATGTTTTTTTTTTTTTTTTTTTATGAAATATGGGGGCAAACGAGCAAACGGGTCACCTGATGGAAAGCAACTTACGTCGCCCATGGACACTCGCAGCATCAGAAGTGCTGCAAGTGCGTTGCCGGCCTTTTAAGAGGGAATAGGGTAATAGGGGAGGGTAGGGGAGGGTAGGGAAGGGAATAGGGTAGGGGATTGGGCCTCGGGTAAACTCACTCACTCGGCGAAACACAGCGCAAACGCTGTTTCACGCCGGTCACATGTGCCATCATACAATTTTACACCAGAGATATAGTCGCAGATTTCTTTCACTGATATTTTATCTCATAAGGGTTTTTGTACCCTTTGTGGCAGCAACATTTTTCGAATTTAAAATATCACACAAATCATTAATAATATTCTTACAAATTTTATGGTTTTTTATATAATACATATTAATATCTATGGTTGCATTGCATTTGTTTTTCATTTACGGCAAAATTCGAATGCATCAGAAATCGCATTTGACTTTCATCTTCTGTTTGTTTTATTTGGTTTTAACTAATATGTGCGGCAGACAGTTTGTTGGCAGCAAGGAGCCCTTCTTCCACTTGTACCTTTCGAAATAATCCCAAGAGATTATTTTATTTTCACCATCCAGAAATGGTTTTTATAGCACGGTGTGACCTAAACCCGCACTTTACGCACGCTTCGTTCGTAAAGTGCGGGTTTTTGTCACACGGCGTTTAGCACCCTCGCTCCGCTCGGGCGCTAACTTCACGCCGTGCAGTAATAGACAACTTAGGCCACAAGTATCGTATATTATTTTATAGCAAGTGTGACAAAAACCCGCACTTTACGAACGAAGCGTGCGTAAAGTGCGGGTTTAGGTCACGCCGCTCCTCCTCGCTCCGCTCGGGCGCTAACTTCACGCCGTGCAGTAATAGGCAACTTAGGTCACGCGTATCGTAATGTACTATTTTTTTTCTTCACCTAAAGCACTTCTGATAAATTTAATGTTACGACAAGGGTCATATAATATACGGATTTCATGTAATTCATGTTTATCTACTTTAAAGGTGGTTTTTAAATTGGTTGGATTTAAATGACACCCCAATTGTGTAGCCATTAGCAGCAGCCCCACCAAATAATTATGAAACTACCGTAAAATTGTGCATCAACAAGCGTAAGCACAGTTCAACTCGTTTTTTTGTTTGTTTAACAGATCGCCGATTTTTTTATTAAAAAATATCCCACAGGTATCTTTCAAGACTCGTTAATACATGTTACCATGAAAGTTAATGCTTCAGATGCCAAAGGCAAATCATCGCTAACTACTTCGGTTCCGATATCAATATGACCATAATATTTGGTGCCATCTCATTGTAGTTGCTTTCTAATGGCAACTTCGTCAATAACCAAAACGCTATTGCAGAGCGCAGTATAATGTTTTGCTTGCGCAAGCACTCCTCAGTTTTCAATGCTTTTGTAGTAAACCTAAAAAAAGTACTACCTAGTCAATTATATGTTATTGAAAAAAATAATAAACCTATTTAAATTATACCATCCTCTTAATTTAGATGAGTAGCAGCCTAATACCGTGCGCTTTTCCAGAAGTTTTATGCCACACAAATTAAAACTTTGAATGAATTGTCCCCAACGGTATTTCCGTACCAATAGGACCTCCAAAAACGAGTTCATTTCTTTTTGAAAGGCCGGTAACGCACTTGTGACTCCATACGGTGACGGTGATCACTTTCTATCAGGTGATATGGTTTCTCTTTATTTCATAAAAAAATAATACCAACCCAGGTTTACAATCTACAGACTTGTACCACCTAGATAAAGTCTTCGGATGTGGTAGAACCGAATTAAATAAGTATCTAACAAAGCTGTACGCTTTGGGCGCCAAGAAGTTGAGTGTAAAAGTAAATTTTACTTCATCTAAATATTCTTTTGGCAAGAAACCACCTTGTAACTGGAGCAAATATCGTGGTACAATTTGGTTTTTCGTGTCAATGGTAGATTTCAAAGTTCCTACTTATTGATTTTCCATCTTTTGATGAAGAACTTGTATAATTGTTTCTAGATCTGCTTTTTTTTGGGTAAGTCTTCTACACTTTAGCTGTAAATTTTTCAATTTTCTACCACGTTGTATGGCCAGCGTTTTATAATGCTGCGCTAACTTCGTTGTTTTTTCCAGCTCAGAAACCATAATCCTTGACTCAGTGTTTTCTGTTTGAGTTTTGCGACTCATTTTCGGCAGAGTACCATGAAGCTAAAAAGAAAAAAGTTGGTTAATTTTTTTATTTAAAATGGTGTCCCGAGTCCTGAGTGACACAAGTTGTTTTGTCTTAATAATAAACTGGAGTACCTACCTAAATAAATATCCAAACAGGTAAACTGAACGCACCCATAAATATTTGACAGTCAAGTGACATATTGAACAACAAGTGGCTGTGTTCCGCGTAAAATAGCGCTTGTTAGCGTTAAAGAATAAAAAAACCGATTATCGGCCAGGAGCCCAGGACACATTCGCAAACTTCAATAATGCTAACATAATCCGCCATACTACGCCATACCTGCTTACGTTTTTTGTTATTTTCCGCGGAACACACCATTATTATGAAAAAATTTCAAATGTCGTTTTTCCTCATAAAATATCAATTTGTAATAAGTTAGCATAAGCGTTTTGTAGATGTTTTATTTTAATATTACAAAACTGTGGAGATCCTTTACCTTCATCCAGCAGCCTTTTAAATGACTGATTATACCAACTACTTAGTTAGTCAAAATTATTTTTAATAAAATAGACTTACTTGACCTTCACAACCAGATGATGTTGATGGAATTGCGTCATCATATTTAGCAATTAGCCTTCTCTTTAATGGCAATTTCTGCAACAATAAAATGTTAGACATTTAGAAATAAAGCCTTTAATATAAATGTAGTGATGAAAAATGAAATTTAAAAAAAAACAAATCAACCTAAACAAGTTTTTCTCCGAAAGTCACCAAAAACAGCTACTACCTTTCAACCCTAGTATGTTATACTAAAGAAAAGAATAATAAAATATTTTAATCTTTTAGAAGATCCTAAATTCGTTCTTATGGCATCTACAGACACACGAATATGCAGTACGGAGCGTACATCGGACCATATCCGCGGACCTAATCCGGTGTCGCTACGCTCGCTCGTGTGTTCGATTTTATGCTCTATTGCATTATCACAGAGTTCTATTTACAGTACTGTTTTTCAATGACAACGATGATTCCCGCATTTCATTGATAACGTGCGGTGATACCAACTCTTTAAAAATATTTCTCCCCAAACTTTACCCTTGATTAGTTATTTTGACAGGTCTAATAAATCATAAGCTAGAAAGAAAGGTTATGTGTTTAACGTAAATACTTTCGCGTGAATAACGTAAAACTAACGTGTTTTAATCTGATTTCACTCCCAATACATTTTTATATCCCTGGCTAAATAAAATATTTCACATATAAAATTTATTTTTATTATTACATAAAAATTGATTCAATAGGAGTATACTCTAAAAATCCTGCCCCCAAGTAAACCTCCGTAGATATTTTCCCTAGTTTTGCGGGGTAAATCCCTAAGTTGGCAATATTGACACCGTTGTACGGCCTAACCGCCGGACTGCTCTACACACGCACGGATTTGGTACGGAGCGGACCAAATCCGATACGGACAGCGGCGAATTCTTCGCCTTCTTCTTATGTTCGCCAGACTGCCCTACACACGCTCGGATTTGGTACGGAGCATACCAGAAGTCTCATCTTTTGTATAGAAGCGTGCCATTATTTTTCTACCTGCTGTGACGTCACAATAGCGATTTAGTGATGATAACTCCCCGTCCCTCAGTAAACGATTCAGAGGCCAGCACCCCCACCTCGCTTTTTTTTTTAAGTTTTATTTTGACACTTGGCACCGAGAATATTCGAGAGGAAATGGCACCAAAGGAAGTAATTTTTACTCCTCTTTTACACACGAACTTACACGTGAAGTACATACAACTTGCAGTCTAGTTAATACTATGTCTGTGAGTTTGAAAAAAGAAAGAGATAGACTTGACGATATTATTTTCTTAAAGCTAGGTTACTAATCAACTTACCGGTTTGCAAGATGCTGGCTGTTTTCGAAATATGGATGGCACTGCATACGAATGTAATACTCTACGTTTCGAACCCTGACGATAACAAGAGTCTTCAAAATGTAAAGAACATATTCTCGTATGCTGTGTAGGCTTCCAATTATCGCTTTTTCTTAGATTTTTTATCCATAAATTTCTCATCTCTATATCTACAGGAAACCTGTAAAAATAAAGTTGATTAAAGGTAAGATTTCACACAGTGAATTTAAAATTAGTATATACAAACTACCTACTGACTACACAGTACAAAAATCATAGAATTGATCATAACCTTTTTTTTTATTTTAACTTTTAAAATAGTATTATAATACTATTTTAATGTGGTATATAAAGGCATTTTCATAATAGGCAAGCGGACTTAGATGAATGATTAGTCTCGCTGGGCGCTCAACCCCAGCGAGACCAATCATTAGTCTATGGCAAGCGGACTGTTTTTTTTATTGCATAAATGAATAGCACTCTTAAACCTAAATGCTTTCGTAAATACGTATGAACGTAAAAAAGATACGGACACCGCTTCAGTAACAAGAATAGTGAAACCATCAATGTAAGACAGCCGTATCTAGCGACACGCACACGCACACATTGACAGCAAAGTATTGTCCTTGTTGTAAAAAGCAAAAAATGATGCGATTTTGACTACTAAATTTCATATTATACAATCAAATATCAAAAAATTCGGCAAATTTATGAAAAAAAATTAAAGTCGAAAATTTCGAAAACGGTTAGGTTTAGGATAGGGTGTTTTATAGCCAAATCAGTTAGAAACGATGTTAACTACATGCCCTTAACGGATCTACGTCGACTTTTCCTGTAATCCTGTATATGGCTGTATGTTCAACGATTACTCCGCCGTCTATGGACCGATTTTCAATTTTTTTTCTGTGATGTACAGGATATAATCCGAAATTGGTCCTTTTGGCATCAAAGTGGTGACCTGATGATAGGATCCATGAGGAATCGAGGGAACTCCTCGAAATTTATATGGACACATATGATGATTTCAACTTTTTCTGAAATAGTCTAAGCATATGCTACCAAAAAGTAAGATTTGTACCAAGGTATACCAAGTATGCCAAGGTAGGTACAGATTTTGTACAACTGGACCGATTTGGCTAATTTTGGTCTTGAAATAATATTACCTCTGACTCATAAAAAATAACTAGAACAATTTAATCGCCAGTATTAAAATATTGAAATTTACTTATTTTAATAATGAGGAAAAACTCGTCTACGATTCTTATTTATTACTGACTACGACGAGAAAACTTACGTGTGTGCATCCTAAGATCAAGACAAAAATACTACAATTGAAGGCTATGTTTGTACATGGCAACACATAGTGGGTGAGCGAGATGCACTCTAGTGGTTACAAGAGCTGCGGATCTATCAGTGGTGTCAACCTCGGGGGTTTCCCCCTAAATCTAGGGGGAAAAGTTTTAAAAAGGGGCAATTTTAGGGGCAGAAAACCTTCAGGGTTTTTTTTAGGGGTCTTCAATTCAAACTAAACCTTATTAATTAAAACTAACAAAATCCTATGCCCTGTGCCAGGCCTGTCTCACTCCCCGTGTAGGTATAGAAAATGCAAGTACGTGCGGCACCCCACTCTAGCGGGGAATCAGTAGGGACTTACGCGCGAGCTGTGAGTGACGTACGCGCAAGATTCGTTCGTAATTATTATTACTTAACGTACTATTTTAAAAATGGGTAAAAAAAACGGGAAAAAGATATTGTGCAGTATTTAACTGCTTAAACAAGGATTGCGACCCAAATGTGAGTTTTTTCAAGCTCCTTAAGGACGCCTTTTGTTATTATTATTGTGAAATTATCATTCTTTGGGTTACCAAAATAAGTAGGAATGTAGGCAGGTATAGGTACTAAGTTGGTGTAATTATTAATCTTTCACCAATATCTACCTAAATTAAAGGAATTTTGATGTGTTTCGTTTTAAAAACCTACCTGCCCATTGTTTGTTTTACTGTTCGCTAGAATAAAACCGATAATAGATAAAGAAATATAATGCCATATGTACTAACAGTAGATAACTACGCTATAGTTATGTTGTTAAACATATCTAATAATATTTCATTAATTCTGTAGTTAACACCTATAAATTGAAAGACTTTGTAATTTGTTTAAGCTATCTACATACCTACAGGCTACAAGTTACAACACGTTCAAAATTTAGGTATTTAGGCTGAAGACTTTTGACGAACCAACGCATTTCAAATAAGTACCTACCTAGACCTAGGTATAAGTACCTACTTATATTTACCTACTATTAACAGGTACCTTAGGTTTATTTGGAAAGTAATTTGTTCACTAAAGTAGGTACAGTAGGTAGGTACTAGAAAAAAAGTTGTAACTAAATAAATTATTTTCTAAACGGAGACAACCCCGATTTCGTCACAATTATGCGATATGAATAAGAGTTATGCGATAGAAAGAGACGCAACTTGTAGGTTAATATAATCGTAGGCGCTCACGCGCTGCGCAAGCTGAATTGAACTTAATGGTATCGTACTAAGAGTCCCTATTTCTTCTAATAAAGCTTCGAAGTGGTGCTTCTGTTGTAACTAATATCTATTCTGTGCCTGTGCGTAGAACGGAACGCACGATACAAATTGAACGAAGTGGGGCTCTTTCTTATAACAAGCTCAGTTATGAAACTGTCGTCAGTCTTACTTGATCTGAGGTCTTAATAGATAACTGTGTTGAGGGATAGGACATCTCACTCATTCATACATCGTTGCGTTCCGTCCATTCGGTTCGTTTAAAATCTTAAAAGTTATTTAGCATCCTTCCGGGTTTGCAAGTTTTCTTTTGTGTATTAAATATAACTGTGTTTGGACAAGAGTGTGAATTTGAGAACAATGCCGAGAGAATATGATAATTATTATTTTTAAACAAAAAATTAAACCGATTCCAAAGTAAAAATACACAAAAAAATATGAAATAAAACTTATTTTCTAAATAATTCACCCTTTAAATTTAGCTATTTCTCTACTTAATCTTTTTAATTTTGAAGTCGATACCAGCCCAAACGATATTCGACTTTTATTTTTATTATATTTATTATGTTATATATAATATTCGATATATTTTTACCGACTTCCAAAAAAAGGCGGTTATACGTTCGGCTGTATATTTTTTTTTGTATGTAAATTCTTTTTTTTGATGTAAAAGGTATAATCCGAAGTTGGTCCCATTTTCAGAAAATTGGTGACCTGATGATGGGATCCAAGAGGAAACGAGGGAACTCCTCAAAATTTATATGGATACATATGGTGATTTCGACTTTTTTTGAAGTAGTCCAAGTATATGCTACCAAAAAGTAAGATTTTGCTCCAAGGTATACCCTGGATCCAAAAGTACAGAACAGAACTCAGACTCCTTATAGATACATGTTTGGGGATTTTTGGGTTGTTTAAAGAACTGCTAGCATATGCCACCTTGTCAATTAGAGTAATCATCATCATCACCACCACTATCACAGCATACATCATCACATTATGATGATAAAGAAGGTACTTCTCATAGTATTTTACACTAACACGGAGATCTTTGAACATTACTCTGCCGTTTATGGACCTATTTACAAAATTCCTTTGTTGTTGTAATGGGTTTAATTCGAAATTGGTCCTTTAGTCACTAAAGTGGAAACGTGATGATGCGTTTGGGCTGGTAGCGACTTCATAATTAAGAAGATTAAGTAGAGAAATAGCCAAATTTAAAAGGGGAATTATTTATAAAATAAGTTTTATTTCATACTTTTTTGTGTATTTTTACTTTAGAAGTCGGTTTCATTTTTTGTTTAAAAATAATTACTTTGGAAGTCGGTTTAATTTTTTGTTTAAAAATAATAATTTCACCCTTTTTAGTTATATATTTTGTTAAGTTGTTATTACCTATTACGTCTTAAGAACGTCTAAAATAAACGATCGAATGTATAATTGAATACGCGCCAAGCTTCCATTAGGTATTGTTGTTAAGGTGATGATGATGATTACTGTAAGTTACAATTACAAAGTGGCATATGCTTGCAGTTCTTTAAAAAATGCCGAAATTTCCAAACGCGTATTTAATTTTGTATAAAAAATTCCACGAGTTTCAATTTTTTTTTGCCTAAACGTCTTTACACAAACAGTATATGACGTACCCAAAGTTTCCGGAATTGATTTTACCAAACCTTATATAAAGACTGATGAGTTCTGTTCAGTGTTTTAGGATCTGGGGTATACCTTGGTTTCAACATCTTATTTTTTGGGAGCATATGCTTGTGTTACTTCAGTAAAAGTCAAAATCACTATATGTGTCGATATAAATTTCGAAGAGTTCCCTCGATTCCTCATGGATCGCCACGCCACGATCGCGTTTCCACCTTAATGACTAAAGGACCAATTTCGAATTAAACTCTTTACAACAACAAAAGAATTTTGCAAATAGGTTCATAAACAGCAGAGTAATGTTCAAAGATCTTCGTGTTAGTGTAAAATACTATGAGAAGTACCTTTTATATCATCATTATGTGATGATGTATGGTGTGATAGTAGTGGTGATGATGATGTTTACTCTAATTGACAGGGTGGCATATGCTTGAAATTCTTTAAACAACGCCGAAATCCCCAAACATGTATCTATAACGAGTCAGGAGTTCTGTTCAGTACTTTTGGACCCAGGGTATAACCTTGAAGCAAAATCTTGCTTTTTGGTAGTATATGCTTGAACTACTTCAGAAAAAGTCGAAATCACCATATGTGTGCATATAAATTTCGAGAAGTTCCCTCGATTCCTCATAGATCCCATCATCAGATCTCCACTTTGATATCAAAAGGACCAATTTGGGATTACACCCTATACATCACAGAAAAAAAATTGAAAATCGGTCCACATGCGGTACAGTAATCGTCGAACATACAAAAAAAAAAAAATATATATATATATATATATATATATATATATATATATATATACAACCGAACGTATAACCGCCTCCTTTTTTGGAAGTCGGTAAAAAAATATCAGCAAAAGTATATCAAATCCTGGGAGACAGATCCCGTACTGAAAGGTTGTAAATGAGAGTGAAAGGGGTGACATGATATTATGAAGTTCTAATTTCAGAGTAGCACTTCAGGGTAAATGCATGTGTATTAAATAGAAATTGCAAATTCAATAAAAAAATATTTATTTATGAGTTGCGAATAACTTGGACAACAAGTAAAATATCACATAAAAATATGTTATTACAGCCTTTATTTAGGGGTTTTCAGGGGTATTTAAAATAAAACATGGGGGTAAAATTTGGAACAGGTTGGCAACACTGGGATCTATAGGTCTGTACTTTATCTTAGGGCTTCACTCAATGCTTAGGTCACCCTCCGTCCGCCTTTTTTTTTACGTCCATGGCAAGTATATACCACAGAATACAGAAAATCATCTGTATTCCGTGGTATATATATAGGTCTATGTAATGTTTACGATTGGATTGACTTACCGATGAAAAGACACTTTCGTGCTATTTTCTATTAAAATACCCACTCTTTCGCCACAACCTGGCACAGTACACGCCATTTCATATGCTTAAATTAAAATTAATCTAAACAAACAAAATTATTCACTTTTTTCCATTAATTTAGTTTTATTACGCAGTGTTTAATCTGATAACCAGTTGGTAACAAACAAATATGGCGTCTGCGGTCTGGCGATCATAGATAATGGACCTAGGAATAACAACAGGACCGAGTACTGTGAGCAAGAAAAAAACGAGCCGAGCGAGAGCTTGGAAGAGAGGCCGTGTGTCCCTTTCTAGTAGGGTGACAATAATATTTTCTGCTGCTGTGTGAGACAAACTGTGAAACACTGAATGACATACAGCTGAGGCTTTAAAAGTCGACGAGATTGAATAGTGTAAAATCATGAAGGTTTGAAGTGACGGCTGCATTAATATGTAATAGATGTTTATGTAATTCTCTGCCTTACTTAAACACTATTGAGCCATTTTTGTCGCATTTCTTCATTGTTGGGAAATCTATAAAAACTGTATCTGGGGGCACGGCAGTGCCCCCTCCAAGTCTAGCGCGAAGCAAACACTGCCGTACCATCCTTTACTGGAACCATTTCGCCGCATTTTCAGGCCCCTATTTGAGAACCTCTGGATAAGACCAGAACGCAGAAATTTTCGTCATCCAATAAGCTATAATCACGTACTTAAAATCCAAAATTTCAAGTCTGTAGGTCATTTAGTTCCGAAGTTATGCGAAAGCAAAGTTTCGCATTTTCGACACTCACTCACTCACTCACTCACTCACTCACTCACTCACTCATGATCATCAAAATAGAACTAGTACTTCCCATAAACTTAGAGAGCTGAAATTTGGTACAGAGTTGGGGTTTAATGGCCACATAAAGGGAAAACTATAAAAACTAGGATAATCGATCTGGGGGCACGGCAGTGCCCCTGCCAAGTCGAGCGCGAAGCAAACACTGCCGTACCATTCTTTACTGGAACCATTTCGCCGCATTTTCAGGCCCCTATTTGAGAACCTCTAGATAAGACCAGAACGTCGATCTGGGGGCACGGCAGTGCCCCCGCTAAGTCGAGCGCGAAGTAAACACTGCCGTACCATTCTTTACTGAACCATTTCGCCGCATTTTCAGGCCCCTATTTGAGAACCTCTAGATAAGACCAGAACGTCGATCTGGGGGCACGGCAGTGCCCCCGCCAAGTCGAGCGCGAAGCAAACACTGCCGTACCATTCTTTACTAGAATCATTTTGCCGCATTTTCAGGCCCCTTTATTCTACTCGAACTTTATTCTACTCGAACATTACACAAATTAAATAAACAAATTACACTAAAATCTAGGGAAATAAATCAATATGCCCACGTTTCTACAAAAAGAAGTGAAATCCCACCAAAAACATTCTGTAAAAAACTAGCCAAGTCTCGATGGAGCTGCTTGTTTATCTCTAAAAAGTAATGAAATCTAGACAAAATCGTGCCAAGTCTAAGGTTCCTTACTGCGGTTTCTTTATTATTATAGTTAATGTTGTGTGACTTGGCCGTTGAAGGGCACACAAGGGTACAAAAGGGGCTCCATGACACCATTGCTCCAATACGTGTGTTGTACAATCAACAACAGCCTAAAATGAGACACTAGCGTCCAATTACCAATACCAGTATGGGCTATTATCTCGCTTAACAAACATAGGTAGTTACAAATGTAAACAAAATTGACTTGTACCCACTAAAGTATAAAGAATGTTCAACGGCCAAGTCACTCAACATTAACTATAATAATAAAGAAATCGCAGTAAGGAACCTTAGACTTGGCACGATTTTGTCTAGATTTCATTACTTTTTAGAGATAAACAAGCAGCTCCATCGAGACTTGGCTAGTTTTTTACAGAATGTTTTTGGTGGGATTATATTATCACTAAAGGCCTTACTCGACTTCACACGTTTTTTTCTCAGTACTTACTACGATTCTAGGCGAGTCGCTGCTGACTAGTTTATAACAAAACGTAGTACAATTATAACCATTATGGTGGCGTAACTTTTTATTCTATGAAGATATTGTTCTGTACGCGGTGCCGAGTAGTCGGTCGCGAAGTGATGGATACACACTACACCGGTCACCGGTACGTGTGAAAGTTATCGTACATGGCCATACACTTCGCAACCGACTACCCGACACCGGCAACCGGAACGTATGCAACGGCACTAAGGGGTCCGCACTCCGCAGTCTCATCTATGGAAAAATGCAAATAAACAAATTTCACCAAGTTTTGTAAGACCAAGAGTCGTACGCTTATATAGCACAGGCGGCAGCACAGCGCTAGCGGGCGGTGTCCTTAGCGCCGCGGTGTCCGAGACTTAATGAAGTGAAGTTATGTATAGATCAAAAGAGTGAAGAGTACAAAAAAATTTGATGTTTCTTTTTATTACTATACTCGGCAACTCGGCTCGTGTGGCAACACTTGTAACAATACATAAAATTGTATCTCCCGATTTTAAAATTGTTAAAAATTATTTATATTGATAATTTATGTTAATAAAGTTTGTAAACCTAGTATTATTTGTGTAAAATTCAAGAAAAATAAATAGTTTATTAGCTAGTGGACTTTTAAGCAGACTTACAAGTTAATTGTAAAGTGACAGCCAACGACGTATAACGAACTTTGCAAAATCAAAGTGGATTTAAGTTTTGTTCCTGATATACTGCGAGAAACCCGGGGAGTATAGTGTTTATTTACATACTACATCACCTACTGCTCAATATAAGATCCAAATAACACTATACAAAGCTCATCCCAGTGAGACATATAACAGAACTAACAGAATTTACACTTTGGCTTTGTTTAAGTTCTCTCTTGGCTTAACGTTAGTGGAAGCTAATAAGATGATGAATTTGTACAAGCCTACTAATAAATACTAATATAATATTTTAATTATACTCACTCTAAGCAGAAACGTTTAACTTAATAGTTAATTAACATCATTATATACCTACCTACATTCTTATTACAAATTCTTAATTTTATATTACTCTCTTGGCTTGACTGTTGTTAAAGCTAAGTAGATGATAAAAAACACTAGCCTACAGCGTAACATTCACTTAATATAACAATATAATATACTAAACCCTGTCATACTCAAAATTGTTAATTGTTAATTATTTTTACAGGGCATAACCTAATACTATTTATAAGTACAGTATACACAGATTTCTGTCACTACTATAATCTGTCTATTCTGTCTTTTGTCTATTTTATAGTGTTAATCTTTCATTTCCAGTATTTATATTACTTTCTTTTCATTTCTTCATTTTGCAACTTAAATTTCTATCTATTCCTGTGTAATTACTGTGCGACTGAAACAATATTTGGGGCTGACAAATCTTGATTTGGGCAGAAGGTGATTACTTGCATTGTGATTACACCCCATTAAAACATTTTGTATTCGGTTTCAGCTATCAGGAATAAATAAATCAGCAAAATGATGACACGTTCAAATCTAGCCCGCCAGACGGAAGAGCAGCTGCGAACTGCTCTTAAGGAACTAAAGGACTCTAAGCAGCAATGTCAACAGCTGCTTATTGAACGTGACGACAGTGAAAAGGAAATGCTTTTAATTTTGCAAAAAAATGCAGATTTAAAATCAGAACTAAACAAATTAAACCAAAAATATGAAAACATCTGCGAACAAAACTTGGAATTACAAAGTGTTGTGGACGGCTTTGACAATTGTAGAATGGAATATGAACAATCTCTAGAAGACACTTGTTACATTAAAAAGAAGCTACAAGATGCTCAAGAGTACATAATGTCCCTAGAATGTCAAATAAATAGTAAAAAATCTGAGGAAACACAAAGTTTGTACGATGAACTGTTAGGGAGTGTAAATGACTCATCTAAAAATAACATAACTACCATAGACTTGACAGAGGACGACACAATAACGGCCTGTCATATTATGAACAGTAAAAATAAGTTGAAAAAATATGTAAAAGTTAAGAAATGTATTAGAAAAACACAAAATTTATTACTAAAAAACCAGAAATTTGTAAAGCAGCTTAAAAATATGTCTAAAAATAAAATATTATTAAAAAATCAATTATTAAGCTGCTGCGAGGAGTTGAAAAATACTAGGTTTGACTATGAGGCGGATGTATGTAGCCTTCAGTCTGAAATTTCAGAATTACACAGCTCCCTAACACAGATAAAAATAAAATATGAATTAGCACAAAAAGAAATTACTGCACACATATCTGCCATGGATGACATAATTAAAATCGGCCACTATAATGAGGAACGTGTAAACTCATTAATTAACAATGACTGTCAGTGTCAAAAAAATAAAGGTCATTCACGGCATGATAGTGATAGTTCAGCCAGCTGTTCAGAGTTGAGGGCTTATACTGAATCCTCAAATAAAAATAATTATAATATGATACCTACACCTATCTCAGAGTCTGGCTTAATTAGTATTTACTGTGATGAAATAGGCTATGGAATGGGTGTATATCTAAATAATTTGTGTACGGGACAACAAGTAACCAGCACATGTTTGCCCGGGGCATCTTATGAACAAATAGTTAGCCGGGCAGTTAATGCTACTTATTGCCCTAACACAACTTTAGTTATATTAGTCGGGAGAAGAGGAAAGATAAACAAAAAACAGATGACAGATTATATTGATATTTTGAGTAACAAAGAAAATGTTACTAAACTTATATTGTTTACCTTTCCTTATATAAAAAAACTGCCACACGAGAGTAACGAAAATTATATTAGATTTAAGTTGAACAGCCTACTGTGTAGTGCTACAAACCAAAATTGTATAGTTTTAAGTAACACTCAACCACATATAGATGTGGTTGACATTAATAATATTATAAGTTTTAGATTTAATAATCTAACACGTGATAAGTATTTCTTATCACAGTTTTTTACTAGACGCATAGCTAGATGGCTATTTCATTTTTTAGTTTTAGGACAAGCCAAAGAATTGGCTAAACCGACCACTGCTTTTATTGAGCAGAGTCATTATTCTGACAACTATACAGTCAGCAGCTTGGAATATGTTCCAAATAATTTAAATTAGTTTCTAAGACAACAGAGGCTCACTCTAGCAATGTGATAATCAATAATATAAATTATTTAAATGTATTACCTATCTTACCTACCAAAAATGTTAACAAAAAATGTAATTTCAATGTAAACCTGGTGCACCAAAATTTGCAAGGAATGGTAGGTAAAGAATTAGAAATTGAGTTGTTTGTTAATGAATATAACATTGATATTATGTGTATATCAGAACATTGGTTTAGAAAACATGAATTAATATTTGACTTTTGTGGTCACCAGGTAGCTAGTTCGTTCAGTCGAGAGAATGCCATTAGAGGTGGTTCTTTAATATTAATTAATAAAAAAATTAAATTTAAAGAACGTAAAGATATTATAAGACTCTCTACTGAACGAATAATTGAGGTAGCCTGTATTGAGTTGAGCCATCTTATTATTGTAAGCGTATACAGGCCTCCATCAGGTTTATACGATTCCTTTGAACAAATCATGGAAGAAATGTTGACAAAAATATGTGCATCTAACAAGAAGATTATTGTATGTGGTGATTTCAACATTAATTTATTAGACTCAAACTCCACCACTGTTAGATTCACATCATTGTTAAAATCGTATAACCTCAGTAATTTATTTTATGAACCGACAAGAATATGTGATACAGCAGCTACTTGTATTGATAATATTTTCACTAATATTACTCCTTTTAAAAAAGAAATAATTAATGCGCTTAGCTCTGATCACTGTGGACAATTTGCTTCATTTAATATTAATTGTGAAAATAAACCTCAAGAAAAGCTTGTTTATATTCCTGTGAATACAAAACGTATTGAGAAATTTAGAGGTAAACTAGTTTCAAATATTCAACAGTTAGATGGGTTTAATAGCTCAGATGAAGCGTTTCATAAACTATTTAAAATAATAAGAACCCAGTATAACTCTGTATTTACTTCTAAAACGGTCAATTTAAATAATAGAAAAAGTAATTTTAAAACCTGGGCAACTGCAGGAGTTATAATAAGTAAACAGCGATTATATGATTTGTATAACGAAAAAACATTTAATAGGAGTGAATCTTTTAAACTGTATGTCAAGCAATATTCAAAAATGTTTAAAAAAGTATGTCAAGCAGCGAAGGCACTTTACATAAAAGAAAAAATAATGAACGCTAAAAATAAAGTGAAAACCACTTGGAAGATAATTGCAGATGAGACTGGAAGAGGTAAAGGCAGTCGTAACTCTAAATTTGAACTTTGTATTAATAATAAAAAGGTAAATTCTGACCTAGAGGTTGCGACAATCTTCGAAAAATTTTTTGCTGACATTCCGGTCTCAACTACAAAAAATTTAAATTCTTCACCTGCAGTTGCTGAAAAAATACTCAGAGAAAATGTCAAGGAATGTGATGTCAATTTTAATTTTAAAGAAATTGACTCCAGAGATATTATTAAAACCTTTAAATTACTCAATATTAAAAATACTACCGATCTCTGGGGTATGTCTATAAAAGTTATAAAATCAATAATTGACATCATTGCCCCCTATCTAGCCTTAGTTTTCAATAATTGTATAAAGAATGGTGTGTTCCCTGACCTAATGAAGCATAGCAAGGTGATGCCTCTTTTTAAGGCTGGGAATAAGTCTGACCCAGCAAATTATAGACCAATATCTATACTACCGACTTTCAGTAAAATCTTCGAGAAAATAATCTTAAATCAATTGCTAGCCCACTTTAACATAAATAATTTATTACATAGTAACCAATTCGGGTTTACTAAAGGTCGGTCCACAACAGACGCAGGCATCAGTCTTCTATGCAGCATATTTGGGGCATGGGAGGGATCGCATGATGCACTTGGTGTCTTTTGTGATCTATCCAAGGCTTTCGACTGTGTCGAGCATGCTACGTTGGTCAAAAAATTATACCATTATGGTATAAGGGACACGGCACTTAAACTTTTAGATTCTTATCTTAAAAATAGAACGCAGAGAGTAGAAGTTAATTCTACAAGGTCTACTGGGACCAAAATAGAATTAGGTGTGCCACAAGGGTCAATTTTAGGCCCGTTTCTTTTTCTCATCTATATAAATGACCTTCCTTATCTAGTTAAAGATAAGCATGAGATAGTACTCTTTGCCGATGACACTTCACTAATTTTTAATGTGAAGCGACGACAGTCAAATTATGACGAGGTAAATAGTGCTCTCTCAAAAATGGTACATTGGTTTAATGTTAATAATTTACTTTTAAATTCAAATAAAACGAAATGTTTAAAGTTTAGCCTCCCAAATGTTAGGCAGGCACAAACCAATATACTATTAAATGATGAGAAAATGAACTTAGTGGACACCACTGTATTTCTAGGAATAACACTAGATTGTAAATTACAGTGGGGTCCCCATATTGCAAATCTGGCAGATAAGCTCAGTTCTGCAGCATATGCAGTCAAAAAAATTAGAGAAATTACCGATGAGGATACAGCGCGGCTAGTTTATTTTAGTTATTTTCATAGTATAATGTCATATGGCATTCTTCTTTGGGGAAACGCTGCGGACATTAATACAATATTTGTGCTACAGAAGCGAGCTATACGTTCTATTTACAAGATGTCATGTTTTGAATCTCTGAGAGAAAAATTTAAAGAAATAGGTATTCTGACCGTTGCTTCTCAATACATTTTGGACAATGTGTTGTATGTCAGAAAGAATTTAACGAATTTTAAAAAGAAAAGTGACACACATTGTAGGAATACTAGAAATAGGAACAAGTTAGAAATACCAGTGATCAGACTTAGTAAAGTAAGTAAATCTTTTAAAGGTCAATGTATACGCCTTTTCAATAGAATCCCAGAAAACGTTCAAAATCTTTCCATTAATAAATTTAAAAAAGCTGTTAAAGAACGTTTGTGTGCTAAAGCTTATTATAAAGTCAGTGATTTCACTAACGATTGCACACCTTGGGAATAAGATGGCCCCATGCAAGGCTGCTTTTATGTACTTAAGTATGTTCTATGTACTTATGACTAATGTTATATAGATTAAGTTACAACATTGTAAAATATTTTTTGAAAAGAACAATTTTCCCATCTTTTTGCTAAAAGGTGGCCCCGTGCGAGTTTCTTACGCCGGTTCTTCTCGCCGGGCTAGTTTCCGAACCGGTGGTAGGCATCATGTAGGACAATTCTATAAGTGTTATATTATAACCTACATGGAAATAAAAATTTTGAGTTTGAGTTTGAGTTTATTATGGGGGTCTTTAAAAATCTGCTTGATTTTCTAGAGGTCCGTGGACTGATAAACATTAAACGTAACGTTATCGAATATAGTTGGATAGGTACTCAAAGTTATCGAACGATTTAATTTTCATTGGTTTTAAGCCGATCGCCATATTAGACGGGTCGCGCTAGGCGTATTCGAGGTGGTAAGTGGAAAAAATTCTAAAGTCGCTGAATTTTTGTGTGTTGATAAAGTAGTCCCTGGGGAGCTTATCATTAAGTTTTGTGCCATTTCTGCCCACTGCGTTTTCAGCAATTCCATTATTTGTGGTTGATTTTTTTATATGGCTATAAAAGTGGCAATATTGATTTAAAGTTTAAAATATTAATGGTATCTTAACTGGGATAGCTTCCAGAGTATGGAGACTTAATTTGCGTCGTTTTCGTCCAGTAAAAAATGACTTAGGGTCATTTTTTGAAAACAGTACCGGCAAAAATTCTAAAGTGTGATAAACGACTATTTTCTGTTTAAGACCACTAAATTAGGCCTAATTCCAAATTTTGTGCCACATTAAGCGACTGCGATTCGAGAAATTAAGTTTTTTAGATTCCCTAAGCTAAAAGCGCTCCAAAAACACATAATCGTTAAATAAAATTCACGTATTCAATATTATTAAGTCATGAAGAATCTATATTCCAAGTTTGTGCTTTTTTCATGGAGGGTTTAAATAATAAAATGCAAAAATAATATTATTATAATATGCGGTCGAAGTATTGTGGAATATTCGCACTACAACATACACATTACACATATACGTAAATGTGTGTGATAAAATGTCATTCATTCGACTACATTTCAAAATTTTTATATTTCGCATTTTACAGCGATTACAAAATTTAAACTTGCTTTTGCCCGCAACTTTGTTTGCGTAGCACGAATGACGAAGCTGAATGTAATTGTCGCCTGATTTTATACAATACATAAATGCACAATAAAATTTGATATCCGATAGGCTTCCACATGAAACTTCGGTTATCTAACACCAAAAAAATTACAATTTCAAATACCTAATTTTAGTTCTTAAAATTAGTAGTTTAACCGAATAGTCTCTTCAGCTACATCATATTTATTGTATATATAGTATTATTTAATAAAAAATAAATAAATTATTTCAACGCTTGAATTTTATACGTAGGTTGCTGAATACATGTTTCTAATACTCGTTGTTAAGGACTTATTTATTAGGTTATTAATTGATTGTAATAATTTATATAATTAAATACATTTTACAAATCAACAAAATAATATTTGTATATATTGTTATTCACAACATGACAATTTTATATCTAGGGGCACGGCAGGGCCCCGCCAAGTCGAGCCTAGTGAAACATCAGAGCACTACGTACGAATGTGGACCGATCCTTGTACTGCTTTTCGATATATGTTTACTATGTTCAGCATTAATTTATAATAATGTTAGTCTTATAAAATAATTGATTTATAATACCTAACGTTAGTCTTAATTTAATTTGTAATTTTATTATAATTTTTAATTAGTATTATAAAAAGCATTAATTTGTTAAACTGGAAATAAAAGGTTTTTTATTTTTGAATTTTTATTTATTTATTATTGCTTGTTAGTTTTATGTTAAAACTAGCCGATGCCCGCATTTTCGCCCGCGTAGGTACAGTAAGTAATATTAGAGGCTATGATTTTTTTATCTTTAAGTTATTTTGTTTTTTGTATAACTGACCTTTGAATTACATGAATTTTAAACTTTGCTTGCCTTTTTGGGAACACTCCTTGGCTTTTTATTTTTTTTAAGTCTCACGTTACGCAGCCACGAAGAAAATTAACCACAAATAATCGAATTGCTGAAAAGGCAATAGGCAGACATGGCACAAAACTTAATTATTAACTCCCTAGGGACTTCTCTATCAACTACATATAGGTACAGAAGAAATTCAGCAACATTAGAATTTTTCCACTTCCCATTAAAAAATAGCTAGCGCGATCCGTCTAATGAGTCAAAATGCATAGCTTGAGCGTTTTATTACTTCATGAGCTTTTGTATAAGGCACACCCCACACTAGCAATATTCGAGCGTCGTCGTTGTGCCAGAACATTGTGTCCTCTAACAGAAAAGCTATGAACAGTGACTAAAATATTTTTTATCTTAAGCCTATTTTCTACTTTACGAGTAGTGTAGTAAATTCAAGCTTTATAGAGTTAGAGAACGTAGAGTGGAGTCAGAAGGTTCTAGACGAGATCTGAAGACATTTGTTATTGGCGAGTCATAATATTATGGTCTCGTCTTGGCATAATTAAACATGAAATAAATTTAAAATTGAAATTATAAATTTCGCATTTAGAACATTATTACTTGTCAAGTTGTCACATAAATTGTCATTTCATTTTGTCGTATTAATATGAAACTTGGGCCCCTCCCCGCGTGGCGAGAGGCCCGCACCCCGTATTCGCCATTGATACATGATAAAAGTTGGTTTTTTACATTCTAATAAAAAATCCCGCGGATAAACATGGTTAAACTTATAGAAAGTGTTTTGTAACACCATAATCATCATATAGATATGAACTCTACTAACTAAAAGTTTCATTAGTAGTTTTTATAGCGAGTTTGAGGAAAAAAAATGGAATATCTTTATACGAAATTGCCGAATGTGGCACATCTTTCTTAGAGACTCAGATATTAACACTCTGAACAGTTTTTTAAGATTTGTCAGACATTAGAATAGTTGTGGGTCTGGTGGGACCATGTTTTATATAGTAGCCGAATACCAGGAAACCCCTGGTTGGATACGACTCAAACTGCATATGTGCATCGGTTACTCTTTCCTTAATATCGTGAAAGTAAAATTTTTAGCTATAATTTACTTTTGGGCCAATATCCATGAAAGACACAAAAACCTAAATTGCTACAAACGCAGCCATCCAAAATGGCACAAAATCAAATTTTAGACTAATGCTGGGGCCGCACCTGCGTCTATCGTACGAAGCTTCGTGCTATGAGACGATACCATTGGATGATACACGCAGATCGTCCAATGGTATCGTTTTTAGCGCGAAGCACTACGCAGGTGCGGCCGTAGCATAAGAAGAAGGTCCGGAAACTATATGCAAAAAATAACGGACTTTAGAATTTTTGCACCCTCAAAACTTATCCAGACCCGTCTATATTATCAAAAAAAAAATACAAGTTGTCAAGTTTCATTAATCAACGTCAAAGTTCAAAACTCATTTCTCATCCAACTTGAATTTTTACTCATGAATTATTTTACTAAAAAAATACACATTATAGTGATAACTACTATTTTCTAGATTAAAAAACATTTATAAATTAGAAATATTAAAGTAGTACAACAGTTTCATTACTATAAGTTCTGTATATTGCACGTATCATGTCGCATGTTACCGACATGAAAATTATTTTATCTAGGTTGCATTCTATGAAAAATGGGTAAGTATAGAAAATATTCAATGCTAGTAAACTATTACGCAAACATTGATACTATCTATGTATAAATTTAGTATTTAAAAAATTCTGTACACCACCTAACAGTAAACAAAAATCTGACATTTCTATTTATCCAGTACACACTACACATTCTAAATTTGTCCAGTATATTTATAAAAAGGAAATTTTAAACAGAATGTAAGCTGCTTATTAATGGTGTTGAGTTTTCAATATAAATTCCTATTTTAATTCTACTAACAATAATGTTAAATCTTTCAGGTTGTCTTCTATCCGGTTTAGTGTGAGAAATTTCAGCAACAATATTAGCAAACCCTCACAGCTATTACAGAAAGAGAGTGTGACACCTCTTCCGCCTCTCTCGGAGCCCATGCCAAATCTACCACCTGTGATGTATGCTTCTGCCAAGTCTGAAGATTATTCAACAGAAGTAACAGTGTTAAAAAATGGTTTAAGAGTAGCATCAGAGAAAAAATTTGGACAATTTTGTACTGCTGGTGGTAAGTGTACCATATGGAGCTGTAATATAGTGTACTGTGGTAACATTTAAACATAGAAAAAAAAAATTATTGCGTGTACATAAATTATTAAAAACAAAATAAAAAGGAAGATTTTTATTGCAGTGGTCATTGATTCTGGTCCAAGATATGAGGTTGCTTATCCTAATGGCATTTGTCATTTCCTAGAAAAATTAAGTTTTGGGGTAAGTTGAAAATTTAATTTGAGTATGGTATTTACCATTTAACCGCTAGGGCGTCGCGCGGCACATAAATACAAATAAAAACCACCCCGATGGGCGTCGGCCGGCACATTTGCCCATTTTTATTCCTATATTTTCTGTTTACTCTCATTTGTAAATATCTGGATTTTTATCTGTGATTGAAATTTATTTACTTAGTACAGGGATAAAACAAAGCTGTTATAGTTTTTTGTCTTTGCTGTTGTACTCAATAATAAAATAAATAATTGTTTGTCTCAGAGTAAAGAAATTTGACACCAATTTCACTCCACTCCACTAATCATTGATGTTTGGTTAATTTTGTGCACAAATCACGAATTTTTTTATATATATCGTTATTTGAACACGTATTTATTTAATTAAATAAAAACTTTCGTATGCGTGTGATATAAATTTTCGCCATAATTTAGCTTCAAAAACCAACATTAAAAAATTCATTTCCAGTGAAATCATGTTTGATATTTTGCATTATGTAGTTTATATTTCTTTTAATTTTTTTTTCATTGTGTAGAACGATTCTTCTTATTTCTAAAAATGTATAATGTGCCAAGGTTTTACTAACAATTCAATAATAAAAATCGAAAAAACAAGCGCGGCGTATAATACCGCGTAACGCTCAAGGGGGGTCATGGATTTTTTTTTTTACATTGGCCTGTTTTGTTATTAAATAATATGAACAATATATCCACAGAATGTAATTAACGCAAAATCAAATTAAATATGTTTTTTATTGAGTTTAAAAACTAAGAATTGGGAAAAAAAAACAATTCTTTTGTGTTCACATCATGATTGCTTTTATTCGTTAAGTTTTTTTTAAATTCCAGTTACATCATCATATAAGGAATTTATTCTATTTTCTAAATATATATAACATGCAATAGTTTTAAAATCAATTGATTCATATAATCTTGAAAAACCGGAACCGGAGAAACCGCGCGAACGCCTTCAGTGCCGGACGCCGGACCCGCTGACACCATCCGGCTTTTGAAATTTTAACAGTCCGACGCCCGAGAGAATATATATTTTTTAATGTAAAGAATTTTAATTAAAAATATTTTTTCACAGGCTACAAATAAGTTTCCTTCACGAGATGTAATGCTTCGTGAGCTGGAGAGGCATGGTGGGATTTGCGACTGTCAGGGGTCCCGCGACACTACTGTGTATGCTACTAGTGCTGACTCCAGAGGATTAGAGGCTATTACGCAGGTAAAATTTTACACAAAATTTATTTTAAAATGAAATTTTTTTTATGAAATCACATCAACAATGTATAACAATGTAATAAAGACCTATATTATGTACATAGTTAACTTGTTATAACAGCTTCAAATTGTCTAAACAAATAGTTAAAAATATATAATTTATATATCTATGTGTAAATATAGTTTTATGAAACTAGTTGTCTTTTAAAGTAATCCGCTAGTTTCTTAATTTACATTTTAATTATATTTGAATGAAAGAATATTTTACTTGATGTATTTTCAGGTGCTAGCGGAAGTGACATTGAGACCCCAACTAGCTCCAGAGGAGGTTGAAGCAGCCCGACAAGCTGTTGCGTTCGAACTGGAAACGCTGGCTATGAGACCAGAGCAAGAGACTATTTTAATGGATATGATACACGCGGTATGTAATAGTTACAAATTATTTTAAAAACCATTTTTCAACTATAAAAAAATTGCTAACAATGTAATAGGTGGGTCCACATATAGTGAGCAGCGCCGCGCGTGACATTTGTCGCGCGAGACCGCTGTGGAAAGCCCGTGTGCCGACGTGTGTGAGTGACCGAGTTTCGGTTTGCTATTTGTTTTGTCCAAAGGCTATCGAAGCTGCCGCTCTCGTGCGGCAAATGCCTCGTGCCTCTGTAACCTTTGAACAAAACAAATAGCCAAATGCAGTTGTGAAGGACACAATATGTTGGTTTTCTCTTTTTTTAATAGACAATCTTTTATTTCAGGCTGCTTACAAAGGAAATACACTTGGACTACCAAAGATTTGTCCATCAGGGAATGTTAACAAAATAGACCGAAATATTATTATCAATTATTTGCAAAACCACTACACTCCCGACAGAATGGTAGTTGCTGCTGTTGGGGTAAGTTGAAAAGTTGATTTAAAACTTAAATGTTGCAATAGACAAAAAAGTACCAAAAGGTATGCTATAATTTTACAGCCAAAAACTGCTCTATAAATTAAAATTATCTAATAATCTGTTTTGTCAATATTTATTACAAGATGTCGCCGTGACTTCGTGCTCGCAAATGTTAATTTCGTAGAAACCGTACATTTTGCCGCGATAAAAAGTAGCCTATGTAAGAACATAGGCTACTTTTTATCGCGGCAAAATGTACGGTTTCTACGACCCTGTTGCCTACTCTACATCTGTGCCAAATTTCATCTAAATCGGTCCAGTAGTATCGGAGCCTATTCAATGCATACAAACAAACTTTTCCTCTTTATTATATTTGTATAGATTAACTCCCGACGAAAATATAGGGGCATTATAAGTTTGTCGTGACTTTCTGTTTGTGTGTCTAATGTCTATACGTGGCATCATAGCTCTGAAACAGATGAATTTTATTTTGATCTAGTGATTTTCTTCTAAATGAGTGTTCTTAGCAATAATTCATCAGCATCATCTTGCTCACTGCTTGATATTTCAGAGGTTACTTAAATTTTTGAATTTTGTTTTCCCAAATTATTCTAATTTTTTATAAATAAATGCTTTTTTTCAGGTGGAACATGAGAAATTTGTTGAGTATGTCCAAAAATATTTTGTTGATACAAAACCAACATGGCATTCAGAAAGCTCGGGAGAATTTAAACCAAGTACAGATAAATCAATAGCTCAATACACTGGCGGTATAGAACAGGTAAGTGATATTTAATAGAACTAGAGGTAGTCGAAATTCGCCTATATATTCATATAATTTTGAAACTTTGAACTATGCAAGCAACAATCTTTAAATACACAAATTAAGACCGAATAACAAGTACTCAGATAACCAGAAAACAAGCGATCTATCCAAAACACTAGAAGTTATAAACATGTTGCTAATCCTATATCCTCTCTCCACTCTCCTTTGGGTCTCCTGTACTTACTTTTTTACGATTAAGGGCTGATTTTTCAATCGTCAGATAACTCTTAACTGAGGAATAAATATGTAACTTTGACAGATTTTGTATGAAAAATATGTCAATGTCACATATTTATTCCTCAGGTAAGAGTTATCTGACGATTGAAAAATCGGCCCTTAGTCTATTTAAATTAATTTTTATTTTATTTATTTTCAGGAAGAATGTGAAATTCCATTGTATCCGGGGTCAGATTTACCGGAACTATCGCATATTGTAATAGGTTTAGAAAGTGAGTAAATGTGTATATTTTATACAAGCTAATATTGAAACATCTGACCATTTTTTACTTTAGCAAAACCCCAACGGATTACATACAGATTACAGATAAATAAAATTGCAGTGTCTGTTTGTAATTTCAAATTAACAGCTTTTCACTTAATGCATAAGATAGTATACTCGGTAGTCGGTACCTACAATAAAATACTATTGTTTTTAATTTTTGTGTGTCCGTCTGTCTGTTTGTTCCGTTGTTTGAAACAGCTGGACCGATTTTCACGGGACTTTCACTAGCAGAGAGCTGATGTTATAAGGTCTAACATAGGCCTCTTTTATTTTAGGGTTCCGTTTCTTTTAGTTGCATAGTGTAGTATGCAAACGAAGTTGCGGGATCAGCTAAATTAATATATAAATCCACAATTCGTCCACAAAACCCCAAAAATCAGCAGTGTTTCTAAAACATTACCAAATAATGTCATAAACGCTCGGACGCCAGGCGAATATCGGGCGTACCGTTGTACACACAGGGTCGGTTACCGTTTGTCCGCGAATATCGGGATTATTCGATAGATCGTATTTGTAAACAATCCTGATTAGATTATTGGTCATGCCTGTGCCGCAGGTTGGTCATGCATGTGTCGCAGGTCGGTCAAGCCTGTGCCGCAGGTCAGTCATGTCTGTGCCGCAGGTTGGTCATGCCTGTGCCGCAGATTGGTCATGCCTGTACCGCAGGTTGGTCATGCCTGTGTGCTATGGGATGAGATTCTCTGATAACAGATAGCTAGTACGTGTGCCGTACCGTGACCCATTAGTTAATATTATGTTCATTGTTCAGGTTGCTCGCACGGCGACCCGGATTTCGTGGCGACGTGCGTGCTCAACATGATGATGGGCGGCGGCGGGTCGTTCTCGGCGGGCGGGCCCGGCAAGGGCATGTACACACGGCTATACACTAATGTACTGAACAGGTAAATAGAATGCTAGAGCCTGGACATGTCACCGTAAAATTGTAAAAACCGTTAGATTGTAAAATAACTAACGAGATTGTAAAAATATGTCGAAAGATTAAAAACTATATATTTATAATCTAACTAAAATTAATAATGTAGTTAAAATATAGGCAGCATATTCGCGTCGGAAGTCTATCAACATTTTACAATTTCACTAGTTTTATTACAATATAACGGTTTTTACAATTTTACGGTGACAGACACATGGTCCGTCGCCCACAGAACCGACCAAGTAATAAGGTCGAGAAGTGGTACACCGGATCTGTCTGACTGTGGGTACTTGATTATAATAGTTTAAACATCCAATTGACTCCCAAAGGTACAAAATTTTTCGTATAAAACTAGTTATATTGCCGAATTATAGTAGAACAAAATAAATTTATTCTCGAATTTGAAAAAGGTTGTCACTAGATAGTGACCACTAGATGGATCTGCAATAAACCTTGCATTGTTTCTCAAGCGGGGGGTCGACTTGTTTACTACAACTTGAGGTTGACCCCCCGTCTTGAGGGGGTCGAGTTTGTTATAACAAAAACGAATCTTTTATACCATCTTGTATCGAACGTCGGAAAAATCGTTCGAAACGGATAATAAAATTAAAGTGTCTGTTTGTAATTTAAAATTAATAGCTGTTCACTTAATGCATATGAAAGTATATAATATATTCGGTACTTACAGTAAAATATCAATTTTTAAATTTTTGTCTGTCGATCTGTCTGTCTGTTCCGGCTAATCTCTGTAACGGCTGGACCGATTTTCACGGGACTTTCACTGGCAGATAGCTGATGTTAATGTCTACCATAGGCTATTTTTATTTGAGGGTTCCGTTTAAAACAATAGTTCTGTTTCAAAAAAATACGGTTCCGTTTTCTTGCATTGAATAATCTTCGAAACTACTGGATCGATTTTGATAAAATATGGCACAGATATAGAGCAGACCAGGGGTAAGAACAAAGGCTGCTTTTTATCGCGGAAAAAAGCGCAGTTTCCGCGAGATTAACTTAAGCGCGCACGAATTATAGTATATCATTTTTGTTTAACATTTTAGATACCATTGTTTTAAACACTTACGGATTTTTTCGCGGTGCACTTTTCTTTTGCCCGACGTTTCGGCTACTTTCCAGCAGCCGTGGTCACGGGAGGACTGAGGTGTCAGTTGTCCTATTTGTTGAAGTTGTTCAAACTACCCGAAGATTCTTTAATTATTATTTGTGTTCCGATCCACGCAAAACGTACTAACAATATTCGCGTAAACTTAAGAAATCAATATTTTAGATACCACTGGATGTTCAACGCAACAGCGTACAACCACGCGTACGGCGACACAGGCCTGTTCTGCGTGCACGCCGCGTCGCCGCCCGCGCGCCTGTTCGACACCACGCTCGTCATAGCGCGCGAGCTCGCCGCCATGGCGGGGAAAGTCGGCGAGACTGAGCTCAGGGTGAGTGAACAATAGGCAATCGGACTAATTTTTTTTATCGCATAAATGAATAGTACTCTTAAATATGAGTAACTTCTCAGAAGAAACCATATATCAAAAGTCAATGTTTTCAAAGGTACAGCGATTTGTATACAAAATTTCGGGCGTCTCGTAAAAAAGCTCCATACTAAACCTACCTAAACCTAATCTGTCGACATTTTATAATATCTCTAGTAATATTACAATCTAACGGTTTTTACAATTTTACGGTGACATACACCTGGATGTGTACCTGACGACTGGAAACTAGCATCTGTTGTACCTATATATAAAAAAGGTGACAAATTGATGGCGTCAAATTATAGACCCATAAGTCTTACTAGTATTGTTTGTAAATGCATGGAGAAAATAATAGCTCAGAAACTCAGAGACTTCTTAATCAAAGAAAATATCATTCCAAATGAACAACATGGTTTTGTGTCCGGACGTTCGGTGACTACCAATCTTCTCCTTTGCTTTAACAAATGGGTCACAGCCTATGATAAAGGTTGTCCAACAGATGTTATTTATCTTGACTTTGAAAAAGCATTCGATCGTGTTCCTCTGAAACGCCTTTTAAAGAAGTTAGAACACCTTGGAATCCGAGGAAAAATGCTGTCATGGATCAGAGACTTCTTAACAAATAGAAAATTTAGAGTACGGATTGGAAATAAACTGTCTACTCCGCGTTTACTCCTGAGCGGTGTACCACAAGGCTCCGTACTTGGGCCACTTCTATTCATACTTTATGTAGCTGATCTAAGGAATACGATCATTACCTCCTTCTCCATGATTGCTGACGACACAAAATTCTTCGCAAATCCTGTTACTCACTCCCAAGATATATAAAATGATTTGGATTCTATAATGTCCTGGACTGAAGAATGGTTACTGACACTTAACACATCGAAATGTACTGTATTGCACATAGGAAAGAAAAATCCCTATAAAACTTACTTTCTTGGACAACAAAAACTAACGCCAGTTGAGACCCAAAGCGATTTAGGTGTCACTATTAGCATGGATTTGAAATGGGAAACGCATATTACGTCAATCGCTAAAAAATCTAACTCTCTACTGTTCTTGGTCAGAAAGGCATTTAAACATCTCACCCCCGAGACATTATTGATGTTACATAAAACATACGTGCGACCTCTATTGGAGTATGCATATGTGGTTTGGAAACCATACTTTAAAAAAGATATCCAACTTCTTGAGAAGGTTCAAAGAAGAGCGACAAAGTTAGTCAGAAGCCTAACAAACCTAGAGTATGAGGAACGATTGAAGTACCTTCGACTCACCACCTTGGAAAAACGTAGAATGAGAGGCAGCCTTATTGAAACATTCAAAATAATTACTGGTTACTATAATGTCAATGGAATTGAGAACTTGTTTGCTTTAAATGAAAATTGTCATCTTAGAGGACACACACTTAAACTATGGAGAATACCCCATAACAGCAATCCATTAAAGCACTTCTTACCAAATAGAGTGGTTTCTGAGTGGAACAAGCTACCTGAGACTGTAATAATGGCACCCACAGTTAATTCATTAAAAAATAGACTGGACAAACTTTAAATCGTGTTATACACACGCATCAGCTTTTAGCTGCTAGTGTGCTTAAATATATAATAATAATAATAATACACGATCAAGGACAGATATAGCGAGACGTAGGTACTCGCACTGTAGTGCGTACGCCATAGCAAATGTCAGTGACTCGCGTGCTTGTTGCACGGCATCCCCCGAATGTGTCCGAACTCTTCCGATCCGTTCATTCGGCAATGGCCAATTCGACATTTTTGAATATTTTATCAGAATTTAATACAAAATACGATTACTTACGCATGAAAGGTAATACCTGATGCTTTACTCGTATTCTTTGTATTGTTGACACACTTTAACAACGCAGACGGCATCTTTATGATAATTACTGAGCTTCAATAGACGCGCCGCAACGTGTTACTCGTTAGGCGGCGCAAAGCCGACTGAGCATGGTCACTCGCCGGGGCTCTCCTTGCGCGGATTAAAACACTTGTTCGGTACGGCACATCCGTAACTACTCATATTGTTTGAAGGTTTATAGACTATAATTTTACGTGATAACGTCATCACTAGCCGAACGCATAGGCCGATCGTGCCTCTATCGCTTGTTCCACGCTCTCGCTTGCACGCTCGGCTCAGTCGGAACGTGACAATTTTTCGTGCGTTCAGCCGCCGTTCATCGATTTATAAGACGTAATCACGTCAAAAATATCATAATTATATAGTCTCGCAGTAATAATACACAACTTCTTGAACTGTTTCCACTTTTAATAAAACCGATCGTGTAATGTATTAAAATTAATGGTATCTAAAAACTTATTAAAGTGAAAACAGTGCAAGAATATACTGTGATTTGTGAAACATGAATTTCCACCAAAAACCTACAGCTCAGTACAATCAATAACATAACATATACTCTGTAATTCAGATCCAATGATCCATTGATTGAATCCATTAACTTGCCGTGTAATAAACACGGTAACAGCCCCTGTGGTCCAGTGGCTTAGAGCTTGGCTCTTGGTCGTGGGTTCGATTCCCGCATTGGAACAACAATATTGTTTGGTTAGGTCAATTCAGGTAGATCACCTGATTGTCTCACAAGAAAGACTTATGATTCCTGAGTCGGATGGGCATGTAATAAGTCGAACCTACGCCTGATCTCTCGTCAGTCGTGTCGGTCTGTCCAGCCCACTCGGTTTCGAGAGTAGGTAAGTAAGCCGCGTTAATCCGGAGCTTAAACTACTACCATACCTTTCATCGAAATATGTTCAGTAGTATTTGCGCGAAAGAGTAACAAACGTCCATCCATCCTCACAAACTTTAATAGTATTAGAATACCTACGTTTGTATTATCTTACGCTTTTTTTTGTGGTACAGAGAGCGAAAACTCAGCTGCAGTCGATGCTACTGATGAATCTCGAGGCGCGGCCGGTGGTGTTCGAGGACGTGGGCCGCCAGGTGCTCGCCACTGGCAAGAGGAAACCACCCTCGTTCTTCATTAACGAAATTGGTAAACACTTTATTATGGTTCTGTAATACTCAAGGAACCCTTATATAACGCGTTTCAAATGAGAATAGGAACGTCAATGACCTTTTTCTGCCAAAGATCACTTGAAAAGTGCGATTTTCAGAATAACTTATGTGCAAATAAATATTAATCGAATTTAAATACAAATGTTAAATAGTAATAAATTATCTAAACATAAACACCTACCTAATCCCTGGCTAACTGATGACATAAAAGCCATGATAAAAAGAAAGAACCGCGCTAAGCTAAGACTCAAGTTTGATGCTCTTCAGAAAATGTTGAAAAATATAAAACGTTACGTAATCAGTGTAATAGACTATGTAGAGATGCACAAAGACGCCATATCCATTCATCTGTTGAGAACGGGGACGCCAGTAAGGTATGGAAAGTTATGAATTCAATAGGGGTTGGTAAAATTCGAGAACACTGTTCCATAAAAGCAGACGAAATTGATAATCTCATTAATCACTTCTCCACTAATTCTTCTAACTTTGATAATACTGTTAAGTTGAAAACATTACAAAACCTTTCCTCTCTATCAACTCCCATATGCCAACCGTTTAGCTTTAAGCAATTTGATGTACGTGATGTACAGAATACATTGTTGTCCATTACTTCGAATGCTGTCGGTGATGATTCTGTCAGTCGAAATATGATTCTCCCCATTCTTGATAGTCTTCTTCCCGTCATTACGCATATTTTCAATCACTCAACTTCTACTGGAGTTTTTCCCACAAAATGGAAAGATGCGTTAATAATTCCCGTACCAAAAAAATCTAAACCTAGTCTTTATTCCGATTACCGTCCCATATCTATTTTGCCATTTCTCTCTAAAGTCTTTGAAAAATTAGTTTATCGTCAACTTAATTCTTACATAAATGAAAATAATTTGCTTAATCAATTTCAGTCAGGATTTCGAAGAAGTCATAGCACGGTAACTGCACTGACAAAAATTACTGACGACGTTCGACTGGCGATGGACAACAAAAAAATCACTATTTTAGTCCTACTAGATTTTACAAATGCCTTTAACACTGTAGATTTTGATGTGTTACTTAAATTACTTGTTGCTCTCAATATTTCTCCATCTGCTGTCAACTGGTTTACCAGTTACCTGAATGGGCGTCGGCAACGCATCAAAATCGACGAAATCTTTTCGAACTGGTGTCATACATCTGCTGGCGTTCCCCAAGGCGGTGTGCTCTCCCCCCTACTTTTCTGTATATTTATTAATAATATTAGTAATAAAATATCCTCGCTATACCATATGTATGCAGATGATCACCAAATATACACACATGCTAGCATTGAGAACTTAGCCTTAGCTGTCACACAAATAAATCAAGATTTAACTCATATTTCAAATTGGACTAGCAGTCATGGTTTAAAGCTCAACCCGGATAAAACTCAAGCTATTATAATTGGAAGCCAGGGCTTGTTAAATAGAATTAATCGGTCTGATCTACCCCCTATAATACTAAATAACATAAGGATCAATTATTCAGACACGGTTAAGAATCTGGGTGTATTTTTCGATACAACCTTGTCCTGGTCAAATCAGATTAGTTCAGTTAGTAGAAAAGTTTATGCTGCTGCAGCTTCTCTAAAGCGCCTTAAGAATTTACTGCCCATACCAACTAAGGTTATGCTTGCTCAGACTTTATTGCTTTCAATTTTGGATTATGCTGACGTAAGTTACATCAACCTGACAGAGGACCAGCTAAACAAGCTTGAACGCATCCAAAACTTTTGCATACGCTTTATTTTTGGATTGCGTAAATATGACCATGTCTCGGAATTTAGATCAACTTTAAAGTGGCTCCCGATTCGTCTGCGCAGGAATACTCACGTTTTGCATCTATTGTATAATGTACTCTTTGACCCTATGGCTCCCCCTTACCTCAAAGAATTGTTTACTTTCTCATCTGAAGATACAAACACGCGTCATACTTTCAAGCTAAATGTGCCCACTCAAAAAACCAAATTTTTTGGTAACTCCTTCTCGTCCTCTGCAGTGCGGCTATGGAATTCTTTACCTAATGCTATAAAACAAGCGCAAACCCTGGGCACATTTAAGAGACTACTCAAAGATTACTACCTGATCAATGTCAATCTGCACTAGTGATTAATTATTTTTGCTATAATAGGAATCTGTTATTAGTATTAAGTATATATATTAACTTTTTGTTTACTTTGTGCATCCAACCCCTTCTTATTTCTTGGTGATATTAAGTTTCTTATTCTTTTAGATGGTTGCCTGGAAGACATCGCTTCTTAGCGATAAGGCCGCCAAAATTGTACTATATCATGTTACTATAATTGTTTTCATAATTGTTTGTTTTTGTGGTGTGCAATAAAGATTATTATTATTATTATTATTATTATACATTTAACTATCATAACAGCCTAAATTCGAAACAATATGGCGCCGACTCGGTCCTATTCTCATTTGAATCGCACTATAGCAGTCTTTCCCAAAGTGGGCGATAACGCCCCCTTGTAGGCACTGGAAGCCTAGAGGGGGGGGCGGTAAGGGGCTGAGAAAAAATTGAGGAGGCGCTGATTTAAGCAGTATTATTATTGCTCAATGTTGATTATTGGTTAATTTTGAAGACATAAAAAATATTCTCCAGGCGACACTAATATGTTATTGAAGTTTAATGGTGAAAAAAGGATGAGGGGCGCTACAAAAGAACTGATTTTCAAAGTGGGCGTTAGACAGAATAAGTTTGGGAACCTCTTCCTTTAAATAGCATTGTTTATCAACCATTTTTTAGTCGCGACCCACAAAAAAGTCAAAAAAATTTATGCGTGTGGTTTGAGGGACCCACCTGAATTTCCCCAAAATAAATATAGCAAGTTTTAGTAGAAGTCTAAAAAAAATTGTAGAACAAATCAGGGAATTTGTAAAAAGATAGTTTAAAAGATATAGCCCTCAGAGTGTGGTCCCTCAGTTCACACACCGCTATTTTCCAGATCTCAAAAAGTATGTGGAAAATTATGGTTTTTTCACTACAGAATTTTAGTAGAACTTTTGTAAAAGTTTTTACAAATTTGTCAAATACAAATTTATAAAGGTGCAAAACCGAGAGCAAAACGTTAATTTAATAAGGTATAAAATAAACAATAATATTAGGTACTGTCCTCATTTTGCCTCTTGTGTGGTAACCTACTCTGCATTGCGACCGCTTTAAAAACAAGAACCAAGGGTTGCGACCCACCGGTTGAGAAACGATGCCTTATAGTTTCGCTCTGTCCGTCCGTCTGTCTGTCTGTCCGCGCTTCTAGCTTCTGTAGTTATGAATATAAGTGAATGAAACAATGGATGAATATAAATGACGGATCTCGTACTATGATGATGTTTGTAAATAAGGTTCATCTTACCTCTACTAACATATAACTATATCTTTTGTTTTAGAAAAAATAACTGCAGAGGACATTGTTCGTGTGGCAAAGCGAATGTTAAGTAATAAGCCGGCAGTCGCAGCGAGGGGTAAACTCGCTCATTTACCGTCATTTGAGGAGATACAAGCTAACATGACGGGTAGCAACACTGCGCCGCAGGGCCGAAGACTAAACTTATTCCGCGCTTAGTGTTATTCCAGAATGTATCTATTATTAACAGTATCAGAAATAAATTTCGTCTATATTTATCCAATGTTTTATTTGCCGATGAATCTATTGAAAATGTAAAGGAAGGTTAAATCGCCTAATATGCGATATCAAAATATGTACTGTAAAGATCTGCAAACACTAATGCGGTTATATGTAGGAGAATGGGCCGGCTCAACAGGATTAATACCACGGCCTCACACAAAACTGGCGTGATTATTTCACGCCGGTTACGTTTTGTTTCGCCGAGTGAGGTCAAACCAACCCCTTGATGCCACCGGCTCAAGAGCGCAATACCAAAGAAGTGTCCATGGGCGTCATTTCCTGGTCCATTTCATAAAAAAATTATTAAGACAAGATGTTGAATATTTTTTATTTTTTTATAACAACAATAATTATATACTTAGTATAACTAATGTCGCTTAAGCTGGTAAATTCATGGTCACATTTTTGTGCAAACAAAAATAAGTGTTTCAGTCTTGTTTATTAAGTTAAAAAAGGTTAGTTAGTTTACAAAGCTTAATTTTGTGATACATATCTGTAAGGGGTACAGATTATTATTGAATAGCACTAACAATGTTATGCAACTTATTTTTTATACACAATATTATCAAATATCTGTGGGCTGTATATAATAATTAATCAAAACAAGATAATGACTTCACATTATTATTGATAAACATTATAATATTAACTGATGCAATCATATTAATTGGTGGTATATATATTTGGTTAATGTATTTACAATTATTTTGCATCTAAAACATAAATAAATATAAAATTCCCTGTTACAGTAAATCACCTAGATTTAGAATTTAGTATGAAAATTACATTTTGATAATTTTATACTTATTTGTAATTCCCAACTCTAGATAATTATTTTCACCATAGTTCATTTACTACTTTATAAACTTATAATATTTAGTTTACTGTGCGAGTTTGACTGCAGTTTTAGCTGCTTCATCAGCATCATTTATAATCTTGAATGGTAGTCCAGATTCTTCCAGAATCTTCTTAGCAAGTGTAGAGTTTGTACCCTCTAATCTGATTACAAGTGGATGTTTTGGCATATTTTCTTTACATGCCGCCACGATACCATTGGCAACGGTTGCGCAGTTTACAATACCTGAAATAATATGATTGTAGTAAGTTTAATTAATACAAAATACTTTGTGAATGACGCTTTACAAATATTTATGATTTTGTTTTTGAAAAAAGATTTATGTTTATTTTTGTTAACTTACCAGCAAAAACATTAACGAAAATTGCCTTCACTTTTGGATCTGATTCCAAAATTCTAAGAGCAGCAGATACTTGGGATTGGCCAACGCCACCTCCAAGGTCTAGGAAGTTTGCCGGTCTTCCTCCACTTAACATGATAAGGTCCATGGTTGCCATGGCGAGCCCAGCACCGTTCACCATGCACCCAATACTGCCGTCCATGTCTATGTATGTTAAATTCAATGAAGCAGCTTCCCTCTAAAATAAGCGAAAAAGAAATATTAAGACACTGGGCGTTTTTGACCCACTTTATGAAAGTCGCAACCACGAACAAAATACTTTTAAATTGTACTATTTTCATCCACATTTAATTTTCTGAAGTTTTTTTTAATTCAGGTATATAAAGTTATTAAAGTAAGTATTTAGTGTACCTATACCTTGACACAAACGTATACTTTTTAGTAACATTTGCTTTAATTAGTAACATACAAGCTAAAAAAAACACAGGTGTCTATAAAATCGAAGAATTCCTTGGATTTCTTACGGATCCCATCTTCAGATCCTGACTTCATATCATAGGACCAACTTAGGAGTACACTCTTATAAACAAAAATTCAATTTTTGAACTAGACCGATTTGAGATTTGAATCGGTCCAGGTGTTATTGACTAATGCAGTTAATAATATTGCACGTAAATGTATGAAATCATTAATCTTTAATTATCATTTTGTCATTAACCCCACATCCTACAGATATGCGACCTATATAATTGTAATCCAGGACCCAGGTGTCATTACGCTTACATCTAAACTAATTTTATCTTTGGTACGGAGCAAATTGCTCTATACAAAATTCCCAGTGTCCTTTATAACATCATAAAGAAATATTAATAATTTAAGTACATAACATACTTAGAAGATTGTAAAGGAAAACAGCATAAGAAGATATTTTGTAATCTTATCAAAGAACAGATTAGCTTGGTGAGAATATAGGCATATCACGTTTAAGTACAGTATCAAAATATCAGATTGTGTTGTAAATTTGTAAAAGTTAGTGTAATGCAATAATAATTTTACCTCTCTTGGATCTGTCCCTGAGGTATCATCGAGTGCAAAAATTTCCTTTTGGCGAAACTCTGCATTGTCATCAAAATTAATTTTAGCATCAACAGCAACTACACGACCGTCGTCCGTCTCAACCAATGGATTGATTTCCAACTGTGTAGCATCAACTTTCAGGAACAGCTGCCATATCTTTTTAATTTCTTCAGCGCACTTTGCAACCATATCTCCTTTGAAATCTAAAAACTCTGCCACTTCCTTGGCTACTTTGTCTGTTATTCCTTCATGTATGTCAATCGGAACAGTTTTCACCAAGTGCGGAGTTTGCTCGGCAACATTCTCTATGTCCATGCCTCCCGCTGGAGATGCTACTAAAGCTGCACCATTGTAGGTTCGCTCCATGACTATACTGAGATACGTCTCTCTCATAATATTCACACTTTCAGCGACCATTACCTTGTCCACTAAGATTCCATCCTTAGGAGTTTGCTTCGTTATTAACTTGTGTCCGATCATCTTTTTGGCTAAGTCAAGAATATCATTAGGATTTTTAGTCAAGTGGACTCCACCTTTGAAACCATTATCGAAATGGCCTTTTCCTCTACCGCCCGCTAGAATCTGTGCCTTTATAACATATTCATCGGCTTTAAATCCAACTAAAGATTTAGGATCCAACGATGAATCGATAAGGCGAAAATTTTGTATCGAAACTTGATGTTTCCTTAGTAAATCTTTACTGTGATACTCTTGAAGATTTAAATTTCTTTTAGAAAATATTTGAGGATTGTACTTATAATTATTTAATATTTTCAAACTTTTGAATCTCTTTAATGCTGCCATTACGAACTTTGTACACAAATAACTTGCAAATAACCTGATACTTTGTTATTAACTTAGATGTTCTAATATCTTACAACATTATCTTAAAATTTAACAAGCCTTATTCAACAGCCAATTACATAAAACTATTTTCAAAATTTAAAGGTTAGGTGTAGGAAAATATAATATTTTCCGCACTTCCACGTACTTTGCACAACTGAGGAAATCCGAAATTGCGGTTTTGACAGCAGTGAGCAGTGTTACAAACTCTCGATAATATTTATCCATAAAGATACCCCTAAAATCGCAACAATAACTTAAAACTCCCTCTAGAGTCTAGACTTTTTAGGCTTCAGAATCCTATAAATACATACTATTTGAATAAATTAATAATCATAAGAAATAATATTTTTTTCAATGAATGTTAAAATTTTTTACTTATTACTTTTTTAGATTGACATCAAATGTTGGTGGTGGTTGGTAGTTGGTTTTAAATAAATAAATAACATTCATATCAATATTCAATAACATAAAGCCATAATAACACTAAAATATAATGAGTTCCGTTCCATCAGACAGAGGCATTATTAGGTAGAGATGGCCGTTTAAACGAAAAACGTTTAAAAAAGCGTGCTTTTATAAATAAGTTGAAAAGTCGTTTATAAACGTAAGCGCTTAACACGTCATATGTGTTATATCGTTTATAGTCATTAAGCCATAAGTGTGGTATGAGCAAAGAAAAATAGTTCTTATGTCAGCGCAATAAGAGTGAAAATTGTTTAATGTAGCTCATCACTTATTTAAAGTTTTAATAATCGGCTTATTTTTTGTACTTATAACTTATATACTGTTTCATGATTATTCACTTTTTGCTAGTTGCGCTTTGTGGGTTGACGAAAACACGTTATATAACGTTACGCAATAATTCGTATTTTAATCGAAATAGTGTTGGTAGTTTACCGTGAACTTTTATTGTAAATAATAATTATAATAATGGTCCATTTATGGACGTAATATAAACTTTTCGTGCAGTGTTTTAGTATTAAGTTTATTAAGTTTTTGTCGTAAGTACTGTTTACTATAAAAATTAATTATTTAGATTTCAGACAGTCCTAAGCCTGCAAAGTACGAAGGAAAGTTCATTGAAATCAGTTTTAGCGATCGAAAAATGTTACGTTTTTCGATCGCAAATAAGTGCAAAAAACATTATAAGTGGCAATAAGTGGATAAGCAGATAAGCAGTTAACATAAGTTGCTTTTGAATATTCAATAACGGATAAGTTAACTTTTGATTTTAAGCCGTTTATCACATCTCTATTATTAGGGACTATATCTCAGGGGCAGTAGACCTGTTTTTCAGGAATAAACTGCTCTAAATGTGTGAAAAAGATACAATAATATGATCGAATTACGACTACTACTGTAAATTATAGTAAACATCCTCGGTCGAGACCTGTCATGATTTCGTCTGATTCTTAATTATTATTAAATTTTTATTATAAATTACAAAATTAGATTAAAAATAAGCAGATAAGAACCTGGCTTCTTAAAAAAACTTTAAATAAAAGCAAAAATTAACCTTTTTATAAATGTAGTTAACTTTTCCATTTTAATGGCAAATAACTCTACTGGCAATACAGATACTGTCAATTTGACATTGACACTGTAGTCGCAATTCGCAGAAAGATCAAAGCATTTAGTTTCTTGTTTTACAATCAATTATAAATATGACTGTAAATAATATAAACGTCGGTGAATATATTATAATACAAAAGCAAAATTATAAAAAACTTCATAAATTAAATAAACCAAATTCTGTTGTCAACATTGGAAAAGATTCTGTGAATTTAAGTAATATTGTAGGTTATAAATATTTTTCAATCTTTAAAATGATCCCTAAAGGCACTAAGAATTCTAGGGAGTATAGTTTACAGGTTGTTGAAGAAACAGTAGCACTAAAAGACGAAATACAATCAAAAGCGTCTGGTGCAGACAATAGAAACATTTATGATGATGGTCGCTCACAGAAGTTGTCTGCGGGTGAAATACAAGAACTAAAAAGTGATTTGAATAAAGCCTCTGAAATCGTCGAAACTCTTATTACAAACTCAAACACTTTCCATAACAAGACGGAGTATTCTCAGGAAAAATATTTAAAAAAGAAAGAGAAAAAATATTTTGAATACATTAAAATATTGAGGCCCAATCTTAGACACATCGCTGAAATAATGTACAAGTTGGACCCACCTAAAATACAAGGTATCAGAATGGATACACTATCACAGATCATTACAATGTCAAACGTAAGCAGTGAAGGTAATCATTTACTGTACGACTCTGGGTCAAACGGTCTGCTTGCAGCGGGTCTGTTGAGCGCGATAGGTCGAGAAGGCAGTGGTAAACTAGTACATATGCACCCCGGGAACATGTCTCAGAAACAGGCGTTACTTGCAATGAATTTTGACATTGAACAATTAAATAAATGCATCTCTGTTAATGTTTACTCAGTTTTGAGACAAGTTTATCAAGGCTGCGATGTAAACACGGGTGATCCTTTGAGTAATAGTGAAATTGAAAATCCACTGAAAAGAAAAGCATTAGATAGCGTGTCTCCTGACAACGCTAAGGTATCAAAACTCAATAATGCTGCTGATAGTGAAGATAACAAAGATAGTGAGGAGACAAAAGATACAGCCCCAAAAAAGCCAAAATGGCACTTCGATAACATAGCCGCAGCAGATTTTTTAGAAAAAAAAGTTGACTCATTAGTTATAGCATGTAAGGAAGATCCTGAAAATATATTTTTGGAGTTATTTACATTTGTCAAACCGGGTCGGCCGTTTGTTGTATATTACAATGTTGTGGAACCTCTACAGAATTTGTACACGACATTAAAATGTCATAGCAATGTAGCAGCATTGAAGATTACATGCAATTGGATGAGAAACTATCAGGTAATAATAGTGAATTAAAGATTTAAATATACTAACTTTCTATTTTATGCATGTTTGTTACTCTTTCACTCAAAAACGACTGAACAGATTTTGATGAAATGTGGTAGGTAGTAGTTTAGACTCTGGATTAACATACCCCTTTACTAATAAAAATATTTTCACAAAAGATAAACTATACAATGTTTGTCCTTGTCTGTCACACAACTTTTCCAACATACAGACAAGGACAAAACATTGTATAGCTTATCCATTGTGTAAATATTTTTATTGCCAAGGGGGTTAAGGCCCGTATTCGGAGACGCGCCGCGCGAAGTTTAGGTTTTTAGCGCTACTCTCACAACGATCGAGCCTCGCGCCACAGTATAAGGCACAGTAAACCATCTGCATACAAACGTGCCGCGTTTCGGTATCCGCAATTCCGCACGCATGCACACACCTCGTATAATAATTTTCAAGAACACCAGCCAGCGGGCTTAGCATGGCGATCCGAAGAAATAAATTTAAGGAAGAAATATTCTATCCAAATAGTGAGTTGCGAAATAGTTCTTAATCCATGGCAACAAGGTTGTCAATAGAAATCAACATTTCTAAACAGATTACAGACATATGTATTTTTAAAATGGCTGTCGCGAAATCTTCTGTGAGAAAAGAAAGAGAAAATTCGGGAAGAAAAGAAAGATTGTTTCTCAACGACAATGAATCGACCTTGCTGCATATTTTGCTACAAATGGTATCTCTCATTTTGTCGACTCTTCGGTGTTTCCACGATGCGCATGCTAAGCCTGCTGCTCCTTAGCAGAACCGGTAAACCTTCAGGTACCATACATTTTTTGATCCCACCAATAGTCGTCACCAATACCCTAAAGACTTCCAGAGTCAAATTTCAAAATGGCTCCAAAAATTTCAAAAGTAGGGCCATTTAACTGGAGACACGTTTTTCAATATAGCGTTTTCACCATACGTCAAATTTCAAAATGGCGTGTTTCGTGAGAAGGCTATTGAAGGGGTCAAAAAACTTTTTGAGGAGGGAGAGGGGAGGGGAGAGGTCTTGAGGTTTTTGAAGTATATTTTGGGTCCCGTTAGGAATTTAGGGAATCTAATGGAGCCAAATTATAGGGCTCGTTCTCCCGATTCAAATGATACCTCACTCGGGGGTCTAGGGGTCCAGATGACAGATATGCCTCGAGGGGATTTTGGGGGAGGGAGGGGGGGAGGGGGAGGTTTCGTGGGAACGCTATTGGCGGGGTCAAAAATTTTTGAGGGGAGGGGGGTTGTTGAGGTTTTTGAGGTATATCCCGGGTCCCGTTGGGGATTCAGAGGATCTGATGGAGCCAACTTATAGGGCTCGTTCTCCCGATTCCAATGATACCTCACTCGAGGGGTCTGGGGGTCCAGATGACTGAGATATGCCTCGAGGGGATTTTAGGGGGAGGGGGAGGGAAAGGGGGAGGGGGAGGTTTCGTGGGAAGGCTATTGGCGGGGTCAAAAATTTTTGAGGAGGGAGGGGGGTTGTTGAGGTTTTTGAGGTATATCCCGGGTCCCGTTGGGAATTCAGGGGATCTGATGGAGCCAATTTATAGGGCTCGTTCCCCCGATTCCAATGATACCTCACTCGAGGGGTCTGGGGGTCCAGATGACTGAGATATGCCTCGAGGGGATTTTAGGGGGAGGGGGGAGGGAGAGGGAGGGAGGGGGAGATTTCGTGGGAAGGCTATTGGCGGGGTCAAAAATTTTTGAGGGGGAGGGGGGTTGTTGAGGTTTTTGAGGTATATCCTGGGTCCCGTTGGGAATATAGGGATCTGATGTAGCCAGATTATAGGGCTCGTTCTCCCGATTCCAATGATACCTCGCTCGAGGAGTCTAGGGGTCCAGATGACTGAGATATGCCTCGAGGGGATTTTGGTGGGGGGGGGAGGGGTGGTATCGTGGGAAGGCTATTGGTGAGGTCAAAAAATTTAGAGGGGGAGGGGCGTGACTTTGTATAGGGGTGGGGGTGGTTTTTGGGGTGGAGGGTTGTTGGGTTTGGTTGATTGATGATGAGAGAGAAAGAGAGAGAGAGAGACAGCGAAAGACGCCACACTAGCAAAAACTGTCGTTACAACTTTTGGCCTTAATTTTTCTCCGTCTAGCCCCCTTTCGCAACGCGCGATAAGGAACTTCGTTCCAAAAGATATATACTTGCTCAACAGAACACGTCTTGTATCTATCTACTATTATATTTTATACTGTGGTTTGATCGCGATCTGTGGATGCGGCGTAAAGTGACGTGCTCTCTCTTCGAAGTTGCGTGGCGTACTGACCGCCGCGAGCGCTCGCACACGTATTTGTGGAAACTCGCCGGTACATAGTAATTTGTATGAAGAATTTAAGCGAAAAAATTGTGCAAGTTTGTGATTTCTTAACACAAAATAAGAATATATTTACTAATAAATTAAAATTTCATTTACTTCTTTATAGTTTTAACTTTATTATTTGATAAAAATAGTTTAATAATTCTTGATAATTACGACTCAGTTGTAATAATACGGGAGTGCGATTTACACGTTTTCAGTGATATTCAGATTTTTTTTTACACTTATCCATAAATACTATCTTAAATTCGAATGTTTCAGCGGCTAGTAACATTCATTGATAAGCCGTGTGATTTTTTTCAAGGCTGTGGAGTATCTTTTTCTGTATAATTCTCTTATATTCCCGACCCTCGATTGCCGTAATGGGCCCTTAAACTTTAAAATATGTGTTAATATTTTTCAGATCTTACCTGAAAGGACACATCCAGAAGTAATGATGAATAATTCAAGTGGTTTCCTATTAACTGGATACATTCTCAAGTAGTACAATAAATGTTACTTCGTACTTCTTTCTTTTATTATCTATAACATTAGTAACTGAATATCTCTTGCTGAAAAAAAAAGAGTAATAAGGGTAATAATAAATAAAATACATTTTTATATGTTTAATCAAAGCATTGTATAAAAATTATTTCACGCTAAATAAATCTCAATAGTAACTCAATTTTTCTAATTAACCTGAGTATATGTTACCTATATTGGGATGAAATTATATGTTATAGGGAATGTAAATTAATTTGCAGCAGTAACATGACAAGTGTGCAAGTGATGCAGTTTGGCACCTAATAATTATGCTGTGTATTACATATTCTAATCATTATTGTAAGCAACAAGTGCCTATTTGACATACCTACAAGCCCCTTCATGTTTTTAATAAAAACACTTATAGAATTATTTTATTACAATCGGTAATAGAAGCTGAATCTACTCACCTTTAACTATAATATATTTATGAGTTTAAACACTTGGCTATAACATATGCAAGAGCATTATATTACACGAGGATTGCAGTAAAACTAATGATTTTCATGTGATATGCAAAATATATTATAAAAACTTTTTATAAGCATGTCTGCAGTCTGACATCTGTACATTCTATATGATGACATCTTGTTAACTGAAAATGCAGTGCTTATAAAATACATTCTTTTCAAATTACATACTAAATAAATAATATGCACTAGATTTTATTAGCTCAAAGCTTGTCATAAATTAAAGCAACAACTATTCCCCTATTTAACCTCTCATATCATTTATTTAGATTATATAATATGTCGTACATTTCTCTTCCCAAGCAGTAGACCCAATACAAAGCATCGCTAAGTCTATAAAATAATTCATAAATAACATAAAAAATATTTGTCATTATCATCAATGCAGTAGTGGAGATCGCTTGCTATTCGATGAAATCTATAAATGCATTGAAGATTTTAGCTGATCGAGTACTAGTTAATACTACATTGGTTACAGCCATATAAATAACTGGTTTCGTAAATACTTATTACAACTACATTTCTCTATAGAAATTAAAGTAAACAAAGAAAATAAATAAAATAATTCATTAAATGATTATGTACCTAAAAGAAGTTGATTAAATCCAGGACTCTAACATTGATACTGCTCACTTTAATTTGACAATAAAAAAAATTGAACACTTGGACGCGTGTGCAGTATCATGTTATTTTTTTTTTAATTTACACATACTATGGAATAACTTTGGTATTACTGGTGTTGTGTGAAGGCTAGCTCGGCTGTGTCAAACAGCAAGGCGCCGTCGGTCTCAAAAGCAGTTTGTCGCGCAATTTCTATGAGCAATTTATACTATCGTCACTGTTCACATCTGACGCTATGAGGAGTCGTCTTCATACCACGTACGGAAGTCACACATTTCGTCGTAATCATCCTGTAACAACAAAATCAACATTACACAAAGAATTAAGGATATAAGAATTGAGATCCATCCATGGGCGTACCCAAGTTCTGGGCCAGAGGGGGGCAAATCAGATTCTTTATAAGCTAGGTGCTTATAAAGAATAAACTTAAATTAAATTAAGTATACAATGGCTATTTTAAAAGTAATTTTCTAGGGTATTCAGCAAATTTTCTGAGCACACTGAGCATTTTGCATGCCCATTTAATCTGTCTTCAGTCTTAAGCTGTGGGAGAGCCACGCTTCGGCATGAATGGGCCGGCTCGACCGGGTAAATACCCGGCCTCACAGAAAACCGGCGTGAAATAACGCTTGCGTTGTGTTTCGCCAAGTGAGTGAGGTTACCGGAGGCCCATGGGGGATTGGGATTTGGGATAGGCAGCTGCTGCTATTCGGGCGGAAACGCTGTCTCTCATACATACATAGGGATAGGCAAAGACCGCCTCTTTCCCGTAGGGGCAGGCATAGACCACTTCTTTCCACTTGCTACGATCCTTACATACTTGTTTTGCTTCGTCTACTTTCATTCTTACCATCCATTCCTCCTCTTACATTCAACGTAGCGAAGCGGCTCTCCATGGGCCACTTTTCGCCTCCGCGAGAACGAGACGTGATGGGTGGCGAACCACATCACCAGCATTTTGGATAATTCAATTATTTTTATGATTATCCATTGCGTTCCCACGGATTGGCGGAGAGGGTAGGAATAGGGAAAGGAAAGGATAGGTGGTGTGGAAATGAAGATTGGTAAGTTAGGAGTGGGAAATAGGAATGTAGAATATTACCGCCCAGGAGAGCAAGGGATAGGACAGTAATAGCTAGGGAAGCCGGGGTCGCATACCCGTATACTATACCACAATTACCTGTCCGGTAAGTTGGGATGAGTATCCCATGACATCTGTCTCTCATTTTCAATCAAAATGTGACGCAAACATTCGACTGGCGACTCTTCGACCTATGTATATGACAGTATTGTGCTGAGTGAGTGTTTTCGTCACTGCTTGCCATGAAGGAGATAGCTACAATTTGTGTGGCATCGAATTAGTTACCATTGTTATTTTTATTATTACTGATTATGGTCGAGCAGCTTTTGGCTGATATGACCATATCTCAGAATGTTGGAATTGTGTTTTTTGATGTTTACAATATCTTTTATGCTGCCTTTTAACCAGTGGTCAAGTTTGTTTTTGAAGGAGTTAACTGTTGGTGCAGAGACAACATTATCGGGCAGCATGTTCCAGAAAATTAATAAATGTTTCTCAACAATGGTGGCCGTTGTTTCTCTTCTCTTTCTCTCATCTTTAGACTTAGGGTTCCCATACATAATAGCGAATTCACGTCGCAGAGTGTGTATGCGGCCAGGTCGTAGGTGCGAGAGAGATATATTTGCGACGCGATGCGAATTTGCAATTATGTGTGACCCCTTTAACATGTTATATTAACATAAGGGGTCGTCCATTAATCACGTGATGCCTAAAGGGGGAGGGGGGGTCTCAAAAAAAAATCACCAAGTATCACCAAGGGGAGGAGGGGGTATAAGGAGACATCACGTGTATTAATTTTCGAATCTAGTCTATGCATACCGAAATTATTATCGGTTGTAGATTCGTAGTGTTGTTTAAATACTTACAAGACAAATGACTCGTATAGTTTTTAATTGCTTAAATTATTCGTTTAAATTGATTTTTAAGTTAAAGGTTTTCTTTAAACATGACCTGCTTACTATGTAAAAAAAATACACGTGATCTTAGGTGGGGGAGGGGGGGGGGGGGGGGTAGTATAAAACCTCACCACGTATCACCAGGGGGAGGGGAGGGGAGGAAAAACATCACGTGATTAATGCACGGCCCCTAACATGTTTCTGGTATATCCTCTTATTGTGCGTATCTATAGCCAACACATCTATTCGATAAAAACACATATTGCTGACTGCGACAGAGCCTATAAAGACCAAAAATATATACAAAAAAACTGACCGCCATCCAATCGTGATCCAGTACGTCTTCGGCCGCGAAGCGTAACTCCGGTTGCGGACGGAGCATGTTAGCGACGAGGTCTATCGCGCCCGCGGACACTCGCTCCCAGTGCGGCGCGGGGAACTCGAGCCGGGCGGACAAGATGGCGTCGAACAGCCGCTCCTGGTCGCCGTCGGGAGAGGAGAATGGCGGGAAACCGCAGAGCAGAATGTAGAGAATCACGCCCGCCGCCCATACGTCAATCTGGAATTCAGTAGAGCGTATTACGTTAAATCAAAGGGACGCGTGACGTTTCAGATTAACAGTAAGTTAGGATGTTTGTACATCCTCACTTGCAAAATTTGAAACGGAATGTAGATAGATAGATAAACTGTTTATTGCTCACATTAAAGAATACAATCATTAGACTAAAACTAAATTTATAATCTAAATGTGGGCAAGGGCGGCCTTATCGCTATAAGCGATCTCTTCCAGGCAACCCTGCAGCATAGGAGAGGTAAAATAACTAAATATGCAGAGTAATACGAAAAGTCATTATACAATATATTATATACATAATAAATACAATATATATCTATGCTATACAAATAACATACATACAGCTGTTTAATTAATAAATAAAAAATAGAAATGTAGGTGATGCTTTTGTTGCAATCTGTTTCGGATCATAAAAACTTTTAGGATTTATTTCGAAACCGGTCGTGTTATTTATTAAAATTTATAATTATATCTTAATATAGTGGAAAAAGTGCACAAAAAATTGTGTTTTATTAGTGTTCAACATGAATTTCCAAAAAGAACCGACAGCACAATCAATTACATACATTAAAACTTTGTGTATAGTACAAAATGACAAAAAATATTTTTACATAACATGTGAAATGTTCGTTTTCGAAAACATCACTTGATACATATTTAGTGAATCATGTGTACATTATATGTCCAAATGGCTTACATTAATTGGATGACGTGAACACGGCTTATTGTTGGACAATTTTGACATATTATGTATTATGTAGCTACTAGCTATGCGTGATCTACTGCATTCTTAACCCGTATAGACTTGTGTAAATCACAGTGTGAATTCTTAATTTCGTTATATTGTTTTTTATTAAAACTATGACTATGATATAAATACATTACTTTAAACTTTATATCGACCTATGCGTAGAACAAAGTCCGATTTGAAAAATTGCTACTTTTCAGTAGAGGCAAAACAAGTTTTGCGAATTGAAAAACTTGAATAACTTATAAACGGTGAGACTTTTATTTTTGAAATTTTGGTATGTTATTATGACATCCTAGCCTAGTTAACCACTTTATACTGTTTATTAATAATTATCATATTTACTGAGATAACGAGTTCTATATCAACCTAGGACGTTTTACAGCGGAGAAGCGAGAGTTCGTAGTGATCATATTGCGTTGTTTTACGGAGACATTTGAATAAAACGCCGTTCTATATTCATATGACTCGTTTTTTGTTGGAATTATCCGACATTTTTAAGTCCTATGTGAATAATCATAATCTATTATTTTGATATAGCACTATCCACACTACGTATAAATTAATTATAATACATAATTATTTTTTTAAATCGTTTATTTACATTAAAAAATCTCAAAATAAGTGGTGTTTTGAACTATAATTAATCCATAGTCGGTACTAGGGACTTACTTAAAATTAAAGACTAGTTACCATAGTCTAAAATCTACAAAAAAATTAAAATCTCTAAGATATTATGCCCATAAAAATAAATATTGTTTGAAAAAATACATCGAGCCCAAAACAAAATTTAAACTTATAAACAATTAAAACTTTTTTTATTAAACTAGGGGGCAAATTAGCAAACGGATCACCTGATGGAAAGCGATTACCGCAGTGCTTACGGTACCGTACCGTTACCGTAAGCGATAACATCAAAGAAGTTGCAAGTGCGTTGCCGGCCTTTTAGGAGGGAATACGCTTCCTTCTTGAAGGTTTGCAGGTCGTAATGGTCCGGATACTGCTGGCGACAGCTCATTCCAGAGTTTTACAGTGCGCGGCAGAAAGCTTCGGGTAAAGCGCACGGTGGAGGACTGCCACTCATCAAGGTGATAAAGATGATAAATATTTTGTCGCTTGGAACGGTGGCGAAAAGTTGCAGCAGGTATAAGTTCGAACAATTCCTCAGAGCACTCCCCGTAATATAACCGATAGAGGATGCAGAGCGATGCTACATAGTCAAGTCTGTTTGAAATACTATGGCAGTCGACAATACGAGCGGCTCTACGTTGGATACGATCTAGAGGGAGAAGCTGGTACTTTGGCGCCACTGCCCAAAGATGATAACAGTATTCCCTGTGAGGCCGAACCTGCGCCTTATAGAGTTGTAGGCGTTGGACCGGACTGAAATACTGCTTTGACCTGTTCAGAACACCAAGCTTCTTGGAGGTTAACTTGGCCTTGCCCTCCAGATGATATCAGAACTGACCTCGCTCGATATGTTTAACGCCTAACCCTTTCTAAAACGTAGTTATAAATTAAACTGCTTTGGTACTGTATCTAAGCTTTCTAGCTATGTTGTATAATGTAATTAGATAGGTACAAGTTCAGTTTAACCTACATGGGGGAGGTATCTCCACGTTTATCCAAAATAATGAAAAATAACCATAAAATTGTTATGGCCATAATCCCGTTATGATAAGCATGTCGCATTCAGGAGAAATAATACATAAAAAATCAATTTTGTCATAATAAGGTTCGGATTGATTTAAAGTATCAATAAAGTATCATAAAGTGTCAATAAAATCGATTATCCTGAATGTGATAGTGTATATCGTATACACTATCATATTTTCTGTAACACCTTATAGGAATGGCCATCAGGTTCTTACACTATAATGATTTAACATATCTAAAAGGTATTTAGCAGTATGTGATTTATCACGATAACCATTTCTATAAGACGCGTTGTATTCTTTGTACCGAGTCTGAAATTTACGTCCAGTTTGAGTCAAACTTTGTACAATCAGTACAAAGTTTGAGAATCACTCAAAGTTACGTCCAGTTTGAGTCAAACTTTGTACCCCGTTTCAGAGTTACATATGATCACATTTTGCAAAACACCTTTATATAGTGGTCAAAGGCTTTTGACCGAGCGTGCTGGAATAATTATTAGAAATAATTAAATAAAAGAGCAACAATAGACTTGCATTACTCATGGTTAAACGTACACTCACACATTTGCTTGCAGGTTTTGGGTATTTTTCTAAATTATACTTTCGAGATATTGCTAGATATAATATTAATTAACCCATTCCATGCGGCAATAAAAACTACACTTATTACCCAGGTGCGGGGACGATTTTCGTCGCGACGCCGATGGGCGTCTTCCGCACCTCAAAGGGTAATAATAAGACGCCGATCGGCGTTTTCAGCACACTATTAAAAAAATAATCATTATTATTAACATAACAAATTAATAACAGGGGTGGCAAACCTTTTCTTAATTTCCGTAAGCATATTACGCAGATCACACATAGCTAATACTCCGATTAATTTAGACAATTGAAATAACACAAATTTCGACAGAATCAAATATTGGTGGAGACCTTGGGTTTGCCCTAATAAATTGAAATTTAAAAGTCCCCATCAATCCCATATGAGCTTACAAAGTTATGCGGGGTCAAAGGTCAACATTTCAGGTTTTTTGGGTTTTTCTCGAAAACGGTAAGTTTTATCAAATAATACTTCAGAACGAAGTTGTAGATATCAAAATTATCTACAAAAATGGTTCTTATGTTTTTTTCCCTAATTATCACCGTTACTGAGATATCTAGTGCGCTCTAGTGCGAGGTGGACTTACTTTTGAAGTACTGACTTGTTCATCCTCGCGTTGTATTTTTGCTGTTTGAACGCGCTAATCTCAGGAACTACTGGTTCAAATTGAAAAAATATTTTTGTGTTGTATAGTCCATTTATCGAGGAAGGCTTAAGGCCATATAACATCACGCTGCGACCAATAGGAACGAAGAATCAGTGGAAAATGTGGAAAAACGGGGAAAATTTTTCATCTTTGGGGGTTCCGTTGTATGTTTGAACGCGATGATCTCAGAAACCGCTTGATCGATTAAAAAAAAATGTGTTAGATACTCCATTTGTCGAGGAAGGCTTTAGGCTATATAACATCACGCTGCGACTAGTAGGAGCGAAGAATCAGTGGAAAATGTGGAAAAAATAAAATTATTCATCTTTGAGGGCTTCCGTTGTCTGTTTGTACACGCTGATCTCAGGAACTGATTGATTTGAAAAATTATTTTCGTGTTAGATAGTCCATTTGTCGAGGAAATATTTAAGCTATATAACATTAACCTGCAACAAATAGGAACGAAGCATCAGTGAAAAATTTTACAAAAAACGGGGAAAATTATTCATATTGGACAGATTTTAATGATTTTTTTTGTGTTTGTTCAAGTGGATTCAAGAATGGTTTAGATTTGCAATTGGACCCAATAGGTGGCGCTGCTGTCAATACGTTAACAAATTTAATTCTAAGGCGGTACGAAGTTCGCTGGGACAGCTAGTATGTATATATGTAGCAAATATGTGCATATAATGTAGAACGTGATACTTACAATCACGATATCTCAGGAACAATGATACTTAGAGAAAAAATCATTAAGACCATTTTTGTAGAGAATTTTGAGATCTACAATTTTAGACTGCAGTATTTTTTTGATAAAATTTACCGTTTTCGAAAAAAAAATCAAAAAACCTGAAATGTTGACCTTTGACCTCGCATAACTTTATTAGCTCACATGGGATTCATGGGGACTTTTAAATTTTTATATTTTAGGGTAAACCCAAGATCTCTACCAAAATTTGGCTCTGTCGGATTTTTTGTTATTTGACCCCTATTTTCATGTCTAAATTTACCGGAGTATAATATTAATATCAACTTTTTAAATAATATTTTTTATAACCTGAATATAATTATGATAATATTATGACTTTTTTTTGAGATTTGAGGTAGTAGGGAATATATTATATAATATATGCATATTTTTTGTTTCTATCTTTTTTTATAAATATATCGTATAACATCATTGTATTTAATTTTGAGATAAATTAAACTTAATTCTTACCTAGATTTAAGTTTTTATGTATGTGTAATGTGATATGTTGTTCATTTCAAAAATGTTCAAAAGTGTTCATTCATTAAGACAAAGCATTATATGTTTTTATCTGAGGAAATTGCTTTTATTTTAATTACTTCAAATTCTTTTCCTTCAGGTGGCGTTAAAAAACTCATTTAACATATCGGAATATTTTTTGGACTTTTCGCAACTACAAATGTTCATTGACTAAAGCTAAGCATTGGCTATGAATGAAATTGGTTCCATTGATGTCTTTGTATTTGCCCGCGGCATCGTGGATTTCGGCCTGTTACAGAAAATTATGTTTATTTTACCCACACAAACTTAAAAACTATAGTAAATTCTCATCTTGGATTAAAAAATTAGTGGTATTTTCGTATTCAGCACCCCATGAACCCAGAAATCTCAAACCCATGTTGGTATTTTTTACCAACTCGGGCCCGTATCTTTGATTAAAAATGAGTGTTAATTCCGTAATCAGCACGCCTATATAAACCTTGAAATTGACACCCATGTCGGTAATTTAGAAAAACTCGTGTCCGCCATCTTGGATTCAATAATGAATCTTAATTTTGTAATCAGCATCCCCATAAACCTTGAAAATTGTACCCATGTCGGTATTTAAAAAAAATCGTGTCCGCCATTTTGAATTAAAACATATTTAGTGCTTTTTTCGTAATTTAATATCCTTACCTACTTCTATTCTCGCCTAATTTATAAGAATAACCTATGTTCCAAATTTCACGATTTTTAGATCCAGTAGTTTTGGCGTTTAATTGATAGATCAGTCAGTAGTCAATCAGTCACAGCCCGGGCGTTACCTCTTATATGTCGGTATATAGTATAGAATATAGCTATAACAATATTACATACTATTATAGATGTTTATGGTATTACAGTTGGCTGAAAATTTTAAGAAAATTTTATTAAAACCAAAGGTTGTCAATAGCTGGAAAACGCCTTTAGGCGTCTTCCGCATCTAAAAAGGAATTGGCAATTTTGCAGAAAGTTGAATTTGTTGAAACGGCGTGCATTATCTTATTGTATTTTCAAAACTTGAGCATATATTGCAGGTATAAACTTTTATAATTTATTTTAGCCAAAATATAAGCTACTAAAAAAAGACGCCGATGGGCGTATGCCGCATCTGAATGTGACGCCCAAAGACGCCGATGGGCGTCCGCCGCAGCGAATGGGTTAAATTGTATACCACTATCTACATAATTGGACCTGAAAACGCTGTCATAGGTGGAATGACTATCAGCAGGAGACTGCATATTAGCACCGACATTTCTTGATCAACTGATGGTCAGAATTTTTTAAGTCTTTAGGTTGTATTAAAGGTGATTTTTCGAAACTAGGAGTCGCTTTTAAAGAAAGTATTGATGATAAATTCTCTCATTAGTAGATGGATTAGGAGGTGCGGCATCAATTTTATTTCAAACATCATCTAGTGGCTGCCTTATTTCTTCTGCACCTTGTTGTCAACAACTGAAATGTTAAAAATTGTATTACTACACTGCACCATAATATATTAAAAATAATATTATGTATGATATATATGACTTGAAAACATTTTAATAAAAATTAATAACATTTGTACAAAGCTGTTAAAAAAAGTTTGAATATACAAGGTTTAATGAACATCGCAGTACAGAACTAAACTGTCGATCATAATGTTATATGATTCGCCGAAGACCCTACAAATGTGTATATATTGTAAGGTAACGCAGCTTTAAACTATTTTTTATTTATTTAATATGAAATATATTTATATTTAACGATATTTTTAAAAGAACAACGTCCTAACTGATGTCATTATTCAGGCGATAACGTCCCATCTGCATATCGAACTGACAAAATGTATTATAACTATTCTGTGATTCCGTAAAAAAACGTCCCATAGTTACATGAAACTCTTAGAAATTCTAAAGTATTAGTCTTACATAGTTCTAATATTACTTATAATCTCAACTATTTGGTACGTCAACTTTTATTGATAACACGACAAATATTTACCTAATAAATAAACATGAAACTAATCATACTTTTTGAACTAAAATGTATTTTTCTAACTCTCCGTCAAAAAATGTCTTATATCAATATAGATTTCCCGTTTCTATTTATGAGCTTAAAAAGCGGAATAGTAAAAAACTATAATTTCAAAGCATGATAATATTAAATTTGAAGAATAATTTAAGTAAAAATATCAGCTTACCCGGATCTACACCGTTCTTCATAAAAATATATTGCTTATTTGAAAAATAAGGACTACGTTCAGGCTCTTTTTCTCCTCTTCTTAAAGCATATCCAGCATTATCCATAAGCATGACATCTCAAAAATACATAACCTGTCAAGCGCCTTGACACTCTTTGACAGATTATGCAGACAAGCGTCGGGCCTTTTTGCCACCAAAAATTAATTTTCCTTACATTCTCCCGCAATTTTTTTCGCGATTTTTTTTCGCAATTTTAATGTTAATAAGTAAATAAAACCTATGGATGATGTATATATTTAAAAATATAATTAATTTCCTAAGTGATTACGTAATATAGAAACAGATTTATAAATTACAGTTATTAGATTCAGTATAATTAAATACCTATCCACTTGAAAGTAAACATTTCAAATAACGTAAACACTTGCACTGATTGTTTACTTTTGACTTCGTTATTGACACTCAAGTGGGAACATGCCAAATGATACCTCATCACACACATTACGGAGAGGAAGGAGGAGGACGACCTCATTCCCTCATGACAGATGCACGGAGTACCGACCTCTATAAATCATATGACGTTTCCCGTCGTGTTTTTCTTCAAGATTATAATGTTTTAATGTGAATAAAACATATGCATGTTATATATATTTAGAAAGGTGATTAAATTTCCTAATTGATAATATAATTGGAATTAAGAAAAATACTAGTTTAATAAAAGAAATCTTGATCCAAACACAACACACGACTTTTTCTTATATTTTGATTGCAAATCTAAACTAAGGCCAAATTTATGTTTCTATATAGTAAAATTTGCTTAATTTACGTAGGTGCACACATTATATATAAAATTTTAATTCAAAAACCGATATAAAATAAGTTACAGTTACCTAGTATAAAATTGTCAGTCTAATTTCGATTCCCGCGATTTTTATTTCTCCAAATTATATTGTTATAATTTATGTACTACCTATGCATGTGATATATATTTAAAAAGTAGAATAGATTTCCTAAGTGATGACGTAAATGGAATTTAGAAAAATACTCATTTAATAAATGGAATCTTGATACAAACACATAAACTTCGTCTTTTTTAATATTTTGTTTTAAAACTCAAATAAATATAAAATGTATGTTTCTATACAGTGAATGTTGCTTTATTTACGTAATTGGATATATTATACATAAAAATTTTATACAAAAACAGTTGTACTAACAAGGATTGGAGCAAAACTAATTACAATTACTATGAAAAATATCTGACATAGTACATATTTTGATTGCTCAATAAACTGTAACTGGGACATAATTAAATACATATTTTTATACATTTCAGGATGTTAAATATTACAGTAACTCATTATTTTTTTACAATGTACAATAAGGGAACTCCCTCATTGAACCCTCCGAAACTAGGCCTATTTTGACGGTAATGTCTTACAAAAACAATCATAGTAATAAAATTACTTATTCTTATCCATATATTCTATTCGTAGACTCTAGAATAAATACCGTTCTAATAAAATTTCTACTAAAATGTTCAATTCAAAATGCATTTCACAAGAAAATCATAAACTCACTATGAAATAAAATAGCAATAAAAACGTATATTTTTCATTCGATTTTCTGAAGTAATTTGTAGTAGATTTATGGAAAATACTTAGTATACGCATAAAAAACTTAATATTAATTACATAAATGTATAAATTATGTGGTACAAACAAACCACTTATAAATTAGAAATTTATTCTATGGGCGTGCCCACCTTGCCACCAGGCAGCAAGCGACGCTTGAGAGTCATGCTGTCACTTGCTGCAAGGCAGCAAGTGACGCTTGAGAGGATATAGTACGCAATAATTAGTAAAATTATAATTTTCGTCAAACCGAAAAAAATATCACACACATGACGCAAAAAACCCTTCTTTCCGCTCGACAACGGCTGAAGTGAAGATCGCGCGAGGCGCCCGCGCCGTGCGCGCTCCAATTTCTCCGTCCTATGAACACTTGGTGCATTTTATCATGGAGCTTACATCAAATAAGACGTTGTACGATTCTGTATTTCCGAAAATAAGTCAGATACAAAAATTCTGAAAATGTCAGTATGTAGAGCTTTTATTCCTTATTTCATTTATCCAAAAAACGCACTTTTGCTCTATGATCACATCAGACTTTGTTCTACGCATAGGTCGATATGATTAATGATTATTATCTATACTAATATTAATGCGAAAGTAAACTTTATATGATTAATGATTATTATCTATACTAATATTAATTAAATGCGAAAGTGTGTCTATCTGTCTGTTACCTCTTCACGCTTTAACCACTGAACCGATTTTTATGAAATTTGGTATAGATGTCACCGTAAAATTGTAAAAACCGTTAGATTGTAATATTACTAGAGATTTTACAAAATATCGACAGATTGTCATATAAAATTTCTTCTTTTAATTACAATCTAACGGTTTTACAATTTTACGGTCACATACACATACTTTGGCCTTTGGGTCCTGGGAAAGGACATAGGATATTTTTTATCCCGAAAAAGTAGTGTTCCCGCGGGATAATGTATTTACGCGGGCGGAGCCGCGCGCAAAAGCTTATCTACTATATAAAAATAAGTCGGGTTTTCCTTCCTGACGCTATAACTCCAGAACACACGAACCGATTTCCACGGTTTTGCATTCGTTGGAAAGGTCTCGGGCTCCGTGAGGTTTATAGCAAAGAAAATTCAGGAAAATTTCAACAGAAAAGTGGGAAAATCTTTTTCACATACAGCGCCATCTCTGATATATAGCATGTACTACAAACCAATAAAGAAAATTCAGGAAAAATTTCAACAGAAAAGTGGGAAAATCTTTTTTCACATACAGCGCCATCTCTGATACAAACCAATATTTTAAGTAGATGGCGCCGGTGCATGATACATTGTTTGAGAGCTACTCATTGTTCTCTGCTCAGTTAATTTCATGTGACAAACCGGTAAAAATTGTGAAATTGTAAAAATAATATAAATTGTATAAATATAAATAAATAAATAATATAATTGTGAAAAAAAGTAAAAAAAAATAAGTTATTCGTTTCCTAACATTTCAATTGGAAACCATCAAATCAATCACGTGTATTGTGCAAATTTTTATTGAATTTCAACAGCAGGCATTTATCTTTAAGGTGGTAAGTTGAACTGTGTAAATTATGTGGATCGTGCATTTGAGGTTAAATTCACCACTTTGTCCATAGTCCAAAATGCCTAGAGTACGACGTGCGAACATCGGCCGCCGCACAAGACATGCAAGCCAGCAACAAGTGTATTCACAGAACTTAAGCGAAGAAAGACAAAATATAATAAGAGAAAATGCCCGATTGAGACAACGCGTGAGCACACGAAGATCATTGGCATCATACAATCGCTTGGCATTCCAATATGATCCCACTGCGAACTACAGTGATGATGAAAATTTAGATATTGGACCAATGACGACTATATGCCGATATTGCAATGCGTTAAAGTTCAAAAGAGAAACGGCTGGATTGTGCTGCGCAAGTGGAAAAGTCAAACTGGATCCATTACTTACACCACCACAGCCACTGAAACCATTGTTCGATGGAAGTGATCCCGATTCCAGCCATTTTCTTCAACACATCCTTGAATACAATAACTGCTTTCGCATGACTTCCTTTGGAGATAATATCATTTGACAAGGCGGCTTCATGCCGACTTGCAAGGTAAAAGATACAACACACATAACCAATCACTCACACCAACACAATGAATTGCAACACATAACAACTACATATACACCACACACTACACCATCAACTGGATATCGACTGTTATGTGTTATTTCCAATTACCTGTTCCTTTTTACCTGTTACGTTAAATACGTCCCACCTCTAATCGATAACGGCCAGGGTGGTGAAACTCTCATACATGCACAAATTAACAGAGAACAGAGACATCTAAAAATGACTATCCGGTACTAACAGTTTGAAACGATCAGAAGTTACACCGTATTCTTCAACAAATGATTGTTTGCAATTACAGATACAAGGACAAATATAACATTTGCATGGTTCAATGGTGCCAACACCAGATGAACCGCATCAATTTCTGCAAATATATTTCATTTCGTCAATGGTGGATCAGCTGAATGTGCGGTGCAATATACAGGGAACACAACAGTTAAAGAGACGAATTATTGAACAGTTGCAAGCATTTTTTCATGCTAATAATGCTGTGGTTAATATGTTCAAAACAGTATTGGAACGAATGCCATCGGATACGCACAAATTTATCATAAGAGCGGATCGTACCCCAACAGGTGAACATGTACGAAGATTCAATGCACCCACTGTTAATAATGTTGCTGCAATTATTGTTGGCGATCCAACTAAATCGCGAGACATTGTCGTTCAGCGAAGAAGCAATATCATGCATCGTGTAAACGAGACACATCGTTTGTACGATGCGTTACAATATCCAATCATTTATTGGCGAGGGCAAGACGGATACGACATCACGTTGAAGATGGTCGATCCAATTACAGGTACAATATTCACACACTAATTATTGCTATTATTGGTTTCCATTAACAATTCATTTAATTTTGAATTTTTAGGCGTATCAACGAATAAAAATCTAATTGCAATGAATTACTATGCGTATCGTATGATGATTTGTACACATGAGGAGAATGTCATTCTGAATAGTCTAATATATAAAATTTCCATGTTATGTTAGTTACCGTACTCCTCCGAAACGGCTTTACCGATTTTTACCAAATTTTATATGCGTATTCAGTAGGTCTGAGAATCGGCTACTATCTATTTTCCATATAGAAATAATTTATAAGGCAAAACAACGTTTGCCGGGTCAGCTAGTTATTTATATTTGTAACATACCTTCAGTCCATATCCAGTCTCCAGCAATATCTCTGGAGCGACATAGGTGGGTGTTCCACAGACCGCGTGTAGTGGTCTCCACACTTCCACAGCTAGGCCAAAATCTGCCAGCTTAAGACCCCTTATACTTCCATCTGGACCCACTTCCACCTGTATAATATATATTATGTCACCATAAAATTGTAAAAACCGTTAGATTGTAATATACCTAGTGTAACTGTAAAATGTCGAGACTGCGGCCCTGAATATTCTGCTTGTAATTTAAACAGATTATTTTTTTTTACATTATAAAAAAATATTATAGCAAAGAATCTTTCGACATATTTTTACAATCTCCCTAGTTATATTACAATCTAACAGTTTTTACAATTTTATGGTGACATATACAAATAATTCGGTAGATAGACATTTGAATACTAATATAAACTGTCCAGCAGTCAATTTGTTTTTGTCATATATATTAAAATTTAAATATAGAGAGCATAAAAGTAACTGGAAAAGACATTCTGTACATACATTCAATTTATTTATCAATGGTACAATAATGTAATGAAAGAATTCATTTCACATACAGATGAATGACAATATTATTGAAATGCTTATAAATCCAGAGGTTCCAAAAACACAAATCTTTCACTTCTACGATAAGAATAGATCCAAATGACAAGGTAAATGCGGTAAAAAATTGATTTATTTGAAAATTACTGTTGGCATCACGCTATATTGATAACAAATTAAACTGTAAGTAGTGAAACAAAATGCAGTTAACTTTAAAAGAAATAACCGTTTTGAAATCTCTGTCAATATGTGTGATTATTAGTGATGGTCTTACCAATAAGTTTTCAGGTTTGATGTCTCGATGCACTATAGAAAGCGAGTGTAGGTATGCAATAGCTGATGTTAGGTGACCGATTAGCAAACGCGCCTGAGGTTCAGAAAATTTAGAAGCGGCTGCAATGCTATCAAATAGGTCGCCACCTAGAAAAATAGTACAAAATAAAAGAGTCGAAGGTGCAATAAGATAACAAAAATCGTATACACTTTAAGAGGCATATTACATCTGGACTGCGATTTTTACGTAAAATGGCCGATTATGGCGTTCTTGATCTCAGAAACAAAGATACATTAACAATTTTGACATATTGAAAAGTGCAGAATAGCCACTGGCCTAGTTCATAGCGGACTCGCTTTTTGTAAATTTTGCTTTACTTTTTAATTAAACCCAAAATTGCAGAGAAAGATTTTCATAAAATACGCGAAGGCTCTTTTTTGAGCTCCTGGATTGAACTACTGTTCTAAGCAAATGAAATAATATAATGAGACTGTTATCTCCTATAGTCGTATAGTTCGTAGCAGCCTTAGAATTTTGATATATCTTTGATTTAATATAGAATAAAAATCTAATTCTAAGCCAAAAAAAATTCGAAAATTGCTATAATTGCTAAGTTAACTGTGAATTACTCCTATCTACGATAACATTACTAAGCAAAATTTATACCAGAACAATTGTAACTTCATGAGGAATAAAGATTTTATAATTTTAAAACATCCTATTTCAATAAAAACGATAAATATAACTGCAAAATTACTACAAAATGCGATGAACCGGCCGTCCGTCAGTACTGCGCGAGCGGTCCTCGCAGAGTACAGATTTGTAATAGGGCTCTTAACAAATACGAATACGAAGCAGAAGTTAAAGTTTTAGAGTCTGATGTAAAAATAATTACTATGATCCGATAATATTATTAACTTGTGTGATGTTACATATTATGAGTTAGAACTATTAAAATATTAGTTGTAATATACAAATTCAGAATCCCACTTACCACTGACTAGTTCCATGATAAGGAACAACCATTCCGGACTGTCTTGTTCTTCGACAAGAGAGACTATCCGAGGATGACACAGCTTCCGCATGACTCGCACCTATTACGAAAATATTGTTTCCAATATTATAATTTATACCGTAATTTAAAAAATTAAAAAAATCGAGCTCCATGTATTTTACTAGTGGGGTTGGTGATAATGGAAAACAAAATAACAAGTCATAAGTAATAACTGCCCACGTAGATTTCGGTGACGGTGGCCATTGAAAAAAGACCTACTAAGCAGGAATTATTTTTTTTACTGCCCAAGTGTGTGCGCAATACACTAAAGCACTCTATCTTCCTTTACACTCGTAACAAAGGGGGACAGATGACCGACACGACTGGCGAGAGATCTGGTCCAGAACCCACTGCATTGCATGTATGTAAAAATACTTGCTCGTCCGACTCATGGATCATCTTTCTTTTCAGACCATATTGCATGGCCTAACCAGACTTGAAAACAACACTATGTTGTTGTTCTAATGCGGAGATCGAACCCACGACCTCCGTAGTCGAAAGCCAAGCTCTAAACCACTGGACCACGGAAGTGTGTTGCCAAAAATTTCTAATATATTCAAATTAACTAACCTCAGCCTCCACATAATGCTCTTTGCCCTTGCACTTAGCTTTGTCAATAATTTTGAGAGCATACTCCTTTCCAGTGTTTTTGTCCTTGCATATTCTTACTACAGCAAAGTTTCCATCTCCTGTAAAGTGACAAAGTAATTTCAATTTATTAATTAATGGTTTGTACCTAGGAAGTAGGAACATAGATAATACAAAAATTCACATTGTTTTTATATCTTTTTCAGTAACTTTTTAACTTCCCGCTAAGAAAATCTAAGATTATAAAAAATCGGGAAGTTATTGGTTTTATCCCGTTTTGCAAAAATCGAATTCTCATCAGATCTCGACGTTCTGAGGTCACAGGAAGCTTCCCTGACTACCCTGCGAGCGTGTCACAATGTCTGTATGTATGTATGTGTGTGTGTGTAAGAATGTAAACCTCATAGCTTTTGAACTGTTTGGCCGATTGTATTGCGGCTTGCGCCATTGGAAAGGGTCTAGCCAAACTTAGATTTTGAATACAATTTGGACCGATTCGGACAGATAGATTTAAAATCTCAAAAAAAACTGTGAATTTTTTTTAAGTGTTTTATTTTTTAACAACTTTTAAACGGCTTTATCGATCAACTCCAAAAACTAATCGGCTCTTAAACTTGAAAAACCACGATCGCCGCTAATCCAGTCAAAATCGGTTGATTCGTTCGAGATATCATGAAGGAAAGAAAACCGAAAAAAGCGTTTTTTTTCGGAACTACTACGAAATTTTTCATCTAAAAAAATTGTGTTGTCGATTCTTTCAAAGGACATGAAAAACTGCATCGATTACCGCTTCACTCACATCACATGAAAATCGGTTAATTCATTCCAAAGTTATGACAGTTTGAAATTTCAAAAAATAGTGTTTTATTAAACTTTCATTAAAGCTCGGAGCCTCGGAGAGCTCAACAGTCCGATGAAAGAATTTTATCAGTGAAAATTTTTAGAAGCACTTTTATTTTTGAGCTCGATAAGCTCTTAGCTCTTAAATTTAAGCGCTAAGCGGGAAGTTGCACGGATGGCCTTTAGGTCAACTGTTTTTCTAATTTTTTTAATTAATAATACATACCAATAATTTTTCCAACATTATATTTAAGTCGGAGCGGCTGAGGAAGCAGATTAGCTAATGGAGACTCTTCATTCTCTCCTACTGCAGCATTTGCATCATTTTCTTTTCGAGCAGCGCCACTAGCTTTCACAGGCATACGTGGCTTGGGTCCGGCTCTATAAAAGTCATGAGCATTGAGCATAGAGCAATTACTGCTAGAGTAACATCAAGCATTTAAAATAAAAAAGTAACTATCTTATTTAGTGCGTTCTTTGGGATTTTTTTGGCGCATGCACAGTAGATATAAGCGCCGATGGGTGGTAGGTCGGCGGCACGCCGACTTTTTAGAGTCGGCGGCGGCGGCGTCGCGACATTATTATTTTATTATATATGTAAGCACACTAGCAGCTGAAAGCTGATGCGTGTGTATCACACGATTTAAAGTTTGTCCAGTCTATTTTTTAATGAATTAACTGTGGGTGCCATTATTACAGTCTCAGGTAGCTTGTTCCACTCAGAAACCACTCTATTTGGTAAGAAGTGCTTTAATGGATTGCTGTTATGGGGTATTCTCTATAGTTTAAGTGTGTGTCCTCTAAGATGACAATTTCCATTTAAAGCAAACAAGTTCTCAATTCCATTGACATTATAGTAACCAGTAAGTATTTTGAATGATTCAATAAGGCTGCCTCTCATTCTACGCTTTTCCAAGGTGGTGATTTAAAGCAAACAAGTTCTCAATTCCATTGACATTATAGTAACCAGTAAGTATTTTGAATGATTCAATAAGGCTGCCTCTAATTCTACGCTTTTCCAAGGTGGTGAGTCGAAGGTACTTCAATCGTTCCTCATACTCTAGGTTTTTTAGGCTTCTGACTAACTTTGTCGCTCTTCTTTGAACCTTCTCAAGAAGTTGGATATCTTTTTTAAAGTATGGATTCCAAACCACATATGCATACTCCAATAGAGGTCGCATGTAAGTTTTATATAACATCAATAATGTCTCGGGGGTGAGATGTTTAAATGCTTTTCTGACCCAGAACAGTAGAGAGTTAGCTTTTTTAGCGATTGACGTAATATGCGTTTCCCATTTCAAATCCATACTAATGGTGACACCTAAATCGCTTTGGGTCTCAACTGGCGTTAGTTTTTGTTGTCCAAGAAAGTAAGTTTTATAGGGATTTTTCTTTCCTATGTGCAATACAGTACATTTCGATGTGTTAAGTGTCAGTAACCATTCTTCAGTCCAGGACATTATAGAATCCAAATCATTTTGTATATCTTGGGAGTGAGTAACAGGATTCGCGAAGAATTTTGTGTCGTCAGCAAACATGGAGAAGGACGTAATGATCGTATTTCTTAGATCAGCTACATAGAGTATGAATAGAAGTGGCCCAAGTACGGAGCCTTGTGGTACACCGCTCAGGACTAGACGCGGAGTAGACAGTTTATTTCCAATCCGTACTCTAAATTTTCTATTTGTTAAGAAGTCTCCGATCCATGATAGCATTTTTCCTCGGATTCCAAGGTGGTAAGTTAGACTTCTTTAAAAGGCGTTTCAGAGGAACACGATCGAATGCTTTTTCAAAGTCAAGATAGATAACATCTGTTGGACAACCTTTATCATAGGCTGTGACCCATTTGTTAAAGCAAAGGAGAAGATTGGTAGTCACCGAACGTCCGGACACAAAACCATGTTGTTCATTTGGAATGATATTTTCTTTGATTAAGAAGTCTCAGAGTTTCTGAGCTATTATTTTCTCCATGCATTTACAAACAATACTAGTAAGACTTATGGGTCTATAATTTGACGCCATCAATTTGTCACCTTTTTTATATATAGGTACAACAGATGCTAGTTTCCAGTCGTCAGGTACACATCCTGTTTCAAGAGATGAGTTCATAATATTAGCTAAAGACTCTGATAATACGTCCGAACATTTGTTTAACATTATACTTGGGATGTCGTCTGGTCCCGCTGCAGTATCAATATCAAACGAAAGCAATGTTTTTTGACCATTTCACTAGTTATAACAGAACTTTCGAAAGAGTCAATAACTCTGGAAAGTTTTACATCGGGCAGAGGTCCAGTTGGTTCCATTACAAAACAGCGCTCGAATTGGTCGGCAAATGTTTCAGCTATGAGCTCTTGATCATCCACGAGGTCACCTGAGTTATTCTTAAGAATAGAGGGAATTTTTACTTTTGAGCTTAATTGTGCTCTTATGTATCCATGAAAAGCCTTAGGACCTGATTTGATGACATTAGATTCGAAGTCCTTTCTCCTGGCTCTCGTTATTTTTACGATTTTGTTATTCATAGCTCTGTATTCCTGGTAAGTATTGCTAGAATTGTCTGTTCTATAAAGACGCCACAGCTTCTTCTTCTGTTTAGTTAAGTCCAATATGTGTTTGTTTATCCAAGGTTTATATAATTTATTATTGTCCATTTTACGTTTCATAGGTATAAATTGCTTAAAAGAAGAAAAAATAGTATTCTTAATGTCACACCATGTCTCACTGGAATCAGGGGACTTTTTGAAGTTTTCAGATAGGTACTGATTGATACCATCATAATCAGCATTGTAAAAATCATATTTCATTTCGTTTGAAGGTTTTTCCATTTCAGAGCCTACTATTTGTACAGATAGTGCTATCACGACATGATCACTTTTGCCTACAGGTGGATGGTACTCTAAAGTACTAATTAGTGTTTCGTCGTTACACAGGACCAAATCGAGAAATGACTCTTCATTGTTTCTTTTTCTGGTAATTTGCGTAACTAACTGACTTAGACTGGTATTTGTGTACATATTGAGAAATAATTCGCTTTGCTTGTCCTGTTTATTTATAGAATTAAGTGGCCATTTAACATTGGGTAAATTAAAGTCACCGGCAATTATTACTGTATTGTCAAACGAAGCCCTCTAAATAATATCGTATAAAACAGCGTCATACTGGCCAGAACTGGAAGGAGGGCGATATATGCAACCCAATAAAATCTTGGTATTTTTAAAGTCAACATTAAGCCACAAAGCTTCAACACGAGAGTCGAGGTACAGATTGTTCACTTTAGTCGTAACTTTTATGTTGTTAATCTCATATGCCGCATATATCAACACACCACCGCCTCCTCTATTATGTCTATCTAATCTGTAGGTTAAGTATCCTGGAATTGCAATAAGGCCATCATTGATTTTACTATTTAGGTGGGTTTCAGTAATCATGATGAAGGCGGGTTTATGTACTTTAACTTCAATAAGAAACAAATCGAATTTTGCCATGAGGGATGCCAGGTTCGTATAACAGATTCGGAATTCGGTAAGCTTTGGTGAAGCTAGTTTTTTGTGGAACTGACTATTTTAGGAATATTTTATAGTCAGGTCTTTTTCACCATAATCGATTCTTGACGACAATTCCTCACGTAACTTCTTGAGTTGGTCCCTTTGATATGGTGTCATATCAGAATAGATCCTCAGATTTCGGCAGCTTACTCTTATTCTTCAGAATATTTACTGCAGCATATTTATTATTAAGAATAATTTTTAGCGGTCTTGGTTTATCGTTGCTGTTTGGCTTACCGAGACGGATAAGCGAGACCATTTCGGGTGCAGGAAAAGGTAAAGTATTAAATGCGCCTGACATTTTATCTTATACGTTCTATACGTTCCTCAGGAGTAGTTGCTCTTGATTCTGGTATACCATAAACAATAATATTACGACTCCGCTTCTCCCTCTCTTGGATCTCATTAATCACACTATCAAGATTTATTGATGTAGGTTTTGCTGTCTTGAGTTCTTCGACTTGTTTTTGAAGCTCCATTATTAATCTACATAGCTCAGGCACCTGTCTAAGGCCAACTTCACAGTCCTCACATAGATAGGACAATTTAAAATATTGCAGACCAAACACACGGAGCTCAGTAGCCGACAATCCACTACATTTGTTGCAAATAGAGCGTTTGCAGCCTTTACATGACACCCGAGGCAATTTATCATCTATCTTGTAGTCACACTTGAAACAGTTTACTGGATTACTGGATTGATATTTCGAAGAAGAACACAGGTTTTTATATGGCAACACGAATTTTGATATGGTATCCCGAAAGTTTATGTGGAAACACCGTATTGTCTATGGTCACTTCCTTTGAAATAAAAATTAAATAAATGAAGGTAGTTCGAGAAATAATTTTGGTAAACTGTCAGATCAGCACTTTTATCGTTAATTATTTGTTAAAATTTTGCACTGATTTCTGTTTTGATACACATCCACTAAAGGTTGATCAAAGTTCTTTAAATCGCAATCACTTTTCACATTAACTGTGCACTTTTACACATAAAAATTCGTCTGTAATGCGGGAGCTTCGAATAGCGGTGTTCACTCAGTGACAGTTGACATTCAAAGGGTTTTTTCGAAGTTTGTACTTGGTAGTAAAATAAAAGTGTAGTAAATAGATTGTGTTACATACAATACAATTTATGGCACTTTTTGTAGTGATGATAAAGACAATGTAATTATACAATTCCGATGTAGTTCCAGCAGTTAATTGTGCTTTGATTCCAGACAGCATAATCACTGTAATCTTTTTCTATTTTCCTTTTATAAACTTCCATATTTTCAGGAGCTAACGTCGAAGTCATTTATTCTGTCCTCAATGTACTTATTCCAAGTAAGTCCCTTATTAAGATATTTGACTACGCTTGCAAACGTGGTAGTTCTCCTGAAGAGTGTTGGGGGTTTTAGTCCCTCGAACTTCTCTTTTTGGTGTTAGGTATCAAGACTATCTTATTAGCGTTGACTGTTAGCTTGACCCTTTTGCACCAATTTTCGACGACTTTCTGCAGTGCTGATTGCATTAGCTCACCGCTAGTATCGCTAGGTTGTCAGCCTCCGTGGTCCAGTGGTTTAGAGAGTCTCGACCGAAGGTCGTGGGATCGATTCCCGCATTGGAATTTGGAACAACGAAAAAAAATGTTGTTTTCAAGTTTGGTAAGGACAGTGCAGGCTGATCACCTGATTGTCTCACAAGAAAGATGATCCATGCGTCGGATTGCACTCTCGATCATTCTCGCCAGTCGTGTCGGTTATTCGTCCACTGGGTTACGAGAGTAAAGGAAGAGAGAGTGCTTTTGTGTACTGCGCACATACTAGGGCACTATAAAAAATAAACCGGCCACCGTTACCGAAATCGGTGTTGGGAGCTATTATTATTATTAGTTTGTCAGCGTATCCTTTAGCATAGAACCTTCTATCGCTCAGTTCTTTTAGCAGCCCATTCACTACCAGGGATTACTCCAGCGGCTAAAATACCCCACCCCGGCCATTGTGCATCCTTGGGTCAACCTGCATCTGAGTGTTAAGCACATAGTTGATGACGCTACTCTTTTGTTAAGTGTGGTTTTGATCCACTCTATAGTAGATGGATCTATAATTCTTGAAGCCAGGCTATCGTCATAATAGATCAGAACCTCAATTCTCGTAATTAAAGTAGACTTAATTTTACTTTGTTTGGATTGAAAGTATAGCGACATGTTACCAAGAACGGATTTCATGACGTTTCGACCAATCAGAGCGCGTTTCACGTTGGTTTAACGTTCATAAAAACACCGTTCGAGAGTGTACGCGTGTCGGGATTCGATTGTAATATCTATGTAATATCTATGGACGCTTCACACCACGTCAGTCTGGCCCCGTGGTAAGTATCCGAAGAACTTGTGTTACGGGTACCAGACAATGGAAATATATTTAATACTTTTTTATACTATACTTATATTTAAGATTTTTATTATATTATACATATATTTAATACACATCCATGACCCAGGAACACAGAAAACTTTTTTGTTCCCTGGCGGGATTCGAACCCGCGACCTCCGGCTTAAGCGCCACTGCGCTCACCACTGAGCCACGGAGGTCGTCATTGTATTAATGCAGGTTTTATTTAGCAGAATTGCCCCTCAGGTTGAGGTGTTATCGAACGCGCTTACAATATCTACAAAGGCGCTTAGCGCAAACTCCTCAATGGTTTTATCAATGCCATCTACTAGCTACATCAACGCCGTTTCAGTAGATCTGCCTTTCTAGTAAGCATGTTGTCTTTCATGCAGAACCCTTTCGATGAGTTATGTGGAGGTTAACCACCTTCTCCTCATTTGAAGCTTGAAATAAGTAAGGCTTATATAGGTTATATATGACTTGGGTAATATGAATGCTCATTTTATTTTAACTGAAGGCAGGTCTAAATCTAGTCCTGACTTCACTGCGACCCAGGTGGATCTATTCTGACTCATTCGCGTTATAGTACTTTCCCCAGGCCTATGCTACTCATAAACTGAACGATATGGTTGGGGTTGGTGCTACGAATTTCCTCTGTGGTGTAGTTATGTGCTGCCCAAGGTACCTGTTTCTGTTCTGTTGAAGTGCTGGATAATCGAGGAGAAGGTGGGAGGGGTGTCCTTTTCCTCGCAGAATCTGCAAGTCACGCAGTTGTGTCACCGATACCTATTTTATTAAGGTATTTGTGGAGCTTGCAGTGCCCAGTTAGGCTTCTGGTAAGGATTCTTAATTGATTCCTACTCATTGAAAGCGCCAGTTCCGCACGCCTTTTGTTAAAGCCTGGAATTAACGCTTTGGAATGCACAAGGCCGGGGATTGCAGCCCATTACTTAATGCTTAGTCTGCGGCCTAAGTGTAGTGCTGGAAGATATTCCTCAGACTGGTTCTGGGCCGTAAATGACACTTTCGGTCCCCAGCCTAGCCAGCTCATACGCGGTTTCGTTGCCGGGGATATACTGTAACTCGGAACCAATACCAGACGGATACTGTTGTCGCGTCCTAGCATGTTCAGTTTCTCAACAAAGTCCAGAACTAATTTGGATGAAATTTCTGCTGCAGTCAGTGCTTTCAGCGCTGCTTGACTGTCAGAGAAGATTAGGATGTTTCCTATGTATCGACTGAGCTCCGTAGCCTAGTGGGTAGACCGTTTGGTTCGCACTCGAGAGAGTGCAGGTTCGAATCCCAGGTTGTGGCGTGTACCAATGAGACTTTTTCAGATCTCAAGTACATTATACGGACGCTCTAACGGTGAAGGGAAACATCGTGAGGAAACCCGCACGTAGTTGGCCCCAGACGTATTGACTAGTTCATTCCTCTGGACTCGGCTGACTATGTTGTGAGAATGCCGTATGTGCTTGGGCAACCATACGACATTTAAAAAATCAACTGTCCCAGGCACTACAGTATTTCAAGAGTGGTTACTTCGCTCGGAGAATACTGTATAAATCATCCATTATCGGATGCAAAGGCCTAAGTATGTATGGACTAGGGCAATCTCTAGGCTCTCTAGTGATCAACCAATTATGGCGAAGATCTCAGCCTGAAACACGGTAGCAAATTCTCCCAAACAAGCATATTTGCCTGTTGGTGGCATGCCCCCATAGAATCCGGCATCCGCCCGGTTATCTTTTCTGGATCCGTTCGTGAACCAAACTCTGTCATTGGGGTGGACAGTTATTGGGACATTTCCATCCCAGTCCTCCCTAGAAGGTATGAAAACCTGGTATAGCTTCGAGAAGCTGTGTGTACCTTGGTCATGGCGTCCGATGGCATGACCGCTGTTACAAAAAAAGACTGTTGCAGTCGTCCCAATAGGGTGGAAGCCCATTTCGTCCTGCCCGCCATTCTGGCCCTGAGAGCTGCAGTTCAAGTGCAACGGTGGGTGCGACGAAAGCGCATCCGTGATTATCAGACAGGACAGCCTCTGTACACTATTTAATGTTTTAATGCAGTTCACCTGTTTAGTATGAATGCTTATAGTCTCTGACTAAAATAACACTATGACTTTCCCTCTCGGCGCGGCAAAATCGGCGCGGCAAAATCGGCGCGGCGCCGCCGCCCTCCTATGTATAATCTAATGCATAGTATACGTGCGCAAAACTTCTACCCATAATTTTTCGAATATCAAAAAATTCGACGCCTTTAATAATAATGCGCGCGCCCATCTTAATGCGCATGCACCAAAATTTTTTTTTCCAAAAAACACAGCCTTAGTAATTGATATTAACACTAAATATTTTGATTTTTTTAACAATTATTTAATATAAATAACATTGACAAACATTTATGACATAATAATATATTATGAAATTAAATTAATGATGGGAAAAGCAACATAACTAATAAATAAAGTACGGATTACGGAACAGAAATTAATATTGCATTAAATCTAAAGGTCAATTGTTATAGTCAATTTAAGGATAATAAAATAGAAAATTATTTTCATTGTCAATGTAAACATATTAGATTTATAACTAAATTTTACCTTGTGTTCCTAGTGACTGGATTGTATTTAGTTTTTCTATATTGCAATACAGCTTTACTTTCTTCAAATTCTAGTTCAAAGTCTTCTTGATTTACTCTGAAAATACACAGTAACAAAATAAATATGTTTAGTTTGCATATTGTATAAGATACTAATAGGTACAGGTTTACTGCCTCCGTGGTCTAGTGGGCATTCTAGGGCATTGGCTCTCGACTCGGAGGTCGTGGGTTCGATTCCCGCATTGGAACAACCAAAAATGTTGTTTTCAAGTTTGGTTAGGACAATCCAGGCTGATCACCTGATTGTCTGACAATAAAGATGATCCATGCGTCGGACGGGCATGTAAAAAGGCGGACCTGCGCCTCATCTCTGGTCAGTCATGTCGATTATCCGTCCCACTAGATTACGAGCGTAAAGGAAGAGAGTGCTCTTGTATACTTGGGCACTATAAAATTACTGCTGCATAACAGCTGGCCTGGTTTCAATGAAACCGGCCACCGTCACCGAGATGGTGGGGAGTTATTATCATTAATAGGTACATGTGTCTTATCAATTACGTAAATAGTCCAAATAATAATTAGTTTAATGTGCAATTTGTAATAAAAACATGATACTCGTTTTTATGAAAATCTTAGATGACTAATCTACATTACTGGCTATTAAAATATCACTTCAATTAGATATATCGTGTGACTCATTTGTGTAACACACATGAGTAATGTGGGAACTGTGAACTAGTCTTGATAATATTACCTCTCATTTCCATAAGCAAAAAATACATCCTCCTCTTCAAAGAACTGGTTCAAGGATGTAACTGGAGTGCCAGATTGTGTGAAAACTTTTCGGACACATCCTGTATCTAATTTTATACATTCCGTAATAGCTGCTAAAGCGTGTTCCAGAGTTGGACTATTGCGTTTATTCAATAGCAACCTGCAAACCTACAAGTATAAATTGATGTATTTATACCACATTTAAACAAAATTAGAATATTTTTTGTATTTTTTTAAAATGTATCTCATTACAATATCCATAATAACAATTCAATTACCTTGCGAGGCTTTACGCCATTTCTTAGAATAGTTACTATTCGCGGTCTGACTACATTGTCACCAGCTGGGCTTACTCGTGGCGACCCATTACCGGTAGTATTACTACCATTTGTCTAAAAAAAAAATTTAATATTTTTTTGACTGGATGTTCTATCAATTATTTTATACTAAAAATGTATAGTTTATGCATGTTGCAGGTAATAAAAAAGCATAGTACTTGTATGCAAATATTAAATATGATTTTTCTTTTTCAACAAAATAAATACCTCATTAATAGTTTTCTAACAAAATAAAGGTAACAATTATTAACCTGTAAGTAACGAGACAGTCTATTATTGGCTCTAGCTGGGGAGGGGCTGGCACTGTCACTGAGTGATTCTGGACCACTCAGCCGAAATGACTGAGGTGTAGTAGCAGCTTCATAATCCAACCGTTTGAATGGCTCTCCAAAACCGCTACACACATATGATTGTCCATCTTCTAAGTCATCCAAGTTGCTGATCTATAAGGTAAATATTTATAAATCAAGTTCTCATGACAACATTCTTGATGGAATAATGAACCAGATTGATAATTTTACTAGAATGACACTTGTTAATAATATTTGTTTTATATTTGACTGAGCAATATTAAATTGTATTTCAGTATTAGATGGGAGCAAGAATAAGAAAAGCAAAATTTTGAGGTAAATATGGAAAATATAAACATTTACTTACTTTCTTACCCTCTAATGAGTATATTGTTCTTACACCACTAGGTAATGTAACATTGTCAACTAATACTCTCGTAAGATCAGCAGTTAAACTGTCAAAAGACCTGAAACATTGAGGTGAGATATTAATTGCTTAGTAAGGAATTTTAAATAATGTGTAGGTTAATAACGATTAGTAGTAGTAAAATATATTTTAAAAAATAAGTACTAATATTTTTTAAAATATATTTATTTACAAGCTGTAAATTCTCTAATGATTTTTAGTAGTGTAAATGGAAATGAACCTAAAAGTGAAAGTATGGTACAATGTTTATATCGTGAACTATGAGTTCTATTACCTGTATCGTTCAGGTAATACAGGTATTGTGACTCCCGAGTAGAATTTATCGCCGTTTCGAAAGAATCTTATTCGCTTTGCTTTACGCGCTGGTTGTGATCGCACTATTACGTTACGTCGATTCGTCCTAGTTTTCATAATTTCCATATCGCTTAAATCTTTTTCTAGGTCACAAGCTGAGCTAGAACGGCTCCCACTTCGGCTCAAATTATTCTCCATCCTGTAAATGAAAGTTATGACAAAGTTACACATTGATAACGGATGGAGTAACACAAATCATAAGTGCTTAGGAAACGTATGTACCTTATTTGTGTAAGTATCTTCTTATATTAAATATTGCCCAGCTACTGACGGATTACTTATATATTGACCATTTTATGCATTTTAAGCAATAAGTTTTTACACAAATAAAATAATGATTGACTTCTTGAAACACAGAAAACTACGGAAATCTCAAATCAGCGCCGCAGCGACAGTCCGACAGATCATAGATGAAACCACAGAACAGATGAAACAGTACACAGAATAAATTACTATTGTCTATTGGCCCTTCTTCACGTTGGCTTTGCGTTGGCTATTGTAGGCTCCACACGTTGGCTATCTAGATAGCCATAAGATTTTAAGCAGGGGAGGCAGGGTGTCGCAACTTCCTATCGTAAAGTGCGCGCCAGATAACTCTGCGCGTGACTGGGGTGTTTTCTTTGCTTAATACAGTACATTTTTTTGTTCTAAGCTCTAAGTTCTAATATGAAAAAATTGTATCCGATTTTGACTGTGCGCAGACTTATCTGGCGCGCACTACGTGTATACATAAAATTTGGTAGTGCGGTCCGGGGATTTAGACTGTGCGCAGACTTATCTGGCGCGCACTTTAAGTATTGGCGTTCGAAATCCAAAACTATACCTGACTATCGTCTGTGCAAACCACATACCTTGCTCGCTCTTTTATTGTGTGTACTCTTTCACACATCGCCTGTGATTGGTTAAACAGAAATAGAGGATTAATTTAAAATTTCAAACTACGAAATTCTATTCTATCAATTTGAAAAATTATTTTCAACTTTTACAAAATTTGTTAACTCATGTTTTGTTATTTGCAAAAAACTGTAATTTTTAGTGAAGTGACCTCGAAATCATATTTATAATGATGAAACAGTTATTTATATAAAATAGGTTCATGTATTTAACCACTATATAAACATGCTTTAAGTCAAAGAATATCGGTAAGTATTTGTATAAAATTTAACATATTTTAACTTCTCGTTTTATTGAAAAGAGACATTTAAAGATTATATTTGTTTGACGACCTCTGTGGCTCAGCAGTTCAGCGCTTTGGTGCTCAAGCCGGGGGTCGCAGGTTCGAATCCTGCCGAAGAAACAAAAAGATTTTCTGTGTTCCTGGGTCATGGATGTGTACCTATATATTATGTGTATAATATAACAAAAATCTTAAATATACTTAAGTATAGTATTAACATGGTATTAATTAATATACTTCCTGTTTTCTGGTACCTACCTGTAACACAAGTTCTTCGGATACTTAGCACGGCGCCAGATTGACGTGGTGTGAAGCGTCCATACATTTTGTTATTATCTGTATTATCATTTGTTTCAATAAATGAATTTTATTGTGTAGTGATTTTAATATGCATGCTAAGATTTAAGATTGTAAAGTTTCTCTATTAATAATATAAGATTCGAATGTTTATTAAGGCACATAATATTGTTTAAAACAAAGTCATGTACTTACCTAATATGTTTTGTTATGTCTGCCAGTCAGTAAAAACTTTAAATAGGTACATACCTAATAATAATTATGTAGGTACAATATTTTTAATACTATTGTATAGTTTTACCGCATACTTATTAATCTAATTTTAACGTTTAGTTTAACCTTTGTTAGTATTGCGAATAAGAAGAAATAAGTAAAATGTAATATAAATTCATAATTTGCAGGTATTGGATTCCAATTTCAAGGGCACGCAATAATAAATAAGACAACATGAAAATATTTCAAGATTCTCATTCGTATAAAATGTACCTATCTATTTCGCACCAAAGGATAACCGCTGAAGTTAATCAGGATATGTCGTATAATTATGTGGTAATCTGAAATATTTTGGTTACCAACTTTTAGCCCTCGTATCCACGAGAGTTTTTTTGTGGTTGCGAGTCGTGACGCGACAGGAAAACTGTACTGTAAATAGAACTCTGCACTTAATCTACAATAGAGCTGAAAATCGAAGTGTCAAGTGTACACGATTTTCAGCTGTGTCGTATTAGCGCAAAGTTCTATTTATAGTGTAGTTTTATCAGTCGCGATCACATAAAAACGCTCGTGGGAATGTAGTCTTACTTTTAGTATTTCTTTAATGCAATAAAAACGATCGGATTATTGTTGTTTATTGTTTTATTTACCTTTTTAACCTAATAATTGGGTCCTAAAAATAAAATTGAAAACAATAACCTACATATATATTTTTTTTGTTTTTTTTTCATTGTAGGCTTGAATCTTTTGCACTTTAGAAGACATAAATACGTAAAAAAGCTACGGTATAATTTTGAATTTCGAAATTATTATTTTTTATTCGGAGTGCCACCTCTTATTACGTAGTATAGCTTTACATTCTCTTTGAGGGGAGGGGGAAGTTGGCCAATAGATTGTGTAGACATCCACACGTTGGAAGGTCGTTCAGTATGCTTTTCGGGAGAAGATGCGAGGACGTATTTATGAAAATGGATGTTGAGTCACTAAGGGTATACTCAAAGAAATAGGAGTTTCATAGAACTAAAACAAAAATCGAAGCCGTAGGCAGCTATTTGTCTCACAAAACATCAAAGGTAAAACCAATAAGAGTGAAAGAGAAAGCCATCTCTATGTCTATACGTTTTTTTTTCGAAGGTTGCTCCAATTTGGAGTCCAATTTTAGACGTTGGAATTACGACTTTATTGCTTTAACAATAAGTGACATTTTGAATTAGTAGCAGTAGATGTGGCCTGAAGTTAGCCACTGACAGCTAATGTCATTTGTTTACGTGTGCATTATGATACAAGAACAAGAAGAAGCCAATCGTGAATTTATAGTGTGTTATTTGGTAAAAATCTCAGTTTATATTAAAAAGTCTTATTAGAAAACAAAGCTGTGCTCAAGTTAATATGGCCCGTTTGGTGGAGGGCTGTAAATCACACTCTGCGAGGAAAGAAAATCGTGAAGAAGTATTAACTTTTCACCAGTATGTTGAGAATTGTTTCAGGTTATGTAAATACAAGCAATTACACTGAAGTTATTATATTCTTGTAGATAAATGTGTTTATTGTCCATTATATGCGGATTTCAACAATATATAATAGAAATTTTGTATAAATTTCAGAGGTTGTGTATTTACATAGTGATGTTTTGGATATCGATAAACCTTCGAAAGAGAAAATATCATAGACGTATATTATAGACAAGGCATGTAGAGGCAAAAAGTGTCTCCAGTAAATTGGCCCCAATTTTGAATTTTTGGGGCCATTTTGAAATTCGAAGTATGGTGAAAACAAGATGGCTGACATTTGAGTTATGGTCAAAACCAAGATGGCGTAACTTTTTCTTGTATGAAATCTTTTTTTGCTAAATGTACGTGATAGCCTATCTTGAGTTGAAATCTTTGGAAAATATGTTAATCTGAAAGAAAAATGTTTTGCCTACTTTATATTTACCAAACACCATACAATTATACAAATTAGTAAGATCTAAAATATAAACTAAGTGATAATATATAATATAAAATAGTGTGGTGTATTTTTTATTAATTATAATTATTAATTAATAATTCCTGTATATTATAATTACGGTTGTACATCATCACAAAAACAATTTTCAAATTTGAAAATTTGTGACAACTTTGCTTTTTGGTTTTGCAGGGAATTAGGTGGCCTTTTGCAAGGATACTTCTATGTATATAATTTTTTAATTGACCAGAAAACGGGCAGACTGATCGCCAGATGGAGAGCGATTATCGCCACCTATACATACTCGCAATAGGAGGAGTCACAAGTACGATCCCGGTCTTAAAATCCGCAACTACTCCTTGCATGGGCGTAGCCAGGAGTTAGTTTCGGGGGGGGGGGGGGGGGGGGGGGGGGGGGTTCAAGAAAATAAAACGTACATTACTTTGGGGGGGGGGGGGGTTGTGTTTTAAGAAAGAAAAACTAAAAGTACATTAAATACTAGTCTTTAACCTATTAAAAGCCATGGGCTCATTAGCTAATGGGCCCTCATTTTCTTTCGTTTTTACCCCTTTCAGCTGTAAACCCTGAAAGACTGTGTAATGCGAAAAAATACAAATATCAATAGCCTAAAGCTGAACGTCGGTACTGAATTTAATAATATGTTTTTAAGCCAAACACGAGCGAGCGAAGCGAGCGAGCAAATTTTTTTCCCATTTTACAGGTTAAAATATGATCAAACGTGTAGCTAAAACAGTAAATAACGGTGAAAGTTAGAAAAATACCATACAGTAAACCAGTTAAAACAGAACATCGGTTCTCAATAATTTAATATATTTTTCATATGAAACGCGAGCGAGCGAAGCAAGCGAGCAAATTTTTTTCCTAGTTAATAGATTAAATCTGTTCAAACTTTAAGCCCTAAAAGAGTGTAAAAATAGGGTGGTTTCAATTTAAGTAAAATTTACGTAATTTATAGATGACAAAATTAAGTTAGGTTTGTCATATAATACTTATTTCATACTTTTTTAGTCGTACATAATTACAAAATTTTGTGATGAGTGACGTGCCCAAATTATGTCAAAATATTGTGTATAGGTTCGAGGATTCGATGGCACGCGTGCCATAGGTTCACGATACCTGTTTAGGCTATTGATTTTATTGTTTTTTTAGTACAACCAGTCTTTCAGGGTTTAAAGTTTAAAAAGATTTTACAGGCAAAGGAGTAAAAAACATTTGCTCGCATTCTCAGTTTGAACGCATTTAACATAAACACATACTTATAGTAGAAATTAGTATCAAAGTTCTGTTTTAGGCTGTTGATTTTTTCTTAATTACCTTAAAAAATCATTTTTCAGATAGGGTTACTGGGGCGGCAAAATATGTTTATTGTCCTCGGGCGCAAAATTTCTAAATACGCCTCTGTATATGGGTCAGATCTCTGTATATATATACCAGCCGGCCCATTTCGGGGGGGTTTGAACCCTCTAATAAAATACTCGTGAAAATCGGATATGGAATTTATCTAGCGTTTTTCTATGCTTATCAATTTATCATACACAATGCATGCAAACAATTTATTGGTTTCTTCACAACCACACATCCAAGGTGTTTATAAATACTGTTCGGGTTTAAACACACGCGTAAAAGTTTTAGTTTTTTAGCACATTTTGGACCTTTTGCTTTTAGTTCGAGACGCTTTTCTATAGTCTTTTTACAGTATTTAATAAAATATACATTGTATTGTTGCATTTTTACAAATAACGCACATAAACTATTTTTTTAATAGCGGAATATCACAAAACTGCCGTATTCGCGCGAGTACCTAGTGTAGTGACCGGTGACAATGAGACGCAATGTTTGTTTACATAAGATAGGCAACAGCGCATAATTAGCCACACGGCACACCAATAATTGTCATCTCGCCGCGTCGCCGCCGTCGCGTCGTAGGAGCGGCGCTCCAATTTAGGCTAATTTCTCATACGAAATCTTTTGTTTCACGTACCGGGCCGTGTCGATGTTTCTCTTTCGCACTCATTGATTTCAGTACTAGGCGTTGTACTGAAATTTTTCTCATAGGAGCGCAGTCGCGAGCGCTCCCGTGAGTAACGACTTAGCAAATCTTGAAATATGCTTGAAAACATTTTAACTTCTTACGTAGTTAATTAATTCTAGTAATTAATAAATACTATTATGTGTGCATGTGTATGGTTAAAAATATATAAGTGGGTAGCAGATTAAAAAATACATTTTTATTTACTTAGTAACTATATTTTGTGGGAGTGCAATGCACCAGCGCTCTTTAGGACGAGCCGCCTCTGGACAAGTCGATTGGACGATAGCCTGCATAGTGTGTGTGTGTGTATAGTTCAAGAGACTAGCTTCCCCAACATACTTCTGTTCGTTGTAGACAGTACTGCATAAATTCGTTTTTGATCGACTGATAATAATTTATAAATCACAAAGGTGCATAGATCATTACGCATAAATCTTCCACTTAAATCATTAGGGATTGTTGCGTGTTGGAATGATGGGCTACAAGTCACAACCTCGCTAGAGTAAATATTTTCTTTCGCCACAACTGTGATCGCAACTTGGCCAAGATCCGTGCGGTCATGGGCGTAGCCAGGGGGGGGGGGGGGTTTAGGGAGTTCAAGTATGTGTGGAGGCTACAATAGCCACTAACGGCACAAGGCCATCCTTAAGACGTGCCGTTGCACACGTTCCGGTTGCCGGGTAGCCAGTGCCAGGTAGTCGGTCGCAAAGTGTATGGCCATGTACACGTGTAAAAGTTATCGTACATGGCCATACACTTCGCGACTGACTACCCGAACCGGAACGTGTGCAACGCCACTAAGGCTGGGACTATATGCACCGGAATCCGGAAAGCCGTGGAGAATTCTGAGCATTGGAAATAGAACTCGGCGCTAATAGAATAGAGTTGAAAATTGAAGTGTCAGGTATCGAGCTGTCATATAATATGACATTGACGTTTAACTCGACACTCATGTGTTCGATTTTCAACTCTATTACTAGATTTACACACTCGCGCGAGTGGCGAGGCGAGGCCTGAAGTGAGTCGCGAGGCGAGTGTGTAAACGTAGTTCGCCTCGATGCGAACTGCGTTTACACACTCGCCTCGCGACTCACTTCGGGCCTCGCCTCGCCACTCGCGCGAGAGTGTAAATCACTTATATTGTATTAGCATAAATTTCTATTTACAATGATCAGAATTCTCTACGGCCTTCCGAATTCCGGTGCATATGGTTGTGTTGATTAGGGATTGTTGCGTGTTGGAATGATGGGCTACAAGTCACAACCTCGCTAGAGTAAATATTTTCTTTCGCCACAACTGTGATCGCAACTTGGCCAAGATCCGTGCGCGGTGCGGTGCTAAGGTGCGATGTCGGTTTTTTGAGAAAAGGGCCTTCTTCACGTTGGCATCAACGACGTCAAAGATCAAAGGGTTGTGGTCAGAGTTATGGCCGTACCATCCACACGTTGGCGCATACTTAGTAGAGGATATAACACGTTAAAGACGATACCTGTTATACCTGTTACTGTTATATAATTATAACTACCTGAATTATAACTACCTGTTTCGGATACCTGTTAAAAATAACAGTCAAATGTTAGTACTTAGTATGGTTACTATGGAGGTAATAGCCTCCGTGATGCAGTGGTTTGCGCGTGGTGGATAACAAGTTACACGTGTTTTTAACCACAGTTCATTGGAACGAGCCGTACATTTTGACTCCGATAGATTCCCCAAATTCCTGTCAGGATCTGGTATATACCCCAAGAATCTCGAGAGACCCCCACCATACAAAATTTTTAAGACTCCACCATACGTCTTCCCTCGAAAATTCCCTAATACTAATTAGGTACTTTTCATTCCAGCAAATAGTATTTACTATTTAAATACTAAGTGCATTTCGTTTTCGCTTATGGAGTCGTTGTATGTGTAACAGAGAGATAAGATCGGATATCGGACATATTATATCGGTAACACGTACGCTGTACGCTGGTAGTTATTTTTTACTTGTTACGCTATACGCCTATAGTGACTGTTAATTGTTATGTTATTTAATAACTATTATTTCAATAACTGGATATAATGCGATTCAAATGAGAATAGGAACGTCAATGACCTCTATCTGTCAAATGTTACTTGAAAAGTACGGTTAGCAGAAAAACTTATTTGCCAATAATAATAGTCGAAATAATTCTTTATATACTCGACACTAGCAGAATGGCGCAAAACCTTTGCAACCGCGATTGATATAAATAAAAGAAGAGGAATAATAGTCTTACATCGATTTTGCTGTGTTACATAGACGACGATGACTACTCGGACAGTAATATAGAGATGAGCGAAATTGAAGAGCTAGATTCAGATTACATTTTTTTCACTCAATTTTGTAAAAAAATTATAATAAAAGAAAAAAAACTTTTTTGCCCACCCTACCTAATTAGGTACCCAATTGGGTAAAATTGACAGCTATGACGTCACAATATGGCGCCGACTCGATCCTATTCTCATTTGAATCGCACTATATCGCCTGTTATGTGTTATTTCCTTTTGTTACTGTTACTTTTTATCTGTTACGATAAATACGTCCCACCAATAATACCTACTTAGTTTGTCACGAGCTCCGACAGTGAGCGCACGCGTACGCCTTTTGTTCATTCTTTGGTAGGTAATAAAACCATGGAGGAAACGTTTAGATTTATAGAATTATATCAATATAAAAACATTGGGAGCGTTCTTTGGGAAAAAAATTTTTGGCGTATGCGCTATGGACGTGCGCAAAACTTCTGTGCATAATTTTTCGATTGTCAAAAATTTCGGTGCCTTTATTAATTTATTTAAACTAGAATCTAGTGAGACTACATATTGCCCGCGACTTTGTGCGCGCTACAGGAAATCTCCAGGAACTGTACATTTTGCCGCAATAAAATGTAGCCTATATCCTTCCACGGGGTACCACGGTTTACTCTATATCTGTGCCTAGCCCCCGTGGTCGCCGATTTGTTATTGATAGTTACTAGCTTTTGCCCGTGACTCCGCCCGCGAAAATACAGTATAGGGCCATGCATTTTCCCGCGATAAAAATTAGCATATGGAATAAAGATCTGTGCCAAATTTTATGCTGATCGGTTGAGTAGTTTTTACCTGAAAGCGTTAAATACAGTATCCCTCAGATGTCGTACATTATCTCCCTAAAAAAATTTGCCTTAATGTCTCAACATCCATTTTAATAAATACGTCCGCACCTTGGCCCGAACTGAAGCATACTGAACGACCGAAACGATCTTCCAAAGTTCCAACCGTTCCAACGTGTGGATGCCTTCACAATCTGTTGGCTAACACTGAGCCACAATATCCGCCACGCCATCGTGAAGAAGATCTATATATTTCACCGTAAAATTGTAAAAACCGTTAGATTATAAATTAACTAACAAAATTGTAAAAATATGTCCAAAGATTAAAAACTATATATTTACAATCTAACGAAAAATAATGTGTAAAATTATAGGCAGCATATTCGCGTCGGAATTCTATCAACTTTTTACAATTTCACGGTGACATAAATAACATTCCAAATTAAAAAACCATTGCCACACCGGACGCGCGTTGTAGTGTATACCTCTTTTTAATATTAGTGTTTAATATAAAGTAATTATTGTACTTTGAGGTGTACGGTACACCTCAAAGTACAATAATTATTACTTTATAGTACACCGTAGCACAGAATAAATAATAGTACCTAGAGGTACAGAAGAACCACTCCGACAAATGGTTAGAAGAAATAGGGACTCTTTCTGCGATGCGATAAGGTTCAATTCAGCTAACACAACGCTTGATTACCTACGATTATATTTACCTAGAAGTTGCGTCTCTTTCTATCGCGTAATTCTTATCCTTTCTAATGACATTAGGGTTGTCTCATTTTAGAAAATTATTAACCGACTTCCAAAAAAGGAGGCGGTTATACGTATTATATATATTTTTTCTTAATATTTAATTACAACTTTTTTTACCTACTTTCTAGTACCTACCTACTGTACTTTACTGAACAAATTGCTTTCCAAATAAACCTAAGGTAGGTGTTAATAGTACTGTAATAATTTGACGACCTCTGTGGCTCAGTTGGTTGAGCGTGTTGGTGCTCAAGCCGGGGGTCTCGGGTTCAAATCCCGCCGAAGGAACAAAGAGTTTTTCTGTGTTCCTGGGTCATGGGTGTGTATTAAATATATGTATAATATAATAAAAATCTTAAATAAGTGTTAAATATATTTCCGTTGTCTGGTACCCGTAACACAAGTTCTTCGAGAACTTACCACGGGATCAGATTGACGTGGTGTGAAGCGTCCATAGATATTATTATTATAATAAATTTGCGCATACCTATAAGTATATACATACTTATGCGTAAACGTAAGCATTTTTTATACCTTCACGGCCTGATACTACTCGAAGAAGTTGAATCACGCCGCCTTATTTTTATTTATATTTACTACTAGGTACTACTAGGTACTTTTGTCAATAAATGATTCTTCAAATCGTATCACATCGGAATAACATAAGACGCGAACAGATAGTTCAAGTGGACTGTGGAGCCAACACCTAAACACTAAATATTGGTTATCAAGTAATTGCAGTAGCAGTAGTAGCTCAAACTATATTTTTAAATATTGTTATACATTATGTTATATGGTATTATAGTTATAGCTGGTCGGGTGATTTTTACCTAACTTACACAGTACCTATCGTAATATTATATGCACAGATTGTAAGGTATTAAATCCAATCCATAAAACATTGCGACGAACAAATCTCACGCATACGTCGCTCACTACTCGCGCGCGAGTCCCTCGTAATTGGCCCGTTTAAGGAGGCCGCCGCACGTACTTACATTTTTAATACCTACACGGGGAGTGGGACAGGCCTGACCGTAGTATACACCGTGTACACAAGGAATTTTTAAGTTGTTTAATTCCTTGGGCGTACCAAAGGTGTACCATACGGTAGGTATAAAAACCTCCTTAAATTCCTCTACATTCCTACACGGCACACATATTATAATATTTTATTAATAACATAAGTCCATTAAAAATGAGAAGTCTAGTAAGATTTATAAATATAATTTTTAAAATTAAATAAAAAGATTACTTCATTTTTAAGGTTGACAACATTGCAAACAGGTGACGCATTTATCAATTTCGTTTTGTGTCAAAATTATTGCGGACAAAGAGTGATTATTATTTTTCTATTAATTTGCCTAAAATTGTGTAAATTTCTGTTCAAAATGTCTTCAAGGAAAAAGGTTTTGTTAAAAGTTATAATCCTGGGTGACAGTGGCGTTGGGAAGACTTCGCTAATGAATCAGTTTGTGAACAAGAAATTTTCCAATCAGTACAAAGCAACAATAGGGGCTGATTTTCTCACAAAAGAGGTACTCGTCGATGATAGAATCGTCACAATGCAGATTTGGGATACTGCAGGACAGGAAAGATTTCAATCTTTGGGAGTAGCATTTTATCGTGGGGCGGACTGTTGCGTATTAGTGTTTGACGTAACTGCCCCCAACACATTCAAGTCCTTGGAGAGTTGGAGAGACGAATTCTTGATACAAGCGTCGCCTCGTGATCCCGACAACTTCCCATTCGTTATATTAGGGAATAAGGTCGACTTGGAAAACCGTGCGGTGTCTGCCAAACGCGCCCAGCAATGGTGTCAAAGTAAAAATGATATACCTTACTTCGAGACTAGTGCCAAAGAAGCAGTAAATGTCGAGCTAGCATTTCAGACCATTGCACGTAACGCCTTAGCCCAAGAGACTGAAGCAGAGCTTTACAACGAGTTCCCGGATCAGATCAAACTAAATGCTAACGACAACGGCCGTAACAGAGATGGAGATAACTGTGCTTGCTAAGTGGTAAACAAATTATTTGATATTGGCAATATATTAGTATATCTTTATTTTATAAAAAATAATTACGATAGAAAATAATTTGTATTTTATGATTTTTTTACCATAAAAATGTAAAAAAAAATGTATAGATATAATACAAGTTTTATCTGTTTCTCGTTTTGTTTGATATGCACATGCAAGGTTTTTGTATTTTGAAATTGTAAGTGCTTTTATCTTAGGGTTACAATTAGCCTAAAGCTTATAAAGTACAATTTTATTTGCCCAGTTATAACATGCCCAGCTATAAGGAAATGACTATCATTAACCTACTTTACATAATCAATTTATGTTTGAAAATATAAATTCTTCAATCAAAACAAAGCAGTACATTCTGATAAATAGAGATTTTTTTACTTTATATAATAATAACCTCAAATACTTGTAATAATAAGTTTTTGTATGTCATCTCATGGCCACACTGAAAATTCATGCTTTGGAATTTTACGTTTTTTTATGAACTTTAATAAGGACTAATAAAGCTGTTAATGCAAGCATAAGCTGATAGTATGCTGCCAGTTGTGTATGTATCAAATGGATTGTATAATTGATTAAAACGGTAGATGGAAACAAAATAGGTATTTATACTGGTTCAGAAACCTAATTTTGATTAAATTAATGTAGGTATTATACATTTGATTAAACCACATGATTCATGTTATAATCTTGCATTAATATAAGATTTAAAGGTTCTTTTAATCATTCCTATGTAGGTATTGAGTTATAAATTAATCTTCATATAACACTATTCATTAATACTAATACAATAATATGTTATGTATGTGCAGATATTATTGTAAAAATATATTTTTGATTTTAATCAGCAAAACTAAAATACTTATTATGTATGTTTTTTGACACAAAATATCTATAACTATTTCTGTGTATATTTGAATTTATATTATTAGTTGTAAGTAGTTAAAGGTTTTAGAATATAACTCAATCATGTTGATGATACATAATGGTTTCACAATTTTTTTTAAATGCTGGCAATACACTGTCGACTACTCTGTTGTTGAAGGTGTCCATGGGCGATGGCAATCACTTTTCATCAGGTGATCCGTCTGCTTATTTGCCCCCTATTTTATAAAAAAAAAAACAGAAGGGAAATATGTGAACTATTGTTTAGTGTTCCATCTTGAGCTGTGATTTATTACATTGGCAGTTCCTGCTTAAGCCGATAAAAAACAGGCTAATGCTGAGATAGCTTTATTTAATTTAGTTTAAATGATATACAAAGATTAACACTACATAATATGAATAAAGGTAAAATATGACAGTCGACATAGACAAATGACTATAACGAGGTCATCATTGAAGTACCAAGGAAGGTTTGAACATTGCCACTATAAACACACTTTGTGCTTTCCTTGTAAGAGATTGAAATGTGTCTGGAACAATTGTTTGTGTTGACTGAAATAATGTATCATGTGGATTTGGTAATTAAAATTAACATAACATAGTGATATCATGTCAGTTTTGTTGCCATGCAAAAATATTTAAAGGAAAATTACATCTATGCTTTTTAGTTTAGAGGAAAAATTAAAATTCAAAATATTTTATTTTTTTTGGGTTTATTTGGTGTTTTCACCTTTGTTTGTATTCCAACATCAAATATTAAACTGTAAGTCATGTAAGTGCTAGTTTAATAAGGAGGTAAATACATCATAGATAAGCTGTAATGATGGTTGCTTCTAATTTTATATTAATAAAAATAAAATATATTAAAAACTTTTTCCCTTATTTAATTTTTTTTATGGGCAATCAACATGTTCGGGTATGTAGGGCGAAGGTGTTGTATGTTTAGCAGAAATTAGAAAAGTAAATAATATGTATTTATTAATATAAAATGGGTATTCTATCATTTATTCACATTCATGGTTATAATATTATAAATTATAGTCTTAATAATAATATCTATGGACGCTTAGCACCATGTGATTAGCACTTGGCCAGAGAATATCTGAAGAAATTGTGTTACACAGACCGGACAACAGGAAGTATATTTAATATAATATACATAATATATTTAAGATTTTAATTATAAAATACACATATTTAATACGCATCCTTGACCCTTGTTCCTTCGGCGGGATTTCAACCCGTGATCCCCGGCGCGGTCAACCACTGAGCCATAGAGGTAGTCCAGTTGGTGTAGTACAGCAGATTTTTGCACAAACCAAGGAAAGTTTTATGTGCAATGTAATAATATATTTAACTGGCTATAAGACCTGATTTTGCTCTAGACCTATTCTAATAACAAATAACCAAGAGCATGTCAGGACATGTCTAAGGAGGGTTCCGTAACTATAAACACGTAATATGCTTTTTTTTAAATTACTCCAAAAGTTACTGTCCGATTTGGTTCAAAATAGTTTTCCTGAAGAGTTTTTAGCATTATCTATCAGCATGGAAATTTGCAAGTTTCTATCTCCTATAGTTTAAAAATGCTAGGGGGGGGACCAACTTACCAACTACTTTGGAGGCCGATTACTCGAAAATGGTCAACTTTATAAAAAAGTAGCGTATGAAACCTTGCCTTTATTTTAAAAGACCTATTCTACGATACCCCACACGATGGGGTAGAGTGAAAAAATATTTTTCATCCCCACTTCACATGTATGAAGAGCCACCCCTAAAATATAAAATTATTATTTTTTTATAATCCCGAAACCGTGATCTATACACAGTCTATAACTGCACCAAATTTCATCAATTTATATTCATAATTACAGGAGCTAGAGGCGCGGACAGACAAACAGACAGACAGACAGACGGACAGAGCGAAACTATAAGGGTTCCTTAAGTATTACGGAACCCTAAAAATAGAGCTTTAGACGTAAAAGGCCCATTCCGTCATTATTATGTTTGCCAATCGACTCCTTTTAACTACAGCGTAAAGTAAAACATCGGAAATTCTATTGCGGTCGTATTTCTGTTCTGAGTGACCGCTAGTCCCTTCCTAATTGAGCGACACATGCCAGTCATTCATACGTATTACGTAGTAAATTAGTAAACTGCGTACCTACACACTGATCATTAAAAAATTTAAAAACCCGACTGCGTAAAAAGTGAACCAAACTAAGTAGGTACCTACATAATTATAACTGAAAAGAAAAAAAAAAGCACTTAGATATCCGGTGGTCTAGAATTCTATAATATATTATTGAATTAATACTATTGGAACATAACAACTAAACAGTCAGGATCCATTGAAAAATTAGATTGGCTGTCGAATAATGGATCCCGACTGTTCAGTTGTTATGTTCCAATAGTATTAATTCAATAATATATTATAGAATTCTAGACCACCGGATATCTAAGTGCTTGTTTTTTTCTTTTCAGTTATAATTATGTATAACACGTTTCAAATGAGAATAGGAACGTCAATGACCTTTATCTGTCAAATATCACTTGAAAAGTGTGATTTTCAGAAAAACTTTTGAGCTTATAAATATTAATAATATTGCATCGAATTTAAATAGAAACGTTAAATAGTAATCAATTATCTAAACATAAATTTAACAATCATAACAGTCTAAATTCGAAACAATATGGCGCCGACTCGATCTTATTCTCATTTGAATCGCACTATACCTAACTACTTAGTTTGGTTCACTTTTTACGCAGTCGGGTTTTTAAATTTTTTAAATTATTATTTTTTATTTTATACTTTTTAGTTACGAGTACCTAGCCAGCTATTTACCAGACTGGATTTCCTATCAGCATCAGTCCTACATCACAATTGCGCTGGAATGTGAGAATGGTTGTTACGCAACTTTAAATCGATATAGATCCTAAACGGTCAGTCGAATCGAAAAATGTTGAGAGAAAACTTACAATGATTTTTAAATACCTATTCAACGATACCCCACTTGATATAGTTTGTTGACTTTCATTTTTTTCATTTTCACAATATGGCGTCCAGTAGTCGCCATATTGAATTTTCACTAACGTCATGTCTTTAGTGACACTCGCCGGACTAAGAGGAATCGATTGACGTGTGAATCATAAAAATCGGCCCAGGCGTTTGGTCTGTATAGTGCTTCAAAGGAACATACATACATAGGCTGATAAACACATTACCACTCCTTTGCGTCGCGCAGTCGGGTAAAAAGCTGAGCGTTGGCCCTACAGTCTGCCAATATCAAAGAACTTTGATAGCCAATGTTTCAGTGTAGGTACACATAGCTGAATATATATACGAGTATGTACCTACTAGGTAAGCACGGCGCATGCGGCTTGCGGAAGAGGTGGGGAGGGGTGACGAAGCTCTAGTGTTTCAGCGTTCAGTCGCTCGCGTTGGTCAGTCTCGCTTGTGACATGAGAGGCCGCGATTGTTCACATTCCACACGGTGCTTCGAGCAATGCATCACAATGAACAGCCGCCTGGGATCGCATGCAACGGTAAGTACGAACAGACCATCTCATGCTATGCAGGAGACTGGAAATGCTCCAAATAATTTGACATTTACCACTGTTTATACGAGGCAACAAATAGGAACATAAAGATGAAATTATATCACACGCCCGGTCTCTATGTATAAACATTTCAAAACGTTAATTGGTCTAACTGATTGAATGTACTGTTGGTTCTTGGTGGAAATTCATGTTCATAATAATATAACACAACTTTTTATACACACTTTTCCACTTTATTTAGATTTTTACAATAATTAAATATAAACACGACCGGTTTCGATTAACTCATCATCAGGTGTCCACCTGATGATGAGTTAATCGAAACCGGTCGTGTTTATATTTTCCACCTGATGATGAGTTAATCGAAACCGGTCGTGTTTATATTTAATTATTGTAAAAATCTAAATAAAGTGGAAAAGTGTGTATAAAAAGTTGTGTTATATTATTATGTTACATTGGTCGACCATATTAACTATGAAAATTAATGAGAATCGACCGGTAGGAATGTATGTTTCTTTTCCAATATACCTACTCCCTCCAAATAATTTGACATTTACCACTGTTTATACGAGGCAACAAATAGGAACATAAAGATGAAATTATATCACACGCCCGGTCTCTATGTATAAACATTTCAAAACGTTACATTGGTCTAACTCCGCTATCCCCAACCCGCGGCCCGCGGGCCGCATGCGGCCCGCCAGGCCTTTATCTGCGGCCCGCGTGAAATCTGTAACCGTTAGATAAAGTTGTGAAAAAGCGTTCACAATTCCAAAAATCTCACTGAGTGAACATAATTATTATAATACATATTTGTTATTTTATTTTAGTTTGTGTCGTTAGCTCATCTTAAATGTTTAATTTCACTCTTTTAACTACTTTGTGTTATTCTATTATTAAATCGTTAAAAGAGATGTTCTAGAAATGTATGAGGCGTGGGCCAGCCCTATGTACACTATATGTAAATATAGCTACATAATATAGTAACTGTTTCCTATCCTTTATTTTATTTTATTTCACTTCGTTTCAATGCACATTTAAAATAAATTCGTCAAGGAGAGCAACACAACGTAAAATAAAACATGGCGGATTAGATCAGAATTAACCAAAGAATACAGTCGTACAAGGATCTTTTGGCACTTGGATGGGGGCGTGAGTGTCGCAAATAAGAACAATACTTATTACTAAAAGTGAAATTTTACAAGACGGCGATGTTAGTACTGATTTTATCCACGTGCCAAAAGGTAAGTGTCGCAACTACAAAACAATACATAATATTAAAAGTGACATTTTACAAGACGGCGATGTTAGTTCTGATTTTGTCCACGTGCCAAAAGATCCTTGTCAGACTGTATCATTTTGACAATGACATGACTTTTCACAAAGAAAGACGTATGACACTCAAGAAGATGTCTCTTCCTAGAACTATCAACTACGTCAAAAGTCAAGTGAAAACAACTGTCAATGCCGCCCTAAAATAGGGTTCTCGCATTAAAAAACTCTTCAAATAATCATTTTTGTACGCACGTTTCACCCTTCTTCAAATTACTTCTTTTGTATTTTTATGAAATTCCCTTATATTTTTCCTATTTACCTATGTGGTGTAGAGCTGGCCCAAAATCAAACATCTCTTTTAAACAATATATTTTTTTTCCCCTAAAAAATTTTGGTTGCGGCCCGCGACACCAGGAGTACAACGGGTTTGTGGCCCGCGTAAAAAAAAGGTTGGGGACCACTGGTCTAACTGATTGAATGTACTGTTGGTTCTTGGTGGAAATTCATGTTCATAATAATATAACACAACTTTTTATACACACTTTTCCACTTTATTTAGATTTTTACAATAATTAAATATAAACACGACCGGTTTCGATTAACTCATCATCAGGTGGACACCTGATGATGAGTTAATCGAAACCGGTCGTGTTTATATTTAATTATTGTAAAAATCTAAATAAAGTGGAAAAGTGTGTATAAAAAGTTGTGTTATATTATTATGTTACATTGGTCGACCATATTAACTATGAAAATTAATGAGAATCGACCGGTAGGAATGTATGTTTCTTTTCCAATATACCTACTTAAATGTGTTTTTTAATATTACATATTATGTTAATTCGTTTAAACTACTTAGGTATTACTTGAGAATTCCAAGAATATAATACTTACAATATAAAACAAAAGAAATAAATTTAAATAATTGTACTTAGGTCTTATAATATTTTTTACACAAATCACATGTAAGGACATTTCTTATTGGTAAGTAGGTAGTAGCAACACTTGCTGAATTACCGGACCTCTCTACACAATGTCTACACAGATTCAATAGCCTGTAATTCTATATTCAGAAAGAATATACAGTTTTATTATTGTACGTCTAGTTACATGATAGGTATATTATTTTACATATAAATTATGTCCTTCACGTCCTCGTGGAGTTGTGTTACATCTACGTGGCACCCACCACCCGGGAATGAAAAAGCATACCGGCTGCTTAATTGCCGGTTGGCATATAATACTATGTCTTACAAGTTACAACTGAAAGATTTAGGCTAAAAAATGCAAGCAATAATATGTACAGTACCTATTTCATGACTATTTTCCTTCTTTACATAGCGATTATTCCAGTCGAGCACGCCTATTCCTATTGAAGTAGATATGGCTTACTATCTGTCATGATCTTCTAATCGAGTAGGTAACAAAGGAATGAATGAGGTTTGTGTGATTGTATTGAATATGCTTTGAAACTTTTGGGCCGATTTTGAAGAAATTTAACACAGATAGGTATAATCTATACTAATCTTATAAAGCTGAAGAGTTTGTTTGTTTGAAGGCGCTAATCTCAGAAACTACAGGTTCGAATTGAAACATTCTTTTTGTGTTGGATAGTCCATTTGTCGAGGAAGGTTTTAACCTACCTATATTACATTACGCTGCGGCTAATAGGAGCGAAGCATCAGTGAAAAATGTTGCAAAAACGGGAAAAATTATTCATATTTGAGGGCTTCCGTTGCGTGCACTGAGTAAACGGTTCAAGTTACCCAAAAAATATGTATGAAAGAATTATTCTTCTTTAAATTATCTAAAAACTGTCCGCAATTGTAGGACTATACTATCGCGGACAGTTTTTTGATTTGACTTGAAATTGACTCACTATAACCTTTTTTATGGTAATCAAATTTGGTCAAAATTAATGCATTATCGCGCCATTAGTTGACGCGGACGAAGTCGCGGGCAACAGCTAGTAATTTATATAGAGTAAATCACGAACAGTCTCGTGTTGAGGTGTTGAGGTAGGAGAAGTATAGGAGAAGGTTTCAACTTGCCTCAAATACCTGCTCTATATTTCGTAGTAGCTCTCCATCTATTATCTATGCAAAGTTTCATCTTTCTAGCACTAACCGTTTGGACGGTAAGCCGAAGACGGACGGACGGACAGACATGACTGTACCTTATGGGTTCCGAAACGTAAACTAGGGAACAATAGAGAACAATTTTCCCATCTTTTTGCTAAAAGGTGGCCGCGTGCGAGTTTCTTACGCCGGTTCTTCTCGCCGGGCTAGTTTCCGAACTGGTGGTAGGCATCATGTAGGACAATTCTATAAGCGTTATATTATAACCTACATGGAAATAAAAATTTTGAGTTTGGGTTTCTAAAAACGAAATTTGTAGAGCTACGTTTGGTTGAGTTTTGTTTCCCCATACAAATCTATTGTAATTATTATTTTGTATAACGCGTTTCAAATGAGAATATGAACGTTAATGACCTTTATCTGTCAAATATCACTTGAAAAGTGCGATTTGCAGAGAAACTTATGTGAATATAAATATTAATAGCATTGCATCGAATTTAAATAAAAACGTTAAATAATAATCAAATAACTAGACATAAATTTAACTATCACAACAGTCTAAATTCGAAACAATATGGCGCTGACTCGATCCTATTCTCATTTGAATCGCACTATACCAGCGACCACACAATAGGTTATGTGGTCGCTGGTTTGGACTTAATCTTTGTGGTTTTATAGTCTAGAAATATTATTTTCATTGTAAGTATTATTATGGTTTTTACTTTATACACTGTCAGGTTTAAATTTGTTTTTTAGCCTTGAAATATCAGTTGAATAGAAAATTGTTCTACAGAAAAACGACGTTGAAAGTCGTAAAATTTACAAAGTATAGAAAACAATTTACTAGATAGTCGATCTAAGCTAATAATGGTAGTTTGTTACTGATATCTAGAACTAGCATCGCAGTAGCGATGTAGCATTCCTTCTGTCCCACCATTTGCTTGGGGCGGTTAACTGAAAAACTTAACAATGATTTCCCCAACTTGATTAACTTTGATGCGGGTCCCATGACAACTTTAGCTTGTACTCTAGCACACATATAACTCCCCACACCGGTCTCGGTGACGGTGGCCGGTTTCCTTGAAATCAGGCCAGTTAAGCAGGAGTTATTTTATAGTGCCCAAGTGTGTGCGCAGTACACAAGAGCACTCTCTTTTCCTTTACTCTCGTAACCCAGTGGGACGGATAACCGACACGACTGATGATAGATCAGGCGCAGGTCCGACTTTTCACATGCCCATCCGACGCATGGATCATCTTTCTTGTCAGACAATCATGTATTAGCCTGCAACCCACGACCTCCGAGTCGAGAGCCAATGCTCTAACCACTAGCACACATAGTCATTGTGATAAGTGGTGATATCCTGCCTCCTGGCCTGGCTACACGGAGATTCCGTGGTGGGACTATAGTCAAACTCTATCTCGTGGTAGAGTTTGGATGATGATACTGATAGTCTTATATGAATAAATTGTACTCTATCGCCTTTTTCAATAAAAGGTTACACTGATAATTGTCTCATATTCGAAGCTCTTACACAGCTTCTTTAAATTGAAAGTAATTGTGTGGATCGTGGTTCGTGACTGAGAGGCGCCTCAAATTGATATCAAAAATATATTTGCGTATTGACTTTGTACAACTAATTCTTTGTTTGCTTCGCTCTTTATACTAGATTTTGCTCGTAGCTCCGCCAGTATAAATACTGTATGATGTATCCCACGGAAACACTGTTCTTTTTCGGGATAAAAAGTAGCTTTTATGTTAATCCGGAGCGTAAGTTTACTACCATACATAATTCCATCAAAATCCGTTCAGTAGTTTTACGAAAAAGCTTAACAAATGTCCATGCTCACAAACTTTTATATTTTTAATAGTACTTAGTAGATTTCATTTACGATTTTAGTGCAATATAATGTGACTTATTAAAATACATATACTTAGGTACATATTTGTATAATAGATTTTTTAGACTAAAGTATTTGACTTACTCGTAGGCACACGTTAATATAGACTGTATTAAGTATTTCATATTTGTGCCTTGTAAATTGTGATTAGCAAGTTTTACTGAAGAGACCTTGTATGAAGAGAAGAGACAAGTTTTACTGAAGAGAATTGAATGTAACATTGAATTATAGTTTCAGCATCTCCATAGTACTTATTTACAAGTTAATTTTATTTGGGACACACACCAATAGATAGGCAATTTCATAAGCTAGATATTCACCGTTTACATTTTTTTTTTGGTCAATTTTGAACTAAGTTATGTGAAAAATTTTGAACTGAGTTATGCGGCTGACCGCCTCAAGGTCTTTTGCTCGGGGGAGGGCCTTACTGTACTTACTTTAAAATGTTTCTGGACAATGCTTTAAGATTGTTTAAAAACAGAACGTTCGTTTCTACCGGTGTAAACTAAGATTGTATCAGAAACATCGCAGTTGCAATTTATAACAATGTATAGGAATTTAAATAAAAATACATGTTATACTTTTTAATTTTAATCTTCCATCGCCTCCGTATTAAATTAAAAAATAAATACTGTACCTATTTTGGTTCTCGTTGCTTGCTCGTAGCCAATTCGTAGCTCCTCAAAAAAATGAATGAACTTTTTATACTTATCGAGTGTAACAGACTGACTGACTGAACTGTTTGAATAATGTTTCTTATAATAAAAATAACCTAACCAAGAGCATGTCAGGGCATGTCTAAGAAGGGTTCCGTAACTATAAACGCGTAATAAGTTTTTTCAAATTACCTCAAAATTTACTGTCCGATTTCGATCAAAATAATTTTTAGCATGATCCATCAGCATAGAAAATTGCGTTTCTAAGTATAACTGTTTATAAAGTCAACCATTTTTGAGTAATCGGCCTCCAAAGTGATTTATAAGTTGGTCCCCACCCTGGCATTTCTAAACTATATAGTTTAGAAATTCCAGGGTGGGGACCAACTTATAAATCACTTTGGAGGCCGATTACTCAAAAATGGTTGACTTTATAAACAGTTATACAGTATGAAATCTTGCCTTTATTTTAATAAACCTATTCAACGATACCCCACACGATGGGGTGGAAAGAAAAAAAATCATCCCCACTTCACATGTAGGTATGGAGAGCCACCCCTAGAATATAAAATTATTATTATTTTATGATGCCAATTCCGAGATCTATACACCATCCATGACTATACCAAATTTCATTCATTTATATTTATAATTACCGACGCTAGAAGCATGGACAGACAGACAGACAGACAGACGGACGGACAGAGCGAAACTATAAGGGTTCCTCAAGTATTACGGAACCCTAAAATGGTAGACCGTACCCATTTTGGTTCTCGTAGCTTGCTCGTAGCCAATTCGTAGCTCCTCAAAAATGAATGAACTTTTTATACTTATCGAGTGTAACAGACTGACTGACTGAACTGTTTGAATAATATTTCTTATAATAAAAAAAACAGTGGTACTCCGGGAGTGCCGGCAGAAGTAAAAACAACAGCGTACAGGCAAGCATGTGGCGCGCGACCCGCCCGCTCATACCGCACAGGAGCAGTGTCGCAAGTATGTTTTTCTCTTTTAAAAAAATGTTCAACGCACCTAAAGTAGTTTTTATTTTAAAAAAAAGGAGAGCAAACATAGCATCATTATGCTAGAAGTTGGAGAGACTCGTATGGATTGCGGTACTCCAGAAATGTATGATATTCATATCATTAAATTAGGCACGCGGTCCCTACACTTGTTATGTTGTTAACATAGCACCACTTGTATGACGATCTGTCATCTGGGCACACAGCCAAATAGTGTAGGTACAAAAATCTATCGTTACGCCAAAATATACAATCGTTTTTTATATAATCTAGCAAAATGTACCCTATATCTACTAGCACTAGGTAGAGATATTTGCTGTTATGTATTTTTTGGTAAAAAATAACATTTTGGTTTTAACTTATGTAGGTATATACTTATACATTATATAATACAACAACGCGCGGTCTTATAATTTTGAAATGATAATTGTCTCATCATTCGCAATGGCTTGTAACGGTCTCAATTAGTTAAATTGAAGCTGTGTGACATGTCGATGACGAACAGACAGACGCAATACAATACAATCATACTATTAAATAATGTATTTAATGGCATCTACAGACACACGAATTTGGTACGGAGCGTACAGCGGACCATATCCGCGGACCGAATCCGGTGTCGCTACACACAGTGACTGCACGGATTTGGTACGGTGCAGTGTACCGAAAAGCTCGACACTCGTGTGTTCGATTTTATGCTCTATTGCATATAGCACAGAGTTTTATTTACACTGCTGTTTTTCAACGACGACGATGATTCCCGCAATTCATTGATACCAACTCTACCAAAATATTTCTCCCCAAACTTTACCCCTGATTACTTATACCATTGACAGTCTAAGAGATAATAAGCTAGAAAGAAAGGTTATGTGTTTAACATAAAGACTTACGCGCGAATAACATAATACTAACTTGTCTTAATCTGATTTCACTTTCAATACATTTTCATATCCCTGGCTATATACACACATTAAAATATTTTTAATTATAACATAAAAATAGATTCATAAGGAGTAAACTCTAAACATCCTGCCACCTAGTAGACCCCCGTAGATATTTGCCCTAATTTTGGGGGTAAATCTCTAAGTTGGCAACACTGACACCGTTGTACGGCCTAACCGCCGGACTGCTCTACACACGCACGAATTTGGTACGGAGCGGACCAAATCCGATGCGGATAGCGGCGAACTCTTCGCCTTCTTCTTATGTTCGCCGGACTGCCCTACACACGCTCGGATTTGGTACGGAGCAGACAGTTACTAAATAAATTAATAAGTATAAATGATGAGTATAAATATAATATTGGTGCATACTGTACAGGCTTAGGGTGACACACCCAATTGCTAGCACTGTACCGAATTATCAGCGACCTGAACAAATATGTAGTAGAATTATAAGCTTCTCACTAATTAATTTTTGTTTCCACTTAATAAAAACAAAAATTTAATGTTTCTTTAATCTACTGCCGGCGACCACCATACTTTAAATTGTATACCCCGAAACTAAATATACCCCCTTACTAATAAACGCTGTATAAGCTTTGAATAGTTATACAGTGTTTTGTTTTCTTCAATCGAATTAAAAATGTCACTTGTGTGACGGGACAAAACACTGTAACTATTCAAAGCTTATACAGCGTTTATTAGTAAGGGGGAAAGTATTTTCTTCTGTAATAATCGAGGTTAAATTTGGACCATCTCTTTAAAGTGCTGATAATAATTGGTACTCTCACCCTATATGTATTATAAATATAAAAAAAACTGGCCAAGTGCGAGTCGGACTCGCGCACCAAGGGTTCCGTACAAACCTGTAGTGATTTTGTTACAGTTTAAAGGTATTATAGACCTGAGTATTTGATATGAATTTCAATTTAATACCTCTACGCGTTTATGAGGAAAGGGGTAGTAATTTTAAAATTATTAAAAATATTTTTTATTATCTATATGATGTAATTAACTAAAAATTTACGATTTTCGTAATTTTTCCTTTATCTGTGCTATAAGACGTTGCTTCGTGCCAAATTCTGAGTTCACGGGATGTACCCACTACCCAGTAGGTTTTGAGTTTGCGAGTGTCGAAAATTTGCGGAAATTTGCGGCATTAACGGCTGTATCTTTTGATTGCGTGGGCTTAGAAGTTTGTTTTTTTCACAGCTCCAAAGGACCGTAGATATTTGATATAAATTCCAGCTTGATACCTCCACGCGTTCCTGAGAAAAAGGGTCTTGAGTCTTGACAGACATTCACGGACAATAAAGTGATCCTATATGGGTTTCGTTTTTTCCTTTCGAGGTACGGAACCCTAAGAAAGAGGTTATAGTTATCACTTTACAATAGGTAATAGCAAAACACGTTAAAATTTTCAGGTTACTTTTCATGTTTTTCCCAAATTATTTTTTATTATTGTTGTATTATTATTTAACAAACAAAATATAACTTTGGGTATTTTAAAAACAAAAAAGGTACATAAGAGCAGAAAGGTCCTAAACACGACCTCTCTTTGTCAATTGAAATTGAAGAGGTTCCGTAAATTATATTTCTTATATTTAAAGTCATAGTGATGGGTCGGCGATGTGGTTCGCCACCCATCACGTCTCGTTCTCGCGGAGGCGAAAAGCGGCCCATGGAGAGCCGCTTCGTTACGTTGAATGTAAGAGGAGGAATGGATAGTAAGAATGAAAGTGGACGAAGCGAAAGAAGTATGTAAGGATCGTAGCAAGTGGAAAGAAGTGGTCTCTGCCTACCCCTACGGGAAAAAGGCGTGATTATATGTATGTATGTAAAGTCATATTTTTATAATCTATTTTACATATCAAACATATCGTGTGAATTACATCAGTTCGTGCACATAATTTGAACTTTGTCATTTTAACAGAAGTACCTGGATAACCGAGCTTTGCTCGGAGCTCTAGTCGGTTTAAAAAAATCACAAAAATATTTTACCGGGGTTCCAACCCACCACATTCCCATTTTTTCGAACAATGCAAAAATTAACCAAACTGCTAATCGGACTGACATTATAGAGTCGAAATTATTATCTAATTTATTGTTGCAGGATGAGAGAATTAATATATCATATCACTTAAAAAAATTCTCCGCCAAAACTCCCTGCAAACTAAATTTTATGTAGTAAATACTTGCAGCCGTTGCCGAGATTACGATCAGTATAGGTACTATACTTAAGTATTAGTATAGTATATATAATATATACAAGATTGTCTCATTTAAATTATAAGATGATAGATATTGCATGCAACTGTGTATTACGTTTTGAACGTCTCTACATATTGGCTGTGTTCCGCGGAAAGTAGCGCTAACAAAAAAACGTAAGCAAAATGTCGACCGCTGGCATTAAACAAGCAAAATGGCAAATTATGTTAGCAGTATTGAAGTTAGCAAACGTGTCCTGGCCAATAATATGTTTTTTTTTCTTTAGCGCTAACAAGCGCAAACAAGAGCTATTTTCCGCGGAACACAGCCATTGTATCGCATATATATGTCACCGTAAAATTGTAAAAACCGTTAGATTGTAATAAAACTAGTGAAATTGTAAAATGTTGATGGACTTCCGACGCGAATATGCTGCCTATAATTTCACACATTATTTTACGTTAGATTATAAATATATAGTTTTTAATCTTTCGACGTATTTTTACAATCTCGTTAGTTATTTTACAATCTAACGGTTTTAACAATTTTACGGTGACATATATAATGTAATAATGTGTCATAGGTTGTTCGGGTAAAATGTTGATTCGGAGAAATCATAATAAGTACATACCTATAACGAATATCCATGATGACATAAGCGTCTCAATTTATTGCTAATACGATAAAAATAATCCGATCGAACAAATTTCACGTTGCACATATTTTATTGATTATAGTGTTCACTTGACCTGGTTTTAAATTTTCTATTTATTTTTACATATTAGATGAAATAAAATACTCATAGTCAAGGAATTAATAGTTTAATCCACTTGTTTTAAATCTACAATTTTATATTATTCTACTTAAATATGTCACCGTAAAATTGTAAAAACCATTCGATTATAATATAATAAATACAATCTGTCGACTTTATATAATATCTCTAGTAATATTACAATCTAACGGTTTTTACAATTTTACGGGGACATATACACTTACATAGGTAAGTACATACATTTGTGCTAAACATTATCACATAATGTAAATCACATAAACATGGTAATATGAGTTACCTTTTTGCTATTTGATAAACAACCGTATTGAAAAATGAAAAGTACCAAAAAAGTAAATGCAGTGCCGCGTTGCGTCGCGTACCTATCGTCGCGGTGGTATAACGCGTTTCAAATGAGAATAGGAACGTCAATGACCTTTTTCTGTCAAATATCACTTGAAAAGTGCGATTTTCAGAAAAACTTATGTGCATATTATAAATATGAATAGTCTTGCATCTAATTTAAATAAAAACGTTAAATAGTAATCAATTATCTAAACATACATTTAACTATCTTATCAGTCTAAATTCGAAACAATATGGCGCCGACTCGATCCTATTCTTATTTGAATCGTACTATAACTGACCTGCATATAAGGTCTAGAAAAATTTATTACGGATATTTCGGGCACATGATTGACTGCTTATAGACAAAATGGAGAGAGTCACCCATACATGAGATAATTTTTTACTTTGAGTATGACAAATATTTTTTTGCCTAAACGTCTTTACACATGCAGTGAATCATGAAACCGAAGTATCCGTAACATGTTATAGGTAGGGGTCTAAATTCTCTACCACGCGTAGCTGTTGCAATATCGAGAATGTGTAATATCTACATTCTACAGTATCAAAGGCTAGTGCTTCAAAGGAGTAATTGAAGTCACTGATAAAGTGTCTTTATATTTACCGCAATTAGTCTGCATATATTATGTCGCCAATCTGTTTCTTTCTACAGATATTCATAATTCACGGATATTGGATAAGATAATAATATCTCGTTATTAGTACGTTTACGTTACCTACTTAGATATATTTCATATTTGCAAATCACGGTGTTGTGAAGACCGTTTAACAGAATTTAAATCCCTCATTTTTTCCAGAGATCCAAATAAAAAAAGTTCCAAAGATCTTCTACTGTTGATCCTAATATTATTATCACATCTTCGGAACTTTTAAGGGTTCCGTAGCTAAATGGCAAACACGGAACCCTTATCGATTCATCATGTCTGTCTGTCTGTCCGTCCGTCCGTAGATATGTCACAGCCACTTTTTTCCGAAACTATAAGAATATTATATAGTTCTTATAGTTTCGGAAAACTGAACTGTTGAAACTTGGTAAGTAGATGTATTCTGTGAACCGCATAAGATTTTCACACAAAAATAGAAAATAAACAATAAATTTTGGGGTTTCATTATACTTAGAACTGAAACTCAATTTTTTTTTTCATCAAACCCGTGTATATTTTTACGTACCTATGGGGTATGTACGATTTGACTATTCGTACGAAATACCCCTGTATTAGCTCGTCAACACAGCGCCAGTCCTGCTAGCCCAACGGCTCCCTGGCAGGAGTAATAGTGTTCTGTGCTCCCTGGTGACTAACTGATATCTAAATGTCACTGTCACCTGTGACGTCTATGCACGAGATAATACGAATACCCTCGCATACACTACAGGGTATAAATGTATAGCTCTTCAAAAATGATATTGAGGTTTCTAATTTAATTTTTTTCTAAACTGAATAGTTTGCGCGAGAGGCACTTCCAAAGTGGTAAAATGTGTGTAACTGAACTGTAAGAGACTGTAATTTATAAAATAAGAGAATGATAAAACTAAAAAATATATATTATGATTTACTTACATTACCATGCAATCTTCCACCGAAAATTGGTTTCAACGAGATCTAGTACATAAGTATTTTTTTAATAGGTACATACATACATATAATCACGCCTTTTTCCCGTAGGGGTAGGCAGAGACCACTTCTTTCTACTTGCTACGATCCTTACATACTTCTTTCGCTTCGTCCACATTCATTCTTACCATCCATTCCTCCTCTTATATTCAACGTAGCCAAGCGTCTCTCCATCGTCCGCTTTTCGCCTCCGCGAGAAACGAGACGTGATGGGTGGCGAACCACATCGCCGCCATTTTGGGTAATCTGCGGGCACGGCAGTGCCCCCGCCAAGTCGAGCGCGAAGCAAACACTGCCGTACCATCCTTTACTGGAACCATTTCGCCGCATTTTCAGGCCCCTATTTGAGAACCTCTGGATAAGACCAGAATGCAGAAATTTTCCTCATCCAGTAAGCTATAATCACATACTTAAAATCCAAAATTTCAAGTCTGTAGGTCATTTAGTTCCAAAGTTAAGCGAAAGCAAAGTTTCGCATTTATGACACTCATTCACTCACTCACTCACTCACTCACTCATGATCATCAAAATAGAACTAGTACTTCCCATAAACTTAGAGAGCTGAAATTTGGTACAGAGTTAGGGTTTAATGGCCACATAAAGGGAAAACTATAATAACTAGGATAATCGATCTGGAGGCACGGCAGTGCCCCCGCCAAGTCGAGCGCGAAGCAAACACTGCCGTACCATTCTTTACTGGAAACATTTTGCCGTATTTTCAGGCCCCTATTTGAGAACCTCTGGATAAGACCAGAACGTCGACCTGGGGGCACGGCAATGCCCCCGCAAAGTCGAGCGCGAAGCAAACACTGCCGTACCATTCTTTATTGGAACCATTTCGCCGCATTTTCAGGCCCCTATTTGAGAACCTCTGGATAAGACCAGAATGCAGAAATTTTCCTCATCCAGTAAGCTATAATCACATACTTAAAATCCAAAATTTCAAGTCCGTAGGTCATTTAGTTCCAAAGTTAAGCGAAAGCAAAGTTTCGCATTTATGACACTCATTCACTCACTCACTCACTCATGATCATCAAAATAGAACTAGTACTTCCCATAAACTTAGAGAGCTGAAATTTGGTACAGAGTTAGGGTTTAATGGCCACATAAAGGGAAAACTATAAAAACTAGGAAAATCGATCTGGGGGCATGGCAGTGCCCCCGCCAAGTCGAGCGCGAAGCAAACACTGCCGTACCATTCTTTACTGGAAACATTTCGCCGTATTTTCAGGCCCCTATTTGAGAACCTCTGGATAAGACCAGAACGTCGATCTGGGGGCACGGCAATGCCCCCGCCAAGTCGAGCGCGAAGCAAACACTGCCGTACCATTCTTTACTGGAACCATTTCGCCGCATTTTCAGGCCCCTATTTGAGAACCTCTGGATAAGACCAGAAAGCAGAAATTTTCGTTATCCAGTAAGCTATAATCACATACTTAAAATCCAAAATTTTAAGTCTGTAGGTCATTTAGTTCCGAAGTTAAGCGAAATCAAGGTTTCGCATTTATGACACTCACTCACTCACTTAGTCACTTACTCATGATCATCAGAATAGAACTAGTACTTCCCATAAACTCAGAGAGCTGAAATTTGGTACAGAGTTAGAGTTTAATGGCCACATAAAGGGAAAACTATAAAAACTAGGATACTCGAAGACCCGGAGTACCTGGTGACCCTGATTAGGAAACACAAGAGCCCAACCAAACTATTAGTATACTTAAATTAGTATATACAGATACTTATACTTACAAGTTTACAAGAAGAAATAGTCGAACAATTAACTTTATTCTACTCGAACATTACACAAATTAAATAAACAAATTACACTAAAATCTAGTAAAATAAATCAATATGCCCACATTTCTACAAAAATAAGTGAAATCCCACCAAAAACATTCTGTAAAAAACTAGCCAAGTCTCGATGGAGCTGCTTGTTTATCTCTAAAAAGTAATGAAATCTAGACAAAGCCGTGCCAAGTCTAAGGTTCCTTACTGCGATTTCTTTATTATTATAGTTAATGTTTTGTGACTTGGCTGTTGAAGGGTACACGAGGGTACAAAAGGGGCTCCATGACACCATTGCTCCAATACATGTGTTGTACAATGAACAACAGCCAAGGAATTTGTAAGTATTATATACAACTGGAAAGAGCTCTCGGCATCAAATTTGTGCCGAGAGGGAGATACAATACAAACCGCTCCGTCTCTTTTTAACAAGGGTGACAACAATATTTTAATTTGGGGACAAATTAGTTGAAGTTTGGAAACATATTATGGTGATTTCAACTTTTTCTAAAGAAGTCCAAGCACATGCTTGGACTTCTTTAGAAAAAGTAATATTTTCATGCATCAAAAAGTAATATTTTGCTCCAAGGTATACCCTGGATCCAGAAGTATAGAACAGAACTCCTGACTCATAATAGATACATGTTTGGGGATTTCGGCGTTGTTTAAAGAACTGCAAGCATATGCCACCCTGTCAATTAGAGTAAACATCATCATCACCACCACTATCACACCATACATCATCACATTATGATGATATAAAAGGTACTTCTCATAGTATTTTACACTAACACGGAGATCTTTGAACATTACTCTGCTGGACTATATAGGACCTATTTGAAAAATTCGTTTGTTGTTGTAAAGGGTTTAATTCGAAATTGATCATTTAGTCACTAAGGTGGAAACCGGATAATGCGATCCATGAGGAATCGAGGGAACTCCTCGAAATTTATATCGACACATATAGTGATTTTGACTTTTACTGAAGTAACACAATGCAGCATATGCTCCTAAAAATAAGATGTTGAAACCAAGGTATACCTTGGTGTCAACATCTTATTTTTGGATCTAGGGTATACCCTAGACCCAAAAGCACTGAACAGAACTCCTCAGTCTTTAAAGATACGCGTTTGGAAATTTCAGCATTGTTTAAAGAACTGCAAGCATAATATGCCACTTTGTAACTTACAGTAATCATCATCATCACCTTAACAACAATACCTAATGGAAGCTTGGCGCGTATTCAATTATATATTCGATCGTTTATTTAAGACGTTCTTAAGACGTATTAATAACAACTTATCAAAATATATAACTAAAACGGGTGAAATTATTATTTTTAACAAAAAATTAAACCGACTTCCAAAGTAAAAATACACAAAAAAGTATGAAATAAAACTTATTTTCTAAATAATTTCCCTTTTAAATTTGGCTATTTCTCTACTTAATCTTCTTAATATGAACTTTAAGCCACCACCACGGTACCGGCAAATATGAACGTGAGTTCTATAAAATATTGTCGAATATCGTTTGGGCTGGTATCGACTTCAAAATTAAGAAGATTAAGTAGAGAAATAGCCAAATTTAAAAGGGGAATTATTTAGAAAATAAGTTTTATTTCATACTTTTTTGTGTATTTTTACTTTGGAAGTCGGTTTAATTTTTTGTTTAAAAATAATAATACGTCATAAATAATAATACAAGTTGCTGAAACGTATATTATAGAGTGACTTTTAATTAGTGTAAAACACTTTACCACGTGATAATGCTCATGATAACAAACATCTTACCCAAATAAACTTTTTAGAGCATTTATTATAAGTGAAAATTCCTTTAGCGGCACTGTGCATTTTTCTTGGGATGGGTAAAAAATGTTAAACTCGAGCAGGACACGTGAATCTGATCGAAAAGTCATAAAATGCAACTTGCAATTGTTTGCTGTCTTGGTTTACGCGAGCATGAAACTATTTTAGTTCGTATTTACTTTTGACCCTAACTATTGACCTTTGGCCTTGACTTTGACCGCCAATCATCCCCATCACATTTACCCTTACATTGGCCTTTACCTCCAATTGTCCCCCCACGAAAATTGTCTCCAGTTAAATGGCTCGACTTTTGAGATTTTTGGGGCCATTTTGAAAGTTGACGTACGGTGAAATCAGTATCTAAGAGAAAAGAAGTGTCTCCAGTTAAATGGCCCCACTTTTGAGATTTTTGGGGCCGTTTTGAAATTTGACGTATAGTGAAAACACTAAGGAGAAACGTGTCTTAAGTTAAATGGCTTTTGAAATTTTTCACTTCTACCGGCACTCCCGGAGTGCAACCCGTTGTTTTTATTATTATTTAATTCGCTACCTAATGTTAAGTTGAGGTGGATTAAATAAAAAAGTTCCTTTGGGAAAGTTTGTAATCATGAGCACGTGGTAAAGTATATTATGCACTAATTAAAAGTTTGACGACCTCATTGGCTTAGTGGTCGAGCATGTTGGTGATCAAGCCGGTCGCTGGTTCGAATTCCGCCATTTTTTCTTTTAAAACTTTTACTATCAACTTTTACGTAATTACACAATTTATATGTTATAAAAGCTTGTCGAGAATCAAATAAATTGTCTCATAAATCTATCAGATCAAGTTACTTGATTTACTTCTTTGATTTGTTTGATTCTCGACAAGCTTTTATATCATATAAATTGTGTGATTACGTTGTAAGTTGATAGTAAAAGTTTTAAAGGAAAAAATATTTTATTCTTTTTAGCGCATTCAAATAAAAGCTTGTTTTTTAAAAAAGTTTTTTTTTTACTTTTAATTTATTTTTTACTTTTTAGTTATCGCTAGATAGGTTTCTCAGTCTGTTCATCTCATTTAACGCATCATTGTTGCAAGGTCGTTTGCCGGTTAATTTAGTACAGTCAAGCTCTTCAGGAGACCTCCTAGAGATTTTACTCTACTCAGTAAGGACCTCAAAAAACCCCAACACACCATACTTTCATTTGATACCCATATTGTACGAATGCATTAAAAATATTGGGCCATATTGGGTGTTCCGCCATGTTGGATTTTCGAGTTATTCTCAGCAAGCCCTTTCATTTGATACCCATATTGTAGGAGTGCATTCAAATTGACTGTCGGCCATCTTGGATGTTTCATCATGTTGGATTTTTGGGTTTTTCTCAGCAATCCCTTTCATTTGATACCCATATTATAGGAGTGCATTCAGGGCCGAGCCGACCCGCGGCAGCGCCTGTGTGCGAAACCCATTAGGCGCCTCTTATTTTTACGAATCTTCCTGTTTTAACGTCCTTATTTATTATTTGATACTTTTGACTGAAAGAAAAATGTTCTTCAGTTTAATATAGGTACTAGTTTATATATTATCTAAATTTTCTTAAAATACGAAAAATAAAGCGCAAATTAAATTGTTACATACCTACTTAGTGTGTATGTATGTGTAAGTATGTAAAACTCTTATAACTTTTGAACGGTCTGACCGATTTTATTGCGGCTGGCGCCATTCGAAAGGACTTGGCCAAACTTAGATTTTGAATACAATTTGGACCGATTCGGATAGATTTCAAAAATCTCAATAATCTGTAAAAAAAAATTAAGTGGTTTTTTTGGAACAACTTTTAATAACCACGTGGATAACCGCTAATTCGTCAAAATCGTTTGGTTCGTTCGAGAGATATCGTGCAGGAAAAAAAACCGAAAAAAGTGTTTTTTCGGAATAACTTCGAAATTTTTCATCTAAAAAAATTTGTTGTCGATTCTTTCAAAGGACATGGAAAACTTCATCGATTGCCGCCAATCACGTGAAAATTGGTTAATTCATTCCAAAGTTATGACAGTTTGAAATTTCAAAAACTATTTTTTGAAATTTCAAACTGTCATAACTTTGGACGTTTTATTTAACTTTCCAAGGCTGACGAAATAAAATTTTCACTGAAAATTTTTAGAAGCACTTTTTTGAACTCGATAATCTAAAAAATGACGCATTAGATAAAATTTGAAAGAGAGGAAGTGCAGGTACAACAAGGTGCCGGAGCACCTTCCATGGAAAATAATATAAATGGTGATGAAAGTGAGATAAGCATGGATGAAATAGTGAAAGCAGTGAAAAGTATGAGATTAGGTAAGGCTGCAGGATATGACAGGATTACCGTCGAGATGCTGAAGGCTGGACAGGGCATAGCGGCTAGCCAGCTGTACCGCCTTTTTAATTTATGCTGGCGAAATGGGCAAGTACCAGGAGACTGGTGTAAAGCCGTAATCGTGCCATTGTATAAGGGAAAAGGGTCGCGGCAGGACTGCATAAATTACCGCGGTATAAGCCTTCTCAGCGTCGTCGGAAAATTATATGCGAAAGTGTTGATTGAAAGAGTTGTGAATGAAACAGATGAAAAAGTATGGGATGCACAAGCGGGATTCAGAAAGGGAATGGGATGTACGGATCAGGTCTTTTCCTTGCGGTGCATAGCCGAAAAGTGTTTGGCTAAAAACAAGAAGGTCTATTGCGCGTTCGTGGATCTAGAAAAGGCCTATGATAGAGTGGTGAGGAATGATTTGTGGTCAGCTTTGTCCGTGAACGGAGTGAGCAGTATCCTCATACGAGCATTACAATCTCTTTATAGGGATTCTAGTGCTTTTTTTTTTTTTTTTTTTTTATGAAATAAGGGGGCAAACGAGCAAACGGGTCACCTGATGGAAAGCAACTTCCGTCGCCCATGGACACTCGCAGCATCAGAAGAGCTGCAAGTGCGTTGCCGGCCTTTTAAGAGAGAATAGGGTAATAGGGGAGGGTAGGGAAGTGAATAGGGTAGGGGATTGGGCCTCCGGTAAACTCACTCACTCGGCGAAACACAGCGCAAACGCTGTTTCACGCCGGTTTTCTGTGAGCCCGTGGTATTTCTCCGGTCGAGCCGGCCCATTCGTGCCGAAGCATGGCTCTACCACGTAAAGACGCTTGTGTAAGGATAAACGGGGCATACACTGAATGGTTCAATATCGAAAAAGGTGTTCGACAGGGATGTGTAGCGTCACCGTGGCTGTTCAATCTGTTCATGGACAATTACTTGACAGATTTAAAAGAGAATGAAAGTGGGTTGAGAATGAATGAGTTACTCGTCAAATGTTTTCTCTATGCTGATGACCAAGTATTACTTGCGTCTTCGGCCGAGGAGTTGCAGGAGATGGTAACGATGATGAGTAGAGCTTTTACTAGAAAGGGAATGAAGATGAATGTAAAGAAGACGAAAGTGATGGTGTTTGAAAGAGATGAGGCAGTGACAGACTGCAATATCGTGATTGGAGATGAACAAATTGAACAGGTGAATGATTTTGTGTATCTGAGTTCAAAGTTTACAAGAGATGGAAAGTGTGAGAGTGATATTGAAAGAAGAATGAATGCAGGAAACATGGTGAATGGAGCTTTGCACTCCTTTATGAACAGTCGGAAGGTGTCTAACAAGGCTCGTTTGGCTGTGCATGCGGGGGTGTTGGTTCCGACACTCATGTACGGAAGTGAAAGTTGGGTATGGCAGAAGAAACATGAAAGCAGAATAAATGCAGTTGAGATGAGAGCATTAAGAAGCATGATAGGAGTTAAACTAGGTGACAGGATAAGAAATAGTGAAATAAGGAAACGTTGTGGTCTGAAAGAAGATATAGTGACAAAAATTGAGAAAGGTATGCTGAGATGGTTTGGCCATGTTAAGAGAATGAATGAAGAACGATTGACGAAAAAAGTGTATAATGCGAGTGTGAATGGAAGTGTTGGAAGGGGTAGACCTAGGCGGACGTTCCAAGACCAAATCGGGGACGTCTTGAAAAAAGGCCAGGTCAAGAGTACCCTAAACCGAAGAGCATGTATGAAGGGAATAATGAAAGTGGATGAAGCAAAACAAGTATGTAAGGATCGTAGCAAGTGGAAAGAAGTGGTCTCTGCCTACCCCTACGGGAAACAGGCGTGATTATATGTATGTATGTGTATAAAATTTAAGTTGTAAGCGGGAAATTGCACGGATGGCCTTTAGCTCAACTGTTTTCCTAATTTTGTTTCAAAATAGTTTTTTTGGAATAACTTTTAAACGGCTTTATCGATCAACTCCAAAAACTAATCAGATCTTAACTTTGAAAAACCACGTCGATCACTGCTAATCCGGTCGAAATCGGTTGGTTCTTTCGAGAGATATCGTGAAGGAAATAACTCCGAAATAACTCTTTTCGCAATAACTCCGAAATATTTCAACGAAAAAATTTTTGTTGTCGATTCTTTCAAAGGACATAAAAATCTACATCGATTGCCCCCAATCGCGTGAAAATCGGTTGATTCATTCCAAAGGTATGACAGTTTGAAATTTCAAAAAATATTGTTTTATTAAACTCCAAAAACTAATCCGCTCTTAACCTTGAAAAACCACGTCGATCGCCACTAATCCAGTCAAAATCGGTTGATTCTTTCGAGAGATATCGTGAAGGAAAGAAAACCGAAAAAAGTGTTTTTTCGGAATAACATTATGACAGTTTAAAATTTCAAAAAAGAGTGTTTTATTAAACTTTCATCAGACAATTTTTAGAAGCCCTTTTAGCTCGATAGGCTTAGCGGGAAGCTGCACGGATGGCCTTTAGGTCAACTGTTTTCCTATTTTTTTTTAATATCTATGGACGCCTCACACCAAGTCAATCTGGTTCTGTGGTAAGTTCTCGAAGAACTTGTGTTACGGCAACGGTACTTAATATATTTGGTTTTTTTATATTATACACTTATTTTCATCATCCATGACCCAGGAACACGGAAAAACTTTTTGTTCCTTCGGCGGGATTCGAATCCGTATTGAGAACTCAAACCCCCGGGGGGATTGAGTTCTCAACTGAAAAACTGTTATATTGTAATATAACTAGTGAAATTTTAAAATGATCATAGACTTCCGACGCGAATATTCTGCCTGTAATTTAACACTTTATTTTTCGGTACATTATAAATATTTATTAATTAGTATCTAATGAATCTTTCGACATATTTTTAATTATATTATTTTACAATGAATAAAATATGATTGTTCAATTGTTTTGACTCTCTCCTACGTTAAAATCGGGGAAACGCCGCGATCCCAACGCCCGCGCACCCGTGCCACCGCGCTTGCGTCGCACGCATCGCATCGGGATTCGGGTTGCGTTCATGAACACACTCAAAAATACTCACGGCGCAGCGCCGCGGGCGGTTATTTTGATTCGCTGAGTAATTAATGTAAAGTAAATGTATTATATGTTTTGTTATTTACAAGGCATATGTTGCGCCTATTGTACCTATTTGTTATCGATACTCCACTACAAACAATATGTTGTTGTGTAAGTGTTAAAGTGTAACATAAATAATTTCGGTGGCGGCCCGCGGCGCCCCCATTGTCTTGGAGCCTGTGTGCGCCGCACACATCGCACACAGGGGCGGCACGGCCCTGAGTGCATTAAAAATAACTTGTCGGCCATCTTGGATGTTCCATCATGTTGGATTTTCGAGTTATTCTCAGCAAGCCCTTTCATTTGATACCCATATTGTAGGATTACATTAAAATTGACTGTCGGCCATCTTCGAAGTTCCGTCATGTTGGATTTTCGAGTTTTTCTCAGCAATCCCTTTCATTTGATACCCATATTGTAGGAGTGCATTAAAAATAACTTGCCGGCCATCTTGGACGTTCCATCATGTTAGATTTTCATGTTATTCTCAGCAAGCCCTTTCATTTGATACCCATATTGTAGGAGTGCATTAAAAATGACTTGGCGGCCATCTTGGATGTTCCGCCATGTTGGATTTTCGAGTTATACACAGCAAGCCCTTTCATTTGATTGCATATTCACGCCAAACAAGACACTCGTCAAGACGAATCATACGAGTCCAAACTCGCTGGAGCCCCATCGTCGTCGTTTAATTACAGAGTTCCTATGGCCATATTCTAGCTCCCTAGTTACCATATAGTATCAAAGTACTCGTCAAGACGAACTAAACGAGACGAAACTTGATGGGGTTGCGTCGTTTAATTACGGAGTTCCTATGGCCACCTTCCAGCTCCATCATCAGATCCTGGTTACCATATAGTATCAAAGTACTTGTCAAGACGAACTAAACGAGCCCAAATTCGATGGGATTATGTGGTTTTATTTTGGAATTCCTGTGGCCACCTTCCAGCTCCATCATCAGATCAGCTCCACGTCATCATAATATTGCATTGTCATGCGGTTTACATATTCGTGCAAAGTTTCAACTCAATCGGAAACCGGAAAGTGGATCAAATTTAACTTGCAAGAATCCATTACAGACCGACAACGGGACAGGTGAAACTAAATAAAAGCTTATAAAATTAAATACAAGTTCTTCGAGAACTTACCACGGGACAAGATTGATGTGGTGTGAAGTGTCCATAAATGTTATTATTATATTATAAGTCATCCTATACAGATAAACCTACCTACTAATATTATAACTCTGTCTGTCTGATGTCGCCCGCCCGCGAGGTTCTCACGTAACTATGCGCACATAATAAGCATTCAGAGATTAAGAATTTTTCTACCAGTGAAAGAATTTTTCAAATCTGTTAGGTTTCAGAAATTATCAATAACATACAAACATACAATGGTTTCCTCTTCACAATATTATGAAGATAGGTAAAATAATATAAATGTCCTATATTCCCTATTAAATCATATTGTCACCCGAACATCTAAAATGTTCCAAGGGAAATACACGGCGTTTTGTGTTGCAACTATTCTATTTTCATTTCTTCCATTTTACTCTACCAAAATGCAAATAATCAAAAAATTCATAACTAATTTCTAATTAACGGTTACTAGGTAGGTTCTAAATAACTAGTGATTTTTATTTTACATTTCTCTCTCAGATTATGAGTAACATAATATTTAACCGAGTTTATTAGTATTTCTTTCTTATACACTATATCGCACATAAAATCTACCAAACCTAAAATTTAAGGAAAGATATAAACTGGCTACACTAGGTTACTTGTTAGAACGAGACACAGGGATAACTTATAGCTATCTCACCGGGACCGGTTTTTTTATTGCGCACGTGATAAGCTTTAAGTCTGAGTAGTAAAGATCATTTTTGATTGAATCAAAAGAAAATAAAGTTTGAAGTACTCTTTCCTGTTGTATATAATACTTACAAATTCCTTGACAACAGCCTAAAATGAGACACTAGCGCCCAATTACCGATACCAGTATAGGCTATCTCGCTTAACAGACATATTATGTAGTTACAACAGGTATAACATTACGTGTAAACAAAATTGACTTGTAGCCACTAACGTATAAAGAATGTTCAACGGCCAAGTCACACAACATTAACTATAATAATAAAGAAATCGCAGTAAGGAACCTTAGACTTGGCTCGGCTTTGTCTAGATTTCATTACTTTTTAGAGATAAATAAGCAGCTCCATCGAGACTTGGCTAGTTTTTTACAGAAGGTTTTTGGTGGGATTAGTATATACAGATACTTATACCTACAAGTTTACAAGAAGAAATAGTCGAACAATTAACTTTATTCTATTCGAACATTATACAAATTAAATAAACAAATTACACTAAAATCTAGTAAAATAAATCAATATGCCCACATTTCTACAAAAAGAAGTGAAATCCCACCAAAAACATTCTGTAAAAAACTAGCCAAGTCTCGATGGAGCTGCTTGTTTATCTCTAAAAAGTAATGAAATCTAGACAAAGCCGTGCCAAGTCTAATGTTCCTTACTGCGATTTCTATATTATTATAGTTAATGTTTTGTGACTTGGCCGTTGTAGGGTACACGAGGGTACAAAAGGGGCCCCATGACACCATTGCTCCAATACATGTGTTGTACAATCAACAACAGCCTAAAATGAGACACTAGCGCCCAATTACCGATACCAGTATAGGCTATCTCACATAACAGACATATTATGTAGTTACAACAGGTATAACATTACGTGTAAACAAAATTGACTTGTAGCCACTAACGTATAAAGAATGTTCAACGGCCAAGTCACACAACATTAAATATAATAATAAAGAAATCGCAGTAAGGAACCTTAGACTTGGCACGGCTTTGTCTAGATTTCATTACTTTTTAGAGATAAACAAGCAGCTCCATCGAGACTTGGCTAGTTTTTTACAAAATGTTTTTGGTGGGATTAAATTATTTTTGATTATCCATTGCGTTTCCACGGATTGGTGGAGAGGGTAGGAATAGGGAAAGGGAAGGATAGGTGGTGTGGAAAGGAAGATTGGTAAGTTAGAGTGGGAAATAGGGAATGTATAGGATATTACCGCCCAGGAGGGCAAGGGATAGGACAGTAATAGCTAGGGAAGCCGGGGTCGCATACCCGTATACTATACCACAACTACCGGACAGGTAAGTTGGGAAGAGTATCCCATGACATTACCTTATTATAGGTACCTACGTCATAAATCGTAAACCGCAATTTACCTTTCATTCAATCAACTCAAATATAAAAATAAAAAAATCATTTAATTTCATAAACATAAACCTTATGCATAAACCGTGAACCATTATTTTTTATTACAAGTTTGTACGGAACCCTCGGTGCGCGAGTCCGAGTTCCGACTCGCACTTGGCCGATGTTTTTATTCGGATCTCTGGAAAAAAACGAGGGATTGAAATAAGTAGGCCAGTTTACGATGATTTAATTCATCTAATTACCTACATCTATTTAAGGTAAAGGCACCTATTAACGCGGTATGCAAAATTGGCATCAATTACCGATGTATTCGTATTTTCGTATTTTAATTGAATAGCAATAACTTTAGCACAATATTATTTCGGACATGTTTTAACTTGTAGTATTTTACATCGAACTGATGAGCGCTAGTTGGCATATCACTCTATGAACGGATCAAAAATAATCAGTTTGTGCGACGGCAGCGCAGGAGCAGGTTGTGTGCATACAAACACGTGCCAATTCATGTAAGTGCATACACATTTTTGTTACGTTATTTAAAAGTAATACACTTTATAACTGACTATGGATATTGTTTACTGGTTTTTGTGTTTTTATGGGAGTATTATCTCGTACTTTTCATGGTGAAATTTAGTATAAATACTTAGTTACATTGAGAAATACAATTCGCGGTAATAGATGCTTAAAATTGGGAGTACCATCTAATACCGAGGGTACCCTCGGTAATGGATATATTGAGGGTTCTATTTTGTTATATATATTTATGATAATAAACTGTCGTTGTAGTAAAAGTTGAAAAATCTGCCTGTCCTTATGAATTCTAAAAACAAAAAATCAATTTCCGATGTATTCAAAATCCATTAAAAGTCATTAATTTTTTGAAAAACAACAGCTACTTAAAGTATAGGTTTTGTACTGGGTGTCAAAAACGTCATAAAAACATTTGCAATATTGAATTGACAAAAGATTGATAATGCGGCATATCTTGTGATTAAAAATACAATTTTCCATGAAAATTTAAATCTGTTTATGCGAAATGATACCCGAAAATCATACATGTATAATTATAATAGTCGGAATTACATTTTAAAACATTTGTTTCTACTCCCATTACCGCGGCATACCTCGGTAATAGATCCTACCAGAATCTATTAACGAGTGCAAAGTACTCGGTAATACAGATTTCATACAAAATCTATCACCGAGTGATACGGCAACCAATATTCATATTTAGGGTTCCGTTATTGAATAAATACTCACTATTTTATTTAGTTCTTTTTCATATTCAGAAATTAGATACTAAGTGTGGATTGCACCATGATTGTCATATGTCATACTACTACAAATTATATTATATTGAATCTATTTAGGCATACTATAGTGGGGCCAAGCTTGAGAAAAGTTGTTCAGTTTTATTGTGAAAATCGTCTCGCTGTTTAATGTTTTATGTATTGTTTTAATTTTAATATATTTAATTTTATACAGAACCATTAGGATAAAATAGTCTTTTATTTTTCTACACTCGGTATTAGGAGGCGCATACCGCGGTAATAGATAAAGTCATAGGGCATGCCTCGGTAATAGGGGAAATCGTATTCCTGACAAAAAAATATAATAATAAATACAACGCTTTAAAATAAATAAAAATAAGTTAACGGGGTACCATACAAAATGTCTATTAAACGTTTAAAAAAATCCTAATTTGCGGAGAACCGTCTTGATTACGAAATATTTCACTCTAAAGTCAAATTCGGCGATTTACCACGGTAATAGGTGCTTTTACCTTAACTACCCTTTCTAGATTTTTTTCTGTCTCTCGAGGTGACGAAATTTCTTCAAAATGCAATTATATTATTATCATAGGGGCAGATAGTGGATACAAATACTATAATGTGGAGTAGTCGTGAAGCAAAATACATAAGTCATAACAAATATATAATGTCTAGCTAGATTATTTAGTACAGTTTTCCGTGACTTCGTTCGCGCAAAAAGAAAATCTGTCTAACTAAAAAAAGTAACTATTGTTGAAAATTACAGATACTAGCTTTTAAAGCCAATGGCGTACAACAACGTGTAAATACAGTATCCCACGGTAACACTGGACTTTTTCAAGATAAAAAGTAACCTATGTGTTAATCCAGAGCTTAAACTACTACCATACCGAATTTCATCAAAATCTGTTCTGTAGTTTTTGAGTGAAAGAGTAACAAACATCCATCCATCTATCCTTACAAATTTTCACATTCATAATTAGTAGGATAGTTATTCAAATCCTTTCGGCGGTTTTAGCATGAAAATATAATAAATGAACATCAGATATCTAAAAGGTTAAACCAAGATATTATGTAGGTATATGCCCCTAGGGTACAGTTGCCTTTATTTTAATTACTCTGGTTTTGCGAATGAATTGTATAGGTACCTACTGTTCCAATAGGGAATATGCATATATGTGGTAGAGCCATGCTTCGGCACGAATGGGCCGGCTCGACCGGAGAAATACCACGGGCTCACAGAAAACCGGCGTGAAACAGCGTTTGCGCTGTGTTTCGCCGAGTGAGTGAGTTTACCCAATCCCCTACCCTATTACCTTTCCTACCCTCCCCTATTACCCTATTCCTTCTTAAAAGGCCGGCAACGCACTTGCAGCTCTTCTGATGCTGCGAGTGTCCATGGGCGACGGAAGTTGCTTTCCATCAGGTGACCCGTTTGCTCGTTTGCCCCCTTATTTCATTAAAAAAAAAATAGCTTAAAATATAATAATATGATACTAGACTGAAAAATAAAGGAAATTGCGAAAAAATTTTAAATATCTGAGCGGTCAAAGTTTGTAATCTATCTCTTTCTAGCAAAACGAAATTTAGTATGAACTTTCTAAGAAAGTCGTGTTATGTGACGTCACGATACACGTCCGATCTCTCTGTCTTAGACTACTTTAAACGTTCATATCTTAGTTATTTTTAATGATATCAAAAAACTGATTTTACCATACGATTTTCCAAACAAGACAGATCTATATAAAAAAATAAAAAAATACGTGCATATTCCCTATTAAAATTAAGCGTTAAATAAAATATATAGGTATTTCAGGTTTTAATTGTGCTTGGATTAGTTTTGTTGTTACGAGGAAATTAACACATTAGGTACAGACAGGTAGGTACATTAGGTAGGAAACATCTCAGAAACGGTCCAATACCGGTTATACCAAGAGGGGGCTCAAAATTGAAATGGTACGTCTTATACATATATTAGGTCCTTACATATGAAATTGGCGTTTTGTCGTTCTGGCCACTTTGATCTCAAATAATAGGTTGGGGAAAAAGTCTTTTCGCATTATAGTATGTATGAACTTTTTTTTTTTTTTTTTTTGTTTCCGGGGGGGGAAAATGCATTACGCATACCACCCAGGCGCAGGGGGCACCCGAGTGGTGATGTGGGACTCCCGTATAGGCTAATGGGACCCACGGTATACCCACTAAAAACCACCCCCCACCTTCCTCCTCGCCGCCCTGTGACGGGGCCACGGGAACGATAAACACATCCGCGACCCCGCCGGCGGCAGTCGCTCACAAGCAGCTCCATTCAAGGCCCGAAGGCCCCAGGCGCACCAGATGGTAAGGTGCGCCTCCCTCCTCGGCCTCCACAAGTACTGTAGCAAACTCCCCCCCAGTCTGCTACTAGGAGGCCACGGATACCAGCCTCCACAACCGGTACCCGGTGGCAGACCTGACCTATGGTTCTGCCACCGACCACACCTCGGCCGCAGAGGATAGGGCAAGCGGCGCACCGTAATACCAACTTGCCTCTTCCTCTGCGGCCCCACCAATGCCGTTAACCGTACGGAACGGCCCCGCCAGCTCGCAGAGGGGTAGGGAGAGTGGCACAACACCACCACGCCTTTCCCCCTGCGATCCCTCCACGGCCGCAGAAGATAGGGAGTACGGCGCACCGTAATACCGGCACTCCTCTTCTTCTGCGGTCCCACCTCTAAGCGCGTCCGTAGCAGACTCCTCCAGTCCGCTGGGAGCGCCCTCCTCGGGCCAGCCGTTGGCAAACAAGCCGGCCCCGGTTGCCTCTTCGCTTCACCGTGGGTGTCCAGTCCACGGTTACTAAGCCCCACCGCCACGACAAGGCGTGCAACCATCGGGGGGAGTATGTATGAACTTGTCATAAAATATCTTGGGCTATACCAATTGTATCTGGCTGATTTTGGTATCATTAAAAAGTTTTAATTTTACAGAAGACAATTCCAAATTCAAATTAGGTAAATTTGAGATTTTCATTTGTTTTTCTTATTGTTAAAATGAGTGATTCTTATGAAGAATTTCGATACATTTTAAAATTTTATTACAAAAAAGGTAAAAATGCAACACAAGCCGCGAAAAAAATTTGTGATGTTTATGGACCTAATGCAGTATCTGTGAGAGTAGCGCAAATTTGGTTTAAGCGTTTTCAATCCGGAAATTTTGATATCAAAGATGCACGTCGCTCTGGTCGCCCTGTTACGGACAAAACTGTTGCCATTTTTGAAAAAGTGGAGCAAGATCGGCATATTAGTAGTTACGATGTAGCTGAAGAACTGGGGATTGACCACAAAACGGTTTTGGCGCATTTGAACAAAGCTGGGTACACAAAAAAGCTCGATATTTGGGTGCCTCATGAGCTCACTGAAAGAAACCTAATGAACCGTGTACTCATTTGTGATTCTTTATTACGACGTAATGAAACCGAACCATTTTTGAAGAAGCTGATAACTGGTGATGAAAAGTGGATCACGTACGACAAGAACGTGCGAAAAAGATCGTGGTCAAAGGCCGGTCAGGCTTCACAGACTGTGGCGAAACCCGGGTTAACTCGCAACAAGGTGATGCTGTGTGTGTGGTGGGATTGGAAGGGCATTATTCATTATGAGCTGTTACCGCCAGGCAGGACCATCAATTCTGAACTGTACTGCGAACAACTGATGAAATTAAAGCAAGAAGTTGAGAGAAAGCGGCCGGAATTAATCAACAGAAGGGGTGTGGTTTTTCACCATGATAACGCTAGACCTCACACATCTTTAGCCACTCAGAAAAAATTACGGGAGTTTGGCTGGGAGGTGTTAATGCATCCGCCGTATAGTCCTGACCTTGCACCTTCAGATTTCCACCTGTCTCGGTCGCTGCAGAATTCCTTAGGCAGTGTCAGGTTGACATCACAAGAGGACTGCCAAAACCACTTGTCGCAGTTTTTTCATCAGAAGCCCCAAAAATTTTATAGCAATGGGATCATGTACCTACCAACAAGATGGCAAAAAGTTATCGAACAAAATGGCACCTATATACTTTAGTCACTTGTAAATAAACTTTATAAAAAAACCTTTTGAATTTTTATATAAAATGCGAAGAAACTTTTTCCCCAACCTAATATATCTTCTTTGGTTAGGAATTCCAATTTCAAATTTATACCGCTATTTACTCATGCATGTTTGTGTTTAGAAAGCGTAATTCATTTGTTTTTTCCTCTTTTGGTTTTTCTTTGCGTCACTCTGTTTACAAAATGGAAAACTTGAAATATCGTATCAGTTTCGAGTATGAGTTCCACAGTGGCACCAGTGCTGTAGAAACAGCTCGAAGCATAAGGCGGCGGTGTCACAAAAGAAAACGCAGTGCGTTATTGCTTCCAACGTTTTCGTTCTGGAAATTTTGACCTGCAGAACAAGCCCGTGGACGGCCGGAGAACAAAGTTGATAATGAAGAATTGAAGGCTATTGGGGAGGCGGATCCATCGCAAACCACGTCCGAGTTAGCTGCAGGCTGCGGTGTTAGTGATAAAATTGTTTTAATCCACTTGAAGCAAATTGGGAAGATGAAAAAGCTTGAAAGGTGGGTACCTCATGAATTGAGTACAGCAAACCGACAAACGCGCGTCGACTGCTGCGTTTCATTGCTCAACCGGCACAATAATGAAGGGATTTTAAATCAAATCATTACCTGTGATGAAAAGTGGATCCTGTACAATAATCGGAAATGCTCATCGCAATGGCTGAACCCTGGCGAACCAGCCAAAGCCCCAAGCAAAAATTTACTCAAAAAAAGTTACTTGTGAGCATTTGGTGGACTAGTCCACACTAGCTGGTGTCGTTCACTACATCTTTCTTAAATCTGGCCAGACGATTACGGCAGATGTCTATTGCCAGCAACTGCAAATCATTAAAAGCTAAGGAAAAGCTAGTGGAATATTTCTTTCTCCTCCTACAATCTTCTGATTAATTTTGTTGCGGGTCCTAAGACAGATTTAGCATGTTCCTCGGGCACCCCTGAGATCATATCAAAGCGTTTTTTGTGGTTGGTTACCACTGTCGATCCTGGCTATACAGTATGGAGTTGCAGTGGTGGGTAAGTGTGGTGGGCCAATTGCCCGTATTAAGCTGCTAAATAACCGAGGTTGGTCATTCGCTCTAGGCCACTGCTGCTTTAGGACAACGCTAGACTACACACATGCACAACAGACGGCTACCAAATTAGAGGCGCTTCAATTGGAATGTCTAAGATCCGGGGAGTACGGTGGATACCGTACTCCCCGGACCTTGCTCCAACAGATTACCATTTTTTTCGGAATTTGGATAATTTTTTTGTAATGACCTAAGTGGTTTTCCCCTACAGACGTTGGGGAAAGCCCCTTAAGTACGTTCGTAATATATATTCTTTGACTTCTATAGTATATAATCTATAGTATATAATATATAATCATTAAAACATATGAACACACCTCACAAACTTATGTTTTCAAAATACTAGTAAGATACCTATATAAAAGGCAAACCTGACTGACTCATCTATCAACGCACAGCCGAAACTACAGAATCGATTTTGCTGAAATTTGGCATACAGATAGTCGTAATGACGTAGGCATCCACTAAGAGAGGATTTTTGAAAATGAATGGGGTGAAAAAGAGATTTTTTTTTATGGAAACTGAACTCCACGCGGACGAATTCGCGGGCAAAAGCTAGTTAATAAATACGTCGTACGTATTTATTTCTTAAGTAATTTTCATTCATTCTTACCTGTTTTCCGGGGACTCAAAGCTCGCCCTGACATTGTTCACGCCCCGGCCACGCTACAAATTAACAGGCGCCAAACGAACATCTATTTTAATTGAGATATTTATTGTGTTCGTGCCATTGAAGTATCTATTTGTAGTACTTAAAGGACGCAATTGTTTAGGGACGAAGCTCGCGAATGATTAATTAACAATTATTTAGTTCTAGGAAATATCTACCAATTAACGTTTCCATAGTCATTATTTTTTATGGCTACTATGTGAACTGATATGTTAATAAGCAACTCATTTGAGTTATTACTTATCTTTGTACTGATTTCAGTACAAAGAGACATTGATTGTGTAGTTCAAATCACAAGTATCTGAACTAAACATTCGGAAATAATAATATAAATTCTGATGCGTAGGCACTAGGTTCCCCGTGCTTAATATCCCTATTAACTTGATGCATTGTTAATAGGTACACTAATAAAACCAGTGTTGAGTGTTGTATATTATAGGTTTTTATATTATTACTTTTATAGTGTTTCCTGGGAAGTTACCTTTTTTGCATTATATTGACGCTCTACGTCTACTACTACATTACTTTTAATCAACACAATATTCACGAGTGTTTAGACACGAAGTATAGATACCAGGAGTCCGAACGGTATAGGCTTTTCCGTAGTATTTATGTACACAACTAGCTTTTGCCCGCAGCTTCGCTCGCGTGAAATTGGGTTTAAGTCAGACGGAAAGCTTGTTCGGGAAAAGACCAATACATAATAGGCACTGCACAGCCATATCAGTTGTATTTTATTTGAATGTTTTCTGTGACTTCGTAGGGACACTCAAGAAATCTACCGGGAACTGTACCTACCACAAATAAAATTTAATAAGCTGTAAAAAGTATTATGTGTTAATTCTGGATAAACTACTACCATACCAAATTTCATCAAAATCCTTTACGTGTTTTCTTTATTTTACTTTATTGCATGAAAAACTAAACATAATATTATTATGTACATACAAAATTTCGCATTTAAGTATAATATTAAGTAAGGATTTCTTTGTAGCCGATAATAATAATTAGTATTTTAACGATTTCGAAAATATTTTGAAAGACGTTGTGGACTTTGAACTTATTAAAAATAATTTGGATTGTGATGGCCCATCCTAGTTGGGACCACGACAGAGTTTGAGAGAGAGATGAGTTAGCAGTACGAGCCATCTAGCTTCTCACTTATTCCTCATATAATAATCATACACATTAATGATTAGGTAATATCTAGATATTTAGGTCCTAGGTAAAGTTTTAACCAATTCAAATATCTGGTTATTTTATAGCATTTTATACTATGTTATTCTTTAGATTGATAAAACTTTTTGTAGGTATGAACCGATTGAATTGAAATACCTACACAAAATTATAAGCAGAGCTATCCTAATTCCTAACCGCGTGGAAGCCGTAGGTAGTTAGGTACCCAAAAATTTTCCGCGAAAAAAATTGAGTTCTATGTGTTTATCCAAGGGCTAAACTACTACGGTAACAAATTTTATAAAAATCTGTTCTATAGTTTCTGATATAAGCGCGCACAAACGTACAGATAAACAAAAAATATTTTAAGAAAATCTTAAAAGTCATTGTTTTGGGTTAAAAACTAAAAACCCATATATTAAACACTGATAAATCAAGCACAAATAAATTAAATATTACATATTATAACAACAAAAAATAAAGAAATTTAAGTTCCCTACACTCAAAATATTCTACTGAAATAGTACCTATGTAATATATTAAGTATTATACATAGATATATAATATTAAAAAGAGGGTATTATAAATAGAATTAATGCATCAATCGCAAATATTTAGGTGCCTAGTTTTTCAAAGAGTAGATTTTCATCAAATTTAACTTTCGCATATTATATTCTTGTCAGATTTATTTTTCAACATGATGACAATATATTATGTCAAAATAAAAATAAAGATCTCCACTCACGGGCTATCGATTGTTTCGATCAAATTAGAAATACATCGTATTTGAAAGTAAATTGATAACGACAAACTATTACACAAATTGATTAGTGTAAAACCTACCAGCTAGTTTTGCGTTGGACGTCAAAAGTTGGAACAAAATTTACGCGTCAAGATATCGATACGATATGAGTTTCATATAAAAAGTGTCGTAAGGTGGTAGGATAGGATAGGCTAGGATAAGCTAGGATAGGATAAGCTAGGATCTCAGACGATATTCAATTTTTATCTTAACCGATTTACTTGCAACTACGAATCCAGTAAATGTTTAAATTGTAAAGACTAAATCGATCGATCGCTTGTGAGTGGGAGCTTTAAATCAAAAGCACTAAGGAGTATTAATATCAACTTTAAAGCAAATCGCTCCCGAACAACTTTCTTTCCCATTTTTAACCCCGTTAGGGGATGAATTTCAATAAACTATGATACACGAATTCCATCAATTCTGTTACATAATGTTTGTGCAAAATATGAAGGAGATTGGACCAAGGAATCACGTTGCCCCATACAAACTTTGTTCCCCCTTTTCACCCCTCAGGAGTCGAATTTCGAAAAATCCCTTCTTATCGGATGTCTACGCATTACAAGGAGCAAGCCATGTAAGTTTCAGGTCTCTACGATCAGCGGTTTAGGCTGTGCGTTGATCCGTCAGTCCTTCAGGACAAAGGATTTTATATGTAAATATAGATAATAGGACCAGATCTTAGTTCTCTTTTCTGCCACTGGCTGTGCTAGAATTTGTTACATACCGAGTGTTGCCAATACTATTAATTATTACAATATTTTTAAATTATCGTTAGGCAATTACCGTATTCTACGGTATCTATACTTCGTGAACAGTTTCTAAGGCCCGTATTAATAAAGCGTTCTCATAGTTGAGACGATTCTCAAGAATGTTCTCAAGATTTTGTTTTAATTAATAGATCGTACTTGAGTACAGCTGTAGGAACGGCGTCTCAACTGAGTGAGAACGTATTATTAAACGAAACTCGTTCTCAACTGTGTTCTCAGTAAGCTGTCAAACTGTTTCTTGCGACGCGGTTTCGTAAGTATGGTCGAACCCTGACTTGAGAACGGCTTGGGATACAGTAGAAAATTATTTGCTGTGTTTTTGATTGTTTTACAATTATGTAAATTATAATCTAAATACTTACGATTAGTCAAACTCGAATTTACGCTACATACTCAACACAAAACAAAGTTATGAATAAAAAGACTTTTGTTGATACCTCCATCTTCTTTGGATACCTCTTCATCCTTTTTTTCGGCAATCGCGGTTGCAAAGGCTTTGCACCATTCTGCCAGCGTCGAGTATTTAGAGAAATATTTTCGATTTCATTTATTTATTTACATTAAACCTATTTGATTTATAAATCATATCACTAAATACCAAAGATAAATATCAAAACAAAAGTGACTTGATTTGACATTTGACAGCCGAACTTGTTTTTCGGTGTCCAAAAAAACGAATCCTCAATAAATCAGTTCCCTCCCCCTCCTACAATTCCTCGCCCTATCACCCTTAAATCTGTTCTGCGTTTTGTAAATACTCCTTTTATTGAAACTTTATGTATATAATAATATATTGTTACTAACAAAATAAAACTGTGGTAAGTACTAACCCTAAATGTTTGTGTTTGTTCTAGGTTTTAGATTATAATTCAACAGACTTCATTCAGTACACCATACCCTTGTTTATTCATGAAAACCACTCAGCAAAGTTATCGTCAACACACTCTGATATTGGCGAATCACTAAGGAGCCATTTTAAAGAAAAAGAAGAAGTAGAACTTTTTAGAATGTTTGTGATCCGCATTCCGTTTTACCTAGTTGTTATAAAAATATAGATATTATTATGTAATCTATTATTAAACATTAATATCTACGTGAAAATTAATGAATATCAGGTTTTTCAATATAAAAAATACAAATTAAACTTTTTTTGGTATTTATATTATTAGATATTACATTTTTTTAAATAAATATTGAAGGAATGTTTATTCAATAAATCCGATCTTTGTAGAAGTGTAAACGAAACGTAATTTCATTCGTTCTTTGTCGTGTAAATGACGCTTAAAAGTTGAGAAAGTGATCTCAAGAACGTTATCAACTGAGAACGTCTTGAGATCATACTATGAATTAAAGACCTTCTTGAGAAGCTAATCGCTACTTGAGACCGTCTCAGCCGATAAAGGTCTTGAGAACGAGTTTGAGAACGGTTTATTAATACGGGCCTAAGAATTTCCTAAAACTTTTATTTAATTAGATTTAAATCCACGTTTCTCATAATATTTTTTTACATAGCTGTCAATAGGAACATAATTTCCCGCGTAATTTCAAACGAGTGTTTCTCTTACTGGGACGCGCTCTACCGGCAAAAAATCTGTCCCCTAAATTGAGACCATTATTTTAACATTACGTTCGGACTCCTGGTATCTATACTTCGTGGTTTATGATAAAAGCTTAGACGTGTTAACAATTAGGTACATACTAAAACATGAATGTAGTTACCAGCTACATTCATGGTTTAGTGACCTATGACTGAAACAAGTTACAAATGAAATCGAACCGGCGTCCGGCAATAACGTTTTAAGAATGGGCTGAAGTCATGTAAACGCACGTGTGATAAATTCCTATAAACGCCAAGCCCAGTTCGTAAAACAGAAGTCAGCAACAGAAGGCAACAGGTAAATAATAAAGATTAAACCAAAGAAAATACTTAAAGCTTAGCATCTTTATATTATAATATGTTGTCTAATGTCTATACTAATATAATAAAAATGAAAAGTGTGTTTATTTGTTTGCATTGAATAGGCTCCGAAACTACTGGACTTATTTTGATGAAATTTGGTAAAGATATAAATAAGACCACGGGGAAGGACATAGGCTACTTTTGATGGCGGAAAAAATGTACGGTTACTGCGGGATTTCCTTTTGTGCGCACGAAGTCGCAACATCTAGTATAGTATAATCATAATATATAATATAGTATCTAGGAGAGCTAAAGCAAGAATCCCCGATAATTTCATTTGGGAAGATCATTTACAATTGATAAGGACCTCATCTCGCTAGTGAATGGCCGCGAGCCCTGATGACGCATGCGTCAGTATTATTGATCAGGATCTGGGAGATGACATTTGACGGTCAGAGTATACCTAGTCCATTCTCAGTTATTTTACCGCGGACTGGCTATGAGAGTAAAATAATTTTGTACGGCCCGTATCCACGATCCACATCACGTCAGTCATCTGTGACCTTGAATGATAAAACCCTTGGTAATGGGCGGGTTATGTAAAGAGATTAAAATCTAGCGATAGTATAAATTGAAGTGTTTGCTTAGAGTACCTACATAATATACCTAATTGTATACTAGGATATATGCCGACGTGTTAACTATCTTATATTATAACTAGCTGATGCCCGCAACTTCGTTTGCATAACTTCGTTACCCGCAACTAACGAAAACGGATCCCTATTTTTTATACGGAACCCTAAAATAAAAGTAGCCTATGTTAGACCTTATAACATCAGTTATCTGCCAGTGAAAGTCCCGTGAAAATCGGTCCAGCCGTTTCAGAGATTAGCCGGAACAAACAGACAGACAGACAGACAGACAGACGGACAGACGGACAGACAAAAATTTTAAAAATTGATATTTTGTTGTTAGTATCGAATATACTTTCATATGCATCAAGTGATAAGCTGTTAATTTGACATTACAAACAGACACTTCAATTATATTTATCTGTATAGAAGATATCTATTGAAACCTGAGGGTCAATTCTGCTAAATAAAACCTGCAATAATACAATTACAAACAAGTCCCGAATCCCGATACGCTAAAACTGCCAAACCGGTATTCTCGTAAACGTTAAACCAACGCGAAACGCGCTGAACGGTCCAAACTTCACAAAATCAGTTTATGATTACATTTCGCTTCACTTATAATACAGTCAAAGTAAAATGAAAGTCTACTTTAAATACGAGAATTGAGGTTCAGAAGTCCACTATAATATTCAATGAAATTATTCAATGGAAATTTTTAAATAGCATGATTGTAACAAATATGTACCAAACCATCTATCATATTATGGTTATAAAACATTTTTGCATTTTTATCTCCTGTAAAAATCTCTTAGGTACCTATAAGGACAAGGAATATCTTCAAAATCAATTTAGTTTTATTTTTAAAATATATTTGGACGTCATTACAGAAAAAAATAATAAAATGTTACTGCACCATTTATTATGTAATAACATCATTGCTAGTTATCGCCAAAATAATCGAAAACATTTTGACGACAGATGCATAGAATTTCAAGAGAGACTACTAAACTCTCTACTAATGTATGAGGTGTTGACAACTGTCGAAGAAATTCGCTATCAGACAAAATTAGAAGCGTCCGTCAGTTATTCTGAGCCGTGACGTCACGAATCACATTTAACACAGATATCTGAAATGCTCGCAGGTGATACGACAATTTTATTATTTTATTCAGTGTTGAAATAAAATTTTCAAGACTCATTTGTTATTTTAAGCACAACACGTGTACCTAATTAAAATAACAAAATATAATAATATATTATTCGAACTCCTTCATGGTCCAAGATTTTAGGGCCGCCAGAGTTATAATACCTACTTATGTAATACGGAAATTTCGCTTTCCCCAAAATAAATCCATTTTAAAGCCTTATACATATAGACATGTAACAGAATATTATAGCATAATATCATTAATATATCATTATGAAGCGGGTATTTTTAACCGACTTCCAAAAAAAGGAGGCGGTTATGCGTTCGGCTGTATATTATATATTTTTTATTTTATTTTATCTTTATTAATTAAATTGTCTAAATAATAATGTCTTAAAATAACTTCTCAAACTGTTTTGTAATCTTGGGCTTATTGTCCAGTATTAAGGAACCCCAGCCCACGAATTCTTATTATGGGCTTAAAATAAAAACGCACGAGAATTTTTATATAAGTTTTCATAACTGAAACGTTAATTTGTTCTAAACATCTACCAAAATAGCGAGCGAGAGTTATTAATAAGTACAGCATTATTATTATAATTATATAAGGTACATTATTATTTATTACGGGCTTGTTGGCTAGAAAACTAATGTTTAATTTGATCTAAAATAAGAATTAGTTGATCAATAGTAAGTTTTAATAATAATAAATTGTATCAGGGATCAGGGGCTACCGCCGTATCTGCCGTAAAGTTACGTAAAAGTCACTATCTACTCCGGTAAATTTAGACATGAAAATAGGGGTCAAATAACAAAAATTCCGACAGAGCCAAATTTTGGTGGAGATCTTGGGTTTACCCTAAAATATAAAAATTTAAAAGTCCCCATGAATCCCATGTGAGCTAATAAGTTAGGCGGGGTCAAAGGTCAACATTTCAGGTTTTTGATTTTTTTTTCGAAAACGGTAAGTTTTATCAAAAAATACTGTAGACTAAAATTGTAGACCTCAAAATTCTCTACAAAAATGGTCCTGATAATTTTTTCTCTAAGTATCACTGTTCCTGAGATATCGTGATTGTAAGTATCACGTTCTACATAATATGCACATATTTGCTACATAATATACATACTAGCTGTCCCGGCGAACTTCGTACCGCCTTAGAATTAAATTTGTTGGCGTATTGACAGCAACCTACCGGGTCCAATTGCAAATCTAAACCATTCTCGAATCCACTTGAACAAACACAAAAATTGCATTAAAATCTGTCCAATATTAATAATTTTCCCCGTTTTGCCAAAAAAATTCACTGATGCTTCGTTTCCTATTTATTGCAGGTTAATGTTATATAGCTTAAAGCCTTCCTCGACAAATGGACTATCTAACACAAAAATAATTTTTCAAATCGATCAAGCAGTTCCTGAGATCAGCGCGTTCAAACAGACAACGGAAGCCCTCAAAGATGAATAATTTTCCCCGTTTTTTCCATATTTTCCACTGATTCTTCACTCCTATTGGTCGCAGCGTAATGTTATATAGCCTAAAGCCTTCCTCGACAAATGGAATATCTAACACATTTTTTTTAAATCGATCAAGCAGTTCCTGAGATCAGCGCGTTCAAATAGATAACGGAATCTCTCAAAGATGAACAATTTTCCCCGTTTTTTCTACATTTTCCACTGATGTTATATAGCTTTAAGGCTATTAAGCCTTCCTCGATAAATGGACTATACAACACAAAAATAATTTTTCAATTTGAACCACTAGTTCCTGAGATTAGCGCGTTCAAACAGCAAAAAGACATCGCGAGGATCAACAAGTCAGTACTTCAAAAGTAAGTCGCACTAGAGCGCACTAGATATCTCAGTCTTCGTGATTATTAGGAAAAAAACATAAGAACTATTTTTGTAGATAATTTTGAGATCTACAACTTCGGTCTAAAGTATATTTTGATAAATCTTACCGTTTTCGAGAAAAACCCAAAAAACCTGAAATGTTGACCTTTGACCCCGCATAACTTTGTAAGCTCACATGGGATTGATGGGGACTTTTAAATTTCAATTTATTAGGGCAAACCCAAGGTCTTCACCAATATTTGGTTCTGTAGGAATTTTTGTTATTTCAATTGTCTAAATTTACCGGAGTAATCAGCTATAAATTATTTAAAAAATCAGTTGGTCAAAAAAAAGGCAAGGAGAGTGTATATTTAATTTGAATTGTTTTTACTTTGATTAATTATTACATAGATACGTTATATCCTTACAAAACTGACAATATTTCTGTGCCACGACACACATTGACATGGGACGCGTGTCAATGTGTCAACGTCGCATAGTAACACAAAACACGCTATTACTCGCGGAGCACACTAACCAAAATTGGCCCGACTCGGGCCAATTGGAGTCTTCATTTTTACGCGTTTATAACATATCTACCTCTTTTTAATATTATATATCTATGTGTATGTAACATTTTTGGAAAAGTGACAGATAGATAATTATGATGAATAAATATTTTCTTTAATTTTATGTAATTTTTTCTCCCAAACAATTTTTTATACGGGGCCCAAGGCACGCTACGCTTCTGTCAGGGATACAGTCATATGCACTAACATAGATAGGTAATTTTTTTTTTTAAGAATTCAGAAATCATTACAGTTAGCAATTATTTCAATATTATTATTACTAGTGTACTTGTCATTTCTCTCTGTGCTGCATTCACCTTTATCTATAAAGTAGTATATTTGTTAGAAACAAAAGAACTTTGACGAAAACCTATCATTACCATGACGTTACTATCTACTCGGTGTGCAAGAGTGATTTACGAGCTCTGTCGGTTTACAAACTCAGTTTTAGCTTCGTCGTTTAGGTTACATCGGAATTTCCGAAGATTATATTACAAGCTTCATGCCAATAACAATCTAATATTTCTTACTCGGAATTCAATAGGTACTGTATACTACATATTTACTACATTGTAATTTGTATAACAATGTGTTGTTTCATTTGATAGCTATACCTAGATGAGAATGATCACAGATAATTGATAGCGTGTTAACAATAGCACCTGGGAGACCTAGCTTGGTTCGGACTTCGGAGTTCTAGTACACATTAATACGAAAAAAAAATGGCTTGCATTATAGGCATCTATGTCTATACTATATTATATAATATAATAAAGAGGAAAAGTTTGTTTGTTTGCATCGAATAAGCTCCGAAACTCCTAGTGGACTGATTTTGCTGAAATTTGGCACAGATATAGAATAGACCACGGGGAAGGACATAGGCTACTTTTTATTGCGACAAAATGTACGAGATTTCCTTTTGTCGCGCACGAAGTCGCGTGCAACATTTAGTTATTTTATAAATTTTGCAAAACTTACTTTTTGATTTAGTCCGGATTAAAGATATTACTTATAAATCTTATTTTTAAGATTAATAAAATACAAAGAATCACAAAAATCACGTCTGGCCATAATTCGAACCCCGGACACAATTTGCCATCAACGCAAAAATTATACTCGTACATATAATATCTACCTTCGCATAATAAAGTGCTTTGGGACTGACAATAAAAAAGTCGAAATGATTGACAGAAAAAACATTAATTAATTTTATATTTTATAAAAGCTTCAAACTTAATTTGACACGTTTTCCAATTTTCCATAGAAGACCTCTTAATATTTTCTTAAGACTCATTAAATACTCAATCAATCGTTTCCAAGTTTGCCCAGTACTGAGTTAGTTTATTAGGCGTTTCGTTGGTATCTCAAGGAAAAAAAATCTTTATTTTCGCTAACAATACTGGCAAGGTCAGATGAAAGACAAAAAGTTTCAGGCGACGTGACGTCTGTTGACGAAGCTTAAGTTCGTTCACCCGTCGTGACTTTCCTAAGTATCACATTATATTTAATCCATATACATCATTCAATTATCTACTCTAATCTTGTTAGGTCCGGTTTTATTTATCGAACATTACGTAAGTACTAGTAATTTGGCAAGTGGACATAATTTGGCATTTCTATGGGAACAATCAGTTTAACTCCATGGTTAAACTGAGCTTAACAATCCTTTACATTTTTTTTCTAGTTTTACATTTTGAAATGTATTTTAAAAAGACTCTACAATACTCTACATAAGAAATGTAAAGCCTGTATGTTATTGGTTATCTTATTGTTAGTCATTAAAATCTAGTAGAGTCATTATATTTTGTTAATTTTCAACCATCTTCGGGACAATACAATACAATAATTAGCATTTTAGACCGATTCGTTTTTTATACTTTAATATTGTCATCCGACTCTACCTAGTCGATTGTGTATTTTAATAGATAGAGAATCAAGAATTTCATTTTCTGAAGTCTTCGATTTTCAAAAAAATCAAGTGGTTTTGTATGAATTAAATGTACTTACCTAAGTTTTAAATACTGTACGTGACGCAAAAACTTTGAGTACAGTTTTACAAGAGTTGTGCGAACGGAGGAGTATGAAATTTGGCACAGATAAAGTTTATGTGGATAAAGGTGTGACGCTGTATATTCCGTGGACAAAATTTCCCTATTTGATTGCGTTTTTAAAAAGAAACCTAAAAAGTTGTGTAAACTTACAAAGACAAGTGCATGCAGCGTGCGAAACTGGGCAAGGTCATAAAATATTTAAGTAACTTTATCACATTTCTCGTAAAAATATTATCTACTATAATTTATTGCCTCAGAAAATCTTTAGATTGATAAGGAAGACATTAAACAAAACACCCTACCCAAAATAACATTGGTATGAGAAAAATAAAAGACAATAATATTATAATAGATACTTATTTCCTTAAATAACCCTAGTGAAAATGTTTAATATGTTTAAAATAATAATTTTAGATATATTTTAGTAGGTTACTTAAATTCACTGTCTAAATAATATTTTAAAATGTTATAATAGAAAAACAATTTTTCCGCTTTTCCGCATGAACATTACGCAGTTTTACCCGTCTTTTTTTTTTAATATTTCTTTTATATTTTGAACCATTAAAAAAAGTTTCAAGTCTCAAACACGTTGCTATTCGGTTTTACGTGGAAATAATATCTATTACGTAGCGCTAAGGGCTACAGTACCATTGATCGGCGATTGGGCGGGCGGGCGGCTGGCGCCCACGTGCCTCGCGCCCAGAATAGCCAGTTCGCCCTGAAACTCCGTGCCGAGCTGACGTGTGGGCTTATGTTACACGTACAATAAAAAATAAACTTAAACTAATTTTATATAACTGAAGTGAAGGCTTAAATTTTGTACTTAATTTTTTACACATTATTATTACCAATTAATATTTATTCAGGTTTGTAATAATATAATCATTGTAATAATTTTTCAATAACTTTATTCATTGATAAGTGAAATTGGTTGTGACTGTGACTTGTGACGTGACATTTTATATACAGCGTGTTTAAAAACGGTTGTGAATTTTGGGATTTTGGTGACAAATTCTGCGAAAGTTGTGAATTAGGCGCCGGCGCCAGTCTAGGTGTGTGTGATGCGATGCGCGACAAAATCGCCGCGTTGCTCCGGAGTGGTGTGCGTGCACATGTAGACGACAGGCCAGACAAAGCTGACAAACTGCAGAATGACATTGTGGCACCGGTGCTGCTCATATCCAATGGAGGTTCGTTTTTCTTATTATATGTGCAGTTTCATTGATCTATTTAGTATGTTTGTGAAAAACAAATATACATATTCGTCCACACTGCATACCTACATATCATCACCTACTTTCCACTCCAAATTATAACTTAACTAGATGAACAAAAGCAAATCCCGCGGTAACCGTACATTTTGCTGCGATAAAAAGTAGCCTATGTCCTTCCCCGTGGTCTATTCTATATCTGTGCCAAATTTCATTAAAATCGGTACGAGTAGTAGTTTCTGAACCTAATCGATGCAAACAAACAAAAAACTTTTCCTCTTTATTATAATGTAGTATAGATAATAGTAAAGATAAAGACATAAACGCGCTAAAAATAGAACAACTTACATAATTTATTTTACTCATAACTTTCAAAATATTTCTCATGAAAAGTTTCCATCAGTCCTAATTCTTCCAACAATTTGGGCCACGAGTTACGGCTTTGCGCGAAAAACCACGTGGTTTATAGTTACAGTTTATAACTTTTCACTCACATTCTTAAGGCTTATATTTTATTAGGAAACTTCTGAAACCATATAAACATTAAAGTAGGTACTTTATACCTTGTCTGACACATTACTACGCTATCGCGGTGTTATTACTCAAAGTTTGGCCGTCGAGCCTCTTTGAAACTTACAAAGACATCCTGTATTTGCCTTAACATCCTGTATTTGCCTTATTAAGGCAAATATTGCCTTAACTTTTAAGTAAGAATAAAAGTATTAAAAGTACAGAGTAAGTATTAGGGTTGCGTATTAATTAATCGTAAAGGAATATTATGTTTTAAAAATATAAACTTATAATTTTAATTAATATTCTTATTTTAATCTATACTAATATTATAAATGCGAAAGTGTGTCTGTCTGTTACCTCTTCACGCTTTAATCGCTGAACCGATTTTTTATGAAATTTGGTATAAACATACTTTGAGTCCCAGGAAAGGACATAGGATATTTTTCATCCCGAAAAAGTACAGAATCCCGCGGGATAATGTATTTACGCGGGCGGAGCTGCGGGCAAAAGCTACTATTATATAAGTTATACCTACTCAATAATTTAAAATAAGTATGTACTAATAGCAGGACAAACGATACGATTAATAACTACTTAAGAACTTGTAGATTAAATAAAGATTATTCATGAGTATATTTTATAGAAGCAAATTGCTAATGATTACTGCTACGTTATCACATTTATTGCGATGTCATAAAATGTTTATAATACGAATTTATATTGCGAAACTCTAACCCACTTTTAAACATTCGTAATAAACATATCAAATTAATAAAGGTATTTTAAAACCTATTCCCAAATTCATGACTCTATTATCACTTGTTTTCGAAACACATCAAAATTTATAAGTCGAAACCTTTACCTATATATTTCTCTTGGTACCATCTCGTCTTACTTTAAGGGCCTGTTTCACAATCTTCTGTCAGATAGCTTATTTGAATGTTCTGTCTCTGTCACTCGTATAAAGTAAGCAGCGACATAAATACAATATAATATGTACATTGTACAATGCGATTCAAATGAGAATAGGATCGAGTCGGCGCCATAATGTTTCGAATTTAGACTGTTATGATAGTTATTTAGATAATTTATTACTTTTTAACGTTTTTATTTAGATTCGATGCAAGTCTTTCGAGTGATATTTAACAGAAAAAGGTAATTGACATTCCTATTCTCATTTGAAACGCATTATACAATTGGTGGAGCTTACTTTACTTTTTTTCTCGAGTCTAGAGGAACTTTCTGACAATTGCCCCAACTGTGCATAGTTAAGTTTTATCAGCATTTTACGAACAGCAACATATTGTGTGGCGTACAAAAGCTTATTAGAACCAAAACAGTGAACAGAGGGACTTTCACTTGTATAAATCAATAAAATTGCTTTCAATATCGCCGACATCTGTTACCGACACCTACTATTTTTGCAGTACCTAATCTAATAAATGAAAATAATAATTTAATTTACTTAGTTGGAAAGACGTTAAGATGTTAACATCTTGTTCAACGTGTCAACAATAGAATACCTATAACCATCATTTAATATCATCTAAAAAATTAAATCGTCTATCTGTCTGTCAATATCCCTTTATTTCTGGAACGCGTAGTAAAACCATATACTCACGTGACCTGAGTCAGGTCTACGGTTTCCTGAAGTTGTGAAAAAATCAATATAATCTTTCTGTACAAAATATTTTGTACAAAAACGCATATTTCGATACTCTCAAGCCCGGGGGGGCGCGTTCAAATCCTACCGAAGCAAAGAAAAAAATTTCTGTGTTCACGAGTCATTCAATATGTGTATAATAAAAAAAAATTGTATATTATAAAGTATGCCTAATATAAAAGTACCTATTAATTATACTTTCCGTTGTCCGCTCACCGTAACACAAGTTCTTCGAGTACTTAGTTTACGAGTACTTATTTTTTTATTTTTATATATTAAGGGCCTGTTTCACAATCTTCTAATAAATATCGGATAGCTTATTCGGAAGATTTGTTTCTGCATACGAAACGAAAGTTAATTATAAAAATATTGTGTCGACTACTAATGAAGTTAGCACCTTTTGTACTATCAGTGAATTTATTTGCATTAAAATGACTGTATGTAGCACAATACAATAATCAATAACCAAATTCTACGTGCTCCGCGACTGCACTTTAGCTCCTTAAGTACCTATGCATTAACTGACTCTCGAGTGCGACGGTTAGTTTATCAATAGATACTGTCACACTATTATACCTAAAACAAATTGCGACGAATCATTGAGCCTTCTGTTAAGTACTTATAAGATCCATCGACCACCTTGTAGCTGTACCGCTCGTAGGTTGCAACATGACCAGACAAAGTTATTATACTATCATCATTAGTATTTGTAATACCAATTAGTATCTACACATGACGTTGGAGTTCGCGTCAAACGTCTATTGATTGTTCAAACAACAGTTTGGGTATCAATCACAGAATACAGAACATCCAGAATGAGTGTTCGATCACATTTGTACGCAGCGCACTGTAACTAAAACCATGGCGAAACACCGCCCCGCCCGTTCTTTACTTTACTTTACTTATTACACTTACGAAACAAATCGCGTTATTATGTTACGAAAATTAGGTATTCAATAAAAAAAGGTTGGGTGAAATATCCCGTTATTCTGTGGGAACATATTTTGTGTGGATAGCCACTCCAATTTGGAGTTGTCGTGACGGCTTAACTTTCAAGCGCATTGGGGCATTTTTCAAATCTTTTGACCCGTTACTAACCGGAATGTCATTTTTTTTGTGTGTTAATTATGGCATTTTTTTCATATTGTTGGATAGCCCCTTTATTAAGCTTTTTATCAATGCCACATATGCTATATTTGAACGAGCAATTAAATGGAAAAATGTGTTTTTCTAAACCCCTTAGGACAAAAGTCGTTCCAATTAGCAACTCTTTTAAAATGTGTTTTTGAATAAAAGAAATAATTATATTATATTTTTTTGTAATTCTCGTATCAATCTTATCAGTTTTATTGACAATAAGAGCAATCAAAAACATTTTTTACCGTTTTTCTATAAAATAATGATTAAATTACCTCCGATTAGTAACATTTGTTTCATTTTGTACCCGAATTATACTCTGTTATTAAAAAATCGCAAAGTATATGACAGAGTCTCTTGGTGATTTAGATGAAATAAATCCAAATAAACAATATTTATTTATTACTTTAATCATTTTCTTATAAATTGATAAAGAAAAATAACATTTTCTGGAACATTTTCAGACTGAACGGAACATAAAGTTGAGTTCACAAATACAACTTTTTTATAAACTTGTCTACTTATTACAATTTAATCAGTCTTAATTAGAATCACAAAATATCAATCACAAATGTTATATTAAATTAATAACACAGTGTTGGCGAAATGACGCCATATAAATTTCAACCTTTTATTCATATTCTCCGTTTTTTTACTTTACTTGTTAATTTTATTTATTGGTGCGTTTTCTTTATCAATTGATGCTTTTCTCTTTCTTTCTGATTTATTTTCTGTTTTCTCCACTATTTTTACCGTGACTTAGCAACTAATTTTTTTTTATAATTTTCATATTTTTCGGGATCCTCCTTCAACTTCTCTCTAAATTTTCCAGCTCGTTCAGCACCGGTCTTTGGCTTCATTTCTAAATAAGCTAAGTTATATATAAATACAATTAAAGGGGCTATCCAACAATATGAAAAAAATACAATACAAACAAGTAATACAACTGGCCACTAACTTATAAGTTAGTGGCCAGTTGTATTACTTGTTGCAATATTCACATTCGTCCTCCAGATAGTGGTCATAAATAGTAAATAATTAACAAGTTTGGCACCAGAAAAATGAAAGATATAAAAGATAGTACATTTGATTGTCACTAAACAACACAAAATGATTATTATGATATATATTAGTAGGTAATCCGACATTTGTTTTAGTGTTCCAGTAATGACATTTTTTGCTCGTATAAAGTATGTTGTTCTCCAAGGCCACTTAGCTTTTTTCAATAGTTTTAAATCGTTGCGAGTCAAAATTTCGTCAATCTCTAAAATCACTACCATAGTATTTCTAATTACTATAGGTTTGCTATTTAAATTATTATCTGTGTAATGAGATCTGCAATGTGAAAAGGTATTGCTGATTATATATGATATACAAATCAGTATGAAATGAACTGCGGACAAGTAAAAATTGTGTGAACTTTACATAATGTGAAAATTTTACGAAATTAAACACCTGCTTCCAAAATAAAAATATTATAATTTTTATTATTTTTTAAATATCAGTAAATTTTTTACTGAGGACTCGGCCTTATAATTCCAATTAGTAACAAAATCCATTCCGGTTATATGTAACGTTATTTACATGACGTTACTAAAGTACATATCATGAGCTTAGATTACAAAATTTTGTATTTAACTTACTAAAATATGCAATCCAAATAAACTTTTCTTATTCTTGGATACTTTATACGCAACTTCGTATAATTTTCGTCTTAAAACAATTATATTGACCTATTAAATATCACTCTACTTACTGGAAGACGTTTTCGTGGACACGTTGCTCGACGACTGAAGTAACGAATTTTTCTAATGACAAAGGCCCAAAACAGAAACAGTAATGACGTTAACTGTCAAAAAATAGTTGCTACATCACAAAAAATACTTCAATTGCTATGATTTTTTTTTGGAAGTCGATAAAAAACGACGTTACCTACCGGAAATTCCGGTTTTCTCGATATCCGGGACAAAACAAAAGGACATCATTCACGTTTCATACATTTTTGGACCAAAAAATGAAAGTGCCGGCCAGAAAGAAAAAAATATATATTCGGATAGAATACACAATTCCTAACATTTTTTACTATGACGTCCAATCTGTGCGCCCAATGGTTACGTCGTAATAAAATAATTTAAAAATAATCCTTTTGTGATAAAAAGGTTGGAGTGTCACTATTAAAAGCATGGATATCTTACGTTATGATATAATACTTGATAGTAAAACACAGTGGTAAGGTTGATAAATAGTATTGGAAAAAAATATTTAGTCATAAAATAAAAATAAAAAATATGTATCAAGTACTAGCTGTCCCGGTGAACTTCGTGTCACTTTAAAACCTTCCCTGGACTTCTACGAATATTTTGAGACTAAAATCAGCCCAACCAGTTCAGCCGTTTTCGAGTTTTAGCGCGACTAACACATTTGAAAATCCATTTTTATATATAAGAAGAAGACTAACTGTCCCGGTGAACTATATGATACAACAACCAAAGATATACAAAAAAAAAATTGGCAATGCCTGGAAAAGATTCTGGTCCTTTAAAGAAATAGTAAAATGCATAAGTATAAACATGAGCACCAAAAGAAAACTATTTAATACATGGATTCCACCCATTCTAACATAAGGGTGCCAAACTTGGGCACTAACAAAAGCTCATACAAGTATGCTGGAAGTTGGGCCGAAGGCTATGGAGAGGAGTATGTTTGGAAAGAAAAGGATAGACAAAATAGAAAACAAGGAGTTGAGAAAAATGACACGTGTAACTGATGTAACATATAAAACTAAAAAATTGAAATGAAACAACAAACAATCAAAACATGTCCGGCCCGGACATGTTTTGATTTTGATAGGGCCAGATAAATGGACAAAAATAATAACATCTTTGTATCCCAGAAGGGCTAAAAGAAAAGAGGGCAGATCTCTAAAAAGATGGGAAGATGAAATGGTACAAATGGCTGGCAAAATGTGGACTAGTGTATGTGGAGTGGCATGTCAGAGATGTGAGTGGAAGCTGTTGGGGGAGGCCATTGCCAAGAGGCACTCAGAAGCAGAGACCGCGCAACGGAAAAATCAATTATTGATTTGAATATTTTGTAATGTATATAAAATAAATGTATTGTTCTTCTGAATAAAGGCTAATAACAATAGTAAGTTAATGACGTACAATTAAACATTTTCTAGTCTTACAAATACGTCATCTAAACTTATTGCGGGTGGGCTTAGGTAAGGGTCATGTCTAGCATAACCCATGTACCAGACTATGCACATAGTATGGGAGCAACATCCGATGGTTCTCATTCCTATATGGCATGTGCAATAGTAATGTTTTATTGCTCGACGCCCGGTTTCTGTTCTATCCAGAGCAATATACACATAGTATGTTTTAGATCGGATGTGTCGGGATTGTATTCGCCCTCGAATCAACCACAAGTCCTCTCCCTCCAATTCCCTTACAAGCTCTAGAGGAATTCCACCACTTAGCTCAATGCTAAAAACTCCATCTGGTTGAACATACTCTCCATAGTAACTTCTCGCTTGTCTCAGCTGATATATACCGAGGCTAAATAATATTAATTCTTCTTCGGTCAGCGTAGGAAAGTCATTAAACTCAGCCATATCTGCAGACATGGGCTGGAACTGTGCTCTCATTCTGTTCAAGTTACGTCTGGCGACAAGATCTGCCAGTGTATTGGGCATGTTTATCCTTTCCCGGATTATTTGTAAAAAATCAGAAGCATGGACATTATCTACTATCAACACGTGATAAGCATTTATTAATGCTGCTGCGATTCTAAAATATTCAAACATATAGTGCAATGTTATATTAATATGAACGTTTCTCAACAGGCGGAAATCTCGTTTAAATCGGCCATTTACTACTTCCACAACCCAACGGCAAATAGTAACAAGGCGTGACTTGTTTGCTTGTTCCGTGGTTAGTTGCGTCGCTCCAGGATGCTTTGTCTCCGGCATTTTCACAGTGTAACCATTTCCTTCAAGAATGGGAACTGCATCTCTGAACCCACGGTCCAAAATAAATACGTTATTTTATATACATTACAAAATATTCAAATCAATAATTGATTTTTCCGTTGCGCGGTCTCTGCTTCTGAGTGCCTCTTGGCAATGGCCTCCCCCAACAGCTTCCACTCACATCTCTGACATGCCACTCCACATACACTAGTCCACATTTTGCCAGCCATTTGTACCATTTCATCTTCCCATCTTTTTAGAGATCTGCCCTCTTTTCTTTTAGCCCTTCTGGGATACAAAGATGTTATTATTTTTGTCCATTTGTCTGGCCCTATCAAAATCAAAACATGTCCGGGCCGGACATGTTTTGATTGTTTGTTGTTTCATTTCAATTTTTTAGTTTTATATGTTACATCAGTTACACGTGTCATTTTTCTCAACTCCTTGTTTTCTATTTTGTCTATCCTTTTCTTTCCAAACATACTCCTCTCCATAGCCTTCGGCCCAACTTCCAGCATACTTGTATGAGCTTTTGTTAGTGCCCAAGTTTGGCACCCTTATGTTAGAATGGGTGGAATCCATGTATTAAATAGTTTTCTTTTGGTGCTCATGTTTATACTTATGCATTTTACTATTTCTTTAAAGGACCAGAATCTTTTCCAGGCATTGCCAATTTTTTTTTGTATATCTTTGGTTGTTGTATCATATAGTTCACCGGGACAGTTAGTCTTCTTCTTATATATAAAAATGGATTTTCAAATGTGTTAGTCGCGCTAAAACTCGAAAACGGCTGAACTGGTTGGGCTGATTTTAGTCTCAAAATATTCGTAGAAGTCCAGGGAAGGTTTTAAAGTGACACGAAGTTCACCGGGACAGCTAGTACTTGATACATATTTTTTATTTTTATTTTATGACTAAATATTTTTTTCCAATACTATTTATCAACCTTACCACTGTGTTTTACTATCAAGTATTATATCATAACGTAAGATATCCATGCTTTTAATAGTGACACTCCAACCTTTTTATCACAAAAGGATTATTTTTAAATTATTTTATTACGACGTAACCATTGGGCGCACAGATTGGACGTCATAGTAAAAAATGTTAGGAATTGTGTATTCTATCCGAATATATATTTTTTTCTTTCTGGCCGGCACTTTCATTTTTTGGTCCAAAATGAATGATGTCCTTTGATTTATTTTCATATTTTTATACAACAACAAATAAACAAAAGATAAAATTAACAAAATTATATATTGTGTTACTAAAAAATAAAAGATTTTAATATAAGTTTCTAAGAATATTTCAAGATATGACATTTCAAAGTTAGGAAGGTATACAGGGGACATGGTGAAATTGGCACACCTGTTGTAACATTTTGTTATTTTATTTAAATTATGATTTCATTTTCCATCATTTTTCTATTTTATATTATTTTTAATGAAATTTGCTACCGATTGCCATTTACCGCGACATGTTTACTAGTTCTCGTTAAATAATATAATAGCACAAAGTCAGGGGACATCTTGTTTTCGCCGTGGTCAAAAGATTTGAAAAATGCCCATTGACGGTTTCTGGATGATTTCTGTATTCTGTGGTTACAATACGTTCAGAGTAATTTTACATCTGACACACCTTCATGCCGTCGACATAAGAATCACTCGCATAGAAGCTCAGAGGTAAAAAATTCTGAATGGACTTTTCTACATTGGGCGCACGTGACGGACCGAGCGTAGTGTTGCGTCAGAGGAAAACCGGAGAAAAGTATATTTAACTGCACTGTTTGCGTAAACTTTCAGTAAGTTATGGGTGGTGGGTAGACCTATATCCCTAAATCTTTTAATATCTTACGTTCCCGTCGGAATCTTAAAGCGTAAAATGTGCTCACATGAATTTTTATTGTGTATGACCCTATATACTAGGTACATACTTATAAACATATATACTAGGTACCTACATAATTATAAACGTAATGTCGAATAAAAGTTGAAGAGTTTTTAAGAGTTAAAATAATTACTTCATTTCAGTATGTAGCATACTAATGTTAAGTTGTCTGCTGTACATTTTAAAATATCTTAAAAAATTCCATACCATTAAAACATACTTACATGTCGAATAACAATATTTTGATGACTGAAACCCTTAAAAAATACGATTCGTAGAAAAGTTGGGACTGGTTTTTCAGTTGCTAATTTGAAAAAATTGTACAAGCTCTAAAATGGCCACATTCAGTTAATCGTACTATGAAATATTATCTATTGAAGTTCAAAGGATGATGTTTCATAGTTAGATTTACGTTATGTGACCATTTTAAACCTGCTAAAAGTCTCTACCTTTCGGTGTACTTAAGTCATTATTAAACTTTAGTAACTTCCTCCCAACATAATCACGGATGACGTCTGTGCTTCGTATGACCTAAGAACGTCTATCATGTGACTTGGGAAATGTGTGCGTCATCTAGAATTTGGCCGGGGTTTGTAGCAAAAAACCGTTAAATTTTATGACTGGACACCGCAAAAAGTATAAAAAGACTTAGTGAGACATTTTCCAGAATGGCTATTTTACTTCAAATTACGACATTTTTTTCTATAAGTAGGTAGAAGATTGGAACCAAAAATGTTCAAATAACACTTAAATATTTACTAATTTATTCGATTTTTTTATATGACGTGGCATTAAAAATACATACAATGACAAAAACATTTGCTGGGTCAGCTAATAATAATAAATTATCAATGGACGCTTAACACCATGTCAATCTGGCTCTGTGCTTAGTTATAAGTACTCGAAGAACTTGTGTTACAGGTATCAGATAACGGGAAATATAATATTCAATACTTTTATAATATACAAATAATAAAGATTTTTATTATATTATACACATATTTAATACACATCCATGACCACGGAACACAGAAAACTTTTTTGTTCCTTCGGCAGAATTCGAACCTTTGAGCTTGAGCACCAACGACACAGAATAAATAATAGTACAAGTACCAATGCGCTGAACCACTGAGCCACAGAGGTCGTCCAGCTTTAATATGTATACTATAGTGTAGAATTTACATTATAATAATAACTCCCCACACTGATCTCGGTGACGGTGGCCGGTTTCATTGAAACCAGGCCAGTTACACAGGAGTAACCCAAGTGTGTGCGCATTACACAAGGGCACACTCTCTCTTCTTCCTTTACTCCCATAATCCAGTGGGACGGATAACCAACACGACTGACGAAAGATCAGGCGCAGGTCCGACTTTTTACATGCCCATCCGACGCATGGATCATCTTTCTTGTCAGTCAATCAAGTGATCAGCCTGCGTTGTCCTAACCAAACTTAGAAACAACATTTTTGTTGTTCCGATGCGGGAATCGAACCCACGACCTCCGAGTTGAGAGCCAATGCTAGAATGAGAGGAGGAGGCTGTTAGAATGAGAGAATTTATGTTATTCATAATTAGAATCTATGTTACCTCATATACCTTGCAATTCTACACAGAATTATAATCCAAACTAATCTTTATAGCAATAAATAAGATGATTTTGTGGATTTTCGTTTTGAGCTTTGACCTAATAAATTAAATTGGGAGTAATTTAAACTTGTACGAAATTGGTACACTTCACAGTTCACAGTCTCTTGACTGTTCTAATTGAAGACTGTTAAATACTAACGAGTAACCTACTAATTAAGTAAGCGACGTTGTAAAAACTTAAATTATTTTTAATATTATAATTACTTTTTTTCTAATATTTTTCAGTATGGTCGCGACTCGCGGTAACTTTAAAGTGCAAGTAAGACGTAATACTGTTGTTTTTAGGGTTCCGTAATACTTAAGGAACCCTTATAGTTTCGCTCTGTCCGTCTGTCTGTCTGTCTGTCCGCGCCTCTAGCTCCTGTAATTATGAATATAAATTGATGAAATTTATATTCATAAAGATCGGGATCATAAAAAAATAATAATTTTATATTTTAGGGTGGCTCTCCACACATGTGAAGTGGGGATGAAAAATATTTTTTCACTCTACCCCATCATGTGGGGTATCGTAGAATAGGTCTTTTAAAATAAAGGTAGGGTTTCATACGTTACTTTTTTATAAAGTTGACCATTTTCGAGTAATCGGCCTCCAAAGTAGTTTGTAAGTTGGTCTCCCCCCCCCTAGCATTTTTAAACTATAGGAAATAGAAACTTGCAAATTTCCATGCTGATAGATCATGCTAAAAACTCTTTAGGAAAATTATTATGAACCAAATCGGACAGTTACTTTTGGAGTTATTAAAAAAAAAGCATATTACGCGTTTATAGTTACGGAACCCTCCTTAGACATGTCCTGACATGCTCTTGGTTAGGTTATTACAAGCCCAAAATTACTTTTCAGGTTTAAGTCGTGCTTAGATTAGTTAATTGTACTTCTGTAATTATGAGAAAAATAATACATTGACGATTGAAATCATTTTCAGTGTTTTATTATGACCCAAACAGGTCAGAAGTTTGGGAAAATACATAACGGCTTATATTTCATAAACGACCCAATATCGGTTATACAAATGGAGCGTGCAAACTGCAAATGTCTTGATGACTGTTCTACCAAGCATTATGTATTCAAACTCAAACTCAAAATTTTTTATTTCCATGTAGGTTATAATATAACGCTTATAGAACGCGTATATTCAGTAGATCCATTTAAATGTGATATAAATGGTCATATAAAAAATTTGATGTGGAAGAGTTGCCGGTACTCAGCCGCCGCCGATACGAGCTAATAACACATGAATAACACTATGATGTGACTAGCTTTTGCCCGCGGCTCCGGCCGCGTAAATACAGTATCACACAGGAACAGTGTTCTTTTCTGGGATAAAAAGTAACCTATGTATTTGTCTACGCCTCCGTCTTATCAATGACAGACGGAGGAAAGCCGGGCTGGGGCGCACCTGCACTGCCTGTGACAGATGGCAGGCGCCATTACGAATTTTACGTTTTCAATGACAACAAGGTTAACAGTAATTACCAATTATACGACGTATAATATTAAAAGTTTATTGCACTAACGGCGTGGACAGTGTTAATCCAGAGCTTAAGAGTGCGCTAGTCAACGGCTCGAACTCAGTGCTGCGCGCGGGGAAAATGCTGGTTATTTCACCTTATATTGGGGAAAAAAGAATATAATCATAAAATAGTAATCTATACTTATAAGAGAAGCTATACTGCACACATTTATGCAGCTGTGTAAAGTATTTTAGAAAAGGCGTCTTCAAATTACGCAAATCGATACTCAGCTGTTGGTGTTTTATGAAAAAAACTATATAATATTTTTATCTGAAGTAAAATTATCTCAATTGCTGAATAATCGAACTGTGTCGGTATTTGCTTGCTTTTTTATTATCATTCTTGGTTTAATTTTTATTTACGTTCAAAGTTGCGCCAAAAATGCGATGTTTGGAGGCTATTATCTTCTACACTAATTTGAATTTCAGAAATATAAGCAAATACCTACCTAAATAAGTATCATAAAAATCGATATTACATAAAAAATTGACTCTATACAATGGTTGACTTATAGTAAATCACAAACAGCGTTTGTATGGAGAAAAAACCGACTAGCGCAGCCTTAAACTACTACCATACCGAATTTCAATGAAATCCGTTCAGTATCTTTTGCGTGAAAGAGTAACAAACATCCATCCATCTATCCATCCATCCATCCATCCTAACAAACTTATTTATAATATTAGTAGTATATTCATTAAAATTATAAAATACCTAAATGTTGCTATCCAACTTAACTATTAAATGACTTAAAATAGCGCTAGAAAAATTTATACGTTGAAGTTTAAACACATAAATAAATCTTAACGTTGCGTAAACGCTTGCGTATAGCGCTCTCTAATAAATTCGAAAATTGCTGTCTGAAACAAAACATTCAGCTAATAGTTCGTTTTAAAAATACTTTCGCCTACAAAATAACGCTATCAAATTTTTATAACACTAGTATTTTTACAATTTCTTCAAAATTAATAGTAGCCAAGGATAATTTATGTTATTGCGCAAATTTATTAGTCAAAATCTAAATGAAAGTCAAATGTTTTGGTGTGGATATTACCTATATCATCTATATCATTCGGTTCACACAATACATACCAATCTAATAGTACACCTTTATAAAGTTTGCAACGAATGTAAAGGCCCGTCCAGACTTCTTGCGAAGTAGGCCGAGGAATTGTTCTGCGAAGTAACCCGAAGAACGAAAAGGGGAAGCGAAGTGCGTGCCCACACTGTCTTATTCGGCCAACGTCAACCTACTTCGCGAGTAGTCTGGACGGGGTATATGTACTTAGCCAGGAGAGCTGTTTAGACTACCTACTCTACCTACCTAGGTATATAGGGAATATTCAATTAAAATTACATAAATATATTTTTTAGATTAAATTAAAAGAAAAAGTATCAAATTATTATTATTTTTTTACAAATGGTTCACACCCTATTAGCTAGAGCTGCGAATGCACCCTATTACCGGCGAATTCGTGCGCGTAAAAGTTAATCTTGCGAAAACCGTATTTTTTCCGCGACAAAAAGTAGCCTATGTCATTTCTCGCGGTCTACTCTATAACTCTGCTAAATTTCAACAAAATCGGTCCAGTAGTGTCGGAGCCTATTCAATGCAAAAAAATTAAAAAGCAAACACACTTTTCTTCTTTATAATATTATTAAAGATAAAATATGTCCATAAAACTTTAAAAAACTTATAATTTGAATTTACCATCACAAAACTCCACCGAACACCAACCCTTTTGGCAAGAAATTTCCAAATTGAAAAATTCAGTCCCCATACTCAGGCGGATCCCTAGGGGTGCAAGAGTAGCTGTGGCCCAGAAGCTTGCCGAGACGGTACACAAAACTGTAAGTGAAAACTCGAGGCAGGCCTGGGAACATCTATTTACTTTTCCCTACCGCATCCTACACGTTACTAGGGATCCTCGCAATAATGCCTCCCTCACGTCTCTTGTAAAAAAGAACTGTGTTTCTGATTCCGATTTACACCCAAATTTTTATTCACCTTCATCGGCCAAAAATAACATCATAAAAAATGTCGAAAACAAAATAAGTGAGGGAGACATTAAAGGCGCCGCGCGGCTACTTTTTTCCAACGACACGATCGCTCCCAATTCCCCAGAAACCCTCACCGCCTTGCAGAATAAACATCCTCCTCAACTATCACCTCATCTTTTCCTAGACACCGATGATGCCGAACCAGCCCTCCAAACGTCGGTTGACAGTGTTCGCGGTGCCATCATGTCTTTTCTTCCGGGTTCAGCGGGCGGTCTCGACGGTCTCACTCCTCAGCATCTGAAGGATCTCACCAGCGGTTGCTGTGGGGAAGCCGGAGAAAAGCTCCTGCAGGAAGTCACGAATTTGTGCAACCTAATGCTTCGCGGGGGGGTTGCATCAGATATCGTTGACATTTTGTATGGAGCAAACCTCTGCGCCTTGAGGAAAAGAGATGGAGGTATCCGGCCGATTGCTGTCGGCTCGACATACCGGCGCCTCACTGCCAAAATAGCCTGCAGGTCCATTAATTCCCTAGCTTCTTACTTCCAACCGAAGCAACTTGGTTTTGCCTGCAAAGGTGGCTGTGAGGCAGCCGTTCACTCTTTTCGCACATTCATTAAAAACCAAAATAACAGTGTATTCTTAAAGGTGGACGTAAAAAATGCATTCAATTCAGTTAACAGGGTCGCCATGTTGGCTCAAATAAAAGCTAAAGCGCCTGCCATTTTGCCTTTTATGCTCCAATGTTATAAGGAGCCCACCAAGCTTATTTATAAAAATCATCTCATCCCATCAGAAGTTGGCTGCCAACAGGGTGACCCTTTAGGTCCAGCAATTTTCAGTCTTGCTATACACCCGGCCATCGAACTTCTAAATTCAAAATTCAACGTTTGGTATTTGGATGATGGGACCCTTGGAAGCGATGCATCTACTGTACTCTCTGACTTTCGTACATTAATCCATGAGTTCCAAAATATCGGCCTAGAATTAAACTTTGGAAAATGTGAACTTTTTGTCCCTGATAATTGTGAGGACAGAGAAACCGTTATATCCAGGTTCAAAGAAGTAGCTCCACAATTATCAGTTATCGAAAAGGGTTCACTTCTTCTCTTAGGTTCCCCTATTCTAGACGATTCCCTTCCGGATTTTATAAACAATAAATTACAAAATTTTACTGAAACTTTAGACCGACTTCTCCAAATTAACTGTCACATGGCTTTTACCTTAATCCGATATTGCTTATTTGTTCCAAAATTTACTTATGTCTTGCGGTGTTGCCAACTTTGGAAGTTCCCCCAACTTCTCAAACGTTTAGACGACACCATAAAACATACGCTTTCTTCCATTCTTAATATAAAATTTGACCACCGCTCATGGACTCAAGCAACGCTTCCAGTAAGATTCGGTGGCCTGGGCATTCGACAAACGTCTGACGTAGCCTTACCAGCGTTCTTGTCCTCAGTCCACGCAAACCACGCAGTTATTTTGAAAATTTTAGAGCGCTCATCCTGTCCGTTAGTAATCCCTTTTGCGGACGAGGCCAAGGACGCCTGGGACATTGCTAGTGCCGGCAGCAATGTGCCCGAGAACACATTTTCCCAAAGGCTTTGGGACGAGCCCATCTGTAGACTGGTACGGAATAGACTTTTTAACACGTCTTCCAGTCCTGTAGATCGGGCTCGTCTTTTGGCTGTGGAAAAGTGGGAGTCGGGCGTTTGGCTGCAGGCACTACCGTCAGCCAATACTGGTACATTGCTGGGCCGTAATACATTTCGGCTAGCTACTGCCCTGCGTCTTGGTGCCCCCCATGTCGTCCCTCATCAGTGTGTTTGCGGCGCGAACGTAGACAGTCACGGTCACCACGGGCTGTGCTGCTCACGAAGCGCTGGACGCATTTCCCGGCATCACAGTCTGAATGACCTCATTCGTCGGGCTCTTGTCACCGCCGGTGTGCCAGCTATACTGGAGCCCTCCGGTCTGGCGCGCGACGATGGCAAGAGACCTGATGGAATGACCCTGGTTCCTTGGAGTGTGGGACGGGCTCTTGTATGGGATGCTACTTGTGTCGATACTCTTGCTCCGTCCCATGTCCAGGGCACTTCGAACTGTGCGGGCGCGGCTGCAAACCAAGCAGAGAACCTCAAACGGCGCAAATATGAGAACCTTAGCGGAGACCTTATATTTGAACCTTTTGGGGTGGAAACCCTAGGCGCATGGGGTCCGGGCGCACATAAGCTTTTTAAAGAAATCTCCAAAAAGCTTACTGAAGCCACCCGAGACCCCAGAGCCGGGAACTACCTGGCACAACGGATAGCCATTGCTATCCAACGAGGCAATGCTATCAGTTTGCTAGGTACTCTGCCAGATGGGGACGACCTGGGGAAGTTTTTCTATTTATAGACTTTTTTAGAGATAGATTATTTATAGATGTCTTCTTTTTATTAGTAGGTATTAATTTTTAGTTTTTTATTTGGCTCTAGTTTTATTGTTAATTTTATGTTTCTTGTGTTATTTACATTAAAAAATAATCAATTTAATTTGAATTTACTACATTACTAAGTTACGGGTGTCTATGGGCGACGGTAATCGCTTTCCATCAGGCGATCCATCTGCTCGTTTGTCCCCTAAATTTCATAAAAAGTGATGCTGTAACATTCCGTTGTATTGTGTTCCAGGGAGCGCACGGGAGGGACTGGTGTGGCGCGGGAGCGCCGCCGGCTGCGACGCCGAAGACGGCGCGACAGCAACGCTCGCCGACGGCAACGCCAACCCAGGAGACAAGGTACCGTCGTATTCTATACATCTATATGAAAAAATATCTCAGTTTATTGCTTAGATGTGGCTGTTGAAGTGTTGACAGTAAACGACTTTAGCCGGTTGAAGAAAAAGTCACAACAAACTGTTCTATGTTGGAAGATTCTATGTATTTTGTTACAAAAGTTAAAATTGTCTTCAACTCATGTCAATAATAATAATATTTAACCGAACATATCGTTTTAAATTGAACTAAAAGAAGACTAAAAGACATATTATTGCTAATGTAGAGTTAAGTGTCAGTTCTCTACAATCTATATTCTGTAGTCTGCTCGCTTAAAGCTCAAAAAATAGCTCCTATAAGTGAGCTGCAGGTCTAAAATGGCCACATTAAGTGAGTCGTACTATGAAACATCAACTTCTAAAGAAGTTGCTCTTACAGAAACTACGGACGATTCTATTTTGACAGTATCAATAGAAAGACAAAATAAAATGGTACCCGCACAGATGCACGCACAGATAAACGATTGGTCTTGGCACTTGTCGAGCATCGCGACCAATCATTTATCTATGGGTACACATAATAACATTTGCACACAAATTTAAAATAATAATAATAATATCTATGGACACTTCACTTGATTCGCACTCGAGAGAGTGCAGGGCCTGTAGTCAAGATGCATTCGATAATTTCGACGGAGAACTTCGAAATCAAAAATGTATGGGATTTGACATAAGTAATCGATAAGTGACATGTCGTTTGCGATGCCTTATGTCAAATCCCATACATTTTGATTTCGAAGTTCGCCGTCGAAATTATCGAATGCATCTTGACTAGAAGCCCAGATTCGATCCCCAGGTTGTGGCGTGTACCAATAAGACTTTTGCAGATCTCAAGTACATTATACGGACGATCTAAGTGTCAGAAGGAATAACCGACTACCCCAGGCACTACAGTAATTCAAGAGTGATTACTCCGCTCGGAGAATACTGTATAAGTCATCCAATAACGAATGAAAAGGCCTAAGTTCTAATTACCCTATAAAATATCTGTTACCAGCTGGAGGGGTCGGACGCAGCTCCGGACGACCCTGTTCACCTCAAGAGACGGGTGGGACTCTTCAGTGGGGTGGCTCTAATCGTCGGAACTATGATCGGTGAGTGCCATCTTAAGTAGTTTGTTGAGTGTAATTTTTGTAGATTAAGACAGTATACAGTAGTAGGTACAGACAGAATAGTTACTAAAACATCTGCAAAAATATTAAGCCCTAAACAGTCATGTGCGGAATGTGTTCACAATCACAAATCAGTAAAAAAACTAATAGCCGTTCGTGGACGCCCTGCAGATGTGAAACAAAGCTACGATTATTTTGTATATATATATATATATATATATATATATTAGTTATAGCGACCACCCACTTTGCTAACAGAGATGAGACTGGTCTGCCTTGTGTAATTACTAAGACGTCTCTCATCAAAAATTAGGACCTTAAGTGATATTTTATTTTTTAGTATAACCATTCATTAGGTATAATGAGAGACATAATTTTTATTTAATACACGGCAAGAGAGCTCTACATTGTTAACGCACTTGACCTATTTTCAACGTGTCAGTTAATTGAGTTACGACTCACAGAATAACCCACACGACATACATTTTACGTTTATTTTGTTTGGCAAACACAAACACGATCTTCATAACACATCGATGTCTAGTTCGAAACATATCTTTAGATTCGTATAACGTATTAGATACTAGCTGGTGCCTGTAACTTCGTTTGCGTAGAATTAACGGAAACGGAACCCTATTTTTCTAAGACAAAGGTAGTATAAGTTAGTCCTTATAATATACTAGATGTAACGCGTGACTTCGTGCGCGACAAAAGGAAATCTCGCGGTAACCGTACATTTTGCCGCGATAAAAAGTAGGTAGCCTATGTCCTTCCCCGTGGTCTATTCTATATCTGTGCCAAATTTGATCAAAATCGGTCGCGTAGTTTCGGAGTCTATTCGATGCAAACAAACTAACAAACAAACTTTTCCTCTTTATTATATTAGTATAGGTAATACTCAATACTTTGTAGCCTGGCTACAAAATATTTGTAGCCTGGGTTCTAACATTCGTAGTAGTGAGTGGTCGGTTACTTTGGTTACATTAAGATAGAACTTAGTATCTTGTAAACCTACATAACATTGTGCTTACAAAATTCTGTTTTAATATTGTGCACATGGTTAAGAAATAAACATTGTACAATATTTGAGATAAATACAATAATATTATTACATGCTGTATAAACATTTTAACAAGTTAATCAGACGAGGCTACTAGTTGTATAATATCGATTAGATATTATTAGATACAAATAGCGCTTAACAAATTACAAATCGAATAAAATAAAATAAAATAGAACACTTTCAATAATTTAACTTAGCTACTACCTACTCGTATTCTTTTGCATTTCTTGTGACTTTAATTCGTTTTTTTTCTATTTCTAGAAATAAATGATTAAAAGCTCTTCTTTAAAACTCTTTACGCCTTATAGTGCCGGATTAAATAATATTCTATGTAAGATTTCTGTGTACAAAATCATTATGAGTATCATCATCACCATAGTATTTCGTTACCATGCTGGACAGTGGACTGCACTGAGTATTGTCCAGCATAAGGGGGTCCATCTTGTATTGACAAGAGATCATGCCCCGTTGGGGACATTAGTTGTCGATGATATTGATGATGGCATATTCTGTTGCAGGATCTGGAATATTCGTGTCGCCCTCTGGGCTGCTGGAGCGCACGGGCTCAGTGGGCATAAGCTTCATCATATGGATGGCCTGTGGTCTACTCTCTCTGCTCGGTAAGCATATTATAACTTATACAAATTGCTTTACATTCTATAAGCACTTTTTTTGCTGTTTGAGAAAAAATATTCAAAAGGTATGCCCGAAGAGTCCCGACACTTTTATAAACATACTTTCTTTTACCCGCGGCTCCGCCCGCGTAAATACGGTATCCCACGGGACTACTGTACTCTTTTAAGATTAAAGTAGCCTATGTTAATTGTTAGCCTATCCAAATTTCATCAAAATCCGTTCTGTAGTTTTTGAAAAATAAGGTCGCCCATCTTTCTGACTTATTTTATTAAACTGTGCATAGACATATTATAATAGCATAGGTACCAATTTTTTAGTCATGGGCAATTTTTTAGTTTTAGTCTTTTTATATATTTGGAGAAAAAAAATGTCCAGGTGCGCTGGCGTACGCGGAGCTCGGCACGATGAACACGTCGTCGGGCGCGGAGTACGCCTACTTCATGGACGCCTTCGGGGGGCCGCCCGCCTTCCTATTCTCCTGGGTAAATATATCTTTGTTTACATAACATACCATTACATATCATTTCAAAACCTCGGTTTTTATTAAACACGACTTCTAAGTTTAAATTAATCTAGAGGCAGATTCTAATATACGAGATGACTACTGCACCGAATGCTTAAAATTTTGATAAAAATTTGCTATCTTATACAAAACTTGTGAAAAACATCCTCCATAACATGGTTACTTTAAAAGACTCTTGTTAACCTCATGTAGCGCGCAAATATAACGCTGTAACTTATAATTATTTATATTTAATGCAGAGCTATTTTTAAATAAGTACCTAATTATTACTGTTTAGTTGTATGCACATAATTTTTACGTTGTGATCCAGCACAAATAATAATGTACCGTATTAGCAATTACTTATATTATGTAATGATTGTGATGTGTATTGTGCATTTAAATAAAATAAAAATAAAGAAAATGCTACAATGTGCATAAATATTAACCACATAATATTTAGTAATGTAAACAAATCGTTAAATACATCTAAATCGTTCCAATGACCATTAAATCGTGTTAGTATTAACATTGTATTAACAAATCATCATTGACAACCTTCGAAAATAACCTCTTTTTAATATTATATATCTATGGAAAATAACCACGTTTTTGCCTGGCGCGTAGCTGCTACGCCGTAGCGCTTGCTACGCGGACCCTGTTTCGTAGACAAAATCGTAGCTAAGGTCTATACTTTAAAGCTGTCTCGTAGCACGTTATAGTTTTATACTCTTGCTAGAGCAGGGTTTCCCAACCTTTTTCCACGTACCCCTCTGGGATAATAAATATTAATATTTTCACCTCAGCATCTCAAACATGCCGCTTTTGCTGCGAGACAACAGATAACAAAACGTGATTTTGATTCGAGCGTGTATCAAAGTAGCTTTTTAATTTTTCAATCTTCAGTGCCACGAGTTGACATTGTTCAGCCATAAATTTGAAACATTCGAATTTCGAATCCTTTAATAATTACAATAATATTTAATAAATAGATAAGAAAAACCAATTACTTTCAATAATTGTTACTTTTAAAATTTTAGCATGATTTTGATTCATATTAAATAATAAACGTTATTTCAATCTATTCCTGTTTATTTCTATGTCTTCTAAGTAATATGTGTTCTGACTGCTGAGGTGAAAAGTTATGTGTGCTACACGAGAGCAAAGTTTTTGCATCTCGTGCTGTTGAGTTCCTTACTACGCTCAGGATTCTAACTTTGAATCACTCGCTACGCTCGTGAATCAATCATAGAATCCTTTGCTTGCTCGGGACTCAAAATCAGCACTTGAAACAAAAAACAACTTTGATCTCTTGTTGCACAATTAACTATTGTTGCTTCCCATCAGGTGTCGACGCTGGTGCTGAAGCCGTCGCAGATGGCGATTATCTGCCTGAGCTTCGCGAAGTACGCGGTGGAGCCGTTCGTGAGCGAGTGCGAGCCGCCGGACGCGCTCGTCAAGCTCGTCGCCGTTATATCTATTGGTAATTGTGTATATTGATAGATAAATATCTGTTTAATGATCGTTTATTGATTTATCTTTATTTAAAACTAGCTATGCCCGCGGCTCCGCCCGCGTAAATATAGTATCCCTCGGAAACACTGTACTACTACCATACCAAATTTCATCGGACTCCGTTCAGTAGTTTTTGCGTGAAAGAGGAACAAACATCCATCCATAGATCCTCACAAACTTTTACATTTATCATATTAGTAAAACTAGCTTTGCCTCGCAGCTCCGTCCGCGTAAATATAATTTCAAGTATCCTACAGGAATACTGTATTTTTTCGGGATAAAAATAAGCTTTGATCCAAAGATCAGGAGCCACTTCTACTAATGAACTACTACCACAGCAAATTTAATAAAAATCCGTTCAGTAGTTTCTGCGTGAAAGAGCAGCAAGGATAAATCCTACAATATTCGTTTTTCAAGCGAATATATTTTTGTATCGAACGTCGAAAAAATCGTGACGGGGTCGTCGCGGACTTTTTACTTAATATTTTGGCTTTTTCGTGGGTCGCGACATAAAAAAGGTTGAGAAACGTTGATTTAGAGTAATTAATACAATCGTTATATATCTGTAGTGATGATCCTGGCGGTGAACTGCTACAGCGTGAACCTGGCCACCAACGTGCAGAACATCTTCACGGCGGCCAAACTCGTCGCCATCGCCATCATTGTCTGCGGCGGCGCCTACAAGCTCATACTAGGTAAAAACCCAACTGTTGTACTGTATTGTGTTGTACTGTGTCAAATGCAATTCATGGTAACAACCGGGCAGTGTTAGGTAAACTGTGTAGTGTGTACTGTGGCGTATTATAAGGGCGTCCAGCCACAGCTATCCACCACAGTACCTACCAGTAGCGAGGCGTGTATACAACTCGACATCATATCGGCTTCCCTTATTACTTAAAGATTGCGCTAAGTGCAATATTTTTTTTTTTTTTATAATTTTTTTTTATAAACTAAGAATACAAATATTAAACTTATTCTATAAAATGTGACCTAAACCATTGCTGGTTAAGTTTTTTATTGTTATTCTGTATTACAATCGATATTACCTTACGCGGCTTAGCATTCCGCAGATCTCTCGCTTCGCCACTGGTACCTACGTATATTTCCCTACAGAACAACGTCTATAACTATTCATATTTTTGTTAGCGATTGTCTTACCGTCGTATATATGATAAAATGTCAGTTCCTTCCAGCAAAGTTTTAATTTTATTCCAATTAGTGTGGAATCAATTATACCTCAATTGTAGGTTGTTACGTATCACTTATTACTGTACAAAATGTATAGTAGATATATACCATGTTAATATCTATCTACTAATTACTATCATTTCATGAGTTTAAATTTTCAGCTACCGTGAACTCATTATTGTTATCATTTTGTTAAAGTCATGTTTATTAAACGATTCGATTGTAATATGTTACCTACTTTTTTTAATAATTGTGGACGCGATAAGTTTAATTAATTTTCGATTGTACATTGAGAATGGCCTAGAATGTAGATAGGTAAGTCGGAATTTCCTGGTTACATAATTATTGAGTAGTTACAAAATTAAAAAACAGTGGCACTCCAGGAGTGCCGACAGAAGTGAAACAATAGCGCATAATATGCAAGCCTGCGGTGCGCGACCCGCCCGCCCCGTCCTATCTCATGTCGCACCAACTTCAAAAATCAATTTATTAATAAATTATTACTAGGTTATAAATACCTACGTTTCGATTCACAATTCAAAACCTTTTTTAAATTAAACGATGCTAAACGATGCTTATTTTCATTAAAAAACACACACACACACAGTCACAATCATTCATTCTTACGCTAGCGCGAACTTGAAAGGCTTCACTCGACACATTATATTTTATCAATATTTAGATTCATTTTTATAACAAATATATTTTCATCAATAAAATTTTCATATAAGTTACCTAACGATCTAATAGTTTCTATTCTACATAATCATACTGGGGTGCAGCGGCGCAGAGTTTAGGATGTAAATAAGCCAAAGTACGTCTGTTTTTCGTCGGAAAGTGTTTCGTCTAAGCTGTCGACCATATCAAATTTCCATCCGACCATCCATTCACATAATCATAATGGGATGTAAATAGTTAGACTGAGCGATTGTGTCCGTATGGTGCAGGTAATACGCGACATTTACAGGAGCCCAACTTCGCCAGTAGCACGGCGACTCTGGGCAACATAGCCACGGCTTTCTACACCGGCCTCTGGGCCTACGACGGTTGGAATAACCTCAACTATGTCACTGAGGAGATTAAAAATCCATCCAGGTTAGTAATTTCTTGGTTTAAATTAATTATAAAATAGGATTGTTTAGAAGATTGTTCTTTTGGCCTTGCCTGTGCAATAGGGGTCCGGAGTCCGGACAGATTTTTTAAAATGAATAATATAAATGAATAGTACTCTTAAATATGAGTAACTTCTATATTTTCAAAGGTACAGCGAATTGTATACAAACGCAAGTCTCGTAAAAACGCTCCATACTAATAAAGTGTCTGAAGTATACGGGCTACGGCCGCAGGAACAGATTTGTATATAATTAAGATATTTGTGCTTTTAAGTTCATAATTACCATAATGAACATTTTTGTACCTATAGGTATGGTGTAAGTAAACTAATGATGTAGGTTTAAAAATTTGTAGTTAAAAATTTATAATATTTATAAATATATAATATAAATTTATAATTTATAATTATATATAATTAAAAAAAAATTATACTTTTTAGATGTATTTAATTAATAATCTACAAAAAAAATTATATATTTTTACATTTACCTACAAGTAAGAAGTAATGCCTCAATATTTCTGATTATAATAATAAAACTAAATAGATGTAGTCCGAGTCCCTATTAAGGATTGTGCTGTCTAATCTTCAAACACCTCTGAATAAGGCTGAGACTAAAAGATCCGGAATCCGGTAGGCCGGGGTATTTTCAGTGCTCGGAATCTACCCGGGACGGCTGGATTCGGAATCAAATAGTCCCAGCCTAAGGGCGTTATTGTGAAAGGCATTAAGTTTCATTATTGCAATATTCTGAGTTCTGTCTTATATGAATAGCAAGATAGAACACCGCGCAATTTATATTTTCATATATTCTCATTCCGCTTTTTGATACTGCTCTATTTTTATGCGTTCCCAACATGTTTTTTTCTACAGAAATCTACCAATGAGTATTATAATCGGGATTCCACTGGTGACGCTCTGTTACGCGCTGGTCAACGTATCGTACTTGGCCGTGATGTCGGTGAGCGAGATGGCAGATAGCGAGGCTGTTGCTGTCACCTTCGGCAACCGCCTGCTGGGGCCGATGGCGTGGTTGATGCCCCTGGCGGTTACTATATCAACCTTCGGATCTGCAAATGGTACTCTGTTCGTCGCTGGAAGGTAATTATAACCTACTAGTACTACTAGTAGGTACCTACAAGTAGTTAGTATACTACTAGTACCAGATAACATAATAGCTCCCCACACTGATTTCGGTGAAGTTATTTTATAATGCCCAAGTGTGTGTGCAGTACACAAGGGCACTCTCTCTTCCTTTACTCTCTAAACCCAGTGGGACGGATGGACCGACACGACTGGCGAAAGATCAGCCATCCCATCCGACGCATGGATCATCTTTCTTGACAGAAAATCAGGTGATCTGCCTGCAATTGTCCTAACGAAACTTGGAAACAACATTTTTGTAGTTCCCATGCGGGAATCGAACCCACGACTCCGAGTCGAAAGCCAAGCTCTAAACCACTGGACCACGGAAGCTGTTTGGGTCATAAACAAATCAAATATTCAAAAAATAAAAAAATAAAAAGTCATTTTTTTTTATTTTAAATCAGCATGTATTATGAAAGACTATAAAATAATCAAGGTAAAAATATTATCAGAGATCAAATTCTTAATTTGTACTAATTATTAGATATTTTAATTATGAAGTGTCCACGGAGTAGACTACAAATCAACAGAAAAGATAAAACGTTTTCTTTGGCTTTATAAACTTAAATAAAAAAACATGTATTTCTTAGAATCATTACAATTTGAGTGTGTTATATTCTTTTACATAAAAAAATAACATAAAAAATAAATATTCTCCTTTATAAAAAATAATTATTTTATGTCCACCGAAGAGATTTCTCTTCGGTGGACATTACTATCAAGTACATTGATACTGACTGTTAGGGCGTAGAATACAAAATAATCGAGAAGAATTGGAATCTTAAAAACAAAAATGACGAATTTATATTCTAGTTTGTTATTATATACTAACGTTTGTAGTAATATCTTTATAGTAAGCTAGAATATAGAGTCGTCATCTTCGCTGTCAGAGTAGGGATTTAAAAAATATTTTTTAGACTTCTGGGGAATATGTCGAGAAGAAAAAACATCATCGGAATCATCAGAGTCCGATAGGAACCACGATCTTTTATAGGGTCGGGAAGGGAGATCCTGAGAAGTACCTTCTTCAGGGGTAACCATATTTGACCTAAAGGTTATTGTAGATGCATTTGCAGCTACTGCACGCCCAACTTCAATTCGCGAGAATGATGACGATGGACTTGGTGGTGGAGTATTTTCTTGTACGAGTGCAATGGTAGCTTTTCGCATCTTTAACAATTCTCGTCGTTTCTTTGATTTTTCACGCCACATTTTCCTTATTTGACGCTGTTGTCTGGGTGTGTACTGATCGATGGTTTTGATTTCTCCTCTGTCCTTTTTCTTATGATACCTTTGTCTATCTTTCTTGCGGTTTCTATAATAGCAGTTTCAGTTAATTTTGCCCGCGCTCGACGCATACTTAATTTTTTTTGTTCACGACGCCTTATTTTTCTTTCTTCATCAGTGAGATGTTTAATTCTACTTATTCTAGGCATTTTAGCTTGCTGAAACAATGACAATAAGCTATACACACACTAGGCTAAGCATTAAAAAGCATAATTGGTTAATGCAACATAATATTTCTAAAAAGTAAAGAGATCCATTCATATACACGACAAAAATGAAGTGCAACTTGTAAGCGATGCTTATATGCCATGCTATATAGTAAAAGAAATAACCTAACCAAGAGCAATCAGGACATGTCTAAGGAGGGTTCCGTAACTATCAACGCGTAAAAGGTTTCTTTTTTCTTCAAATGACTTCAAAAGTTACTGCCCGATTTCATTCAAAATAATTTTCCTAAAGAGTTTTAGCATGTTTTATCAGTATAGCAACTAACAAGTTTCTATCTCCAATAGATTAGAAATGCTACGGGAGGAAGAACTTACCAAACAACTTTGCAAAAAAGTCACGTAAGAAACTTTTTTTGAAAAGACCTATTCAACGATACCCCACACGATGGGGTAGAATGAAAAAATATTTTTTATCCCCACTTCACATGTATGGACCACTAAAAATTATTATTATTTTATGATTTTAAAACCAAGATCTATACACAATCTATAACTGTATCAAATTTCATCCATTTATATTCATAATAATTACAGAAGCTAGAAGCGCGGACAGACAGACAGACAGAAAGACAGAAGACAGACGGACGGACAGAGCGAAACTATAAGGATTCCTTATGTATTATGGAACCCTAACAAGAGCCCCCAGTTGTTTAACACAAAATATATTTGCAAAAAGTATGCCAAGTTTCAATAGGAGTCACTCTTGTGGACAGACAGTGTTTTCCGTGGCAGCGTCCACAGAAAAGACTACGTCCACAAAAGTGACTGTCCACCGAAAAGTTTGTCCACGGAAGGGAAAATAATACAAAAAAAGCGGTATAGCACATGTCATTTATAGGTTAGCTCATAACCTATTTCGTTTTTGAAAATGGTCGCCCAGAGCAATCTTTGTGAATACAATTACGTATATTTGAATAAAACACTTACCGTAATATCGAAGACACAGAAAAGACGCAATGATCTTTGACATTTAAGTGAAAAAAACACTAATTTTGGCGAGATTTGTATTTTAATTGACGGAGCGCACGCACAACCCGCAGCGAATTTATACTGAAACTGACACATTGAAATGTTCCATAACAAATAAATAATTTAAGGTTCCGTTCCATTTATCGACTACGCAAAATCCAATTTATTTGGTCCACGGAAGGAGTCGTGGTACTGATAACAAGTAGTTTATGCAAAATAATGCGAAGGAATTTTGAGTAAATATTATGTAATCGTGGAAAAAAATATTTTGATTATATGAATAACAGATATAAGAGGTCATATACTTCAAATGTTAAATTATTTAATTTTAATTTCGGTCATGAAGTTGGAAACCTAGGCTGGAAACGGTCCACGGTAGGGTACGAACATGATGTTTTTATTTTAATATTTTTAAAACTAATAATACTAATTTAAAAATTGCTATGTACTTTCGTCATGTACACTAATAGTAAATAAATGAAGGTATTAATATGACAAGTTTACATTGTCTTAGTTAATTTTGAGACAACGCACACTTTTTTTTCATGTTCTGTTTATGACCCGTTTACCAGATAACATACTCTATCATTAAAAACAATGAACTGTTGTCAGTCCTCAGACAGCTATAGCTGATGCCTAATAGTTACAATCTAAGCCAGGATTTCTCAAAGTGGGGCGAATCCCTAGGGTTTCGCCATTTAACAGTACGAAAATGGTGGCTTGATGACTGGCAGATGTTATGCTTGAGTTTTTTCGCAGCTAGATAGATATCTCGCACAAAACGATGAATTTCCTTTTATCCTTTGCTAAACAACTTTATGTCACAGTGGCTTTGCACACCGAATCCACTTTTTAGGAAAATTAATAAATTCAAAAATTAATTATGCGTTAGTTGTCAGAACAAAACTTGAACAGGGGTTCATGGAGCCAAAAGTTTGAGTAACTCTGATCTAAGGTTGTATGTATTTCCAGGTTGTGTTTTGCGGCATCTCGCGAGGGTCACTTGCTGGACATCCTGTCGTACGTCCACGTGAGGCGTTTCACACCAGCTCCCGGACTTATTTTCCATGTAAATATATAAATACCAGTCTATAACTTTATCAGTTTTACCATATTTTTCTAGATTCATAGTAAATATGTATGTACATAATTATGTAGATAATATTTTAACCGTGTAGATTCTGTAGAGAATGTAGAATACTTACTCATTGTAGGCCTTTATCAAAAAGCCGAACTTAGCATAGCAGATTACCGAATTAGCCGAACTTAGTACATATAAGCAAATTTCCAAGTTTTTGAAAAGTATGTCAAATTGTTCCTAATACCAAAATACATTAGCAGTTTGAACCATTCTTTGTGAATTTCTTTCTTTTCCTTGCAAATTAGCCTAAAAGTTCAAATTAATATTAAAGGCGCGAAAACGCTATAATGAGTTGTCATGACGTCACATTCTTGTAACATTGTAAGTGTCAAGTGTCAAATTACACTGAAAATGCCAAATCCCAGAATACCTATTATTTACGTTTTTAAATAAATGTTTTAAGCCTATTAAAAATGCCTTATAAATGGTGCGTAGTGCCAAAATGCACTAATACGTCTATTAAAACACCGGGTAAAATCTTTGTGACCCTACCAAAGAACCCCTACCACTGAAATGCAGAAAAAGTGGCTATTACTCACTGACGCATAACGTTAATGATTCGATGCTGGATATTCTTTATGGAAATCGGGAAAACATTAATAAAAAAAGAAGAAGAAGTACAAGAATATGACGTCACATTCCAATCTCGTGCGTTTTTAGTCACGTGGTCAAACGTGAAAAATTCGTAACTTTATTTTTGATATATTTTATAAAAATCATACATATTTTTGTGTAAATAGTTGGTTAAATTGGTTTAAATTAATGTTTAGCGATAAAATATCAACAATCTGATGTATATTTTCATCATAGGATAATACCCTATTCCTAAATGCTAACGTACCTAATACATATCTAAACGCATGTAACGTGTTTATGTTATCTGGTAAATAATACAGATAACGCGAAAACCGTAACCGAGTACGAAATATCCTAAGACCTTGGTACTACTTTTATAAATGTTAAAAAATTGTGAGGATGGATGGATGTTTGTTACTCTTTCACGGGAACACTGAACTTTTTCGAGGTATAATTTAGGTACCCTATATTTTAATTTAGAGCCTAAACTACCACCGTATCAAATTTCATCAAAATCCGTTCAGTAGTAATTGCGTGAAATAGTAACAAACATACATCCATCCATCTATAGGTACATCCCTCCGTCCTCACAAACTTTCACATTTTATAATATACTATATAAGTACATATTGTTTGCTAGAACCGCACAAACCGTGAAGGTTTACGGTAGATACCAAGCTGTATCAAAAATTGTCTCATGTGTGGTTTAATTAATAATATAATAATTAAAAATCATAGTAAAAAATGTATCTAGTAGTACGATGATCCGTCTCTCTTGACTGACTTGTATGACTCCATTTGCAGTCGCTGATAGCGGTGGCCATGGTGCTGTACGGGACCATCGACTCGCTGATCGACTTCTTCTCGTTCACGGCGTGGATCTTTTACGGCGGCGCCATGCTCGCGCTCATCGTCATGCGCCGCACCAAACCACACGCGCCCAGACCTTATAAGGTAAGTATCTAGAGGGAGGCCCCGCGCGAGTTTTTTACGCCGGCTCTTCTCGACGGGCTAGTTTCCGAACCGGTGGTAGGCATCATGTAGGACAATAATTCTATGAGTATTATTATATAACCTTTAGGCTTTATGGATTTTTTTTAACTGCCAGTGATTTGGCGCGCGCAAAAGTAAATCCTACGGGAACCGCATTTGCCGCGATAAATAGTCTATGTCCTTTCCAATGGTCTACTCTATATCTGTGCATGATTTCATCAAAATCAGTCCAGTAGTTTCGGAGCCTGTTCAATGCAAACATACAAACAATTTTAACTTACTAACCAATGAGGTCAGTTTGTCGATTCCTTATCTCGTAATTGACATTTCTGGCGCTGATACTTAACTAGACAACTTTACAGAAAATTATTATTTTTCCTAGTTAAAATAGTTTAGCTCTATTTCACTCCCAAAGTAACCAATATTTTCATAAAACTAGTAACATTGCCGATTTATAGCAGACCAAAACAACTTTAACACCGAATTTGAAAAGGGTTCATCTAGTGACCACTAGATGGATTAAACGTTGTTTATCTAACTAAATCTTTTTTTTTTGTTTATATATCTAAAATCAACTGAAACAAGGCATTGTACGCTATCTAAAAGTTTCGATCTCTATTAATTGAGAAAATCAATACGAATTTATCATTAAGAATAAGAATAATTTATTAATATGTAGTACAGTAATTATTAAATCAACATATTTTATACACATTTTTATACATATTATTAATAAGGTACTTTGTATATCTAGCAGTGGCGTAGCTATCGTAGGGCTAGATGGTGCAGTGCACCAGGCCCCCCCCCGGAGCTCAAGGGGCCCTCTAGCCTCAGCTTTGAAAAGAGAGAAGCATATAAGAAAAAAGGAAAAAAAATCTTGTGAGCAGGCTCGAGACTCGAAGCTCGATTTTTTTTTTCTTTTTTTTTAATGTTGTTAAATGAACACCAACAATTACAAGACTTCTGATTTAAGATTTTCAACACATGCGCTAAGCGTCCTCGATGAGCATGTGCTGTTTGTTATCGTTATTTCAGTTATTTGGTATTTGATAGTTGGGATGAGTAGGTACGCCCGTAGCACATTGGATCAGCGATAAGCTCACGTGCTTGACGGTCGTGAGATCAATTCCACAATTCTATACTCCACCCATATTAACTTTTTCGTCAAGTTTTCATTCTCTCTTGCCTTGCATCAGTTCTCATTTATGATATTCATTGCGATGTTTTCAACTTTCTGGGGTCTATAATAGTTGACGTTAGCTCGACTAGGTGTGTCCCTGACCGTTGCAATTCGTTTTTCCTACTACCAGCACCAGCCTTATTTCATCTTTCATCAAGTATCGCCACTAATGCGAATGCTACTATTTCTATTCCGCACATTCATCCATCTGGCACCATATTCTGCTAGAACTCATTTTCGCAAAAAAAAAATTCTGATGACAAAACATGTATGATACAGGATACAGGTTGCAGCACAACGGTATTCGTATAATCTATAATAACTCTCAAACTTTTAACTTGATCGACAACGAAAAATAAAAAACGTTTTTCTAAACTCAAGTTCAAATTGAAGAATGAGCTACTATCTCAGACCAAATAAAAAGTATGGACAGACTACTACGAACAACAAAGTGACGCCGGTTTTTTATGCATTGTGTGCGAGAGACGGTGTTGCCATACTAAATTTTCATTTCCCTAGATATGTTGGCTAAACTTTAGAATAATATCCCACATTTGTACTATTAATTGGTTTACTCATGTCAAGGAATATAGCTGAGACCGATATTCTTTCGTTTAATGCTTCTGTGACTGTTTTGATTAGGTTGAAGCAGGCTAAGGCAGTGTTGCTGTTTTTTCGGAAACCGTACTGATTTTGTGTTAGAATATTATGAAGATATACAAAACTTTCGAGGCGGATTAACATGACTGTTAAATGTGTGATAAATGGACTTTAGTTACTCACGGGCTGGATTACACGCCTATCACCTTAGAATCTTACTGTGTGTTGAGTCTTGAATTACCCTGGCCAGGGTGACGATGCACTTTGTTTTTAGTTGATGTTTCCTCGTTGGCGTGCTGAGGTGTTGTGAGCTGTGGCCCGAATCTGCGACCGCCTAGAAGGCGGTCGCACTCGCGAGGATTCAAGCCATAACTGAGGCGTAGAGGCAGGTTTCCCCCGCACCCCGCACCCCGTTACCCGGGCGCTAGAGATGTGCCGCTGCAGTAGTGATGTACCGCAACATGCTGCCCGGGTTGAAGTAGTAACTTCAAAAATCTGGAAGAGGGCAAATATTATTAAATGCCCTTCTTATGGTTCCTCCCTTTGTCTTGATTTCCACCACTCGGGTGACACCGTCTCCACCAGGATAAAGATGACTCACTCGTCCCAATGCCCACAGCAGCGGAGGTAAATTCTTATCCTTGATTAATACAAGAGTCCCAAGCTTAAGTTCCCCAGAGGTAGATGTCCACTTGAGCCGTTGTTGCAGGCTACTGATGTACTCCTGGGAAAAGCGACTCCAGAAATGTTGACTGATGCACTGGATCCTTCTAAATCTATCGAGGCGATTTATATTGACATTGGATACCTGTGGGCACGGGACAGCTAATAGAGAACGTCCAATTAAAAAATGAGCCGGTGTGAGGGCAGAGAGGTCTGAGGGATCAGTGGATAGTGGAGTGAGGGGACGGGAATTGAGAACAGCCTCAACTTGAGAAAGGCACGTAGCCATTTCCTCATAAGTTAAGTGAGACATTTCTAATATGCGCTTAAGATGATATTTAGCTGAACGAACGGCAGCTTCAGCCAAGCCATTAAAATGTGGAGTGTAGGCTGGCACAAATTTGAAATCAATACCTTCCTGAGCCATGTGACCCTCTATCTTAAGACTTGAGTCAGCCAGGAACTGGGCTAACTCATTGCAGGTCCCAATGAAGTTAGTTCCATTATCAGATATGATGCTTTTAGGTTTCCCTCGACGGGAGACAAATCGATTCAATGCGGCTATGTAAGCCTCACTGGACAAGGCTGTAACGAGCTCGATGTGACAGGCCTTAACTGCATTACAAATAAAGATTGCCAAATATGACTTGACTAACCTAGAACCCCTCCCCTTGCGGTCAGCTATCATCACGGGCCCGCAATAATCAACAGAGCTATTTAGAAATGGGAATTCGAGATCTGTACGCGAGGCTGGTAACTGTCCCATGATAGGTTGGGTCCCTTTAGCGTTGTGTCTAAAACAACGGACACATTTTTTCACTGTAGACTTGGCTAAGTCTTTACCACGTAACGGCCAGTATTTTTGTCTAATGTTACTTAAAAGAAGTTGAGGTGGTGCATGTAAATGCTTTATATGAAAATGTTCGAAAATAATTTTGGTTAGATTGTGTTTTTTACATAACAAAATTGGATGCTTTGTATCGTAGCTATATGGTGAATTATCGAGCCTACCGCCTACACGCAACAAGTTATCATTGTCTACAAATGGATTTAAGCTAACAAGGTTATTTTTCTTAGGCAATACCTTTCCGTTTTTAAGAATTGAATGCTCAATTGGAAACATTTCTAATTGTGACTTATAAAGTATTGTTTTTAATGAATCTTGAAGCTCCTCGACAGTCAGACATCCTGTGAGTTTTTTAGTATTATTTCGACAGTTAAATATAAATCTTTTAATGTATGCCATTGTATTCTGTAAGCGAGTAAATTTAGAAGATTTGTGAATTAAATTGTAAATTGAGTCTGCGTTGGTGGTCTCCTCAACTGTAAAAGAACAAGTGACTAATTCCGGTAGATCCTGACTAGATCTTATGTTTGGCATGCTAGGCCAGTCATGCTCTTTTAGTGCCAAAAATTCTGGACCCGACCACCAGAGCGAAGAACCGCTGATCAGATCAGCCTTCAGCCCGCGAGTTATAAGGTCAGCCGGGTTGGACTTCGACTGCACATAGCTCCAAGGATGGCCATGCGTGCTTTCTTGGATCTCATGAACCCGGTTGCGTACAAAACTTTTGAGTTTATTTGGGGGTGTACGTAACCATCCTAATACAATTGTGGAATCACACCAGAATCTACACTTATGAAATTTTAATGTTAACGATTTCAGTACCTTGCCACACAATCTTGCCGCTAGCAAAGCTCCACAAAGCTCAAGACGAGGAATGGTTGTCGGCTTGATTGGTGCTATTCTACTTTTGGATGTTAGCAAGTGTACAGATACCGAACCTGAATTATTGACAGAACGAATGTATATACATGCACCATAAGCTTGCTCAGAGGCATCTGGAAATATGTGTAATTCAAAATTATTGGACTGATCTGACAAAACCCATCGAGGAATTTTTAAATTATTGAGAAGTGGTAAGGTTTCCACAAATGAATTCCATGATTCTTTTATGTATGTTGAGACATCATCGTCCCAAGAATATTGTTCAATCCATAATTTTTGCATAATTATTTTTGCGTTGACAACACATGGACCTACGAGACCAAGAGGGTCAAATATTTGACTAATTACTGATAATATGTGACGTTTGGTTACCTTTTGGTGAAGATCAATGTTGATTGAAAATGACAATACGTCTGAATCACAAAACCAATTCAATCCTAATGTTTTTGATGAAACTTGAACATTATCACTGCTTGAAATATCTAAAATGTTTTTTGCCATAGAAGATGATGGTGCTATTTTATCTAGAATTGTTTGATTATTAGACATGAATTTTCTTAAATTGAAATGTGCTGTTCCTAATGTTGCTATGACACCTTTACAAAGTTTAACCGTTTCTTCTATCGTGGACGAGCCCCCCAAGTAGTCATCGACGTAAATATCTCTCTTTATGGACTCCTTGACTTTGTCATCGTCCGCGGTCGAAGCCAGGCTCACTAAACACCTTGTAGCTAAGTATGGAGCTGATGCTGTGCCATAGGTGACAGTATTAAGAGTATAAGTTCTTAATGGTTCGGACGAATCATACCGAAAAACAATTTGTTGGAGAGACCGCTGTGACGGCTCAATCCAAATAGCCCTGTACATCTTCTCAACGTCGCCTGTAACAACATATTTGTGCTGGCGAAAGCGTAATAAGATGGAATATAAGTCTTCCTGTACAGTGGGCCCAACCATCTGTATGTCATTGAGTGACACACCAGTGCTAGTAGCTGCGCTAGCATCGAAGACTGTACGAAGCTTTGTAGTAGTACTGGATTCACGTATCACACCGTGATGAGGTAAATAATAGTTGACCTGTTGAGGACTATTATTAGAAAAAAATTCTTTGTTTTGGGTCATGTGCCCTAAGCGTTCATATTCACGCATGAACTCTAAGTATCTTGATTTAAAGATAGGGTCTCTTGAAAATTTTCTCTCTAGTGACAAGAAACGGCATTTGGCCATTTGAAATGAGTCGCCTAAGACCGAAGGATCTGCCTTCAGTGGCATTCTGACGATGAAACGTCCATCCCTATCCCTATGTGTGTTTGAGGAAAAATTAAGCTCACAAGCACGTTCTTCTGGAGAATACGAATATTCTGGCGATATGGTATCTAATTCCCAAAAACGAGATAAATTTAGGTCGGACTCCTCACTGACAAAATGACAAACAGAAGTCAAAGACGGTGACTTAAGACGAGCTACCTGCCCTGACACCAACCAACCCAATTTCGTTTCATATAACCTAGGTTGATTTTTACCTAAGTCAATGGAATTATTACCTAAAACTGACCAAAACATTTCTGCCCCCACTAAAATGTCAATGTCTGATGGAACATTGAAAGAAGGATCTGCTAAGTTAATTCCTATTGGAAGAGGAATATTATCAATGTTAATATATGATGATGGTAATGATCTAGTAATTCCTGGCAAAATAAGACAATTAACTGATACATTGTAATCTGTATACAATGATTTGACAGTAAGATTACAAGACTGTGTAACTGACGTAGAATTATTATTAATGCTTGTTACCATAGAGCTTGCGCGCTGCCTCACTAACCCCAGCTTACTGCACAGTGCTTGCGTTATAAAGTTAGCTGTACTTCCATTGTCGAGCAGCATTCGGGCTTTGTGTTCCTTTCCCCTGCCGTCGACAACTTTCACCAATGCTGTGGAAAGCAACACGTGCATAGGAGTAGTAGGCTGACGATTAATGTTGGCGTTTGCAAAATTATTTATTAGTGGTATGGTCGGCTCTACGGACAGCTTAGATGACTCGTGTAAATGCAAGAGAGTATTATGCTTCTTGTTACAATATTTGCAATTAGTAAGTTTACAGTTGTTCTGAAAATGTCCAGGGCGCAAACAATTAAGACATAATTTTGCTTCTTTGGCCTTTTGAATTCGGCTTTCAATAGAAAGTGATCTGAATTTATCACAATTAAAGAAGAAATGATTTTGATTGCAAATAGAACAAGTAAATGTTTTCTTATTATTATTTTTATTTTGCTGTAATTTGATATCTCTGTTAATGAGTAAGTTTGTGTTGCCTATGTTAAATTCTGATTTTTTAACCTTAAATTTGTTTTCATTTAACGTTTCCAATAAGTCTGCTCTGTTACTAAGAAAACCGATAAATAATTTTAAAGTAGGTGGATCTGAAAGGGTATTTCTGTGCTCCTCCCAAACTCTGCGAGATACACTATCAAGTTTTTCTGACATCATGTGAATAATTAATGTGTCCCAATAAGAAGTAGGTTGACCTAAGGTTTCCAATGCCCGAAGATTTTTATTGATAATGTCGATGAGGTGCCGAATAGATTCACAAGACTCACTTCGTATGACTTCAGCATTGAACAACGCGGAGACGTGATTATTTACTAGCAACCTATTATTATCATACCTATCACACAGTAAAGTCCACGCTTTATCATAATTTTCGGCTTTAAAATCTAAATTATCAATAACTAACAAAGCACTGCCCTTTAGGGAAGCACGAAGATAATGAAGCTTATTTATGTTATCAATGTCCCCTCTTTGATGAATTAACGAAACAAAGGTATGTTTATATTCAAGCCATTGATGATAGTGACCGCAAAATACGGGTAAGTCAATTTTTGGCAACCTAGCATAATTAGATTTAAATCCACTTGCCTGTGCCACATCGGAGCTCGTCCCAGATTCACCATGTGAAGATGTACCACTGAGATAGTGTCGTGCAACACCCACTAATTTGTAATATTGATTTTCGAACTGCTGCCGTTCGTGCTGCTCATTATCCATGTTTTCGGATTGCATTTCTATGTCACTCTGTAAACGATCGAAGATGTCGTATAAAGCATCAAATGTTTTAAACCTTTTTTCCAATTCTAAATGTTGAACACTACTTAACTCTTTACATGTTTTAAGCACGGTTAGATAATTTCCAAAAATAGTAAGCTTAGATTTCATACACGAACGTTTTTTAATTAAAGTTTCAATTTTTTCATCGGCCATGATTAACAAAAACACCAAACCAAAATTTACCGGTGACAACTGAAAGTTCACTGACGTGACAAACTTGAACTTGAAATGGCGCTTGCGGCGATGTATAAAATGCGCAATGTGAACAAATCCAATTGCATCAGATTAATCCTTAATTATTTTAATTTAGAATTTATGCGAAATTACTTGTACTATTATAACCCAATAAATTTTTGCTATATTTAATAAATATGTAATTAAATTTGGAAAATTTCGAAGAAAAAAAATTTTTTAATGGCGTTCAATGAATAACGAAAATGAGACCGAAGTAGATTTATCCAATTGCATCGAGCTAATTATTAGCGTTTCCGAAAAGAAATTTATATTTATGTGTTCTAAGATAAAATTGCTAACGGGGAAAATGCGTATTTTTTACGTTTACGTCAATATTATTGTCTAATAAGAAAATTTTGTTTGACAACCAGGTGGATTCCGAGTCGTATGGCGGATTTGAAAAAACTAATAATGTTAGAAAAATACTGAAATTAATGTTTCTGTGAAAGGAGATTGCAATATTTTACCGTGTTACATATAATGTGTAGGTTCTGTAATGTATTATTTGAAATTATAATTATGGTATTCTAATAAGACTATGGCGGCTACGGTCGTGTTTTTTATGTTATTAGAATCGGAAAAAAACGCAAATTACAAGAAATGCTATCCACATTTATGTCAATGCGAATATACTAAAATAATATGTTAATATGTTAGTCACTTAACATATGAGTGAAATATTTACTATGCACTTTGAAATACGAATTTGCATGCGAGATAACTTGTAATTAAAATGGCGGGTTTCGCCGGCTTGTGAAAACGTGTTGAAAAAACTCAATCACACAATAATGATGCATCTAAATATTAGGGTTGAATTGAGATTTTGAAATTTCGAATAGGATTTTTTGGAAAAACAGTAAGGAAGAGAAAATTGAACGACTCACGTAATTGCTATCCACGTGTGCAGGCTTTTCATTCCTTTGTCTTAATTGCCTTACTCTCAAACTTTGCGGGATTGTATACGGCTGCTATTCCCCTAGGTTGGAATATCAAAACGGCGATTGTTCGCCGTTCGGCGCTGAAGACCGTTGAACAAATTGGCCCGAGTTTGAAAACGATGACGGCGTGATTTCTCCTTTGAAGGACCAATGTTAAATGTGTGATAAATGGACTTTAGTTACTCACGGGCTGGATTACACGCCTATCACCTTAGAATCTTACTGTGTGTTGAGTCTTGAATTACCCTGGCCAGGGTGACGATGCACTTTGTTTTTAGTTGATGTTTCCTCGTTGGCGTGCTGAGGTGTTGTGAGCTGTGGCCCGAATCTGCGACCGCCTAGAAGGCGGTCGCACTCGCGAGGATTCAAGCCATAACTGAGGCAGGGGTGGTCGACTCTGTATGAATGACCTTGGACCAAAAAGGGGGCAGTTCGGTGCGACAAGAATGGTTATATTTCAATATATCGCTCTCTGTCTTACATGGTTAATATTACATAAAAGTTACTTAAAAACCACAACAGATGGCGCGTAACAGACACTATGCCGCTTCTAGATCGCGCTAGCGAAAACACTAGACGTATGTATATATAAGGGCTCACGAACGGTTTGTAACGTAGTGACTGTTTGGCCGTGGAGGTGGTTGCTCGGTTTTGTTGAAATGTAAAATTTAACTCTAAAGAGAAATTTAACGCTAACTTAAACTTTAATTACGTATCTTCAATTTCCCGCCATATTCATATAATGAAATATATAGTCCTCCTTTGTTGGTAGGCGGTTAAAAGTTTGAGGGGGCAGCTCACTAGAGGCGCTAATTTGGTCCCAATTTTTTTGTATGAAGTCGACCTTCTTCTCCGCGAGTAATAGTGTTCTGTGAACTGAGGCGTAGAGGCAGGTTTCCCCCGCACCCCGCACCCCGTTACCCGGGCGCTAGAGATGTGCCGCTGCAGTAGTGATGTACCGCAACATGACCTATGGTCATGAATGTGCGTCGTTGTTTATTTATTCTCATTTTCCTCCATTTAACACATAGAGATTCTACCCCTCATAGCGACGACGTATGGATTTAACCTACTAGGGATAAGTTTAACTCACTGTTTCCTATTCTTATTCCTATGACTAATTTTAAAGGTCAATATAAGTTCAAGCTACGCGGAAAGAGGGGATGAGGGGCATGAGGGCCCGATTTTTCCCTTATGCACCGGGGCCCTTGTCCACCTAGCTACGCCACTGATATCTAGATATTATTATAAATAAATCGCTCGCCGGGGCTCTTCTTACGCGGATTAAAACACTTGTTTGGTACGGCCCATCCATAACTACTTATATTGATCGAAGGAGAGAATATGACATTTAACCCAGGGTCAATTTTAACCTAGATCTGCGCAAGTGGGTCTTAGATCTCTACTTTCATTCCTTCTTAAGGTAAATTTTTGTCACAGGTGCCAATAGTGATCCCGTACGTGGTGCTCCTGGTGTCCGCGTACCTGGTGGTAGCGCCCATCGTGGACAAGCCGCAGTGGGAGTACCTCTACGCCGGAGGATTCATCCTGGCTGGCTTGCTGGTGTACCTGCCGTTCGTCAAGTGGGGCTACTCGCTGCCGTTTATGGGTAAGTCGCTTACTAACTTGGGCAAATGCTATGGAGGGTAGAGGAATAAAGTACTTTCATACATGAAAGTGTCCGTAAAAAGCGTTAAATAGGGGTGGCGCTACAGTCGTATAAGGGTTACCCCCTTGGGCTAGGGCTAGGGCAAAATTTAGACAGAGGATTAAATCTCATCTTCCTACTAATATTATTAATGTGAAATTTTGTGAGGATGGCTGGATGTATGTTTGTTACTCTTTCACGATGTTTGTTACTCTTTCACGCAAAAACGACTTAATGCATTTCGATTAAATTGGGAATGGTAGTAGTTTAGGCTTTGTTGGATTAAAACATAGACTACTTTTTATCCAGAAAAAGTACAGTGTTCCTTTGGGATTGTATATAGATCGGTTATATTTATAAATGTCGGACACTTTTTAGCTTTTCTGTCTTACCGAGATAGTCCTTATTTCCTCTACACTCCATAGCAAACGTAAAGCCTCTGCGGCCACATTAGTGCGTTGTGTAGCGTTGCGTCGCGTCATCGCAACGGATGTTCGCATCGTACGCATCGTTGCGACAACACACGGCATCACGATGCAAGAGGTTACCTATTACCCTTACCTTTTAATTTAAATAAAATTAATATTACCTTATAGATCCTCGTCCAAATACCTACCTACCTATTATACAGGCTAGGACTTCCCTATGAAGGAGAACCAGCCTTCACTGTGCAGTAAAATACTATCAACCAATCTTATTTTCATTTAACAACTATTTTCTTGCAGACAAGATTACAGTGTTGCTGCAGATGGTGCTGGAGGTGGTGCCAACTTCAACAACCTTCGAATACTAGAGTCCTCGCTGGACTGTAAAAAGCTCTGTGAATAGTAACTATATAAATGCAAATAATATACGCGTAAAAATGTTAATAATTGGGTGTTTTTATTATTATTAATGTACCTATTATTAAAAATTATTTTTCGACTGATGTAATCTGGTTCCTTTTACTTGGACACAATTTGAGGTTTATAGATTATTATAGCCATTTATAAGATTTTATATCGTTGTTTTATTTTCCGTACTCGTGGGAATATTGTGACGTTACTTGTTTGGAGTCTATAGTGTTTCTAGTGCAGTTTGTAAGCATACGTTTCTCAATGTACATTTCGCTAGTTTGCACGAATCATTCCTTCGGGGTTTTGGCTTATAAAGGTTCAGTCTATACCTATTTTTAAAAGATTTTATTCATAAAACAAAAAAGCTGTCTGTTAACGGCCGAAATTAATAGCGTTTCTTTATTTCTATATTATCTATCTTAGATTAGGGATGTCGAAAATGAAAGAAAATATCGATATATCGATACATCGATATTTGAAAAAATATCAATATCGGTCTCGATATATCGCGAAAAAAATATCGATATATCGATATATCGGTCAAATTTTTCGACCAATTTGCAACAGATTTTTTAGTAATTCTCTGCCTTACTTAAACACTATTGAGCCATTTTGTCGCATTTCTTCATTGTTGAGAAATCTATAAAAACTTTACCTATAATATTATCATACTCGACTACACACGTTATTTTCTCAGTACTTACTACGATTGTAGGCGAGTCGCTACTGACTAGTTTATAACAAAACGTAGTACAGCTGTTATAACTCTTAATAACGTCAATTGTTTTAATGTTAACACTTTTATACTAGAATAACTAGACTAACATTACATTTAACTTACTTATGTTACTAATAAACGAAATATTGCAACCAGCATAACTTTCACTTCGACAAGAATATATTATACAACATTTTTTCACCATTTTGACTGTTAAATCATCAAATAAATAATGAAAACATAGTTACGGAGATACATGAAGTCAGAAATAAAAACTATTTTCAATTTTAACATTACCCGGTGTTCAGCATAAAATATGTGTAATGGCGTATCTATTGTCTTGCGAATAATACCATCTAATAAAAAAGAAGGAAAAGGATTTAATGTAAACTGCATTTTTATTTAGTATTAAATGACTTTTTCTAACTTTTTTAATTAGAATTTAATATAGTTATAAATATTTGTTAAAATAATAATAAAGTACACTCGTTTTATCTAAGATTCTTCAAGTTACTTTTAATAAATACCAACATTTTTCTGGTTGGCAACATGCAAGAACGAGACACACGGCCTCCTTCTGGCTATCTCGCTCGGCTCGGATTTGCCTCTATGATACGTGCATTGTGAAATACACTCTATTACCAAGTTCTTTTTAGCAATTACAAAATTCGGAGTCTTCTATCCATAGTTACTAGATCCATGCCGACAGGGCAGTTAGTTATGCACTCACTACCAGATTAGATTAATGGAATTCTGCACAATAACTTTTTTTTTTCAATATTTTACGGCTTTGAATTCTAGCAAATTTAGTTAGATCGTCATGAGATGATAAATAAAAAAAATATCTATTTTGATACGAATTTCGATATTTGTTTTTTTGTATCGATGTATCGATATATCGGATCAAAAAATATCGGCTAAAAATATCGATATATCGAACACAAAATATCGATATATCGATATATCGATATTTTTTCAACATCCCTATCTTAGATTGATTTCAATCTTTAGATTCTCAAACAAAAATTGATGTAAAGTCAATCCGAGGATCGTTGAAATGTACCTACCTAATGAAATCATGGTCTTAGATAGCTAAAATTAGATAAGGATTGATTATTAATTTCGAGCGTTAGCCGTTAGCCGGTTTAGGGACGATAATAATTTTACGTTCCACCGTCCGCGCTCTCACTTGAACGCTCGCTCGGCTCAGGCGGAACGTGACAATTTTCAGGCATGCAGGGGGCGTTTATCGATTTATAACACGTTATCACGTCACGAACAGTTTTTTGTTTACCAGACGATGGTATTAAATACATTTTCGTTTGTGGGTCTTTTCTATACTAATATAATAAAGAGGATAAGTTTGTTTGTTTGCATTGAATAGGCTCCAAAACTACTGGTCCGATTTTGATGAACTTTAGTACAGATATAGATTAGACCACGGGGAATGACATAGGCTACTTTTTATCGCGGAAAAATGTACGGTTACCGCGGGATTTTGCGCGCACTAAGTCGGGTGCACCATCTAGTTTTCATATAAATTTATTATTACAGATGCATCAAAATACTGAACCTTAGCTATGGACCCTATGACTCGCTATGAGCGATTGTGCTAAGCTCATAGTATGTAGCTCATCTTCATCTAATAGTTATTTGTAGTAGTTAAACTTGTGGTTTTTATGATTATACTCTTGTCTCTACGTCAATACATTTTTATGATATTTTGGGGGTAGATAGCGAAATTGTTAGTAGCTCATAGTATTACTATAATCCAATCAAAATAATAATGTGTAACAGAAACAAAAACCTAGCTAAAATCAATTTACTTTCTTTCAGACCATTGGTAGAGTCTTAGCAAAAAGACATTATGTGAAGAACAGAATTTAAATGTGACTATTTTTACACTTTTGATTGGATAGAAAACAAATGTTCAGATTACAAATATAAGAACGAATTAGTAAACATTAAAGACTAGATCAAGATAGTTTTGGATATATTTAACAGCTGTATCTCCTTCTCAAGACTAGAGTTGAGTTTTATTTGCGATCGGTAAAAATTGGCCCTATCATTCCTTACCGGGGCAAAGATAGGCTATATTTTTATTTTGTAACTAATACTAGTATGAACTTCTATTATTTGTAACTGATCTAATGTCTAATAATCTACTGCAGTTTGTTTTATAAAAGTTGACATAGATATAAAATGTGAAATAAAGCCGCTAAAGAATTTGCAAGAAGTTATTAAAAATATTAAATATTCAAAGCAATATAAGTGTAAGTAGTTTGTAGTCGACGACATTAGCTATTTTCAGTTTTAGCTTCGCTTAGACGTTGGCGACAATGTAGAGGTTATTTTTAGGTATTACGTAAAATTGTACACAATTCGTTCTGCCAACCATATCAATGTGTTTAGATTTTGTAATTTGAAATACGTTTTTTCTTTTGGATACTTAGACAAATGTATTTTTAAATTCTATTTTTAATAAAAAAAACTGTTAACAAAATTTTTGGGCACAAACACATCGAAGATGTGATACGCAATGGGTAATGCAACGGTTTTGTTTTGTCAAAGTACAAAAATATTTAAATTACAGTCCAAACAATATTTCCAAAGATAATATAATTATTTATTGTTATACATTGTCAATGAAATAAAACTTTAAATAAAGACATAAGAAGTTGACTTTTTGTTTTATTTCGTCTCTAGAAAACTTTTCTACAACCTATAAGCGATTGCTTCTTTGATTTCAACAATTTGTATTTATATGGGACCATGTAATTAAATTGAAATAACATTTTTATATTCAACAATTTATTGTTGTCAATAAACAAAGATCACAGATCTTTGAACAATTTCAATACCATTTATTTATATTTTGACTATTTTACAAACACAACACAATTTGGCATTTATTAATAACCAAAGTATTCAGTTATAACAAGTTATTGTAGTCAAACATCACAAACAATATTGACCAGTGATCACTAACGCTGTTTGGCCACCGTCAACGAGACGTCAACGAGAAAACTATGACGGCGCGGCGCTAAAGTAGCATTTACTACAGCCGTCTGTCCCGTCAATCTATTCTCGACCAGAGGGCAATTCTGCTAAATAAAACCTGCATTAATACAATTACAATCAAGTCCCGACACGTTAAAAGTCTCAAACGGTGTTTTTATGAATGTTAAACCAACGTGAAACGCGCTCTGTTTGGTCGAAACGTCATAAAATCCGTTCATGGTAACATGTTGCTTCACTTTCAATCCAAACAAAGTAAAATGAAGTCTACTTTAAATACGAGAATTGAGGTTCTTAAATAATCTCGATCTCGTTGACGTCCCGTTGACGGTGACGGTGGACAAGACTGTAGACTTGATGTTAAATATCAATTGTCAGGAAAAAAACAACACAACTTCTACATTTCTAAGAAGTGACCAGCATTCTGTACAAATTCATTTATGTTATTTTTTCATCGGGAATAAAGATTTTCAATCTTTAATTCTAAATATTTGATAAGAGTACACACATTTGTATAAATTTTTGTCAAAATATATTTTAAGGCCAAACAGTCTGGTTTTTGTTTGGTGAATGAAAGTGGATGATTTTAAATAGTGTCCAGTTGTATTCAAAACATACATAATAATGGATATATCACCGTAAAATTGTAAAAACCGTTAGATTGTTATATAACTAGTTAAACTGTAAAATGTTTATAAACTTCCGACGCGAATATTCTGCCTATAATTTAACACATTATTTTTCGTTAGATTATAAATATATATATTTTACAATCTAACGGTTTTTACAATTTCACGGTGACAGATAAATTTCTTCTCAAATTTTAGACTAGAACTTAACAATTAGTGGTAAGTATTCAAAATGATTATGTTATTGCGAGTAATCCAGAGCCCATAGTAAGAAATTATCATTCGATAAAGTCTTATTATTCTATGCTGATACTAGTTGCGTTTCAGATTTGTATGGATTTGATCAGGGCCTTTAGTCAAGATGCATTCGATAATTTCGACGGCGAAGTTCGAAAACAAAAATGTATGGGTTTTGTAATACGTCAATGTCAAATTCCACACATTTTTGATTTCTAACTTCGCGGTGGAAATTATCAGATGCGTCTTGACTAAAGGGTCAGATATTAAATTGGATCTTGAAGCATTTTTAGATTTCCGTACCCAAAGCGTAAAAATGTGACCCTATTATGTTATTACTGTATCTCATGAGCTGTGATAGCTAGACAATAGACAATCGAAATTTTTACAGTGATGTATTTCTGTTGCCGTTATAACCACAGAATATACTAGAAATATATTTTGTTAAATATATAATATATATGACATATATTTTTATACTCTCACTTCCATAAATAATAGAATAATTAAATGTTGTACACCTAGACTTAGGCCTTTGCATCCGTTAGTGGATGATTTATACGGTATTCTCCGAGCGAAGTAACCACTCTTGAAATACTGTAGTGCCCGGGACAGTTGGTTTTTTAAATGTCGTATGGTTTCCTAAGCACATACGGCATTCTCACAACATAGTCAGCCTAGTCCAGAGGAATGAACTGGTCAATACGTCTGGGGCCAACCATGTGCGGGTTTCCTCACGATGTTTTCCTTCACCGTTAGAGCGTCCGTGTAATGTACTTGAGATCTGAAAAAGTCTCATTGGTACACGACACAACCTGGGATTCGAACCTGCACTCTCTCGAGTGCGAACCAAACGGTCTACCCACTAGGCTACGGAGCTCTACACTGTACACCTGTACACCTAGAGCAATCTGTGTAATGAGGCGTACTTTAGAAAGCTCAGTTGAATACTGTGTCAACCCACAAAATTACTAAAATCTATTGTTGATACTAATCTATAATTTTCAAAATAGTGTTAAGTAAATTAGATCATTTTAGTGCTGAATAACTGATAAAAACTTTTGGCGCATAGTTGAAATTCTCTTTATAGTCAATTTAAGGATATTTGGTAGGATACCATAAACTTGAATCTAGAAGAGAAGTAATGCTAGCGGCATACTTATATAAACTTCTATGCAAAAAGGTTAATAATCCAGATATTCTTGGAGAAATTAACATGTGTGCCGGATAAATACATGAGACGACGGCGTCAGCCGCAGCTGTTAGCAGTGCCGGCAGCGCCCACCAACCTGCAGCAGGCGCCACTGACGTGCGCGCACGCTCAATGCCGGCGACCTCTGTGGCTCAGTGGTTCAGCGCGTTGATGCTCAAGCCGGGGGTCGCGGGTTCGAATTCCGCCGAAGGAACAAAAAGTTTTTCCGTGTTCCTGGGATGACCCTATGAAATGACATCTATGAAGATGTGTATTAAATATGTGTATAATATAATAAAAATCCTTAATATATTAATCATTAAAGTATTAAATATACTTCCCGTTTTCTGGTACATGTAACATAAGTTCCTTGGATACTTAGCATGGGGTTTAGATTGACGTGGTTTGAAGCGTCCATAGAAAAAAAGAAAAAAATGTGGTGGTCGAGCTAGTTGATGTATTTAACCGTACATTGAACGACTTCACAAAGGCAGCATATTATAGCGTATAAGTTAAAAGTGTGATAGTCCAAATATTTGAAATTGTTGATATGTAAGAAATGTTGTTTATTTTTTGTTATTGTGTTTTTATATGTGTAATGTTAATAATTAGTAATATAGATACTTGTATATCGCATTAGGATAAGGCCTGTTATGTTAGATTTAAGGTTGAATAAATATATTATAAATATAAATAAATAAATCTAGAGGGTTGACACAGTATTACTTATTAGCGTCCAGTTGTAATGTAAGAAGACTGTGGGAGTGCCACGCTTCGGCCGAATGGGCCGGCTCGACCGGGTAAATACCACGACCTCACAGAAAACCGGCGTGAAATAACGCTTGCGTTGTGTTTCGCCGAGTGAGTGAGGTTACCGGAGGCCCATGGGGGGACTGGGGGTTTTTGAGGACCAGGAACGCAAGTCGCAGCACCAGAGGAATTACAAGTGTAATTCCTCTGGCGTTGCGAGTGTCCATGGGCGGCGGTAATCGCTTACCATCAAGTACCGTCTGCTCGTTTCCTGGTTCATTACATAAAAAAAAGTATAAGTAGCTTCCGTCAGATGACTACATTCAAAATCGTGTCGTGACGCCGCTAAAACTTCAAAAATAGATTGCATGCATTTCATGCTATAGTTTGCTTGTGCATTTCGCATATTATACTAATGTAATAATATACACCATATAAAGTCTACAATGTCAACTAAAATTCAATTCAATGCATACTTATACTAAAAAGGACAAAATATAAGTAAAATGGTATGAATGGACTTTTACTATTTCTGCTATAAGGCTCTCAGATATTCACAATGCATAAGACTATAGGTAAAGTATTACTATCACTAACTTAAAACCTAAGATGTGGTTTATTCTTCATCATGTGTCTGAAACAAAAGTGAAATTGTTATTTACAAAGTAAAGCAGTTATAAAGTTTTAATAGTTTTGACGTGAAAGACGGACAAACAGACACACACACTTTCCCATTTATAATACAGATATTATTATGGATATCTACATTCTTTCTTAAAAAATGTCTTTGAAAAATGAATACATTTCAAATAAAAAACAAAACATATTGTCGACAGTTGAACGTTCACGTCTAACTTCAGGGAATAGAGGTGAGGCTGAAGTTGAACACCGTCACCGCCCATCATGCCACTTTCGCGCCTCACTTCACGTGATACGTGCAGAGTGAGACAGATATATCGGACTTACTTGTCAAGCGTCTCCCAGAAGGCCATCAACACAGAGCGGTCAAGATGGCGCTTGGTGCGGCTGAGGTTGAGCACCGTCACCGCCCACCGCGCTACGTTCGCGTCTAACTTCATCTCGTCCCACTTCAGGTGGAACGCGCAGACTGAGACAGAAATATGCTTATTAGTTATCTTCCGTCTCACAGTACAAACATACAATATTGTACGTGTTTCGAGTACCAAATAGAGTATGTGTTCAAATTCGAATAAAACTTTCTTGCACCTACTTAAAAAAAGAATGAATCTTATGATATGTCACCGTAAAATTGCAAATACCGTTGGATTGTAAAATAACTAACGAGATTGTAAAAATATGTCGAAAGATTAATAACTATATATTTATAATCTACCGAAAAATAATGTGTTAAATTATAGGCAGTATATTCGCATCGGAAGTCTATCAACATTTTACAATTTCACTAGTTTTATTACAATTTTACGGTGACATATATAAGATTCAATCTTTTTTTAAAGAAGGTGCAACAAAAGTTAATTCGAATTTGAACACACAATTTTGTTACGTCAGATATCTTTTTTATATGGATCGTAAATGGCTAAAGTGATGATTGACAATATCCTAACTTAACAATGAAAATATCCATTATGAGCTTTTGTAAGTACGTAGTACATCTTCTACTGTGTAGTATAGCAAATCTACATACTATTAGCAAATATCTGCACGGGGTTGCCGTCCCAGGGCCAGCCCTTGAACTGCCAGGCGGGGCCCTGCACGAACACCGCCACCACGCGCTCCCACTCCGCCGCAGAGAGTCGGCTCGGGTTGTCCACCACCCGGTACGGCACCTTAAAAATTATAAAACTTATTAAGAAACCATTGTCTACATCATCGTTTCTCAACCATTTTTATGTCGCGACCCACGGAAAAGGCAAAAAGTCAAGTAAAAGGTCTTGCGGCCCCGTTACTATAAAATTATAATAAAAATGTGTACATAGCGCGCTATTTTTATGTTCTTAGCCTTACCTAACTGGTTCGAACGATTTTTTCGACGTTCGATAGGTACAAAAGATTTGTTCAAGAAACGAATGTTTTATACATATAATATAAAAAATATGTAGTTTGTATTTATTATTTTTCAACATACTGCAACCCCCTTTAAAAACAAACTCGACCCCCCCCCCCCCCCCCCGGGCCGCGTTTGTTTTTCGGGTCGAAAGGGGTCGCGACCCCCCGGTTAAGAAACAATGGTCTACACGGTACGGCCTAGCTAGAAGGTAGTAACTAAACTCGTATGTGTGACACAGTGTTGCCAACCCTACTGTTTTAACAGTAGATTTACTGTTTTCGGCCTGACATCCCTGTTTTCTGTTTTAGTTCGTATTTCTACTGTTTTTAAAATAATAATTAATTCCAAATGGAAATAAGTCATAACCAACAGGTCAAACCGGAACAATCTTTTAGAGAAAGCAATAAAAATAGTTCTCGTATGCGTCGGTCACGCGCCTTTTTACAATTGTGAATTGGCATCAATAGCGGGCCTCTTGCAGGCTGTAGCATAGGGGATCCCCCCTTTACTGAGGCAATCCTTTTGACTTACAGTAAAACAGGATAGCTACATTTGTAGTATAATATTATGTGGAACAAGAATAGCTGTGCTTTACTTGTAGGTATTTGGAAAATTATTTTAAATAAAATTTTGACTTTATTTACTTTAAAATTCCCAGAAATTCCTTAAATAAATTCAATTTGTGGTAAATCTAACAGTACTTGTATAACTATTTATCAATTCTCCGAATGTTATGTCGGACAGTAGATTTGATGTCTTGAAATTACTATTTTACTGTTTTCTGCTGTTTTTTTCAAGTACCATTTACTGCTATTTGCTTTCCTGCGGTTGGCAACACTGGTGTGACATAATATTACGAAAAAACTAAACACTCTGTTTCTTTGATGATCGAACATACCTATTTAAATTTACTTTCAATTGAAACTATTAGTCGATAAAAAAAAATGTGTTAAATTTTATATTTGGAATACTTAACCTAAACAATATGAGTGTGGCTTACCGTCATTGCAGTAGCGTTATTTGGTACGTCGCCAGTTGGACCTTTTCTTCTTTGTAATAGAATTTCGTTCTCTCGCACTGCGCCTTCAGCTTTCTTCTGTTCTACTGGGACATATCTGAAAGGACATTACCGTCATCTTCTGTGAAGACCCTGACCAAATTTGGCTCGATTTCGAAGTTTCTATGAAAGCACGTAAGTACATATTATATACTCTGTGGTCATGCTAGGCCGCAGTATTTGGATAACATTGAAAATATAAAAGATATAAATGTAAAAAGTAGTCAATAGGCAATCGGACATTTTTTTTATTGCATAAATAAATAGTACTCTTAAATATGAGTAACTTCTCAGAATAAACCGTATATTAAAAGTCAATATTTTCAAAGGTACAGCGATTTGTATAAAAAATTTCGCGAGCCTCCTAAAAACGCTCCATACTAAAGTCGACCTACAAATGACGTCATTTGTAGGTTATAGTATATGAAGTAGTATATGAAGTATATGGCCGCCGGAATATATTTGTAAATATCTCCCATATTTATGCATTTAAGTTCATACTTACCATAATGAATGTTTTTGTATGATGTGAGTAAACTAATGATGTAGGTTTTGTTTACCGATTTCGCAAAAAAAAATTTTTTTTTGGTACTTTTTAAATGTATTTACTTAGTAAAATACACATAAAATAATATATTAATAGTAATGTTAATAAGTAGTAATGCCTCAATATTTCTGAATATATTAATGAAACTAAATATTTCAGATGTAGTCCGATCCCCTATTAGATGGAGAGATCCGATGTGTAAAGTGACGTTACATTACATGACTTACATAGAAAGTTCATACTACATTTAGAAAGAGATTAGAAATATATATAATAAGATGCTCATTTTTTAACAGATATTGGCGATATTTTCACCCATTACTTTAATGTTTCAATCTAGTATCTTAATATTATGTTTTAAGTAAGTTTTCTGTTCTACACATAATGCATATTCCCTATTTATTGTTTAACATCGGGTGAACTGATTACCCGATTGTTGGTACTACTAGTACAAGAAAGAAGTAAGTCACGGTAAAAGTCGGTTAATACTTCACCACTAGTTTTTAGTAGTTTGTGAGTACCTACTTACATTCAGATCGTTTTATTGATGTACAAAATGTCGTAGTGAAAAAGTTACTGTGAAGAAATCCCGCAGTAACCGTACATTTTGCCGCGATAAAAAGTAGTATATGTCCTTCCCCGTGGTCTAATCTATATCTGTTCCTACCGAATTTCATCAATCGGTCCAGTAGTTTCGAAACCTATCAATGCAAACAAACAAACAAACTTTTACTCTTTATTATAATATTAGTATAGATAAAAATAGCATCGGCATGAAGCGTCCTAAGAAATATATACTCACTTGAACTCCTGCAGCATGTCCTTGACGTTGAACATGGAGATGAGCGAGGTGGCAGCGGCGGGGATGATGATGATGGGCGTGCGCGACGGCCTCTTGGCGCCGCCCAGCCGCCCTGGCGACGGCGTCACGCTCGGTCGCGTCGCGCTCATCGGGGCCGGCATACCGCCGTTCTCTGTTTATAGACATAAATATAAGAATAAGAATAAGAATAAGAATGGATTTATTTTTAGCATCACACAGAACATCATATATAAGTCAGTGGTACAGTTTGACTCTAATATAAATACAATTTTAATTACTAAAATGCTGTGTGACGCCAAAAATTGGCCCCAGCTCAGCAAACGCAGCAAGCAAGCCCGCTGCACTGATATTCTGCAGAGGCCAATATACAAATACTAGCTGTTGCCCGCGGCTCCGCCCGCATAAATATAGTTTTTTCGCGGTCGCGGATATGTGACTGATGCAAAAAATAGATAAAAACAATCCTTGATGCGGATTATTATATATCATGCTAAAATTTCAGCAGTTCTGCACCGATGTGCAGAACTTTTTGAGTTTTTGAAGTGTACACAAACCAACATAACATTTTTATATATATAGATGACGGAGCGTTTTTCATAGTTACCACAAAATATAGATATTACAGAAGTCAAACCACATACAATCAGAGCTTTAACAATGCACACATAGAATGCTATTACCAACACAAAAGTCCAAGTGCCAGTGCCACCTGCTTTAAACACAAGTCTTGATATTATGTTTTATGTGCACAAATAAATGGACCAACCAAAAGAGTTGTTATTACTGTTCAGTTGATACATAGGAGTTTAAAAACATATTTTGTACTAAGGTAAGTTTTGTAAGTACATGAGCATGTATATATAATTAATTACAATTCTCGAATAGTTGTAAGCATCCATATAGAAATATATATAAAAAAACAATTGATTGCACTCCCGGAGTGCCGGCAGAAGTGAAAACTTGAACATTAAATTGGAAAAACCGCTATCTAGGTTAAAAAATACGAACTAAATTAGTTTCATGCTCGCGTAAGGGAACTAAGACAGCAAACTGTTGCAAGTTGCATCTTACGAATTTTCGATGAGGTAACGTCATAACATGTCTTGACGCGAGTTTTAACATTTTTTACCCATCCCAAGAAAAGTGCACAACGCCGCTAAAGGAGTTTTCACTTCAAAAACCTCGAGTAATTCGCAAACTCACGTGGCAACTGTCGCGAGTGCGTCGGCGTCTGCGGTGCGCGCGCGGCGACGGGCACGCTGGGCCCCTCCGTCACGGACTTCAGCGTCATGCCGTGGTATGTGCGCATAGTATCGATCTCGAAGCCCTCCGTCTCTGTTGATATCAGAATAATTATTATTTAAAGTAATTTTATTCAATCAATTACTTTTATGTAAAAATAATTTATTTCATTAATTCACGTAAATGTGCAGAGAAAATTATAGATTCATTTGAATCCTACTACTATTATGAATGTGAAAGTTTGTGAGGATGGATGTTTGTTATTCTTACACGGAAAAACTACGAAATGGATTTCGATATAATTTGGTATGGTAGTAGTTTAAGCTAAGGAATATAATATAGGTTACTTTATTATCTCCAAAAAGTACAATGTTCCCGTCGGATACTGTATTTATACGGGCCGAGAAGCGGCCAAAAGCTAGTCCAACAAAATTTTTAAATGGACATCAGTAAATATACAAATTGTTTAAAAGTTTCTTAAAAATCAATTAAAATTAATCAGTAATGTTGTGCATATCATTCAAATCATCTTTTACTCCACTATAAAGTTGTTAACTAACATGTATAAACTTCCATACCTTCTGTTTGTCTAATAAATCTTTCCTGATCGTATCTGTTATATTGGGTCTGTTGTTGAGGTATAGCTGACGGTTGTGGCATCACTATGGGCTGCGGTCGTGGTACACCGGGCCGACCTTCTTCCCTCGCTTTTATACTCGCCAGATGTGCTAATATACTTTTAGCAAATGTCTGTTAATTAAAAAAACAAAATGACTTATATTCTATAAAGAAGAAGGGGTAAACTGTCCCCACCCTTGTAGCACTACAAGACATATATATCAAATGAAAGGGCTTAAAAAGTGTGTAATTTTATTGTATAGTGAAAAATCTCTAAACCATGGGAGAAAAAAATTAATGAGGGTTAAAGGTTAAAAAAAAGTTGAAAAAATCATATAAAATGGTGCAATAATACAGGTATTATTGCACCATTTTATAGTGTTGCTAATAAGGAACAATTTTTGGAAAGTAATGGCTGCAAACTTCATAAAAGTGATATATTTTGATAAACTGCCTCATATTTTGAAGAAATGTATGGAATAACAATAAAATGCTAAAAAAAGCTAGTCCCCACTACTGTCTTGTCGTGCTACAGTAGTGGGGACGGGCTCCATACAAAAATGCCCCTTCTTCTTTATACAGTAAAAAAAAAAACATCAATTAAATTAGAATTTTTATAAACGTATTTTAAAAAGTTTATAATATTAAAAGAGAAACTGTAGTTTCCTTAGTGTACTAATATAATCTGTATCAAAATAGAATTATTATCAAATACCTTGCCATTACTCTGTAAAACTGTTGTCCTGGTCCTCCACTGCCTTTCTCGGCTGAGAATATCTTTGGTCATATCAACATCATAATCAAGTATGGCCCTTAAATCTGAATTCACAACCCCTAATGTGTCAGAGAAGTCATTGCTTTTGATAGTAGTTCTCTTTTTCGCTAAACGTTTAGCTTTAATTGCGGCAATCTTTTCGACCGACATAGCTTCTGACAATGACCTAAAATAAGATTCAAAAGAACATTAATTGTTAAACTAATATTCTATTGCTTATAAATTAATTATTATAAAATATTTAACATACACACAAAATATGAATAATTAATGTAAAAATGTTGAAATGTGTCACATCTTTTTCTTGACTGTTAGAATAGCAGTAATTTTAACTTCTAGCTATCCCGACACACATTGTTCCTCTTAAATATAAACTGGAATGAATAAATAACTACACCTACTCCTACAACTTACATCTTTCTAAATATTTCTCATTGTTTAAACCTTCCCTAAACTTCCACAATCATTTCAAGACCAAGTCCAGCTGTTCTCGAGTTTTGATGTGTGTGTCCTATGTCCTTCTCCTGGTTTTAAGACAACTCCCCACCAATTTTTAGCCAAATTGGTTCAGCTGCTCTTGAGTTAAAATAGTGTAACTAACACGACTTTCTTTTATAGATATAGATTCAGCATTTCCAAAAATAATATTCTGCTGCTGCTGCCCAAAATCGAGATGATTGGCACTCATTAGTGGAGGCCTACGTTCAGCAGTGGACAGTGATAGGCTGATGATGATGATGATTTATGTTAGTAAAAATCAATGTGTTCTCACTTGATATTATCCACAGTGACGGATGCTTCCTTAGGAGCATCAAGCCGAGCGGCGAGTTGCTCACGGACTTTTTGCACATGCGTCTCCTCAATACGAGGCTTCTTTGTAGCTGGTTCCCCTCCATCATGGTCATGTGTTCTCTTAACCTGGATTGTAATCATATTTTAAAATAAATCCAATATTAACAGACTAATATTATTAAAAATAAATCCAATATTAACAAAAACTAATATTAATATGAAATATTATGCAAACAATATGGGTCTCCTTCATAGGGAAGACCTAGCCTGTATAATAGGTAGAGATTTGGATGAAGGTAAAAAAGGTAAGTGGTAAGTGAAGGTTATAGGAACCTCACACCAATGGTATAGAGTAGAAACTTGCCTAACTAAGTCTGTTATATGGATTCGTGACCAACGGATTCAGATTCGGATCCAACTGGGATCAAATAACCATCAAGTTGAATGTGGTTTTATCAGTTGTAGATTCTTTAGGTACCTTCCAGTAACATTACCAGTCCCTGGATGCCATCTAGCAACATGTTCGTGCAAAAAAAATTACAGAGACCCCTTCTTAGGGTTCCGCAGAAACTATAAGGAACTATCATTTCACTCTGTCCTTCCATCCACCAGATAACTTCTTTCATTCCTCCCTTTGATAATTTTGGTAATTATAATCATAAACAAACAAAATTTTGTATAGATATAGACTGCAATATATGCATAATTTTTGGCATCAGAAAATAATTATAATTTTATGTTTTAGCAGTGTCGCCCTACACATGTGTAGTGGGAAACTTTTTGTGTAGGATATTGTTGAATTGCTTCTTTTTAAATCTTTTTAAATAAAGGCAAAGTTTTATTTGTGACTGACTCAACCTGAAAATTGGTTTACAAGTTGGTCCGCTTAGCATTTCTAATCTATAAATATTTAAATGCATAATACTATTTAGGAAAATTATTTTACAATAGATTGAAACAAAAATCTTATTGCAGATTGGCAGTTACAAAACTCCTTCTTAAACATGTACGGTACCCTCCTTACACATAACTGAGAGCACGTCAGCTCTATTTTATGTGTAACAATAGTAGTAGTAGTTCAAACTCTAGTTTGACACATAGGCTACTTATTAAACTAAAATTTACAGTGTTCAATGCGTGCAGGAATAATCTAGTATTGTTCATAAACAAACCTGTGTTGCAATTTCTAATGGTGCACTTTTATCAATGGAGGCACATGTTGCTGTTTCACCATTTAGGTAAGCCAGGAGCTCTTTACGATCGGGACGACGTACAGCGGGAATATTAGCCGCCTGTAATCATAAGCACAACCATTGCACTGCACCAATATGTTACAACTTTATAGTATGGTTGTGGCATGTTTTTGATACTCACTGCTGCTTGTTTTACATAAACAGGATGGGCCAAATGTATGTTTTTAAGTATAAACAACAAACATTCAAGAGTGTAATATTCTTTATCGCTTCCCTCCTTTCCAGACCTAAAAAATAGTATGTTTTGCTGTTATAATTATTGGCTCACTGGTTAGTCATATTAAAGGATTTACTATCAGAAATACTTACCCCCACATGAGATAATTAGTTTTAACATTCTTTGGCCACGAAAACTCGCCAAATATTATTTGATTATCCCTCTCAATTATGTCTTTTTTATTTACGTTGTATTGACGAAGCAAACTTAGAGGATCCGCCATGATTAAATAATACTAACAGCCTGCGTAAATAACTATAAAGAGGGGTACAAAACTACCAAAACTTATAACTTTGTTTGATTAATTATATGAACTGCATGGCTTTACAAACGAAAACACTCGCGAAATTCTAAAATCGTATAGAGTAGCACCGTGTCAAACACTCCATGTTGAGTAACAATTTGTCAATGTCAAATTATGTTTTTTTTTATATTTTTTATTATTATTATTTATGGAGTCGGCTTATCACCATTTGCCAGTGTCGAGTATATTTTTATCAACGTATAATTCTAAATAGTCAAGTCCAAAGTCTAGTCAAAGTCCTAATAAATAGTTACGGTAGTCAATCAGTCAAGTCAGTCGATTCAGTAAAGTGGTAGACGCTTTACTAAAACTTCCTAGGGAGTTTTGGCGGGAAACCCAATTTAGCACGCATTTTGTAGCTGTACAACTCTTCCACACTAGTGCACCTCAACGAATAATTAATGGTTAATATTCCACCAATATTGTACATTAAAAACCGAAATAACACGAATATAGAAAAATAATACAAAATAGCACAGCATTGCTGATTGACATTCCCGGAAAAACTATAAGTTTATCATAATCAAAATATATAATATCGGTCAGCGACCACATAACCTAAGACATAACCTAATATCATCGATAGTCTTTTCATCATTCAAATTATGACACGAAAATATTATACTCCTCATAAAAACTGGAAGGTATTAATTAAATAAAAATTTTTATTAGTAAGGGGGACATGGACAATACTTTGAGTATCCAACTATACGGAGACGACATGACAGCTTATTTCTATGCGAAAAAGTCTCGCCACTTTCTGCGGGGGGGACGACCGCACCGCTAGTGCTTGACACTATCGATGTTTTACTATCGATGAGTTCGGCTAGTAATAATTATGTGTGGCAAAAGTAAATTTAAAAAAAAATTATATCTATTATATCTTAACTACAATATTTAATTTATATTTCGCTCAGTATCATAAAGTAAATAAGTAAGTATTAAATGTTGAAACATGCAGAAATGGAAGCGTCATCCAGCGTGAAGAAGAATTTTAGCATTTTTAGCAGTGTTGCGAATATCTTAGTTGCGGAGCGGCTGGTGCGTACAACCAATTTGTAGCATTCCGTAATACTCAAGAAACCCTAATAAATTTGCACTGACCATCCGTCTGTCTGTCCGTCTTTCTAGCATGTGTAATTATGAATTTATATAAATGAAATTTTGTACAGTTTATAGGTATTTTAAAATTGAAGTAAGTGTACGGTGGTTTGGTGTCCGTACAGGAGTAAAAGACAAGTTAAGCTCAATGGGTTTATTGAATATTTAACTTATACTACTAAATGGTTAATGGTAAAATGGTGAAACGGTTAAAAGAGCACGCGAACCGATGGGCGGCTTGACGCGAACTGGTTAAATATTCAACTTATAATATCGCGTGGCGACGTAAACGCTGACAGTGCGCAACGTGATGTACGGTACAGTACACGTGATGACACACTGTTGACCGCACAGCAAGAATTCATAAATTATATTTTTACAAAGTCAACCATTTTCGAGTAATCGGTCTCCATAATGGTTTATAAGTTGGTCATCCTCCTGGCATTTCTAAACTATAGGATATAGAAACTTGTAAGTTCCCATGTTGATTGACTATGCTAAAAACTCTTAGGGAAAATTATTTTGAGCGAAATCAATTCGAAATCGATTTTTTCAATATTTACCTATATTTTCTCTTATAAGTTTCTGTATGTCTAACTAGTCTAACTAGCACATAGAATAACTAATGAGAGAAAGTATAGATAAATATTAATTTGCGGTCTAATCTGACTGTACGTCGTTTAAAAAAATATTTGTTGATATACCTAGGTAGCAAAATAAGAGGAAAGATTTGTATTTTTGTGTGTATGTTTGTAATGAATAAACTACTGTGCCGATTTCAAAAATTATTTCACCATCAGAAAGCTACATTCACCCTGAGTAACATAGGCTATATTTATTGCTAGAAAAGATTAGGGATCCTTACTAAAACTTTACTAATGTAACCCAAGGTGTAAAAAATGCTATAAAACAACTTTCGTCGCATGCGTTGCGGAAACTATTGATGGTAGAACAAAAGTATGTTTTACAATATTAAAGAACATCCATACGTCCATCCATCCATACATTCACCATCTATCCATCCTCACAAACTTTCACATCCTATCCTAGTAATAGTATAAATCTATTGTATCTATCTATCTATCTATCTATCTATCGTACTACAATCGTAAGTACCTATGCGTTGACTTGAGAATATCCTTCGGTTTTTTGTCGGTTAAAAAGGTAGAGCTAAGTAAAAATGCGGAATCGTTTTGATAAATAGGGTCCACCCTAAATACGTTTTTTTGCATTTATAATAGTTCTGCTCCACTTCAATGTTTACCAATGTTCACCATAAGTAGTTCAAAGATTGGTTCAAATTCACGGGCAAAAACTAGTTAATAATAAAATTCACCTTTAATAATTTCAAAGTTGGCAAGGCGCACTGTTTTGATCTCCTACTGTTGTTCGTCTGAACAATAAAACATGAAACTTCAAAATGCACCGAGCAAATTGTACTCGTACGTTTGGGAGACCAAGAAAAATGATTAGCGCAAGCTTGGACCCAGGCATTCCTAATCATCCTATTTTTAGGAAATCTAAAAAAATAATGGTCAGAATAACATACTGATAAAGTCGATATCGATATTTCTTTTACGTTGTCACAACCCTCAGTTTTTATGAAGTGTGGCCTGTTTATAAATTAAAAATGCATAATTTCAGGATAAATTTATCCGCACATATTTTATTGTAATAAATAATAATTAATATAAACATAAGTTTGTTAATACAATTTGATAATTATTTTATAATAATTTGCAAGTTTTCAATGTGTTTCGTGATATACCTAATATCATGAAGAAAAACAAAATTGTAAATAGTGTACTAATTAATTAGTCATGTTTCTTCATTAAGAAATAGTTAAAACAAGAACGAATATGAAATAGAAGTTTTTATAAATTACTACTTTTGAATATTACCCTAAATTTGGATGTTGTACGATTTCGTAGCAACATTTATTCATCGAGTAAAATTTTTGGATTTTTGCTAATTTATCGCAATTATTGTTAATATTTAGGCAAAAATATAATACATACACATGGAAAGTAACACCATCCTTTTGTTTATTTGATGTTTCCGATCTGTTTTTGCAGGAAAAAATACAGCAAGTCGGCATTTTTTGCTCCGGTTCGTTCCGCCTCGCTGTAATTTTCCGAATACGTCAAAAACGCGCAGCAACTAGAGATGAAAATTCCCCGGAAAGTTTCCTTTTCTTAGGAATACTTCCTGAAAACTTCCTGAAAATTTCCAAATTTGGAAGTTTTCAAAATATATGACTTGTAGAATATTTGTGAATAATAACTTACCAGGGATGATTGTACCTAAAAATCTTAACAATTTACCTAAGGAAAAATTAAATAAAAAAGTGTCTTTCTATACACGAGTTACCCACGACTCGTCACTCCTTCGATTCGTCACCAAAAATTTTGTCTTTACAACGATACCGGACTCGTCACGACTAAAAATGATAATAAATTACTATTGAGATTAGATCCGATCAGCTGATTGACTTTAGTATGAAAAGTTTTAAGTCGAGCGCGAAGCAAACACTGCCGTACTATCCTTTACTGGAATCATTTCGCCGCATTTTCAGGCCCCTATTTGAGAACCTCTGGATAAGACCAGAACGCAGAAATTTTCGTCATTCAGTAAACTATAATCACATACTTAAAATCCAAAATTTAAAGTCTGTAGGTCATTTAGTTCCAAAGTTAAGCGAAAGCAAAGTTTCACATTTATGACACTTACTCAATCACCCATGATCATCAGAATAGAACTAGTACTTCCCATAAACTCAGAGAGCTGAAATTTGGTACAGAGTTAGGGTTTAATGGCCACAAAGGGAAAACTATAAAACTAGGATAATCGAAACTAGGATATCTGGTGACCTTGATTAGAAAACACAAGAGCCCAACCAAACTATTAAAGATGGACATACCGCCTTTACAAAAATTATTCAACTTGGTGGGCCGCTTCATTTGATATAAAAAATCGAAGGTCTGAAGTATCTGATGAAGAACCCTCAGCTGGTCTCAGCTATATTAGAGATATGGGAATGGTACTGTCTACTATTGGTACATAAAAAAATCGACTGTCATTGCAAAAATCCAGCGTAGTGGGACACATCTTGTAATTTAATCTAGCCTATAGCGTCCCACTGCTGGGCGAATGCCTCCCTTTCTGCTTTTAATACGCATATAAATAAAATTAAAGAAAAACTCTGGATAAGACTAGACTGGCTTTTATACTTATACTTACAAGTTTACAAGAAGAAATAGTCGAACGATAAATTTTATTCTACTCAAACATTACACAAATTAAATAAACAAATTACACTAAAATCTAATAAAATAAACAATATGCCCACGTTTCTACAAAAAGAAGTGAAATCCCATCACATTCTGTAAAAAACTAGCCAAGTCCCGATGGAGTTGCTTTTTTATCTCTAAAAAGTAATGAAATCTAGACAAAGTCGTGCCAAGTCTAAGGTTCCTTACTGCGATTTCTTTATTATTATAGTTAATGTTGTATGACTTGGCCGTTGAACATTCTTTATACGTTAGTGGGTACAAGTCAATTTTGTTTACACGTAATGTTATATCTGTTGTAGCTACCTATGTGTGTTAAGCGAGATAATAGCCCATACTGGTATTGGTAATTGGACGCTAGTGTCTTATTTTAGGCTGTTGTTGATTGTGCAACACTTGCATTCAGCATTGACAATGCTGACTTCTGCTGTCTTCCTTTTGGAGCGTCAAATCGACCACCGATCTAACATAAAATAGACGTACAGACGGACTAGAAGTCCGTCTGTACTGGTCTGTACTGGAACTGTTTGTTTCAGGCTCGCCTATACATATTAAGTATTATTGAAATACGCAGCTTTATCAAGCCTACAATTGACTGGTTATTGAATCAACGTTTTTCAAGTGGCAATTTTCTATCGTCAATGGGTAGAGGTTCTGGCGGCAAATTGGTGTAATGGTGTCATGGAGCACCTGGTTTTGTACCCTTGTGTACCCTTCAACGGCCAAGTCACACAACATTAACTATAATAATAAAGAAATCGCAGTAAGGAACCTTACACTTGGCACGACTTTGTCTAGATTTCATTACTTTTTAGAGATAAAATAGCAGCTCCATCGAGACTTGGCTAGTTTTTTACAGAATGTTTTTGATGGGATTTTGTTTTACATCTGACATTTTCATTGTCTGAACACATCCTCTTTGTAGAATGATTTCAATTTCACCCTTAAAATATATAGCTTTATTTTCTAATTTCAGTAAATCATTATTTACGTATATCATCTTAGTAAATAACATTATTTCATTATGAAGGCAAATTTAACCAGATATGGCATACGAGTGAGTTCATGTATCAATAATTTTATTGTTAGCTGTTTTATTAACTACTAGCTGGTGCCCGCAACTTCGTTTGCGTAGAATTAGTAAATGGAAACGAAACACTTTTTACTCGACTACAGCGAATACAAAAGGAAGGATAATGATTTTGGCTGTCTATTACCTGGCTGCAGCTAAAGGTGTTTGGTATCAAAATAAAGATCTTGAAGAAACCATTCCAAAAATGTACAACAGATAGTAAAATGGTCAAGTATGAGTATGAGTCTGATGACTGAAAAAAATACATTCATACCCCCGTTCATCCCATTACGGGTTGAATATCGAAAAATTATGAAATATTATGTGCTTCAATAATTTCTTTTAGGACTACATTTACAAAGTTCCAAGCCTAAATGCTCATTTAAAAAACTTACCCATACAGAGTTTAGTACCCCTTTTTACGCCTTAAAACATATAATTTTAGACAATTTTGAATTAGAGTCTTAGTAAAATATCATGTCAAAGAGCAATATCACCAAATCCCAAACAGATTAGACCACGAACAAAAAAGTTACATACAAAGAGCAATCTTACGAAATTTCAAAGAGATCTGACCACAAATAAAAAAGTTACATACAACGTTGATACAATAGTTTTTACCCCTTTTGTGGGGTGAATTTGGCAAAATCCTTACTTAACGGATTTATATGTTATAAAAGAAAGCCACGGTCCAAATATTACGTTTCTATCTTCAGTAACTTGCCTCGACGTTGATGAAAAAAATCATCCCTTTGGGGGTTGAATATCGAAAAATCATGAAACACATCTTTACTTATTTTCTTTTAAGACTACAAAGTTTCTAGCTGAAACGCTCATTTAATATGTTTTACCCATACAAAGTTTAGTACCATTTTTAGCCCTTAAAATATCGAACTTTAGAAAATATTGAATTAGAGTTTTAGGTAATCATGCCAAAGAGCAAATTTTACGAAATTTCAAAGAGATCTGACCACAAACTAAAAAGTTACAAACGTTGATACCCCTTTTTACCCCTTTAGGGGATGAATTTCGCAAAATCCCTTCTTAGTGGACCTATACGTCACAAAAGGAAGCCAGGGTCCAAATTTTACGTTTCTAGCTTCAGTAGTTTTGGCTCGACGTTGATGAATGTTGGTGTCAATAGATGGCGATAAGTCAAGGAATCGTGCTTATTGTGTTCAATTGAATCGAAAATAAAAAAACTAGCTAATATTAGTGAAATTTGCATTTAAATCAACTGTCTTTATAAGATAAATGATCAGTTTTGAAAATTTCCTCATGAGGAAGTATTCAGGAAGTTTTCAGGTAAACTTCCTGAAACTTTCCCGAAAATTGCCAAAATTTCGGAAACATTCCGAAGTTTTCACCTCTAGCAGCAACTAGTTTTATACAACCCTCACGACCGGAGGACTCTAACCTTTGGCAGCGGGGAACGCCTGACAATGGCGTCTCCGTATAGTTGGATACTCAAAGGGACAATATAACAACAATTTTGTACAAGACGTAAAGTTAAAATGTGTTTTTGGTATGGTTTAAACTATTTGTTGTGTATATTCTTTCCTCAAATACTTTATATTAGTTAATACGTTGAAGTGTTTTTAAATACAATGTTTATTATTTTAACTTTAATAGGTAGGTAAAGTATATATATATATAACTATATTATAACTATAAAATAAAATAATATAGGAACTACTATTCAAATAAAAAAAAAACTTTGTTTTTCATTCTTTGCACGTTTCTTGAGAAAAAAAAACCTGACAGCCAAAATAAAATTTAAAAAAAATAATTTTAATATGGCTGCCGGTCGATCATTATTTTATTAGCGTTTTGTTTCTAAAACTTTTTTTACGTAAAACTTTGTGAATTATTCTAATATGATATTATATTAAGAATAAGTAATAATGACTTCGACACCCAAGTCAGAAAAATGTGCACTAGGTAAGTTTTTAATTGATCTTTTCACGTCTTCACTCTTCACTAATATTCCTTTTCGACACTCATTTGTTGTAATTCGCTATTAGACTACGAATTTATTTAGGTAATGTTCCTTTTATTCTACGTACTTTCGTTTCCTATTATTCTACGTACTTTCATACGAAAATTTTGATTTTATTAAACATAATACCTAACATCTAACACCACATCTTGTTAATATGCTACAGGTTTTATGAACATAAATAACTCTGAAGTCTACGAAACATTTCTAAAATCAGAAATTATTTGTTTTTTATAATATCTTACAATACTGTCGTGTTAAAATCAGCTCTGCCTTGTGTTGGAAGTTGTAACTGAAATGCCAATGTTAATGTTATTGTTATTAAATCTAAATATTAAATTTAAATGTTTGTATTATAGAGAGGTAATTGGTACATATAATATTATTGTTAACGTTTTATAGGCATTTCATTTTTGTTATTTATTTACTTTATTATGATTTGTAAGTCCCATTCACTTTGCTTTTCTACACACATTTGTATAATTTAAAAATAAATGCTATAGATTAAATTTTATGTTACAAATTTAAAAAAAAATCATTTTTGCATGTAGGTGTGGTAAAAGTTAAAATCACCATTTGCAAATAGTTACATTAATAATTTTCAACCTGTTTTATTTATTTCAAACTAGTACTGTGCTGACTTTCAGAAAAAAATTGTTACTGTGATCAAACAGGGGGAACTAAGTATACAGGAATTTAAGGACCTAAGATACAATTAAATACACATCCATATGATTCAGAAATACTAATTTTTTTATTCCATGGATTGATTGGTACTAACTGAGCTGACTATCCTTTATTAACAAACTTTTCCCTACCTTTTTTATGTCACGTCCCACTAAAAAGCCAAAAAGTTAAGTAAAAAGTCTTGCGACCCCATCATTATAAAATTATAATAATATGCACATAGCGCGCTGCTTTTATCAGATATTCGAACAAATCTTTTGTATCGAACGTCGAAAAGCCTTCACTGATTCGAACGATTTTTTTGACGCTCGATACAAAAGATTCGTACCTACATTATATTAGCCTTCACTGGTTCGAACGATTTTTTCGATGTTTGATACAAAAGATTCGTTCGAATAACTGAATCTTTTGTACCTATATGTAGTTTGTATCTTGTTACCATTAGTTAAATTTTAAATTGAGTCCAAATAATGTTTATTTGTTGATGAATCCAGTAGTTTTCAACTTTTTAATTCTTAAAATTATATTTAAATTCTGAAAATGTATGATAAACCCCCAAAACTTACTGTGGGAAATAACATAATTTTAAATGGGAAATAAAAATGTAAAGTTATTATTAAATTAAATTATGAGTAATATATATTGTTTGTTTAGTACATATTCTCGAATAAAACTGGAAATACTACATTTTAAAAATGATATTGTTAACTGGGATTTGGGTGCGGGTTTTAAATTCTTCACTTTGATTGATATTTTTATATACTAAGATGAAGCCACAGACTAGTCAAAGATATATATCAAAACTTCGAAAACAAGAAATACTACTGTGTGACATTACTTGAGCAATTTTCTTCAATCAAGCCTACTTTATAAATTAAAAATACTACTTCCGATATAATATTACTATATACCTACCATGGGTGTAGCCAGGGTTTAGGGGGTTCAAACCCCCCCCGAAATGGGCCGGCTGGTCCATATGGATGACCTATAATAACATATACAGAGGCATATTTAGAAATTTTGGGCCCCATGCCATTTAAAATATTTTGCCGCCCCAATAACCCTATCTGAAAGATGATTTTTTAAAGTTAGTTTAGAAAAAAAAATCAATAGCCTAAAACAGAACTTTAATACTAACTTGTTCTATATGTAGGTATGTGTTTATGTTAAATGCGTTAAAACTGAGAAAGCGAGCGATGTTTTTACGCTTTAACATGTTAAAATCTTTTTATACTTTAAGCCCTAAAAGAATGTTGTAGTACATACTTTAAAAAAATCAATAAAATCAAAAGCCTAAAACTGGGATCGCGAATCGCTATATGGCACGCGTGCCACCGAATCCCTTAACGTATAGCATAAGACACAATATTTTGGGCACGTCACTGATCACAAAATTTTGTAATTATGTACTACGAAAAAAGTGTGAAATAATAGGTATTATATGACAAACCTAACATAATAAGTTATAATATTATGTCATCTATTTTGCAACATCAGAAATAACACTATTTTTACTTTAATTGAAATTATAAAATTATCCTATTTTCACAGTCTTTTAGGGTTTAAAATTTGAACAGATTTAACCTATTAAATAGTCAAAAAAATTTGCTCGCTCGCTCGCGTTTAACATAAGGAACATAATATTATATTATTTAGTAGCGATGTTCTGTTTTAGCCGGTTCATTTTATGATATTTTTCCGAAGTTCACCATTATTCAGTGTTTAAGTTTAACGATTGAATAGATTTTAACCTATAGAATGGGAAATAAAATTTTCTCGCTCGCTTCGCTCACTCGTGTTTGGCTTACAGAACATATTACTATAAAATTTTGTACCGACGTGCAGTTTTAGGCTTTTGATATTTGTATTTTTCAAATTGCACAGTTTTTCAGGGAAACCCTGAAAAACTGTGCTTAATAGCTTAAATAGGTTAAAACGGAAAAAATGGGCGCCAGTTATTCTAATGTTATATTATAAAATGATCCTATTTCCACAATCTTTTAGGGTTTAACGTTTGAACAGATTTAACCTATTAAATAGGAAAAAAATTTGCTCGCTCGCTTTGCTCGCTCGCGGGTAACATAAAGGCCATTATATTATTTATTATCGATGTTCTGTTTTAGCCGGTTGATTTAATGGTATTTTTACGAAGTTCATCGTTATTTACTATAGTGTTTATATTTTAGTTTAACGTTTGAACCCTTAAAATAGGAAAAAAATTCTATGTCAAGCAAGGAGCATCAGTGGTGTGCGGTTCCCATAACTCCATTGCTATTGGCTTCACTTACCACTTACCTTTTGAAGACCCTCGTCCAAATACCTACCTATTGTATAGGCTAAGGCTGCCTTATGAAGGAGAACCAGCCTTCGCCACTGGAGTATATAATAGGTTGGGGAAAAAGTCTTTTCGCATTATAGTATGTATGAACTTGTCATAAAATATCTTGGGCTATACCAATTGTATCTGGCTGATTTTGGTATCATTAAAAAGTTTTAATTTTACAGAAGACAATTCCAAATTCAAATTAGGTAAATTTGAGATTTTCATTTGTTTTTCTTATTGTTAAAATGAGTGATTCTTATGAAGAATTTCGATATATTTTAAAATTTTATTACAAAAAAGGTAAAAATGCAACACAAGCCGCGAAAAAAATTTGTGATGTTTATGGACCTAATGCAGTATCTGTGAGAGTAGCGCAAATTTGGTTTAAGCGTTTTCAATCCGGAAATTTTGATATCAAAGATGCACGTCGCTCTGGTCGCCCTGTTACGGACAAAACTGTTGCCATTTTTGAAAAAGTGGAGCAAGATCGGCATATTAGTAGTTACGATGTAGCTGAAGAACTGGGGGTTGACCACAAAACGGTTTTGGCGCATTTGAAAAAAGCTGGGTACACAAAAAAGCTCGATATTTGGGTGCCTCATGAGCTCACTGAAAGAAACCTAATGAACCGTGTACTCATTTGTGATTCTTTATTACGACGTAATGAAACCGAACCATTTTTGAAGAAGCTGATAACTGGTGATGAAAAGTGGATCACGTACGACAAGAACGTGCGAAAAAGATCGTGGTCAAAGGCCGGTCAGGCTTCGCAGACTGTGGCGAAACCCGGGTTAACTCGCAACAAGGTGATGCTGTGTGTGTGGTAGGATTGGAAGGGCATTATTCATTATGAGCTGTTACCGCCAGGCAGGACCATCAATTCTGAACTGTACTGCGAACAACTGATGAGATTAAAGCAAGAAGTTGAGAGAAAGCGGCCGGAATTAATCAACAGAAGGGGTGTGGTTTTTCACCATGATAACACTAGACCTCACACATCTTTAGCCACTCAGAAAAAATTACGGGAGTTTGGCTGGGAGGTGTTAATGCATCCGCCGTATAGTCCTGACCTTGCACCTTCAGATTTCCACCTGTTTCGGTCGCTGCAGAATTCCTTAGGCAGTGTCAGGTTGACATCACAAGAGGACTGCCAAAACCACTTGTCGCAGTTTTTTCATCAGAAGCCCCAAAAATTTTATAGCAATGGGATCATGTACCTACCAACAAGATGGCAAAAAGTTATCGAACAAAATGGCACCTATATACTTTAGTCACTTGTAAATAAACTTTATAAAAAAACCTTTTGAATTTTTATATAAAATGCGAAGAAACTTTTTCCCCAACCTAATAATATAACCAAACTAGAGTTCATACAGGTGTGCTACTGGGAAGTGTGCTTGCCTCTTGGTCCAATACTTATACCTGACTAGATGTTGCCCGCGACTTCGTGCGCGCAAAAATTTATTTCGGAGAAACCGTACATTTTTCCACGATAAAAAGTAGCCTTTGTTCTTCCCCGTGGTCTACTCTACATCTGTACCAAATTTCATCGAAAATCGGTCCAGTAATTTTATCTTTGCTTACGACACAGCGGCCATGGCAGCTGTAGACGATGATCCGACACAAACAAGTCTTACTCCAACGCTCGCAGGAGAAGATCACAGAATGGCTAAAGAGTAAAGATCTGGCGAATTTAAACTAATGAAACAAAATAGGTACAAGTCACCTTTGCTTTGCGACGTAAAAACTGCCCCAATAACTCTTAATGGTGTCAAGATACCACAAGCTAACGAAGCTAAATATATTGGACTTTAACTGGACTGACGCCTGATTTGAAAGAATAATATAAACAATGAGAAGAAATGCACTTGGTATCCAATTAAAGCGCGGTTGCGGAGCTCGTAGAATTTCGTACATTGACATTTGACATATTGCTACTTGTCTCTTAAGCGGGGAATTCACTAGACGGACATGCCCGCAGGCAGTCTGTCCGGGCAAGTCTGTCGCCGCAATACACTACACAGGCCGATCAGTTTGCTTTGTAACGGCTTCGCGATTAGTTGTGTACAATATGGCAAAGCAAAGGCGAAAAATTGCTTTAGATGAAAAGAAAAGAAAGATAATTTGGTGCAATAAATGGAATCAGAATAGAAACGAGTAGTCATGTCAATATGCATATAGAATAAAAAATTGAAGAACCAGGCGATCTGTACAATTCATAAACCTATAATGCAATATATTATAAGTATATGGTACAATTACTTACGTATGGAATATGGATATAATATATCCATAATCCATACGTAAGTAATTATTGTATAGATTTTAGGCGCGACTTATCGCTCCAACTTATTGTAGTAAAAATTCAAATGTCTCTATATTATAGTCATTTGGATTTTTACTACAACTTATCGCGCCTAAAATTACAAAACAAAAGACCAAGATGAGGCTGTCGAGTGACTCCAAGAGAACGATTACTTGCATACAATTGTAAATAATAAATTGAATATTTTATTGTCATTAAAACTCATTATAAAGTAAATATCATCCGCAATTAATAAATAAACAGACGTCTGCACGGCTTGCTTATCACTCACGTCTGTGGCAGTGTTGCCAGAGCCTACTCAGCCCAGGTTGCCATTTTTAGGGTCAAATGTTGCCATCTCAAACCAAAGGTTGCCATTAGAGAAAAATCTGTAAAAAAAATTTAGGAAACCAGTTGACCTAAAAGCCATCCGTGCAAATTCCCGCTAAGCTCATAAATTTTAGCTAATGCGTCATTTTTGAGCTTATCGAGCTCAAAAATAAAAATGCTTCTAAAATTTTTCAAGTCTGATGAAAGTTTAATAAAACACAATTTTTTTAAATTTCAAACTATCATAACTTTGGAATGAATCAACCACCTATTTCTTTGGAATCAACCGATTTTCACGCGATTGGCGGCAATCAATGCAGCTTTTCATGTCCTTTGAAAGAATCGACAAAAAAAAAATATATGAAATATTTCGCAGTAATTTCGATAAACACTTCTTTCGGTTTTCTTTTCTTCACGATATCTCTCGAACGGTTTAGCGGCGATCGTCGTGGTTTTTCAAAGGTTAAGAGCTGATTAGTTTTTGTAGTTGATCGATAAAGCCATTTAAAAGTTATTCCAAAAAAAACACTTAAAAAAACATTTTTTTGAGATTTCTTGGAATCTATCTATCCGAATCAGTCCAAATTGTATTCCAAATCTGTTTCGCCAAGCGCTTTCGAAAGGCGCCAGCCGCAATAAAATCGGTCAAACTGTTCAAAAGTTATGAGGTTTACATGCTTACAAGTTACACACACATATATACATACATACATACACAGTGAAACCCTCGCAGGGGTAGTCAGGGAAGCTTCCTGTGACTTCAGAACGTCGAGATCTGATGAGAATTCGATTTTTGCAAAAAAACAAAACTTCCCGATTTTTTTAAATCTTAGATTTTCTTAGCTAGTTAGAAGTTAAAAATCTATAATGCGTTTTTATTTTAATAGTATAAAAATATCGGGTACTGTTTATTGCTCTGCATTTTGGTTGATAAAAATTTAAATGCATTTTGCCTGAAATTAAAAAATATTATAAAATATAAATAAAAAGATAAAAATGAAAGTAAAAAATAAATTAGATTCCTATTTCAAAACACAAACACATTTTTCTAGAAGCTGAAATATTTTTTCATTAAAAAAAAATGTGTAAGTGCCCATGCATTTAAAATCCAATATTAAAAACATGAAAAAAATTAAGAACTTATAAATAGATTTAAAAACAAAAGTTTTAGAAAACCACGAAAAAAACTTCCTTTGCACTGCACTACACACTGCTCACAGACACACATTTTCTTACATTTTTGTTTTCGAGTTTTCTTAAAATGACTTTTATCTTTAGTTTCACTAAAACAGACCTTTTGGTTGTAGAAATATGGATACAATTTGTTTATCTACTAATTATGAATTGTTTTCATTTGGGAATAAAAAGGTGTTCAAGATTTTGATATTGTTCAATTCGATGCGATCAATTCTTAGAAAGATATTCGATATTTTTTTACTGATGATCGCGCGAGAAATTGAAAAGTTGCCAAAAAGTTGCCATTCGAGCCTGGTTGCCATTCGGTTGCCACGAAGGGTCAAAAGTTGCCAAAATGGCAACCAAAGTTGCCAAATGGCAACGCTGGTCTGTGGACACTGGACAGGCAGCCCGCGGTGAGCATTCACATTCGGACATGTCCGTGCCCGCGCAGGCAAAATGAGATCTCGCGGACCTGCATCGGGCAGTCTGCCGGACGGCCCGCGACGGTAATACACTAGACAGACCTAATAGTAGCGAAGCCTGTCGGACATGCCTTGTAGGCTTGCCCGCGGGCATGTCCGTGTAGTGAATTCCCCGCTTTACTCGCGCATGAATAATATATCGCTATGGTGCTCAAAAATATATAATGGTTGCTAGGCAGAAGATGAGCTGCTAAGTAACCATTACATATGCTACCTACTTTATAAATGTATTCTCAAACCAATCTGGACATAAGGAATACAGCTTTTTCGATCGCCATTTTGCTTACGAGCACTTTCGAGCGCTTTTTTCCGCTAAACACAGCAAAAATTTATAAAAAAAAAAAAAAAGGAACAAAGATCATAATTTGTAGCTAATTTATAAATCTCTAACCTAGAGAAGCTACAACTATTTTAAAGTAGAAAACCGCGACCAACTATTAAGATTTTATCTATCAACAGTCAACAGTGTAATTAACTTCACCATATAGTAATTTTATTTCCGTTGAGCCACAATAAGAATGAAAGTAAAAATTTCTCAACGATGGATTTTTAGATGCGTTATTTGTTTTTATTCGCCAATATCTTGTAATAGCGCTTATTGTCATCACTTTTCACTTCACGGCTAATTTGTGTCCAAGGAACCACGAATTGTGGAACTTTCACAATCGACTAGAACGAAAATCTTGCAAACAAAAAATAATTTATTCTGTACGAATGCTCACGTATTCAAATAGATTTAGCAACGACTTTTTGCCCTCACGAAGATGCATAGATGTTAATCTAATCAGTTTACATCTAGTTATTCTAATTTCAAATGTTTCTGTAATGAGACGTGAAATATACGTGAGATTTCAAAGAGAAATACAGATTTAAAATAACGCGAACGTCGTGTTTACAAGAACACGACGTTATTTCACAGTAATAATACACAATACTTCTTGCACTATTTCCACTTTAATAAGTATTTTACATTAATTTTAATATATTACACGACCGGTTTCGACAAAGTCATCATCAGGTGTTATTTTGTTATTAACAGCTGTGGTTTCTAACACCTCGTCCAGACTGCTCGCGAGGTAGGCCGAGGAAGTGCACCGCGAAGTAACCCGAAGTACGAAAAGGCGAAACGAAGTGCGTGTTCACACTATCTTAGGGGTCGTCCATTAATCACGTGATGGCTTAAATAGGAGGGGGGGTCCGAAAAAAAATCACCAAGTATCACCAAGGGGAGGAGGGGGTATAAGGAGACATCACGTGTATTAATTTTTGAATCTAGTCTATGCATACCGAAATTATTATCGGTTGTAGATTCGTAGTGTTGTTTAAATACTTACAAGACAAATGACTCATATAGTTTTTAATTGCTTAAATCATTCGATTAAATTGTAAGTTTTTTAAGTTAAGTATTTGTAAGTTAAAGTTTTTCTTCAAACATGACCTGCTTACTATGTAAAAAAATACACGTGATCTTAGGTGGGGGAGGGGGGGTAATATAAAACCTCACCACGTATCACCAGGGGGAGGGGAGGGGTCTAAAAAGTTGTTAAAAACATCACGTGATTAATGCACGGCCCCTTATTCGGCCAACGTCGGTCGGCCTATTTCGCGAGCAGTCTGGGCGGGGCATTAGCACAGAACACATAATACTCGCGGAGAAGAAGGTCGACTTCATACAAAAAAATTGGGACCAAATAGCGCCTCTAGTGAGCTGCCCCCTCAAACTTTTAACCGCCTTCAAACAAAGGAGGACTATATATTTGATTATATGAATATGGCGGGAAATTGAAGATACGTAATTAAAGTTAAATTTTACATTCCAACAAAACCGAGCAACCACCTCCACGAACAATTCTTAACTACTACGCACGTTACAAAACGTTCGTGAGCCCTTATATACATACGTCTAGTGTTTTCGATAGCGCGATCTAGAAGCGGGATAGTGTCATCTGTTGTGGTTTTAAGTAACTTTTATGTAATATTAACCATGTAAGACAGAGAGCGATATATTGAAATATAACCATTCTTGTCGCACCGAACTGCCCCCTTTTTGGTCCAAGGTCATTCATACAGAGTCGACCACCCCTGGGCATTAGACTGTGACGTTACACCTCTACTTTTTTGAGTCGCAAAAGTACCATTTAGTCATAACTTGTAAATAGGTAAAATATCCCCATGTAGGCCGTAGAAGTGCCTAGCGGCTAGGCGATAAACAATTCAAGTTAGTTTTTTCATCCAAATCACAATAGGGTATTATCCTATGATGAAAATATACATCAGATTGTTGATATTTTATCGCTAAACATTAATTTAAACCGATTTAACCAACTTTTCACACAAAAATATGTATGATTTTTATAAAATATCAAAAATAAAATTATGAATTTTTCACGTTTGACCACGTGACTAAAAACGCACGAGATTGGAATGTGACGTCATATTCTTGTACTTCTTCTTTTTTTATTATTGGCCTCCCGATTTCCATAAAGAATAGCCAGCATCAGAATCATTAACGTCATGCGTCAGCGAGTAATAGCCACTTTTTCCGCATTTCAGTGTTCTTTGGTATGTATTCATATTGGTCACAAAGATTTTCCCCGGTGTTTTAATAGACGTATTAGTGCATTTTGGCACTACGCACCATTTATAAGGCATTTTTATAGGCTTAAAACATTTATTTAAAAACGTAAATAGTAGGTATTCTGGGCTGGGCTTTTATATAATTGGCATTTTCAGTGTAATTTGACACTTGACACTTGACAGTTACAATGTTACAAGAATGTGACGTCATGACAACTCATTATAGCGTTTTCGCGCCTATAATATTAATTTAAACTTTAAGGCTAATTTGCAAGGAAAAGAAAGAAATTCACAAAGAATGGTTCAAACTGCTAATGTATTTTGGTATTAGGAACAATTTGGCATACTTTTCAAAAACTTGGAAAATACCCTATTGCCTACAAATTATTGCAATCGTGACAAAATATGGCTTATTAGTTTTGCGGATGTACAATGTCCACAAGCATCGATAATAAAATTTATCATTGCCCTCATTCCTGTTTTTTCATCAGTAAATGAGAATTCTAATTCAAAGTTTTATAAAGTCATTTTGACGATGGTTTACTGTTATTTTGCTATCGATAGTATTTTGGAAATTAGCCATTTTTCTCTGAAAGCTTCTCAAAAGACCCTCGATACCGCTAGCGCTGGGGAGTACAAATCTAGGTCTATCTTTTTTAATTTACAAAATGTAAAATTATGATTGTATCATTACAACGAATATTTCATCGAAGTGAATAAGATTACAAAAAACATGTTATATGAGCCTATTATTATAATGCCACAACATAGTTGCTTACTTTTTAGTTTTTACGTTTTGTAAATCAAAACATTGGTACCAGTACACATTGGTACACCAGAGCCCGATGATGCGGATTTTTCGATAAGCTTTCTGAAACTGGCTAATTCAGTTTTCTTATTTTAAACCAGAATATGTGCACAAAACTTTGATGATAATATTGCGTTTGATACATTTCATCAATTGTGTACACAAAATGTTACTCAACACTACTCAACCAACCAACCCAACCAACCCAACCCCATAACAAAATTGATATACATATTTCAAATGCTCATTCCCTGCCTCTATTCAAAGCGTTATCCAACTGGAGATGTCGAGATACAATCAGAGATTTTAATCTATAGTGGATAATTTGTACATATGAAGTTTATTCACACAATGCGGCCATATTTTATGCACAGACAATACTTTGAATGGTCCCAGCGGAATTAGATATCATTGACTATGCTCTTCGTGGGCGAAACGATATTATGTATGCCGTTCGGTACGTAGCGCTAGTTCATTCGACTTATTAATACTCCTGCGGTTAGCGCTTCGAAAGCACCGCATTTTGCATTCAAGACCTCTCGTATTAAATTATCGTTTGTGAAACGTACTGCTTCCCCGCAACTGGGTTAAGGCTTACTCGAGCCCATCGAAAATTTATACATTTAAGATATTTCAAAGTTGTTAGGTTTTATTTAAATATCACTGGTTGACACCGTAAATGATGAGCCGAAAGTCTTAATCAATTATTAACTATTTAATGTTTTGTGAAATGTAGAAGTGGAACTTTAGATATAATTATAACATCCACCAAATTGGGCAAACTATTTTTCCCAGCTTAAATTTTATAAAACCTTAAAGCGCAATATCTTCAAATAATATGTGCCGGTCGGTCGAGAGGTCTACAATAAGGCAGGGTTTGGTGTAATTATTGGCCCTATTATCTAACATTCACTTACAAAGTCAGCAGCGGGCAGAGGACCTAAAATTACCCGACAATTGGGGGCAAATGTCAAGGTGCAGCCAATGCTGCCTCCGGCCTATTATATTTAATAACACGCTTAATTTCCTTCACGCATCGTCTACATGCAGGTTGCAGACTAAATAAATTCGCTTTTGAGGACATATTAAAAATAAGGATAGGACAAGGAAAAATACGAAAGCCATTTGTATGATCTGGGAGGAAAGGGAAATAAGCTCTAGATTATCCTATACTCGCGACAGACAGAATACACGATCCACTCTATTTCACAGTGTCGAGGCCAGTCGCTCACGCCAACTTTAAATAACATAAACAACGAAAATAAAATGGAATTACTAATGTTTACATGGCCAATAATAAAGTTGTGGGCCAAATGTGTAAAAGTAGAACTGGGTGGGACAGCAACGGTGTAGAGTTTGAACTTTTTAAGGCATCGAAAACTTCTTGCAACAGAATACCTAACTGCTTAAATCTTAATCTTAGGGGGATCTTGGCAATTGTGATGTTGCTTGGCCTTGCAGAACGTGCCTGTGCTTTAACAAGCACACATGAAATTTTCAGAGCGGATTAACCATCTTTGGATAACTTTTAACAAATATTTCGTATTTCTAAGTTCAAGCAACTTTATGATGCTCAGTACGTTAAACGCGTACACTCTTACATTTATTAAAATTCCTGAACGTACAGATCGTCACACATTCCCGGTTATGAATTCATTATATTGCTAGCATCCGCAACGTCCTTTCCAATTTAGTTTATTCCCATGGTAGAGTTCTAACGAGCGACTGCTTAGTACCTAAGTCTTTACTCTGAAGAGGTTCGGAAAACGTTCGAAGTATAAAATAATTTCTTGAATGTAGTTGTGTCAAGGACGTTCGTTTTGGTTTCAAAGGTAATTTCCCAAAAGTAACTTGTTACAAATCGCTTAGTGCTCTACCTCATCGCAAGGTAATGTTTTACTGCACATATTTTTTGTGAGTCTGTAATTATTTTACTCGTCCCTAGTCCCTACATGAATATATTTGTAGTAAATGCGGCTGATTATCACCATACTGCTTTTTCTCAACCAAATCAACTTACCAAATCATGCGGAAAGTGGATTTTCCTCCAAGGAAATTTCCCTTTGTCATAAGTTCCCATTTTTTCAAATTTGAGCCGTACCAACTGGCAACTGATTCTTTTTCACCTACTACCTACTCAACAGTGTCTGTATAATAGGCAAGCGGACTGTTTTTTCTTATTGCATAAATGAATAGTACTCTTAAATATGAGTAACTTCTCAGAAGAAACCGTATATCAAAAGTCAATATTTTCAAAGGTACAGCGATTTGTATACAAAATTTCGCGAGTCTCGTGAAAACGCTCCAGTACAAAAAAAAATATTCTTTTTTGCGAAATTGGTAAACAAAAGCTACATCATTAGTTTACTCACATCATACACAAAAACATTCATTATGGTAAGTATGAACTTAAACGCACAAATATCGGAGATATTTACAAATATATTCCTGCGGCCATATACTTCATATACTACTTCATATACTATAACCTACAAGTGACGTCATTTGTAGGTCGACTTTAGTATGGAGCGTTTTTAGGAGGCTCGCGAATATTTTTATACAATTCGCTGTACCTTTGAAAATATTGACTTTTGATATACGGTTTCTTCTGAGAAGTTACTCATATTTAAGAGTACTATTCATTTATGCAATAAAAAAAAATTAGTCCGATTGCCTATTGTGATATTTATAGCAGTAGAGTGTAGACTGTAGAATATAGATAGTAGTATCGAAGGCTGTTGAATCGCAGTATCTAGCGAACGATACAACGGGTGGTATCAATTATTTTAAATAAATTTCAATTGCTTTGCATGATATAACTTCCTCGTTTTAAATCATGGTGCTCTTTCAGTTAACAAGCGACGTAAGATCTTAATTATTGTGCGCCCGCAGTTGTTTTTGCTTTGTTTCTTTACGTTTGTTAAAAATGTTTATTACTGTAATTAGTTTTTATTATAGAGGAACGGTGTCTTACTGTTAATTTGTACAAAATGTAGAAAAAATTTCACGCTTTACGATTTTGAGTCAAAGCACGTATTTATTTTAAGCAGTCACTAGTGGGTCCGTTCACTGTATTACATAATTACTTCACTATAAACTAGTAACTACTAGATGTTGCCCGCAACCGTACATTTTGCTGCGATAGAAAGTAGCCTGTCCTTCGCCGTGGTCTACTAAAGCTGTGCCAAATATCATCAAAATCGGTCCTGTAGTTTCGGAGCCAATTGAATGTAAAAAAACAGATAAATCTTTCCTCTAAATAATATTAATGGTGATTTCAAATATTAATATGTAAACCTCAATGAATATGCTGACAATTAATATCTATCTTAATATACCTTACAAAATTTAACTAAAAATAACCCAGTCATGTAAGGTTCACATTTTACAAATAATTGGCATTTTCGATCTTTTTCTGTAGGTAAGTACTTGACAATGTTCTAAATTTAATTTGTTACTAAAATTTATTATTAGTTGCTGGCATTTTTCTGTCCTGACTCCTGTCGCAAATAAGTGCAATATTTTTTTCGTTTTAATCCTCTTAAGTTGCGGCCTCTTGAGACTCATTTGCCGTCCTCATGAACCTTAGCTATTTCAAATTACGCGTAATAAAGTTAATATATTGCTTGTAAATTGGTTTTTTATAGAAGACGGCTCCTAGTAGCTCGTTAATAATGTGCCCACGTAACGGGACCATGTCCCTGGAGCTTCCATTTTCTGAATACTTAAAGGATCATAAAGGTTCAATATATTTGTTTTCAACTTTGAAATACTACTATCACGTTCCCACGAGATAAATTTACCGACGGATCAAGGCTGCTATTAATTACCTATATATTGACCTTTATATTTAAAATCATAATTCTGCAATCATATTTTATACTTTAACAGTACCTTCCATAATGGTAATAACATTATTCAAATACCTTTCAACCTATTCGTACTTATGTCATAAACCTCCTCCGTAAGCGAGGGACCGTTATAGGAAATCCATTTGCACCGCATAAGTCATTATTTGCTGTACAGCCATAGGCTGTGATGTTATTTGCAAATGTTCTCTTGCATAATGTTATGATCATCTACATCTGCAATAGACGTATTGTGTGTAAACATTAACAGGTTGCCTTGAGTGAATTTGTAGCATTGGTACCTGTCACTCGTATTTGTTGACGAAAGTGAAACGAATGTCCTAGTGTCAAATCTGCTTATGCCCAGTCTCCTCCAATACGACCTATAAATTCACTTATCATTAAGTCATCTACGTGCAGAAAATTGGCGTTTCTTAACTATATTACATTATAATGGCCTTACGTGTAATTGTTAAGGTCGTTGCAATGATTAAGATTGCTTTGTTTTGAGAAATATTGTTTTGATACATGAAGGGTTATTATTGGTTAATACTGGCTGTGTTCCGCGGAAAAAGGCGAATGTAAGCGCTTGTAAGCAAAATGGCGATTGCTAAGCGGTAAACGCTGTCAATGCTAAACGCTATTTTCCTCTAGGAGACGGTATCCTCTAAAAACTGTACTAATTTCAAAATAAATAAGCAAGATTGCGGATTATGTCAGCGCTACTGAAGTTATGGTGTCTACAGACACACGAATTTGGTACGGAGCGTGTGTAGGGCAGTCAGGCGAACATAAGAAGAAAGCGAAGAGTTCGCCGTTGTCCGCATCGGATCTGGTCCGCTCCGTACCAAATCCGTGCGCGTGTAGAGCAGTCCGGCGGTTAGGCCGTACTACGGTATCAGTGTTGCCAACTTAGGGATGTACCCCCAAAATTAGGGAAAATATCTACGGGGGTTTACTAGGGGACAGGATGTTTAGAGTTTACTCCTTATGAATCAATTTGTATGTAATAATAAAAAATATTTTAATGTGTGTATATAGCCAGGGATATGAAAACGTATTGGGAGTGAAATCAGATTAAGACAAGTTAGTTTTATGTTATTCACGCGTAAATCTTTATGTTAAAAACATAACCTTTCTTTCTAGCATATCTCTTAGACCTGTCAATGGTATAAGTAATCATGGGTAAAATTTGGGGAGAAATATTTTTTAAAGTGTTGGTATCGCTACCCGATATCAATGAATTGCGGGAATCATCCTAGTCGTTTAAAAACAGCACTGTAAATAGAACTCTGTGCTAATGTAATAGAGCATAAAATCGAACACACGAGTGTCGAGCTTTACGGTCCACTGCACCCTGGATACTCAAATACAGCACTGTACCAAATCCGTGCGTGTGTAGCGACACCGGATTTGGTCCCCGGATATGGTCCGCTTACGCTCCGTACCAAATTCGTGTGTCTGTAGATAGCATTAGTAAACGTGTCCTGGCCGACAACTGTCATTTTCTTTTTAGCGCTAGTAAGCTCTAACAAGCGCCATTTTCCGCGGAACACAGCCATTTTACGTGGTAGAGCCATGCTTCGGCACGAATGGGCCGGCTCGACCGGAGAAATACCACGGGCTCACAGAAAACCGGCGTGAAACAGCGTTTGCGCTGTGTTTCGCCGAGTGAGTGAGTTTACCGGAGGCCCAATCCCCTACCCTATTCCCTTCCCTACCCTCCCCTATTACCCTATTCCCTCTTAAAAGGGCGGCAACGCACTTGCAGCTCTTCTGATGCTGCGAGTGTCCATGGGCGACGGAAGTTGCTTTCCATCAGGTGACCCGTTTGCTCGTTTGCCCCCTTATTTCATAAAAAAAAAAAAAAAAATTGCATGGTATGAAAGAACTCCCGACATGAATAGTAATGATTTCCCTACTGTCGCCCTTTTTGTCGAACTCAAAACATTATTATTGAATAATTACTATCATTAATTTTATTAGAAAATTAATGAACGATGAAAGTTGATGTGCACACTGATTAGGTGTCATCTTGTATTTATTAACCTTTGGCTTCTTCTGAGGTTGCTATTAATGATATTCCTCCAATTCAATAACTAAGTACTTAAGCTATTGACTATCCATCTAAAAGTATTCAGGAGCGAAGGTGTTGTAAGGCGTTAATTTGTTGGTAACTTTTAGCCTTCTTTATCATGATGTGAGCAAAATTACACCTGCCATTGCACAAGCTTGAATTTTGTTGTCTTGTAATTTAGAAACTAGCTAGCGATTATAGGTAAGATAGTAATAAAACTTGTAAATAATATAATCCCAATCCTTAAATGGTGAAAACGGCACATATAAACATAAAGTCCTATAATATTTGGTCTTTGGTGTAGTGTTCGCTATGATTGCTAGTCTTGAAGTTAACCGTCTAATAGTCCGAACCGTTATCTTAAGTTCTAGTGGGTTGCCTGCGGTCTATTTAACTAGTGTTTGCGCAATGTTACCAATAGCGTTATTCCTAACATCAATTTTATATTACCATTTGCCACTGTCCATGTTTCTCGTAATTACAATCTTCCATTTCCTTCCGTTTTGTTTTTGCTTAATTTTTATTACACGGTAATTGTATTTTGTTTCCTGTTTTAAAAATAAAAGGAATTGCATAAATCAATAACTATAATTTTCGTTTAATAATGTGCAGTTTAAAACTAGTTTTATTTCTTATTTCTTTTTTTTGTTTTGGATTGCGTTTATTCGGAACATTTTTTAAAATTCAACCCCCAATGGTTAAAATGGGGATGAAAGTTAAAACCTAATTAAACGCGGGCGAAACCGCTGGCAATTAATCCTAGTTTTAAAATAGAGGCGTGATTCCATTCAATAAGCTTTTTTAAAAGGTGAAACATTTTCTAATAATTCGCCTCAAAAGTGGTTTTCAAGTTGGTCCCCTTCTGTCATTTCTAAACTATAAGAGGTAGAAACTTGTAACTTTCCATGCTGATAGATCATGCTAAACACATTTTAGGAAAATTATTTTGAGCGATAACGGACTATATGTTTGGAAATAATAAAAAAAAACCATTGCACGTTGATAGTTACGGAATTCTCCTTAGACATCTCTTCACTTGCTATTATCAATTGCTTTCGATTTCAACCTTCGTCGCTAAATAAGTCATTGTGTTGTTAATAAGTCATGGAGCGGCACCATCAGACCTTCACACGTTATCTTCCTGTTATTGATACGCCTCATACGCTATTGTTGAAGACGCTAACGTGAGAGATGAGCTATTGAATAATCGCCATTGCAAAATTTAACACGCGAGCCTTTATTGTACTTCTTTTGTTGCTATTGAAAATGTTAGCCACACTATTAAAGAGAAATTGAAGACTAAAAGTTATTCAAGGTGCAGCGACCCAGTGTTACGGGACATAGCACGTGACATTTGCACTTTGCAGCTAGACGATGTGATCTAAAGAGGGTCGAAACATAAGGAATAGATGGGCAGCGCTACTAAATTGTAGAGAATTCTGTACAAGAACATAATTTAGTATTTTTAGGCAAATCAGACAAACAATTGATGCCATTTAATAATTACCAATGCCCGTAAACATTCAATAATTATGATAAGGCATTAAAGAAGATCAGGATTCGAAATTCTTGGAATTAAATCTCAAGTCTGTTCGAAAATATTAGACACACTATCACATGGACTTTTATTTTAGGATGTTTGCGATCCCGCGACAGGATGGTCCGTTTTCATTCAGTTCGTATAATAAACCATTGTGAAAATACATTATATGAGGACTAATTTATTTCTTGTGTTAAACTGTTAAATGGTCGGGTGAGCCGCGCAATGATATCCCGTTATATTAGGTATCACGATCAGGCCGCTTTATTGGAAAGTGAATTGCTCGGATCGTGGTCGGTGGCCGGGCACGTCTGCGTGGGTTTCCTGCAGCTTGATAAAAAGCGCAGGCGATAGTAATTCCAATGCCCATTCGAACCGCTTTGCTCATTATAAGATATCATTGCGGATATAATCCTATTAAAGATGAACGAGATGTGGCAAATTGAATTATGCGGATTTCAACGTGTAAATTCAATTTGTTGATTCTACCTATAAGTTTTCATCTATGTTATGTAATTTTTAAAAGGTTTTATTTATTTAGGTTGCAATGTATGTTAGTTCAGTTGGAATCTTGCTACTCAATTTTGAAGCTGATATCTTTAACCGATTGAGCTGAAATTGTTTATTTCAAATATTATGGAAAAAGAAAAAGTGAATTTCATTCAGTTCATAGACACTCATTAGGTATGCCGTATGCCCTAATTTTATTTTGAGTCTAGACTTAATAAATAAAAAAGTAAGGTTTTAGTATCTTTTTTACATAGTATAAAATGAAGTTGCTTCCTTTCTAGTTCACTTAGAACCTTTAAACTACTCAACATATTTTAATACACTTTTCAGCAATAGATAGAGTGATTCAAGTACCACAGTTAGGTCTGTATTAAAATTATGTTTTGCTAATATACCTAATACCCGAATGTTAACCTTCCCGTTTATATGTAATATTATGTATAATAGGTATATTGCAGTGCAACCGTGCGTGGCTGGGGCGGGTCGCTAGTTTACGTCAAATATTTCTTGGAAATTTCTTAATTTATTTACATGAGGGTATTGTAGAACATAATTATAATTTAGACCCAATAGTGGTTCTAAAATTAATGTAAAGGTTAGCTGGCCGTGTGTAACTATTATAGAATGGCTAGAAATAATGTAACTTGTAAAAACAACTTTGAATTGTACCTTTGCGCACAATAAAAACTTCGCGAACGCAACTCCTAAACGTTTGCCCGTTTTGTATACAAAAGATAGTATAAATTGAGATTTAGTTCGTGACTCTGCATTTCTCTCTGTAGCTTCCTAGTCACAATTTACCGTTTAAGATTCTTTGCAATTGATGTGAATCTACATGTTTCATTTGGCACTGTATAAAGACACACATTGACTTGAACTCAATTTACTTACTTAAACAAAATCATGTCTCAAATCGTGTTGCCAAATTTTGGCAACACGATTTGAGACGTGATTAGTATTATTCTATCAACATTACATACATACTTATATCTACTATTATAACTGATAATAATCATCCCCATTTAAAATACTTATTATTGTTTTAAATGTTCATAATTGATAAGATGTCATTAGTCATTACAGTTAGGTACTGCAGCAAGCAGATATTAAAACGATCATTAAACCTGGTAACGGCATAAGCAATTTTCGATTACTTAGTTTATACTTATTATTCTGGCCTTAGTTAAAAATCTATTTAAAAATCTTAACAAGCGTTCAATGACATCTTATGAAGCCGTATTTCTTTCTGTCTTCCCATTGTTTAATATAATATAGCTACTGTATGGTTATGTAAGACGTTTAAGAGTATGTAGTAGATTTTATATAGAATTTTTAAGATTCCAATACCTACAAGGACTATACTATTTCTAACCATCCAAATTATAATGCATAATATCCTCTTTTATCCAAATAATTGGCTTTCCTTCCTCTGTATAATATTAGGTTGGGGAAAAAGTTTCTTCGCATTTTATATAAAAATTCAAAAGGTTTTTTTATAAAGTTTATTTACAAGTGACTAAAGTATATAGGTGCCATTTTGTTCGATAACTTTTTGCCATCTTGTTGGTAGGTACATGATCCCATTGCTATAAAATTTTTGGGGCTTCTGATGAAAAAACTGCGACAAGTGGTTTTGGCAGTCCTCTTGTGATGTCAACCTGACACTGCCTAAGGAATTCTACAGCGACCGAAACAGGTGGAAATCTGGAGGTGCAAGGTCAGGACTATACGGCGGATGCATTAACACCTCCCAGCCAAACTCCCGTAATTTTTTCTGAGTGGCTAAAGATGTGTGAGGTCTAGCGTTATCATGGTGAAAAACCACACCCCTTCTGTTGATTAATTCCGGCCGCTTTCTCTCAACTTCTTGCTTTAATCTCATCAGTTGTTCGCAGTACAGTTCAGAATTGATGGTCCTGCCTGGCGGTAACAGCTCATTATGAATAATGCCCTTCCAATCCCACCACACACACAGCATCACCTTGTTGCGAGTTAACCCGGGTTTCGCCACAGTCTGTGAAGCCTGGCCGGCCTTTGACCACGATCTTTTTCGCACGTTCTTGTCGTACGTGATCCACTTTTCATCACCAGTTATCAGCTTCTTCAAAAATGGTTCGGTTTCATTACGTCGTAATAAAGAATCACAAATGAGTACACGGTTCATTAGGTTTCTTACAGTGAGCTCATGAGGCACCCAAATATCGAGCTTTTTTGTGTACCCAGCTTTTTTCAAATGCGCCAAAACCGTTTTGTGGTCAATCCCCAGTTCTTCAGCTACATCGTAACTACTAATATGCCGATCTTGCTCCACTTTTTCAAAAATGGCAACAGTTTTGTCCGTAACAGGGCGACCAGAGCGACGTGCATCTTTGATATCAAAATTTCCGGATTGAAAACGCTTAAACCAAATTTGCGCTACTCTCACAGATACTGCATTAGGTCCATAAACATCACAAATTTTTTTCGCGGCTTGTGTTGCATTTTTACCTTTTTTGTAATAAAATTTTAAAATGTATCGAAATTCTTCATAAGAATCACTCATTTTAACAATAAGAAAAACAAATGAAAATCTCAAATTTACCTAATTTGAATTTGGAATTGTCTTCTGTAAAATTAAAACTTTTTAATGATACCAAAATCAGCCAGATACAATTGGTATAGCCCAAGATATTTTATGACAAGTTCATACATACTATAATGCGAAAAGACTTTTTCCCCTTTTTTTTTTTTTTTTTTTTGTAAAGAAAGAGGAGATGCATGAAAAAAAGAGAGGTCTTTATCCAAATAATTGTCTTATTATCTATTCATGTGATGATTGAAATTAATATTGAAGTCGTGTCGTATCGTAACGGTTGCGTGTTCAATACAATTCACAAGTTTACGAATACTTTGCGTGTAGCCCTGGTCTGTTAATGGTCAAGTGACATAGATCTTTAACACACTTTACCCGCCTGTATCAGTTACAAGGCGAAGTGACATATAAGCATATTTGATACGTCCACACGGATCTAGTGATTAGCAAAACTAACCCTCCACCTATAGATTATTTTTTGCCAATAGGTAGGTATAAGATGGTTTTAAGGAATTTGTGACCGAAAAACTGTGATTTGTGGCTATTTAGTTTAACAAAAATCCGACGGCAAAATTTTGTGTGCATTTATCTGTGTTTTCTCCAGATTTCCTAATCCTCATGCAACAATGGACCATACAACGGAATGCTAACATGGTCCTTACACGTTACTAGTAACGCTCGTTTTGTGAAACAACAGCGCTGTGGTATTTTCTACTGTATGTTATTTCGTTCAAACCAGGCCACCATCCACTTACTATTCACATAGTCACGCTCTATAATTCCATATTGTACGCAGGAATTTTTAATTTGCATATATAATGATTCGCGACGCTTTATTTTGAACGGACGTCGGGCGCGGTACCGTCAGCGTGATGTAGGAAGAGTTATGTATGTTAAATAATGATGTATATCGATGATTGTGTTTGTGAGGCGGTAGGAAGAGACAGGTGTGCGCAGGCGCAGGTCGAGATCCATGGTGCCAGCACTTTCACTCTCGTCGCTGCGGCTGAGGCCGATGTAACCGCCGCAGTGCCGCCGCGACGCCGCGCCAGTCGCACCGCTCTCGCACCACCGCGATATTTGCATTGCACACGCCCGTCTGTGTCTATCGATATCGGTATCGGTCAGATTTCTATCTAGTCACTCGATCTGCGGTGTCCATTCATGTGTAAAGACTGACCGCTCTCTTTTTTTCGAGTTCTGTTTTATTAAAAAAATAATTTTGTTTAAAGTATAAAAAAATATTATAATTTTCAAAAATAATGAATATCAGTAAACATCGGGCAAATCCTTGAATTTTTTTAACAAAACATCAATTATACGCAAACCAGTGATTAGTGATAAGTGAATGGAAATTATGACATGTGATGTATAACATTAAATCGTGCTAAAGTGTAAATTTGTGAATTATGGAAACCGAGTGTTAATTGTGGAATAGCTCAATTGAAGTCACAGACTGTGAGCACATGATATCATAGGATTTGTTATTTCGGTCGTGGATTACAGTGTCAAGGTTGTCAACGTTGATGGACCAGATGTCAGTTTATGGGAGAGATGCGCGGTGCGCAAACGAAGCTCGTTGCGACGTTTACTGTAAATAAGTAATGACCTAATAATTGTACCTTACGTCCTCGCTATTTCGGTACATGTGTGATATGACTTCAAATCCGTCTAAAATCAACGAATATCGATGAAGTACTTTCATCGATATTCTGTGGTGAAAACTCGTCGTCGCAGTGTCTACTTTCATAGTTTTCTACAGGGCACTCCCTTTCTCTACAAACACTGGACGGTGTAATTTGAGTCTAGTACTGGATATGTGATAGTAACATAAAAACCTTTCCAATATACTCGCCGAACAGTATGACATAGAATAAATCACAATGTACTGTCCTACAATGCCTTATTACGACGAAAGTTTTATTCATGACGACAATTTAAACCAGAAAAGAAATAAGCGAAGCTATCGTGTGTACAAAAATGGGTTGGCACCGATGTGTTACTTTGATGCCAACGAAAGACTCCAAGCTTTGGAAGAAAGACCGACTTCTGTTATTAAAAGGAACTTAAGAAACATCAAACAGCGGGGACAACGGTATAGAGTGGAGCCCATAGCAACAGCACAATCAGGCTCCGTTGTTAAGAACAAGATACCGGATATATTTTCCTACAACTACCCCCGTATTAGCGTTTTTGATCCAAACAAGCTTTACGATATTCAGAACAATAATATTCCACCGCTGTCATCCTGCAAGAGTTTCGACAACTTGACACTGAGAAAGGAGAAGAAGTTTACGAAAAACATATTGAAGAACGGCATCAGTCTTCAGAATTTGAGCAGGGATGATAACATCAAACACTACATATCTCCAACCGACGAAGTAACAAATTACAGGAAGGCAGACGTAAGGAATTCCTATTCTGTGTCTGACGCCCGTCGACGTCCTATTCAACGTCGCATTTCACGAAGCACTGCTGCACCGGGAGTCGGAATTTATAGGAAAATAAATGATAGTAGCGCTGATAAAAAACTACACGGTACGATAATTATGTTTTATTTTTATGAAACTAAAAACATTTGTATTGCAGAATTCTGACCTTGTCGCAAACATTTATTAATAACGTGATTATAGAGACATTGAATACTACTACTATGTTTTTATTGAGTAAGATTATGATAAAAATTTATGTTTTTTAAAATATATGTATAATAATATTATTACATTCTCTTTGTCGCAAGATTTTGGGAGTAACGTTGTCTCTATAAAATTTTGGTTAGTACAGTGTGGTAGGTACAGTTAAACATAATGTCAATCATTACAAATGTGGACCACCATTACAATCGATCCGGCAGAAATAATGATACATGTACGATTGTAACACAGTCACCAGTCATCACTTATCACTATCATATTATATTGATGAACTAATGTGCCTCAGTTTTCTGTTCTTGCATCTTTTATATAAAATTCTCGTGTAACAGTGTTTGTAATATCAATTACGGATATTTTGTGCATATTATATTATGATCTGCTTATGTCAAGACGCTTAGACTGAGAAATAATTAAAAAAAAATTAAACAATATATGCTAAATAAAATTACATTACACTCTTTACGGCGCTGTTAAGATCACTGGCCGCACACAGCTGATTGTATTGATGTTATTTAGGCAGTCTTTGTTGCTTCTGTAAATCACCTGTTTCTGTGATCTTAATGACCTCAGCGCCTTAGAGAGCGCAATGTAATTTTATGAAATATATTTTAATTTTTAATTATTTTTCTGTCTGAACGTCTTTACTCTTTACATATTAAGCAGTAGAGTATATGCCCAAAATATATGTAATTGATTTTGAACAACCTTACAGAACTCCGAAACGTCTAGGCCAACTATTTTTTTATGCAATCGGCCTCCAAAATGGTGTACGAGTAGCTCCCCGGACCCCGTCCCTGGCAAGCTCTTTCGGAAAATTATTTTGAGCGAAATTTAACTTACTTAAAATTTTGAAAAAAAAAATCTATTGCGCGTTAGACATCTCTCCTCTCATCATTCTTTTTAGACATGTCCCGAGTAATGTACAATTATTGGTCAGGTTATTTTTTTGAAAATTTATTATATTTTAAAACTCTGAAAAGCTCATTATGTTATCCTTGTATTTGCAAATAATGTAAATAATTTCCAGCAAAGTACTTAATTTAATTAAATGCATTAAGTTACCTTTACAAGTCTTTTTCCGTGTTCGTGTCTGTTTTGTAAATATCATCCTTTGAAAATGTTATCTTCAATGCTGTTATTCTTAGACCATACAATTTTTGTCTGCTAACCTAACCTAGTATAGGACGTTTATTTTATTCGGATAGTGGTATTAATTCAGCTTCACATGATTGGGGTTTTAATTCAGCTAAAAAGTAGCATTATTTGTTGTCATTTGTCGGATCTTAAACCAAAAGGGAAGATCCGTTGATTGTAGAGTCCAACAACGCTCGAGCGTAGAACGCTGTTTGGTATATTTGCGACTTACCGGAGACTATATACTATAGCATCACAGACGCGATTTAGTGTAGCCCTTGTTGAAAGCAACAAACTTGTTGATCCAAAGCTAGCTTTAGCCCTACATTTTATTTTAAGAATTTATCTTCCTTTAGTTTTGCATTTCTCCAATGATGTCAGTAACGTTTTATTGCTGTGGCTTTGCTATTTTTACTGATAAACAGTAAATCTAATTGAAAATATCTATTCACTGTGATTTATTAGTCTTTATTTCCTTCCTGTAAACTTGTATCGGCGCTGAGTTCAACAGATATTGTATAATAAGACGCAATAGCCGCGGGAAATTATCCATTGTCTATTGTTGCTTCAAATTGGTAATGTTAAGGACTTCGACGGGTTAGAATGGCTTGTTAAATATTAATAGAATCGTTACACTCTGTTACATAAAATAATGTTTTCATACTTTTTAAGGTGTTCCTTGCGCTGTTAGGTTAGGTAGGTGTTGCTGTCAGTTTACAATTACATATTTGCATCGTGCACACTTCATTTACCGTTTGTGACGGTCACTCATTTGTCACTCATTCTACATTTTGGTTTTCTATCATGCAACCTCTAGTCATCATGATTGATGATTATGGATGACCGTTTGAGAGGTACAGACGGCGAACATGCTATATGTGTCTGTGACGCCCCGAATGCACTACCCAGTATAAGTAATAAGTCAGTAGCAGACGCAAAATGTCACTAGGTCACGATCTGAAATGAAATACAATCATGCCGTTTTGGTTAACTGACTTTATTATCCTAACAATATAATCATTCATCATTGCCTGTTAAGGCCAATACCTTTTAGCTAATTTTTGCCTATTGCAATGTGTAGATGTAGAAGAATTTAATTCGTTACCATACTTAGGTTAGTTAAAGTCTCATATTTTATTAATATTATTGTCTACTGTTGCTTTTGTCGCTCCATATAAGGATGGTAGGTATAATATTACGTCAAATTATACCTTAAGACTAATTACCACATTCGTCCGTTATTAGTTATTACACATTGACCGCTAGTTATTAAGTCTTTTTCTTGATGGTATTTAATTAATATTTAGTGTTGTAAGTTGTTGTTCCAAATCAACGCATAATATAGGTTATCCTTATTAAAGCTATTTAAGTGTTTTTTTAGATTTTGCTTGTCCAAGGTATTGGGTAACTATTTTTTAATAAACTCATAGATTATAGATTTGGACCGGATTCAAACACACGCAAAATTCTTTCTTTGCAATCGTTATTCTGCTTCCGGGCTGAGACGGAACCAACAAATTATTATTATTAGAACATGAAAATCTGTTCAGCCGTTCCATAGATATAGTTCGAACATAGACCATTGTCTATGATCTAACTAACCACTTGATGCTCATTATAAAATTATCATTCCCGAGTAGTTCTCAAGTGACTAACAATAATAATCATTGTGCACCTTACTGTAATTTCCTTTAAAGTTGAAAACGACGTGAATCAAAATTGAGATATTATAGTCTAATAAAGTCATGGGTCTTAGTCCCAGTTAGCATTTAGTCGTCGTTACTGAGTCATAAATAATATTTTATGAGTTCGTATTATGCCGTTGTCCCATTATGGAAGCAGCCTTAGCGTTTGTTTGTGATGTGTATGACGCACTCGGGCTCAGGAAACGGGCATGACCCGTCGTCCGGCGAGCACAGAGTTAGGAGTAGTGTCCTTAGCGGCGTGGTGTCAGACGGCGGCCTCGCGTCCCAATGTCGCCACCGCGGTTATTTATAAACTAAAGCGTCATAATATGCGTTCGATTTAATGGCCTAGGACTACCGGTATCTAGCGTGGATTTCGTGTGCCGGTGTGTTTAATAACAAAAACCCGATTGTGTGGACATAGCTGTGGGCTATAAAAGTGTAAATGCTTGTTACTGCACAAGGAAAAACTATCAGTGTTCTGCCTCTGCGCTTATCTGTGGTTACTTGTAATAGTGGTACGTGACTATTTTAGCTTCTGTTGTTTATTATATTTATTAACAATTACCTATGAGAATTCCCGTTTGCTGTAAACAAGTATTCGACGACAATCCTGCCATCAGTGGGAGGATCCCGCTGTGACATCATTACAATGTACGAGATATTGTGAAAAGGAAATGTAAATAAACGATGTGAACGCAGTGTAGTAAAATAAATTCAAATTAACTGAATCTTGCAATGAATAAAATGAAGATTAAAGGGATAAGGAGAAGCTTAAAATGTCTTAAAACTCGCTAGTGAAGTTAAAAATCATCAAGTTTTAATTGCGTTGTAAATTGTGATCAATGGTAGCTTTAAACTACCGAATGCGGAACTACACATTCGCACGTGCTGTGTTGTTTTTTTAAACAACTTTGTTGTTATCAGAAAAATATACCGAATATTAGGCCGAAAAGAAATGACGCGTTATCTTCTCAACGACCATTAACGGGTCAAAGTTCCCTCCTTTGAGTCATGAGTGGTGATCAGCTTTTTCATTAAAATATTTTTGTCACCACTTGACCTATATTAGCTAATTCTAATAAAAAATTGCCAAACGATATTCTATATTAAACCCAAAATCTACTACTAATTGACTCCTACTTTACGAGGTTTTTGTCTTACGTCACTCCTTGGTTCTGACTTCTGTTTACGTAGTAACTATTTGTTAATCTGTGCTTCTGTGTTAGTACTAGGTACTGAACCTAGTAGTTGTTTGTGGTTATTATGTTAGTCATAATAATTTGTCACTGTATTACTTAGGGGGTTTCGGAGCAGAAAAATCGATCGATCTAGGTCTTGTCCCTGGGATGTATTACCTAACAAATAATTGCAATCCGTTATTTTTCCGTACCACTAGAACTCCAAAGCTCAGTCACCTATGTACTACCGTTTATTTACTTTGTGAACATTTATTTGATTACTGCGGATCGATCTTTATTATTTTACTTAATAACAATATTAAATTGTTGATTTAACGTTACATCAAAAAGTTAAAACCAATGATGTACCTACCTATAGATGATCTCATTACATTTAATTTAAGTAACTAGCTAGCATTGGACGTGTTGTTTATGAAAATGAGTCACAATTCATATTTGTCAAAGTTGTAATGGTCACAACTCAGCCCACTATAGTCCGTAAGACCCTGGGATCATAAATAAGGTATGTTCGGACACGGAGCCTCGAATTAATGGAGGTCACATTATATATAATTATTCAAATATTCCAATGAAAATCGTGTACGGTATCAATGTAAATCGTAAAGGATGTAATCAATGTTAATCTTCATTTAAGTATGTTATGCGTTGCCAAGCCGATCATCTTGCGAATCAAATCGAGCAACATCAGCTTTAAGGTTATGTTATAAAATCATCTTGTATGCTTGATTTTAATCCCATTTACCTTTTGCTAAATCACTTAATACCTAAGCTAATTTATCTAAATAGAAATTTAAATCAGATTAGATTCTACGAGTATAAACTTTATGAGCATACTTTTAAGACAAATTAATATAATTACAAGCAATCACTTCATTTTCTACATCGCTAGTCGCTACTGTTTACTGTTAATCTAACTAGCTAATAAATTCACTTTAAAATATAAATGTGAGACGTTAACGCACGCCATATGGAATTAAGTGACAATTATCATTTTGGGTCACTTGTGTCAGTGCTCTCGTTTGAGATTACCTTAATGTGTTGTTAATTGTCCTGTTATGATCGTGGATTTACTTGGCTCGATTTTCGCTCTGGTAAATCACCTTGTAATTTTTGTTGGCAAAATTGCCTAGCGCGTAGCGACCTAGCCGAATTGTCATTGGAAATCGTGCGGCGAAAATGTTAATCCTATGTAAATCCCCAATTATCTATCCATCAATCTATATTGGGCATATAGATTGATGGACTGATGTATTTTTAAAGTTTATATGTAATGGCGTAAGCACGTAATAAATTCAGCTGCGGCATATGTGGTCTAATGCTTTCTTCTACATGGTTCATTGGCTCAGTATGTAGCGACCTTCTCCATTCCTGATCCTTAACGTCCCAGTTACTGAGGTGTGGGATTCTTCTCAATGTTAAAGGAGACTTCGCGTTCCTTCGAGGAGTTCCTCACGATTTTTCTTCCTGGTAGAACCGTTCTTCGAAGATTTCATTGCTTTGGCGTCTTATCTAAAATAATATTTCTTTTTTACAGACAACGAGTGTGAGGTTGGGTCGGGGCACCGCGGGTCACTGCGCGGCGCCAACAAACTAGCGCGGCGCGCGCGCTCCTTCAAGGACGACCTACTCGAGCGCATATCCAACATGCGCTCGCCTGCGCAGCCTTCGCATCCGCCACACCTCTCGTCGAACCTCAGGTACTTACACTAGTATTAGCTAGGAAATTTAGAGCAGGTGTATGAGGCAAGCTGTTGTCCTATACTTCTCCTATTCTGCCGTCGTAATTATAAATGCAGTAATCGTCATTTTTCCAAATTCCTGTTTTTATCGAAAATGAAGTTAAGAGACACGTATGTAACTTTTGGTTAAAAAAAAATTAATAAAATACTATGGAAGATAGTAAAATTATAAGCAAAAATTGTAGAGAACGTAAAAAAACCTTTAACCGCGTTTTTCTCGAAACCGCCATTTTGCAAATACTGCATTTACAATTACGAGGGCAGTATTATACCCCAACACGAAACTGCAGGACTAGCACACACAATTTTTTGATTATTTTCCAAGAAATACGTTTTAGGGTACAATAGAGGATAGGAAAAGGTTTCAGCTTGCCTCAAACACCGGCTCTAAATTTCTTAGTAGCTCCCTGGGCTATATGGAAAACTACCGTTAGTAAAGGCCGGCAATTTACAAAACGCTTGCAGTTCATGGTGTTGCAAATCTAAGTTTTCATATGCCTATGAAAACTTAGATTTGCAACACCATGAACTGCAAGCGTCGTCGGCATCGGATCGACGGATCGTCAATTACATTATCATCAAACGATCAGTCTCTTTGGCGTAACACAGATAGAGCTCGTCCGATCTTTAGATCTGAACCTCAATTCTCGGTTTTAAAGTATATAATTTAAACAGTCAATTTTACTCTGGATTGAAAGTGTAGCGTCACTGCGTCATGGGATTTTATGACGTTTCGACCAATCAGAGCGCGTTTCACGTATGTTTAACGTTCATAAAAACACCTATTGGGAGTATAAGCCTATCGGGACTTGATTGTAATTGTATTAATGCAAGCTTTATTTAGCAGAATTGCCCCTCAGGTGTAAAACCAGAAGTTCGTAGAATTAATGGTCTCAAAGAAATTCTGCGCTACAATTTTAAACTCCTTTTGAGATCATAATATAGTATTTAACAACACAATCCGTAATGATTAAATCCGCAGGCCTATGAAATCAAGAGCCACGAACATTCCGTATCGTTCAGCAATCCCCATTCGCCAATAAGTTCTGCTCTAAATTCCGAAACTCAAATAAAGTTGTAAACTCAAATACCTATGTCTGCTTCTGTTAGTTATTTAGAGTAGGGGTTCCTAAACTTTTAAATAAAAGCTTTTAATAATGAGTCCTTCTTCTCGCATATATATTGCTCTATTTCAAAATAATATTTGCACCTAACTGAAACCACACTATTATTTAAAAGTTTGTAAAAGTTTATAAGGGTAATAAACCATTTTGGCAGAACCCAGAACCTCAAGTCTCGTATTTAAAGTAGACTTTCATTTTACTTTGATTGGATTGAAAGTGAAGCGATATGTTACCATGAACGGATTTTATGACGTTTCGACCAATCACAGCGCGTTTCACGTTGGTTTAACGTTCATAAAACACCGTTTGAGAGTTTTCGTGTATCGGGACTTGTTTGTAATTGTATTTATGCAGGTTTTGAAAAGATATTGACTTGATTAACTATGAAGCTATTTCAGAAATGTTTAGGATTTTACGAGTTAATTTTTTATCGCTCAGAGACCATTAGAATAGTTAAAAAGACATTAGTGTAAAACTAGAAGACATAATTGCGTAAGAAATTCTAACATTCGTAAAAAAAACAAGTTTCAAATTACTTACTAAATACGCTTACCTACGTGCTACCTAAATAACTCGTTAATGTTATAAACTGTAACATAAATTAAGTTAGTAAAATAATTCACATGTCAGGGACATTTCAAGAATTCTGCACCTACATTTTTTCACACATTCTCTCAAATACAAACTTGAAATCAGGTAGGTATACAATTTTATAAAGAGTTTGTACATCTGTTTGTAGTATGGTATGTACTATGGTATGAAGAAAGCGTACCTAATGGCAATTGGGAACACACAACAAAAGTTACGCTATATTTATTACGAAAGATGAGACTGGAAAAAGGCGGCAAATTAAAAAAAAAGTAAGTAAACAAGGACAATAAAATTCATTTTCATGAAATGAGTTGTTCCTAACAAAATATAATATAATTGTCATAAATAATCAAGTATCAAAACTATAATTCCGACTATAGACAAGGTTGCCGTACGTCGACTTTTTGAATTTAACGTCTTTTTCCAGTCTCATCTTTCGTTAGCCAGACTCTAGTACCTAGTGCTTTATAACATCAATACAAGTAAAAGTAAGAAGCGGAAGGTATGTCCCACAACAGCAATGTTAAAAATATATTCAATAATGTACCCATGTAAGTTACGCCTAGTTCTCTACAATTACAATGTTTAGACATTACAGTTGAAATTAAATCAATTAAATATAATTCGTTAAACGCACTTTCTCAAAACATGCTTAATTGTTGCTATTTCGTATATTATTATTTGCCTTTCACTCGTATTTAATGTTTTATGAAATACCTTGAAACATTTTAAAGTTTTTATTAACTTATTAACCCAGTAGATAGGTGCAATATAAATTTAGTTTTCTTTTATTATTTTAGGTTAGGTTTATTCAGTGTTAAATTAAATTATTATTATCCTTTTCGCCCATGCTGCTTACAAATTATAATAACTCCCCACACCGATTTCGGTGACGGTGACATTGAAACCAGGCTAGTTACGCAGGAGTTATTTTATAGTGCCCAAGTGAGTGCGCAGTACACAAGAGCACTCTCTCTTTCTGTACTCTCGTAATCCAGTGGGACGGATAACCGACACGACTGACGAGAGATGAGGCGCAGGTCTGACTTTTTACATGCCCATCCGACGCATGGATCATCTTTTTTGTCAGGCAATCAGGTGATCAGCCTGCATTGTCCTAACCAAACCTGGAAACAACATTTTGTTCCAATGCGGGAATCGAAACCACAACCTCCGAGTTTAGAGCTAATGCTCTAACCACTAGACCACGGAGGCTGTTAATAATAATATCTAATATAATGACGCGTGAATGATAAAACATGTTTTACCGATCTCTCGCTTACCTAAATAAAAATTTTCAAGGTGCCCTTTTTTTGACCTACCTTTTTTTTTCGTTCGGTACTGAATGTTGCCATTTAATTTTATATCTACTATATAACGCAGGTAGGTACAAGAAACCCCACTCCTAAAATAATAATAAATACGTACACGTGCATTGTCCTCGATTTAATTCAATCCAACAATCCAAATAACCTTTAAACGAAACAAGAAGCACAAACAAGTTGTGTTATAAATATGTATGTGATAAGAGCATGCGCTGCCAACCAACTCAGTTGAAAATGTAGAGCATTATTATTTAGAGATTGTCTTCTCTATCCTTTTTTTTCAAATATTAAATTCATCTCTATACACTCTTTACGTTAAATAATAATAACTCCCCACACCGATCTCGGTGTCGGTGGCCGGTTTCATTGAAACCAGACCAGTTACGCAGGATTTTATAGTGCCCAAGTGTGTGCGCAGTACACAAGAGCACTCTCTCTTCCTTTACTCTCGTAATTCAGTGGGACGGATAACCGAAACGACTGACAGACTAGACGACATGAGGCGTGCATGTACCTACATGCCCATCCGACGCATGGATCATCTTACTCTCTACGTTTCTTTACATAAAGTTAACAGCGAGTCATCTAGTATATTCGCTAGCTTACTAAGTAAAATTATTTAAAAATGTATAGGCATGCATTAGAAATTCATAATTGGTGTTAATTTGTATTTTTGTAAGAAAAACCAAATCACGATAAATACTTTTGATATTATATTCCATGTAGACTGTAACAGCATATAATTTTTTTTTAGTCCTTACTTTAATACATTTATTTATGTAAATATTTTATTTTCGACTATAATTCATATCTGTAGGTAAATTCATTCATAAATTATAGGGCATGGTCTGATTTCCAAGAATAGGTAGCAAACATAATTTTTAAAATAGACACTGACTCGGCTAGTAAAGTTCATGATTACCATACAGTGAAGTCAATTTAGAATTTAGAAATTGTCATAAAATTTCCCTTACATAAAGCATTAAGCACATGTCTATAGACCATGGATTCGCAACCTTTTTTTAGGCGCTTAAAACAATACTTTTATGCCATTTTGTGTCATTTTGATTGCAAGGAAGGTATTTTCTATCGATATTTATTTTAATACAAATCACTTTTGTATGGAAATAAATAAATATTGTAAATTGCTGAAACTTGACTATTGACACTGACGAGGCGTCGATTAATATTTCTGATAAAAAAAAATCAATTTTTGCTTAGCTCCTCTTTACACCCCGTAGGGAGGCGCACCCTACTGGTTGGGAACTCCTGCTATAGAGATATATATCACGGTAGAGCTGACAAACGTGTTGGATCCTATTAACAGTATCTTGCGCGTGACTTGGTTCTCTCAAATTGAATGTAATGTCATTGGACCAGGCTTGGCATATATTTTACTATTCTTGTAGTAGCATAGCACAAAGATGCGATTTCTGTGTTACTATGTAAAGGAATTTGTCACAATATCAACGTCATCTTATCTCCTTGTGTACACGGTAAATAAATTTACACGCCAACTATTGTTTCTTATCTCAATTGATAATGATATTCCATGCATAAGTACAATCTTGGAGGCGATCCAAGATAGACGAATTTTATAACGTTCCGAATAAAGCGATATAGGTAGTATTGTTTTATCAAAAAAGAATAAAATGCATTAAAACACAATTTTTAACCTTTGTCCGGATTGTTTAGTGTCGACATACGTTAATGTGTTGTTGATTATTGTGAGTCAGAACTCAGAGCGTCGGCGGTCGCGCTTTAATGACATTGTCCGCTGAAATCTCATTAATTTTGTTCGCGCAATGTTAACCTTTTTAATATTCTCTACTTTGGACGAACAGTTTTTCACAGTGATGTGCTCCTAAGTGCTGGAAAGTGTACGATATATTCAAATAGTGTTGTGCTCATCTCGATAACGTGTAACAATGTCGAGTGCGGTCCGGTCACCCGTCGGTTCGTGGTTCCACAAACGAACAAATAAACTACAACACCGTCTCAAAACTAATGGAAACCGGTACATATTTTTTAGATTAACAAACCATCATCATCACTCCGTTCAAAATCTGTATCACACTACTTACAATTATTATTATTAATCTCAAGTCTTGCCGGGGCTGCTCTATTCTATCAACTTCAGTGCCAATTTCACCAACGCATATAATTAATCTTCGATTAAATTTCATGGTATCTCTCTCATTCTTTCTACTAATGAAAAAGAAGGATTGATATTTATACAAGCAATTAACACTAACGGCATTAGTGAAATTGGGACTTAACGAAACAAAATTACAAAACTGAATCAATTGTACTGTAAACTGTACAAATATGTACCGTACAGCTACAATAAAAATAAAATATCAGTTACTAGATGTTGCACGCGACTTCGTGCGCGCAAAAGTAAATTTTGCAGAAACCGTACATTTTTTCGCGATAAAAAGTAGCCTGTTTCCTTCCCCGTGGTCTACTCTACAACTGTGCCAAATGTCATCAAAATCGGTCCTGTAGTTTCGGAGCCTGTTCCATGCAAACAAACAAACAAACTTTTCCTCTTTATTATATTATTAGTATAGAGTATAGCCTTTGTAAACTATTTATACTTCATTATTATTTACCTACTAGTCTAATCACCACGACAAGCAGTGTAATTGTTTTGTTTTGTAATTGACTGACCTGAAAACGCTCATAATTTTGTGCAGAATTTTAATTTTCGGATACAAATTACTAAATAAATAAGAATATTAGATCAGTTTTATATCATCTATTTTATCATAGTTTCTTATTAGGGTTATGTAGTTCTCGTCTCGGAACCCTTACAGTTTCGTCATGTCCGTTCGTACGTCTGTCCTCGGCTTACCTTCCAAATGGTTAGTGTAGTTAGTAGTTTCTCACGCGTCTACCCTATAATGTGGGTTTGATTAGATAGGTCTTTTAAAAACATTGAAAGGTTGCTAAGACTATATTTTGATTAAGGTATCCCATAGAGCCAAGAGCCCATATTTTGTTAAAAGCTAAACAAACGGCTGGCTCGAAATATCTGAAAAATAAAAAAAAAAACATGATTCTTGTCAATGTGATGAACTTTGAAGGAAAAGTATAATAACCCCCCACACCAATTTCAGTGACGGTGGCCAGTTTCATTGAATCAGGCTAGTTACGCAGGAGTATTTTTTTTAGGAAGAAAACTATATGGCCTATATAACTTTGTTAATTCAGGAGTTATAGAGGCGTAACTTGTAAAAAAAGGATACTTGGAAAGCTTCGTACAAAAATAGCGAAAAATGGTAAAATGGTACGGAATCCTTCGTAGGCGAGTCCGACTCGCTCAAATGTTGTGTAAGAATTTGCGTGTTCATTTTATGTTAATTTGAGCTTATATTAATAGACACTAAATAACAAACTAGTTCAATGATAATAAAACGCCAAAAATAAGATACAAGTACAACTATTTTAATTTTTTTTTTTCAAAAATAAATTATACTAATGAGTTTTATTTAAGTTTGTTAAAAATACCTATATAGCAATAAACTGTTCAAATCATCTGCGAACAGGTACCACAGGACCAGATTGACGTGTCGTGGAAGCGTCCAAAGATATTATTGTTCTATTATTATTATCTTGTAATATATCAAATGTATATAGAGGAGTTATAGAGGCTTTACATGTAAAATGCGCCTTAGGCCGGAACTATATTTTTCGGAATCCGTAAAGCCGGGGAAATTTCAGAGCACTAGAAATAGAAATCTGTGCTATATACACTAGATAATTGAAAATTGAAGTGTCGACTTGTCATGTATGACATTGACATTTTATTCGACAATTGTGTGTTTGATTTTCAGCTCTATTGTAATAGCGCAAAGTTCTATTTTCAGTGCTCTGAATTTTCTCCGGCCTTCCGGATTCCGGATCACATAGTAAGTACCAGACTTACTTGGAAAACTTCGTATAAAAATAATAACTCCCCCACACCGATATCGGTGACGCTGGCCGGTTTCATTGAAACCAGGCCGCAGTTACGCAGGAGTATTTTTATAGTGCCTAAGTGTGTGCACAGTACACAAGAGCACTCTCTCTTCCTTTACTCTCATAATCCAGTGGGACGGATTACTGACACGACTGACCAGAGATCAGGCGCAGGTCCGACTTTTTACGCATTTTGACGCATGGATCATCTTTCTTGTCAGACAATCAGGTGATCGGCTTGCATTGTCCTAACCAAACTTGGAAACAAAATTTTTTGTTGCCCAATGCGGGAATCGAACCCACGGCCTCCGAGTCGAGAGCCAATGCTCTAACCACTAGACCACGGAGGCTTAATCTTCGTATAAAAATAACGAAATAATAAGTACTTAACATGTGAAATATTGGTGTAATGGTACGGAACTCTACGTGCGCGAGTCCGACTCGCACTTGGCCGGTTTTTTTTACTTATGAATGGTCACGGAATAATGATGATTATTGCGCAATACTTAATACATTACGTGTTTGTATATATTATCGTTCATTAGTAATATGAACCGGGACTTTGAAAATCAAATATAGCTTAGCTTTGTTATTTGCTCGTGCTGGCCCGCATACAAAGTAGGCTTTCGCAACTGAACATTCCAGGCGATGTTTTTTAACAACTTTAAGTATAAATGTGTTAATGGTCATCATCATCATGAGCTTATAAATAATTATTAATTATTATTATTATTAAGAGGAAAAATTTGTTTGTTTGCATTGAATAGGCTCCGAAACTGCTGGACCGATTTTAGAGTAGACCACAGGAAGGACGTAGGCTACTTTTTATCGCGGAAAAATGTACGGTGTATGCGAAATTAACCTTTGCGTGCACGAACTCTCGAGCCACATCTAGTCCCTATCTATATAAATTGGGTATAACATTTACTCTCGTTGTTGGTAGATTTTTTTGTAAATTAATTTTATCAGAGGTGTATTTAATTGGATGCAATATCTCGTTGGAACTATGTTTTAATTTTTAAGCGGGATATAACATAAGTAAAATTTCTTTAATATCCTGTATCTTTATTTCATGGAATTATTTTCTTAAAATTACTTAAATCTTAAGATTAAAAACGTGAATTTAGTTATTTTGTAGACAGGACTTACTTGCATAAGCAAGGCTTTCCTTTCCGGCTAGAAAAATCGTTTCTATTTTATCACTGAATGCATAATTGCATATATGAAAGTAGGTACTTACAGTAAAATATATTTTTTTTTAATTATTGTCGTCTGTCTATCTGTTTCTTCCGGCTTATCTCTAAAACGGCTGGACCGATTCTCATGGGACCTTCACTGGCAGCAATCATTCATGTTATAAGGTCTAACATAGGCTAATTTTATTTTAGGGTTCCGTTAAAAAAGTAGGATTCCGATTCCGTTAGTTCTATGCAAACGAAGTTGCGGGCATCAGCTAGTATGTAAATAAATGAGCTTTCAAATCTGCATATAATTTCGTTGATTACATATTATGTGCGAAAAAGCCCACGTTGTATGTAGCGTACCTTACAAGTTTTACATAATATTATGCCTATCATTAATTAAAGATGTATTCAAATTGTATACAAATATCGTCACAAATTCCAAAAGTATGTTGATCATATGCCGATGTATTAGCATTTGATAAAGTCGACATTACATAACCGAGATAATGATTTGTAGAATGTGGATTATGTAAAGAAATGCCATTCGCTCTAACAACATTATGATGGTTTACTTTTTCTAAACCGCTTACAAAAACATTGTAATAAGCGTAAATCGGAAAGTTGCATTTTATACATAATAAAATTATGTACAGTCGTAACAGTTATAAAGTTTAACTGTTTCCATGACTAGCTTTCGCCTGTTTTTAGGATATTGGCTGTAGCAATATCAATTATTATGTTTTACTGCTAAAAACGAGGCCTATCTTATATAAAGTAATTGCCATAAAACGTATTTAGTAGCCTACTTCCTATGTAAGCCTAGCAACTAGCTGAAATAAGGAAGGGTTTGCACGAAGCCTCGGATTATAAATAAATAATATTTGTATTACTTTCAATACTAGTCCACCAAGCTCCCTGATATTTTTTTTGCAAAAAAAAAACACATTTTTATCAATATTTATTTATTGATTTATTCCGATACAATCTTTAAATGTAAGATAAGGCTTAAATTAATCACGCTCTATAATGAGATTCTTGGGGCTGATTTTTCAGTCGTCAAATAACTCTTAACTGAGGAATAAATATATGAATGAAAATCTGTCAGTCACATATTTATTCCTCAGGTAAGTGATAACAGCTGACGATTGAGCCCTTAAAAATTTGATGCCGCAACTCAAAATTTAGTCAGTAACTCAGTAGGTAGTTAGGTACTATAGGTACTTCTACAAAATTAATTTTCATCGCGGTCTACTTTCTTTTGTTTACATTTTTGCTTTTCAATCATCGATCTATCTATAGAGTTAGTAAGTCGGTCAGGGCTTAGAGCGGTCTGGGGAACGGAGTCTATCAGACAGACAAAACATCTAGGCGGATATACCAGACAAGCTAGATTTACCATGGTTAAAAACAATTACAAGCCTATCCTCAACCTATAACTTGCTCGAAACATTGTCGTTAAATGCGTATGCGTTATGTTGATATGTCCATGTTATGATATTAATTACGCGTATTATGTATGATGGTTATGTAACGTTATGCGTCGGTCGCAGATCGCACTCGCCTCTCAGCCCGAAGCCTCGGAACATGGGCGTGAAACCAGTTACGGCGGAGGACGGTGAAATCACACCTGCCAAAGAACTCGAACGGCTAGTCAAAGAGGTATGTCCATAATAATTATTTACACTACTAGAGGGCCAATATTTATTCTAGTGTTTTCTAATTTGTATGGAAAGTTAATTGGCTAAGAAAGTTTTGCTTCTTTACTTATCTGCTCAGTTTATGTAGAAATTTTTGAGATGAAATTTGGCTATGGCTATGTCTCTTGGCTTCATTACATATGACTATAATATCGCCATAATTATTATTAGACATGATCACTTTTTTGTACTTCGCTAATTGGCGCCATAATAGCTTTTTATTAACTGGTCTTCTTTGTAATATTTTAAAATAGAGTTTTTATTTAGTAACTAAGTATCCGCCTGGATATTAAGAATAATATACGTACATGCCTTATGACTGAGTCATCGATGTTCTTAAAAACAATCTTTAATTTCGCAGGTCACATTTGGATTAAAACATTTCTCAGATGTCATCACAAAACGAAAACTAGAAATGTTGCCCGACAACGGTACTATTGTATTCGAGTCGATTGCTAATATTCACAAAGGTAAACATTAAAAAAAAAAATATTGACTTAGAACCTTTCGATCAAATGGTTCTAATTATATAATATATTTACTAGCAAACAACTAGGAAAGTTATTTTCTCCTTGTAATAAAATCATCTTCGAAATGCCTTGCAAAAATTAATACACTATTGTCTAATTTATATTTCTCAAACTATTTATAAGTATTTACTAGCAAACAACTAAGAAAGCTTACCTCCTTGTAATAAAATCACCTTCGAAATGCTTTGCAAAGATTAATAGACTTTTGTCTAACGAGATCATAATGAGCTGGTCACTAATAATAATACATAGGTATATAAATTTCTATTTTCAGACACATTTTTAGACGACTTTTTTCCTACTATAACATTAGGAATATTTATATTTCTTATACATATTATACTATGTTTTTCAGCAATAAAACCATACTGCAGTAGATCGCCGCCCTTACTGAACGCCGTCAAAAGGCTATGCACGGCTCTGGCGATGCTGATACGTCTGTGCGACGAGGTGACAGTGGTCACGTTGAAAGCTGACGCGGAGGACTCCAAGCCGGACTCTGTCAACATACCGGCCCTGTCGCCGGAGAACGTCAGCTCCGTGGTCAAGGGGCTGACGGACGCCGTGAACGAGGTGGCGAGTCTGGCGCAACAGTACATGACCAGGCCGGCCCTGTCACCGCGACCGGCGCTGGTGTCGCCGCGCGCGTCCACGCAGAGGAATTCTTTACCAGGTAATATTTTGTTGTGTTAGGCGATTGAACTGTTAAATTGTAGGTATTCAAGATATAACTGAAATTACTCGACTAAGCCTTAATATGAATATAGAACAAATCATTATAAATTAAATACACTGCCGTGATTTTGTTTTGTTACACTGAAAGTAACTAGTGCTTAAAATACAGGCTAGGCCTAGTTTAAGTACTAGAATAACAGATGGTATGTAACTTACTTTTTATGTGGTATAAATAAATAAATAAATCTCATAGATATTAAATACATATTATCTCTTTATACAAAAGGCTTATCAGGTTGATAGGCCAGGCATTAATTACTGTTGGCACGGTAATACGGTGGCAAAATTTGTAATCGGATTGCGATAAAACATGCATCGTAACGATGCATACGTTAAGAAAGAATTTCTCTTAAAGGGACGAGACGGAGTGTCCGATATGATCTTGTATTATGAAATATGAACCTCCCAAGAACTTTGCCGTGAGCAAAAGCTCATTCTCATACGTAACTAGCTTTTGCCTGCGGCTCCGCCCGCGTAAATACAGTTTCCCACGAGTACCCTGTGCTTTTTCGGGATAAAAAGTAGCCTATGTGTTAATCCAGAACTGAAACTACTACCATACCAAATTTCATCGAAATCCGTTTAGTAGTTTTTGCGTAAATGAGTAACAAACATCCATGGATATCCATCTCACAAACTTTCACATTTATAATAATAGTAGGATGTCAGGACAGTGCCATAGACAAAATTGTTAGTTTATTTTTATTTATTCAGGAAAACAAACAGTGCATTATCTATACTATAATATAATAAAGAGGAAAAGTTTGCTTGCTTGTTTGCATCGAATAGGCTCCGAAACTACTGGGCCGATTTTAATGAAATTTGGCACAGATATAGAGTAGACCACGGGGAACGACATAGGCTACTTTTTATTGCGGAAAAATGTACGGTGCCCGCGAGATTCCCTTTAGCGCGCACGAAGTCGCGGGGAACATCTAGTAGCTAATAAAAGAAAAGCTAAGAATCTCATATTCTTAGATTTTCTTTTATTAGCTATCTGCTATAGTGTACTGTTTGTTTTACATGTTTTCGCATATAACCTTATAGTCAATGTATTCCTCTGCCCGTAGACATCCCGCTGACGCCGAAGGAGCGGTCGCTGCTGACGGGCGAGGCGGGCGGCCCGGAGGCGGGCGGCGTGCGCGCGTCGCACTCCAGCGAGTCTGTGCTCGACGCGCCGGACTCGCCGCCGCCGAAACCCGCCAGACCCATGCAGTGAGATCCATTTTTCATTTTAATTTTTGGAATTTACTCCTTAAGACCAGGTAGACCAAGCGAAATAGGCATTTAACGCTTCCAAGAGTTGCCCGCAATTGCCGCAAAGCGAGCCGCGCGCCTACGTCGCCGGCGTGAACTTACATGAACCCAAAGTGTTACAGTGTAGTCGTGTCGGCAGTACAATTTATTATTTGTATTGAAAAAGATAATAAAATCCATAGAATTATTTGTATTGAAAAAGATAATAAAATCCATAGATAACTGTTTTAATGCAACACATAGCACACATAATTTGAATAGATATTATAGGTAGGTACCTAAGTAAAAAATGCTTAAATTTTATTCAATTATTTTGACAGTTTCTATGCAGTGTGTTCTGTTACAAGTATAAAAACACGCTGTGTTCGATGTGTGCATGGAGACGAGTACCTATCGTTAGCTCGTGTGGTCACTAAAGTACGTGTCGTTTCGTGAGATAAAAATACTGTATCAGGTACATAGGTGCTGACGATTTGATGGTAACTACTTAGGCAGACACTTGCAAAAATTTTTATTCCTACTGCCGAGTCCGAACGTTTGCCACTTGCCGCAAAATACAAACCTCCACAAACGTTGACTTTTTGAAAATCCGGATTTTCGAATTTTTTCTCCCAAAAATCCGGATTATCCGGATAATTCAGATTTTTTCATTTTTTTTAGATTTGTTGCATATTTTATAAAACTTTAATGTTTATTTTACTACTATGTTGTAGCAAAACTTACACTCATTAGTAAAAAAACAGTTACTTTTTTATAATTTAATTTAAATAAATTCTTATTTTAAGTTGTAAGTATTAGAATTACAATCTGAATAAATAAAAACATAATGAGATTATATCAAAATTATATAAGGTCTCCGAAAATCAATTACGGATACTTCGGGCACATTTTCCACTGTTTATGTAAAGACGTTTAGGCAAAAAAATAATTGTCATACTCAAAGTAAAAAATCATCTCTTGTATGGGTGACTCTCCGCAAAACGCAAGCTCGCCCATATAAAGAAATTTTTTTTTTCTAGTATGACAATTATTTTTCTGCTTAAACGTCTTTACATAAGCAGAAGATCATATGCCCGAAGTATCCGTAATTGATTTTACCAAACCTTATATGCTTAATTATATTTATTTTTTCATTTTTAGAAATATTTTTGATTACGTTTCAAATCCTACAATGTTCAGTTTTATAGTTAGTATTTTATTTTGAATAAGGTATGTACTTATATATTGTTATTTACTAAATTTTCCAGCAGTAAAGAATTATAAAAAAGTGGAATAGCCTGTGATCTTTTTAATGCTTTTTTTACATATCTACGCCACAGTTCACCACTACCGTTTTCGTAAAGTTCAATTTCTATGTGAAAGTACTAACGTAGGAAAATTAATACAGTTTAATAAAACGTAGGAAACTGAAAATCCTTTAAATCGAGATCCGGGGAGTGAAGACAAATCATTTGAAGCATGGGGCTGAACAAATAATTTTGTATGGACGAAATTGGACCACTTTTGAGTTATTGAAAATAAAAACCACCCACCTATTTGGATAATAATTAAACACGTAAATGGTGCATTTAATTCCCTCGGTAACTAACAGAAGTACAATAAACAATTGTAAGCACAATTTAAAATCTATAACTGTTGTAAGATCTTTATTTTAACATTTTACTTACAAATAAACAGTAACATCTTACTCTTCATTACACTTTGAAGTTTCCGCTATAAGATGAAAACTACATTACTCAAAAAAATAACAGTGGTTTACACAAATCGTTGGTGCTATTTTTTGGCACCTATATTTTTAAAATATTATCTAAAAAATAATTATTTCTACGCAAAAACAGGAGCATTGATTTTCATTTAGTTTTGCTACTGACTCGTTAGTTTAGGTTAGTTTAGTTCAATCAAATTAATTTTAATAATAAAAAAAATATTACCTTCATTCATTCGGCAAAACTCTCTCTAATCTTAAACCAACCAGTCAGGTATTATCGACTCCAAAACTTCTTCCCAAAATTTTTAAGAATTTATTCTGATATAGATATAAGATTTAGGTATTTGGACTTAGATATTCATTATTTAGAAGATAATTAAATATAAAAAAACCAATACATTTCTTTTTAAGCTGTCATATTAATTTGGCATTATATGATTGTAGAAATTAAAATTACAATAATATGTTTCAACTTTCGTTAGTACGAATTCAATTAATAATAAATATAAAAATACAAAGCTTTAATTGGGTTTAGATTTGCTTATTATACTTCTTACTACTTGTGCAATTGAACCTGAAACCATATTCAGTGTTTTTATAAATTGGATCACCTATTACTGAATTGTACTACTACTGAAAAAATATAAAATGGTAAGTATCTTAGAAACAGTCCATACATATACATATATAGCGGCCATAATGTTTTAGCAGATCTTCATTCCTCGCATCTCCATTTAATGGATTGACTATGTTCTACCAAATAACTTGAATAAATGGAAAAATGTGTCAACAATTTCAACAGGACAACAAATATCAAATTATCCAAAGGCATGTATTTAAACTCACGACAAAACAATTAAATTTTGGATGTGAAAATACCGAATATTAAATACTAAATTACCATGTTGGCTACAGTGGCGAAGGGGGGTTTTTCCGCAGAGGGAAGCCACTATGGTCTTTATGCATATTAAACAAGTACATAGTAAATACATACCTAGAGGCTGCTTCGTGGGATTCTATCTATTTCGGTACAGAGTTAGAGTTTCGTTTGATTCAATATGTATTAACGCCATTTTAAGAAATTCACGATCGTTTCAATAATGTAAATACTATGCCTACTAGAATCTACTCACCACAATAATGCAATTTACAATCCAAATAAGTACACTACACAACTTCACAATATAAATATAATATTTTACACTACAGTATACACTACAAATTACAATAATACAAGAAACTAGCGAATAATTTATAACGAAATTACAACGCATAATATGGAATGTAGTCGACTGTCATGTCGTTTGCATAAAAATGGCAAAAGAAATTTTCTAATGTTTGGGATTTTCAACCAATGAGAGATCATAACCGGTCTCCGAGCGGCTTATTTAATGATAATTTCGACCAATAAAATTGTACAAATACTTTGTTATTCATTTCCAAAACGTAATAAGAGCCATTAGGCCTACAGTTTGAATTTAACCTTAAAACAAACGAAATAATGACTATTATAGAATGAAACATATATTTCATTACTGAAACCCTCAGACACTGTATTGCGATTTTCAAAATTCGAACTGGCCGTCCAATAGGACGGCATATTTAAATTTCAACTTTATTTCGAACGAAATAAGGTCTTTTATACAATGCGATAAGCCGTTATTCATCGGGTTATGTGATATTGTGATGTCCGTTGCATAGATGGCGCTCGCGCGGCCCTACATCACGCTATAGCTTGTACAATAAGTCATTGCTGTAGTGAATTAGTTTTCGAAATAATTTGCCATAATTACTGAAATGTATCCAACACAAAAGGGAAGCCGATGGGAATCGGCTTCTATACACGCTTCGCCACTGGTTGGCTAAAGAATGTAAGGAATAAAAAATTACAAATCTGGTGACTAAATAATACAACTGAATATTCCAAACTGGCAGACAGATATTATATTAGCGAACAAATAACCATCTTGGCGACAATTTGTGAGTACACATTTAATTTAAGAATAGGTACATATATTTTCCGTAATGTAGGTAACTCAAAAAACATACAAGCAGCAAAACCAGCGCACATAAAAAAAAACAAAGGAGCGTACAAAATTCCCAATTTTTAATTTTCCTCGACTTTAGGGGGGGGGGGGTGTATTGTATTGAGTAGATTCATTTTGAAATTTAAAAATAACGGTTATTCATTTTTCGCAAAATTAACATAGGTGTCGTTACCAGGTTTTTGGGGGTGCTGGATACGAAAATGACATTCATTTTGAAATTCCAATATGGCGGACATACTTAATTTTATAAAAATAATATGGTTGTCCCTTTGTTGGTTTCTGGGGGTGCTGATTACAAAAAAGTCATCCATTTTAAATTTCCTTAGTAACCCCGCAACCTCAAATTTTCTTCATGATGAAAGAAAAAGAAATTTGAAAATCCTGAATTTTCCAAAATTTCCATAGCTTTATACATCGCTCATAATATCTCAAAGTAGAGCATTGCCATATTTTTTTTCTATAATCACTTCTATCTCAGAAACAGTGCATCTTACTTGAAAAATAATGAAAATTACCTCACCCTTAAAAACCCCGCAACCATATATTTTCTTCATGATGGGAGAAAAAGAAATTCGAAAATCCTGAATATTCCAACATTTCTATAGCTTTATGCATCCCCGGTATCTCAATGTAGAGCATTTATATTTTTTTTATAAAATTGATTCTATCTCGAAAACGGTGCATCCTAATGAAAAATAATGAAAATTTCCTCCCCCTTAGAAACCCCGCAACATCATATTTTCTTCATGATGGAAGAAAAAAATCTGAAAATCCTAAATTTTCCAAATTTTCTATAGCGTTTTACACCGTTCGTATCTCAAAGTAGAGCATTATCGTATTTTTTTTTTCTATAATGGCTTCTATCTCAGAAACGGTGCATCCTACTTGAAAAATAATGGAAATTACCTCCCCCTTAATAACTCCGTAACCATATATTTTCTTCAAGATGAGAGAAAAAGAAATTCGAAAATCCTGAATTTTCCAACATTTCTATAGCTTTATACATCCCTCGTATCTCAATGTAGAGCATTTAATTTTTTTTTTTTTTATAAAATTGATTCTATCTCGGAAACGGTGCATCCTATTGAAAAAATAATGAAAATTTCCTCCCCTTAAGAACCCCGCAACACCATATTTTCTTCACGATGGAAGAAAAAGAAATTTGAAAATCCTGAATTTTCCAAAATTTCTATAGCTTTATACACTGTTCGTGTCAAAGTAGAACATTGCCATATTTTTTTTCTATAATCGCTTCTATTTTAGAAACGGAAAAATAATACTATTACTGGAAACATAATAAAAATTTGCTCCCCCTTAACCCGGAAATCGCATATTTTTTTCATGAATGCCAAAAAAAGAAATTTGAAAATCCTGAATTTCGAAAAGTTTCTATACCTTACATAGCTGGTACCTCTACAAACTACATGTTAATTTTACGAAGATTGGATAGTCTCCATTTTGGAAAATGAAATTAGAAGACAATTTTATAATCAGCATATGAAACATGGAAAAAGACATCCATTTTTAATAAAAAAAAATATACGCCATTTTGGAATTTTAAAACGGATTTTATTTTCATATTATTCTGCACCCCCAAAAACCTTGAAAATGATACCCATACCAAAGAAAAAAAAACCTCCAATAGTATCCAAAACTGTAATTTTCCGTAGCTTGCAAATTGAATTTTTAGCAGCTATTAATTTATCAATCAAATCTTTATAAGCTACTTACATGGTATAATGGTCACCAACTTATCGGTGCTAATTGGATTAAATTTCGCTACTTTTTATCTGCCGATTTTTGTATTTTTTGTCACTTGAGTGATTTCACCAGTTTGGTAATTTAGTCGCCAACATATTAATTCGCTGCCAAATTCAGCAATACAGTATGCTCACGTGCAGTCACCAACTTATTTTTTGTTCACTCGATTAATTATATCCCTTATTCAAATATTGTACGTCTAGAGTACATACTAATTACAATTAAAATATGTAATTTTCATAGTAGTAACCAAGATTGATTGAAGTAATTTAGTCGCCAACATATTAATTCGCTGCCAAATTCAGCAATACAGTATGCTCACGTGCAGTCACCAACTTATTTTTTGTTCACTCGATTAATTATATCCCTTATTCAAATATTGTACGTCTAGAGTACATACTAATTACAATTAAAATATGTAATTTTCATAGTAGATTGAAAAAATCGAAAAATCCGGATTTTTCGAATTTTTCGAATTTCGAAGTATCCGGATTGCAACCCCTACTTGCGAGTGACTTGGTGTGTTCTGCAAAGGCAAGCATGACAGATGTTGAGCTCGTATCCTTATATTTTATTGTAAATAGAACAGCCTCCGTGGTCTAGTGGTTAGAGCTTGGCTCTCGACTCGGATGTCGCGTGGGGAGTTATTTATTATTATTATTGTAAAAACAGAAATCGAAATAAAAAGAAACGAAAAGTACGGCAAAGAAGATGGTAGATGTTACAAATTCATAAAAACCGTTTACTGGCTTATTCAATAATGTACTAAGGCTACTCCACGCATCAGCTACTTTTTTCTCATAATACACAACACAATAATATATCTATGGACGCTTCACACCAAGTCAATCTGGTCCCGTGGTAAGTTCTCGAAGAACTTGTGTTACGGGTACCAGACAACAGAAATATATTTAATAATTTTTACATTATACACATATTTAAGATTTTTAGTATATTTAGTATATTTAATACACATTCATGACCCAGGAACACAGAAAAAATGTTTGTTCCTTCAGCATTCAAACCCGCGACCCCCGGCTTGAGCACCAACACACTCAACCACTGAGCCACGGAGGTCGTCTCATCTGGCAAAAGCAACGACGTGGCGACGATAATGTTATTGTGTATGGTTATAATATGTATAACTAGCCGATGCCCGCAACTTCGTTTGCGCCTAACTGACGGAAGCGGAACCCTATTTTTTAAACGGAACCCTAAAATAAAAGTAGCCTATGTTAGACCTTATGACATCAGCTATCTGCCAGTGAAAGTCCCGCGAAAATCGGTCCAGCCGTTTCAGAGATTAGCCGGAACAAACAGACAGACAGACCGACAGACAGACGGACAGACATTTTAAAAAATTGGTATTTTATTGTAAGTACCGAATATACTTTCAGATGCATTATGTGAAAAGCTGTTAATTTGAACTTACAAACAGACACTTCATTTTTATTTATCTGTATAGATTTAGTTCAAAAATAAAAAGAAGCATAAAAAAATACAAAACAAACTTTCCTATAGATTTTTATTGTATTATATGTCCAAGACCCGGGAACACAGGAAACTTTTTGTTCCTTCGGCGGGATTCAAACCCGCGACCCCCGGCTTGAGCACTAACATGCTCAATCACTGAGCCACAGAGGTCGTCTCATCTGGCAAAAGCAACGACGCGGCGACAATAAAATGTAACATGTTATTGTGTATGGTTATATGTATAACTAGCTGATGCCCGCAACTTCGTTTGCATAACTTCGTTACCCGCAACTAACGAAAACGGATCCCTATTTTTTATACGGAACCCTAAAATAAAAGTAGCCTATGTTAGACCTTATAACATCAGCTATCTGCCAGTGAAAGTCCCGTGAAAATCGGTCCAGCCGTTTCAGAGATTAGCCGGAACAAACAGACAGACAGACAGACAGACGGACAGACAAAAATTTTAAAAATTGATATTTTATTGTTAGTATCGAATATACTTTCATATGCATCAAGTGATAAGCTGTTAATTTGACATTACAAACAGACACTTCAATTATATTTATCTGTATAGATGTATAGATTTAGTTCAAAAATAAAAAGAAACATAAAAAAATACAAAACAAAATGACTTTCCTTTAGATTTTTATTGTATTATACATATCCATGACCCGGGAACACAGGAAACTTTTTGTTCCTTCGGCGGGATTCAAACCCTACACATATTTAAGATTTTTAGTATATTTAGTATATTTAATACACATTCATGACCCAGGAACACAGAAAAAATGTTTGTTCCTTCAGCATTCAAACCCGTGACCCCCGGCTTGAGCACCAACACGCTCAATCACTGAGCCACAGAGGTCGTCTCATCTGGCAAAACCAATGACGCGGCGACGATAAATAATATAACATGTTATTGTGTATGATATGTATAATTTAGTTCAAAAATAAAAAGAAACAAAACAGACTGAATTTGCCTACACTGCGTTAGAAACGAAAGAATTGTTCGATAAATACGCGGGTAAGGCGTGCGCTAGCAAAACTGACATAGGTCTGTCCTCGTCAACGCCTAGCGGGCGACTGTGGGGCGACTCTAGCGGCTTACGCACGCTGCATTTCAATATTAATTTATTGTTAAAATAATTAAACCAACATGCAAAATGTAACCAGAAATTATTCTTTTTTAAGTTATTAGCTTTTCGTAGATATGATTTTTGAAAGTAAAACTATCATGAACTTCATGAACAAAAAGAAAAATATTCAAATTTAGCCTCCTCTTCGGAATTATTTTTGATCGAGTGAAGTTTTCAATATTATGTTTCGAACCACAAATTGTAAAAGAACATTAAGTAAACAACAATGTGTATTTTTTTTGGCTTTTTAAAGTTACTATTTGTTTGTTTATTATCGATTCAAAGTCATGTAAAATTGGGTCCACGCGGCCTTAAGAAACGATTTGAGTTAGAAGTCCCGGTACGGAAATTTTATGAGGAGTAATATCAAGTATAACACGGAAAGTTGAGGCATTACGTAGAAAGCGACAAACAGATATATCTCTAGGATTGAACGTGCAAAAGAATGAGATGGAATACATTACAATTACGACCCATTTCTATTTTTAAATTTAAATATGTTCGAATTTGTTCATTCACAGTCCTGAAACCAGCTCGTTATTACCGTCATCTTTATTATAGTGCGATTCAAATGAGAATAGGATCGAGTCGGCACCATATTGTTTCGAATTTATACTGTTATGATAGTTAAATTTATGTTTAGATAATTGATTACTATTTACCGTTTTTATTTAAAGTCGATGCAAGACTATTAATATTTATATGCACATAAGTTTTTCTGAAAATCGCACTTTTCAAGTGATATTTTACAGAAAAAGGTCATTGACGTTCCTATTCTCATTTTAAACGCGTTATACTATTACTGTTATTATTATTTTGTAACATACTTTATGTAATACGCTTTTATTGAAGTAATATAAATAATCCGAATAGTTACAGATATATTATGTTTGTTTCTCTTATCATTTTAGAAGATGCGTTCATTTACCCTCTTTTTCTATTCAATATAATTATATCATAATTATTATTATCGTTCCTAAGGAGGAAACTCCAGTCGTGCGTCGGAGCTGATACACACACTTTTTTTATTCTTTTTTTTTATTTTTCACATGTTAAGCGATTACCGCCGCCTTTTGAAGATGGTAAGCGATAACCGTGGATACCGATACAATATCAGAGGAAGTACAAGTCGTTCTACTAATTATTATGATCATGGGCTTAATATATTTAACATTACTTGACTGGACTGGTTAATGCGTTTGAAAATAAAAGTTAAAAGGTGAAACACTTGGGAAACGTTTTACAGTATTAAATCTGCATTAAATGGCTGTCTGATTAAAATATATTACTTTTAGAAAAAAAAAAATAGTAAAAAGCTAATCTAAAAGTTGTCTATAACCTGTCCAGACCTCTATGGTGTTGCTGTACTATTGCGCAATATTTTGCTAATGGATAAAAATAATAATCGCTGTTGGTACACTATAGTTATGTTGTAATAGTGCGAGTACAGTTATTATAGCAATTACTGTAATTATTGCCTTCAGAGAGAGCAATAATGACCGCGGCGCGTGAATTCCTTGTTACCTTTAAGGGACCGTCTTGTTTTTATAAACAAATCGTAGTCTTTTTCTAAACTATAATGGTAAATTTTGCGTTAGAAAAAGTAGCTGATGATTTACTTTGGAAACGAAATTATATTTATTTTTAACCGACTTCCAAAAAGGAAGAGTTTATGTATTCGGTCCTTGGATATTTTTTTAGTTATATCGGTCGTTAGAACTTTAACCATAGTTTGCGATATTTACCGTTTTATTTTGAACGTCGTATTGTTGTGATTCGCGCTACACCGTACCTTTACATTTCAATTGGGTTTAATAGGTTGAGGTTAAACATTAGACGCGCCGGATACAAACGAATTGAATCTGCCTGCGTTTTTCACGTTAGCTCTAACCGCAAGGCACAGTTTGTATCTCTATTGGGGTCAACTTTATGTGGTTGTAAGCTGGTTTGTTGAACGTAATAAGTAAATGCGGTATCTATAAATAACCATAATAACAAAATTTACATAATATTATGGATGATAAAAATTATTCCTATAATAGCTATTTTTCATTATTATTTAAACAAGAATCGCTTGCCTAGTCGTTGCAATTTTTTAAAGTAGTTTAGTGATAGGCACAAGCTATTATTTTTAAATTACAAACCTGTTTTATAGGAAATGCTGCCTCTGATTATATTATGATAATGTTTTGTGAATGAACTTTTCGCCAATAGAGACCTGTTAGCATTATGTCACGCGTGTAATGGAGTAAGAGTGAAAGTGTGTGCCGCAGGAAGTTCGAGCTGGCGCCTCCTTTGCCGCCGAAGCGACGCCCCGCCAACGACAACTCGTTGCTAGGACTGTCCGTTGATAGGTGAGGAATATTGTCACATTAATGTAGACACTTACATTAATGACTTACTGCTGCTGCTAACATAATATTGCATATTACCCTACACAAAAACTGACTGGCATAGATGTGCTATTTGAAGGAATATGTCTACGCAATTTAATGTTTAATTAATATGTAAACAAAAAGCTCAATACAGTTTATCGGCAAATGTTTACATTGCATTGCCTATAAAAATAAAAAATAAAATCTATTATTATGTACATATTATGTGGTTGATCAGTGACACCGTTAGTTTTTACCTCTGTTTAAAATATTGCGGCAAAACATTAGTAATATACACTATGCAGGTAATTCTCAATATTCCATTTTCATTATTTTCAGACTGTCTCTACAATCACACAGCAGCGGTTCGGTGGATTCTATGCTCAATGAGGAGCGACACTCGCACGACCCCATGAACCACGAGGTGTTCGTCACGGCCCCAAGCACGGACCTTATCGGTAAGCGCCCATTACACTGACCTGTTTATAGTCAATGGAGATGTATGAGAGAAAATATCGCGGCAACAGTTGAATCGTTAGTATGAACGAGCACTAAGACAAATAAGAAATATTGAAATTATTTCCTACACCGCGGCACCGCGGGTGTGACTACGTTACGCACATTTATTTTACATTTGTGGTTAAACCCACTGCTCATGATATTTATAGTGATTTAAAAGTCACAAGGATAAAAATGCAAAAGTCGGCGTTTGTCAATATTCTAACACGTGTATTTAGGTAATACGATTCCGTGTGACATTATCTGTGATTTCTTTGATATTTGGTAAGATTATAATTAGGTTGTAGTAAAAACCTTTTTGTATTTATTTTAAATTGTTATAATGTTTGTTACAGCGTGTCGGTGTAATGCCTCTGAAATAAGAACGTCTGTGGAGTCAAACGATTTACACTTGAATAACATTCACGGACACTCTAATCACAATCGGTAAGTAAACTGCTTGTTCGTAGATGGAATGATAGTCTCGTTTGCAAATTTGACATGAATTGTCTGTTTTTGGTCGATTTTGCGACGAAAACGAAAAATAATGCGTACAATTGTAAGGAGAAATGTTTATTTGACAATCTGTCGACTTTTTATAATATCTCTAGTAATATAACAATCTATCGGTTTTTACAATTTTACGGTGACATATGCATTAATACTATGAAGATGTAAGCACTTAAAACATACTACCAATTTTTTTCAGCTTCTCCAACGAGTCAGGGTTTGTGTCAGTCGGCCAAGCGGAGATATCTACTGAACATAGCTTCACTTCGACCTTCTCATCCCACCACTACTCTAGTCACACGGATAGGTAATATCAAAATAGTATATTACTTTTATTCCTTATACCTGACCGATCTGAATTTAGTTGGAAGTTTGCATCGGCACATCGTTACGAATATAAAAGTGGCTAAATTCAGACCAGTCCTTATTTTATCTGACCAGTCTGAAGTTAAACTGTCACTGATCTATAATTATTGCGAACAAGTGGCTATATTCAGACCTGTCAGTATTTTTACCTGCATATGAGCAAATGTTTCTAATATGTTTAACTGTGTTGTCTTAATGTTTTCTCACTGTTTGTGCCTGCATTTTAATTCACTCACCCAACTGATTTGATATTTGTCTATTATTTCGTATTTTTTGAATGTGTAGTTTATACTCGTCAAAGTCTACGAGTATTTTGTCACATTATGTAGTTACATTAATATATTGATTAAATCTCGATAGTCCGCAGAAATATCATTTGTTATTAAATATTCCGAAAAAAATTACATACATACTTGCAATAAATACATTGTAGATTTTATATTTGTCTTTAAAAGTCTTCTCTTATCCCTTATTTTATCTTTATTATTTTTTTCCTTTTAAAAATATCAATTCAGATGCAATGGAATGTCACTTACACAGTAACCATTTGTGTTGTTCACGCTTGCTGTTGTTGTCCGCAGTACTTTTGAGAGTACAGAGTGTGTCAGCGAAACCAAGTGCACCGTCCAAAGTGTTGAAAGCCGCGTCTTCTCGACACAGCACACGTCGAAGTGAGTCATGAATCGATATCGTTGTCGATTAAATATCGATTTTTATAGTCGACAATCGATTACACTCAGTATCGATTATATTTAGAGTAATAATCAATCGATAATAATAAATTATTTACAATTTATAAGCTTTCTTCAAGTGTTGTAATAATTATAATTACAGCACTTGAAGAAAGCTTAATCCGCAGTGGTCACATTTATTTAAGTTATAATATATCAATAAATGTTTATTTGCAGTAATAATACACAGAACTTCTTGTACCGTTTCCACATTAATTTAATGTTTATTCGCACTTAACTGCATTAAATAAAATTGCACTAAGTAAATAATCTATTAATGATTTTGTATAACTGTTTTTCACGAATGTTAAAGCATGAAACTGTCGCACAATTTTTTTTTAATTCTTCTTCAAATAACTGTCGAATACTGTTCGGATTGCGTTTCGCATAATGTTGTTTATATAATTATAGCAGACTGGCGAGTATCACATCCGACGAGAGCGAGACACCGCCCGAGCTGCCGATCAAAACGAGACGGAACGTACTCGCCGATATGCAGCACTACTTCCCGGATATAGAAATCAGGTAAAAAATGTATGCAAAGGGTATAAAATTCCTGCCACTATTGCATACAATTTACGAAACTAAATTTAAATGTAATTAATGTTAAAACCTAGCTTTTCGTAGTTTTGATGCTGTAAAAAATTAAGTCCCCTGAATGCGGGTTATTTATTTATTATATTTTTTTCTGGTTTATCGATATTCTTTTAGTAGTCTACTAAAATAATCGCGATACATAGAAAAATTAGCTTAAAATCGGGGTGCTTTGTCCACCAATGTGCTCGATGTACCACTGGGACAAGGGACACCCGAATGGAACGAAGTTCCGGATGAAAATATCTGGCTTGCTTTCTATAAGAGAGAGAGAGAGACAGACAGAGAAACATGCGACGCCGCTCAGCTTACAATAGCTTACTATAAAAAAAAAAAGACATACAGACAGACAATTGTACATGTATATATAAAATAAATAATAATACAATATCCGAACCGATATTATCCATACATACATTACATACATACATACATACATACATACATACATACATACATACATACATACATACATACACACATACATACATACATACATCAATATAATAAATGTATACGCGTAAATATTTAATTTTTATAAAATATAAAATTATCTTTTGTAATTAAAAAAGTGTCGTGACAACTATTCGTAAGAATTTTTTCCGTCCAGCCCCCTTTCACAACGCGCGATAAGGAACTTCGTTCCAAAAAATTGTACGGGTATGTTTCTATAGTGATAACTATTACAAATAAAAATATTTTATCCATTTTGGTGTCACATGCATATTCCCTATTTAATGGTTAATCGAATTGATATCTAGCCGCTTATATTATGTAGAGGAGCTCCGTAGCCTAGTGGGTAGACCGTTTGGTTCGCACTCGAGAGAGTGTAGGTTCGAATCCCAGGTTGTGGCGTGTACCAATGAGACTTTTTCAGATATCAAGTACATTATACGGACGCTCTAACGGTGAAGGAAAACATCGTGAGGAAACCCGCATATAGTTGGCCCCAGACGTATTGACTAGTTCATTCCTCTGGAATAGGCTGACTATGTTGTGAGAATGCCGTATGTGCTTGGGCAACCATACGACATTTAAAAACCAACTGTCCCAGGCACTACAGTATTTCAAGAGTGGTTACTTCGCTCGGAGAATACTGTATAAATCATCCATTAACGGATGCAAAGGACTAAGTTTCTTATATTATGTAGCCGCAATAAGAAATTTTATTCCAGCATCATATTCCATGAATAGTTTTAAGTCCTTTTATCTTGACAAAATTATTGCAAATGACCCATGATACTATAAAAAATTACTGAAATAGTATAAGACACACCACAGTCCACACACCGGCGTCTTTCGAGCCTCGTCGTCTTCGCTGCGTCGCCCAGGCTTACGCGGCGCCAGCAATGCGGTCAGTAGTTACGTTGTGTAGACGCTGGCACGACGACGACACTCGAAAAACGCTAGTGAGGGTCTCTAACGATAGCTTTTATTTTTGTGACAGGAAAAGCCCGGCGTTCTCGTTGAACGAGCCCCGGCCGCATACGTTGGCGGAACACAACCAGCGCCCGCCGCCGTTGCCGCTCAAGAAGAAACACAGTCAGTATATTTATTAAGTTTTATATACGCATTATTATTTCACCAATCACAGGCGATAAAGATGTAAATACCGCACGCACCACAGAGTATAATTACTTCCTTATCTTTCGTTCCCAAACGTACACGTACGCACGTTACGAGATACGACGCATGTACGTAACGTACGCGTGTATATTTTATGATAATCTTATTCAACTAAAATCCAAGAACGGCTGGACTGATTTGGCTAATTTTAGTCTTGAAATAATTTTGCAAGTTCAGGGAAGGCTTAAACGGTGAGAAATTTTGGAATGATTGCGGGTAAAATTATAAACTATATTTATAGGTGCGACAGAACAACGTGTGTCGGGACAGCTAGTACTTAATAATATTATTATTCGTAACTTACGCATATTTTGCGTAAATCTGGTTATCGTCAAAGTAAAAAGATAAATTCATTTGAATGTTGTACAAAAATTGTGTACTCACTAATGATAAAGATTTCTAGCTAATGTGTTGTCTATGATATTATGTTCAATGTCACTTCATGTGTCGTTGTTGTCCTATGTCTATGTGTATGAGGTTGGGTCAAAGATATCCTAATTTATGGTTGGGGTTCTTATTACAGTACTGTGACATTTTCTTTTTAAATAGAAGTTAAATGTTCGCAAATAATGTGTACTCTATATAACTACAGCTCTCAAGCAAGTGTAATATTATTGATTAATCTGTTTTACCTGTGGTATGTGGCGATTATATATTCTAAATAAATACATATTAAGTATATGAATATCCGCGGGAAAGAGACACAAAGTTGTAGGTTATTACTTATAGAAAAAGGTTACCGCTGGCATTTTCTTTGCTTGAAGGCTGGAGTAGTCTTAGTTGTAACTTGCACCTTATGGGTTAGGTTATAAGGGTTGGGACTTGGGACACATGTCTGTTAGAGCAAGGGTTATAATAGCATGTTTATCTGTTACGCCGGTGCGGCTCGGCAGTGTTTCAAAGCGTCGCCTACAGTGGTGAGTGGTCACTGGTTGAAATGTTATACTATATAGCGGATTTCTTATCAAAAATGTTGTATTTGACCCCTAGCATTGACCAGCAGTGGCGATTCGAGATTTTTTGTGTAAAGTTTACTAATATAGGCAGACCGATTAAATGAGTCCTCGCCCGCGCGCTACAGGGGCGCGGGGGTATGACGACTAAGGAGATGCACCCCCTGTGCGGGAGGCGCTACGAGTGCTACGAGCGCCGCCCGCACTCATTTAAACGGTCTGCCTATAGACAATCTCATTCAAAATACTGATGAGTAGAGAAAACGCTACTCGCTAATGCTATCAGTCAACAATGTGAGCGGGGTCTTATACACCAAGCTTGTTCTAATTTTTTGTGCTAACCAATGCGTAGGCAAGTCATACGATAAAATAGATCATCGCATATCTAAAACTGAAAACGAGAAAATTGGATATACAGAATTGTAAAACAAGAGTTAAGCAAAAATTAAAAAATATTCAATGATATAAAAATAACAATTGTTTTAAAATGCTTTACTTGATGTATTGTAAAGTAAACTTGGGTACTATTTTTGTGATATTAATTTTTAGTTTATTTTAAACAACTCTATTTTTCATCCAATTTTACTGATTTCTGAAAACATGAAAACAAAATAATACCAATTTTTGCCACTATTTGTACTTATCACTAAACATTGCACGTTAGGGTTAGCTCACGCCGAGTTCGCTGACTTAAAAAAGTGCGCGCCGCGTCGCGTTCGGTGTTAGCAGACGCTTAGTTTAGAATCCGCTGTGTAGTGTGGTGTTCGATCAGTGTGAGTTTGCATGTTTCGCGCTGGCTAGCTCAATAGGGCCCGTTCGTTACTTACATTTTATGGCGGAACTACTTGTTCTAATTTTTGAATTGTATTCTTTTTTTTCATATATCTTTTGTACAGGTCAATGTCAATTATTATCTCTTCAGTTTTTTCAGCTTATATATAATAAAAAATAGAATTTTCTTAAATTTAAGCTTTAGAGTTCCTTAGAAAAGTTTTAATATTCAATGAAGCATCCTACTACTGTATGAGGATAGATGTATGTTTGTGACTCTTTCACGAAAAAACTATGTAACAGATTTTGATAAAATTATGTTGAAGTCGTAGTTTAGAGTCTGTATTAATACGTAGGCTACTTTTTATCGCGGCAAAATGAACTGTCCTCGCGGGATTTCTTTTTGCACGCACGAAGTCGCAGGCAACATCTAGTAGGCTATAGATGCATCTTTTCACTACTTAATAATTCTTAGCATATGAAATTTACTTATTAGACGTCTGTTCTATTTGTATCTTGTAGCTGCTTCGTTTAACGTGTTAATTAATGATTTATTGTTCCAGAACGAATGTAACTTTACAATTATTTGAAGTTTTAGAATTCTAGCTGTATATTAGCGTTTTAAATCAATGTTTAGTTCCGCCGGCTAATCCGTAGCTCCATATAGGACATTGGAGAGCTCTATGTGCTTTCGGCTATCACGAACAGCTTATCACACGCTTGCGGTCTAATTCCGTGTTAATTATCACCGATCAATGCTATTAGCGCTACCGGCGCCCTTGCTTCGCTTCCATGTTGTTTTATTCCGTTGTTCTATATCAGTATTTTCGCTACAGTCATGGCGTACATGGAGATGTTCGGCAACTGTAGTCACACGGTCAACACACACCCGCCCATCAACCCCGAGGCGCCGTCGGATATGTTCAGACATTCTATACACACCTACAATTTGACGAGGTAAGAATATTATAGTGGATATTGTATTTTGTAGAGATCTTTAACACTTTTAACGACCTCTGTGGCTCAGTGGTGCTCAACCACTAAGCCACAGAGGTCGTTAAAAGTGTTGGTGCTCAAGCTAGGGGTCGCGCGGCTCGAATCCCGCCTGACTCCGAAGGAACAAAAAGTTTTTCTGTGTTCCTGGGTCATGGATGTGTATTCAAATGTGTATAATGTAATAAAAATCTTATATAGTTAAAGGTTTAGCTTATAGGTTTCATAAAAAACCTAAATATAATAGTAAAACATGTAGAAAGAAAGTGGCTATACTATGCTACCATAATCCGTACTTATGGCAGTGTGTCCTTTCTATGTTCTTGAGCTCAATCATTGATTTCACTTTCGAATGCGATGACCAAATGTTGTTTGTGCCTACTTTGTAAGGTGGAAAGTGGTTACTATATTTTTTGTGTAATTTTGTGCCTTTTTATTGTTGGGATAATTTTCGACTGGTAATGCAAAAAAAAAAAACATACGACTATGTAAATCATTAGTAATCTTGATATAGTATCGATTCGTCGTTACGGTTGGTCTGAAATCACGAACCTTACTGTATACTTTCAAATGCAACATATTAAAATAGTATATATCTGCCGTTACAGTAGCGCGCAACACTCTAGCACGGGCAGCCTGAGCGTGGGCCAGGTGCAGCGCGCGCTGGCCTCGTCGCTCACCGTGCAGCATCTCAGCACGCCGCCTTTGAGGTACGTCGCTTAAGATTTTAATGCAAAATGAATTACTAAATAATTTTTCACCGACTTACCGAAAAGGGATGAGGGATAATTAGTCGGAATGTTTACGAAACACCTACAATGCCATAGAACATAATATACAGGCTGGACCTGGCACAGTTCGTCGCTATAAGAACCTGCGATGGCTAGTTGGTTTGTTTATTTTTCATCATCTATACTAATATTATAAAGAGGAAATATTTGTTTGTTGTATGTTTATTTGCATTGAATAGGCTCCGAAAGTACTGGGCTGATTTTAATGCAATTTGGCACGGATAAAGAGTAGACCACGGGGAAGGACATACGCTACTTTTAACAGTGGGAAACTGTACGGTTCCCTCGCTATTTACTTTTGCGCGGGATACACCTAGTCAGTAATAAAAAGTCTTCAGTTATTTGATATTTCATTAATATGAATGAACTATCGTTCCAGTGGTTCGGAAGACAGCGTGAGCATGAAGACGTCGAGTCGCAGCAGCCCCGTACCGCCCGAGCCACCCGCTCTGCCGCCAAAGATGTACAAAGTTAATAAACTGGTACGTATTAAAAACTATGAATATATTTTAATTCATTTTGGGACAAATCACTGAGCAAACAAACATTAATATATTTTGGAAACTTAAATCGCTTTCGAATGCCTGTTTTTATTAGCTGTTGCCCGCGGCTCCGCCCGCGTAAATATAGTATCCCTTGGGAACACTGTATTTTCTAGGGATAAAAAGTAGCTTATGTTTTAATCCAGAACCTAAACTACTACCATACCAAATTTCATCGAAATCCGTTAGGTAGTTTATGAAATAGGAACAAACATCCATCCATTCATACATCCTCACAAACTTTCACATTTATAATATTAGTAGGATACAGGTCTTTTTGAATCATCATTTTGTGCTATAAACGTTGTTCAATTATGCTGCATCTGAACAAAGGTCTAAGAGGTCATAAATACCTACATGAAACTTTATTTTCCTAGCTTTGGAAATTGGTGGGAAAAAAGTCATACCCACAGCCAGATCTTCTCATGCGACCTCCTAATCAACATTGTATGTAACAGGTGTCAATAAACACGAGTAACGAGCTGATACCGCCGGCGTCGCCGATGCTGTCGTCGCACAACAGCTCCGCGGATATGTCCCTGTTGAATAATATGGTGAGTTGTTATGTTGACAGCGATTTAGATAGAAACTTTAGTTGCTACCATGGAGTGTAGAAGAAAGGAGGACTATCTCTCTAAGGCAGAAAAGCTAAAAAGTGTCCGACAAAAGTAGTCAAATAACAGTTCCAAAACTGGCTATAATGGCGCTAGAGTCAGAAGAGTGTATGATATGAAGTTAGCAATAAGAGATGGAGTGAAGTTATTTGAAAGTTAGTTATTGGTTAGTTACTCTAATAATTTGTGGCGCTCTTTTTAAAATTCTTCCACATGCAACTATAGCGCCACCTTAATTTGCTCCCTTTCAACGGACACTTTTTAATACACTAAGGACCATCTCAGTATATCATTTCTTCTACACTCCATAGTTGCTACATACTTACCAGATAATATGTATAGACCATCAGGGAATATAATTAATAAGCGGGTTGACTTTTGTCATAATTTGTTCGTACTTTGATATCAAAAATATTATCATTGACAGTTGTATTGTGACTCCATGTTGTTAATATAATATAAATAAATTATGAGAATACTCTACCTGTTTATGAATTAGATACCTCGATTTATCATGTACCTGTATAAAATGTACAAAAAGTTGAGTTATAGTTTCAGTTTACAAAATACGAAAGTTTGTATGTAGTTTTCCCACAAAACCCCTGTACTTGTTACGAATAAAATTTGGCGCGCAAACCTTCTATTGACATAGTACATTTCATACCGGAAAATGTTCGATTTTGGGATAGCAAGATTTCCTGTATTGGACAATTTCGACGGCGAATTTCGAAATCAAAAATGTACGGAATTTGACTTAAGTCAAGTGACAAGTCGCTTACGATGATATGTCAAATCGTATACATTTTGTTTTCGAACTTCGCCACCGAAATTAACGAATGCATCTTGACTAGATGCCCTGTTTCATCATCTAATATTACGTTGTAAATATTTCCAGAGTACCGACGAGCTGTACGCGAGCAGCACGTCGCCGGGCAAGTTCCCGCTCGACGAGGAGGAGCTAGAGCGACTGGGGCGGCCCGCGCACTCGCCCGCGCCTTCCGCGGTAACTACCTCAGTTATATACCTACTACTATTATAAATTTGCAAGTTTGTGATGGATGGATGTTTGTTACTCTTTCAAGCTAAAACTTGACGACGGACGGATTGCGATGAAATTTGGTATGGTAGTAGTTTAAGTTTTAGATTATAATATAGGCTACTTGTTATCCCGAAAATATAGCCGTGGGATATCTGATACTGTATTATTTACGCGGGCGAAGCCGCGGGAAAAAGCTAGTTTTTTTATGAATATGACAACCTCTGTGGCTCAGTGATTAGCGCGTTCGGATTCCGCCGAGGGAACAAAAAGTTTTCTGTGTATTATAATACAAGTACCTGAGTAACCGAGCTTTGTTCGGAGCTCTAGTAGATAAAAAAAAGAATCACAAAACATATTTTACTGGACCCACCACATTCTGAATTTCTGAACAACGCAAAAATTAACAAAACTGCCAATCGGACTGACGTAATAGACAATTTTTATTTGATATATTGTTGCACGCCGAAAGAACAAAACATTTATAACTTAAAAATTAGCAGTTTCTCGGGGATAAACCCTAGCCAATATTTCTCCCCAAAACTCCCTGTATACTAAATTTCATATAAATACTTGCAGCCGTTACCGAGATTACGATTATATATAAGACTAGCGACCCGCCCCGACTTCGCACGGGTACAATGTATATATCTGTATAATCTATGGGTACAATACTGATACTAATACTGCGGCTACCTCATAGATCTAAACTCCCCTCCCGCACGCACACCTCCGCCTTGGTGACGCCTACTTCGCAACGGGCCGTGGAGCAGAAATCGTAATATTTTAATTTCGCCATAACTTCAAAACCAAACGTCCAATTTTAATCATTCAAAGACCAAATATATCTACATAAACTGTACTTAGGGCCGATTTTTCAATCGTCAGATAACTCTTACCTGAGGAATAAATATGTTACTTTGACAGATTCTTCATACAAAATCTGTCAAAGTCATATATTTATTCCTCAGGTAAGAGTTAACTGACGATTGAAAAATCGGCCCTTAGTGTTATTTTGATAAGGATTAATAGCATGAGTAAAATAAACGCGTTTAAATGTAGTCCAAAAAAAAAATCAAGATTTCTAAATAAAAAAGTTGTTGTTGTGCCTCACTCGACATCGATAGGTATAGTGTGTCGCGGACTTTTTTGTAGATATTTATAAGATCTACAATTAATTAGAACATTTTATGGTTCTATCTTTTATAGTTTAGGCAGCGTACGCAAAATAAGTAACTTTTCTGGTTGATTTTTTACACCTTGTGTCCGAAAACCCCAAATATCTTACGGAACCCTATTTTTTTCCAAAATAAAATTTAGCCTATGTTACTCGTGGATAATGTAGCTTTCGAATGGTGAAAGAATTTTTGAAATCGGTCCAGTACTGTTTGAGCCTATTCAGTACAACCAAACATACAAACAAAACATACAAACAAAGTTTTCCTCTTTATAATATTAGTGTAGATTGTGTCGTTTAAGGTATGGTATAAGATATTATTTTGTATTTCAGGTAAGCATGGGCAGTCTAGACACGACGGCGGACGTCGCAGTCACGGAGTCGTCGGACACGGCCGCCGACGCGGACGATATGATGCTGAAGACGGACGTGAGCGCGTACCTCCAGCTCAAGGCGCCCGAATCGGACGTGCGCAGCAGCCAGTCGGACGCGCGCGCCAATTACCCTGAAGTGCGCGGCGGACACCCCGACGCGCTCATAGTGCTCGCCACTAAGGCCACCAAAGGTACGAAACTTTACTACTTTACTTACTAACTACAATAACTCACTGACGGCCGAATACTGTAAAGGTGTTCCCTCACTTGGAGCATTCGCGTGTAATGTAACGTTATAGATCCGACTGATTAATACATTACAATACTACCTACCTGACTGACGAGCATTGGCGTGTAATGTAACGTTATAGTGAACGCCGAGCGGACGGCATCGTTATAAGGTGCGCATTGTAATGCTCGGTAATCCTCCTACACTAATGTAATATTCGGATATGTAACGTTAAGTTACACGCGAATGCTCCAGGTGAGAGAGAACCTTAATGCTACTTAAAATTATTGGCCTCTAAAATTCAAGTCTAGCACTGTCATTGCTTGGCAGAATGAGGACAACATGTGACTTGAGTGCCACTTAATTTAAGTAGTGTTTAAGTATTTGGCCGTAATAAGTATACATATAATGACAACAATAGCTTGTAACTTTCTATAAAAACATAATTTTTCCGGGTATTTATTTATTATGAAACTGTCGCTAAAATATTAATTTAATTTAAATTGGAGGTGGTTTGTGTTCTTTCCTTTTGGCATAAGTAATGACCATATCATGAGATGTTTACATATCGTTTGCAAAAAGCATGATATTCATTTTTCATTCCAAAAATATTACAATTTCTTCTCAATTTCGAATGAATCTGTTTCGAAGTCATCATGCGATGGTATAAAAATATACTACACATGGAGTCTAAATAAATAAATAAGACGACATCATTTAGAAAAGGGCACCTGAATATTATTATTTAAATATGATTCTAAACTTAAGGTCAGTTCATACCGTTCGTTCGTCGTTCATAATTGAACTTTATTTGTTGCACAAAAAGATAAACGTTTCATATGACATCAGTCGTACACTGCACATGCGCTGTGCAGAGAACTCTCACAATGAAACGTTTATCGTCTTGTGTAATAAAGTTCAGTTTTAAATAGCCATGTCGTGTATCGTTTCGTTTCTGTGTGAATTGGCCCTTACGGTGTCGTTTGGAATAAATCTGGCCCATTTACCATAGCCACTTAAGAATGCCAAGCTAAGACAGTGCGAGCGAACATACCCTCTTGTTCCTTGAGCGTACACGCATCTAACATCTCAACTTTCATGCTTTCATTTACAGAAACGGACGAGTGTAAGTGATCATAATATTTGGGGCTGAAGGATAAGCTGGTTGTTGACTAATTATTACTTAAGCTTTGCTAGAACTGCTTGATATTATTACAATATTATATTATATTTGTGTAAATTATATTATGTTACTTAATGACTTCAAAAAGTAGGGGTTTTATAAATAGGCAATCGGACAATTTTTTTTTATTGCATAAATGAATAGTACTCTTAAATATGAGTAACTTCTCAGAAGAAACCGTATATCAAAAGTCAATATTTTCAAAGGTACAGCGATTTGTATAAAAAATTTCGCGAGCCTCCTAAAAACGCTCCATACTAAAGTCGACCTAAAAATGACGTCACTTGTATATGAAGTAGTATATGAAGTATATGGCCGCAGGAATATATTTGTAAATATCTCCGATATAAGATATTTGTGCGTTTAAGTTCATACTTACTATAATGAATGTTTTTGTATATGATGTGAGTAAACTAATGATGTAGGTTTTGTTTACCAATTTCGCAAAAAAAAAAAAAATTTTTTTGGTATAAAGACTCGCGAAATTTTGTATACAAATCGCTGTACCTTTGAAAATATTGACTTTTGATATACGGTTTCTTCTGAGAAGTTACTCATATTTAAGAGTACTATTCATTTATGCAATAAAAAAAAATCAGTCCGCTTGCCTATTGTGGGTTGCCGATAAAGGTAATATAAAATAAGTAATTACATAATAATAAAATTTAAGATTGAGCAAACCTGCATTGCAAAAATTATCAAAGAATAAAAATTAAAACAAATTAATTTCCGTGGCTTTAATAAATATTATATTATATTATATGAAATTTTATTTATGTGTATACCAAATATATAACAGTGCAGCAGCTTAGTACAGAACACGCTTTTCTTAAAACCGACCTTACAAATTACAATAAAACTGCAAAATTCAGCTCAAACGGAGTTACAGATATTCTAGTTTAGTGAGAATATTTATTTCATACGCAAATGTATCATAAGTTTCACTTCGGACTTCATGCATGCAATCATTTACATGTAGCATGATTGGGATTCTAACCTGCGTGCATGCATATGTTAGTATTAAAAAAAAGGACCAAAACAAAAATCTATTTAAGAGTATCTGTGACAAGTTGGAGACGCATTAGCATGCGGCACACTGCATAACATTTCACAAGTTGCAGTTTTCCTTATGAAAGCACCGGCTTTTGCATAGCAAAAAGCACAATTTGCTGCAGATTGACGCTTGTCATAAGCGACGTTTTCTTAATGATACGATAAAATTTTCCATGCTAGTATAATAATGATATTAAGCTATCGCTACGCCGAGCTTTATCTTGGTTTTATTAGATATTAGTTAATTTCTTATGGACTTTTTTCATGCATAGTGGAACCCAAAATTATTAGGAAAATTGATCGTATGATTAAGATTAAGTCGTTCTTCCTAAACTTACGGATTATTCAAAGGCATTTTCTCTACTCAGATTTCGCCTACCAAGAGGCTTTCCTGGCTACGTACAGGACTTGGGTCTCGCCCAGTGATTTAGTGAAGAAGCTCATACGACGTGCGAACCACTTCAAAGCGAGACCGCACGAGTTGAGGTCTACATTGAGTCTACTAACTAGAGTAGTAGCTGATTTGACGTGAGTATATTCCTTCGTCTTACCTGTTTCACAATCTACAGATAAGTGTCAGATGACCTCTGTGGCTCAGTGGTTAGCGCGATGGCGCTCAAGCCGGAAGTCGCGGTTTCGAATTCCGCCAGGGAACAAAAAGTTTTCTGTGTTCCTGGGGTATTGATGTTTATTAAATATAATTATGTATTATGAGAAAAATGAGTCAACACAACTACATATAAACACACTTGTACAGCTACAGTCCTTCTGGATCCTTAAGAAAAAATAGATCAACTGCGTATGCTTGCTTTTCTCTTATAAAAACTTAGACTGTGTTTTAATAACAAGACGTCAATTATTACATCCATATTTTTAGACTTGTCAAAAGCATTTGACTTTGTTTCACATGCTACTCTATATAATTTAATGAATAACTATGGAATTAGGGGCGTTGCAAATGACTGGGTCAAAAGTTACCTTCAGGATCGACGTCAGTGTGTAGAAATTTGTTACATAAAGAGTAAACAAAAAGTAATATGTAGATCATCTTAATTAATGATTGCGGTGTGTATATTTCCCTATCCCTCAAGGTTCCATATTAGGTCCTTTGTTATTTTTATTCTAAATTAATGATTTACCAAAAATAATTGAACATGAAACTATTCTATTTGCTGACGACACAACTATTTTAGTTAAAAATAATAAAAATACAAACTATGAATCGAAGATTGATAAGACAATAAAGAGGACAATTGACTGGTTAAACTAAAGATTAACTGTTACTCGTTAGGCGGCGCAAAGACCGACTGAGCATGGTCACTCACCAGGGCCTTTCTTGCGCGGTTTAAATCACTTGTTCGGTACGGCACATCCACACCTACTTATATTGATCGAAGGGTAGATATTATGATTATGAGATAGCTTATTTAAATGTTTTGTGTATGTCGCTCGATGTTAAGTAAGCAGCGACAAAACTTCCGAATAAGCTATCCAACACTTATAAGAAGATTGTGAAACAGGCCTTTAAATATAAACAAATGTTCCTATAATAAAAAGTGAAAATTTGCTCGTAAGTAGGTATAACATTATTATCGTACGTACGTTTGACATGAAATATTCTTATTCCAGTATGTCAGATTTAGATAAGCCGCTAATGCAAGAAATAATGGAGTTTATATACTGGTTAGTGGAGGTTGAAGAGTTGCCCATAGCGAGAGCACTGAGGCAAATACTAGTCGACAAACAAAAGCAGATACACTTCCAACATGTAAGCATTCTTTCCTATATCTTATTGCTACTTGCCGCAGATCTCTGCTAAAGTTTTTACAGTTACTTTTATTTAATTATATTCTTACCCCCTTACTAATAATCGCTGTATAAGCTTTGAATAGTTATACAGTGTTTTGTCTCCTTCTATCGAATTCAAAATGTCACTTGTGTGACGTGAACAAAACACTGTATATCTATTCAAAGCTTATACAGCGTTTATTAGTAAGGGGGTTAATGTTTGTGGTTTTGTTGATGTGGTTCGCCACCCATCACGTCTCGTTCTCGCGGAGGCGAAAAGTGGCTTATGGAGTGCCGCTTCGCTACGTTGAATGTATGAGGAGGAATGGATGGTAAGAATGAAAGCGGACGAAGCGAAACAAGTATGTACGGTTCGTAGCAAGTGGAAAGAAGTGGTATATGCCTTCCCCTACGGGAAAGAGGCGTGATTATATGTATGTATGTTTTTTTTTTTTTTTATGAAATAAGGGGGCAAACGAGCAAACGGGTCACCTGATGGAAAGCAACTTCCGTCGCCCATGGACACTCGCAGCATCAGAAGAGCTGCAAGTGCGTTGCCGGCCTTTTAAGAGGGAATAGGGTAATAGGGGAGGGTAGGGAAGGGAATAGGGTAGGGGATTGGGCCTCCGGTAAACTCACTCACTCGGCGAAACACAGCGCAAACGCTGTTTCACGCCGGTTTTCTGTGAGCCCGTGGTATTTCTCCGGTCGTATGTATGTAATGTTTATAATATTATTTTATCAATTTTCAGAGCAACAATCGATACGAATACGAAACACCTTGCTACGGTATTACGCTGCGACGGGACACGCTACTCGACTTCAAGGCCCAAGAATTAGCGGAACAAATGACGTTACTAGACGCGGCGCTGTTCGCGCGTATATCTGGGGCAGAAGTGCTGTCGTGGCCGCGGGAACAGTCGGAGGAGAGTTCACCTAATCTCACCAGGTTCACGGAACACTTCAATAAGATGAGTTATTGGGCACGCTCGAGGATACTCGAACAGGTTAGCTTGGATATAAGTAAATAATTACCTAAGAATTTCTATCTTAATTTGTGCCTAGTTTCGTGACGAATTTTATTTTCGATTACGGATACTAAATATACGTACGCCAAATGGGTATACTTCATGAACGTTTTTATTAAAAAAATGTAATTGATTTAAACATTGGTATAGTTTTTATATCGTTGAGCTAGCTCCACACTACTCGCGAAGTAGGCCGAGGAAGTGCCCAGTGAAGTCTGAAGTAACCCAAACTACGAAAAGCGTGACACGAGGCGAAGCGTAGTGCGTGACCACATTAACGTATTCGGCTAACCTCGGCCTACTTCGAGTAGTATGGAGCTATCTCTACGTTATTCTCAATCTTCATACACTCTCAGATCAAATAAAAAACCAAGATAGCGCATGGCGTTTGTTTGAACTGAAGCCTAAAAAAGTACGCTACTTTTTGACAGTATCGAACGAGTCGTCACGACGACTTATCTATACTGCCAAAAAGTAAAGTACTTTTTTGCTTGTGTGTGCGTGAGCGCGTGTGTAAACTTGAAGTAGCGTAGTTTTTTAGGCTTCAGTTCAAACAAACGCCATGCGCTATCTTGGTTTATTATTTGATCTGAGCATACACTATTGCGTGTTGGCCCATAAAACCGTTCCTCACATACATCAATTTTGTGTCAGTACGAGGTCCGCGAGCGCGAGAAATACGCGAAACAACTGCTGCGAGTCATGAAAACCCTGCGCAAGATCAACAACTACAACTCGTACCTGGCGCTAGTGTCGGCGCTCGACTGTCCGCCCGTGCGGCGGCTGGGCTGGCCGCGACACGTCACGGACCAGCTCCGCGATCACGGCGCGCTCATAGACTGCTCGCACTCCTTCCGCGCGTACAGGCAGGCCCTCGCGGACACGCAGCCACCGTGTATACCGTACATGTGAGTATCCCATAAACAAAACAACCCTCACACCTATATCAGTGACGGTGGCCGGTTTCATTGAAACCAGGCCAGTTACGCAGGAGTAATTTTTATAGTGCCTAAGTGTGTGCGCAGTACACAAGAGCACTCTCTCTTCCTTTACTCTCATAATTCAGTGGGACGGATAACCGACACGACTGATGAGAGATCAGGCACAGGTCCGACTTTTTACATGCCCATCCGATGCATGGATCATCTTTCTTGTCAGACAATCGGGTGATCAGCCTGCATTGTCCTAACCAAACTTGGAAACGACATTTTTTGTTGTTCCAATGCGGGAATCGAACCCACGACCTCCGAGTCAAGAGCCAATGCTCTAACCACTAGACCACGGAGGCTGAGTATCCCATATGAGCGCCCTTGACACCAGCACGCGTGGTATAATCACTGTCGTGTATTTAAATTATTGTTAGTCTGGCAATGTTATGATGTTGGCAACACTAGATAGTACTACTAATCTCTGAAAATGTCTGTCGGGCACTTGAGATTGTAATGTATTAACCCATGAAGTATAGAACTTCGTGTATTAAGTCGCGTGTTGAATACCTGAATAAAAGTCTATCTACGATAAGTATTGTCGTTTCATGATCATCCACTAATTTACTTCGTGAGCACCCTGGATGTTTATTGTTGGGCGAGGTGACCAGGGTGGTCACCTCGCCCAACAATAAACATCAAAATCACCACATAACATCCGTTGTTCTACAGAAGAATAGACAAAATAATAGATTGATAAAGGAAATCTGCCATTTACTCCATAAAATCTGTCAATGTGGCATATTCTTGTGTAGACAAAAACGCTTCTCTGCTTGCAGTGGTCATGCTACGCGTGGTTTGTAACGAGGCAGCAGCCGAGGTGTTATATTGTATTTACATATTTAGACTAGCTGACCCGGCGGCTACTATCTATTTTCCAAAATTATTTGGAAAATAGATAGTAGCCGATTCTCAGACCTACTGAATACGCATATAAAATTTGGTAAAAATCGGTAAAGCCGTTTCGGAGGAGTACGGTAACTAACATTGTGACATGGAAATTTTATATATTAGATAACCGCAATTTATAAAGTATAGCGGTCGTATGGCTGCAGTATTTTTTGTATGTGGTTTTTGAGTCTAGCTTCTCTTTAAGTTTACGATACTATTATGAAGAAAATAGAAATAAAAACATAAGTAAAAGACATGTTTGATTTTGGGCCAGTTCTATGTACACTACATAGGTAAATAGGAAAAAAATATGGGAATATCATAAAAATACAAAAAAAATAATTTGAAGAAGGGTACAAAAATGATTATTTGAAGAGTTTTTTATTGCGAGAACACTATTTTTAGGGCGGCCATGACAGTTGTTTTGACTAGACTTTTGACGTAGTAGACAGTTTTACGAAGAGACGATGTCTTGAATGCCATACGTCTTTCTTTGTCAAAGGTCATGTCATTGACAAAATGACAAAATAGTTAATTTTGATCTGATCCGCCATGTTTTATTTTACTTTGTGTTGCTCTCCTTGACGAAGTTAATTTAAATGTACATGGAAACGAAGTGAAATTAAACAAAATAAAGAATAGGAAACGGTTACTATATTATGTAGCTATATTTACATGTACTGTACGTAGGGCTGGCCCAGGCCTCATACATTTCTTGAACATCGCTTTTATGACAAGTTTTAATCACGCTCAATGTTAAAGATTTTAGAGCAGAAGCGCCTGGTTTCACAGACGTCTAATAATTGTATCGATTAGCTAATCCGGAAATTTTGTCGCGGCTTACTACTGACAGTTACTACTCTCTGACGTTTATTATTATACGATATATTCGTCATTTTAATGCGACGGGCGCTATTTCTACACCTAGGCCGAAATCTGTCTGACGACCTCTGTGGCTCAGTTGTTTGAGCGTGTTGGTGCTCAAGCCGGGGGTCGCGGGTTCGAATCCCGCCGAAGGAACAAAAAGTTTTCTGTGTTCCTGGGTCATGGATGTGTATTAAATATGATAATATAATAAAAATCTTAAATATATGTATAGTATAAAAGTATTAAATATTATTTCCGTTGTCTGGTACCCGTAACACAAGTTCTTCGAGAACTTACCACGGGATCAGATTGACGTGGTGTGAAGCGCGTCCATAGATATTAGATAGAGTTACGTCCGAAGACAACATTTTAAATTTCGACGTATGAGGGGCTAATGAAACAGGCCCTCAATATTACTATTTTTGTTTCACAGCGGACTGTTCCTGCAAGACCTGACGTTCATACACGTGGGCAATCCCGACCACCTGCCCGACGGCAGCATCAACTTCACCAAGCGGTGGCAGCAGTACAGCATCCTAGAAAACATGAAGAGGTTCCATAAAGAGTGGGTATACTTTGTGTTAAGTTCATAGATTAGTTTGCTGGATATTATGAGTATATAAGTTCAACGTTAGGTATAACGGCGTCAATACTTTAAATGAAGATTTGGGTGGTGAAGATAAATCATTATGTTTATAAATAATACTTATATAAAATATGTAAAAAAATTGGTTTAAATTGTTCTTAGATCAGAAGGCCAATTCTCGTAACTATTTGTGATCATAATCCTGTTTCGTTCCCTGCGCTGTCTCACTCGTTCACGCGCAATATACGCGTGTGCGAATGCATACACCACGCGATCCGAAACAAGATTATGATCACCAATATTTTTAAATAAAAATATTTTTACGTAATTACGTATACAAAGAAAATTGTACTAACCGTGAAACCTTGTAGCAGGCAATACAAGTTCAAAAAGAACGAGCGCATCCAGGCGATGTTCAACGACTTCGACGACGTGCTGAGCGAGGACACCATGTGGCAAATATCCGAGGCGATCAAGCCGCGCGAGGGCCGCAGCCGCGCGCCCGACGTCGCCGCGCCGCCGCCCGCCGCCGTCACCGCCGCCGCCGCCGCCACGTAGTGCGTCTGTAGTGTAGTGAGTACCGCCTGTAATATACATACATACATATAATCAAGCCTCTTTCCCGTAGGGGTAGGCAGAGACCGCCTCTTTCCCGTAGGGTTAGGCAGAGACCACTTCTTTCCACTTGCTACGATCCTTACATACTTGTTTCGCTTCATCCACTTTCATACTTACCATACGATCCTCCTCTTACATTCAACGTAGCGAATCGGCTCTCCATGGGCCACTTTTCACCTCCGCGAGAACGAGACGTGATGGGTGGCGAACCACATCGCCGCCCTTTTTGGATAATTAAATTATTTTTATAATTATCCATTGCGTTCCCACGGATTTGCGGAGAGGGTAGGTATAGGGATAGGGAAGGATAGGTGGTGTGGAAAGGAAGATTGGTAAGTTAGAGTGGGAAATAGGAAATGTAGGATATTACCGCCCAGGAGGGTAAGGGATAGGACAGTAATAGCTAGGGAAGCCGGGGTCGCGATCCCGTATACTATACCACAACTACCGGACAGGTAAGTTGGGATGAGTATCCCATGACATCGCCTGTAATATAAATAAACCCTTCTAATATTATAACGTAGCTGTCGCCCGCGGCTCCGCCCGCGTAAATATAATATCCCTTGGAAACACTACTTTTTCGAGATAAAAAGTAGCCTATGTTTCAATCCAAACTACTACCATACCAAATTTCATCGAAATCCGTTCAGTAGTTTTTGCGTGAAAGAGTAACAAACATCCATCCATACATCCATCCGACAAAACTTTCACATTTAAAATATTAGTAGGATGTTAGTTTGGGAAGATGGATGGATGGATAGATCGATGGATGTATGTTACATAACCACATAGCTGACATTTACCAGTAGATTGTGGAACGGCCTAAATATAAAATACCTAAATTAATCAAACTATTATTTTTTTTCAGGTATAATTTGAATCCAAAGAAAAAATCGTGAATCGAGGTAAACATGAGACTTATCTATGAGGAATTGTTTGATTTAGATTGAAGCAATGTGATTATCTGTCCTAAAAAAGGCCTAATTATTGTTAATGTATTTATTGGTAAAGCGATTTCATCTGTGATCGGTCGGATGATAGCCAGTCGGCTAGGTTTGATTGTAAGCTGTGTGCTAGTGTTGGTGTATTGTCAGTAATGGCAAATCAGTAACTAATTTAGAGTACATATTTCAAACGCTCCATGTAATGTGTCGGTACAATATTTTTGTATGAATTTCTTCGCTTTAAATTATTATAATAGTGATAAACCGAGTTAAAGTGCTTAAAGTGGTTATTCGAATGCAAAAGAAATCCCTAAAAACGTATGTAGCGTCGAATTTATGTTAAGCCACTTATACACTGTTGACTCGAATCCACAATCCTAACGCCATCTTAACATATCATTGTATGACTTTATAGATACAGATATAAAGTAATTAGATGTAGCTAAAACTTACTCTTGTAGCTGTTTTGATTCGCCATTAGTGATATAACTTAAGATATAAAAGATAATAAATACATCGAATTAATGAAATTCTTTTGAATCTATAAGGATATAAGGGCAAGTTATGTAATAAGTAAATGACGTTTATCTTTCTCTATCACTTTCTAACGAAGCTACTCTATGTTATAGGTGTGCTCACAAAATTGTTGGATTTTACACAGGGTTTATACAACCCAGTAAAATAATACCCACGTGGAATTTATGTTGTAATAATATTTCATACACAAACTTAAACAACTATGGAAATGTACAGTCAACATCTTTTTAATACTACCCCCATTATTTCGATATTCGAAATTAGTATCTTTGATATTGCTGATCTTGGTAGCCCTAAAATGTTACATATCACTTAATAAGTGTGTGCCAAATATTCAATTTTAATGGAATTGCATTTAGAATACCACCCAAGAAAAATAAACTAGGTCTTAGCTTATGTTATTCAATGTTACGGTTGTACAACAAGCATTTATTTAGGAGATGCAACAATGTAAGAAGAACTGAAAAATAAAAAAACAATATTTGTATCAAAATACAAATTTTTGTATGTCACTATATAAACGACCTATCGTATGCGCAGCCGCAGTGTAAGTTTTAAACACCTTCGAATAAAAACATTTGGATATATTTACATTCGTAAAATTAGCTGCTCAGAAAGACCTAAAAAGCTAAATATAAGTAATTTACACAAACATTAAAAAGTGCATTTAGTTTAATCAAATACGAATAGCAATAGAAAAGTGCTTTCATCACATATATCGAATAGTTTTATATAAATCGATTGTACAACTGTGCTATCATATAAATACCTAGCACTATTTCATACATTTTAGTATGAAATGTTGGTTATTTATATGAAAGCATCTACCGTGCACACTTCCGTCTAAAAGTTTTCTGTCGCTAGTGATGTGTTCGTCTCATTAAATCTGTATATTCTATTTCGTGCTGTAGCTAAGTGTTATTATATTAGTAGAAATAGAAAACATTAAAACGTTTTTAATAACATTATTGCGTACGGCTTGAAGTTAATACTCATATAGTGGCTTTTTGTAAATACGAACATAGGGTTAGAAGGTATTTGTAGTTTGAAATCGGTTCAGATGTACCCTATATGAAAGTGCTGAATGGTGCTTACGGTGTAGCATAAGAACGTTTTTACATTTATCCGATCCGATATCGGGCCAGATGAGAAGGACAGGTATTAGGCCGGGATTGTATTGTCCGGAATCCGGTAGGCGAGGGTAAATTTAGAGCAATGAAAATAGAACTCTGCGCTAATACAATAGAGCCGAAAATCGAACACAACTGCGAGTCAAATGTCATGTCATATTATATATGATAGCTCCGAGCTCAACACTCGATACTTCTATTTTCAACTCTATTGTATTAGCGCAGAGTTCTATTTTTTGTGTTCTGATTTTTCCGCGGTCTTACGGATTCTGTATATTATACTCCCAGCATGGAAACATACAACCGTCTCTTTTATTCGGTTCGATATTCTATATCGGATCGGATAATGGGACAACGATCTAACTCTTACTACGCACGCAAATAACAGGACAGTCGTGGACAGTAACATGTGAATGTGCATAGAAATGTACTTGTGGACACATCGAGTATAAAGACCATCATAGCTATTAGTACCTACTTCCAGTGCCGTAAATAGGGCAGTGCCACCGGTGCCCAGGCACAGGGCGTAGACTCTGGGGGGCGCAAGAATGGCCAGACTAGGCAGGACCAGCCCCGGATCTAGGGCGCAGTTATAGAAGCTCGCAAAGGGCGCAGAAAAGGCTATTTACGGCACTGCCTACTTCAAGCCTAAAGAATCGTGGGAAAGAGATAGAATGTGTGTGGTCGCATTGCCGTAGTCAGTCGAAATTTGTGCAGTGCACATGTCAGTTGCGTGGGGTTCCTACAACTCCGTTCCTATCGACTTCACTTGTCACTTACCTTTTGAAGACCCTCATCCAAATCCCTACCTATTATACAGGCTAGAGCTTCCCTATGAAGGAGAACCAGCCTTCGCCACTAGCACATACTGCATAATCATCCTGATAATCAACTTTACTGAGCATAGCGATATCTTAACACCGGGGAACCAAGTATTATGCTTAAAAGTTTGATAGTAATTGCAACGACAGACACAAGACACTTGTAAGAGGCATACGATTTTTCACACTGCGTAGAACTTAAGTTTGACTCGGAAAAATGGAAAGTTTTATTTTTTTAATGCTCGTTATCCCTCGTATATCATATCGGACACAACAAATAATGTTATTTCCAAAATAGGTTAGGACGATCCAGGCTGATCACCTGATGGTCTGAAAAAAGTCATTTAATAAGTCGGACCTGCGCCTGATCTCTAGCCAGTCGTGTCAGTTATCGTCCCACTGGGTTTCGAGAGTAAAAGAAGAGAGCACGCTCTTGTGTACTGCGCTGTGTCCAAGTGGGACACTACAAAATTACTCCTGCGTAACTGGCCTGGTTTCAAACCAGCCAACGTCATCGAAATGGTGTGGGGAGTTATATTAATTTGGTAAAGTATAATTTATTACACAGTACTACTAATACCTGGCGGGGTTTTAACTATAAAAAAGTTAAAGTTACTAAACTTTAATAATATAACGCTTTAAGATCGACGAGCAAAAGCTAATCAAAACTTTTGGAGTTGCGCATTACTAGTATGTATCTGTATAGTCTATGGGATAGACTACAGATACATATATTATGGTGTACATGTTAGTATTCACGACTGTACTCTAGAGTCGTCTGGACCAGTGTTCCGCAAACTAAAACAAAAAAAATTGGAGGTACATAACAAATTACAAATCAGTTTTTGGAGGTACACAACAAATAAAAAATCAGTTTTTGGATGTACACAACAAATTAAAAATCAGTTTTTGGAGGTACACCACAAATTAAAAATTAGTTTCTTTACATAAGTAAATTACAAAAATAAAGCTTTTAAGATAGCCGTATTTCCCCGAGGCACACCAACTAATGTCCACGGTACACCGGTGTGCCGCCGTACACACTTTGCGAAACACTGGTCTGGACGACTACATAATGTAATCTAGCTATACCTATAAAATGAAACTATCCATACATTTAGTTATTTTGATACTCTATGAATTAAATTTCATCGGTGACTACACACTTATTTTGTATTAATCTATTTCATATTATATTTTACGCGAATTCTTTGAATTATATTTAAAAATTGAAAATTGATAAATATTATTTTTGATAAACAGAAATTATATTTTTCCTATAACGTGCTGCCTACAAGGGAGCTCTTTATAAAATACTTTTGAGATCCAAACTTTTTTAAGTCTTGTTATGCATTCTTATAAACTTAGGTGCATTGAAGGCAAGATATAGCCATAGTGACTCATGGATATTGGAATTAGATAATATAATATTGCTAGCGAAAATTTGAATGTTTTATCTGTTTTGAATTTGATAATAAATATACATTATTATTAATATAATCTTTGATGTCGACATAATATGTTGCTTTACATAGCGGCCAACGAATGAATCTTGAACTGAAAAAAAAATTGTACCACTCAAACAAACAAAGCTATAGTAGTCTAATAATAGGTAGTTTTTAAATGAGATTTTCACTCTCTTTCGATTTAGATAAGCATAAACATGTTGAAATGTAACTAACAGAATCTGGAATTAATATTTTAGTGATTTTACATAGTAAAGTATGTTACAAGGTTGTCTTGTTGTTAAACAAATGTTAAAGTTCTTCTCATTCGTTGGTCTATGGCCAGCCTTTTACAACGACTATACTATAATAAGACATATTCGTTTGCCTTAGACGATTGTTCTGGAATAATAGCAATAATTCACTATGAATGTTGTTACTGCACGTTTGTGATACTTAACTCGCTTGTGTTGACGTCCTAGGCAAATATATTAGACGAATGTTAGCTGTAAGCTTCAAGTGAACCCCATTCGGTCAGCTAATAGGTGTAGGTGATGCTCATAGCGACGAGCACAGTAACGAGTGGATCCCTCTCACAAAACGATTTGTGACGTCACAATCTGCTACCGCCATACATTTTTTAATGTCAAATTTATAGTGGTAGCACGTCGTGACGTCACAAGCTACTCTCTTTCCTAATGTAAATTTAAATAGTTTGTATCTTTCTATTTTTTTAAGATTTACAAGAATGGATTTTAGATTCTTTGTTATCATGTTGGTTAACATTGAATAGATGAAAGATACTTTTTTAGTCAACATGCTTATTCACAACAAAATAACAAATTCTTATTGGTTCGATAAGAGTTGACTTCAGGGCCTCAATTCTCGTATTTAAAGAAGACTTTTAATTTACTTTCATTGTATCGTATTATAAGTGAAGCGACATGTTATCATAAACTGATTTTATAAAGTTTCGACCAATCAGAACGCGTTTCGCGTTGGTTTAAAGTTTACGAGAATACTGGTTTGGCAGTTTTAGCGTATCGGGAATTGATTGTAATTGTATTGCAGGTTTTATTTAGAAGAATTGATCCTCTGATCTGATTGCTTTGATGACCAAAAATCTGCCACATAAGCTATAGATATACGTTTTGCTGACCGTGATAGGTCCGCATGTTAGATCCAATGGTTGTTGTGCTCGTCGACTCATAGTAATGGCATAGCAGATAACTTATAATCGTGTGAATAAGGCTTTAGACTTTAGTCGAATGTGAACTTCTAATTTGAGACTTTCTATTGTATTAGAGAATACGTATACACTATACAGTAGGAAATATTATATGATTCCTCTTTACTATGTATAATATTCTGTTCTTTAGTTTATATTATATTTTTCCATAAACTGCTTTAATTTTCCTAATGAAATTAATCCCAGGTATAATTATTTGGCTACATAAGTACATGAACCATCCCTTAATTTATTTTGTGTAGTAATATTAAGTAGTATTAAGTTTAAGATATTATTTATTTTGTATTGTCATCGCAACTATCTGTATTTCGCTCTATTACAACTAACTTATTTCTTATCCTAACTTAAATATATGCAGGACATATTATGCAGTTTAGAGTAACTAAAGCAATTGTAGAGCAGACACACATTTACAACTGTATAAAGTTTATTCTTTTAAGACATAGCAGTAGTTCCCTTGTAGTATTAGCGTCGCCAGTGCTAAGCCACTGTATGCATTATTTTTATATATTCATAATTTATACATATTACATATTATGTAGTAGGTTTTCGTTGTTTGCGTGTTTTTATACAATATTGTCATTGTTTATAGATAGATTTACAGCCGAACCCGGTACCTACGGATTGCCTTGGGCGGATATTTGTGAAAATATAATTAGACATCGTAATCGTGTTATAAAATATTTAACATGCTGTAATACAGTGAACGTAAGTAAATCTAACAGGATGTTCAATTAAGCTGGTGCGTTAAACAATATTTATGAGCGTTCTAATGTATTCCTCAGTATTTTTAAACAACAATTTAAAAAACGTTTGCGAAGAGCCGCCTAAGCTACGTAGGTCATGTAATCGAGTAATCGGGGACGTAGGAACGATTTGCTAGTTTGAATAATGTCCAGGCAATAAACTAGACCAATATTTAGGATGATTTACAGTGCTTTATAGACGCTGATATCGTATTCGTAGGTAGCCAGTAGGCGTGTTACCATATTTACTTGTCAGGTACTAATGTGTTTATTTGCGTAATTCGTATTGATCGAGATACATAGAAGACTGCCTAAATAAATTGATTACTCAGTATAATTGATGTGTAAATTGGTAATTGTGTTTTGTTTCACCCGTGATGTTGGGTTAATGCAGTTGTGTATCGATACAATAGTGATGTAGTTTCCGTATGTGAGATGCGTTTAATTATTCTTTATTACTTTATTAAAATATCTTATGTTGAGATGAGAAATTGTCTAGGTATCTTATGTAGAATGTAGCTTTTAATTTGCACTTTAAAAGCTGCATACGGATAATTTTAAACTATATTATAATGCAAAGGGTTTCTCTGTACAAATTAATTATTTTTTGATTACAGCATAATAAATTAAATGTTATAAATTTATAATTAGTTTATACTTATGCATTAATTGTAATAGTATAAAATGAAAATTATACATTTTTGAAACGCATCTTTCATACGTTATTTTAGTTTAGAGTATACACAGTTTGTTGTATTAGCGAGTTCAGTATTATCATTTAAGTAATGCCATAATGTATCAAATGGATAATTTTATTTTATGGTTTAAATAAAAAATAATTGTTTTTTTTATACACTACTGTTGAAGTTTACTTTAGTATTTTATGTATTTACGTTTTATTTGTACAATATTCTTAACATACAATTATTACATAATGCATGCGTACTGTACAGATATATTTTTATCGAGTTTTTTTTGTAATTATTTTGTATTATAAATATAGCACATTATTTACAAAGTACGATATGTTGTTTCAATTATTATTATTCCGCTAAGTATTATAAATATTTATCCAGTTCTTGATTGTTTCTCTTATGCAAACCATACACCATGCTTGCATAGAAAGGTGTATGACTTGCATTATATACTTTGTGACTTTTATTTATATCTAAATATTATATTAGATAATTTATACAACTAAAAAACATACCTTTTTAGCGAACAGCCAACGAAGTTTATAAAGTATCTGTAACAAAATACGTTTGTATTTAATTTGCATATCAGTTCCTATTTGAAGGTGAAGGTAGTTTAGTCCCAGCAGGAATCCTAAGCGATAAGCTAAGTAAAATTAAGTGTTGAGATAAAAAAACAGCATGAGAGACCTTAATATTACCTACCTGCGTATGTAAATGCCGAAATTCTACTATATAAGAGGGCTGACAAAGAATAAAATAAACTTGGTAGCACAAAGCTATTAGGAGTAAAACGTAGAAGAGTATAACTTAATTCACTCAGCATGTTTTCATACATTTTACTACTAGTTTTCATAAAATCAATAAACACCGCGCCTCTGATTGAAGAATACGGTTTTTATGAGGATGGTAACTATGTTGTTTAATTATTTTTTTCTTAAAATACTTTGGTAATTATTTTGTTCTTTAAGGTATTATTTTTCCCCTTTCTCCTTTATTTACTCAATACTGACAGAAATGTAGCCTTTTCACCGCCAACTTTTGGTTCCCTCTTTTCCCGTTGGTCTCCTGGAGGACTGTTTTGGACGTGACGAGGGAATATGCGGGATTTACTTACATAGGTCGATTCGCGCGGCGTGATGCTTGACCAATTGGTTTGTCATTTTTGTTAGCAAAATTGCACTGCGACCTAGCCGAAATAATATCATTTAAACGTTTGACGCATGTATCCAATACCCAATAGATTTCATATTAACAAATCCCTAAAAGCGGTTAATAGTGATAGTCCAAGATAGTGAAATATTAGGATTACTAGGTAATACATTTTGCAGTGAACAGTGTCGAAGCAGAACTTGGTGACTATTTCGAAGGCGATATAGTCCTTAATCCCGAACAGAAGGCAGCTATTGCGACTGCGCAGGAGTCCCGGAACGGTCTACGTGGGGGCGCCAAGCGGTGGCCCAACCAAACTGTTGTTTACTATATAGAAGAAGACGACTTCGGTGGGTCATTTTTGATTCTATAGCAATGGTAACGTAATAAAAATCTCAATTCTCAGTAACCCTGAGATATGGACCGTTAGTAAAATTATAGTGACGTGTTGAAATAGACATTTTTCGAGATTATCAGACCATGCAAGAAAGCCCTTAGTGACCAAGGTGGAGCTCTCACTGTATTTCGTATAGGTTTATTGACTCTTGCGTAGTTATTACCTACTCGCTTCATGGGAAGAAAATATACCTAACTGATAATTTGCTAACAAAACGTAAAATATGGGCAAAAGGTTTTAAGGATCACCTTGAACCTTGAAGAGATCTATCTTAATTCTTATAACGTACTTTCCTTAGCAGAAGCGCCGTCCAATTTCATATCCTTCTCCTTTTATGGTATTTTTCATTACCACTAACAATAACGTAGGTATGGCCTAAGTCATAGGTCATTGAACTTATAGGTAGGTAGTATAAGAACCTAAAAGATTTTTATGTTTATTTTTACTCCGTAATTTTTTATTCCATTTCAGTTAAATCAGTCATATATAATGTACCTACATGAAATATAGTTGAAGTATCTTCCATGCCATATTAATTAGTTTACTTTTTTTTCTTTTTTCTAACTTGGTAAAAAAATTTTTAGAGGTAGGACTACTACTCGCACTACTAATTTAATATAATTATTATTTATATAAGTATTTAAGAAGTATTCAAATTTTTTTTTAAAACTGCTAACTTTTGATAAAAATTTTGAAATTCTAGATGAAGAAGAAATTGAAATGATAAAAGCGGGAATGGAGGACATCGCCAAACGGTCGTGTATTAAATTCCGTGTTAAGGAAAACGATGAACATGCTGTATTAATAAAGGTAAAACCCGAAACCCAAAATTCAAACTTGAATCTTCGCTTCTTCGCTCATAAATAATACTAATGTTCTTAGGTATGTGCAATCACTAACAACACCACATTTCGACTTTATTCTTATAGCAATAAGGTTTAAAAGTGGTACCTACACTGCTGGTTTCCGCGATCGTACTTTGTGCAAGTCATTCGCAAAGTCCCAGTCCGACAGTCCGAATAAGAATGTTTTATATGATTTACTATGTTTTGTGTACGTTACCGGATTACCGAATATCTACCGATATATTTGACTTGTTTGGATGTGAAACTAAAAACAAGTTTAAAGTGGGACGGTTTTCGCGTCATTTTACTACCTACATAAGTATTGCCAAAATAGTGTAGAAAGTAAAGGAACTACTTTCATCCAATGTTTTAAACTCAAAATATTATAGGTCTCTAAAAGCGTTTCTAGTCCATTCCCCTTAAACCACTGTTTTAATTGAACTGAAAGCAATTTTCAGGGATCAGCAAACGGATGTTTCTCGAACGTTGGCTACAGCACCACCCACGACGAGGGCGAGGAACACCAGGTGCTGAACCTTGCTCGCGGCTGTTTCAAGCACGGTACTGTTGTACATGAGATGCTGCATACCATCGGCTTCTACCACATGCAGAGCACGTACGACAGAGATGACTTCGTGGAGATTGTGTGGAAGAATATTAAAGCAGGTAACAGTGGCTTGGGGTTCCTATAACTCCATTTCTATCGGCTTCACTAACCAGACTCTCATCAAATCCCAAAATAGCGTAGAAATAGATAGGTACAGGGTAGGGCTTCCCTATGAAGGAGAACCAGCCTCCGCCGGGTTTTTGAGGTTCATTACGCTAATAACGCGAAATCTTGGGTTAGGTACACGGTAGGTACTTCCATACTAATATTATAAATGGGAAAGTGTGTGTCTGTCTGTTTGTCCGTCTTTCACACCAAAACTACTGAACCGATTTAAATGAAATTTGGTACACATATAGTCTAGAACTCTAGAGCCTGAGAAAGGAATTAGGTTACTTTTTATCGCGGGGAAATGAACGAGGTGGGATACTTTATTTACAGTTTCACGTAAGAACTACTAAGCCGATTATCATGAAATGTGGCACAGATATTATAAAGTAGACCATGGGGAAGGACATAGGCTACTTGCGCGGGCGGAGCCGCGGGCATCAGGTAGTAGGTTATAAATACTTCTGTATACGAAATAGACCAGGGTCGATAATTTTTGAAACCAAAAAAAATAGTAGTAGGATGAAACCCATTAGAAAAGGAGGGGAATATGATAAAAATGAAAGGAAAAATAAATTACGGGCGATCTGAGTTCGGGAAGTGGGAGGGGGTGAGTTTTTAAGGGTAAAAAATGGTTTATCTTGATTTCCGGTAAAACTACAAGTCCTATGAAAAAAAGTTAAATGGCAAAGTTGTAGATAATAAAAAGATCTACAACTTTTATATTAACACTCTTTTCACATAACCTCAAAATTTATGTGAAAAATTCAAATAACCAAGTTTTTGGTTTTTAATTTTTATCTTGTACAAAAACAAAAAAAAAATTCACGAAATTTAGTGAAAACTTACCTTTTTATGTCCTAAATACACTGTAATTTTTGTGATTTAAAATATTTATTTTTTCACCTTATTTTGTCTTAATATCGAAAATTAACCCTAATTTTCAATCGAAAATTCTCCTGTCAAAATATCAGCTTTTTTTTAAAAATTGATGGGCTTCTTGTTTGTTGAAATCTATTCTTTCTGATAATGTAAAAAAATACATACATTACCATAGTAAATGTTCTCAGAAAATGCAAAGAAAAGAATAGTCCAAGAACGGGGAGAAAACCATCATTCCCATACAGGTATGCAAACAATTTCTTACATAGGGATAGGCCCTCAAAACTATACTAATATTATAAAGCTGAAGAGTTTGTTTGTTTGAACGCGCTAATCTCAGGAACTACTGGTTCGAATTCAAAAATTCATTTTGTGTTGGATGGTGCATTTATCGAGGAAGGCTTAGGCTATATAACATCACGCTGCGACCAATAGCAGCGAAGAATCAGGAAAATGTTGCAAAAACGGGGAAAATTATTCATATTTGAGGGCTTCCGTTGCGTGCGCTGCGTAAACGGTTTAAGTTACCCAAAAATATGTATGAAATAATTATTCCTCTTTAAATGATTTAAAAAAATGTCCGCTTTGACTCACTATAACCTTTTTTATGGTAATTAAATTTAGTCTAAATTAATGCATTATAGCGCCATCAGTTGACGCGGGCAACAGCTAGTAGGTAATATGCCAATGCTAACTCTACCAGCAATGCTACCAATAAATATGGAGATGTTTAGGTACCTGGTGTCAGTTTCGACAAGCCGAACGAATTTCATCCAATGTTGACGCCATTGTGGTGTCCTAGTCAGCGAGAGCTTTTACGGTTTTGTGAAAAAAATTGGTGAGCACCAATTTTTTTAAAAAAGCTGATATTTTGACAGGAGAATTTTCGATTGAAAATTAGGGTTAATTTTTCGATATTAAGACAAAATAAGGTGAAAAACTAAATATTTTAAATCACAAAAATTACAGTGTATTTAGGACATAAAAAGGTAAGTTTTCACTAAATTTCGTGAATTTTTTTTTGTTTTTGTACAAGATAAAAATTAAAAACCAAAAACTTGGTTATTTGAATTTTTCACATAAATTTTGAGGTTATGTAAAAAAATTGTTAATATAAAAGTTGTAGATCTTTTTATTATCTACAACTTTGCCATTTAACTTTTTTTCATAGGACTTGTAGTTTTACCGGAAATCAAGATAAACCATTTTTTACCCTTAAAAACTCACCCCCTCCCACTTCCCGAACTCAGATCGCCCGTAATTTATTTTTCCTTTCATTTTTATCATTCATTTTTATTTTCATTTTTATTTTATTTTCATATTTCCTTTCATTTTTATTCCCCTCCTTTTCTAATAGGTTTCATCCTACTACTATTTTTTTTTTTCACTTTTTACCATTTTTGAAGGCTTCGACCCTGGTCTAAGACTATAAAACGCGCACTTATTTTAAGGTACTGAACACAACTTCGCGAAGTATACCAGCGACACAGTAACTGACTTTGGTGTTCCGTACGACTACGGTAGTGTTATGCACTACCCCGAAACCGCATTTTCCAAGAACGGGGAGAAAACCATCATTCCCATACAGGTATGCAAACAATTTCTTACATAGGGATAGGCCCTCAAAACTATACTAATATTATAAAGCTGAAGAGTTTGTTTGTTTGAACGCGCTAATCTCAGGAACTACTGGTTCGAATTCAAAAATTCATTTTGTGTTGGATGGTGCATTTATCGAGGAAGGCTTAGGCTATATAACATCACGCTGCGACCAATAGCAGCGAAGAATCAGGAAAATGTTGCAAAAACGGGGAAAATTATTCATATTTGAGGGCTTCCGTTGCGTGCGCTGCGTAAACGGTTTAAGTTACCCAAAAATATGTATGAAATAATTATTCCTCTTTAAATGATTTAAAAAAATGTCCGCTTTGACTCACTATAACCTTTTTTATGGTAATTAAATTTAGTCTAAATTAATGCATTATAGCGCCATCAGTTGACGCGGGCAACAGCTAGTAGGTAATATGCCAATGCTAACTCTACCAGCAATGCTACCAATAAATATGGAGATGTTTAGGTACCTGGTGTCAGTTTCGACAAGCCGAACGAATTTCATCCAATGTTGACGCCATTGTGGTGTCCTAGTCAGCGAGAGCTTTTACGGTTTTGTGAAAATCAGCTAGATCGACATTAAGACACATTATGAGCTCTACCATTTAATCACATCAGTTTTTGGACACTCAATCTAATGAATTCTCAGTCTATAATATCAAAAACTACTTTTTATAAACAAATTACAAAATTAGCCACATTTGAGGGTAGTTTGTAAAAAGCAGTCATGTTTTTTTTTTCAGGAAAACGTGAAAATAGGTCAGAGAAATGGATTGTCGGAAAGCGATATCATTAAATTAAATAAAATGTACTGTGAAGTTTCCAAGGAAATTCCGATTAGCTACATCGATTAGCGACTAATTGGATTAAGATTTGTAAGAAAGGCATTTCATGACATTAATTAATGATTTAGTTTAATCGTATCTATTGGGTATTTAGTAATCTCTATTTTCTACTTTTTTGAGAATAAGTAGGTACTTAAAGTTTTTGTTGTGGAAAGGGAAAAGTTATTAGTACCTAATAAAAATTTACTTTTATTTACCTACCTACCTATCTTCCTGTTATTATACGTAAGTAAACAAGTTTTTTCATCACAATTAAAATTTTGCTTTGGATACTTAAACCTATCGGTACCTTACATTGGATTTCAATATGAAAATTAATTGAAAATAAATGTGATTAATTACTTTGTATTATTGTACGTAGTCTTTAGGTACTTACTAAGTTGGGTTATAAATGTTTACAGCAGCGATAAAAGCTAGAGCTGCAGTGATGCAAGATATAATTTGTGGCCGATTGATTTCATAAAATGTACGTTACCGTATCAAATCAACAGTTGTTATAAATATTGGCAAATTCCTATTGTGTCGTTTGTGCCAATAACGGAAACGAACATGTTACACTTTCAAGGCCGGGTTCGGACAAATTGCGCGGCGTATTGGGACAATTCTGAAATCGGGCCTTTTCGTTAAAATATCTCGAGCAATGAATTGAGCAACTTGCTCTTGCACGGGAGGAGTTGTCCGCGCGTGGCGCAACCGCTGCTGGCTGCAGTCTACCGCCAACACCTTGTGAAATGGTCGCACCGAAGGCTATATTTATTCCCGATCGGACTAGATGGGTTTTGTTAGACAAAAACTGCACAGTGAAGCGCAAAAAGTATTTTATGTCGCGTTAATTACAATGTTGCCAGATAACTGTTAACATGACACACATCCTTAGCGTGCGAGCGAACATTTGAACGTTTTTCGTGGATATTTTATATTTTTAAAATGAGAATGAAGTGGTACAGTTTTTTTGTTCTGTATAATGTGTGTGCGATCAAGTGTCATTCGATAGCGATGAGTGAAATAGAGGATTTTAGTAACTATATAAAGGAAACATCACAGTTGGACCAAAATGTAAAAAGTAAGTACCTACCATTTACCTACCGGGGTCGTTCTTTTCACGAGTTTCTTAGTTTTTTTACACTAAATCGATTTGAACACTGTTCAATGATTTTTATTAAAGTTAATGATATCAATTAGTGCGCAAGACCAACAAAGAGCATCTAGGTACCTTGAAATTAATTATTTTATTTATGTTATGTAGGTAACAAAACATTAGGATTTCTTTACTGTAGAATACTTAGCGATTTTATTTAATTCCATACAATAAGACTTTATTACTGATATTTTATTAGTAATAGTTTAAACTCGTCTGCGCACATCGAAAGAGGAAGAGTTTCTTTAATTTTTCTCCTCAGAGGAGTAACTTTACCAAGTATCAAGATGTGCATAAAATTTAAAACTTTACTAACACAACAGTTAATTTTACTATCTCTTACACTATACCCATCCGTGATTACAGGTTAGTACCTACCTAACGAAGCAATAGAAGTTTAACTCAATAGCTAAAATTATGTGCATTAGTGTACCTATACTTAATGTTAAAATTCACACTAAAATAAGTTTTGTACCTAAATATTATCACCATTATAGAGAATAATTGCCTCCTAACTAGTAGGTACCATTGCTTTCCAAGGTTCGTATCCCGGTAACGATTACGACGACGATGAAGCCATATCGGATGACGCTTGGGAGGAGAGCGGCAAGTTCGAGGGAGATCTCATTTTAAACGAGCAGCAGAGACGCCTGATAGTCGCCAACGTCGCCGAAGGCCTCGCCCGCAACGGCCTCACAGATACCACTAAAAGATGGCCGAACAACGAAGTCATCTACTTCATCCAAGCGGAGCATTTCAGTAAGTTACTAAATTATTGGTTATGTGCCCTACAATCAATAATCCCATTGAAAGGTCGGGGGGCCTAGTGCCTACGTAAGTACCTCTCTTTAGGGGACGACGCGACGGCTAGGTATATTTTTACATGGTTCCCACGGGATTTGCTCATGCGCGCACGAAGTCGCGGGCACATAATTATAATATAATATATAAAAACCAAAATAGGTACCTATCTACATTACTATTAGATTGTACTATCGACAAAGTAGCCGCTCGACCTGGGCATAAAGTGTAAATCGATTAACATCGCCGTTGAATCGTGCACACGCAAACATACCTACGTATTAACACGTAGTTCAGTCACGTCTGCAGTCGTTGCGGTTTGTGTTTAAATATTTTCAGGGTCCTATTGCAAAGACAAAGTTATCAAGTTTTCAGACCAGTTGGACGAGCAGGAATTTTGTCGATATTGTAGGTACAGCTACCTACAATTTTTTATCACATTTAATTTTCCGTAATTATTTTAATTCTGATCCATGGGGAGAAATGGAGATAATAATATAATCAATGTATCAAGTATTTAAAAATTTACTTGGTTTAAAAATTCGTCATCAAAATATGCTAACAATTTCCTTGTAGAAAACCACTCGGGGATTTCAAAGCGTGTGGTAATGTCTAACGCCTGTTATAATTCAACTCAGTTTCTTACATCGCGAGCGGCAATCTAATTGACTATTGTTTATTGTAAACAACTTTCCAAGCGAGCTTGTTGAGTGGTATATTATACTTACTTACTTATGTGTAATTTCACTTTTTATCACCTACTTCGATTACCTATAATTTCTGCAACTTTATGATTGAGACACTGGCTGTAAAGATTTTCACAAGCAGTCATTACAATTATTGTAACGCGCATAAAAAGTTACGCTAGTGCTAATAAAAGCTTTGATTAAATATAACTTTACTATTATGGTCCATCGCATACGACTTTTAGTAAATTGCCGTTAATAATAAATTGAGTTTTGTATTGCATTTCCATCCGATTTTGGTCTGACACACTATTGCAACCAGTTCCTACGTTCCATCTTTCACCTATAGGTAATCGGTCACCGACTGCTATTATTATCAGCTACAGGTACCTACCAATACTAAAGATTCCGGTTAGTTCAGTGACTTATTCTCGCAAACTTCTAATGAATTATTGTAAAACTTTTTGCAGCAAGCGACCAGGTCCAGGCTATACAGAATGGCATAGATGACCTCGCGCGGTCTTCCTGTGTGAAGTTCACTCCATATAAAAAGGGGGACAGAGATGCAGTTGTCATTCAGGTAACATTTAAAGAGCAGATTGTAAAATATTTTTTGAAAAGAACAATTTTCCCATCTTTTTGCTAAAAGGTGGCCCCGTGCGAGTTTCTTAATACGCCGGTTCTTCTCGCCGGGCTAGTTTCCGAACCGGTGGTAGGCATCATGTAGGACAATTCTATAAGCGTTATATTTTAACCTACATGGAAATAAAAATTTTGAGTTTTGAGTTTTTATTGTGTTTTAACTGACATTGGCCACAGACAGACAGTGAGGTGCATGTTTAATAATCAAAAGAAAATTTTGAGTGCCCTGTTTAGTGTTTTGACCTTTGATAATGCAATGTATGGGGGCAACTAGGTGTTTCCCGCGGCTCTGCCCCCGTAAATATACTATCGAGTATCCCACGGGGACACTGTACTTTTCCGGGATAAAAAGTAGCCTATGTTTTAATCCAGAGCCTAAACTACTACCATACCAAATTTCATCAAAATCCATTCAGTAGTTTTTGCGTGAAAGAGGAACAAAAATCCATCCATCCATCCATACATACATTCTCACAAACTTTCACATTTATAATATTAGTGGGATTATAATTAACCATGAACCTACTTCTGACAATAAAGCATGCTAAGATACCCTAAATACCTTTTTTCAGGGTAGCAGACGCGGCTGTTTCAGCCAGGTGGGCTATCAAGGAGGTTACCAAGTATTGAACCTCTCCGGTCGACACCCAGTGGGCCGGGGCTGCTTCCGCCATGGCACGGTCGTGCATGAGCTCCTACACACTCTCGGCTTCTACCACATGCAGAGCAGCCACGACAGGGATGACTACATCGATATTATATGGGAGAATATCGTCAGACGTAAGTGTAATCTTTTATCGTAAAACCAACCGGAAAGAAGCTAGAATCTCAGACCAAATAATTTTTTTATTTAATCTGAGGCTTGGATAAAAAAAATGCTTCAAGATGCATTTTTTTCAAGATGGCGGCGCTAGCGGCCAAGTTACGAGGTGGCAAAGATGAAATTAGAAAAGAGCACAACAAAGTCTATAAAATTACCATTTTTTATTATGTTTCAGCTGCCCGCCACAACTTTCGCAAGTACAACTCGTTCTCTGTGTCTGATTTTGGCGTGGGCTACGACTATGACAGTGTGCTACATTACAGTCGCAAAGCGTTCTCATCTAACGGACAAGACACTATTGTGCCAAAACAGGTGAATGCTTTTTTTATTAAGTACCTAATACATTGCAGGTAGTATATCGAATTTCATCAAGATAATATAAGACTTGGACTAAATTTGAGCTTGTTCTAAGCCTAACGAAAATCTAGATATTTAATAATTCCAAACTAAATTTTGTTTTTCAGAGTGGTTCAAATATCGGCCAAAGAGTGGGTCTCTCCGACAAAGATGTAAAAAAATTAAATAAAATGTATTGCGACGCCGACTCCGAAGTTTTGGACGAAAATAACGAGCCAAAGAAACCTGAACCTAAAAAGAAAGCAAAGAACAGACCATTCGAAGGCCACGGGATAGGATATCAGCAAGGTAAAACTGTGGTAATAAAACTTCCTATGAACGAAGCGGTGGAGCATTCACCACAAATTATGTATTATTTTAGTAGCGCGCCGAAAGTCGTGCAAGAGGCGTTTGTTCAAGGATTTGGAGCTGGAAAAGAAATAAACTACGGCTATCGTCCGCCGACCTCGCCTATTTACGAGAACAAGGTACCTAACGTACAAAATATTCAAGATCTAAAAGATGCAGAAGTTGTAATGAACAAGAAGAATAGCGAAACAAGTAAAAACGATGAAGAATTAAATGACGCCCTAAATAGATTTGCTAATGTATTAAAATCCCAAGAAAATCCTTACCCGCCAGCGTTTGATTATGATTATAGCAAATACATGAATCCAAAAAAGAAGGAAGAAATCCCGCCTTCAAGGGTTACGGCATTTTACAATGTCGGCAGTGAAGCTGATGAAGAAAATCTCAACGGTCCGTATACTCAATATAGATCACATGAAATAGAAGATAAAAATCAATACTTCTTAAGACCTCAAAAACTAAGGATACACGACCATAATAAGGAAACTGATTCTGTAGAAGTTATTTATTCGAGAGATTATGAATATGTTCCAAGTGGTAACAAACATAACTATAGTGCAGTGTATGATCCAGAAGAATTCGGTTTTAAAAACGTATCACCGATGCGGTTAGTTATTATAAAGGGATATAATAAGGGAAACCTAGAATTAATACCTAGAAGCAATAAGCCATTTGAAGATAATAAATTCAATACATATTCTAGAGTTCAAAGCAGTCATATAAATGAACAAGCGCCTATAACTTATAGTTACTCTAATCCTGTGGATCATTCGTGGTTACCTACAGGAAGTCCTGCTCATGATTATTACAAAAAAGAATATCCTGACTCCGCCGAGGTTTATAGATAATGTTTTCTGCCTTTATTAAATAAGTTACCAGCTTAAAATAAAAGTAAATATAAAAAAGATTTAATAAGTTAACTATGATGTAAATATAATATTTTTAAATGCCTGTAGTTTTTTTTTATCATTATAGTTTATAATTTATTAATTATTTTTGTCTCCTTGTAAGTATATTTTTTGATTCTATGATATTTTGAATAACCAGGAGTCTATTTTATTAAACTTATACACCGTGTATCTCTTGATAAACCTATTATATTTATATAAATTATAGCAAAGTTAAGTGTCGTACTGCGTAGGTACATATAACAATAATGCTGGTTTAGAGAAAGATAATATTTATTTTCAAGAACCTTTACATACTGCTTTGCTGTTTCCATGTCACTCCATGTGAATGGATCACAATTTCATAAATCATGATCTGGGATCTGAATAAATCATGCGCTGGGATCTCAGTCCATCATGAGATAGACTAGATCCCAGCCCCGCAGACTCCCTACATTCTTACTGATAAAATGTATTTCATATTATAGTAAAAGCGTATTATCCATGTCCACGCTCCGGTTTCTACACGGCGCGGCACCAGTTATGTATGAAACCCGCTTCGAATCAAACCATTGCTAGCGCCGGTGCGTGTACACGCGTATGCTGCCGCGCTGGTGCACAGGGCACCGGTCCGGCGCGGCGCCGCGCTGCGTAGAAACCGGAGCGTCGACACGCGCCTTTAATGCCGTTGCATACAATACGGATGCCGTGTAACCGGTGCCGGGTCTGGTCTTGAAGTGTATGGCTACGTACACCGGTACGTGTGAAAGCTATCGCACATGTCCATGCATTTCGCGACCGACTACCGGCAGGCGGCACCGGCACAGAATAAATAATAGTACCTACAGGTACAGAAGAACCACTCCGACAAATCGTTTGAAGAAATAGGGACTCTTACAGCGATACGATAAGGTTCAATTCAGCTAACGCAGCGCTTGATTACCTACGATTATATTTACCTTGAAGTTGCGTCTCTTTCTATCGCGTAATTCTTATCCATTCTAATGACATTAGGGTTGTCTCATTTTAGAAAATAATTAACCGACTTCCAAAAAAGGAGGCGGTTATACGTACCTATGTATAATTATATATATTTTTTCTTAATATTGTAACGTGGGGTTTGCGCGGGGTGATAGAGTCAAACAGCGACTTTACAACGGAGGCGTATATTTTGGTTCAAGGTACAACTTTAGAGCAGCGCTTACGCCCCTATATTACGGTTTTCAACAGATTGTCCCGTGAGGAAGCAATCAGTATGCCACCGGCTTATAGGTTCGCTATTTATTCCTTAGCGTACAAGAAGTTGTCCCAGCAATGGTGGAAGCAACTACTTAGGTAGCGTAGGAATCGTAAAAGCGCATACAATAGCGATTAGCGATGATAGGTAATCGAATGAATGAATGATACAAAACAATCATCATGAGGGTTACTTATATGATCTCTGTCGGTGTTTCACTAGCGTGATCTAGAACCCTTACAGCTCCATCTAGTGGTGGCTGGGAGAACTGACAATAAATTCACTGTTCTCAGTTGTAAATGCTATAGCCATCTAGCGGTGCTTGGGGAAACTAAGATTATACCTCAATATCTTTGAATAGGGGTGTTACAATATTTAATTACAACTTTTTAGGGTTCCGTAATACTCAAGCAACCCTTATAGTTTCGCTCTGTCCGTCTGTCTGTCTGTCTGTCCGCGCCTCTAGCTCCTGTAATTATGAATATAAATTGATGAAATTTGGTGCAGTTATAGATTGTGTATAGATCACGGTTTCGGAATCATAAAAAAATAATAATTTTATATTTTAGGGGTGGCTCTCCATACATGTGAAGTGGGGATGAAAAATATTTTTTCACTCTACCCCATCGTGTGGGGTATCGTAGAATAGGTCTTTTAAAATAAAGGCAAGGTTTCATACGTTACTTTTTTATCAAGTTGACCATTTTCGAGTAATCGGTCTCCAAAGTAGTTTGTAAGTTGGTCCCCCCCCTAGCATTTTTAAACTATAGGAGATAGAAACTTGCAAATTTCCATGCTGATAGATCATGCTAAAACCTCTTTAGGAAAATTATTGTGAACCAAATCGGACAGTAACTTTTGGAGTGATTAAAAAAAAGCATATTACGCGTTTATAGTTACGGAACCCTCCTTAGACATGGCCTGACATACTCTTGGTTAGGTTATTTTACCTACTTTTTAGTACCTACCTACTGTACTTTACTGAACAAATTGCTTTCGAAATAAACCTAAGGTGGGTGTTAATAGTACTTTAATGATTGTAATAAATTCGCGCATACCTATAAGTATATACATACTTATGCGTAAACGTAAGCGTTTTCGATACCTTCACGGCGACATTACTCAAAGAAGTTGAATCACGCCACCTTACTATTTCTAGGTACTTTTGTCAACAAATGACTCTTCAAATCGTATCACATCGGAATAACATAAGACGCGAACAGATAGTTCAGGTGGAGCCAACATCGGCCCAGCACACCCTTGAGGTGTGCGACCGATGGGCCGTGCAGCGCCACGATCTCGTGGCAGTGCTTGGGCGGGACCTCTCGCTCTCGAGTGTGGTGCGCTGCATGCTCGAGAGCGATGAGGCCTGGCAGGCGGCGGTCTCTTTCAGCGAAGCCGTCATTTCGCAGAAAGAGGCCGCGGAGCGGGACAGAGAGAACGATCCATCCTCTGTTCCGCTCCGCCGGCGTAGGACGGGAGCGAGGAGGCGTCGCTATGCGAACCTCCTCCAATAGTCTCCTGTCCAACCGGGGCTCCGGGAGAGGATGGGAACCTCCCCGGCTTGGCTAGTCCCGGCGCCGAGGGGGACACTCCAGGTTGTCGGAGTGGCCCCTAATTGTGGTGGAAGTCCGGTCCCTATAGAGGTAGACCGGCCGGTCGCGGGGGGTGTCCTGTGTTAGACAGATCCGGGACACTTCCCATTATAGCGGCTGATGGCAATCCGCAGGTTCAGTTTTAGTGGGTAAACCGGCAAGTCGCGTCGGGAGTCCCACATATCCCCGGGATACCCCTCCCGGGGAAGGCGTAACGACCTTTCCCCTGCGATATCAAAAAAAAAAAAAAAAAAAAGGTGGAGCCAACATCTAAACCATGAAGCATAGATACCAGGAGTCCGAACGGTATAGGCTTTTTAATAATAATTATGTACACAATAATAGGACCAGATCTTAGTTCTCTTTTCTGCCGCTAGGCGTGCGAGACCGACGAGTACCGAGTGTTGCCAATACTATTATACCGAGTGTTGCCAATACTATTATTTATTACAATTATTTTTAAATTACCGTTAGGCAATTACCGTGTTCTACGGTATCTATTTTTCGAGAACAGTTTCTAAGAATTTCCTAAAACTTTTATTTAATAAGATTTCAATCTTTCCAGAGCTGTCAATAGCAACTTTAAACTTCCCGCGTAATTTCAAACGAGTGCACGTCGGACCGTCGCGCGCTCTACCGGCAAAAATCTGTCCCCGTAATTGAGACCATTATTTTAACATTACGTTCGGACTCCTTGTTATCTATACTTCGTGATCTAAACACTAAAAATATTGGTTAACAAGTAATTGCACTACCTAGTTCAAACTATATTATTAAATACTAGCGACCCGCCCCAGCTTCGCACGGGTACAATACTGATACTAATACTAAAGAATGTCTTTGAACCTCTAACAAAACGGGCGAAATCTAGTCAAAACAAACAGAAACAAATTAATATAGGTACCTATTAATGAAATAAGTAGGTGGGTATACTTTTATCGTATGAAATACCATACATCTAAACTCCCCACGCACGCGCACTGGTGACGCCCACTTCGCAACGGGCCGTGCAGCAAAAATCGTAATATTTTAATTTCGCCATAACTTCAAAACCACACGTCCAATTTCAATCATTCAAAGACCAAATATTATCTACATAAACTGTACTTAGTGATGAAATAATTTATTTTGATAAGGATTAATAGCATGAGTAAAATAAACGCGTTTAAATGTAGTCCAAAAAAAATCAAGATTTCTAAATTAAAAAATGGTTGTTGTGCCTCACTGGACATAGATAGGTATAGTGTGTCGCGGACTTTTTTGTAGATATTTATAAGATCTACAATTAATTAGAACATTTTATGGTTCTATCTTTTATAGTTTAGGCAGCGTACGCAAAGTAAGTAACTTTTCTGGTTGATTTTTTACACCTTGTGTCCGAAAAACCCAAATATTTTACGGAACCCTATTTTTTTCCAAAATAAAATATAGCCTTTGTTACTCGTGGATAATGTAGCTTTCGAATGGTGAAAGAATTTTTGAAATCGGTCCAGTACTTTTTGAGCCTATTCATTACAAACAAACAAACAAACAAACATACAAACAAAGTTTTCCTCTTTATAATATTAGTGTAGATTATGTTATAGTGCGGTTCAAATGAGAATAGGATCGAGTCGGCGCCATATTGTTTCGAATTTAGACTGTTATCATAGTTAAATTTACCTATGTTTAGATTATTGATTACTATTCAACGTTTTTATTTAAATTCGATGCAAGACTATTATTATTTATATGATCATAAGTTTTTCTGAAAATCGCACTTTTCAAGTGATATTTGACAGATAAAGGTCATTGACGTTCCTATTCTCATTTGAACCAAGTTATATGGTATTATAGTTATAGCTGGCCGGGTGATTTTTACCTAACTTAAACACAGTATTGTAATATTATGTGCACAGATTATAAGGTATTAAATTAAATCCATAAAACATTGCGACGAATAAATCACGCATACGTCGCTCACTGCTCGCGCGCGAGTCCCTTTTAATTGGCCCGTTTAGGGAGGCCGCCGCACGTACTTATATTTTTGATACCTACACGGGGAGTGGGACAGGCCTGGCACCGGCCAGAACCGGAACGTATGCAACGGCCTTACATTATATACTACAGGATAAGGCACACGGGGAAATTTTCAAACAAAACTTTCTGCTAATTTTGGTGCGGGGAGGGTAACTCCGACAATGAAAACAAAATCACACATTCACAAAAATATTGTAATCGTTACAAACTCACACATTTATAAAACTGCAACACTAGCTTATTTATTTCACACAAATAAGACTCGCGCTAATATTATAACAATGTAGCGTACGCACTAATACACTGGCATGGTAAGTGATGTTATATCGATATAATATTGTCGATATGAATTTGTATTGGTCACATCTTCGTTATTTGAAAATAATGTATTTTGTTGAAATAAAACCATTCCGAATAATTCCGATATACATATTATATTATATTACACGTAAAAGTTATGGCAGCAGTAGAAAACTTCACATACATAAGTAGTAAATACAGTCTATTCACGTTAAGTTTGCAGTGAGTCGTCAGTACAATTTACAAATGTTAAACTGGCTTACCTTTATTGTCAAACGTGAACACGAGCTAAGCGTCATTGCATAGACTGCACATACCTACGCACATACATACGCTAATACTCACATACGTAGATATTATTATGAATACTAAACATACAACTCTCCTTTTTTGCAAACATCAAAGCAAAAAATAACCTAGCCTAATCAAGAATATATTATCAGAACACGTCTAAGGAGGGTTCCGTAACTATAAACGCGTAATATTTTTTCAAATTACTTCAAAAGTTACTGTCTGATATGGTTCAAAATATTTTTCCTAGAGTTATTAGCATAATCTATCAGCATAGAAAATTGTAAGTTTTTAAGTCTTATAGTTAAGAAATGCTAGGGGGACCAACTTATAAATCACTTTGGAGGCCGATTACTCGAAAATGGTTGACTTTATAAAAAGTTATGTATGAAACCTTGCCTTTATTTTAAAATACCTATTAAATGATACCCCACACGATGGGATAAAAAGAAAAAAAGTTAATCCCCACTTCACATGCATGGAGAGCCACACCTAGAATATCTTATATGTTTAAACGACCAATTCTTGTATATTTATTTATGTATATAACCGTGATCTTGGAAACGGCTCTAACGATTTCGCTGAAATTTGGTATATGGGGGTTTTCGGGGGTACACAATCGATCTAGATTAATCTTATGTTTGGGAAAATGCGTGTTCGTGTTTTAATGCGTTTTTCTTTCCACGCAGAATATGGTCGCTAATTTCGTCCTGCCGGTCGCTGTTCGTTTGGTCCAGCGGGTTAAGACGCCAAAGGCATGAAACGAGTGTTACGGGTTCGAAACCTGCTCGGTGCCTTACTTTTGTTTTTTTTTATATGTTCAAGTTTATATATTTATAATTTTTTATTTTTTATTGTTTTTAGACAAGTTTAAAAAAATTGTTAATGTTTGAGATCAAACACCTGATCTACACAGAAATCGATTGTAAATAATAATAATTGTCAGTTCACATTTCACTTTTCAAGTTTATGTAGATTATCACCTCAACACCACCATATTACAATAAACAGTCACCCAGGTACTAAAATTATTATTATTTTATGATGCCAAATCCGAGATCTATACACAATCTATAATCTAGCTACCTATTACTAATCTGTGATTTATGAATGTACCAAATTTCATCCATTTATATTCATACTTAGGTAGAAGCGCGGACAGACAGACAGACGGACGGACAGAGCGAAACTATAAGTGTTCCTCAAGTATTACGGAACCCTAAAAATGAACTGCGCTTCAAACAAGGAATACTTGTTTCCTTTTGGCTGGGAACATCTTGATTTTATAACGATACCCTAGTCCATATTTCAAACATCCAAATAACCTGTTCAGCCTTTCAAGTTGCGGTGGGGTAAATAATAAACATCACGTACATACATGCACACTATATACTCCTCGCTTGATCTGTCGTATAAAGTGTAAAAGCAATTCAATATTTTTACATCACAAAATATAAAATTAGTATACCAAGAAAAAAAAATATTTTTATCGACATTGTTATTCTAGTGATTATCACGTCACTCAAAAAGTAATAAAAAAGTTCCGCCATGTTTCGAGAATTAAGTGCCATAGTAAAATTCGAATCTATTACATAGGAAATAAAGACTAAAATTCTATATCTAACAACAACGAGTACATGTCTCGTGGGGAGTACGCCGCAATCGAATATTCTACGATTATCTGTCTCGTGTACCTACGACCGCTATTCGATACATCGTTGATTTTTACGAAATTACATTTAAATAGAAATATACAATAATTAAATAAAAAAATACTCATAAATGAGAGGTTATTCCATCTTTTTTAAGATTCGACGTGTTGAACTTGTTTTTACAGGACATAAGAGCACAAATCGGCATTTTTAGCGGAGCATTTCGGACGTCCTTTCGATGGTATACCGATGCACATAATGATTAAAATCGATTACGCAAATAGTTTTTATGAACGCATTAGATTCAAAAATCTTATACCTCGGCAGAGGGGATGGCTCATGTAAGGCGTATCCCGTAGTATATAATCTAAGGCAACGGCACTTAGTGTGTACAATCATTGAACGTATGCATAGGTATATACCCGCCAGATTGTGCCGTGGGCTTTTTAGGTACAAGGCATCAAAGTTGGGCAAAAAAAATTGTACTCACTTTACTTAGATTCTAATAAAGCATCAATCTTATTTTTGGATTATTAGATATTAGTATAACGAAGATATTAGGAACAAAACATTATTTTTTTTATAGTATGAACAGAGATAATATTATGAAGGTTAGAAGTTTAATGATTTTTATTTCTACGTGGACGATTTCAATTTTTTATTTTTATGAAAACTACAACATAAAAATAAGCCGTGTAAATTTCAATGAATATTATGGAAGTCTGACGGGGCGGGATCTCAGTCCACGATCTATACACAGACTAACGTATCATAATTTCTTTGCCGCGATGTTAAAACAAAAAAAATGTATTGTCAGTGTCATTAATCCACTTGACATTGACAATTCAATATTTTTGAATTCAATTTCCGTCGTCAAAATGTTATTAATACATTATATTTTATAAATTGTGTTTTGTTTAATTCGTTATAATTTTTAATGAGTTGCGATATGATGTGCCATCAATTTTAAGGCGTATTTCCATAAGAGCGTAGAAGTCATTGCAAAACTTTAGAAATGACTCAACACTTACGGTGACAAAAATAAAACTATATTGTTATTGTTCACTGCAAACTATTATTATTTTGATGGGTTGTGCTGCATCAGGCTTGAATAAAACTATGTCATTGTTCGGCAAACGTTCTCAAGATTCGCAGGATATAAGAAAAGAAATTGAAAGGAAATTGTACCTAGCGAAGGAGTCACCCGATCCGGAATTCGATATATCAGATTGTCAACTGCGTCAACTTCCAGCCGGTATATTTTCAATATGCAAGGTATTTCGCAAAGACTATTTATATCTGCAGAATAACTGCTTGACCTCATTAGAAGAAGGTGGCCAACTACTTGATCTGCGTTTGGTTAAAATACTCAACATAAGTTTTAATAATTTTCAACACTTACCTAACAATATAAGGTATTTAACTAGCCTAACAGAATTTTATATTCAAAACAACTTCCTTGAAAGTTTGCCTGATGGTATAGGACACTTACAAAGCCTTAAAATTTTAGACATATCAAGCAATAAATTGAAAAGGTTAAACCCTGAAGTAGGTAAATTAAAATATTTGTCCAAATTAAATATTTCTAAAAACGAAAATTTACAAGAACTCTGTCCAGAACTCTGTCATGCGAATAACATTACACATATTGAATTAGACGTTAATAACATTTTATTCCCTTCTATTGAAATTACCTCACAAGGTACCGAGGCAATTAAACGATATTTATGTAAACACATGAATGTTGAATATATTGAACCTGTCTTGAGCACCCCAGACACATTGCCTGTGCAAACATCGAGCAGGTCTGGTGCTTTCCAAAATCAGTTAAAGTTTATCTGGGAGGAACAAGAAGCTATTTCAAAAGAACGGGAGGAGAAAATTCACAGGCACAACCAGCAACAAAGAGAGAAATTTTTATCAAAAGTCTTACAAAGCCAACAAAGCCTCGATAAAGAAATAGCAAAAGCTCAGGAAACGAGGGAACAAGAGAGGCAAAGACTTTTTAAATGTATCCAAGACGATGAAAACGCAATAAAATGTTTGCTCAAAAACTTTATTCAATCCGATAGACTGAAACCAGAAATTATTCAACAGCAACTAGCTTACGAGCAGGCCGAACATGATCATCTGTTGGAAATAACAAGGAAAAATTATGACAACATAAGAAAAGCTGATATTGTGAAAGCAACTGAGCAACTTATGGAAAAAGATAATTTAATTAAATATTATAAAAAACATTACATTGACAACTTAAATAATATGAAACAGGATATACTGTTAAAGGAGACCGAAGGAGCAACTAAGTTGGCTAACATATTGTATGCCAGAAATGAAAACAGATCAGGAATGATTCAACAGCTCCTTGAAGACCAGGACTTACAACAAGCGGCTGTTGCTTCTCTACTCGATAGAGTCGATGCCAAGAGTTGGAGTTTAAATCAAGAAATATCATTAGTATCATCACATTTAGCAAAACTCAGTACTATAGAACAGGAGAAGAAAAAAGTACAATTAGAATATAATTTCAATGATCTCCTACAGCAAAGGATAGAGCTAGTCAATCTTCTGGATGACTTGTTTAAGCAAAGGACTAAAAGGAGACAACAGCTCCTTGACACATTAAAGGAAGCTGAAAGAGAAACACTAACAAAAACAGACTTTTGGTTGCGAAGTTACCAGAAACTGCTCGACTCCGCCCCCAAAAGCTTATTCAATATTGGTAAATTAGACCCCATATTTGCTAACTACCTGATTCAAGAAGGTGTAATACATTGTCTACCATTCCTAGTAAAGTTCATTTTCTCTGGAAAACCTTTGGTGAATATTTCCAATGAAGATCTAAAGCAAAATGGTGTCACTCTTACTACAGATAGGGAAGGTATATTGAGAGCAATAGGTCAATATGTAGACTCAAAATCTCGGATAGAAGATGAGATGGTTTTGCCAAGTGCACCATCTATGTCGATTAACGACAGCAGTTACTCAGGTGTTCTCAATGAAAACGAAGAAGGTAATACAGAGAGAGCTGAGTGTGTAATTTGTATGGATTCAAATCCCGAAACAGTATTTGTACCTTGTGGTCACATGTGTTGCTGTCAAGCCTGCTCCGAAAATGATTTTGAAAACTGTCCAATGTGCCGAGCAAGAATTGAAAGAACAATAAAAGTACTGCTTGTATTGTGAAAGCACTCGAGACACTTTTCCTAAAACCAATTACTGTTGTGGGAGAGACTTTAATGTACAGTAATAATTCGTTATTAAATAATAATAAAGAAACGAATATTCATATAATGGTCCATATAGTAGTATGTATAATAAATTAATAATTGGTTAAAATTTTGAAAAACATAGAAAAGAAAGAAATAAATTGGTTGATTATAACATTCCCTTATACAACAAAATATGTTTTATTTTCATTAAATTATATGTAATTTTATGTTGAAAAGAGATATTTATTTTAGTTTGATATTTTTTAAATTTTAACGCACAATCAGAACTTGATATAAACATAAAATTTGTAATGATCTCTAGATGTTTATTTCATTGTTTTTATAAATATGTAAAAAATCTAAATATTAGTATTTAGTAATAATTCGATACCAATTATTGGATTGCCTTTGCTAATTCAATTAGACATTGTGCCTTTTGATGTCTTTTGGATTGTTGTTTTACAGAACTTTTAAATACGAAATTATTGTTACATTGTAAACTTCACCTCCTACTAATTAAAATATTTACACAATCAATTACGTGTTCATTAATTGTGTATATATTTTTATTAGTAGGATGGTGTGTAAATGTGTATATATATGGCTGTGATACTGTTGGGACAACGCAAAGAAAATTCTTAGTATTACTTGTGGCGAAATGTAACAAAAATGGAGTAGGTTACTTGAAACGCTAAGGGATCTTGCTATACATATACATCATAAGTGGTGATATAAGGCAGCTATATGGAGGCAGTGCTGGATTAAGCCAGTGTCTGTAGCAAATTCTGTCACGGCTATATAAATGTATATTGCAGTTTTATGTTCAGCGATGTTTTTACTATGTGCAAAATATTTTTACGCTCCCGCGGTCGTAGTGGTCAGACAGACGTTGGGGCGCGGGGCCCTCTTAAGCGTGGGGCCCTCCAAAGCGTGGGGCAGCATTTGCTACATCTGCTATTAAGCTAATCCGACACTGTATGGAGGTTTGCTAACACTAACTATAGAAACAACTACTGGCGGCGCCATCGTGGTCAGTGGTGACCTAGTGGGCGAGATAATAATAGTTTTAAAAAGCTTGATGTGTTGTTTACTCATTATTTATTGTTCAATATAATTTATCATACACTATTCAACTAACAACAACACTAATAAAACACTATTTTCAAGCAGAAATAATCTTATATTTTGAACTATCATAAATGATTAATTACTTTATCATGTAATTATCATGAAGGAGTTATGTTTAGAATTTTAAGACAAAATGTGCATAGCTGAGGGGTGAGCAGCCCCGGAGGGGCAACTGGGGGCACTTGCCCCGGGCGGCACTTTCATGGGGGCGCCAAATCGGCCAAATATCCTTGAGACAAGAATACGAAATATCGAACAAATATAAAATATGAAGCCTCTATTCCTACAATCTTATAGGTTTTTATCAAGTAATCGAATCATAATATTAAAATATTATGTTTCTACTTTTCTATTTCTATACGCCCAGTTAGTTTAGCCCAGGTCGGAGGGGCGCCATATCAAGTTTTTGCCCCGGTTCGAAAAAGTCGTAGATCCGCCACTGAGGTCGAGTTCTATTTATTGAAATTAAAAATAAGTAAGAACTCTCAAAAATAATAATCTTTATTTCAATGTAGTAGTCGAACTATTTAAACATCCCTGATTTATGACTTGATTGTATAATTCATTACTTCTCACTGCCAGTTTTAAAATATTGTATGGATGTTACAGTTAAAACCCGTTTTTCGTTATAACTCGTTTTCCCTAGTTAAAACTAGGTTTTACTAAATGCCTTTGTTAAAACTAGAAATTCCTAGTCAAAACTAAAATTAACTACTAATCAGTCAGTGTGTAATAAACCTTCATAGAAATCCCTACCTATTATACAGGCTCCGGCTTCCGTATGAAGGAGAAGCAGCCTTCGCCACTGCTACTAATATATTTGATTTTCAGATAAAACTAGTTGTACCTCTGACTTTTAGTTAAAACAAGCACTAGGGAAGCAAATTTGGGATTTAAAGCTAAATATAGTTTTAAAAATATAGAGTCTGAATACATACTTACCTAGTAAAATTAATAATCTTACACAAAAGAAACAGTTTAGGGACATCGACTAGTAGTTGGTAAGGTGACAATCCACACTAATATTTATTATAAATGGGAAAGTGTGTGTCTGTTTGTCCGTCTTTAACGCTAAAACTACTAAACCAATTTAAATGAAATTTATGAAAATTAAATTTTTGAGAAAGGACACACAGGCTACTTTTTTTCACTGGGAAATTCACGGTCCCCGTGGGATACTTTATTTACAGTTTTACGTAAAAACTACTAAACCGATTATCATAAAACTTGGCACAGATATAAAGTAGACCTTGGGAAATGACATAGGCTACTTTTTATCGCGGGACATATGCATCTTGCCTAGAGGCCCAGGGCCATTTGTCAAGATGCATTCGATAATTTCCATGGCGAAGTTCGAAACCAAAATATATGGGGTTTGACATGAGGCATCGCAAGCGACGTGTCATTTAACGATGACTTGTGTCAAATTCCATACATTTTTGATTTCGAAGTTCGCCGTCGAAATTATCGATTGCATCTTGACTAGAGAACCTTGTGACGTCTCGCGGCCAATCAGTATACGATCATCCGATGAACTTTGACCTCGGTTGGAATAGTTTAAACTGCGAGTCTTTGGAAAAACGCGTTTTGACTAGTAAGAACTAGTTTTAACTGATATTTAATTTTGAGTCTTAGTTAATTCTAGTTTTAACAAAGGTGTTTATTAAAAACAAGTCCAAACTAGGGAAAACGCGTTCTTTCTAAAAACTAGTTTTAACTGTAACATGGATATGTTACATTATATTGTATTGTTATACGTTATAACATAAAAGTCATAGTTTAAAGTAACCATAGAAAAATGTGATATGCACAACACAATATTGTGAACTAGGCGATTTATGCTCAGTTTCTGGGGTGAATTTGACGGTAGTTTATCTGTTTATTAGCGCATTTGCCTATTGGTCCGATAACTAATTGTGTAAATTGCGTTCCTCAACAAAAAAGTAACAATATAAACTAAGCTTAAACTTAACTGACCAAAGTGGGGTGTTTATTGATTAAATTACGACACGGAAAAGAATTAAAAAAGTATACAGAAAATAACTTTGAATTTGAAAAAGATTCATCTATTGACCACTAGATGTATCTTTTGGGATTCCGTAACTCTGCGCCTTTTAAACTAAGTTTATCTAGGGTTTATGTAGAGTTTGTGTAAAGTTTTTAGAAATCAGAATGCCCGGGCATAAGTGAGGTATCCATTTAACTAGTTTTCTCTGTACTTAAACCACATAATACAGAACATCCTAAACTTACAGCGGTATATTTTTACTATGAAACGCTTCATAAAATTTATTCAAGATATTTAAACAATTGTTAATAACACTCGTAAGTATACTAATTATTATGCATAATATTATTCAAAACATGTTAACTTATTTAATCACAATCCATCATTTAATATTTATTCTAGAATGTATTATTAAAAAAAAATAGACATAATTTATATCAGAAAAGAAATCCACAAATATGAAGTACACTCTTTTGCAACTGGTTTTGTATTAAGACAGTATTATTAAATACCTATATAATATAATATTTAATATAATATTGTGCTTCATGGTCTATTGAGATTTATTTCGCAAAAGAACACTGCCTTTGTACAATATTTAAAGTGTAGGTATTTTTTACACATTCCAATTTTCAATCAATTTACAATAAAAGTTAGCACAGTTCTGTGGCTTTCATAATTAATCTACGCTTGTAATTTACCCATCACATAGACACACTAAATTCTCATAACCATGAGCGCAACTTTACATTTTAGACTTTAGTCATTAAAACGTTTGGAAACCTGGGGCGTATCCATAAAAGTGTATATTGTGATTGTACTGGGTTGTAGAATGTAAAACTAACTATATTTTTATTGTGCTAATACGCTCAAATAAATAAACGTGTTCATATTCACATAATATTACTACTTGTTAGTAAGTAGGTACCCACAGTCGTGGATATTAGCGGTGTATCACTTTTAAACCATATCGCCATAATATTAAGGTTGAAATGCGGTACACCACGAATGTTCTTAAGTGTACCTTCAATTAAGTTTCAGATTGCATTATGACATCTAATTTGTGGTTTGTCCCATAGGTCATTGATCGAAACTACAGCCTACTGATACTATGAATAGTCACTATTTATTAGCTTTATGATATTTTAGCATTCCTTTTTGTAATCCTCCATCTTATTTATTGAATTAAAAATAGAAAAATACATGCACGCTTGTTTTTTTTTAAATTCTGAAATCTGAAATGTTTTCAACATAGGTGGCTATATTGATTGGCCTTAAACCGATTGCTTTTTACTATTAACAAAATTTTACTATTAACAAAAATATTATTAGTATGTTTATAAATAACAAGTAATTGAGGATTCTCTGAAATTATTATATGTACTTAGTTATAATTGTTATAATTGTCTTACAGCATACTTTTATGGGGAAACATTGCGAAAATTAGGTAATTTTGTGCTACAGAAGCGAACTATGCAGTCTATTTATAAGATTTGAATTTGAATTTCTGAAAGAAAACTTTAAAGAAATTTGTATTCTGACCGTCGCTTCTCAAAACATTTTGGACAATGTGTTGTATTTTAGAAAGTATATGAATAACATAAAAAAAGAAAACGGCCAACTGCGTGTCCAAAATACCAAAATTCATCAATGTATATTCATAATTACAGGAGCTAGAAGGACAGACAGACAGACAGACGGACGGACTGTTATATACTAGTCCTGTATGTAATAGTGCCTAGAGTCAGCCCTTCCTATTGATATATAATCCCTGTAATCGGCCCTACCAGTTAGTTCATCTCCAGTCCTCATCCAGACAATTCCTCAGTTTTTGAGATCCGCGCGCGACATTTGCCTTTTGCCAGTATTATTTTAATTTGTGTGAAATTAACTTTCCAGTTAAATAAAAGTTATTTTTTTTAAAAAGTGATTTTGAAAATACCCTATAACAAATTGGTGGCTACGCGGCGGGATACCGAGAAAGGTATCCTTGGAGAACGTCTCCGTATCCAGTGTTCCTGTGTGTGTGTGTGTGTGTGTGTCATTCCCACACCCCAAATTCCAAGTGGAATTACGAGTATTAATATCCAGTGATAATAAGTGATCCAGTGATGTTCCTGTCCTTGTTCCTGTTGCTGTAAGTTCTAGAAAATAATAACTATCATCCATCATCCTTTGTTGGCGACCGCGAGTGTGCGAGTGTTAGTGAAACCCTAAATATAACGTTAAAGTGCGTGTAAATTCAGTTGTGTTAAGTTACTCTCACGAGTTGAGACAGTTGTTATCGCTTTAAGATAATTCTAAGAATTAGCCAAGAAGCATATCGCATTCGCTGCACTGTGGCCGCCTATTACACCGAAACATTCACTTATAGTATTTTAATTTTCTAATTATCTAATAATTGATCTAAAAAATGGCTTCACCACAACCACAACCGCAACCGAAACAAAGATCACAAACACAAATCCAAATTGCGAGAGTAGACCTCGATATAGGAATCTTGTTTAAATTCATAAAACCCTTTGATGGAACAAGGGAAAAATTAAACTCGTTTATAGCAAACTGCGATAATGCAATGAAATTAGCGTCAGAAGACCAAAAACATATCTTATTTAAATTTATTCTCTCACAGTTAGAGGGAAAAGCTGAATCCACATGCTCAAAGAATTCGAATCATGGGATCAATTAAATATCTTTCTTAACACTCAATTTGGGGAAAGAAAGCATTACGCTCATTTGTTGACAGATTTACAAGAATGTAGGCAATTACATAGCGAACCAGCGTTACGTATCGAGACTTGTTTATCCAAATTATTAACAGAAATAACTCTATCAAATAAAAAGAAATGTGAACTGCAAGGCCGTATAAGCGCAATGGAAGACTTAGCCCTACACACATTTTTAATAGGCCTTAAGCCTGAAGTTTCTAATCTAGTGCGCAGCAAAAGTCCGGCTAATCTTAACCAAGCCATCAATGTAGCGCTTTCCGAAGAAGCAATTATAAATCTGTTTAACAAGCGTAATCCGCATTCATCATCCTCGTCTCAACGCCAATCTCCATCAAATCGCTACATCCCCAAACCTTCTAATCCTAATCAATTTTCAAGGCCTCAAATACCAATAATTTTTTACGTGGTAGAGCTATGCTTCGGCACGAATGGGCCGGCTCGACCGGAGAAATACCACGGGCTCACAGAAAACCGACGTGAAACAGCGTTTGCGCTGTGTTTCGCCAAGTGAGTGAGTTTACCGGAGGCCCAATCCCCTACCCTATTCCCTTCCCTACCCTCCCCTATTACCCTATTCCCTCTTAAAAGGCCGGCAACGCACTTGCAGCTCTTCTGATGCTGCGAGTGTCCATGGGCGACGGAAGACGGCTTTCCATCAGGTGACCCGTTTGCTCGTTTGCCCCCTTATTTCATAAAAAAAAAAAAAAAACACGATTCAATGAGCAAAATATACACAGCCTATTTTGTCGATATTGCAAAACCCAGGGACACACTATTGAACAATGTAGAAAACGTGAATTTAATAACAACAGATATAGAATTAATCAATCTTTTCCATCACAACAACTAACTAACCAGGAACACTACAAGCTTAGGCCCGCGCGTATCAATTATGTTGAGAACAACAACCTAAATTATGATGAACCTCAACCATCCACAAGCTTTGATGAGCAAAATAATTATAATGAAAATGATACTTTAAACGAATAAGGGGCTCACGAAGGTGTCTCGTGAGACCCAACCAACAACCAACAATACCCTTATCCGACAATGGCACCACTTCTAAATCCTTAAAATCCAAGGACCACACGGGTATCCAGCCCCAAACAAGTGTCCAATCTTCTAAATCCAAGGACCACACGGGTAACCAGCCCCAAGCAAGAGTCCAATCTTCTAAATCCAAGGACCACACGGGTAACCAGCCCCAAGCAAGTGTCCAATCTTCTAAATCCAAGGACCACACGGGTATCCAGCCCCAAGCAAGTGTCCAATCTTCTAAATCCAAGGACCACACGGGTAACCAGCCCCAAGCAAGTGTCCAATCTTCCAAATCCAAGGATCACACGGGTAACCAGCCCCAAGCAAGAGTCCACAAATCCTCAATTCCTAATGAAAATATAAATGACGAAATTAGTACAGTATATGAAATACACTGTGCTCCTAATAAAATATCCTTACCTCATATATCGTTGCAAACCTCTGTTTCCAATAAACCACTTTCACTACTTGTCGATACTGGATCTTCAATTTGTCTCCTTCGAAAGTCTGCAATTCAATCATTTTCTAAATTAAAGCTAAAAAATAATAATATAAGCCTTAAAGGCATTGATAATACTGAAGACTCTGTGCCCACTATAGGGAGCCTGGATATCGATCTAATATTCGGCAAAGAGTCAATACCTTTTACTTTTCACATAGTAGAAGATATCAACCTTGCGTATGACGGCATAATAGGAAGTGATCTATTTCGCAAATATCAATGATCTATAGATTATAATAGGCAAATACTAAATCTTAGTAAAAACAAAATAAAACTTAAATTCTCAAAACCTGTTTACGAAATCCCTCCTCGGTCTGAAATCACTATAGAATGTACTGTAAAAAACCCAGAATTAAAAGAAGGCGCTATCTTAGATCAACATTTAAGTGAAAACTTATTTGTCGCTAACTGTTTAGCTAAAGTAAAAGAAAATAATCGAATTAATTTGACAGTACTCAATACTTCTGAAAAATTAGCTACTCTAAATTCAGATCTTCAACTTACTCTACACCCAATTGATAATGCATCCTACCAAGTTAATTATTCAAACAAACCTTGCTTAGATAGAACTAATGAAGTTTTAAAATTACTCCGGGTCTCACATCTAAATCACGAAGAATGCAACGCCCTGTATGACACATGCTCCAAATACTCCGATATTTTTCACTTACCCAATGATATACTTACCTAAAACCGATGCCATCCAGCATGAGATACGAACTTCTTCTGACCAACCTATTAATGTTAAATCCTATAGATTTCCTGAAGTTCATAAACAAGAAGTAAATTCCCAAATCAACAAAATGCTTGACCAGAAAATTATCCAACCTTCACTTTCCCCATGGTCCTCACCAATATGAATAGTTCCAAAGAAAACTGATGCTTCGGGCCAGAAAAAATGGAGAATTGTAATCGATTACCGTCGCCTTAATGACATCACAATAGGAGAAAACTATCCTATCCCTAATATTGTCGAAATCCTTGACCAATTAGGCAACTCAAAATATTTCTCTACACTTGACTTAGCGTCTGGTTTCCATCAAATAAATATGTCGCCTAAAGATGCGTGCAAAACAGACTTCAGCGTCCCACAAGGGCATTTCGAATTCACCAGAATGCCATTCGGCTTAAAAAATGAACCGGCAACCTTCCAAAGACTAATGAATAACGTCCTTACTGGCCTCCAGGGAGAACGTTGTTTTGTTTACCTTGACGACATCGTCATCTATTCCCGCGATCTACCCACTCACATACGAAATTTAACCTCCATTTTCGAAAGACTCCGCACTTTCAACCTCAGGCTGCAGCCGGACAAGTGCGAATTCCTGATAAAGGAAGTCGGATATTTAGGACACATCATTACCGAAAATGGGCTAAAACCTGATCCTAATAAAGTTAAATCTGTACAAGAATTCCCAATTCCTAAGTGTCCAAAAGACATCAAATCCTTTTTAGGACTTATTTCCTACTATAGCCGCTTTATTCCCGACTTTTCTAAAACTTCAAAACCCCTTACATCCCTTTTAAAAAAGGATATTCCATTTAAGTGGACCAACGAGCATCAGTTATCCTTTGAAACGTTAAAAAACAAGCTTTTGTCTGCTCCTGTCCTCATATATCCAGATTTTACAAAACCATTCAATCTCACCTGTGACGCCTCTAATTACGCAATATCTTCTATCCTGTCTCAAGGTCCTGTTGGCAAAGACTATCCAATAGCCTACTCATCAAGGACCTTTAATAAATGTGAAACCAATTACAGTACAACGGAAAAAGAATTGTTGGCCATAGTCTGGGGTTGTAAAACTTTCAGACCATATTTGTTCGGTCGGAAATTCACCATCATAACCGATCACCGTCCATTAAAGCGGTTATTTAACCATACTGATCCAAGCAGCAAATTGCAACGTTGGCGTCTCCAACTCCTAGAATATGAGTATGATATTGTGTATCGAAAAGGAAAATTAAACTCAGCAGCAGACGCATTATCTAGGTATCCTGTAAATCCTGTTCACCCCGAAAACGCTGACTCATTGTATCCGAATCCTACCGAAACCGATCCAGAAAATCTAGATAAAGACCTAATGGACCTTCTCATATCTCCTCCTTCCTTTCATTCAGATGAACTTATAAATCTAGACGACTTGCAATTTAATTCGGCAGATCCTTTACTTACAGAACCCTTACCTGATATAGAACCAGAACCGCAGCCATCGACAAGTTGGCAAAACATAGATATCCCTGTACCTTCCAATGATGATATGGTTACAACTCCTCCCACGTTGGTTGAGTCTCCACCGGCACCTCGTGAATCTGAAACAGAAAATAACGATATTATAAATGATAACAATACACCTTCAATAGATACTTACGCCAAATTCTTAAAAACTCCGCCATCTGTAAAATATGATACTGATATAGTTGAACATAATGATAGTATAATTAAAAGTCAACATAAAATAATAATAATACCTACGTCACTTGATCTCGATGAAGCTAACCCGTATGTAGAAGAAATACTTTCAAATTACGCAGATTCTGAAACATTTATAAATTCAGAAAAATAATTATTTACATATAAATCCATTAATATAAATAACAAAACATATTACTTCTTATTTTATAAAGTTCACCATTTTGATACATGTTCCTATAAAGACATTTTCGAATCCTTATGCAATCTTCGAAATCATTTAACGTCCAGGGATGAACATAAACATATAGACAAAATAAGTATAACGGATTTTAAGAATCATTTTGACAAACACACATACATAAAAATCTATACAATGCTAGCTCATCTATTTCATAACACCGGTATCCAAATTAATATTTATTGTAATAAAATATATTATCCTAGTCCCTCTGAAGTCCTGAAAATCCTACGGGAAAACCATGCTATACCAATAGCTGGACATCTTGGTTCTAGTAGAATGTATAATAAGATACGTGAGTTATACTATTGGAAAAATATGCGAAGTGAAATTGAAAACTATGTAAAGAATTGTACTTCTTGTCAAACGAACAAAGCTCTTAGGAAAATAATTAACCGAGCTCCAATGCAAATTACTTCAACTTCCACTGCTCCTTTTGAAAGACTATCCTTGGATATAGTCGGTCCTCTCCCTGAATCCGGAACAGCTAAGCTTAAGTACATACTTACCCTCCAAGACGATCTAACCAAATACTCAACGGCCTATCCTATTCGCAGTACTACCGCTGAAGAGACCAGTGATTGCCTTATCCATTTCATTTCTTTATTTGGTATCCCAAAAACCATATTGACTGATCAAGGAACCAACTTCACGTCAGATATGTTTAAAGAGACTTGTAAATTCCTTAAAATTAAACAGCTCTGGTCTTCTCCCTACCACCCACAAACGCAAGGTGCATTAGAGAGAAGCCATTCAACATTAAAAGAATACTTAAAATCTTATATATCTGAAACGCAAGACAACTGGCCTAAGTATGTATACACGGCAATGCTGGCATATAACACAGCTACACACTCAACAACAAATTATACTCCTTATGAGTTAGTTTTTGGTCATAAAGCTGTCCTTCCTAATTCCCTCTATGAACCGGCTCCAAATGCTACTTACTCTGACTATATTAGAATGCTTCAGCACCGCCTGAAAGTAACACGGGATAAAGCTATTGAACATATAAATAAATCTAAAGAATCTTCAAAAAATTATTACGACTCGCATTCTCGGCCTGTTAGCTATCACGCTGGTGATTATGTTTATTTGAAAAACCATCTCCGTATGCGTAAAGCCCTCCCGCCAATTTGGAAGGGCCCATACAAAGTAATCAAAATAAATGGTAGAAATAGTCTTACCTTATTAATAAATAGAAGACACGTCACTCATCATTTTGATGAAGTTAAGTTAGCCCGTCGTGGCGATTCTTAGTTAAGTTAATATTAAATGTTAAGTAAATGATAAGATTTAGGTATTTACGGTATTTTTACTTATTCTTTACAGTTTCAAAAGCTCTGCACAAGATACATTCATCGACACCTCAATGAATTCTTCTGGGATATATTTTGATCCAATTGGGTCACTCAAAATTATAGATGGACATCTTAACGTTGTGATACCCATAGATATTTCCTTTATACAGCCACACATTAAAAACTTGAACGGTGTAATAGGTAGCTCAAAGGTGATATGTAAACAAAGTACTCTCTATGCAGATATTGAATGTCATAACTTACTCGAACCGTTGTCTGTTAGACTAAACGATATAATCCGCGACTTTGATTCCATTTCACATTTAATAGAAATTAGATCTAAAAGATCCGCGTGGTTTGGCGGAATTGGCACAGTATTCAAACACTTATTTGGTACTATGGACGAAGACGATGCTCTTCGTTATAATACAGTTATTCAAATAATTGAACGCGATCAAACTAAATTATCTCAATTGGTAAAACAAAATATTTTGGTCGCTACATCAACCCTTTCATCTTTAAACGATGTTATAAAGAAAATAAGCGTCAATGAACAACATAGAAATAAGGTTGTTCAGGCACTCACCCTCGCTCAACAAAACTTGACAACTGTGTCAAATAATTTAATAATAAAGTCAAATTTTAATCAGTTACTAAATACCTTAGAGAGTAGTATGTTGACATTATCATTTAAATTAGAAGATATTATTAACGCAATTATGTTTAGTAAATCAAATGTTTTGTACCCCTCCATAATAACTCCGACTCAATTATTTTCGGAACTTCTCGAAAATTACAGATTTTTAGCTGATTACCATCAGCTCCCTGTAACTCTATCTATAGAAAATATATATACATTGTTAAGTATATGCGAAATTGCTTCTTACTACAGTAATAATAAAATAGTATTTGTGTTAAGTATACCGCTTGTGAACGGAATTATCATCTGTATCATAACATACCCTACCCTGTATTAGTGGCTAACGATACATATAGTACAATAGTACCTACAACTAAATACATAGCATTAAGTAGAGATAGGACTTTTTATTGTAAGCTGGATAGTTTAATTAGCTGTAAGTCTCTGTATGATTCAAACTATATATGTAACGATGTTGATGTTTATTCTAGCTCAACATCAGCCCATCTGTGAATCGGAAACCATTGTAAAACCTTTAAAGTCTGTGGCCTCTATCTGTGAAACAAAGTTTTTTGTGGGTTTTCTTTTCACCGTTTATCAAATAATAAATTTTTATACGTCAATACAAATCCAACAAAATTGTCAATAGAAAAGTTTCTGTTGCTTCGGAAATTGTTTTATTTAGAACAGGCATATTCAATTTGCCGGAAAACTGTATAGCATTTAAAAGAGATCTTAAATTAATACCAAAAAATTTTTCAAACAATTAAAATACAACCAATTACTATCAACTTTAGTTTGTTAAATGGCACCTGTTGTAATTCAGAAATGTTAAATAAAATAAAACCATTTATCCCCACATTGAACCTAACTGATATTAATATTGACTCAATTAAAACACAGAAAAATATAGAAATAAATCATGATATTATAAATTATTTAAATAAAATAATTGAAAAACCCCATATTGTTTTATATGGGCAGTATTATTCCTACTCGACAATTGTAATAATTTGTCTTGTAATTATTTTTATTTTAATTTTTCTATATCGTAAATTTGTAAGGCCAGGCACATTTCGATTGATTCTAAATAAACGTAATACTAAAATAAATAAAACTGAAGAATTTTCTGAAATCCCACCTGAGTCCCATATTGAAATCCCACTCGAAACCATAAATGAAATTCCACTTCCTAAAATCCGCTCCACTCTCCCATAAACTTAACCCTTCTGGGATAAGTTTATTTCTAACCCCGGGGGCTGTTATATACTAGTCCTGTATGTAATAGTGCCTAGAGTCAGCCCTTCCTATTGATATATAATCCCTGTAATCGGCCCTACCAGTTAGTTCATCTCCAGTCCTCATCCAGACAATTCCTCAGTTTTTGAGATCCGCGCGCGACATTTGCCTTTTGCCAGTATTATTTTAATTTGTGTGAAATTAACTTTCTAGTTAAATAAAAGTTATTTTTTTTAAAAAGTGATTTTGAAAATACCCTATAACAGGACGGAATAGAGCAAAAGTATAAGCGTTCCTTGAGTACGACGGAACTCTAAAAATTAAGAAATTGAAAAAATTGTAACTAAACATGATGTTTTTTTATTCCCTAATTGAAGTTTGGATTGCAGTGCCATCTAGTGTACGTAGCACGAACCAATTGTAGCGTAGCGTAATCGTAGCGTGTCTGCGTGAGTGGCCGGCCCATGGAGCAATAAAATAAAGTGCTCCATGGGCCAGCTATACTAATAGTATACCCTGTTCGCTGACAGGTGGCGACTCCACGTCATGCAAAATGCTTATATAAGATTCTTATTTTTAACTCCCGATAAAAGTTTGACTGTCTGTCTGTGTGTCTGTCCGGTGCATTGTGGCTCGTTTCCTAATTTATGTAATGAATTGGGAAACGAGCAGACGGATCGCCTGATGGTAAGCGATTACCGCCGCCCATGGACATTCGCAACACCAGAGGAGTTGGAGAGGACACTTGTAACTCCTCTGGTGTTGCGACTTGCGTTCCTGGTCCTTTAAATCCGCAAACCCCCCATGGGCCTCCGGTAACCTCACTCACTCGGCGAAACAGAAGTCACAACGCAAGCGTTATTTCACGCTGGTTTTCTGTGACGTCGTGGTATTTACCCGGTCGAGCCGGCTCATTCATGCCGAAGCGTGGTTCTCCCACAGTTGATGAACCGATTTTCATCCAGTTTTTTAAAAGCTAATATCGTTCTTTTAGCTATAATTCATTTTCATTTCAATTCATTTTACAATCCGGGAGTTTATAATTATTTTTAAATAGGTAGTATATTGGCATGTTGACGAAAGTGACATCACAGCCTCCCAGAAAACTGCCCTGAAATAACGCTTGCGTTGTGATTTCCGCGTTAAGAGAGGTGAGAGCTCGAGAGACGTCAAACGATAATAATTCCGTTCAGCATCTCTTACTATTTCTCTACGTGTAGACAAAGGTCGTTGTGTATGTCTACGTCTACGTGTCGAGATAAGTCGCGCCAGCTGTCCATCCAGGCTTTACTCGATGTTTGGTTTTACCTACTTATTATTAATATGTGCGCTAGTGAAAGTAAAAATTTCAGACGGGAGACAGTCAGACTTTAAGATAGGTACTTATCGCTTTCATTTCACTTCCATAAAAATCTTAGCATTCCATTATTTAATAATAATAATATCTATGGACGCTTCACACCACGTCAATCTGACCCCGTGGTAAGTATCCGAAGAACTTGTGTTACAGGTACCAGACAACGGGAAGTATATTTAATACTTTAATACTATACATATATTTAAGATTTTTATTATATTATACACTTAATTAATACACACCCATGACCCTAAAACACAGAAAAACGTTTTGTTCCTCCGGCAGGATTCGAACCTGTAACCTCCGGCTTGAGCACCAAAGCGCTGAACCACTGTGCCACAGAGGTCGACAAGAATTTGGCCGGTAAAAATGTTGAAATACGCAAAAGTCAGAAAGTTTTATCTATTGTTTTAAATAGTTTTAATGAGAGCGCCGCTTATAAAGTGTATTCCGCAGCCATTTCGCGAGTGTCAATATTTGCTGAGAAATTTCGTTAGGGAAGTTCTGCCCAGCCTCTCGAGGTAACTGCCAAGTAAACTGCCACAGAATAAATAATGCCATATTTTTATTCAGATCATGCGCGGGTGCGTCAAAAGTTGCTCTTACATTCCATTTGGACGGGTGCCTTCTTATAAGACTTACCTAAAGGTACCTATATTATTCGGCTCGAGTCGAAAAGTAGTTTATTATTATGTATATCCTCCTTAAGCTTGTTTACGAAACTGTTTTAAAAGTTTTTAGGTACTAGGTTAGGTACTTGTTAATGTAAAGTATGCAAGCAACATCTCACTTAGCGATGACTTAGGTAAGTCAAATCTAATTCATTTTTGATTTCGAAGTTCGCCGTCGAAATTATCGAATGTATCTTGTATAATAAATGGCCCAGAACACAGAAATAATTGACCGGTCGCAAGACTAATTGACTTTACATTGACAAGTAATAAGGACTAAAATGAAACACTTTTGAACTTTAGAAGCAGTGGCTAATGTACACATATCTACCTTTAGCTATCACACCAAATATATATAAAATTATTTTCGGACAAGTTTTTTCTTATTGAAGATAACAAAGAAATAAATAATTCATAAGGTTCATGATACATTTGTCATTCGCCGTCCGTTTAGTGAAATTCTCAGTTCTCACATAAAGAATATATTTTTTCAGCGGTAGGTATTATTTATTTTTCTGATAAGATAATATTATGTAGGTACCTAGTTACTATGTTTAGTGTAGGTATGTATCTGTTACTTATAATATTTTTGATTCAATTGTAAATGCGAAGTTTGTTAGATAGCATTGCTTTCCTCGCAGCATTCTGTATGTAGGAGCTGTACCTACATATTATGTATTAAAGCTTATTTTTCCTATATTTTTGAAACAGAGAATGGGTTGGATTATTTTGTCATACTGTCTCAACTTTCTAGAATTGCATCTTTTACTTAGTTAATTACTGAAGATTAGACTTGTGATAAGGCTGACCCATCCCGATATTTTATATTTAAATTGTGGCGGACCAATCAGCGCACAATCCTAAATCACGCTATCAAAGTTTTCTAAGATCGGCGGTATATTATATAATATACGACATCTGAAAACCACTACAGTGGGCTTCGGTCTGACCGAGCATAGCACCTCGCTCTGTCGGAGATCTCCCTTTGGAGCTTGCCTCTATTCCCAAAAACATTTTTATGGTTCCGGTAGTACCCTTATTATTGTCCATCTGTCTAGTGTCTGTCTGTCTATCCGTCTTTCTGTCAGCTATTTAACTTCTGTAATTATAAATACTTATATGCATGAAATTTGGTGTTTGGTTTAGGGTTGGCTATCCTTACTTAAATGAAGAGGGGATGAAAAATCCTACGATGGGGTATAATTTTTCATCCCCACTTCATTTAGGTATCATCGAATAGGTATTTTAAAAAAGGCAAACATTTAATACATAACTTTTTTAACAAAGTTGATCATTTTGGAGTTATCAGCCTTCTAAGTGGCTTATGAGATGGTTTCCCCATGGAATTTCTAAACTGTAAGATATAGAAATTTATAAGTTAATTTTGAAATCGGACAATAAGTCTTATAAAGAAAACCTATTGCACGTTAATATGTCCATTGTCCTGATATGCTCTTGGTTAGGTTATTTTATTTATTTTATAATTTAGCATAAAAAATACAAAATAATAACTCTCAATTTTCATCCTTCTGACACTAACCCCAATTGTTTAATAGTTATATTAGTACTGTACCCCTCAGTGGTTGATAACTCTTTCACACATCACCTGTAATTTGAAGGGGTAGGTAGTAGGTGTACCTAGGTCGTAGCTTGTATATTTTGCATATTATTGTAATGATAACAGTTAAGGTGAGTAGGTAATGTGTCGAGCTAGCGAACGGTCGCGCTCCACGTTATACACATGCAGCAAATATTAACTATTTAATTATTATTTTTGCGAATTGCGCAGCTGCACGTGACCATGGCGCACGTGGCCAATAAGTTGCTGGCCTTTATCCAACATGCCATCGACACCATGGACGAGGTCAGGATAATGCAGTGAGCCGCACCCAGAGGATCCGAGCAGCTGTTGCGGTGCGAGACTCCCGCGACACCCCTGTAGTACGTGTCCAGGCTGCATTGGTCTATGACGGTCAAACAGGTCGTGGACTACATAAGGAGCGGAACCAACTTCGCCTTGAGGGTCGAGCGTTTGTAATCTCGTCATAAAGTGAATTTTAATTCGTTTGTGATGAGAGTTCCAACTCATCATTTACCGATCTTCGAGAAGGAGGAGTTCTGGCCGATTGGAGTCGTCTACAGAAGATTTAGAGGACGACTCCCGAACAATTTGCGCCCCACGTCGCAGACAATACGTGTTTAGTGTTAGTGTTAGTTTATATATTATAGTAATATGTATGTTAGTCTTTAAGGTATTTAAAATATGGGCCTATGCAGCCTGAAATAAACGGTATTTATTTATTTATTTATAACATAAGAAGTATCCACAAGGGCGTTATAATTCTATTTCCACAAGTTATTCAAGACGTCGCAGGCCACAGAACATAATAGTATACCTACATCTACTTGGGGTGTAGGTGTAGGTTTACTCTATCTATGTGACATTCTTCTTCTTCTTCTTTTATTTAATGGCAATCACGGTTGCAAAGGTTTTTATATTGAATTTCAATTCTGTCGTTGAATTAAATGACATATCCATTTCCTATACCTACCTATTGTAGGAAATATTTCAATTCTTATTTATTTTATCTCCTAGCAAATTAACTTTCTTTGATATGCCGTTGCTACGGAAATCGAAATTAAATTTAGACGCAGACATTTGATGTTAGAATGACAATTAAAATTTAATAAATAACTGAGAAACTCCCAAGACCAAGACTTTATTGTGGGAAGGAAGAACCTATTTAACTATTGTTTGCATTCATTAAATCGGTCCCGTTAGATTGAATAAATTCTGATGAATTGTCTGTAGTTGCTAGCGAAGTTAATTTAACGAAAGAAACCTACACTATAAACCTCTTTTGAATGACTAACCGGCTATAATGACGAAAAATTGAGGCTTGTCACCTTACATTTTATCTGCATCATTTAAACATTTTAATAACGGTTTTAACGACTAATTTAATGTATCGGTCCCTTCAATGTCGCTCTAACAGATTTTCTCTGTAGAGTGTAGGTGCCTCTATGTTAATAACATTTGCTCCAATTTGTAGACAAGAGATCGATCAAAGCTTCACTAGTGAATAGAAGGTGAATAGTGCTAAATGAATCTCAGTTCTGAAGTGTTTGAACATAACGAGCATTCAATAACTTCTCACTCCACTATGATTCAATAATTATTAAGCTATCATTTGGTCGATTGTGCTATCATTACTAAGGAATTGGATTTAAGGATCGTACATTTTTTTTAGATTACTGAGCCAGCCGTTTAGCTTTAAGAGGGGACACTATTTCATCAAAATACCCGTATTCATGCAAAGTTTCATATTTCTTGCATTACCCGTTTGGAAGGTAAGCCGAAGACGGACGGACGGACGGACATGGTTGTTTTGGTGTTAAAGATTAGGTAATCTGTATCTAGGTTAATTGAAAGTTTTTGCAAACACAAAGCACAGGGAAAATACGTTTAAAGCCAAGAACGAAAAAGATTCAGCAAATCATTCTTACTCACTAATCTTTATATTTATCTAGAAGTTATATATTATGTACATAACAATAACACAGTCCAAATACAATGTTTAGTTATCCCTCCACTACCGCACTTTTCAAGTTAATTAAGAAGTATTTCTGTAATTGCCCCTGGGCTTAGAAGGGTTGCTGTTTTCCAAACATGACACAAAATGAACGAACGTTTCCTGAACCCAATCCCATGGAGACTCGGGGAAAGTGTAAATAGACAGAAATCGAAGAAATCAAGGTTTCGGAATACCTACCAAACAATTCAGTAATCGGTGTTTGCCGTTCGGGCTTACAAATCGAGAAGTAGGTAGGTTTGTCCTTTGATATAATAAGTTAATAGAAAAAATAATATGTAATTAGGATTTAGGAAATAACCTAGGGTAAGTATATTGTACAGTTCCATAGAAAAGAGTATTAAGCACGTGCATACGACAGGATAGCGACCGTCACACGTACAGTTCTGACCGTGGGAAATAGCACGCGCCTTTCTAACCCACGTTCCGAACCGAACGTGTAAAGCCGCGCCGACATTCCGATCTGGCATGTCGATGAAAACGCATTTTTCATAGTTTGTAACGCGTATGCGTATTTTGACCTATTATTTAAGACGTCGACAGTCCAAAACGTGAACCTTTTTTAGTCGTTATTTTACCTCCTTGGGGGTTGAATTTTGAAAAATCCTTCCTTAGTGGATGTCTACGTCATACGAAAAATATGTGTGCAAAATTTCAATTTTCTAGCTTTAAGGGTTTGGCCTGTGCGTGTGATTGACTGATGTATCAACCTATTGTTGTTGATTGTTGATACATCAGTCAATCATTTTAGCCTTTTATATTATATATAGATAGAAGATAGATAGATGGAAGGAGTACCTACTTAAATGGAAGCTGAAAGCAGCTGTCTGTCTCACAAAACATTAATGGCAGAAACTGATAAGAGTGAAGTAGAAAGCAAATCCATGTCTTTTTCATTATTTTTCTAAGATTTGTCACGCCTTTGGTGGACTTTTGGTATCCTTTTTTACGACGTTGGAACTTGGAATTACATATAAGAATAATTTATGGCACATAATATAATAAAAATTCAGGCCTTTACATCCGTTATTGGATGATTTATACAGTATTCTCCGAGCGAAGTAACCACTCTTGAAATACTGTAGTGCCTGGGACAGTTGGTTTTTAAATGTCGTATGGTTGCCCAACACATACGGCATTCTCACAACATAGTAAACCTAGTCCAGAGGAATGAACTGGTCAATACGTCTGGGGCGAACTATGTGCGGGTTTCCTCACGATGTTTTCCTTCACCGTTAGAGCGTCTGTATAATGTACTTGAGATCTGAAAAAGTCTCATTGGTACACGCCACAACTTGGGATTTGAACCTGCACTCTCTCGAGTGCGAACCAAACAGTCTACCCACTAGGCCCCGGAGCTCTCTGGCACTTATAATAAGTATACACATTACACTTATATAATATACTCGGATATTTATTATGCTCGGAGAATACTGTATAAATCATCCATTGGCGGATGAAAAGGCCTGTTTTAATAAGTATAGATAAGAATGTGAGATATTGAACGAGATATTAAGCTTCTTCTCTTAGTAACCATCTCTATGCTAAAAACTGTCGCTTTCTCTTTCATTTTTAAATTAAATTCATAGTTATATAGTTTTCACTTATAAAGAAATGCAAAATATTTATCTATTAATTTCACAAAATAAAGTGTAAGTAATCAATGAAAAGGAAATTGAAGAACCCCATATCTATTCACTCCTAAACTCCTAATTTTATTATAGGAAAGTTATCGCAGCTACCGAAATATAATTTGTAACATGCGCTTGTTCTTGCAAATATAAACTCTATTTTTCTGAAAACGGATTATTATTTATAGAGGAAGAGAAAGTTCAATAACTGTTTTTCTGTTTGTGAAATCTTCCTAGCATTAACTTATATTATATGCATTTAGTATTTTATTAGTTATTTATTTTTGGATCTTAAGGAGCGGCCATAAATTCCAAACATTGTAATTTAATCTAATTTTCTCGCATTTTGAAACAGTTTTTGCCAGAAAAAACTACGTGGTATTTGCTGATACTCCCCTCTTCCCCAAGTGAGGTTTGCTGAGATACGGCTGGACCCACTCCCGAGCTAAATACCTCACGCAATTTATGGACTTAGGTAATTCTTAGCTTCTAATGATTTTATTAAATCTAATTTAATTAAGGAACACAGTTAACGAAACCTAGATTCATAATTCGCTCTATTCAAAGAAATGTCAGATTGAATCAGATCATCGCTTTGTTCTTCCCAATAGATCGGTGTAGAACACACCCACACAATGAGAGGGAATGAGCTGTAGAAACCCGACTCAGAAGTAATCCCTTCAATTAATGCCAGATTAGAGTATTATTAGCATGGATTGAAGGTTTTTTGTTAAATCGGTACTTTGTTAGACTTCTAAGGCTTCAAATAATAATAAAAAATGCAAATTTGTAATTAGAGAAGCTTCTATCACTAGTTACGTTACCACGTTGGATCTACAAAAAATGTTGTTTTCATATTATTGTCTGGTTAGGTTGGTTCAGAGTTCAGACAAAGATTTTCTTTATTAAAAAATAAATCCTACAGAACCTGTGTCATTATTAAAAAATATTCTGTACAAAAATATAGTCACAAAGGGATCTCTAAACCCGGCATGTTACAGAAACATCGAAAGCGTTCAGCCCCGTTAGATACACAACAGGATAACATGTTTTGTGAACGAAAATAATACAAGCCCATACTTTAACCCCGTCAAATAAATTTTATCCGGAATACGGCAATTTGCTCGCTCCTCTTTACAAACTGTTACGATTTTTCAACGCTCAATTCCAAACGAGTACCTTCCCACTTATCTGTCGTCGTCCATTTGAAGGCGGTAATCTTACGGGGGAACATTCTAGAGAAACAATTTCGTTCGAGTGTTATTGGAAATATTATTCTCCAATGTGCAAAAATTTTATTGAAAAGTCTCCAAGAAGTTTAATAATGCGTTATCTAGAGATAAGTAAGGTATTTAGTACGTCAGGTCGCAATCAACATTTTTTTTTCTGAAATACTTTGAGAAAGATTAAAGATCCAGGAATTATTAAGTACATACTAAAAGTTATGAGGCAACTACTAATTTTATTTTAGTACGCCTCAACATAATCATATTATTAAACTGACGATAAGGTTGCGTTAAAAAAATATGAAGGTAAATCGATTTATAATGAATATCTTCTAATATATAAAATTTCCATGTCACAATGTTAGTTACCGTACTCCTCCGAAACGGCTTTACCGATTTTTACCAAATTTTATATGCGTATTCAGTAGGTCTGAGAATCGGCTACTATTTTCCATACCCCTAAGTAATAATGGTTGTTCACCCTTAATTTTTTTTTTAATTTTTGGACGAAATTTTTTGTTTTTATTTTTTTACTAGCGACCCGCCCCAGCTTCGCACGGGTACAATACTGATACTAATACTACAGAATGTCTTTAAACCACTAACAAAACGGGCGAAATCTAGTCAAAACAAACAGAAACAAATTAATATAGGTACCTACTAAAACTCAATGAAATAAGTAGGTGGGTATACTTTTATCGTATGAAATACGAAAAGTGCACGCGCACCCCCGCCTTGGCGACGCCCACTTCGCAACGGGCCGTGCAGCAGAAATCGTCATATTTTAATTTCGCCATAACTTCAAAACCACACGTCCAATTTCAATCATTCAAAGACCAAATATTATCTAAATAAACTGTAATTAGTGATGAAATAATTTATTTTGATAAAGATTAATAGCATGAGTAAAATAAACGCGTTTAAATGTAGTCCAAAAAAAATTCAAGATTTCTAAATAAAAAAATGGTTGTTGTGCCTCACTCGACATAGATAGGTATAGTGTGTCGCGGACTTTTTTGTAGATATTTATAAGATCTATAATTAATTAGAACATTTTATGGTTCTATCTTTTATAGTTTAGGCAGCGTACGCAAAATAAGTAACTTTTCTGGTTGATTTTTTACACCTTGTGTCCGAAAAACCCAAATATTTTACGGAACCCTATTTTTTCCAAAATAAAATATAGCCTATGTTACTCGTGGATAATGTAGCTTTCGAATGGTGAAAGAATTTTTGAAATCGGTCCAGTACTTTTTGAGCCTATTCATTACAAACAAACAAACAAACAAACAAACAAACAAACATACAAACAAAGTTTTCCTCTTTATAATATTAGTATAGATAATGTGGCATTAAAAAATACATACAACCCTAAATTTTCACTTTTTTATAACCAACCCCTATTTCTTTATAGCCATTTTAGTAATTTAATAATTTTTCATCCCGCTCGATAACTGATCAATTATAGTGTTTTTAACTTTTTATAAGGCAAAACAACGTTTGCCGGGTCAGCTAGTTTTAAATATTTTCTAAATTATGCAAACAACAGACGCATGCGATATACATCTTAGCTTAGTTTTACATATTGAATCGTTTAATATAGCCTCAATGTATATTCTCAAGAAGGCTGATGTAGATTTAAGAGCGGTAGGGCAGTTATCAGGGTTCTTGAATATGGAGCAGGCAGCTGGAGACTTGAGCTTTAGACTTACTTATTAAGCGATATTAGGTGAGCATTAGAGTTAAGATGTCTAGTAAGTTTTGAGTAGGTACTTTGTGGCAAGAATCTTTGTGTAGATATTATGCATTTTTAATTCAAATTTGTTTTATTTCGACTATGTATAAGTCAATGTTTTTATCTTAGAAGTAGACACTTCGGTCTTAGTACGGTCTAGGTAGACCGTACTAGGTTTCAGTCAGCAAGTTCACGATTGTGAATTGTAACTAATGTACATCCCTAACAATTAAAAAGGTGTAATTTTTTTGTTTTACATGTGTACAGTTTTGGTAAGACTAAAATATCATCATCATCATATACCTAATATTTAGCAAAACGTTAATCAAATGGGTGCTTTCGGTACAGTTTTACGAGAATTTTGCGAATGGAGGGATATGATATTTGGTGCAAAAATATTACTCGATAATAATCGAATCGAAAATAATAATAATGAAAATAACAACAATATGTAACATTAAATTATTATTAACACACACTATCGTGCATTTGATAGATAGATACAATTTCGTTACACGTTGACGTTTGTCAATCTGTCACAATATTTATATATTTTTAATTTTTATAAGTAAGAGGCATAAAGGACTCTTACAAACTTTAAACTTAAATAATAAGTAATATATGAGTTACTAGCTGATGCCCGTGGCTCCGCCTGCGTAAGTATAGTAACCCACGGGAACCGTATATGTCCCGCGATAAAAAATAATCTATGTCCTTCCCCATAGTCTATTTTATATCTGTGTCAAATTTCACGATGATCGGTTGAGTAGTTTTGACGTGAAAGTGTAAATAAAGTATTCCACGGGAACCGCACATTTTCCGCGATAAAAAGTAGGCTATGTCCTTTCTCATGCTATAGACTGTCTGTGTACCAAATTTCATTTAAATCGGTTCAGTAGTTTTGCCGAGAAAGACGGACACAGACACACACACTTTCGCATTTATAATATTAGTATGGATTGTTATATAATATTTATATGGCGAATTTTGAGACCACAGGGCAACCTCTAATATTATAAAATCAGAATGACCTATAACTCTGATCTTATAATCTCTATTAATGCCAGCAATGCCGCCGCTATATTGCAATCAGATCTAGCGCACAAATATGATAATGACATCGGAAACGCTATGAACTTATACGTGATTGAATCGTCTGATCATATTGGATTTTACCTCTTTTTAATTTAATACATCTATGGGATTTTACAAATATATTTTCAATGCAAAGCCTTAGTGGCCTATAAGTGTGGCCATACACCATTACTGTCTATCGTCCAGTATATTAACATAATTTGATGACCACTGTGGCTTAGTGGTTAGCGCGTAAGCGCTTAAGCTGGAGGTCACGGGTTCGAATCCTTCCAAGTTACAAAAATATTTCTGCGTTCCTGGATCATAGATGTGTTTTAAATATGTGTACTATATAATAAAAATCATATTAAATAAGTATATCGACCTATGCGTAGAACAAAGTCTGATGTGATCATAGAGCAAAAGTGCGTTTTTTGGATAAATGAAATAAGGAATCAAAGCTCTACAGACTGACATTTTCAGAATTTTTGTTTCTGGCTTATATTCGGAAATACAGAATCGTACAACGTCTTATTTGATGTAAGCTCCATGATAAAATGCACCAAGTGTTCATAGGACGGAGAAATTGGAGCGCGCACGGCGCGGGCGCCTCGCGCGATCTTCACTTCAGGCGTTGTCGAGCGGAAAGAAGGGTTTTTTGCGTCATGTGTGTGATATTTTTTTCGGTTTGACGAAAATTATAATTTTACTAATTATTGCGTACTAAAAGTATTTCTGAGACGCCATGCTTACGGATAATGCTGGATATGCTTTAAGAAGAGGAGAAAAAGAACCTGAACGTAGTCCCTATTTTTCAAATAAGCAATATATTTTTATGAAGAATGGTGTAGATCCGTGTAAGCTAATATTTTTACTTAAATTATTCTTCAAATTTAATATTATCATGCTTTGAAATTATAGTTTTTTACTATTTCGCTTTTTAAGCTCATAAATAGAAACGGGAAATCTATATTCATATAAGACATTTTTTGACGGAGAGTTAGAAAAATACATTTTAGTTCGAAAAGTATGATTAGTTTCATGTTTATTTATTAGGTAAATATTTGTCGTGTTATGAATAAAAGTTGACGTACCAAATAGTTGAGATTATAAGTAATATTAGAACTATGTAAGACTAATACTTTAGAATTTCTAAGAGTTTCATGTAACTATGGGACGTTTTTTTACGGAATCACAGAATAGTTATAATACATTTTGTCAGTTCGATATGCAGATGGGACGTTATTGCCTGAATAATGACATCAGTTAGGACGTTGTTCTTTTAAAAATATCGTTAAATATAAATATATTTCATATTAAATAAATAAAAATAGTTTAAAGCTGCGTTACCTTACAATATATACACATTTGTAGGGTCTTCGGCGAATCATATAACATTATGATCGACAGTTTAGTTCTGTAATGCGATGTTCATTAAACCTTGTATATTCAAACTTTTTTAATAGCTTTGTACAAATGTTATTAATTTTTATTAATGTTTTCAAGTTATATATATTATACATAATATTATTTTTAATATATTATGGTGCAGTGTAGTAATACAATTTTTAACATTTCAGTTGTTTACAACAAGGTGCAGAAGAAATAAGTCAGCCACTAGATGATGTTTGAAATAAAATTGATGCCGCACCTCCTAATCCATCTACTAATGAGAGAATTTATGGCCTTCGGCCATCAATACTTTCTTTAAAAGTGACTCCTAGTTTCGAAAAATCACCTTTAAAACAACTTAAAGACTTAAAAAAATCTGACCATCAGTTGATCAATAAATTTCGGTGCTAACTCCTATGCAGTCTCCTGCTGATAGTCATTCCACCTATGACAGTGTTTTCAGGTCCAATTATGTAGATAGTAGTATACAATTTAATTAATATTATATCTAGCAATATCTCGAAAGTATAATCTAGAAAAATACCCAAAACCTGCAAGCAAATGTGTGAGTGTACGTTTAACCATGGGTAATGCAAGTCTATTGTTGCTCTTTTATTTAATTATTTCTAATAATTATTCCAGCACGCTCGGTCAAAAGCCTTTGACCACTATATAAAGGTGTTTTGCAAAATGTGATCATAATATGTAACTCTGAAACGGGGTACAAAGTTTGACTCAAACTGGACGTAACTTTGAGAATCAGTACAAAGTTTGACTCAAACTGGACGTAAATTTGAGACTCCGTACAAAGAATACATCGCGTCTTATAGAAATGGTTATCGTGATAAATCATATACTGCTAAATACCTTTTAGATATGTTAAATCATTATAGTGTAAGTACCTGATGGTCATTGCTATAAGGTGTTACAGAAAATATGATAGTGTATACACTATCACATTCAGGATAATCGATTTTATAGACACTTGATTGATACTTTAAATCAATCCGAACCTTATTATGACAAAATTGATTTTTTATGTATTATTTCTCCTGAATGCGACATGCTTATTATAATGGGATTATGGCCATAACAATATTATGGTTATTTTTCATTATTTTGGATAAACGTGCAGATACCTCCTCCCATGTAGGTTAAACTGAACTTGTACCTATCTAATTACATTATACAACATAGCTAGAAAGCTTAGATACAGTACCAAAGCAGTTTAATTTATAACTACGTTTTAGAAAGGGTTAGGTGTTAAACATATCGAGCGAGGTCAGTTCCGATATCATCTGGAGGGCAAGGCCAAGTTTGCCTCCAAGAAGCTTGGTATTCTGAACAGGTCAAAGCAGTATTTCAGTCCGGTCCAACGCCTACAACTCTATAAGGAGCAGGTTCGACCTCACAGGGAATACTGTTATCATCTTTGGGCAGGGGCGCCAAACTTCAGCTTCTCCCTCTAGATCGTATCCAACGTAGAGCCGCTCGAATTGTCGACTGCCATACTATTTCAAACAGACTTGACTATGTAGCATCGCTCTGCATCCTCTATCGGTTATATTACGGGGAGTGCTCCGAGGAATTGTTCGGATTTATACCTGCTGCAACTTTTCGTCACCGTTCCAAGCGACAAAATATTTATCATCTTCATCACCTTGATGAGTGGCAGTCCTCCACCGTGCGCTTTACCCGAAGCTTTCTGCCGCGCACTGTAAAGCTCTGGAAAGAACTGTCGCCAGCAGTATCCGGACCATTACGACCTGCAAACCTTTAAGAAGGGAGCGTATTCCCTCCTAAAAGGCCGGCAACGCACTTGCAACTTCTTTGATGTTATCGCTTACGGTAACGGTACGGTACCGTAAGCACTACGTTAATCGCTTTCCATCAGGTGATCGGTTTGCTAATTTGCCCCCTAGTTTAGTAAAAAAAGTTTTAATTGTTTATAAGTTTAAATTTTGTTTTGAGCTTGATGTATTTTTTCAAACAATATTTATTTTTATGGGCATATCTTAGAGATTTTAATTTTTTTGTAGGTTTTAGACTATGGTAACTAGTCTTTAATTTTAAGTAAGTCCCTAGTACCGACTATTATAGTTCAAAACACCACCTATTTTGAGATTTTTTTATGTAAATAAACGATTTTAAAAAATAATTATGTATTATAATTCATTTATACGTAGTTTGGATAGTGCTATATCAAAATAATAGATTATGATTCTTCACATAGGACTTAAAAATGTCAGATAACTCCAACAAAAAATGAGTCATATGAATATAGAACGGCGTTTCATTCAAATGTCTCCGTAAAACAACGTAATATGCTCACTACGAACTCTCGCTTCTCCGCTGTAAAACGTCCTAGGTTGATATAGGACTCGTTATCTCAGTAAATATAATAATTATTAATAAACAGTATAAAGTGGTTAACTAGACTAGGATGTCATAATAACATACCAAAATTTCAAAAATAAAAGTCTCACCGTTTATAAGTTATTCAAATTTTTCAATTCGCAAAACTTGTTTTGCCTCTACTGAAAAGTAGCAATTTTTCAAATCGGACTTTGTTCTACGCATAGGTCGATATTATGTATAGTATAAAAGTATTACATATTATAATATTTCCGATGTCGGGTACCCGTACCTAATACAAGTTCTTCGAGAACTTACTACGGGACCAGATAGAATTAGTGTGAAAGCGTCCATGGATTATATATTCGTGTGCGACAGTGAGTGCAAGAGGCAAGTAGCTATGTCAATGTACTAAATACTACGAGCTCCACGACCGCACTTTAGTCTATAGTAATATAGTAACTACCTGTGGCGTTTGTTGAGCACAGTTCCCCCATGATCGTGTCGTGCCCTTCACACTGGCCCCGTAGGAGCGACCAGTAGGAGTCACACATGTGCGCGGTGTATTGGGTCCCCAGAATCGTCTCAGCCAAGTAAACGTACTCACAGCTGTGCTCACAGGTCACTGCAATTAAAGTGTAAACATTTTAGGGTTAGTCACACACGACACGCGACGTGACATTTTTAAGATAGCTATTCAAAATTGATTTTTATTCACTACTAGCTGATGCCCGTGTTAGAATATTGGTATTTTTATAGTAATATACCTTTAAAATAAATTTCATTCAAAAGCTAAATTTATCATTTTTATACTTTGACAGTTATGTCACAATATCATTTTATTATTTCCTGTTTTACAATCTACAGTTTAAAATTTAATAATAGTTAAATAATTGATCTAAATTATGAAGTAATTTGATGGCCATTGTAAGCATCTTTTGTATAACAATTTTAGTAAATTCCATAATCAACCTTACTTCCTGTTGGCGCCATTTTATCCTTATAAAAAGGTTGGTCCGCCATTTTTAAAAGTTAGTCTTGGCGAAGCTGTGAGATTGATCGTCCAATATATTAAAGATAAGTAAACCTATTTTATAAGTAGTGGCTAAATTATTATTATGTCTTATGTGATTTTGATGATTTTTATTATTATAATGTTAAAATGTTAATGATGTTAGTTAATACTTATTTTTAGTAATTTAATTGAATAATTACTTTGTTTTGAATAATTAGAATTCTATTCTGGAATTACATTATAAATAAGTTTATCGAAGTGTTGGTATTTAATGTAAATGGTTTGATTTGCTATACTTATCTCGTACAGATATAAAATACCAACTTATCAAAGAATATTATAATAACTATTTTATTGTGATTAAATTTGTTATAACACGTACGGTAATTAAAATACCAATTAGTTATTATAGACTATGATAATCAGTATTTCTTTATTTGTATCTTTATTTGCCTATTACCTACATTTGGTTAGTTTTTGATAAAAGGTAATTTTAGTTGATAAATTAGGTTGTGATTTGAAACTATCAGTGTTTACTATTATAATAAGGAAAACTTTTATACAATAAAACTATTTAGCAATGTTTTTATTATTTTTACTTAGTATCCTTTTGGTAGTAGCTATTTTGGTCATTCTAACTCATCCTTTTTAGTTTTTATTTTCTTAGTTTGATCATTATTTGACATCAGAAGTTGGATAGCTCTCCATCCCACGATTTCCACTTCATTTTTCTAATCGTATTTTTATCATTTTCAGGTGGACATTCAAGCAGCTCGGAACTCCTGCCAGCGCCGGCGGCCGTGCGTGGCGCCTACCTGCATTGGGAACGGCAGGTCGGCCAATTGTATTGGCGGTCTCCAGGCTGTCTAGGCCTAACGAGGATCTTAATCAGTGTGGTACCAATGACGGGATTCCACGGAAGGTACAAGTTATCATAAATACATTGAAAATTTAATTTATAAATTCTACCTATACAAACTGCTATTATAATTACCTATATTTAAATTACGACTTTCGATAGCTAAATATGTCTAACATTATTCTGTTTAGGTACAATGTTTTATTAACTACCCTCATTGTGTTTGATAGTGAATGTTAAGACTGACTATTAATTTGTGAAGTAAATTTTATTTGCGACATGTCACTGTATGTTTTAAGTCTTTGTATTGTGTAACTAATTATAAATATTTTCTCATGTAAAGTGAATTGTGAGTCATTGTGATAAATAAGTGTTTTAAAACCTTAACCATATGGACTATTAGAGCCAAGTAAGTACCGGTGAATTACCTTGCAAGTTTTGTGGTTTATGAGTATCAAATTGCTTTTGCGATCTTTTACTTTGTTACATCTATAATTCGACGAAATTGTTCACGGGAGTTTAATCTACGGATTAAATAAATAATATTAACTGTCGTACTAATAAATAACTTTTTATTACCGTCTTATACATTTGTGATTTTATGATACATATTGTTCAAGTACCAGTGAATTACCCTGGAAGTTTTGTGGTTTATTAGTATCAAATCGCTTTTGCGATCTTTTACTTTGTTTTACCTATAATTTGATGAATTTGTTCACGGGAGTTTAATCTGCAGATTATGTAAATGATTATTAACTGTCGTACTATCTAATAAATAACTTTTTATTACAATAATGACCTGGGAATAAGGGAAATGCGATAGGCAATTAAATCGACACAGTTTAAAGTAGTATATTATATAGATTCAGCATAAATAATAAGTACCTACTGATTATTTAGGTTTATTTACAATACTATTTTAGATGTAGTGACGCTACGCTATGTGCCCATAAATCGACAAGAGAATAAACAAACAACTGTTCTACTTATCAGTACAAAATTAACAGTATTGTTCTTAGCTTTTTTTTTTAAAACATTTTTATTATTATTATTATTATATAATATAGTCTATACCAAGTTATTAATCTTGAATGAAAAATATTTTTTTGTACGCCAGGTGAAAAAGTTACCTTTCTTAAATCATATGAGGTTTATAGTAATTAGATCATGCAAAATGAAATTGAAGCAAACACTAATGATCTAAGAGTTAATACATTAATAGATATTCAATTATTATAACCATGCTCTGACACTATTCGCCATGAACATTTTTTTTGTATACTAATTATTCCTACTGAATATAATTATGTATTTTTTTTTTGTTAAAAAGAAACAAAAGAAAAATAAACTTATAAAGTAAGTACGTTTCACTTTCATCTCAAGTTACTTTTCGTTTCATCACAGTAATCCGTTTACATGGTATTAAAGGACTAATAATTATGATGACGTAATACATTGGGAGCAAAAGCAAAATATTTATCGCACCTTTAGAATTGAAGTGGCTTAATCCAAAATTCTTGATTTTTGGTAAACGCCTAAAATGTAATTGGAGAATAGGCAATTTTTTTTGGTTTTTTGGCTATAATAGTAAGTGTGAGCCTTCTTTAGTTACAGTTTTCGTTATTTGCCGTAGGTGAATAGTTGTTTTAGCGATATATTATACTTAAAATATTTTTTGTTGGATCGCAGAATACTTACTTAAATTTGTTTTAAAATAGATGACTTAGATCACGGTTGGATATGAGGTTCATAAATTGAAATGAAACTTGAGACAGAGACAAATTTAGAAATTTGGCACCATGGCCCCATTGGCATTATAGTACCCAAATACGCCACTTAACACAAGTCTAAGTCTACGGTACCACTTGTCTAGGCTGTGAGTACCATGATGACGTGACAGAATTGAGCATTTCATTAACCATTAATAATAATAATTACTGTAGAAACAATAAGAACTACGTATAACTTCGTTAGATATTTATGTAAAGTCACTTCTACATACTTATAACGTATAATATATAAAAGCCTCTTGTTACAGAAACAAATAGGTTTTGTTCAATTTTTATATATATAAATATATTTTTTTATTGTAATACCAACATTATATAATTTGTTTCAAATGGATTTTGTTACGACAGAATTTTTGGAAAATTAATAATGTCGGATTAGCCGAACGGAAGTATGAGTAGTGTGATAAATATCACAATTATTGAGCAGGTACAGCCATGATCTTCTTGTCTTTTGGATCGTCGTTTCTAAATATCGTCTGCCATTTCCGTAAAAAAAAAAAAAGGAACAATATTGTCAAGGAATATTGTTAATTTGTTTTTTTTTTCTTTTTACTGTACTGTCGTGTAAATCATGACTACAATTTAGTTTCCTTTTGACACAACCCTAGTGTACGATGACTGACCTTCTCTCACTTCAAATAAATCACAGTAACAAGTGAGCCACTATTTTATGATATTTCAAGTAGCTAACCGAATAATATACCGAACTAAATAAGTCTTGGTTTATTGTTACATTAGTAAATATTAAAATCTAACGAATATCATATCTTATTCAGATATAGCAAATTATGAAACAAGTTTCGTTAAAACTTGGAAATGAACAATTTTGGTGTAAGACACAATGTAGGTACATTCTTAAGGCGAAGTCATAGCCTACTTTGTCATTTCCTGTCACCTAGTCTGAGTTCAATTACAAAGAAAAAAAAAATGGGATAAAGTACACAATCCTTGACGCGTCATGTTAAAAAAATACATATTTTTCCTGAGTAAAAAAAATTATAAAATCACTTCTTAAAAACCACACAATCTCCAAAAACGTAAAGTTTTGTGCAATACCATACAATTTTTTTTTGTCAAATAATTTATATATATATATAATATATATATATATATATATATATATATATATATATATGTTATATTAAAACATAAACCGAACACCTTTGTGATTGGTACAATATTTCGAAAGATATTTAAAAAAAAATACATTGCAAAAACCGTCTACATGAATATAGAAAATAATGCTGCGCAAAACAGAATCTTATTACAATGTGCATACGAGTAATGAAAGTCATTTTAAATCTTTTTGAGCTTGGTCCTTGCCTTAAATCATGCTACGGGTATTATGAATTATTAAAATCATAATACAGAAAAATCAGGACTATGACTAGCGGGGAAGTCTAAAATTATTAAGGTTATTCATTTTATGCATAAATTAACATAACAATTAAACACCCTATATGCAATATACCTAGGTTGTGTCAATCTTAATAATTTTGGAAATAAAGTTATTTTGTCAAGATTTTATTTTAAGAAAAGGTTGATTTTGTGTTAAGTAATGTACTTATGACTTTGGTAATAAATAAATCGTATAAAATTTGTTTTTTTTTTCTCACTTACATCTAAGGACTGCTAGAGTCAGTGCTCTACTCAAGGCTCGCCTCATGTGTAGCAGGACATGTGGAGCCAGTACAATTAGAGTATCACTGAGCGTTGCTTACGAGTTACAGGGGCAATGAACAATGTTAGAATAAGTTACAATTAAGGGACTGCTGAAGTTAGTGCTGTACTTGAGGCTCGACACATGTGTAGCAGGACATGTGGAGTCAGTAATTTAATGTATCACTGAGTGTTGCTTACGAGTTACAGGGGCAATGAACAATGTTAGAATAAGTTACAATTAAGGGACTGCTGAAGTAAGTGCTGTACTTGAGGCTCGACACATGTGTAGCAGGACATGTGGAGTCAGTAATTTAATGTATCACTGAGCGTTGCTATGAGCCACAGTGGCAATTGCAATGTTAGAATAAGTTACAATTAGGGACTTCTAAAGTCAGTGCTCCATGTGTGGCTTATGATTTAAGTGTATTGGAATAAAATAAAATTTGGTACTTCAGAGAACGAAGTACCTGTCAGTATGGCCGTGTTAGAATATTGGTATTTTTATAGTAATATACCTTTAAAATAAATTTCATTCAAAAGCTAAATTTATCATTTTTATACTTTGACAGTTATGTCACAATATCATTTTATTATTTCCTGTTTTACAATCTACAGTTTAAAATTTAATAATAGTTAAATAATTGATCTAAATTATGAAGTAATTTGATGGCCATTGTAAGCATCTTTTGTATAACAATTTTAGTAAATTCCATAATCAACCTTACTTCCTGTTGGCGCCATTTTATCCTTATAAAAAGGTTGGTCCGCCATTTTTAAAAGTTAGTCTTGGCGAAGCTGTGAGATTGATCGTCCAATATATTAAAGATAAGTAAACCTATTTTATAAGTAGTGGCTAAATTATTATTATGTCTTATGTGATTTTGATGATTTTTATTATTATAATGTTAAAATGTTAATGATGTTAGTTAATACTTATTTTTAGTAATTTAATTGAATAATTACTTTGTTTTGAATAATTAGAATTCTATTCTGGAATTACATTATAAATAAGTTTATCGAAGTGTTGGTATTTAATGTAAATGGTTTGATTTGCTATACTTATCTCGTACAGATATAAAATACCAACTTATCAAAGAATATTATAATAACTATTTTATTGTGATTAAATTTGTTATAACACGTACGGTAATTAAAATACCAATTAGTTATTATAGACTATGATAATCAGTATTTCTTTATTTGTATCTTTATTTGCCTATTACCTACATTTGGTTAGTTTTTGATAAAAGGTAATTTTAGTTGATAAATTAGGTTGTGATTTGAAACTATCAGTGTTTACTATTATAATAAGGAAAACTTTTATACAATAAAACTATTTAGCAATGTTTTTATTATTTTTACTTAGTATCCTTTTGGTAGTAGCTATTTTGGTCATTCTAACTCATCCTTTTTAGTTTTTATTTTCTTAGTTTGATCATTATTTGACACCCGCAACTTCGTTTGCGCAGAACTAACGGAAGCGGAACCCTATTTTTAAACGGAACCCTAAAATAAAAGTAGCCTATATTAGACCTTATAACATCAGCTATCTGCTAGTGAAAGTCCCGTGAAAATCGGTCCAGCCGTTTCAGAGATTAGCCGGAACAAACAGACAGGCCGACAGACAGAAAGACAGACGGACAGACAAAAAATTTAAAAAATTGTACTTTATTGTAAGTACCGAATATACTTTCAGATGCATTACCTAAGTGAAAAGCTATTAGTTTGAAGTTACAAACAGACACTTCAATTTTATTTATCTGTATAGATGTATAGATAGGTACCTACAAAAAGACACAAGTTTCATATGACATGTGTTGTACATTCGAACTATTACAATGAAACATGTATCTTCTTGTGTAATGAATAAAGTTCAATTCTGAATAGCTACCTTAAAACTGTAGCGTCGCGTCACGTATCCTTTCGTTTCGGTGTGAATGTGGATTTTTTTTTATGAAATAGACCAAGAAACGACCAGACTGATCGACTGATGGTAAGCGACTACCGTCGCCCATGGCTACTCGCAACACCAGAAGAATTACACTTGTAACTCCTCTGGTGCTGCGCACCTCCCCTACGCCAACTCCCCTTAGGTGTCTTGCAACCAAATAAGCGCTCTGTTGTCCGACGCGCAGCACGGATCTCGTCCTGGGCGGGGGACAACAAGGAACTTACTAGTTCTAGTGACTCAAATTGTACCTACCGAGGACGCGGAACATCAGTTGGACGTTGACTACTTCGATTTTCGAAAGGCGTTTGACACGGTAGATAATGACGTACCTACTTGAACCTACTAGAGTAAATTGGCCAACGTCTGCTGCTCGCCGCACACTTTGGCATTTTTTGCCAGTTATTTACGTGACCGATGTCAGTTTGTTGATTGTGGGGGTGAATTCTCCGAAATATATTTTACGAGACCAGGAGTCAGTAAAGGCAGTAATCTAGGGCCATTATTGTTTATTATAACTATTAACGACTTGCCGAATGTTGTTACTAAAGTAGTTAAACTATTATATACCGACGACGATCTAAAATTAGCTCGTACGATAAGACAAAAGGCGGATTATAAGGTTTTACAGCAGGATATAGATAGGGTCGTACCTACAGTGGAGTACCGAAAACAAATTACATTTAATGTGGCTAAGTGTTCGGTCCGTGTTCACGCGTGCGCGAAACACTAGTCATCATCAATACCTAATGGAGTGAACGCCTTACGCCGCCGCAGCGGGTTACTGAGATTAGGGTCTTGAGAGTACACTTCACCTCTGACGTAAACTTCAGTATCTACATGACATGAAATTTAATAGGCGTAGGTAATGTTATAAAAACCACAAAATAGCTGTAGTTACTCAAAGGTGAACTGAACATTTTCGGTGTTTGCATTGAACCAATAAATTCAAAAGTCAAAGGGAATCGCTCTTCAAATATGCGTCGTGCAAAATTGAGTTCGATACCGAACGGAATTTGCGAATTCTGAAAAAAGAGACGTGAAATATGTATGCGAACAGTAGCTGCAATTTGCAAATCCGTTACATATTCCATTGGAAACGTACTCGAGTAACGAGCTGCGTAACCGCTAACTAACTGAGCTATTGTAGCGTGCCTCAATACGAGCCGCTCTGTCAGGTAAATTACGTATGAGTCTACAGAATAGCGACCGTCACACGCACAGTTCGGACCGCGCAAATACCACGCACCGTTCTAACCCCCGCTCCGAAACGCGTGTAAAGGCGCACAGCACTTTTCCAATGTTAACCTCGCGCTATGACGCATTTTGATGTATGTATTAAGAGGCCAGCAGTCCAAACCGTGGACGAATTTGACGTCGTAATTAGCTAATTATTGAAACACAGCCAATCCACGGTTCGAACTGAACGTGTGACGGACGCTATTGAGTTGCAAAGAAGGAATTTCCACAGAGGCAAATTTTTTATTTCTATAAAGAATTTATAGAAATCTGCCACTATGGCTTAATGTGATTTAGTTAGTATTTTTTCAATTTCAATGAAGTTTAATATACATCCATGACCCAGGAACACAGGAAAACTATTTATTTCCTCAGCAGGATTCGATCCCGCGACCTCCGGCTTCAGCATCGACGCTCTCAACCACTAAGCCACAGAGGTTGTCAAGAGGCGAGATAACACTTTTTTAGCCGAGTAAGTTGAAGATCTAATTATGATAAATGCATCACAGTTGGTCCAATGGGCCAACTACCAAGCAATTTACGTATACCTATAACCAGCGAAGGCTGGTTCTTCTTCACACTACATGCGTGAGATTGATCATTGGCTTGTATCATTACTACGAAGTCTGTGAAGGCTACTTGTAGCGGCTACGAAATCTATTAAATACTCGTAGAAGCAGCTACGAATTCGTAGCTTTACTTTTGAAGCTAATTTGTCTTCTTTACAAAAAAATATAAAAAAGTCAGCTCCGACGCATGACTGGAGTTTACTATTAAAAGTAGAATTTGGTGTGCAATGCAAAGAAAGTAAGTGCACTCAAAAAATTAAAATACTCTGTATTGTGTACATAGCGTAGTTTTATAACCTTTTTTATATTTTGTACTCCACACATACCCCCTTACTAATAATAATCGCTGTATAAGCTTTGAATACAGTATTTTGTCTCCTTCTATCGAATTAAAAATGTCAAAGTGTGTGACGGGAACAAAACACAGTATAACTATTCAAAGCTTATACAGCGTCTATTAGGGGTAACAATTTAGAAAATATATAAATAAATCAATTTATTTACTTTTTGGGACTTAATAAGATACGCTGTGTAATGTATTCCATCTCATTCTTTTGCACGTTCAATCCTACAGACATAATATATGTTTGTCTTTTTCTACATAATGCCTTAAGCTTCCGAGTGTTACACTTGATTTTACTCATAAAATTTCCGTACTGTGCCTTATAACTCAAATCGTTTCATATGGAGTAAACTCCAATAAATAAGTTCTGACATCTTAGATCAATTCACTAGATTACTAATTTTAAAATATGATGTCTACGATGATGTCTTGGGTCCGGTGAAGACAGCAGAAGCAGGAACTAGAGTCCGAACAAACACCGAAGTCGAAAACCTCATGGCTGAGCCTAACATTATCGGTGTAACGAAAGCCCAACGACTCCGATGGCTTGGCCATGTTGCAAGAACGGGAGAAGACCGTGCCACTAAACAGGTGTTCATGTGACCTATCGGCCGTCCACGGTACCGCTGGAGTGATGTCGTAGAGTCTGACCTGCGCGATTTTCAAGGCACAGAATGGCGAGAAACGGCGCTAGACCGGGACAAATGGCGCAAACTTAAGTCGGAGGCCAAGATCCACTTCGGGTCGCTGAGCCATCGTAGTAGTAGAAGTTTACGAAAACTTTTAAATTTCTTTAGAAATATGAAATCGAAGCGATTAGAAACATTTTTGGTTAATTAATTTTTGTGTTATCTAATAGTCAGAAGTGTACAAGGATAAGGTAATAATAATGACTTCAAAACTTTCCAAATTAAAGCAAAATTGTTTCATGACGTACCTATTATAGAGGAAAAATTTCGTGTCGCCGATATTGAAATGGCGATTAATCAACGCTTGGATTGAGAGGAGCCGAAATATCGACGCGGCTATAATGGCTTTCGCTGTCGTCGAATTTAAAACCTTTTTGATTTTTATTGTCTCTTGCCTCAAAACACATCAGCATTTCTACTTTTTCAAATCCATATTTTATATTTTCACGAACACCCTTGAATTTTAAATTTGGAACGCTTTTCGTGCTCATGCAAGTTTTTTCTCATCTCGGCGTAGGCACTGACTGATACTCATACATATGCGATAGTTGCTGAATCGTTTATCAATAAAGTGATCAATGATCAATACGACATGTGTTATCAGTGATAACTAATAATTAGTTATTATTATAACACATGTCGTATTGAATATACTGCATATACCTACTATATATAATAAATGATTACTCAATATTATTTAAAAAATTGGGTTTTCTGAGTTGACATTTATACCCAAACACAGGAAAATATTATTAAATCATCACCTTATTGAATATTATATATCTATGGTTATAATAATATATTTTGTTGACTAGGTAAAATATTTATTGAATTCATAATTTTTGCCATAGAAAATTGATATAAAAAAGCGAAAAGCGATTAATAACCGTCCTATAAACAATGTCAAAAACATTTTTAGATACTTATGTCGCACTGAATTATATATAATATTTTATTCAACACTTTTGTTTGCAAAGTAACATTGGTGACCTCAAACATTTCAAAACTCAGGATAGGCCTAGGATAGTATGCATTTGACAGAAGAAATCTTCATACAAGAAAAATTTACGCAATCTTGGTTTTCATGGTGAAAACCAAGTGAAACTGAAAGAAGTATGTATGGTACTTCAAATTTCAGCTATCTAGTTTATACCATGATTCAAATGTCAAAATGCCCCCAAAATCTCAAAAGTGGGGCCATTAAACTAAAGACACTTTTGCCTCAACATGCCTCGTCTATAATAATAATATTTTAAACGTCTATGGCACCAACTGAACGGACTTAAGAAAATACATTTAAATTATAATTTTTCATTTGCAGATAACGGGACCATCGTTTGTTTCAGTTGTAATTGATATCAATTAGGGCTGTGCTTGCGGCGATTCGCAGACAATGGACCCGGGATTCTCGGGACCGGCTGTCGTGATAAATTGGCTCAAAGTATCTGATTCAATATGAATTCAATGATAAAAATCAAAAGACGTTGATTATTACCCGACTGCGCGACGTAAAGGAGTGGTAATGTGTTTATCAACCTATGTTTGTATGTATGTTCCTTTGAAGCACTATACAGACCAAACGCCTGGGCTGATTTTTATGATTCTTACGTCAATCGTTTCCTCTTAGTCTAGCGAGTGTCAGTAAAGACATTAGTGAAAATTCAATATGGCGACTACTCGCCACGCCACGCCATATTGTGAAAATGAAAAAAATTAAAGTCAACAAACTATATGTCAAATATACCTATTCTAATAATGGAACATGGACAGTCGGGATCCATTATTCGACAGCCTGTCTAATTTTTCAATGGATCCTGAGTCCTGACTGTTCAGTTGTTATGTTCCATTATTAGAATATAATATTTTATTTTCTTCAATAGTATTCATTCAATAATATATTATAGAATTCTAGATCACCGGACATATAAGTGCTTGTTTTTTCTTTTCAGTTTTTTTATTATGTACGTAGTTTGGTCTCCTTTTTACGCAGTCGTGTAAGTGTTAAAAATATAATATTATACAACTATAAAAACACATACTTAATATATATTTTTTGTATAACAATTTGCGAGTTTCTTACGCCGGTAAGGGTTGAACCGGTGCACGGTGGTAGATTTTTCTGTTGACTTTCCGAAAAAAGTTTCTTAAGTTTAATTTGGAAATAAAAAAAGAATATTTCATTTCACATTAAAATTTTAACACTTACCGCTAAATAGGTATTATTTACCTATATCTACATATTTTGATGTTTTCCAGAAAAATGTTAATTTTACAATAAATTACAAAATTGCTCGCTCTCAATCAAGTCTAGGCTTAACCTCAAATACCCTGTCGCTCAATTAAAACATTATTTCGCAACAAAATTTACCAGTCAATATTTTACGGAGCAATTATGTAAACAAGCTTTTACCATTTTGCATTAATTATAATGCTGATTAGTTGATTTAAATATTAAAATCGTTTAATAAACAGCCTCGATCCCGTTAAAATATGCGCGGATCGTGCTTGGCTGATGTCGGTTTAAGGGCAGTTTGAATATGGAACGGGCAGCGGAGTTTAAGCGGTAGATTTACAGCGCTTAACTTCGTACATTATAAGAACATCTTGCCGTATATTTTACACAGCCATTACACAGCTTTGTGCGTTTGAATGAGGTTTTTATTTAGTATAGAAGATCTTAGCTACTTAAAGTTTTGTTTATGAAAAAAACGTTTCAAAATATGTGTATTATAATTTGGTGAAAATTACAGATACAATGCGATTCAAATGAGAATAGGATCGACTTAGCGCCATATTGTTTCGAAACATGACTATTATGATAAATAAATTTATGTTTAGATAATTTGTTACTATTTATTTAAATTCGATGCAAGACTATTATTATTGATATGCAAGTAAGTTTTTCTGCAAACCGCACTTTTCAGGTGATATTTGACAGAAAAAGGTCATTCAACATTCCTATTCTTATTTGAAACGCATTGCATAATGACAGTCGGGTAAATATGGCCCTCACAGCTTACACGAATGTATAAGACATATTTTGATAAAGTACTTCGAAAAGTACAAGCTTACGACGCAACGTAGGTATTGTATTCTAAGTGAAATAAAATATGACGAATATTAAATGAATATACTTAATTGGCCCACCACACTTACCCACCATTGCAACTCCTGTATAACCAGGATCGACAGTGGTAAAGTGGTAAGTGGTAAACTTAGAGCATCCAACCAAATTGGTTGGATTCTCTAAGGTGGTAAATGAATATAGGTAGGTACGCGTAAGAACGCTTAGTCGTGGCTACTAAATAGTGGTGTGTCGTGTGATATGTCATTTCAAAGCTTTTCCAAACGTTACGATCATTTTTATTACTTACAGCATTATCATCGATGAACCATTGTTCGCGATCCCTTAAATACTTTATATAAAACCGGGAAAACCGGGAGTGTCAGGAAGTTTTGACAAGTTCCCGATATAGCACGACTCACGAATAAGCCCAAGAGGGTCGAACTTCCGACTAAATTATTCATCCAACAAATTAATAGTTAAATTGATAAGTCCCTATTGTTTATTATCTTTGTATTTGTGATTTATATAAGAGGTGTAGGTATGAAACTTACAAATTGGGCTCGGTGGTCACGGTTAATTACCTATGTATTAGAAAATAGGCGTAAGCATTTGTACATAATATGTGTGGGTGAATTTTTGATGTACTTAAGTGCGATTTAGGCGTTCAATGCCTGAATTTTATGCAAGTAGAACAGGCGGAAATCCCATCAGAAGTCCCACTAAATCATAGTTTCTACTAAAATCAGATTGTTAGTAGAGATTGTTTTAGTGTTAAATGTCACTAACGTATATCACCATAATGACTTTTCATCAAATCACACCGTCACGCTCGCTCGCATCGCATCGCATCACGCTGCATTTTTGAAGTGAATAGGTACTTCTCTTGGCGCATCCACACTCATTTTTTCGTAGGCTGTAAGTGAGGCTGGTCCGTCACGATCTGAGGTAAAAGGTTCGATCGGGTGAACTCGGCCGCCGAGTGTACCCGAACGAGAAAGCACCACACAAACATTTCTTCATAAGCTATGAGTGAGGCTGATCCGTCACGCCATAGATAATACAGATAGGTATATATTATCGTCACGCTACGATACACGTAAATTGATTTCGATTGCCAATGAAGTTTTCACTTCTGGCGTGCGGTCTGTACACTCTACTTTTTTATGATAGCGATTTAAAATTGAACATTATTGACATATTCAGAGAAGCTTAATTCTCTGAAAAAAAGGGATATCTAATTAGGTGCCTCAGTAATTACATAAGATAATAATTCTTAACCTTTACATAATCTTTAAGGTAAGGAAAAGACGTATGTAGTTAGTTATTTCTCATCGAATTTGCCGGTTATTGGTAGTGAGATGAGCTTACGAGCTTGATAGTTTTAGAACGGTTTTCGTAAAATCGATATCGGGTACATTACGCGCATATATTGCCTATTAACTACATATTAATGTAATAGAGGTTAGGCGAACAGCTATGCGATATTGCAAAATGAGCTCCAATATTTTACTAATATCAAACAAAGTTACGACTTAAAACCACTATTTACTGTATGTTAAAACTAAATAAACTATTTATATTCATTTTATTTAAGCATTACTTACTCTAAAACAGTTTAGGCTTTTAATTCTAATTTTGCTTCTCCTACAAAGGTTTTTGATTTTTTTAAAGGTTATGAAATGTAACGAGAGGCTTTGATTCAATAGACAATTAACGATATCAGCTAACGGCGACTGGCGACAGTAATTTGCCGGAGTCCGACAGTCATTCGATTCGTGTGCTCACAAAATGGCCGCTCACACTTCCACGAAATGGATTCCATTTTCAGATTGTGCAGATAAAAAAGTATTAATTACAAACTCTAATCTGATTTTAACTAAACACTTTTATGATAAAATTCAGATTAAAAATTTAATTACGTTAAGCTGTTAAGCTAATTTATTAAGGAGCGCCAAACTTGGTCCCCTTAAATTACTTTAGTTTGAAGACAAATCGGATTTGTTTGAGAGGTGAGAAACATTTTTAACCACACAGTCGTTTCGGGAAATCCAATTTAATAGCTAGTAGTAGATAGTAGTGCATACCTACTTAAAATGTTTTAACGGTTAATTTTAAAAATACCTGTGAGGGTAAGGTCAAGTGGGGTAAAAAGCTTGCTATATTTTTCTCACTGCGGTAAGAGGAACACAGTAGATACCTCCTTTTTGTATGGCACTGACTTTCTCTCCTATAGACCTCACCACCTTAATTTAGTAAAAAATAGGGATTAGGAAATATGCATAGTTTCTTTTTAAATTGGCTTTTGTAAAGGTACATAACAAGCTAGAAAATATTATCCTTTCAATGTCATATAGCTACGATCAACCTTTGACTTTGACAACTTTTGAATTTAAAAAAATCCTTCCCCAGTGGATGCTTACGTCGAGAAATACGTGTGCAAAATTTAAAATTTCTAGAGTTTGGCCTGTGCGTTGATACATCAATCTATAAGCTTTGCCTTTTATATATATTATAAATAGATAAAAAAATTAAATTCTTCCGCTGTCTGTTCGCTTAAACTAATCAACGGATTTTAATGAAGTTTTTAACAATAGATAGAGCGATTCAAGTGGAAGGTTTACATAATTGTCGGCGCAGGTGTTATTGTACCTGCTGTTGTTTGTCATGTCTACGTGCAATGTTACTCATCGAACCAAAAGTGGTGAATCCGCAAAGTGGGGATGCCCCACCATTCGCCTCTTCCTATGAAGTGCGGACTGCAGCGTGTTCGCCAGGAAGATTATTATTATGGGGACATTGGTCCAAGCAACATCTCTTCATTAAAATTGTTATTAATTAGCTCGTCAGATTCATTATATTTCTTTTGTTATAAATATTACTGTTCAAGTTTAAAAGTTAAGTAAAGTTTCGTGTTTCGTGTAAAAGTGATTCTAAATGTTGCAAAATGGATTGTGATAATTTCAGTTATCCTATGAATAAATGTTATGTTATAATAACTAGAGTTTTAATCAAAATAAACGAGTGAAATGTCAAAAGGTAAGTCTGGTGTTGACCTTCCGCAACACCAGAAGATGAATAAACGCAATTAAGGCCGGTTAGACCAAGCGAAATAGGCATTTAACGCTTCCAAGAGTTGCCCGCAATTGCCGCAAAGCGAGCCGCGCGCCTACGTCGCCGGCGTGAACTTACATGAACCCAAAGTGTTACAGTGTAGACGTGTCGGCAGTAGGTCATCTTATTTTATTATTTGTATTGAAAAAGATAATAAAATCCATAGATAACTGTTTTAATGCAACACATAGCACACATAATTTGAATAGATATTATAGGTAGGTACCTAAGTAAAAAATGCTTAAATTTTATTCAATTACTAGCTGATGCCCGCGGCTCCGCCCGCGTATGTACAGTAACCCATGGGAATCGTATATGTCCCGCGATAAAAAGTAGCCTATGCCCTTCCCTATGGTCTACTTTATGTCTGTGCCGAATTTCATGATGATTGGTTTAGTAGTTTTTTCGTGAAACAGTAAATAAAGTATCCCACGGGAACCGCACATTTCCCCGCGATAAAAAGTAGCCTTTGTCTTTCCCCGTAGACTACTTTTCAACTGTGCCAAATTTCATAATAATCGGCTTAGTGGTTTTTACGTGAAACTGTAAATAAAGTATCCCATGGGAACCGTACGTTTCCCCGCGATAAAAAGGTAGCTTATGTCTTTTCTCAGGCTCTAGAATATCTGTGTACCAAATTTCATTTAGATCGGTTCAGTAGTTTTGGCGTGAGAGACGGACAAACACACACCTACCCATTTATAATATTAGTATGGACTAGCTGTTGCCCGCGACTTCGTCCGCGTCAACTGATGGCGCAATACTGCATTAATTTCGACCAAATTTGATTACAATAAAAAAGGTTATAGTGAGTCAATCTCAAAAGACTTTTTTACATCATTTAAAGAGGAATAATTATTTTATACATATTTTTTGGGTAACTTGAGCCGTTTACGTAGCGCACGCAACACGCTGTGTTCGATGTGTGCATGGAGACGAGTACCTATCGTTAGCTCGTGTGGTCACTAAAGTACGTGTCGTTTCGTGAGATAAAAATACTGTATCAGGTAGGTGCTGACGATTTGATGGTAACTGCTTAGGCAGACACTTGCAAAAAATGTATTCCTACTGCCGAGTCCGCACGTTTGCCACTTGCCGCAAAATCCAAACCTCCACAAACGTTTGACTTTTTGAAAATCCGGATTTCCGAATTATTGTCCCAAAAATCCGGATTATCCGGATAATTAAGATTTTTTCATTTTTTTTAAATTTGTTGCATATTTTATAAAACTTTAATGTTAATTTTACTACTATGTTGTAGCAAAACTTACACTCGTTAGTAAAAAAAAAAGAGTTATTTTTTTATAATTTAATTTAAATAAATTCTTATTTTAAGTTTTAAGTATTAGAATTACAATCTGAATAAATAAAAACATAATGAGATTATATCAAAATTATATATTTAATTATATTTATTTTTTCATTTTTAGAAATATTTTTGATTACGTTTCAAATCCTAAAATGTTCAGTTTTATAGTTAGTATATTATTTTAAATAAGGTATGTATATATTGTTATTTACTAAATGTTCCAGGAGAAAGAATTATAAAAAAGTGGAATAGCCTGTGATCTTTTTAACGCTTTTTTTACATATCTACGCCACAGTTCACCACTACCGTTTTCGTAAAGTTCCATTTCTATGTGAAAGTACTAACGTAGGAAAATTAATACAGTTTAATAAAACGTAGGAAACTGAAAATCCTTTAAATCGAGATCCGGGGAGTGAAGACAAATCATTTGAAGCATGGGGCTGAACACATAATTTTGTATGGACGAAATTGGACCACTTTTGAGTTATTGAAATTAAAAACCACCCACCTGTTTGGGTAATAATTAAACACGTAAATGGTGCTTTTAATTCCCTCGGTAACTAACAGAAGTATAATAAGCAATTCTAAGCACAATTTAAAATCTATAACTGTTGTAAGATCTTTATTTTAACATTTTACTTACAAATAAACAGTAACATCTTACTCTTCATTGCACTTTGAAGTTTCCGCTATAAGATGAAAACTACATTACTTAAAAAAAAACAGTGGTTTACACAAATCGTTGGTGCTATTTTTGACACCTATATCTTATCTTTAAAATATTATCTAAAAATAATTATTTCTACGCAAAAACAGGAGCGTTGATTTTCATTTAGTTTTGCTACTGACTCGTAAGTTTAGGTTAGTTTAGTTCAATCAAATTAATTTTAATAATAAAAAAAAATTACCTTCATTCATTCGGCAAAACTCTCTAATATTAAACCAACCAGTCAGGTATTATCGACTCCAAAACTTTTTCCTGATATCATAGAGATAAGATTTAGGTATTTGGACTTAGATATTCATTATTTAGAAGATAATTAAATATAGTTAAACCACTACATTTCTTTTTAAGCTGTCATATTAACTTGGCATTCTATGATTACAGAAATTAAAATTGCAATAATATGTTTCAACTTTCGTTAGTAAGAATTCAATAAATATAAAAATACAGAGCTTTAATTGGGTTTGGATTTGCTTATTATACTTCTTACTACTTGTGCAATTGAAACTGAAACCATATTCAGTGTTTTTATAAATTGGATCACCTATTACTGAACTGTACTACTACTGAAAAAATATAAAATGGTAAGTATCTTAGAAACAGTCCATACATATACATATATAGCGGCCATAATATTTTAGCAGATCTTCATCCCTCGCATCACCATTTAATGGATTGACTATGTTCTACCAAATAACTTGAATAAATGGAAAAATGTGTCAAGAATTTCAACAGGACAACAAATAATATCAAATTATCCAAAGGCATGTATTTAAACTCACGACAAAACATATTGATTTCTTATGTTTACGCGAATATTGTTCATTGTTTTAAACACTTACGGATTTTGTCGCACAACACGAAACACTTACGGAAAACAATCACGACAAAACAATCAAATTTTGGATGTGAAAATACCGAATATTTAATACTAAATTACCATGTTGGCTAAAGAATGTAAGGAATAAAAAATTACAAATCTGGTGACTAAATAATACCACTGAATATTCCAAACTGGCAGACAGATATTATATTAGCGAACAAATAACCATCTTGGCGACAATTTGTGAGTACACATTTAATTTAAGAATAGGTACATATATTTTCCGTAATGTAGGTAACTCAAAAAACATACAAGCAGCAAAACCAGCGCACATAAAAAAAACAAAGGAGCGTACAAAATTCCCAATTTTTAATTTTCCTCGACTTTAGGGGGGGGTGTAGATATTGTGTAGATTCATTTTGAAATTTAAAAATAACGGTAGTTCATTTTTCGCAAAATTAACATAGGTGTCGTTACCAGGTTTTTGGGGGTGCTGGATACGAAAATGACATTCATTTTGAAATTCCAATATGGCGGACATACTTAATTTTATAAAAATAATATGGTTGTCCCTTTGTTGGTTTCTGGGGGTGCTGATTACAAAAAAGTCATCCATTTTAAATTTCCTTAGTAACCCCGCAACCTCAAATTTTCTTCATGATGAAAGAAAAAGAAATTTGAAAATCCTGAATTTTCCAAAATTTCCATAGCTTTATACATCGCTCATAATATCTCAAAGTAGAGAATTGCCATATTTTTTTTTTCTATAATCACTTCTATCTCAGAAACAGTGCATCTTACTTGAAAAATAATGAAAATTACCTCACCCTTAAAAACCCCGCAACCATATATTTTCTTCATGATGGGAGAAAAAGAAATTCGAAAATCCTGAATATTCCAACATTTCTATAGCTTTATGCATCCCCGGTATCTCAATGTAGAGCATTTATATTTTTTTTATAAAATTGATTCTATCTCGGAAACGGTGCATCCTAATGAAAAATAATGAAAATTTCCTCCCCCTTAGAAACCCTGCAACATCATATTTTCTTCATGATGGAAGAAAAAAATCTGAAAATCCTAAATTTTCCAAATTTTCTATAGCGTTTTACACCGTTCGTGTCTCAAAGTAGAGCATTATCGTATTTTTTTTCTATAATGGCTTCTATCTCAGAAACGGTGCATCCTACTTGAAAAATAATGAAAATTACCTCCCCCTTAATAACTCCGTAACCATATATTTTCTTCAAGATGAGAGAAAAAGAAATTCGAAAATCCTGAATTTTCCAACATTTCTATAGCTTTATACATCCCTCGTATCTCAATGTAGAGCATTTAATTTTTTTTTATAAAATTGATTCTATCTCGGAAACGGTGCATCCTATTGAAAAAATAATGAAAATTTCCTCCCCTTAAAAACCCCGCAACACCATATTTTCTTCACGATGGAAGAAAAATAAATTTGAAAATCCTGAATTTTCCAAAATTTCTATAGCTTTATACACTGTTCGTGTCAAAGTAGAACATTGATTTTAGAAACGGAAAAATAATACTATTACTGGAAAAATAATAAAAATTTCCTCCCCCTTAACCCGGAAATCGCATATTTTTTTCATGAATGCCAAAAAAAGAAATTTGAAAATCCTGAATTTCGAAAAGTTTCTATACCTTACATAGCTGGCACTTCTACAAACTACATGTTAATTTTACGAAGATTGGATAGTCTCCATTTTGGAAAATCCAATTTCATTGGAAGACAATTTTATAATCAGCATATGAAACATGGAAAAAGACATCCATTTTTAATATAAAAAAAATATACGCCATTTTGGAATTTTAAAACGGATTTTATTTTCATATTATTCTGCACCCCCAAAAACCTTGAAAACGATACCCATACCAAAGAAAAAACAAACCTCCAATAGTATCCAAAACTGGGATTTTCCGTAGCTTGCAAATTGAATTTTTAGCAGCTATTAATTTATCAATCAAATCTTTATTAGCTACTTACATGGTATAATGGTCTACCAACTCATCGGTGCTAATTGGATTAAATTTCCCTACTTTTTATCTGCCGATTTTTGTATTTTTTGTCACTTGAGTGATTTCACCAGTTTGGTAATTTAGTCGCCAACATATTAATTCGCTGCCAAATTCAGCAATACAGTATGCTCACGTGCAGTCACCAACTTATTTTTTGTTCACTCGATTAATTAGGGTCACCGTGGGTATAATTGACCATGTATGGGTAATTGACCAATTTTGAATTCATGCGCCAATATTAAGTTTTCTTGTTGACGAATCGTTGTATATGGTCTTCTAAATTATGATAGCACTATTGAGTGAATGACCAATCGCGTTCAAAGACAGCTATAGTGACGGCGACTTTTAAATTTTGTAAGTTTTGAAAGAGACGCGCAATACGTCGCCATTTTTTCTTGCCTGCAGTAAGGAGCTCGCGTCAGGTATGTTTTTTAAAATTACTTATATCTCTATTCAATATTTATGCTTTATGCAAAATTTATGTTTAAACTGAAGAAAAATGTGTGTAGATCTGTTTGTGGTAATTTTTTTTTTGTAATTTGATTACTATTTCGTGATATTTCACGCTGGTCAACTATGGAAACACGAAATGGTTGGATTCGTAGTTATTGACCAAAATGGTCAATTACTGATAATATACAATTTTTCATAATTTTAACCCAAATGAGTTGTGTTTGATTAGCAATTTGACTGTGTACATTTCTTTTTTTCTTAACTGTCCTGTAACCAATAATTGACCAGATGGTAAATTACTGGAGCAGTTAATACTGGACCAATAATATTTCAGTGTTTGACCAAACTTAAGAATGAAGAGTGTATTTTTACATAAATGTTTAATAGCTTTAAAGCTTATCAGATGGAAATTTAATTTTCAGATACTGGGTACCAATGTAAAATGTCACCAAAAAATATATTTTTCAAGTATAGTGAAGAAAGCTTGGATCTCGCGATTCAGGAAATTGGAGATGGAGCAAAAAAAAAAGAGAAACTGCACGAAAATATGGGATACCACATAGCATTAATAAACAGTTAATTAGATACATAAAATATATTTTATCTTACCTTAGATATTATATATTTTATTAGACTAACGGTCTTATTCATAAAAAAAGCTTATAAAACGTTTATAACGGATAATAGTTAAAATGCTCGATAGGCTTATATAACGTTCGATAAAATTGTCTATTCATAACAGTTCTATAAACCTTCTATAACTAACAATTGTCTTTAAGCAAAAATGTTGCCATTATTAGGAAGTTGGACGAACATATTGAATCGATCATAGATAATATGTATAAAACTACAATAATTTGTTGTCTACGCAATACGGAACGTCAAATAATTTCAAGTTGTCAACTGTTGTCAACGATCAATAATTTATCGTATCTATTTGAATTTATTTTTGTAGTACCTAACATTATTATACAAGTAGTTTTAATGGCATTGCAATTGATCTCGACTGTTAAAAGGCAGAGAAGTGATAACTGGTTGGAGGAAGATAAGGTTAGTACTGATACACCTAAAATTGGACCATAGTAAGGACGGACGTCCAAAGAAAACGGATCAACCGGTTCAACCCTACTTCTGTACACTTTTCTTCGACGCGTATTTCTAGTTGTTCAATGACATCAAAGATGTGTAAAGCTTGCATTATTTTATAAAATCAGAAATAATTATTTTGTTTACAAAATAACATTGACAAAATATTTGTGTCAAATGTCAGTTTTTTAGTAATCAGCTGTTAAGAGTTTGGCCATCTTGTATCTTATAGTACTGTTAAAGTTAGGTCCTGGCCTCTATAACTATATGATAGGTTTATAGAACTCTTTGTTGATATAATGCTGTTATGAATACAATTGTTTGCCAATCTTCTTATAGTGATCTTATAGAACACTTTAGGTGTTCTATAAGTTTTTATGAATAAGAGCGTTAAAGTTTAATTGAAATGAAGATTTTATGAGACTGTTGTGAACTTAATAAGATTGTTTTAATGTATTTACTTATAATGTTGTCACTGTAAAATTGTAAAAACCGTTAGATTGTAATATAACTAGTGAAATTGTAAAATGTTTATAGACTTCCGACGCGAATATTCTGCTTATAATTTAACACATTATGTATCGTTACATTATAAATATAGGTATTATATAGTTTTGAATCTTTCGATATATTTTTACAATCTCGTTAGTTATTTTCAATCTACTTAACGGTTTTCACAATTTTACGGTGACGTATATACAAATATTGCTGCAATAAGAACATTTTTTAAATATTATTATGTTGTTTTATTTACATGGTCAACCACTAGAACATCGACTGGTCTTCCATTGAAATCCTCTGGTCAGACTTAGAAACATAGGGGTAAATTGATAAAAAAAAAATTATAACAAATTTTCTGTAAGAAAAAAATTAAAAGTTATTAGTTCACCGTATAAAAGATCTAAATGGGATGATACATAAAAATAATCCAGTTTGTATCTCATTTCATATTAGAGGAAAATAGTAATTTATAATAAAATCTGCCTTAATTGGTCAATTATACCCACGTTGACCCTATATCCCTTAATCAAATATTGTACGTCTAGAGTACATACTAATTACAATTAAAATATGTAATTTTCATAGTAGTAACCAAGATTCGGAAAAATCGAAAAATCCGGATTTTTAAATGAAAATCCGGATTTTTCGAATTTTTCGAATTTCGAAGTATTCGGATTGCAACCCCTACTTGCGAGTGACTTGGTGTGTTCTGCAAAGGCAAGCATGACGGATGTTGAGTACGTATCCTTATATTTTATTGTAAATAGAACAGCCTCCGTGGTCTAGTGGTTAGAGCTTGGCTCTCGACTCGGAGGTCGTAGGTTCTAATTTCGATTCCCGCACTGGAACAACAAAAAATGTTGTTTCCAAGTTTGGTTAGGACAATGCAGGCTGATCACCTGATTGTCTGACAAGAAAGATGATCCATGCGTCGGATGGGCAGGTAAAAAGTCGGACCTGCGCCTCATCTCTCGTCAGTCGTGTCGGTTATCCGTCCCACTGGATTACGAGAGTAAAAAAAAAAAGAGTGCCTTTGTGTACTGCGCACACACTTGGGCACTATAAAAATACTACTGTGTAACTGGCTAGGCTACAATAAAACCAGCCACCGTCACCGAAATCAGCGTGGGGAGTTATTTATTATTATTATTGTAAAAACAGAAATCGAAATAAAAAGAAACGAAAAGTACGACAAAGAAGATGGTAGATGTTACAAATTCATAAAAACTGTTTACTGGCTTATTCAATAATGTACTAAGGCTACTCCACGCATCAGCTACTTTTTTCTCATAATACACAACACAATAATATATCTATGGACGCTTCACACCAAGTCAATCTGGTCCCGTGGTAAGTTCTCGAAGAACTTGTGTTACGGGTACTAGACAACAGAAATATATTTAATAATTTTTATATTATACACATATTTAAGATTTTTATTGTATTATACACATATTTAATACACATTCATGACCCAGGAACACAGATTTTTTTTTGTTCCTTCAGCGGGATTCGAACCCGCGACCCCCGGCTTGAGCACCAACACGCTCAACCACTGAGCCACAGAGGTCGTCTCATCTGGCAAAAGCAACGACGTGGCGACGATAATGTTATTGTGTATAGTTATATGTATAACTAGCCGATGCCCGCAACTTCGTTTGCGCCTAACTGACGGAAGCGGAACCCTATTTTTTAAACGGAACCCTAAAATAAAAGTAGTCTATATTAGACCTTATGACATCAGCTATCTGCCAGTGAAAGTCCCGCGAAAATCGGTCCAGCCGTTTCAGAGATTAGCCGGAACAAACAGACAGACAGACCGACAGACGGACAGACAGACGGACATACATTTTTAAAAATTGGTATTTTATTGTAAGTACCGAATATACTTTCAGATACATTATGTGAAAAGCTGTTAATTTTATGTTACAAACAGACACTTCATTTTTATTTATCTGTATATAGATTTAGTTCAAAAATAAAAAGAAGCATAAAAAAATACAAAACAAACTTTCCTATAGATTTTTATTGTATTATATGTCCATCACCCGGGAACACAAGAAACTTTTTGTTCCTTCGGCGGGATTCAAACCCGCGACCCCCGGCTTGAGCACTAACACGCTCAATCACTGAGCCACAGAGGTCGTCTCATCTGGCAAAAGAAACGACGCGGCGACGATAAAATGTAACATGTTATTGTGTGTGGTTATATGTATAACAAGCTGATGCCCGCAACTTCGTTTGCGCAGATCTAACGAAAGCGGAACCCTATTTTTTTAAACGGAACCCTAAAATAAAAGTAGCCTATGTTAGACCTTATAATATCAGCTATCTGCTAGTGAAAGTCCCGTGAAAATCGGTCCAGCCGTCTCAGAGATTAGCCGGAACAAACAGACAGACAGACAGACAGACGGACAGACAAAAATTTTAAAAATTGGTATTTTATTATAAGTACCGAATATACTTTTAGATTCCTTAAATGAAAAGCTGTTAATTTGAAGTTACAAACAGACACTTCAATTTTATTTATCTGTATAGAATGTATAGAATTAGTTTAAAAATAAAAAGAAACATAAAAAAATACAAAACAAACTGACTTTCCTTTAGATTTTTATTGTATTATACATATCCATGACCCGGGAACACAGTAAACTTTTTGTTCCTTCGGCGGGATTCAAACCCGCGACCCCCGGCTTGAGCACCAACACGCTCAATCACTGAGCCACAGAGGTCGTCTCATCTGGCAAAAGCAATGACGCGGCGACGATAAAATATAACATGTTATTGTGTATGATATGTATAATTTAGTTCAAAAATATAAAAAAAACAAAACAAACTGACTTTCCTACACTGCGTTAGAAACGAAAGAATTGTTCGATAAATACGCGGGTAAGCCGTGCGCTAGCAAAACTGACATAGGTCTGTCCTCGTCAACGCCTAGCGGGCGACTGTGGGGCGACTCTAGCGGCTTACGCACGCTGCATTTCAATATTAATTTATTGTTAAAATAATTAAACCAACATGCAAAATGTAACCAGAAATTATTCTTTTTTAAGTTATTAGCTTTTCGTAGATATGATTTTTGAAAGTAAAACTATCATGAACTTCATGAACAAAAAGAAAAATATTCAAATTTAGCCTCCTCTTCGGAATTATTTTTGATCGAGTGACGTTTTCAATAATATGTTTCGAACCAGAAATTGTAAAAGAACATTAAGTAAACAACAATGTGTATTTTTTTTGGCTTTTTAAAGTTACTATTTGTTTGTTTATTATCGATTCAAAGTCATGTAAAATTGGGTCTACGCGGCCTTAAACCTGAGTCCCTCCGAAATAACATATCGTGCTCGCGCGAAACCGGGGTGGTCCGCTAGTTAAACTTATAAAACTAAACGTTCCAAAGTCGTAATTTATTTCAATAGTAGCTTATCATTTCAGCAATATTTTAAAGATATGAATGTTCCCACAAGGGAGTTTTTATAATGATATTAAATTCTACCTGTGCTCTGATTTATGAAACGAGAAGCAATTTCCTCTACGGAAGTGTAGTTCTGACTGAATTTTTCAACGAAATAAGACTGGAATCTTTAAAATACCGTTCCGATGTGTCAACACTTGAATTTGTATAAATGTATTGAGTTCTATCGTAGAATAATTTGCTTTCGTTGGCATAAATATTTAATCATGGGAACACACGTAGGTACTAATTTGATATTCTCAAGGGATGGAATTCATGGAAGACGGATATACATGAAATTAGTGAAGATTCACGAAAATGTATGAAAGCGTCAGATCGATATAACATAAACAGGATAAGTACCTATGTTCCCAGACTAAAAGTTTTTTAAAGGCAGTCAGTCAGCTTAGGTGAAAGTTTTAAAACATACCGTCCGCGTCATATTATAATGTGAAATTTTAAGCCACACACAAGTAAGCCATAAGGCCCTGCCTCGAATCTTGCGGGCAGCGAGGCGGCGGCGCACATACGGCCTTTGGTATGATTTAAGTGGACAAAATTCTTAGTTAAAATTTTTCATGCAATAAGTGTTCATATGAATAAAACAAACTATTAAAAACACAGAAAATTACTATTATTAATACACATATGACCCTAAATGATGTAATCGTAACACAAAATATAAATATAATAATTCAAATTTAGTAACTGTTACAAAAAAAAAATCACTACCATAATATGTATTTACAAAACAACTCTCTATCCTTATAATTATTTATTGATTAATTAAATCATCGCCATCTTCATCATCGTTTTCATCCTCATCTAATATTATATCCTGATCGGTGGGAATATCTGGACTTGAAAAGAAAATTGTGATATCCTTGCTAAAAGGAACTGACTTTTTTTTGGGTTTTTTTCTCAAGCTAGTTATGACCGGGTCTGATGTTACTAATAACATGTGGAAAATATCCGTGTTGGTATTTAATCTACTAGTCTTTCGTGTGTGAAAGAGTCGGTAATTTTTGAAATCTTTTTGCCTACTTTCTTGTATGTCTTCTGACAAAGTGCCAATTGGAAGAGGTAAGCTCTGTACTATGTCAGCCCCGTGTAACAAAACTTTATGTACAGTTACACTCATATTGTACCAATTATAGGCATCACTATACATTTTCGCGGTATCTAAGCAATACTTACGGAACTCATAAATTTTTATATCGTATCCACTAGCCAGTGTGCTCAGGATTATTGAAAAGCGACTAATCAAATTACTGTCCAGTCCTGTTATTTCTCCTACATGTTCAGGGGATGAAAAAAAGCGTCTGGCAGTATTACCGTCATTGCTTGATCCTCCCCCTTGTTTCGGTAGATCAATCACTAAACCCATGTCTTCGTAGAACTTGGTGGTTATTTGCTTCTGTCTTTTCTTGACGATGTTTTTTTCGACATCCCCACGAGCTTGCCATTTTTTTAAGGTTAATTTATAACAAACATGTAATAATAAATCCATGCTTCGTATATACGCATGAAGTATGGAGATACCATATTTATAGGCACTGGTGTCACATACCCGTTTTTTTTAAATATCTATTTTGTTCATATCAGAGGCCTTCGCTTTGCAAATGTAGCAACTCTGTGTTGATCGATTTCTTGTCAAAATATTAATAATTTTCCCATCAAACATCGTTGGCAACATAACGTATTCAAAACTGACAAGTTTTCCATTAATTTCCACAATTTTAGATTCCAAGTTATTTATTTGCCGTTGCACATCATCAAACATGTTCTTAACATTTTCTTCAGTTTCCTTTAATATTCTAAATATAAGCGGCGGCGGCGCGAGAGCGGCGCAGACCCGTTCTCGAAACCAGCGGGCAGATCGCGCGCTACAAAGCGGCGTAGTGTTGTGTTTGTGGTTGTGTCGTTGAGATATTTGTTTTGTTCGCGAACGAAATGTCTAAATAACGGCTAATAATCTATGTCTAATAATCTTTTTGATTTAAATTTATTCCTAACATTCGATTTACTGTGGGCAAAAGAAGTAGTGAATCCCTAATAGGCCAAGAAAAATAAAAGGCGAGTTTTATCGAAATTATGAATTGAAGTACACACCAATACAAAAATAAATTGCAAAATACTACAATGCAGTAACGTGCAAACGCGGGTGGACACCGCTTGACTGGAGCGCACCACTCGTTGCCGCACCCGCGCCATTGCCGCGTCGCTATTTTCGAGAACCGGTCATTTAATTATACGCATCAGATCCTGCCGCTCTCACACCGCCACCGCTGCCGCCCCGCTGCCTGCAAGATTCGAGGCAGAGGCCTTAAAATACATTAGGTAGTAGGCGTGAGGCTTTTCAAAATACTTACAAAATATGAAGCCACTTTTCGAGTCGTTAAATATACGAATTAAGACATAAAAGCAAATGAGCTTCCAAAACTCTTATGTTTTAAACACGGGGTCTCGTGTTTGTTCAACAAAGGGTGAGCTTAAATTAGAATAATATTCATGACATTTTGCGGAAAACTGCGTCATATATAAGATTTTGACAGTCAGCCAATAACGAGTAACGGACACGTCATTTTCTACTCTAGATAACACACGTTTTTAGGGTTAGGTTACACGTAGTAATTACAAGGAGCTCATATAGCTTCACTCTGTCCATTTGTCTATACGTCTCTCTGTCCGCCCTTACGTTTGAATATCGAACAAGTTTATTAATATTATGAATGCCACCGAAAACATTTTCATGTAAAGTGATGCCAAGATCGCACTGTCAAAATGTTATCAGATCTCATGTAAAACCAAGCTTCTGACTCTACACGCCTTAACTTTACAGGCCTAACTTCACAAACTCTACATCTTAGTTAATTTACGTGGCCTGGGCCCCGATTCTCGTGCTTCGAATATCGGTTCGATTGTCAGTCTGTCCTGCTCGCGCACGCATGATTTGACGCCTGTGTGAATGAGTCAGCGCGAGAATCGAACCGAGATTCGAGGTACGAGAACTGGGGCCCTGGCCATTGCGCTAGATCCGCTTGGGCGTAAGGTGAAAATTTACTGACTGTTTTTCTGTTATATTAATCTTGTAGAAACGGCTAAGCCACATAAATTGACTAACGTGTAGAGTTTGTGAAGTTAGGCTTGTAGAGTTAAGGCGTGTAGAGTAAGACGCTTGGTTTAACAATTTTTTTTAGCTCATATTTATTATACAACAGAGTTTCTTTGAAGAAATTATTGTTTGTTACTTATACGTTTAATTTTCCATTGAAATTACTACAGAATACTCGGGAAATAATTATTTCAATATTACGTCAATTAGTTTTCTATCCAAGCCACGAACGATGACATAACTAACATAATTTATAATATACGCGATAGATGGTGCTTTTAAACAAACTTAACTTTCATCCTCTAGTTTATGGGGTTGGAGGATAAAAGTGTCAACTTTAATAATTTTTATGTTAGTTGTGTTAGTTACAATACAAGCTTACGTACCAAATTTTAGCTTTAAAAGTACCATATAATTTTGTTGATCACCATTGAGTCAGTGACGAAATCAGGGGTTTTTAGATATCAATAAAATGTAATATATAAGAACTATACAAAATTTACATGTTTAATAAGTTCGCTACTAGAAACATATCCTGAAAATTACATTTATCTGGTATAATCTAAACCCAAGTTATGAGGGTTTAAAAAATTCGACGAAACGCTTCAAGAAAAGGTGGTCTGGTAGTGTCCTTGCGCTTTGCTTGGGTTATCTTGGCCCCCGCCGTGCCCCCTGATAATAATTGTACAATCGTTTGTCAGACCAATTCCAAAAGTACCTATGTTATGCTTTCAATTTCCTCAACCGTACCAGGTTGTACCAAATAATAACTCGTACTTACACACCTATTTAATTGTTTCATTTGTTCTAAGATTATTATTATTAATAATTACACCTGCTAGCATCAACATTTGTCAAATGACAAGTCCGCAATTTAGTCAAAAGGCCTGATTAAAACATGTCTGCCTTCATTTGCCGGCCGTTCAAATTGGGTACATATTACATGGCCCGTTGTTGGTTCGTGGATAACATGGAATGGATTGATCCATTGATCCAAGCTAATTATGCTCTATCACGCGCTTTACATTTGCGCCTTTACCACAATATCTACTCGTACGTATCATCAATGTCACTCAATTAAATTAAAAATTCAAAAAGTTTGTACTTATTAACACTCATTCAACCATAAATGATTCAAACACATTAAGTAATGTAAGCTTATAGTTGAAGGTTTTATAAAATACTTCTAATTAATAATATGTAAACGTGCAATGAATGGTTTAAATGTGCATTAATATATAATTATTATTATTTGGTTATGAGATGAAATGATTTTATAGTTTATTTCTTAGGCATAAGAAATAATATTCAGTGCCATGTTCAATTTGTATAAAAAATGCAAGATCAGTATCGTCGCTTGTTTGGTATGGACGCCGGGTTTGGCATTATTACCGAGAGACGGCCATGGAGGCACATGTTATGTTAATTTATGGAGAATAAATCCTGTATATTATTTATTTGAAGTTTTAATCACTGGATATGAATAAGGATTTCAGAGAGGACTTTACATTTCAGAAGTGTGATCGGCGAAAATTATATTTTTTTTCGCTCTGAGCCTACGTAAGTAGTGTTTATATCGACATTTATTTTGAAAATTTTTCTTTGTTTTTGTGGTACCTAACTACCTACCTAATAATGATTAATGTTATGGTAAACTATAATTAATTGCTTAGATAATAGTAAAGTGAAAAATCGTAATATTATCTAAAGGGATTAAATTAAATTTTTGATGCATATCGTGAAAAAGGGGCATAGAGAATCGGAAGAAATTTGAAAATGGAATACATATTTTATTCTCGAACGTGCTCATGAGTCATGACGTCATATGAGTGCAAAAGAGATAGAATGATGATGGAAGAGATAATATTATTAAAATAATAATTTAAATAGTAGTTAGCTATTAATAAATAGGTTTTGCGATTTTATGATATTATATCAGATACTTTAATCGAGACGATATTGTTTATACATAATTATTGTTTATTAATATGTAAGTACAATTGGTTTTTCGAAAAGAGTTGCAAGTATTACCTACCATGAAATTTGCAGAGAAATGTGGGGGAGTAAAATCGATCTCACTAAGGCTTATATCTGGAGAACTGTGCATTTTTTGCTACATTATGTATATGGTTTTTTTTTCGTCTTGTAATAATGTAATATAATTATTTCTATAATTTTGACTATTATAATTTATAAATGTTATGACAACTTGATCGAAATAGAACTCAAAATAATAATATGGGTTTTTTCGACTGGAGCAAAAGATTTGTATTTATGTTTAAAAGAGCATTTATTAGTTGAACTTCAATATATATGATTTATTAATTTTAATATAGAATAACGCTTAAGATTCTTAATTTCTTTTTATTTGGAGTGACATGGTATTAAGCTGTATTCTGTCAGTTTCAGATCAGATGGAATTCCGATTACGACTATCTATTTTGGGTATTTAAGGACCCAGGGAGCCCAAAATGAGAGTGAAAGTCAGGAAGTTCCTAATACCATTAGAAAGTACTAGGTGAGAAAATAAATGCCAAAATTAATATACCAGTTGCTCAGGACGACCCAGGTGTAAGTGGTTAGATCAGCCGGTGGAGCAATACAGAGGGATACCCAGGGAGCCCAAGGTTATTGGGACAGGGTCAGGAAATAGACTACTGCCGGTTGCTCAGGACGACCCAGGTGTAAGTGGTTAGATCAGCCGGTGGAGGTGAGTGGTCAGGGGTGGCGCAGGAGAGTAGCGCTACCGAGACCAGAATTGTAAGGGGATCGGTGGAGGCCGATCCCAGGATTGGTGGAGGCCAATCCGAGACGAAACAAATTGTAAGGGGATTGGTGGAGGCCGATCCGAGACGAAACGAGACGAGGACTGTATTGACGGAGAGCACCTATCAGAGAGTATTGGTGGGTGCCTATTCAAGAGCATTGGCGGAGAGCGCCTATTCCAGACGAGATTTGAGGATGGGATTAATGGAGTGTGTCGATCACGAAACGTTTTGATTATTCATGGAGTATGAGGAGTGAGGATGGTGTATTTTTCTGCCGTAGCCAGGCCAGATCGTGGGTCTACCGTGGAACACCAAAAGTGTGATAGAGATCAATCATAATTATTTAAGAGCACTATATAGTACTTTCGACATAACAGTTCGAGTAGACTGGAGAGAACGATATAAAATAAATTAAAATGAAACGAGGTGTAAAAGTGAGAGAAGTAAGGTACAGATTTTGTTTGTATCAATTTTATAGTAAGGGATTATATATGAGATTTAAATGAATTTACAGAATCAATATAGAACAAGGTTTTGACAATAATAGTGTCAGTCAAGGGTTTGGATAGACAAAAATTTATTAACCTACTTTTACCATAAATATTGAGTTGACCCTATGTCTAAAGAGCAGACAATGTTAATGTGGCTTACAAGTAATATAAGTATTAGTTATTGGAATGAAAGTTCCTATGGGGCGTTGCGGAGAGGTACTCTAGTCGGCAAAAAAAAAAAAAAGGGTCTGTAACGTTAAATAAAACCGTAAGATTTTTATGTATTAGTAAAAAGCAAAATTCGATCGATCGATCAATTGACATCCTACATTATGGTCTAGTGGCAAGGATGCCTGGATTCTCACCCAGGAGGCTCGCGTTTGATTCCCGGTATTGGAAATAAACTTTTACATTATTTTAACTCAAATAAGTATTTATAATTACCACTTAATAATAATAATAATGTGACCTACACAAACTTTCTTCACATAAAAATAATATTTTTGCAAACAATGTTACGTAAAACGCCACCTGTGATCTAGAAACGGTACTTTATTAGGGTTCATATCGGAAGCGATCGTAGTTCTTATCGAGACAAAGTACAGTTTTAAAAGGTAAAGCTGATCAACTGATGTATTAATGCACAGACCATTGCTAGAAATTTGAAATTTTGCACATGTATTTCTCATAATATGACAGGAATTGGTTGCGGGGTTATTAGGGTGGAGGTAATTTTCATTATTTTTCAAATAGGATACACCGTTTCTGAGATAGAAGTATTATAGAAGAAAAAAATACGGCAATGCTCTACTTTGAGACACGAACGGTGTATAAATCTGTAGAAAATTTGGAAAATTCAGGAAGGATTTTTCAAAATTCAACCCCCCCAAGGGGGCAAAATATTGGATTAAAGTTTAAAACCTAACTTTACGCAGGCGAAGCCCCAGGAAATTAATATTGTTTTCTATAAACCTCAAATAGAACTTGAAATCAAAATTTTATAATGAGGAACTTCGTTCCTATCTGGTGTCCAACGACACCACACGGCTTTTTGTTCTAATGAATCGAATAGAACGACTAGGTATGTAAAAAAAAAATTGTTAAATCGATGTAAGGTTGTGAGCTGTAGATTTTTAACAGCTGTACGGTATAAAAGATAGGGTGATAAAGATATGACGTGAGGCACTAGTAAAATTTTAAAGACTAAAATTCTTTTAAACATGTGTACTTGAACGATTACAATTTGTAAAACTTAAAGAGATGAAACTTTGGATAATTGTCATTCTGATTTGAATAGACAATAACTATTTATCTAAAATGAAAATTTAACTAAATAATAATTATAGTTTAATATTTTCTTTGGGCTTTGGCTTTGAATATGGGCTTCTGACCGAAATAATAATCGAACTTGAGGATACCGAGCTGGCTGGTTAAAAAATAGACAAGTGATAGAGAAATTATATTTATAGTATACAATATAAATAATAACGTTTTCTTAGGTTTTTACAGTTTAAATATTTGACCTTGCGGACTATGATAGGTACTAGATGCAAAGATTCCACTTTCTTCCCCTGCATTATCGTAGGAACATCTCCGATCTAGTCTACTTATGTAAAATTATTAACAAAATAGATGTTCCTGACTTACTAATTTGATACAGTTTAACGTTCCCACTAGGTAATCATAGTTTTATGCCTTTTTATGTCTCACCATTTAACACCTATTATCGTCGAAACTCTTTCATCCTTAGATCAAGCGCTCAAATGAATACATTCCTTAATGAAAATCCACTTGAAGATATATTTTCATTAAATCCACCTAAAATTAGGAGACTCCTAACTGATACCCTTCTTCAATTGTAACTAATGAACCATTTTAAATATTAATCTTAATTACTAAACAAATATAAGACTATCAAATAATTATGTGTACGAGTGTAGTTTTGAATTTTAATATTAACATTCATTCGGTTTATTATGTTTGTGGTTATGACTGCTTTTACTTTAAGGTATATATGGATATTTTTTTGACACATTCAGGGGCTTAACTTGAGCTTTGCTAATTTGTTTTGTAGTTGTGAAAACTTATCATTGGTACTTTATTTTTTTTTAATATGTTAATTTATTATCATTGTATTTGTTGCTGTAAGCTTTCATAACAAAATAAAAAAAATCGCCCAAGTGCGAGTCGGACACGCGCGCCGAGGGTTCAGTACAAACCGGTAGTGATTTTGTTACACCTTAAATGTACTTTAAAGCTGAGTGTTTGATATGAATTTCAATTTAATATCACTACGCGTTCATGAGGAAAGGGGTAGTAAGTTTAAAATTATTAAAAATATTTTTATTATATTATGTAAAAACTAAAAAGTTACGGTTTTCGTAATTTTTCCTTTATATGTGCTATAAGACGTTACTCTATGTATTTCAAATTTCAAGATTCTGAGTTCACGGGAAGTAGCCTGTTGGTTTTGAGTTTGTGAACTTCAAAAATTTGCGGAAATTTGCGGCATTAACAGCTGTATCTTTTGATTGCATTGGCTTAGAAGTTTGTTTTTGTCACAGCTCTAAAGGACCGTAGACCTTACCTCTACGCGTTCCTGAGAAAAAGGGTCTTGACAGACATTCGGACGGACAACAAAATGATTCTATAAGGGTTTCGTTTTTTCCTTTCGAGGTACCCTAAAAATGAATAAAAATAAAAATTAAAAAAATAATTATAGTAGTAGGAAGCGCAAGTAGAGAGGCAGATTCCCCACGATGCAGATGGTCAGTTTCAAAATTACTACTCAAATAAGTCCCTATCGGGGAGTGTACTGCAAAGTAAATGTAAATTATGTCATACTAGATGTTCATACGCGCAAAGAAAATTTTGTCACGAAAAGTAGCCTATTTAGATACTAGTGGTGACGATGATGTTTCTGAGAATGAAGAAGTGGTCCTAATAGTTATAAATATATTTTAATAACAATAGTCAGTAATAAATTCATAGTTGTTATCTTTGAGTATATAACCACGTTGTTATATTTCTACCTCTCAATTGTCAAAAGTGTCCATTTTGTATCTGTCGGACTAGATTTCGGCCTAGGTCTAGAAATAGCGCCCCGACGCATTAAAATGACGAAAACTTCCTAATTTTGTATGAAAGATATAATTATATAAAACATATGTTGTTAGAATCTGTGCAATGTAAACTAACAGAATTAATACAAGTTATATTCTTTTACCCTAAAATATTTTGTAATCCTAAGGAGAAAATAGGTGAAAGTAAGTGAAAGTATACGCGAATATTTCGAGTGATAATATAAAAAAAAATCATTTATTCAAATTTCTTATATTCTTCGTACAAATGGATATACTGTTTTACAATAATTCATTAAAAAAACAACACCTTTACATACTGTGTTTTTTAAACCACAAGCTTTTTAAAAATATATATTTGGCACATCTATCGATACGCCTGTTTATAAAAACGCCATGAGATGGCATTCGACAGACAAGGGGATATTTCATTAAATTGAGCGTTTTTTTGGTAGTTTCTCACTAGAGAAACTACCAAAAAAATAGTTAGTAAACTATTACTAACTATTGTTGTATGTTATAATATTATGATTGTGTGTAGATAAAGTGTAATCTATCTATATAACTGAAGCGAAGGGACTCGCTTCTTGCAGGAAGGCCGAGCTGTAAGCTTATAGTTGAAGGTTTTATAAAATACTTCTAATTAATAATATGTAAACGTGCAATGAATGGTTTAAATGTGCATTAATATATAATTATTATTATTTGGTTATGAGATGAAATGATTTTATAGTTTATTTCTTAGGCATAAGAAATAATATTCAGTGCCATGTTCAATTTGTATAAAAAATGCAAGATCAGTATCGTCGCTTGTTTGGTATGGACGCCGGGTTTGGCATTATTACCGAGAGACGGCCATGGAGGCACATGTTATGTTAATTTATGGAGAATAAATCCTGTATATTATTTATTTGAAGTTTTAATCACTGGATATGAATAAGGATTTCAGAGAGGACTTTACAGTAAGGTTCTGTAAAATGGGCATAATATGATTTATTGCTTATGTAAAGACGTTTAAGCAGAAAAATTATTGTCATACTAGAATTTTTTTTTCTTTATATGGCCGAGTTTGCGTTTTGCGGAGAGTCACCCATACGTGACGTGATTTTTTACTTTGAGTACGACAATTATTTTTGCCTAAACGTCTTTACATAAGCAGTGGATCATGTGCCCGAAGTACCCGTAATTGATTTTCGGAGACATTATATATTACAACACCAAATTCTAAAACGGTAGGTTTAAACTGTATAACAAATAATTATTAACTGTGCTGGATTATTTTTATTATCGTATATTATTTTTATAACTGATTACCGGTTTCAGAGGTTTCAGAGTAGTTGTGGTATAGTATACGTGTATGCGACCCCGGCTTCCCTAGCTATTACTGTCCTATCCCTTGCCCTCCTGGGCGGTAATATCCTACATTTCCTATTTCCCACTCTAATTTACCAATCTTCCTTTCCACACCACCTATCCTTCCCTTTCCCTATTCCTACCCTCTTCACCAATCCGTGGAAACGCAATGGATAATCATAAAAATAATTTAACTATCCAAAATGGCGGTAATGTGGTTCACCACCCATCACGTCTCGTTTCTCGCGGAGGCGGACCATGGAGAGCCGCTTCGCTACGTTGAATGTAAGAGGAGGAATGGATGGTAAGAATGAAAGTGAACGAAGCGAAACGAGTATGTAAGGATCGTAGCAAGTTGCAAAAAGTGGTCTTTGCCTACCCCTTGCCGGGAAAAAGGCGTGATTATATGTATGAATGTATGTATGTAATGTATTCAATAGCGCTTTTGATTGGTTGCGCTATTATTTACTAGACGATGCCCGCGACTTTCATCAAAATTGGGCCAGTAGTTTCGGAGTCTATTCAATGCAAACAAACAAACAAACTTTTCCTCTTTATAGTATTAGTATAGATTTATTTGGATTGGATGACGCATTAAACGATTAAAGAGCTATTGAATCGATAAACTACATACTGTCAAAAACCTCTGGGCATAAGTAACTTTTGTGGTGGATGGTGGTGGTGGTGCTGGTCGAACGTTTGTGGTTTTATAAAACAGTTCCACGTACCTATATAATCTTTACGATATATAAATCGGTACGTGCGAGCACAGCGCGAACATGAAGCAGTCTATCTATAGGTACAGAGTATGTACCTATAGATATACAGATAAATAAAATTGAAGTGTCTGTTTGTAACTTCAAATTAACAGATTTTCACATAATGAATCTGAACGTATATTCGGTACTTACAATAAAATACCATTTTTTTTAAATTTTAACTGTCCGTCTGTCTGTCTGTCGGTCTGTCTGTCTGTTTGTTCCGGCTAATCTCTGAAACGGCTGGACCGATTTTCACGGGACTTACACTAGCAGAAGCTGATGTTATAAGGTCTAACATAGGCTATTTTTATTTTGGGGTTCCGTTTAAAAAAATTGGGTTCCGCTTCCGTTAGTTTTGCGCAGACGAAGTTGCGGGCATCAGCTAGTGTTAAATATAAAGTGCATACTCTACAAAACTTAAATCTTACAGAGCTCTGCAAATATTGATGCGGGAAAATTTACTGCATTTAAAATTACATTTTAGAGTTTAGTCTAGTTTTTAAACCTAATTTGTGAATAGGTACCAACCACCATTATGTAAGATTATGTTCAAATAGACAAATTATACTATTTACAGTCTTAGTAGATACTCACATATCTATACAGATAAATAAAATTGAAGTGTCTGTTTGTAACTTCAAATTAACAGCTTTTCACTTAATGCATATGAAAGTATATTCGATACTAACAATAAAATGGCAATTTTTTTAATTTTTGTCTGTCCGTCTGTCTGTCTGTCTGTCTGTCTGTCTGTTTGTTCCGGCTAATCTCTGAAACGGCTGGACCGATTTTCATGGGACTTTCACTGGCAGATAGCTGATGTTATAAGGTCTAACATAGGCTACTTTTATTTAAGGTTCCGTATAAAAAATAGGGTTCCGTTTCCGTTAGTTGCGGGCAAGTAAGTTATGCAAACGAAGTTGCGGGCATCAGCTAGTTATAATAATAATATCTATGGACGCTTCACAGCTGAACTCGTGTTACGGGGACGAGACAGCGGGAAATATATTTAAATACTATAGGGACGTATATTTAAGATTTGTAATTGTATTATATTAATAAAACTAGCTGATACCCGCAACTTCGTTTGCATAACGTCGTTGCCCGCAACTAACGGAAAGGGAACCCTTTTTTATATGGAACCCTAAAATAAAAGTATTCTTTGTTAGACCTTATAACATCAGCTATCTCCCAGTGAAAGTCCCGTAAAAATCGGTCCAGTCGTTTCAGAGATTACCCGGAACAAACAGACAGACAGACAGACGGACAGACAAAAATTTAAAAAATTGATATTTTATCGTTAGTATCGAAATAATATATGTACTTCCATATGCATTATGTGAAAAGCTGTTAATTTAAAATTACAAACAGATACTTCAATTATATTTATCTGTAATCTGTATAGATAATACACATTCATGACCCAGGAACACAAAAAATATTTTTGTTCCTTAGACGGGATACGAACCTGCGACCCCCGGCCCCGGTTTGAGCTCCAACGTGCTCAACCACTGAGCCATAGAGGTCATCTACCAAAGTTGCGAGTGTACTGCCTAGGGGCCATATACATATTACGTCATGCAAAATTTCGACTTTTTGAACCCCCACCCCCCCTATGTCACGCTTTTTAGTATCCCTGTACTTGTATTTAACATGTACTGTCACATTTAGTATGACCCCCCTCCCCCATGTGCTGTGACGTAATATGTGGATGGACCCCTAGTAGTACTCAGCATGCATGGTACTAGAGGTCGCCCTGTGGTTGAAATTCGCTCATAGGTCATAACTCAAATTCATAAAAAATTTAATGTTAAACTTTTTAAAGTTTCTTTTTTATTTTTTTCCATCTAGGAGATATACACCTCTTCGATAGAAATATTAGACGAGACTACCTACTAGTACAGTTATTAATATTCTTTATATTGTGGTAACCCGTAACATGGACCAATAAAACTAGTGTATTAAACTATTAGTAGTAAGTTATAGGCATTGTTACTGCAAATTATGCGAGCGAGCTACCTACTACAGTTTCAAATTAAGTTAAAATATCACTATATTACTATAATAAAGTCAAAGCCAAAGATTAAGGTCCCCACAGACGAGAGGCCGCTCGTTTCAGTTAGAACTGACGTCAGTTCGGCCTGAACGGATTCGAGCACACACACACGGAAAAATCGCATCCAACCCAATTTACGTTTGTTCGGCCTGGGCCCCGATTCTCGTGCTTCGAATATCGGTTCGATTGTCAGTCTGTCCTGCTCGCGCACGCATGATTTGACGCCTGTGTGAATGAGTCAGCGCGAGAATCGAACCGATATTCGAAGCACGAGAATCGGGGCCCTGATCTGATTCGTGCCCACACACGGAACAGTCGCATCAGTCCATTCTGGTTTGCCGCGCGCTACGGTCGTGTTTATCAATTTTGTATTTAAACACCGCGAAAACTCATACAACGCTTGTACACGATACACGCCCGCACGGCCGCGGCTCGGGCAAGAACTGAAGCGATTTGTCCACACAAGGTCAGGACAGGCCGCGCGTTCAGGCCGCTTGGTCAGGCCAGAATTAATGTTGCCAACTTAGTTATTTTACAAAATTTTACTAAATTGAGTATTTTATTCCCTCCTTGGTAGAAATTTAGTTATTAGTAGTGTTTAAGTAAGAAAGAGCCAGACAGTAATTATATGCAAAATGGCCTAGGTTAAACACAAAAAAACCTATCATAATAATACATTCGTCCGTAATTTTCTTAAAACTACCCGTTTAATATACGTAATATTTGCTAGTATATTTTAATTTAATGGTAAAATTTATAGTAAAATTCAATGAATGAAAAAAATTTAATATAACAAAACCTAAAATGCAATGGTTTTTGGGGGTCTTCGGGAATTCCTAAGTAGCTTCTTTAGTAGTTATTTAGTACTTTTTACTAGAATTCAATACGAGTTTAGTAGTTTCACAAAAACAGAGCTGGCAACACTGGAACGAATCGCTTCAGTCCGTACGGCCGACTGACGCGATCTCGAAATTACACACAGACGATACGATTTTGCATCTGTTCAGGCCGAACTGAAGGCAGACCGGATCATGTATGGGGCCCCTAAAGCACTCAAAGCACTAGCTTTTGACATTCCTTTTTTTTTATTTTGTCATAAGTCATAACTCATATGACAAAAGAGTTTTCGCTTACGAATCTGGGGGCACGGCAGTGCCCCCTCCAAGTCGAGCGCGAAGCAAACACTGCCGTACCATCCTTTACTGGAACCATTTCGCCGCATTTTCAGGCCCCTATTTGAGAACCTCTGGATAAGACCAGAACGCAGAAATTTTCGTCATCCAATAAGCTATAATCACGTACTTAAAATCCAAAATTTCAAGTCTGTAGGTCATTTAGTTCCGAAGTTAAGCGAAAGCAAAGTTTCGCATTTTCGACACTCACTCACTCACTCACTCACTCACTCATGATCATCAAAATAGAACTAGTACTTCCCATAAACTTAGAGAGCTGAAATTTGGCACAGAGTTGGGGTTTAATGGCCACATAAAGGGAAAACTATAAAAACTAGGATAATCGATCTGGGGGCACGGCAGTACCCCTGCCAAGTCGAGCGCGAAGCAAACACTGCCGTACCATTCTTTACTGGAACCATTTCGCCGCATTTTCAGGCCCCTATTTGAGAACCTCTAGATAAGACCAGAACGTCGATCTGGGGGCACGGCAGTGCCCCCGCTAAGTCGAGCGCGAAGTAAACACTGCCGTACCATTCTTTACTGAACCATTTCGCCGCATTTTCAGGCCCCTATTTGAGAACCTCTAGATAAGACCAGAACGTCGATCTGGGGGCACGGCAGTGCCCCCGCCAAGTCGAGCACGAAGCAAACACTGCCGTACCATTCTTTACTAGAATCATTTTGCCGCATTTTCAGGCCCCTTTATTCTACTCGAACTTTATTCTACTCGAACATTACACAAATTAAATAAACAAATTACACTGAAATCTAGGGAAATAAATCAATATGCCCACGTTTCTACAAAAAGAAGTGAAATCCCACCAAAAACATTCTGTAAAAAACTAGCCAAGTCTCGATGGAGCTGCTTGTTTATCTCTAAAAAGTAATGAAATCTAGACAAAATCGTGCCAAGTCTAAGGTTCCTTACTGCGGTTTCTTTATTATTATAGTTAATGTTGTGTGACTTGGCCGTTGAAGGGCACACAAGGGTACAAAAGGGGCTCCATGACACCATTGCTCCAATACGTGTGTTGTACAATCAACAACAGCCTAAAATGAGACACTAGCGTCCAATTACCAATACCAGTATGGGCTATTATCTCGCTTAACAAACATAGGTAGTTACAAATGTAAACAAAATTGACTTGTACCCACTAAAGTATAAAGAATGTTCAACGGCCAAGTCACTCAACATTAACTATAATAATAAAGAAACCGCAGTAAGGAACCTTAGACTTGGCACGATTTTGTCTAGATTTCATTACTTTTTAGAGATAAACAAGCAGCTCCATCGAGACTTGGCTAGTTTTTTACAGAATGTTTTTGGTGGGATTAGAGTATTCTCGGTATTTCGTGCACAATGCAATACTTTGCAGCCGTCAAACGCAGCGCGGTCGTGACGGATGCACAGTGGTGCCATCTGCTTTGTGAAATATTGTTACTTTTATATATTGGATTTCCCGAAAGCATTTTGTTGTTTGTTTTATATAGTTTTTCATCGATTTTTGCTATATGGGAAAAAGTCTTTCGTAGCTAAAATCTTTCGAAATATATGGGTATTGGGTACCTATGTCTTCTTTTATTACAAACTACTTATATTACGTAGGTACCTACAGTTTTACCATACAAAAGGAAAAAGTACTCAAGAGCATTCAAAAAGTTAAAAACTATAACCCAACTCAGCCTTTGTTACCGGGGCTATTATTACGAATATATTGACAATTCATTCATTAAAATCGGATCAGTAGTTTAGGCGCTATGATGGAACTAACATTCATACACATTACATAGGTACATAGGCTGCTAAAATCATAACCCCTCTATTTTCGCCGTAGTCGGGTAAAAATATGACCTCAAAATAAGTACCTTCGACTGACCGACCTTGTCCCTATGGTGTCCCAATGTTTACACATTTGCCTGAATCCTAACCAAATAAAAGAAATTGAATCCGTTCACAAACTCTGGAGCTCGGCCCAGATAGATTTTTCCGTATCTCGAAAATGGCTTCAAGTATTAAATGGAATTTAGTATGCAGTAAGTTTTGGGGCAAAATTGATAGCCAGGTGTTATCCCTGGAAAACAGCGCACTTTTAAGTTCTTATATTATGTTTTTTCTTTCGTCGTGCACGGTGCAACAATAAATAATAACTCCCACACCGATCTCGGTGGCGGTGGCCGGTTTCATTGAAACCAGGCCAGTTACGCAGGAGCCATTTTTTATAGTGCCCAAGTGTGTGCGCAGTACACAAGCGCACTCTCTCGTCCTTTACTCTCATAATCCAGTGGGACGGATAACCGACACGACTGACGAGAGATCAGGCGCAGGTCCGACTTTTTACATACCCATCCGACGCATGGATCATCTTTCTTGTGAGACAATCAGGTGATCAGCCTGCATTGTCCTAACCAAACTTGGAACCCACCACCTCCGAGTCGACAGCCAACGCTCTAACCACTGGACCACGGAGGCTGTTATAAATACTGTGTCAGTCTGATTCGGTAATTCGTAATGTGGTGGGTTTGAATCTTGATCAGATAAATATTTTTGTCATTCTTTGATTTAATTTTTTAAGTATTTTACGTTTAATAAAATCGTTTATAAAATACTTTTGTTCGTAGAATTTAGAACACTTATTCGCATTTCAAACGTATAAATAGAGTAGGTATACCTGTCTCACACTTAAACTGTAAACCGTGTCTAGCAGTGCTATTCTCTAAGAACATTTTCATATATCTCGACAGCTGAATCTGCGGTGAGTGTCAAATGTATACGAATTTGAAACTCACCGCGGATTCAGCTGTCGAGATTTGAAAATGTTCAAGTAGAGAATAGCACTGCAGGTGCGAATGGTCCAATATGCGTGGGTCGGGCGGAGCACAACCGTGAACAGATTTCACGCTCGACTCGCTCGCTCTTTGATGGGCTCAACGCAAAGTAACCGAAAATTAGGCGAACATTTTAGGAAATTTAGAATTCATTATACGAATTTTATTATTTCCGAGATTCAAATTGATTTTTTCCGAGTATACAGAACGGCCCCAGAGTCCAGAACCTCAATTCTCGTATTTAAGTAGACTTTCATTTTACTTCATTAGTTTTGTAAATGTAGTGACATGTTACCGTGAACGGATTTTATGCCGTTTCGACCAATCAGAGCGCGTTTCACGTTGGTTTAACGTTCATAAAAACACCTTTTGAGAGTGTAAGCGTGTCGGGACTTGATTGTAATTGTATTAATGCAGGTTTTATTTAGCAGAATTGCCCCCCCAGGGTGCGGAGTGCGAGTTTTTGTCAATATTCGTCGTGAAGAATTTAACTACTATATTTTGTTAAATTGTTTGCCACTAGATGCCATACAAATTGTACTTATCTTTGTCACGGCCAGCAGCGTAGATTATACATATATACTGCTAGCAGTGACAAAAACAAGAACAAGAACTCTGTACACAGAATGACGACAGCCACAAAAAATGCGAATGCGTCGACGTCTACGATTAACTATATCCCTAGGGGATTTAGAAGCTTTTCGAAGATCTATTAATATAAAAAAAAAATTAAAGTAGGCAGGTAGGATTATTTTTGTTAATTTATATTTTTTATTAAATAAATACAGAATGTTGCATGCAATATGCTTTGATCAAGTTATATATTTTTTAATTTCACAATTCTGTGTCTCGATAAAAATGTTCCAGTTCTGTCAAGATTATTATGTAAATGAATTTTCATTTCCTGGCACTGGTAATTTCTATGTGGACGGAAGTGCAAGGGCTTGCTTATTACAATACTAATGCTATTTGCTGTTTCACAGTATACTGGAATCCCGAATGAGAACGCTGGAAATAGCTTTTGGAGAATTTCGTTGTTAGGTGTAAATGCAAGGCTGAAAAATTCGGGAATGTTGCATTTTTGCAGTACGTTCGCAAGCACTATCGTTAAGACTATCGTAGAGATTAGATACGTGCCAAATTTTTGTGTCGGCATGTTCTTCTATTACGTTAGTAACTCGTAGATACTATACGATAAATGTGTGTGTATTAGGCTTCTTACAAATCTTTATATATATAAAATTACAGGTGTGTGTCCTTATATTTTCCTTTGCAGCTAAAACTGCACGTCGCAGATGAATAGGTTTGTATGTCGCAATAGGTACAAGGCTCCCATCGTAAACTATGGTGGTTGCAAATGGTGTAGATTGTAGAAGATACGGGGGTTGAAACTTATTATATTTTTTTGAATTCTAAAAATGTGTGATTATAATTAACCTTAAAATTTTCTAGAACAATCCAAGTCATTTTGACTTGGATTGTTTTAGAAAATTTTAGAATGATCTAGAATATTCCAGAATCATTAAGAACCGTTCTGAACGGTCAAGAATGTTCTAGAAATTTCTAGATTGATCCAGATTGTATGCCATGTAAGTGATAGATTATTAATATTAACAAATGACCGAAGATAAAATAAGCGAAGCTAGTTAACTTAAAATTTAGCTATTAATTATTTATTTAAGGACACAGTCATATAAATACGATAGTTGACAGATTTTTGAGTATAGAGAGCATTATATTAGAAATGTTTTGTGCAATGAGCTAGATGAGTGTAATTATTTTATAATGTATAAAAATCAAAAATAAAATCTAAAAAATATTAGTGAAAGAATTTTTTCGATATCTCAAAAACTGATTTTTTTATTAATTTTTAAAGTTGGATGTTTTTAAAATCAGCGCGAGCTTGACCGCTCAACGCGTGACGTCATTTCGCCGGCTCTGACCGCCGCGGTAAGGAACTCGTGCAGTAATTTTGAAGTTTTATTGAAATTTTTGGAATTATGGTGATAAAATAACATATAGATATAATTGTATAACACCTTTATGTATAATACAATGGTTAGCACTCCAGAAAAATACTTTTTTCATGTGCCCAACGACAAAATCTGAGAAAATTAGTTGTGTAAAGTGTTGAAAAAAGTGTTATAGCTACAAAAATCAGTAGACATTTATTGCGAAGAATATTTTAATGTGAGTACTGAGTAGGTACCTAAATAAATACGAAACATCTACCTACATTTTTTTTGCATTACTAAATGTTTAGTTTATAGAATATACTCAGAATGAATTCAGTATTTTAGTGACAATGTATTTTAAACAATGGGTTTTACATAGAGAAATAAAACACGAGTCACGCAGATATGTTAGGTACCTACTTAAAAAATATATTTAATCTATTGAATGAAACTTAAAAGATGAAATAAGACAATACAAAAAACTCCCTACCTACTTTTTCCCCTCGCTTATAACTATGTTTATGGTGTAGTCACTTGTTTGAGATCTCGACAAAAAACTTTATGAACAAAATGTCATAGATTGACTATTATATTTTAGTATTTTTTAACCGACATCCAAAAAAAGGAGGCGGATATACGTTAGGGCTATATATGTATATAGCCCTAACGTATATATTAATATACGTATATATTACTATACGTTAGGGCTATTAATTTCTCACCTTTTGAACTTTCCCTGAACTGATACAATTATTTTAAGATCAAAATCAGCCAAATCGGTCTAGCCGTTCTCGAGTTTTAGGGGCCATCCATAAATTACGTCAGACGAATTTCATGATTTTTGACCCCCTCCCCCGTCCTTGTCACATTTGTGAGACCCCCTCCCTCCCTAGCGTGACGTCACATTTTACAATTTTACATCTAGAAATAATTATTCAATTAAAACAGCAGTTCCGAAATTTGTTTAATTTGAATTGGTGGGACGGATGACCGACACGACTGTCGAGAGATTAGGCACAGGTCCAACTTTTATATGCCCATCTGACGCATGGATCGTCTTTCGATCGATCCCGTGGCCCGCCAAGGGTGGTATGGAGTGGAGTACCGCCGAGTTTTTATTGAGTAGGGGCTGCGCCCATTCACCATCTTTTCGGGTGCAGCAGAGTCTCACATACTCACGGGTAGGACCGCTATCCCCTAGTGGGATGCTGAAACGCATTATCTCGGCGAAAAAAAAATAACTTATGTAATAAAAAAACAACATTATGATCTCTTAAACATCACTGGGGCTGGGGGGTCTCGACACTGGGGCAATAGCTATCATAATATCATATAGCTATTACTTATAATTACTATATTAACACTTAGATTAAAATAGATTTTGAAATGTGACGTCACGAAAATTAGGACCCCTCCTACCCCCTTGTCACACAATGTCACACTTCGTCGACCCCCTCCCTCCCCCCTAACGTGTGACGTTATTTATGGATGGCCCCTAATTTGAAATTGGCCCTTTTAGACTTTAGTCACTAAAGTGGAAACCTGATGATGGAATCCATGAGGAATCGAGGGAACTCCTCAAAATGTATAGGTACATCTTTAAGAATTTGGCCAATGTGAAGTAAATTAAGCATATCATACCAAAAAGTAACATTTTGTGCCAAGGGTATACCCTAGATCCAAAAGCATTGAACAGAACTCAGTCTTTAAAGACACACGTTTGGAAATCGCGTAATAGGTTTTTCAAGTTACTTCAAAAGTTACTATCCGATTTCGCTTAAAATAATTTTCCTAAAGAGTTTTTAGCATGATCTATTAGCATAGAAGCTTACAAGTTTCTATCTCTTATAATTTAGAAATTCTAAGGGAGGGGGGACCGACTTACAAACCACTGGAGGCTGATTACTCGAAAATAGTCGACTTTGTAAAAAAGTAATGTTAAAAGAAACCTTACCTAAATTCTAAAAGACCTATTCAACGATACCCCACAAATGGGGTAGAATGAAAAAATATTTCATCCCCCCTTCAGAGCTACCCCTAAAATATAAAATTATTATTATTTTATTATGCCAAACCTAAGATCTACACACAATCTATAACTGTACCAAATTTCATCCATCAATATTCATAATTACGGAAGTATAACAGACGGACGGACGGAGCGAGCGAAACTATAAGCGTTCCTTGTGTGCCCTAAGTGGAGCCCTAAAAATGGAAAACATTATAATTTTGAAACAAAAAATGAAAACAGACTTCCAAAGTAAAAACGCACAAAAAAGTATGAAAAAAATCTTATTTTCTAAATAATTCCCTTTTTAAATTCGGCAAAAATTTTAATTATTTCTCTCATAGACGTATACTATCTCCAGTTAAATGGTCCCATTTTTGAGTTTTTTGGGGCCATTTTGACATTTGAAGTATGGTGAAAACAAGATTGCTAACATTTGAAGTATTGTGAAAACCAAGATAGCGTAACTTTTACTTGATAAAGATTTGTTCTATCACAATAATGTACTTCATAGCCCATTTTGAGTTTGAAATTTTTGATTTCTCTACTCGATTTTCATAATTTTGAAGTTGGTCGCCAACTTAAATGTGAGTTCTATAAAATATTGTTTTATCAGGATATTGTTTGGGCTGGCACAGACTTCAAAATTAAGAAGATTGAGTAGGGAAATAGTTAAAATTTTAGCCGAATTTAAAAGGAGAATTATTTTTAGAAAATAAAATTTATTTCATACTCTTTTGTGCGTTTTTACTTTGAAAGTTGGTATTAATTTTTTGTTTAAATTTAACAATTTTCCCTATTAAGTCATATTTATTATAATAATATATAAAAATGAATCGAAATGAACGAAGGTAAGTTTACAGAGCGCGTGTCAAAAACATACTGTATGCACATTGCATAGTTAGCTAGCTACGCACGGCGATGTGACGTCACAGCCATTACTCGACGGGCGCAATCAGTTTTCGCGCGTTCCCATATTGATTTGCTTATAAAAAACTCAATTTTCGTGATATCAACACAATTTTTTCACAGTTAGTCTTATTATTACTTAAATTTTTTGTTAGGGCTGAAAAAGGGGAATAAATTTTGATTTACATCTTCCTCATACCTAAATAGAGACAGTGACTATACGTTTATAGAATTTTTATAGAATTTTCATGTTGTTTTGCTATTATATATGAATCTTAATATTGCGTGACATTAAGGTATATTTTATAACATACCTTAATGTCACGCAATATTAAGATTCATATATAATAGCAAAACAACATGAAAATTCTGAGGAGACTTATTATGCTTTTTGGAACGAAGTTCCTTATCGCGCGTTGTGAAAGGGGGCTAGACGGAAAAAAATCTTACGAAAAGTTGTCACGACACTTTTTTAATTACAAAAGATAATTTTATTTTTTATAAAAATTAAATATTTACGCGTATACATTTATTATATTGATGTATGTATGTATGTATGTATGTATGTATGTAATGTATGTATGGATAATATCGGTTCGGATATTGTATTAATATTTATTTTATATATACATGTACAATTGTCTGTCTGTATGTCTTTTTTTTTTGGAACGAAGTTCCTTATCGCGCTTTGTGTAAGGGGGCTAGACGGAAAAAATTCTTACGAAAAGTTGTCACGACACTTTTTTAATTACAAAAGATAATTTTATATGTATGTATGTATGTATGCATGTATGTATGTATGTATGTAATGTATGTATGGATAATATCGGTTCGGATATTGTATTATTATTTATTTTATATATACATGTACAATTGTCTGTCTGTATGTATTTTTTTTTGCTATAGTACGCTATTGTAAGCTGTGCGGCGTCGCATGTTTCTCTGTCTGTCTCTCTCTCTCTTATAGAAAGCAAGCCAGATATTTTCACCCGGAACTTCGTTCCATCCGGGTGTCCCTTGACACCTCTCAAGTTTTTTTTTCTATATTATAAATGTTTAAGATTGTTGGATTATTTTTTCATCGATGATTATATCCGTCATCTTTTGGTATATTTAAACAATCAAAATAAGCTACATAGGTACGAAAAGAAAAATGATCCTAAACTTCAGCTGTCTATTCGCCTTTTGCTAATTTAATATTTTAACATCTTACTGTTACTTTAGGTACGTCTAAATTAAGTTATATAATATATGCCATAGAAACGTAGACCGCATGAGAGAGCCTATTCTCCCCATTAGGCAAAACATTTCGAACGTAATTCGATCTAAAAGCTTTTGAAATTCGAACACAACCGAACCATTAACAACGTTATATTCAATTTAGGACATAGACGTATATTATAGACGAGGCATGTTGAGGCAAAAAGTGTCTCCAAAAAAATGGCCCCAATTTTTAAATTTTGGGGCCATTTTGACAGTTGAGGTTTGGCACTTGTGATCTTACCATTTCTACATTTGCTATATATGCAGTTTATCCAGTCCGCATATAATTCATAAAATGCCGAGTAGTTGCGTAATTAAAGGCTGTAAAAACTATGACAAACGTGTAAAAAAGATAGACGGGATATCTTATCACAGGTACCTAATTATCACAATATTTTTTGTTACAATTAAAATACTTATGGAATTTTAAATAAATATTCAAAAAATGGCGGCCAACTATGAAATATAACACTGGTTATTGTATGCGCAACAGTGAAAAGGTAACTTTGTAGGGACGTCATTTTTATTATTGTAAATTACAGAAATAAGAGATTCAGTTTTTTTTTATTTCAGTACCTAACCAAACCTAACCTTACCCGTCAGTATTCACATTTTTGATTAATTTAAATAAAATGAAACTAAGGCTTACTATTTATTTGATTTTTACATATTATATTTAAAAATATTATTTACTATCTGGCCTGACAGACGTTGTTCTGTGAATTATGAAATTGAATAAAAAATGCTCGGGAGAATTTTCTTTCTACGGGAGAACTACACTTGAAGGTTGTAAGCGTAGGTTGCTACACCCATAAGTCATACCCTACACCTACAACCTACATCTAGACTTACTACATACCTATAGCTGTTGGTAGGTGATAGGTTGGTAGGTAAACAGTAGTTACCCCACTAAAAACCTACAAGCTACATCTACTAGATGTAGATCACCTATAACCTGCACCTACTGTCTATTCTACTCCTAAACAACCACCTACAATGTTCAGGGGCCAGCCGATTTAACATTATGCACTTTTGGAGAAAAAAAAAGTAATATTTCTGAAATATTACTATGCTTGCTTCCAGTAAGAAGCACCTTTATACCGAGTGATTTTTTAATCCGTTTCAAGAGAAACAGTGTATAATAGTAACACAAAATAGAGTACTTTGGCATACTTAGTTTATTATTTTTTTCTTTTGTCTAATTTAGTGAACATTTGTTGTAAACATCGCAGAAATTTATAGTATTTAAATTACAGATTTCCCAATAATCCAGAGCGCAAAGAGATTTGGACTCGCCTTATTCGAGAACAACGAAATGAGCCTAACAAAAAAGTTACTCATAGATCTAAACTCCCCTCCCGCTCGCGCCTTGGTGACACCCACTTCGCAACGGGCCGTGCAGCAGAAATCGTAATATTTTAATTTCGCCATAACTTCAAAACCAAACATCCAATTTGAATAATTCAAAGACCAAATATTATCTACATAAACTGTACTTAGTGATGAAATAATTTATTTTGATAAGGATTAATAGCATGAGTAAAATAAATGCGTTTAAATATAGTCCAAAAAAAATTCAAGATTTCTAAATAAAAAAATGGTTGTTATGCCTCACTTGACATAGATAGGTATAGTGTGTCACGGACTTTTTTGTAGATATTTATAAGATCTACAATTAATTAGAACATTTTATGGTTCTATCTTTTATAGTATAGGCAGCGTACGCAAAATAAGTAACTTTTCTGGTTGATTTTTACACCTTGTGTCCGAAAAACCCAAATATCTTACGGAACCCTATTTTTTCCAAAATAAAATTTAGCCTATGTTCCTCGTGGATAATGTAGCTTTCGAAAGGTGAAAAAATTTTTGAAATCGGTCCAGTACTTTTTAAGCCTATTCATTACGAACAAACAAACATACAAACAAAGTTTTCCTCTTTATAATATTAGTGTAGATGTAGATTATTACTTTCAAACTGAATTAGATTATGTATAAGTTTTTATAAATTATAATTCAATATTATTTTTATGGTACTTAATATAATTAGTTTTGTTTTTAATGAGTCTTGTTTTATTTATCTAGGTAATAAAGGAATATTAAGTGCTGTTGCGCTAGGATTTGTATGTAATTTTTGCTGCAGCGCTGGCTGTGAAACGTCACAGCTCCTACGGCTCCGCCCCTTCTGTGGCGCCGCTGGAGCTACGGCACATGTGTAAAAACAAATTTGTTGTCTGGTCTAGGTCCATACGCCGTATAGAAGAAAAAAATTGGTTTTCTTGTAAAATCCTTTAAAATATCTTGCTTAGGTTAAAATATCTAGTATCCATACACCATAATAGCCATTGCACTAATCTATTACACCGATATAATATCTGTATAATATTCTAGTATGTAATTATCGTCATCTATGGGTACTAATCACCAGAGGAGTTAAAAGTGCGTTCCTGATCTTTGGCATACATTTGACAAATAATGTAGGTATAAGAAAAAGTTACGCCATCTTGATTTCAGAAGATTTATTCAAATAAATGTGGACTGAAAAATCTGCGGAAAGCAAATGTCGAAATGTCAAGATGACAAAATATGAAACCTCGACTGCCCCAAAAAACCCCAAAAGTGGGGCAGTTTAAGTGTGGACACTTTTTGCCTCAACACGCCTCGTCTATGCTTTATGATAATGAGAGTAATGTAATAAGAAATATGAAATATTTAAATTACATTACGTACCTGTAAAAATTATATTTGTTTGTAAGCCTTATTGATTTATTGTTGCTAATATTTTAGTAATTCCAGTATTAATGCGAGCTAAACTTATATTAAATACGCCGGACAATTTTATTAACATTTCTTTAGTCAAGATATGTATTTAAAAAAAAATGTATGCGTTGTACGCCCTTACAAAGTTATATCATACGACTAGCGACTGTTCCATCGGAATGGTAAAATCGTAAAATCAAAGGAACATCGAAGTTCCGTTGATTTTACATAGATGGCGTAATTTTTTCTTGTATGAAATTTTTTTCGGCTAAATGTACGTGATAGCCTATCTTGAGTTGAAATCTTTGATTTAGGAACAATAAATTCAATACATAACGAATTCCATTTTACTAATTCAATGATCCGTCACGAGCAGTATTATGTAGACACGCGGAAGAGCCATGATTCGGTACGATTAGGCCGGTTCTACCGGGTAACTACCAAGGTTTCATAGAAAACTGTTGGTTTTCGCCAACCACCACTTTTTGAACCGGGGACGCAAGTACGCAACACCAGAGAAGTTACAAGTGTAAAATACTCTGATCCAAAAAGTAGCCCCTAACTTCATGGGCGGCGGCAATCGCTTACCGTCCGTTTGTTCGTTTCCTGGTCCATTTCATTAAAAACACGCACTTCTATACAGGAAATATTTGTTTGTTTGCATTTTACATAATTATAACAATACATAAATAGGTGCTAGGCTGATTTGGACGAAATTAGACACAGATATAGAGTAAATCACGGCGAAGGAGTAAGGACATAGGCAACTTTTTATCGCTGAAAAATGCACGGTTATTGCGAGATTTTGTTTTGCGCGCACGAAGTCTCAAGTAACATAGGTATACTATATATGCTATGTATTTTGAAATAAAATATCCAAACGATTAAAACAAAGAAAGGAGTGACACAGATTGCCTACTGCCTTAGTATGTACATAATATAATATTGTAAGCGATCGATGAGTTAGTATATAAAACTACAAAATTCTCGTGTCTCGGTGTTTGTTAGAGAACTCCTCTGTAATGCTCACCCAGTCAGTACCAGGTAGGTAACCAACCCAAAATAAACCAATTGTTATATGATTTGGCATTAGAAGTAAAAATATTACACTTTTTTACACTTCCAACACAAATATTATTTGTTAGCGATATGAATAATTATACTGTAACAATCTTCAAGGCTCTTTCACTTATCATGATAATATATTATCACCCGTTACAAGTAGTAGGTAATAGACGTGTAGTTATAGGTAGGTATGCTGTAGTACCTTTACGTGTAGTAGGTGTATTTGTTGATAGTTACTTATATATAGGTATTCCAGTTCATAGTTAAAACAGAACAACGTCTGCAGCTAGTGTAATAGATAATAATAATAAAATGTTTTTACAGGCTAGGCAAGCAGCATGACAAGCAAGCGAAATATACCTTTGTACCTACATCGTAGCCTCAAGCCCCTCGCCGCTATTTTGCTTGATTAGGACATCATAATAGATTATTGGCATCATTAGGTTTTAAAGCCGGGGGTTCTGTATATTTCGCATCTAAACCTAGATTCTAGTCTGTACACCGAGCTATGCAATTAGATTCTTATTCAAGCGTAACTTTTACGTGGTAGAGCCATGCTTCGGCACGAATGGGCCGGCTCGACCGGAGAAATACCACGGGCTCACAGAAAACCGGCGTGAAACAGCGTTTGCGCTGTGTTTCGCCGAGTGAGTGAGTTTACCGGAGACCAAATCCCCTACCCTATTCCCTTCACTACCCTCCCCTATTACCCTATTCCCTCTTAAAAGGCCGGCAACGCACTTGCAGCTCTTCTGATGCTGCGAGTGTCCATGGGCGACGGAAGTTGCTTTCCATCAGGTGACCCGTTTGCTCGTTTGCCCCCATATTTCATAAAAAGAAAAACTTGAGAGGTGTCAAGGGACACCCGGATGGAACGATGTTCCGGAAGAAAATATCTGGCTTGCTTTCTATAAGAGAGAGAGAGACAGACAGAGAAACATGCGACGCCGCACAGCTTACAATAGCTTACTATAGCAAAAAAAAAAAGACATACAGACAGACAATTGTACATGTATAAAATAAATAATAATACAATATCCGAACCGATATTATCCATACGTACATTACATACATACATACATACATACATACATACATACATACACACATACATACATACATACATCAATATAATAAATGTATACGCGTAAATATTTAATTTTTATAAAAAATAAAATTATCTTTTGTAATTAAAAAAGTGTCGTGACAACTTTTCGTAAGAATTTTTTCCGTGTAGCGTTTCACAACGCGCGATAAGGAACTTCGTTCCAAAAAAAACTCAATTTGTTTAAAAGTCAACAAACTTGTTTTGAATATTCACGTACCCTCATTTGTGAATGGTAATAATAATAATAAGAATAATAATAAAAATAATAATAATAATAATTTATGGCGCGCGACTTCATCCACGTGACCCCATTGCACCCCCTCGTGGTGGGATAAATTTTGAAAAATTCGTAACTGTCTGCATGCAAAATTCAATTACGTAGGTACAGTTGTTATAATTTCACTATACAAAATTTGGATCCCCATTTCACCCTTTAGGGGACGATTTACAAAATTATATAAAATACGAAGATGGATATTTATTAGCTACGATATTAAATAATAATTATTATTAAATATTGTAACTAATAAATATACATACGTAAATATACATATAGGGGTAGAATTAAAATATTTTTCATACCTTTCTTCCCTTCCGTCAACATTCAACCCTTATTTTACACACTCAGACGGTAAATTCTTATAAATCCTGAAATACGTAGGTATTTAATGAAATCCTTTCTTAGTGTGAGTCTACATTGTAAATTAAAACAAGTGTCCAAATTTCACGTTTCTACCATAAGTGGTTACGGCTAGGGCTGTGCGAGCGTCTTAGATATGAGAGTCAGTGAGTACATCTCCTTTTAAAAGCTTATTTAAATTTAAATACTTTCTCAAGGAGAGCAACACAACGTACAATAAAACATGGCGGATTTAAACAAAAAATTAAACATACAAAGAATGTCATTAATTTGACAATGAAAAGACGTATGACATTCAAGAAGACGTCTCTTCCTAAAACTGTCAACTACGCCAAGAATCAAGTCAAAACAGCTAAAAATAGGGTTCTTGCAATAAAAAACTCTTCAAATAATCATTTTTGTACGCATATGTACCCTTCTTCAAATTTTTTTTTTGTATTTTGATGAAATTCCGATATTTTTTTCCTATTTACCTATGTACCACCGACAAAATTCCCGCTCGACCAGTCTCTAAACATTCACCTTTGCACGAGGACGCCTCAAAATATTAAACGCAAAGGAAATAACCGCAACGACTGCAGACGAGGTTGAACTACGTATTTACACGTGAATATGTTTGCGAGCCCACTATTCAACGGCGCTGTTGAGCGATTTTCATCTTATACCTGGTCGAGCGGGAACTTGTTCGGTAGTACATAGAGCTGGCCCAAAATCAAACATCTCTTTTGATTTACATTTTTAACCGTCAAGTTATTTTAATTTTTTTCATATTTTGCTGTTGCGTCAATTTATTACAAAATAGAAAATAGAACAACCTTGGGAATTTATGACCCGCTGTTTAAAAAAGTGTCGACCACAAACCAAAATATTGTTATATTGTACAATTATTGTCATTGACAATTCATTTCCTGTAATTATTTTAATTCAGCTATGGAGCTGAATTAAAATAACATTGATTGATTGATTGTCTCCACTTGTTCATGGGAACAAGTGGAGACAGTCAATATATTGTTAATCATATTTTATATGAATATTCGTTGAAACGAGTTAAAATGTATGAGAATTTGGGTAAATTTAGGGTAAAACACGGGTCGCGTTTCTGCAGGATGTGGGGTCATCTCCTGTAGAAATGAGACCTGTGTTGTAATCCAGATTCCAGGTACAGGTGCAGGTGTAATTACACTTGCATCTAGACTAATTTTGTCACTGGCCTTAGCAAATTGTTCCATAGAAAATGACCAGTGTCTTTTAAATCAGTTAAGAAAAAACTGAAGTTGTCATAATGGATTTTATTTTTTTACTTGGCTGTTTTTAAAAACCTATTTTTAAACACTTCGTAGACGGATTTTAGGCAACTAAAAAAAAAAATCATCACATCACAAAATCGATATAGACTTATAATAATCAATATAAAAAATATTGCTACGAGTATCAAAATCTCAATCTGAAAAAATGTATTTACATAAAATTTAGAAACCAAATTTAAATAAAATACTTTAATTAATATACAGTAATAATATTACCTAAATACCCAAATCCTCTAACACAAAAACTTGGGGTTTACCTATTGTTTACCAACCAAAAATTAATATTCAGATAACTTTAATGATTAAAATTAACTTTTATGGTATCTACAGACACACGAATTTGGTACGGAGCGTACAGCGGACCATATCCGAAGACCGAATCCGGTGTCGCTACACACGCACGGATTTGGTACGGTGCAGTGGACCGTAAAGCTCGACACTCGTGTGTACGATTTTCAGTTCTATTGCATTAGCACAGAGTTCTATTTTCAGTGCTGTTTTTCAACGACGCGATGATTCCCGAAATTCATTGATAACAGGCAGTGATACCAACTCTCAAAAAAAATTCCTCCCCAAAATTTACCCCTGATAATATTATACCATTGACAGGTCTAAGAGATAATAAGCTAGAAAGAAAGGTTATGTGTTTAACATAAAGACTTACGTTAATAAAATAAAACTAACTTGTCTTAATCTGATTTCACTCCCAATACATTTTCATATCCCTGGCTATATACCTACACACATTAATTTTTTTTAATTATTTTTTTATTAATACAAATTGATTCATAAGGAGTAAACTCTAAACATCCTGTCCCCTAGTAAACCCCCGTAGATATTTTCCCTAATTTTGGGGGGTACATCCCTAAGTTGGCAACACTGATACCGTTGTACGGCCTAACCACCGGACTGCTCTACACACGCACGGATTTGATACGGAGCGGACCAGATCCGATGCGGACAACGGGGAACTCTTCGCCTTCTTCATATGTTCGCCGGACTGCCCTACACACGCTCGGATCTGGTACGGAGCGTACCAGACCCGCTGTACGCTCCGTACCAAATTCGTGTGTCTGCAGACTGGCGGTTAGGCCGTACAACGGTATCAGTGTTGCCAACTTAGGAATGTACCCCCCAAACATAGGGTAAATATCTACGGGGGTTTAGTAGGCGACAGCATGTTTAGAGTTTACTCCTTATGAATCAATTAGTATGTAATAATAAAAAATATTTTATAGCACAGTGTGACCTAAACCCGCACTTTACGCACGCTTTTCCGTGACCTAAGTTGCCTATTTCTGCACGGTGTGTAAATTGAACAACTTCACGCATGTAGAAAAAATAAAAGGAAACACATTTAAATGTCATTTACATTCAATTGTCATTACTTTGTCATACTTAAACGGAAAAGCGTGCGTAAAGTGCGGGTTTAGGTCACACTGTGCTATAAATTCTGTTTTGTTGTAATGATATTTGATTTTTTCCTTTTGAAATGTACTTTCAAAATAGTAATCTAAACCGGAATTGTTTCTTTTTAGAGTTTGACTTGCAGTCTGTATTGCAATTCTTTGTGATTGCAATAAATTAATTTTACTTTCAAAACGCATCCCTCTTGCCCGTGTCCGGGGTGGGTTTATGTCACACTTTCTATAAAATAGTATACGATACTTGTGGCCTAAGTTGTCTATTACTGCACGGCGTTTAGCACCCTCCGCTAACTTGGCCCCCCCGAACCCCCCCTCTTGCCCGCGTCCGGGGCGGGTTTATGTCAGACTTGCTATAAACTAGTATACGATACTTGTGGTCTAAGTTGTCTATTACTGCACGGCGTTTAGCGTCCTCGCATAATAGGCAACTTAGGTCACGCGTATCGTAATGTACTATTAATGTGTGTATATAGCCAGGGATATGAAAATATATTGGGAGTGAAATCAGATTCAGACAAGTTAGTTTTATGTTATTCACGCGTAAGTCTTTATGTTAAACACATAACCTTTCTTTCTAGCTTATTATCTCTTAGACCTGTCAGTGGTATAAGTAATCAGGGGTAAAAAGCGATGTTCAAGAAATGTATGAGGCCTGGGCCAGCCCTACGTACTGTACGTAAATATATATGTATATGTAATAAAAAATATATGTAAATATAGCTACATAATATAGTAACCGTTTCCTATTCTTTATTTTGTTTAATTTCACTTTGTTTCCATGTACATTTAAATTAACTTCGTCAAGGAGAGCAACACAAAGTAAAATAAAACATGGCGGATCAGATCAAAATTAACTAAATAATGTCATTTTGTCAATGACATGACTTTTGACAAAGAAAGACGTATGGCATTCAAGACGTCGTCTTTTCGTAAAACTGTCTACCTACTACGTCAAAAGTCAAGTCAAAACAACTGTCATGGCCGCCCTAAAATAGTGTTCTCGCAATAAAAAACTCTTCAAATAATCATTTTTGTACGCATGTACCCTTCTTCAAATTTATTTTTTCGTATTTTTATGATATTCCCATATTTTTTTCCTATTTACCTATGTAGTGTACATAGAACTGGCCCAAATCAAACGTGTATTTTGGAGAGAAATATTTTTTAAAGTGTTGGTATCACTACCCGTTATCAATGAAGTGCGGGAATCATCGTCGTCGTTTAAAACAGCACAGTAAATAGAACTCTGTGCTAATGTAATAGAGCATAAAATCGAACACACGAGTGTCGAGCTTTACGGTCCACTGCACCGTACCAAATCCGTGCGTGTGTAGCGACACCGTATTCGGTCTGCGCCCTGCGGATATGGTCCGCTGTATGCTCCGTACCAAATTCGTGTGTCTGTAGATAGCATTACCCTAAACGTCAATTAAAACAATTATTTTACGTCATTATTTATAATAAAGTACTTGCCCGTTTATAATAATTAGGAAATAAAAGTCCTTATTTTTTGTTATAATACAGGTCTTCTGGTTTCATATATAACTCATCTCTGCGGTATTATATTCAGTAGAGCATACACTGTGGTGAATAACAATCTAGATATTATCGTGAGAAAACAAAAGGTAAATATAAATTTAAAAAACCTGCCAAGTGCGAGTCGGATGAGCACACGAAGGATTCCTTAGCCCTTGGCATGCCTGGTCGTCAAAAGTTACACGCCATGCCTGGTGGGTCTGTCAGACCCAGATTTTCAAATTGATTTTTTTAATGTAAATTGCATTATATAAAGTGATTTAATGCGTTAAAAAGTATGCTTAAAAGGAAAACAAGCAATAATAAATCAAATCATATTAGGAATTAACCAACTTTATATATTATATATATTTTTTAATTAAACAAAAATCATATTTTAAACCAAATTTAGGCAGGGTTAAAAACTCACACTGAATATACCATGTCTGGAATGAAAACCTTTTTCGTCACAATCAAAATTTGTTTCAATATTTTTTTAGGAGTCATGAAGATTATCATAGCATTTTTGGTGACAGGAGCCCTCGCAGTTGCAGAATACACTGACATTCCTAGTAACCCATCCTTCTATGACGGCATGATTAACAACAAAACAGCTCTCAGTAATCTGTTCGATTGTTTGCTGGAAACAAGCCCGTGTGATGAATTCGGAACCCACGTCAAAGGTGAATAAATAAATATTAGTAATAATAATACGTTATATTAAATAGTCTAGATTATAATATCTAGAAATGCTAAGGTAATATAATAATAATATCTATGAAATTTCACATCACACCAATCCGGTCTCGCGGTAAGTTCTCAAAGAACTTGTGTTACGGGTACCAGAGAACTAAGTACAAGCAATATTTGCCAAATTACATTGCTTTCAAGTAACAGACATATAGGAAAAATGCTAGCGTATTAAACAGAAAAAAAAATTGAATTAGTCTAAAAATTTCTTGCAGGTCACATGGTTGAATCGGTAAAGAGCAGTTGCAAGGAGTGCGGCCCCATGCAGAAGCACTTCGCACGAATAATAGAGGAGATAGTGAAAAGAGAGGAATACAAGGACTACTTCGAAAAGCTGATGGCCAAATACGACCCTAAAGGAGTTTACTTGCCAAAAATGGAAAAGAGTGTCGCTGGATACTAAAAGCGAATGTAAATAATAAGAATAAAAATTACATTATTTACAAGGATGATACTATATTTTTTTGCTACAGTTTTGATATAAAAAGTAAACATTGAATGTTTGTAATAAAGTCATATTTTTTTTTATTAGGGACCGTCCATTAATCACGTGATGTTTTTAACAACTTTTTAGACCCCTCCCCTCCCCCTGGTGATACTTGGTGAGGTTTTATAATACCCCCCCTCCCCCACCTAAGATCACGTGTATTTTTTTTTACATAGTAAGCAGGTGATGTTTAAGAAAAATTTTATCTTAAAAACAATTTAATCGAATAATTTAAGCAATTTAAAACTATACGAGTCATTTGTCTTGTAAGTATTTAAACAACACTACGAATCTACAACCGATAATAATTTTGGTATGCATAGACTAGATTCGAAAATTAATACACGTGATGTCTCCTTATACCCCCTCCTCCCCTTGGTGATACTTGGTGATTTTTTTTCGGACCCCCCTCCCCCTTTAGGCATCACGTGATTAATGGACGATCCCTTAATAATTAATGCAAATATTAATAAAAAACCATTTTATTTCGATGGGTGTTTCCCGGAATAACTAAGCTATTCCGAGCATTATCGATTACTTGTAATTACTTGAGTAACTAAATATAGAAAAGTGAGGTGTTACAAAAATATTGATTTATTGTAACATGTAACTTTCGGTCTCACCACCTTTCCCAAATTCTTCCTTTGTAGTTAAAAAATATTAATAAAAATGGAAACAAATCAGAACTTGTAGCATTTAAAAAGTTTTTTGGGTCATTAAATGGGCTACTATTGTAAAAAACTCAAAATTAATCTAACCAAGAGCATGTCAGAACATGTAATGAGTTCCGTAACTATCAAAGCGCAATAGGTTTTCTTTGAATTACTTCAAAAGTTATTGTTCGATTTAACTCAAAATAATTTTCTAAAGAGTTTTTGGCATGATCTATCAGCATGGAAACTTCCAGCTTAGAAATGCCAGGAGGAGGGGACCAACTTATAAACCACTTTGGAGAACGATTACTCGAAAATGCTTGAAAAAAATATTTTTCATCCTCACTTCACATGTATGGAGAGCCACCCTTAATTTATAAAATTATTATTATTTTATGATGCCAAGACCGAGATGTCACAGTCTAATGTACTAACTATACCAAATTTCATCCATCCTACTAATCCTACTAATAGGTATTATAAATGTGAAAGTTTGTGAGGATGTATGGATAGATTGATGTATGGATGGATGTTTGTTGCTCTTTCACGCAAAAACTACAGAACAGATTTAGATAAAATTTGGTATGGTAGTAGTTTAGGCTCTGGATTAAAACATAGGCTACTTTTTATCCCGAAAAAATACAGTGTACTCGAGGGATACTGTATTTACGCGGGTGGAGCCGCGGGCAACAGCAAGTTAATATTCATAATTACAGAAGCTTGAAACGCGAACAGACGGACGGACGGACAGAGCGAAACTATAAGGGTTGCTTGAGTATTACGGAACCCTAAAAACCAGCCAAGTCGGTTTTTTTATGGTTGTAGCAACCAAGAATACACACAAGTCATTTATTTTGTCGACAGACCCCTGGTAAGTTAATAAGACATAAACCTAGTCCTCCGCCCGGCTTCGAAATGCGGTCAAGCAGATAGAGCATTAGATTTTATGAGGGTTATCCTTGTTAACGAGTCGTTAAATGAATGCCGTTTTGAAGCCAATAAGATTTTGACTCGCCTACGAGTTTTACGAAAAAGTTTGCTTTTTTGATGAAAAAGGTTAGTGAAACATGTGATCGGATCGAAGATGCACAGCATATTTTGATGGAATGTGTCAAGTATCGGAGTAAGAGACAACTACTATTCCAAAAATTGAATTGTAAATTGTAATCTGTATGATGTAGGGCTTATACAGGTAATACTTTCCGAACCAGCTACGGAACAAGCTATTATGCTCTATAGAATTTTTGCCAGTATCGAAGATAGTATAGTGTAATAGTAGATTATGCACCAAGGGGATAAAGCAGTGTCTTATGTCACGGGCAGCATATTGGATCCTGAGTGTAACAAGGGACTCTAGAGTTAAATCTCGAGCGCAGCGAGGGAGTTATGTAGAGTCCTGAGTGAAGCGAGGGGTTCAAGCTGCCCGTGACATAAGACACTGCTTTATCCCCTTGGTGCATAATCTACTATCCTCCTTGCATTTCTAAGCTGGAAGTTTCCATGCTGATAGATCATGCCAAAAACTCTTTAGAAAATTATTTTGAGTTAAATCGAACAATAACTTTTGAAGTAATTCAAAGAAAACCTATTGCGCTTTGATAGTTACGGAACTCATTACATGTTCTGACATGCTCTTGGTTAGATTAATTTTGAGTTTTTTACAATAGTAGCCCATTTAATGACCCAAAAAACTTTTTAAATGCTACAAGTTCTAATTTGTTTCCATTTTTATTAATATTTTTTAACTACAAAGGAAGAATTTGGGAAAGGTGGTGAGACCGAAAGTTACATGTTACAATAAATCAATATTTTTGTAACACCTCACTTTTCTATATTTAGTTAATAAACAAGTAATCGATAATGCTCGGAATAGAAATATGCTCTATAGAATTTTTGCCAGTATCGAAGATAGTATAGTGTAATAGTAGATTATGCACCAAGGGGATAAAGCAGTGTCTTATGTCACGGGCAGCATATTGGATCCTGAGTGTAACAAGGGACTCTAGAGTTAAATCTCGAGCGCAGCGAGGGAGTTATGTAGAGTCCTGAGTGAAGCGAGGGGTTCAAGCTGCCCAAGACGAAGACAGGCTTTATCCCAGAGGTGCATACTCTACTTTTCATACCTACTGCGAGGCAATAAAAACCCAGGGCTACATAAATATATTTTGTTAAAAGTTAATATTGATTTTGGACACATTTGTCCAGTTATGGAGGGACAGAATAATATTTTTATTAGGGAGAATGTTAAAACACGGAACTGTTAAAATAACGTAGTAGGTACCTATTTTAATTTCTGAAAATAGCACCAAACACTGGCTTTTGCATTTTTTGAATCGCATTTTTCTTTTGTTATAGGTGGCCAGTTCGATTTTCGAATAAACTCTCAGCAATACCATATTATTATTGAAAAATATAGATACGTATCTATTAGGAGTTTTCATACGAATTTTGACGTTCCAAATTCAAATCACTTTAATCCCTTGGGAGTTTCATACAACATTATCTCCCTTGGGTGTCAATGACATGCTTTACGTTGAGATTGCGTGATATATATCCGATACATTGTCGAGCAGGCGGGATGAAATAGTAGATTATGCACCAAGGGGATAAAGCAGTGTCTTATGTCACGGGCAGCATATTGGACCCTGAGCGTAACGAGGGAGTCTAGAGTTAAAATTTAACTCCCGAGTGAAGCGAGGGAGTTATGTAGAGTCCTGAGTGAAGCGAGGGGTTCAAGCTGCCCAAGACGAAGACATGCTTTATCCCAGAAGTGCATACTCTACTTTTCATACCTACTGCGAGGCAATAAAAACCCAGGGCTACATAAATAAAACATTTATTTTGTTAAATGTTAATATTGATATTGGACACATTTCTTCAGTTATGGAGGGACAGAGTAATATTATTTTTATTAGGAACATATTTTATAGGTGGTGGTGACATTTATTAATTTTTCTTTTGTTATAGGTGGCCAGTTCGATTTTCGAATAAACTCTCTTGCAATGCCATATTATTATTAAAACACTTTATGATAGATACGTATCTATTAGGAGTTTTCGTACGAATTTTAACGTTCCAAATTCAAATCACTTTAATCCCTTGGGAGTTTCATACAACATTATCTCCCTTGGGAGACAATGACTTGCTTTACGTTGAGATTGCGTGATATATAATCGGACATTGTCGAGCAGGTGGTATGAAAAATATATTATGTATAGGGTACAATGGGATTGACATAATATCTTTAGATACAAATCCCTAAATAAAAAGGTTTTATGGGATATAATATTTTATTCATGAACATTAAACTATACAGGGTAATATTAATCTATAGCTAGCTATTAAAATATTTACAAACTATAAAAGTAATTCTAAAAAAAAAAAAAAAAAACTACTCCAAAACTTAAAAGGCTACAAAAAAAGATATCTCCCAGGTCGTCCCCACCAGGCAGAGTACCTAGAAGGCTCAGAGAGTTTCCTCGCTGGATTGCGATACTCACTCTCTGGGCCAGGTAGGTGCCGGCTCTGGGGTCTCGGGTGGCCTCAATGAGTTTTTTGGAGATTTCTCTGAAAAGTTTGTGCGCACCCGGACCCCATGTACCTAGGGTTTCAACCCCAAAAGGTTCAAATATGAGATCCCCACTAAGGTTCTCATATTTGCGCCGCTTGAGGTTCTCCGCCTGATTGGCGGCCGCACCTGCAGTACTCGAGGTGCCCTGGACATGGGACGGAGCAAGTGTATCGACGCAAGTAGCGTCCCATACAAGAGCCCGTCCCACTCTCCAAGGAACCAGGGTCATACCGTCTGGTCTCTTGCCATCGTCGCGCGCCAAACCAGAGGGTTCCAGCACAGCTGGCACTCCGGCGGTGACAAGAGCCCGACGGATGAGATCATTCAGGCAGTGATGTCGGGAGATGCGGCCGGCGCTTCGTTGACAGGACAGCCCATGGTGTCCGAGGCTGTCCACGTTTGCGCCACAAACACAGCGATGGGGGACGACGTGGGGGGTGCCAAGACGCAGGGATGTGGCTAACCGGAAAGCTGTTCGATCCAGCAATGTGCCCGTATTAGGTGACGGTAATGCTTGTAGCCAAAGACCCGACTCCCACTTCTCCGCAGCTAAGAGGCGAGCCTGCTCTACAGGACTGGAGGACGTATTAAGGAGATTATTCCGTACCAGTCTGCAGAGTGGCTCGTCTCAGAGCTTTTGGGAAAAAGTATTGTCAGGCAATTTGCTACAAGCACTAGTTGCGCTCCAGGCGTCCTTGGCCTCATCCAGAAAGGGAATTGTATTGGAGTACGATGTGTGCTGTAGTATTTTGGAGATAAGACTATGATTCACGTGGACTGAGGACAAGAAGGTCGGAAGCGATATGTCAGAGGGTTTTCGAACACCCAGGCCACCGAACCTAACTGGAAGCGTTGCCTGAGTCCATGCGCGGTCATCGAAATTTATGTTTAAAATAGTGGACAGCGTATGTCTTATGGTATCATCCAACTGTTGGAGAAGTTGAGGGAACTTCCACAGTTGACAACACCGCAAGACATACGTCAATTTAGGTACGAAAATGCAATATCGGATTAGGGTAAAGGCCATGTGACAGTTGATTTGGAGGAGGCGGTCTAAAGATTCACTAAAATTTTGTAATTTATTATCTATGAAGTCCGGTAGAGATTCGTCTAAAATAGGTGAGCCCAAAAGGAAGAGCGAATCCTTATCAATGACAGACAGTTGTGGAGCAATTTCTTTAAAGCTGGATATAATCGCATTTCTATCCCCACAACTGTCTGGCACAAAAAGTTCGCACTTACCTAGGTTCAGCTCCAGACCTATTTTTTGGAACTCGCGGATCAGAGTGCGGAAGTCGGATAGTACAGTGGGTGCATCGCTTCCAAGGGTCCCATCATCCAAATACCAAACATTAAATTTTGAATTTAGAAGCTCGATGACCGGGTGTATTGCAAGGCTGAAAATTGCTGGACCTAGAGGGTCGCCCTGTTGGCAGCCCGCTTCAGATGAGATGAAGTGATCTTTGAAAATGAGTTTAGTGGGGTCGTTGTAGCACTGGAGCCAAAAAGGTAAAATGGCAGGTGCTTTAGATTTAATTTGGGCCAACATGGCGCCTCGGTCCACTGAGTTGAAAGCGTTTTTGACGTCGACCTTCAGAAATACATCATCGCCTTGATTGTGGATAGCTGTATTGAAAGAGTGAACGGCGGCCTCACAACCCCCTTTGCAGGCAAAACCGAGCTGTTTCGGCTGGAAGTACGACGCGAGGGAAGTGACTGATTTGCAAGCTAGTTTGGCTGTAAGGCGCTGGTATGTGGAGCCGACAGCAATCGGACGAATGCCACCATCTCTCTTCCTCAAGGCGCAGAGGTTAGCTCCATACAGAATGTCTACGATATCTGAAGCGACCCCTCCACGTAGCATCAGGTTGCACAGATTCGTAAGTTCATGCAGGAGCTTCTCGCCGGCCTCCCCGCAGCAGCCGCTGGTGAGGTCTTTCAGGTGCTGAGGGGTGAGACCGTCGAGGCCACCAGCTGAACCCGGAAGAAAGGACATGATGGCTCCGCGTACTTTGTCTGTCGACGTTTGTAGTGGTGGTAATGCGTCATCGGAAGTTATGAATGGATTGGATTGTGATGGATGTTTGTTTTGCAAGGCGATGAGGGTTTCTGGGTAGTCGGGGGCGACCGTGTCATTGGAAAAAAGGAGCCGCGCTGCACCCTTAATGTCTCCCTCACTTATTTTATTTTCAACAGTTTTTAAAAGGTTATGTTTGACCGAGGAATTTGAAGAAAAATGTGGGTTGAGGGCAATGTCCGAAACACAGTTCTTTTTGATTCTTGAAGTGAGGGAGGCATTGTTGAGCGGATCTCTAGTGATATGCAGAAATCGGTAGGGAAAGGTGAGTAGATTTTCCCAGGCTTGCCTCGAGTTCTCCAGCACTGTGTGACGTATTGTCTCGGCAAGCTTCTGGGCTACGGTTACCCTGGCACCCCTAGGGATCCGTTTTAGGACTGGTGTAAAACGTTTAAATTTAGATATTTCTTCCCAGAAATTTGTTTGATGGATTGGGTTCGGAAGTGAATTGGTTATTGAGGGAATGAGGGTAGGAAATTGTTTGTGGCATTTGCCTACGTGGATGTTCAAACCCCGTTGGCTTTTAAAAAATCGGGAACAGTGGGAGCATAGCAGCAGATTTTCCAAGGACACGGTCGAAATATTAGTGGAGGTCCCTGCATCCTGGCTGCTTGACATAGGTTGGTAAAGCTAAACTATAAACGATGACTTATATAATAGAATAAATAGTAGACAAAAATTAAAAAAAACTGCTTAAATAATATAAAAAAACCTTAAACTACATTATGCTCATTTTCTTGGGAATGTAGGCTTCAGCGTGAGATAATGATATTTCTTTAAATTACTTTGAACGGATCCTGGGCTCACTTTTCGCCAAAAAACACAGCATACGGCTTTCGGGATTGTCTCGTTTTTCCTCCGTTGCAGGTCTTGTCAGTTGTGTAGGTGAATTGCTTGGGATTTTTGAAATGCTACGTGACACAGTTTGGCCCTCTTGGGGTGCTATGGATTATAATTGGTTCTATTGTCAATACTTAAAAACGTATATTTATTTACTTTTAGCTTCTTGAAAACTGGTTTTATTGATAAATTTTTAATATTTTTCTAAATAAAAATAGATTAAAAAAAAAAGAGTTTCACGAAACCTGATTTTCCTTTAATTTGTAGGGTTTCAAGTGCATTCAGGATTTTTACCTTGCATAAAAAAAAGTAAAATTAAAAATTTTAAAAAACCCCCGACAAAAAAAATAAACTCTAAAAAATAATAAATAATATTTTAAACCTATTATAATTATATTATCACATATAATATTATGTAAGTTGAAATAATTTTATTTTCCAATCGTCGCCTCGTCGGGGGACCGCTAAAGTTTATAAAGTATTTTTACAACAGCTAATTAATTATTACGAATTACATTTAAGTAGGTATAAGCAGATTTTTTTCGGAGTAAATTCTTTTGTTCATTCTGCGACTACACGTATTTTTTTCACATAGCGGTCCCCCGACGAGACGATGATTGGAAAATAAAATTATTTCAACTTACATAATATTATATGTGATAATATAATTATAATAGGTTTAAAATATTATTTATTATTTTTTAGAGTTTATTTTTTTTGTCGGGGGTTTTTTAAAATTTTTAATTTTACTTTTATTTTATCCTTTTTAAAGTAGGTATAAATAATGATTACCTTACCATATACATACTTCCAACATCATTGAAGTAACATGGTACCAAATTTCGAATCGATAGGACATGTGGACGATAGTCAGATCCCCTCATCAACTAATAAAGAAAAGATGATCTTCAAACGGCTAATCAGGTCATGGTTACCTTACCATGTTCTTTAAATATCGTTGAAGTAACACGGTACCAAATTTCGAATCGATCGGACATAAGAAAGTTAGTCAGATCCCCTCATCAACTAGAAAAGAGCTTATCATCTTCAAACGGCTGATCAGGTCATGGTTACATTAGCATGTTCTTTGAATATCGTTGAAGTAACACAGTACCAAATTTTGAATCGATCGGACATTGGAAAGTTAGTCAGATCCCCTCATCAACTAGAAAAGAGCTGATCATCTTCAAACAGCTGATCTTCCCACCACCAATTTTCTCATCAAACGAAGCTACGAACACTGTCGATTAAGTTATCAATATTCTCTTTCAGTGAGCTTTCATTTGAGACCTTACTCGAGTATATCTGCACATTCGGATTTTCTTCCCCGCTTTCACCCCCCACAACTTGTAAACGGCTCAACCGATTTTCATCAAACATGTCTAAGAACACTCGCATGTAAGTCACCTTTAATACAAAAGAAACTGGATTGAAATCGCTTCATCCGTTCGGGAGCTATGATGCCACAGACAGACAGACAGACACACCCACAGACAGACAGACAGACAGACAGACCGACAGACCGACAGACAGACAGACAGACAGACACGTCAAACTTATAACACCCCTCTTTTTGCGTCGGGGGTTAATGAATACAAAAGAACGAAAGAAGATTGAATAAACAACTACACTATGAGCTGAAAGCCTAAAGTGTAATAATTGACATTAAGCAGCAAATAAATTATAGGTCCCGCCTGCTACCAAACAATAATTTCAATTATTGCACTTAGGCTTTCAGCTCATAGTGCAGTCTGACTTCTAAATCTTCTTTCGGTCTCTTTTATTTCGTGCGTTGCTTAGGTAATTTTATACAGACCTATGTCTTTTCTTGGAGTCGGATATTTTTTTATTATTATTTATTTTAGATTTTTTGGTTTATCCTATACACACTTGGTATATTTGAAGCAAAAATACGCCTGTTCGAATGCATTGATTACAAATTTATTCGGATGATTTAATTAATAAAATTGTTGTACATAATAATTGTTCCTGATTAAATTTAAATACATGATATAAGTATATTTTTAAAGTCTCTTTTTAATTTCCTTTATTTTCATACTACTTCATACTCGATAGATTTAGTTAATATTTTGTTTTGATCTTACAATTTGGCACCAAAATCCGCCATTTTGTATTTTTTCTTTGAATTAAGGACACACACTTTCTTGGCTATTTAAGGACACTTGAGTTTGAGGATAAATCTAACGATACCTTAATAACTTATACCTAGCTTATAAATAGGCTTATTTTAAAATTAATCTGTTACTTTATAAGTTGTAACTAGAAGAGATAAAATTAATTGTAAATGGAAAAAAAACGTTATACAAGTATTTTAATATTATATTTAGTTTGATGATCTCTGTGGCTAAGTGATTAGCGCGTTGGTGCTCAATTCGGAGTTCGCGGGTTCGAATCCTGGCGAGGGAACAAAAAGTTTTCTGTGTTACTGGGTTATGAATGTATATGTATGGTAAACATAAAATTAGATTATATGTATGGACATTATAAATTTATAACCTAATTTTATCTTTAGACGCCATTTGTAATTATTTCATAGTAAAATTGGGTATGTCCTTTGCACGTAGGCGTAATAAACATTTTATATATTTCGGGATAGGCCGCGTTACGTTTATATCGGTTTGATGGGATCGTAATCATTGCGAGATCAAAGGGTTTCCGATGTTCGATGTTCCGCCTGTAATTTGGGTACCTCATCAAAGTATCATATTAGGCCTGGCCTGGACTTGGATGTCAATATTTTTATATCTTATCCGTCCATGCATGTATATTATATAGGCCAAATCACATCGATGATTTCCATTTATTTATATCGTTCGTAACTTTAATAGTTTTTGCCCAATGCCCATATTAAGTATTTATTAAAATTTACTCAAAAAAAAAAAAAAACAATCAAAATCCCTTGCGTACAATATAAACATTTATAACGTGAGAAGCATTTTAGAATTTCGTATTAAATTTAACTAAAGGTCGGAATTCGACCATTATCCATAATATATTTCAATTTCTTAGTACCTATCAACTTTTTAGAGTTCTTTTGCCTTTTTGGATACGCACAAAAATGTAAATGTTGTCTATGGGATGTGAAAAAAAGATTGACAATTGTTTTATACCTACTTTTATTGTGGCAAAATGTACGATTCCCGCTGGATTTCTGTACGTACGGAGTCGCGGGCAACATCTACTATAGTATATATAGTAGTTTTTATATGTCATAAAAATTTAAAGGCACACATTGTAGCTTAAGCGGAAGCTCCATAGAACTCTACAAAAAAAAGCAACGCATCGCTCGCCAGTCAAATTCAAGTTCCATGTAAGTGTTACAGTCAAAGGTAAACTCAGTCTCTTCCCGGAATGACTACTTTATCGTAGGACCTACGTTTGACCAAAATCTTCAGGCAAACCCCGAAAAAAAAAATAACTATTTCGACCTTTGATATATTTTTAGGCGAAACTAGAATTTCCTACCTTTTCACCCAAACGTCGAGAGTAAAATATATCTATTTCGGGCTTTGTCTAGTCGAATTTGAAGTGACTGGCGGACTCGAGTCAAAAGCCGAAAACCCTCAATTATTTGGACTCTGACTAAGACCTCAAGTCAGGTCTGAGCTAATGCCAGTATACCACTGCTAGCCAATGCTGGCAGTGGTATGGGGTATTTATAACTATATAACTCCATTCCTATCAGCTTCACTTGCCACTTACCTTTTGAAGATCCTCATCCAAATCTCTACCTATTATACAGGCTAGGGCTTCCCTATGAAGGAGAACCAGCCTTCGCAACTGTTGACGAGTCAAACCTAGGAGCGCCGGAGCTTCGAGGTTTGACTGTAACATATATGTGTCACCGTAAAATTGTAAAATGTTGATAGACTTCCGACGCGAATATGCTGCCTATAATTTAACACATTATTTTTCGTAAGATTATAAGTATATAGTTTTTAATCTTTCGACATATTTTTACAATATCGTTAGTTATTTTATAATCTAACGGTTTCTACAATTTTACGGTGACATATGCATTCTAAAAACGCGCCCATTCTTCTCGGCTAAGCGTAAAAATAGAATGGAGGAGGATTTGCCCAATTGAATATTCCGACCCGATAGTTTTGAATCTGAATCGAGTCGAAAGAGCAGATAACCTTTTCGCCGACTTATAGATATTTTTAGGTTCTTTGTCAATAAAAAGGCCATAAAAACCCTTGTTATAAAGTTCTAAGTACACTTCTGGGAGGGATTTGGGACATTTTGTGTGTAAAGAACGTGCTAGCTTCGGCTTTCCAACGTGACTACAAATTTCCCAAAAAGCTCGCTGTAGATTTTAATAAAATGTGAGGAATGTATGTACATACATACTAGCTTATTATGGATATTTTAATATTTATAAAAATACTTTTCACTTGCATTTAATCAATGACCCATTCTTCAACAATAGTTATTGTCATTATTATCATTAATATTTGTGAAACAAAAACTTTCAGTACAGTTTTACAAGTTTTTTCGATTTAAGTGGCAAAATAATCATTATAAAGATCAAACTTGAAAATTATATGAATTAATAGATTTTTAGGATAGCGAATCCGCCCGATAAGTAGGTACAGTAGATATCCCACGGGAACACTGTACTTTTTTGGGATAAAATATAGCCTATGTTTTAATCTAGGGCCCAAACTACCACCATACCGAATTTCATCAAAATCCGGTCAATAGTTTTACGTGAAAGAGAAACAAATCCATCCATACATCCGTACAAACTTTCACATTTATAATATCAGTAGGAATTCGTAGGACTAGGATTATGAGCAAATTACGACCAGTGCCCACAGGGTGCGACCTCTAGTTAAAATATAACGATGATGATGTTTTTTTACAAGTGCCACCCTCCTCATTAGTATGAAGCTCTTAGACCGGTCTTAAGCGTCTTTATGTCTTTATGCACTAAATAGTGGAGTGTCATGGACACAATAACAACAGCTATTTCAATGTAGGTTAATCTGACATCGCATTGTCTTTCTGACTTCATTAACTATGCGTTTTAGTATTCAGCGTTCTGTTTTCCATTTTCTTGGAGGTTTTTTGCTTATGCTATCTACAGACACACGAATTTGGTACGGAGCGTACAGCGGACCATATCCGGAGACCAAATCCGGTGTCGCTGCACACGCACGGATTTGGTACGGTGCAGTGAACCGTAAAGCTCGACACTCGTGTGTTCGATTTTATGCTCTATTACATTAGCACAGAGTTCTATTTACAGTGCTGTTTTTAAACGACGACGATGATTCCCGCAATTCATTGATAACGGGTAGTGATACCAACACTTTAAAAAATGTTTCTCCCCAAATTTTACCCCTGATTACTTATACCATTGACAGGTCTAAGAGATAATAAGCTAGAGAGAAATGTTTTACGTGTTTAACATAAAGACTTACGCGTGAATAACATAAATTTAACTTGTCTTAATCTGATTTCACTCTCAATACATTTTCATATCCCTGGCTATATACACACATTAAAATATTTTTTATTATTACATACAAATTGATTCATAAGGAGAAAACTCTAAACATCCTGTCCCCTAGTAAATCCCCGTAGATTTTATCCCTAATTTTGGGGGGTACATCCCTAAGTTGGCAACACTGATACCGTTGTACGTCCTAACCACCGGACTGCTCTACACACGCTCGGATTTGGTACGAAGCGGACCAGATCCGATGCGGACAACGGTGAACGGTGGTCCGGAGACCATATCCGCGGACCGAATCCGGTGTCGCTACACACGCACGGATTTGGTACGGTGCAGTGGACCGAAAAGCTCGACACTCGTGTGTTCGATTTTATGCTCTATTGCATTCGCACAGAGTTCTATTTACAGTGCTGTTTTTCAACGATGACTCCCGCAATTCATTGATAAGGGGCAGTGATACCAACTCTCAAAAAGATTTCTCCCCAAACTTTACCCCTGATTAGTTATACCATTGACATTTGACAGTTCTAAGAGATAATAAGCTAGAAAGAAAGGTTATGTGTGACTTACGCATGAATAACATAAAACTAACTTAATCTGATTTCACTCTAATACATTTTCATATCCCTGGCTATATAGGCTATATATTTTACGGTGACATGTATAAACATGTCACCGTAAAATTGTAAAAACCGATAGATTGTAATATTACTAGAGATAATAAAATATGTTGACAGATTGTCAAATAAACATTTCTCCATACAATTGTACGCATTATTTTTCGTTATAATTATTATTATGAAAAAGAAAACAAATATGGCGGCGCGGGGCACTTGCCGTTTAACCAATCGGCACGGTAAATATTACAATATAACGCAAAATAACGTGTAAATTGTAAGAAGAAATTTTTATTTGACAATCTGTCAACATATTACAATATCTCTAGTAATATTACAATCTATCGGTTTTTACAATTTTACGGTGACATACACATATAACAATTATTTTTATTATTACATAAAAATTGATTCATAAGGAGTAAACTCTAAACATCCTGCCCCCTAGTAAGCCCCCGTAGATATTTTCCCTAATTCTGGGGGGAAAATCCCTAAGTTGGCAACACTGACACCGTTGTACGGCCTAATCACCGGACTGCTCTACACACGCTGGGATTTGGTACGGAGCGTATCAGATCCGATGCGGACAGCGGCGATCTCAATTAATAACGCGATACATACTAATATTATAAATGGGAAAGTTTGATGTTTGTCCGTATTTCACGCCAAAACTACTGAACCGATTTAAATGAAATTTGGTACACAGATAGTCTAGAGCAAGGCTGCTCAACCCCAGGCCCGCGGGCCACAGTGTGGCCTGCGAAAGAATTTTAAGTGGCCCGCGTAAGTATGGTTTAAAAATACGTTGGTGGATTTGTCGCCAAACATAATTAAGTAAATTATTAAAAGACAAACAATGGCAGAAATCACATTGATTGTATAAACAAGTTACCCTAGATTTAAGTTCAATTTTGTTTCTTTATTTAGATTTTAGAATAAGATACTCTATGTTCCTAATAAACAATAATTCAATTTTATTTTCTTAATAATTGAGTTTTTATTGCGCTTGTCCTGAGAGTAACTGAAACAGGAAATGTAAGTGGCCCGTCGTTAACGACTGAATCCATCGTTTGGCCCGACTCTACAAAAGGTTGAGCAGCCTTGGTCTAGAGCCTGAGAAAGGAGAGTACTATTTATCGCGGGAAAATGTATGGTTCCCGTGGGATACTTTATTTACAGTTTCACGTAAAAACTACTAAACCGATTATCATGAAATTTGGCACAGATATAAAGTAGACCACGGGAAAAGACATATACTACTTTATATCGTGAGACATATAAGGTTCCCGTGGGTTACTGTACTTACGCGGGCGAAGCCGCGGGCATCACCTAGTAACAAACAATGAGACACATTCAATATTTTGTTCATAAAAAATTTGAAATTGTATCTAAACAGAAAATAGTAGTGACGTTAGTTGTCGATAAAAATGATGATGATCATGATGACATGAGATAAATTTAGTTGGACAGCACTCCAAACTTGTTTCCTAGTAACACATTCTCTATTTAATTCTCTCTACCCACTCGCCTAACGCCTTAAGCGCATTTATAAAGTAGAAACTTCAACACTGCATTGTTTTAGCACAGTTTTTAGAGAAGTTGAGTCTTTTCAAACAATCAAATTTTGTCCTTAAAGTACGCAATGTCGACCAGTTTCTAAACATTTTCGTTTGCATCAGGCTGCCTCAAAATATTAAAACACAAATGAAGTGACCGCAACTACTGCAGACGTGATTGAACTACGTTTACACGTAAGTATGTGTGCGCACGATTCGACGGCACTGTTATGCGATTTTTATATTATGACTGGTCGAGCGACAGCTTCTTCGATAGTACCTGTATAACTGTCGGTAAAAATTAATAGGTAAGTATATATTCATCCTAAAGAATAAGTTTGTATTCTTTAGTTACTTAGGATATTTCGTCAGAGGCTATTTATTTTCCTTCATTAATAGGTATTATATGGTTTTGCGTTTCATGAAGTGTAACTAATTTACTATGTACCTACACATTTTCACTTAGGGTCAATTCACACTGAAACAAAACGATACGCGACGTGGCGCTGCATTCTTAAGATTTTAATTCAAATTTGAACTTTATTTATTACACAAGATACACGTTTCATTGTTCGAGCTCGAATGTCAGGTTAAGTGTATCCTACTAATATTATAAATGTGAAAGTTTGTGAGAATGGATGGATGGATGTTTGTTACTCTTTCACGCAAAAACTACTGAACGGATTTTGATGAAATTCGATACGGTAGTAGTTAGGCTCTGGATTAAAACATAGGCTACTTTTTATCCCGGAAAAGTTCAGTATTCTCGCGGGATATCCGATACTATATTTACGCGGGTGGAGACGCGGGAAACAGCTAGTAAGTTATGCTGATATCAAAGTGTATCTTCTATTTAAACGTGTATTTTTTGTGTGGTAAATAAAGTTCAATTTTGAATAGCTATCGTATGACAGTCGCATATCGTATGACAGTTCACACATACGGCCCGTTTCAATAACCTATCTATCTACAACTATTTGTTGAAAACGTCATCATTCAATCATTTGCCGGTTTTTCGCGATATAAATTTGACGTTTCTAACAAATGGTTATAGACATATAGGCATAGACGTATATTATAGACGAGGCATGTTGAGGCAAAAAGTGTCTCCAGTTAAATGGCCCCAATTTTTAAACTTTTGGGGCCATTTTGAAATTCGAAGTATGGTGAAAACAATATGGCTGACATTTGAGGTATGGAGAAAACCAAGATGGCGTAACTTTTTCTTGTATGAATTTTTTTTCTGCTAAATGTACGTGATAGCCTATCTTGAGTTGAAATCTTTGCATATAGGTTAATGGAATGGTGTTTCGAAAACATTCTTATGTCTTCAACCCAAACGCTAACAATACTGTTACTAGGGATAGAGACTTCATAATGTTATTATAGAGTAAAGTAGAGCATTTAAAACTGTCCATAAAACATGTACAATGTAAGAAGTGTTTCGAGTTTACGATGGATTATCCGACAGTGTTGTACAAAGTCTGTCCACGACCATGTTGGCTATCTAATCGTAAACTGTTAGTTTATGTTGTAATTTACACAGTTAAACAGTGTTTACTATGAGATATTAACCCATAGTTACGTCTTCCATTAAGATTGTAGATTACCTACAGGAATTGCGCGGCGGTGCATTTATGCCCGAATAAATCGTTTGATAGAGTATTATGTTCCTCAATTTGCATGCAAGATAGAGTGTATGATCTAACTTTATGGCAAACATTATACTATAGTATAATACATGTACCGGTGTTTTGTAATTGAAAATGTCTTTACCGTCGCTCGGATTTCACAAAAAATTGCGATCCTCTTATATCTCGGAGAGTAGTGAAGATATGATATTCAAAAATGGCTCAAAAGATATATTCACGAGAGCTGTAAGGTGAATAAAAGAAATATTCAAGAAAGTCAAAAACGAAAATAGTTATGGCTGAAATAGTAAAACAATAAACGAATTTTTGATTTTTGCGCTCGATATTTTGGAAACGAAAAATGATATCAAAATTTGAGAAAGAAAGTAGCCTAACCTTTTTGGAAAAAAACAGTCAAATAGTCGGCAATTATTTCTATTTCGATATATTTCGATTGTGTGGAAATTTTGCAATTTATTTGTTGACAGACGTTATCTCGAGGATACATAAATTAATGTAAGAATAAAATAATTATCATTCAATGTTGTTATTATTTTTTATTATTTCAAAGTTATTTTTGGGTTTTTTTCTTGTCCCGGCTTTTTCGTCGCTCAGCGACAATATTTTTTCGCATTCCGTAGATACATTTCCAATGTGCTGGATTGTCGTATGAGGAACGAAATCTGTGATTTCATAAGAAATAATATTCGCTTTCACACAACAAACGTGTTTCACTGTTTTTACTATTTGTACAAAACTCAACATTGACTCGCCCAACTCGTACTTGACCGGTTTTCCATAAATTATTTATTTCTTAGAGAAAAAAGAAAGAGGCTGTATCCTGTAGCAATCCTTCAATTATTATTATTATTATCAAAATAGATTAGCAGAATATAGAGAGCTAGCTCTACATTCTACAAATTATGTTTTCCCTTCTTCGGAAGTCCAGCAAATAAAAGCCATACAATTACATGACAACAATCTGTAGAGTCGCTATATCTAAAGCTACAGTGCCGCAGGTTGTATGTTCATTACTTTCCGTTTCCCTCACGAATTGGACTGTAAAATCTCTTTCTAGAGACTTAAATGGCGGAATTTCCGCGTACGGTTCCAGTTTCCACAACAAAGAGCCTCGCTTAGGAATAAGGCTGTGCCGCTATTGTGTGCCACACTTGCATATCGAGTATGAAATTGTTTACTTACGAAGCTCGTTAGTACTTCAGTTGCATAGACGTAGAATTCTTCTTGCCTTTGCAGCATTGATAAGATAAACTTTGGAAACCAAACAATATATTTTTATAGGTTTTATAGGTTAAACATAAACAGCTTACAGCTAGTGAACATACTGCAAGCTTTAATGGTCGGTGGTGATGAAGAATATGACCATTAACTAAGGTGATAAAGATACAAAATATAAATATATTATTATTAACAGCAAACGATGTTTATAGGCTATTTTTCCACAAATAATGAGCAAACTTTTAATACAATTTAACGGCAACTCTCGGGCTATTCTCGCTTAATATTATAGAAAAGCAATTTTGGCCGTAAGATGAGGACGTCGCTAAGGGTGTCCCCGGCGGCCATATTGGAGCCGTTTTTCATTTACAGACCATTAAATAGAGTCAGCGCTTAGGTATACTATAGCTTCTCATGGTCTTTGTAAATGTATTGGAATTGCTTTAAGTAAATCAGTTTTTATTCTAATTCAAAAATTGTTTTAAGAAGAAAATATCTATTGTATGTATATTATGTCACCGTGAAATTGTAAAAACCGTTAGATTGTATGGTAGTGTATGTCCTATATCTATCAAATAAACGTTTTTAATTTTAATTTAATTTAATTTAAAAACATCTTAGTGAAAAAAAAAAGAAGTCTTTTGACGACCTCTGTGGCTCAGTGATTAGTGCGTTAGCGCTCAAGTCGGAGGTCGCGGGTTCGAATCCCGCCAAAGGAACAAAAAGTTTTATGTGTTGTGTCATGGATGTTAAATATTACGTGTGTATACCAATGACCTTCTAATACAGTGTATACATATAATATGTATACTACAAAAGTATTAATTTCCCAATTGTCTGGTACCTGTAACAAGTTCTTCGGATACTTAGCACAGTGCCAGATAGACGTGGTGTCAAGCATCCATAGTACTCCATAGACATTATAGGTTACTACCGCCACCCATAGAAACTCGCGACAGCAGAGGACCTAAGACAAATCTATTACCTGTCTTTGGTATTTAAAAGGCCTTTTAAATTTACCGTCGTTTTTCTTTTCAAATGGATATAAACGCAAACAATGGAATTTATGGTGAAAAAAGGGTATAGAAATCATACCGAAAATTTATTGTTTTTATTTACGAGAGAGGCAAAAGATATGCAAACACGATCGTTTCTTTGAAAGCTCACCTCATTGGGTCCTAATGCCTCTATCGCAATATTTTCCGTCGAACTGCCTCGGAGCAAAGCGTGAAGCTATAAAGAGTTTGGCGAGAAAAAGGCGATTTTAAAAAAAATATCAGCGTATTTCGTTGAACACTTTGAAGACTTCCCTGAAAATACGAGGATTGAGATGGATAGGTAAAAGTTTAGTAAAATGGATGACAAATTTTAGCTTGTTTGTACTAATTTTAATAATATTTTGCCTTAGAGAAGTTTATTTCTTTATATAGTATTTATTTTATATAGTAGGTATTTCCAGACGGCAGTATTTATTTATTTTTGTTACAGACGCATCTAATTTTTCAATGAAATGAACCAGGAAACGAGCAGACGGATCGCCTGATGGTAATCGAATATCGCCGCCCATGGACACTCGCAACCCGCCAACACCAAAGGAGTTAATGTACTTGTAACTCCTCTGGTGTCGCGTTCCTGGTCCTTAAAATCCCCAATTTCCACCATGAGCCTCCGGTAACCTCACTCACTCAGCGAAACACAAGGTTAGCGCTATTTCACGCCGGCTTTCTGTGAGGTCAGTGTTCTGCGCGTTGGTGTTCAAGCCGTGGGTCGCGGGTTCGAATCCCGCCGAAGGAACAAAAAGTTTTTCCGTCTTACTGGTCATGGATGTATATGTGTAAACATAATAACATAACTGCCCCACCGATTTCGGTGACGGTGGCCGGTTTCATTGAAACCAGGCCAGTTACGCAGGAGTAATTTTATAGTGTCCAAGAGTGTGCGCAGTACACAAGAGCACTCTCTCATCCTTTACTCTCATAATCTAGTGGGACGGATAACCGACACGACTGACGATAGATCAGGTGCAGGCCCGACTTTTTACATGCCCATCCGACGCATGGATCATCTTTCTTGTCAGACAATCAGGTGATCAGCCTGCATTGTCCTAACCAAACTTGGAAACAACATTTTTTGTTGTTGTTCTAATGCGGGAATTGAACCCACGGCCTCCAAGTCGAGAACCACGGAGGCTGTTTGTATAGTATAAAATGTATATGTAGTACTAAATATACTTCCCGTTTTCTGGTACCTGTATCACAAGTTCTCCGGATACTTAGCACGGGGCCAGATTAATGTGGTGTGAAGCGTCCATAGATTTTATTATTTATCCGGTTGAGCCGATCCATTCGTGCCGAAGCGTGGCTAACCCACAGTTTGTTTATATAGTGTAAATAGTGTAAGGGAAGAAAATCAAACCTAGCCATTTTACACGTGCCAAAAATTTTATTGTATGCTCTAAGTCCAGAAATAAATCGCCATTTGCAAATCCTGAAACCATCATTATAACGCAAAAATCGAAAGATCGCTATTACCAAATATTGCAACATTATGCGCGAACAATATTTCTTTGTTGTATTCAAATTGGAGTATTCCTCCGAACAGCAGTTGTTCCTGACGGCTTTTGTAAATGTGGACTGAAAAAAGAAACATAATTTTTCTTAACCCTCCTTTTTTATTCACTCAACAACGGTTGTTTTGTTACAATTATTCTTTGAATAAGATGAATGTAAATAAAAACGTATTTCAATTACGTACTACACTATGTTATACTCACAAGCTACAACAATACACAATTAGTAAATATTAACAATACTTTTGTATTGGCGCATATTAAATAAAATTGAAGTGTCTGTTTGTAACTTCAAATTGATAGCTTTTCACTTAGGTAATTGCATATAAAAATATGTACTAACAATAAAAAATCAATTTTTACAATTTTTGAGTCCGCCTGTCTGTTTGTCTGTTTGTTCCGGCTAATTTTGAAACGGCTGGACCTATTTTCATGGGACTTTTACTGGCAGATAGCTGATGTTTTTTTTAAATCTTATATTTTATAAGGGTTTCCGTCTATAATACATGACTAAGGCGTAGCTTAGGATTCTTTTTACAAGCTTTTTATTACTTTCACCTGTCCCGTTGTCTGTAATGGAATCCTGCAAGTAACAAGTTAAATTTGACCTACTTTCCGGTTTCCGATTGAGCTGAAATTTTGCACGAATATGTAAATCGCGTGACAATGCAATATGACGATGATGACGTGGAGCTGATCTGATGATAGAGCTGGAAGGTGGCCATAGGATCTCCGTAATAAAACCACATAAGTCATAACCTCATCGAGTTTGGGCTCGTTTGATTCGTCTTGATGAGTACTTTGTCTTCAGATAGTTTTTGAACTTCTTAGTTCTTTTTACTCCCCAGTAATAAAAACTTGTTTAAAAAAATGTAACTAGTTATTTTTATTATTCAAATTATCTGATGATGATTCAAATAAACCTAACCAAGAGCATTTTTCATCCCCACTTCACATGTATGGAGAGCCACCCCTAAAATATAAAATTATTATTGTTTTATGGTCCCGAAACCGTGATCTATACACAATCTATAACTGCACCAAATTTCATCAATTTATATTCATAATTACAGGAGCTAGAGGCGCGGACAGTCAGACAGACAGACAGACAGACGGACAGAGCGAAACTATAAGTATATATTAACGCCCAGTGAAGTGGGTACGGTTCAGTTACTTTTAAAATATAAAGAAAATGTATAATTTTATTTTCATAATTACTGTAATTAACTGAATCGGAAACATTTAATTGGCACGCGCAGCTTTTGGATTAAGGTAGCATTTTGTAACAACCGAACTCAAAATAACTTACTTGGTTAACTTGTACTTAAATAACTTGTGTTTGTATTTCATTACGTTGGCAAATATATTCCAAGTTTAAATGGCATTTAAGTCAGTAAGGTATATATATGTCTTAGTATAATCATCACATCTATTTATCTACTAGCTGATGCCCGCAACTTCGTTTGCGCAGAACTAACGGAAGCGGAACCCTATTTTTTTAAACGGAACCCTAAAATAAAAGTAGCCTATGTAAGACCTTATAAGATCAGCTATCTGCTAGTGAAAGTCCCGTGAAAATCGATCCAGCCGTTTCAGAGATTAGCCGGAACAAACAGACAGACAGACAGACAGACCGACAGACAGACAGACAAAAATTAAAAAAAATGGTATTTTACTGTAAGTCCCGAAAACACTTTAAGATGCATATGAAAAGCTGTCAATTTGAAGTTACAAACAGACACTTCAATTTTATTTATCTGTATAGATATACATAAAAGGCAAAGCTGATTGACTGATGTATCAACGCACAGGCCAATCCCCTAAGGCTAGAAATTACAATTTTGCACACGTATCTATACTTAATATTATAAATGGGAAAGTGTGTATGTTTGTCCGTTTTTCACGCCAAAACTATAGAACCGATTTAAATAAAATTCGGTACACCGATAGTCTAGAGCCTGAGAAAGGACATAATTTATGCTACTTTTTATCGCAGGGAAATGTACGGTAGCCGTGGGATACTTTATTTACAGTTTCGCGTAAAAACAACTCAACCGATTATCATGAAATTTGGCACAGATATAAAGTAAACTACGGGAAAGGACATAGGCTACTTTTTATCGCGGGACACAACAACGTGGGTTACTGTTCATACGCGGGCGGAGCAGTGGGCATCAGCTCGTTTCTTATATGACGTAGGCAACCACTAAAATTTTCAAAATTCATATAAAAAAAGGGAATAAAAATTTTATGAAACTATTCGTAATTTATTCGTTGGACATATTTGCATGAAAAATATTGAGTACCGAAAAATAACGAGTTATGTTTTCAGCGTTTTCTAATTTTCAACCCTCGAGAGAGTGAAATAGGGGATGAAAGTTTTAAATTATTGTAAAGATATCGTTTAAAACTTAATTTCACGCTGGCGAAGCCGCGGGCAAATGCTAGCTTTTTACGAAAATTATGAAAATAGAGGAGTATTGAACATAATAAAGATAAGAATAAAGATACACTTCCACCTTGCTACTACCATTTACTCGTACATGCATTTTCGTTACGTTAACGTTTGTCAATCTGTCTCAATATTTACATAGTACCTTTTGCCCGCGACTTTGTCCGCATGGAACAGTTACTTTGGGATATCGCTAAAATTTACCCGCGACTTCATTTACGTAGAAGGAGAAGCGCTTCCACCTCACGACTGCCCGCTCGCCGTAAAAAGGTTATAGTGAGCCAACCTTAAAAGATAGACATATACAGTCGCGGACTTTTTAGTTTTTTGTAGAACTTTTAAAGAGGAACAATTCTGTAAATATTCAAATAAAACCGGCCAAGAGCGAGTCGGACTCGCGTACCGAGCGTTCCGTACAAACTTGTCATAAATAATAATGGTTCACGGTTTATGCATAAGGTTTATGCACTCGTAAATATGAAATTAAATGTTTTTTTTAGTTGATTGAATGAAAGTTAAATTGCGGTTTACGATTTATGACGTACTTATTAAAAAAAAAAACTACTTACTAGATCTCGTTCAAACCAATTTTCGGTGGATGTTTGCATGGTAATGTTAATGTACATCATATATTTTTTTAGTTTTATCATTCTCTTATTTTAAAAGTTACAAGTTACTTTAACACACACATTTTACCATTCAGTTTAGAAAAAAATGATATAAGAAACCTCAATATCATTTTTGAAGACCTAACCATAGATACCCCACACGTATGGGTTTGATGAAAAAAAATTAATTTTCAGTTGTATGGGGAAACCTCAAAATTATTTAATAGCTTTTGTCATATTGACAGTTATTATCCAAATTTTTTTTTCTTTTTTTTTTCTTTTTTTTTTCTATTTTTTTTTCTTTTTTTTTCTATTAGAAGAAAAAAAAAATTATCCAAAAATTGTAAAAACGTGCCCCTCGCTCCCCTATAGTCTACACGCAAGTAAATATTTTACTCTGTACCGTGACTAAGGCATTTAGGCGTTTGCTTTTAGTCATGCTAGTTTGATAAACTAAACACAAATTGGCGCAAAAAGTGAAGTAAAAAGGCGTAAATGTCAAGTCCAAATAGTTTCATAATTACTATGAAGGCAAAAAAGCGGTTCGTAAAGGCTCAGGGATCTAGTGATTAAATTATGGCTTGGCGATCGCGAAACAATTTTCAGCCAATATTGACGAAACCGCGGTGCACTTTTTTGTATTCTTTTTAGACTATTGAAAAATCCTTTTGAATTTTTTCAACCTCTACTATTATGACGTGAATTTTCGATGTAGGTCACCTAGTGGCCGAAACTAGACAATTCATAATTCATAATAGATTCATAATTCAAAATAGTTAATTTTTAGGGTTCTTTTGCCTTTTACATACGCAATAAAAATATGTTAAAATATGCCGCGGACTCGTAGACAAAAATTATAACCTGGGCTTACAGGCTGGACGAGGAGTATCTATATCCATGTCACCGTAAAATTGTAAAAACCGTAAGGTTGTAAAATAACTAAGGAAATTGTAAAAAATATGTCGAAAGATTAAAAACTATATTTATATTTATAATCGAACGAAAAATAATGTGTGAAATTATAGGTAGCATATTCGCGTCGGAAGTCTATTAACATTTTACAATTTCACTAGTTTTATTACAATCTAACGGTTTTTACAATTTTACGGTGACATCCATACTAATATTATCCATACTAAATTTATAAATGGGAAAGTGTGTGTGTCCGTTTGTCTGACTTTTATGTAAAAACTACTAAACCGATTATCATGAAATTTGGCACATAGGTATTTAAGTAAAGTAAAGTAAGATAAAAGGTTGAAAAACACTGAAGTAGACCATAAGGAAGGATTATAGGCTACTTTTTATCGCGGGACATATACAGTTCCCGTGGGTTACTGTACTTATATACGCGGGGGGAGCCGCGGGCATCAGCTAGTTTTGTATAAATCAACTACAACACCTACCTACTACTACACACCAGATTGATATCATCTATAATAATGTTGTATGAGAATCACTTGGTTTCCGAGCAAAATGAATTATCTCAATGTAGCGCAAGGGAACGGATATAGAAAGCCTACAATAATTTTTTGCGAAAATCTTTCGGCGCCAATATAGATATAGACGGATAACCACAAATATTGGTGCTATTCCAATTACATTGAGAGCCGACTATTTGGCAAGATTGAAGTCGGACATAGGGCTGTGCAATTATTGTTTTTACAATTTTACGAGAGTGACAGAGCCACGCTTTGGCTCGATCTCACCGTGAATACCACGGTCTCACAGAAAAACGCTGTGTAATAACCAAGTAGGAAATAAATGGAAACAAGTTTCCAAGAATCACAGAATTAGACTATAAAGACAGAGAACTTGCCTAGTGCCTACTCCTCTAACGTTGTGAGCTTCATTGATAGTGGTAATCGCTTACCATCATCTGTTCCGTTTGGTCGTTCCCGTTATAAAAATAGTATTGGCACCCCTGGACCCTTTAAAATGCGAAATAAAAAATAATTGACGAATTGACGTTGAGTACACTATAGCATATGCATGAGCGGTTTTAACGAGTGAATGCACGTGAAAATTGCTCCTCGTAAGCCTATGTACATTGTATAGCCACCGAGAAACCTTTATGCAATTTCGACTTTATTACTATAGCAATAAGGATCAAAAGTTGCAGTTGCGACTGTACCTTAGTCCGTCGGCTCTGCGGAACTGTTTCATTTACGTCTGTGGCATGTTAACGTTGTGTAAATATTACACTTTTGTTTGCGTCTGTCCGCAACTGTCCAAATTCCAATACTTCCTACCTTGTGTAGCAGGCAGTAGCTAAATGCTTATTCACAATATAAAATACCTCTGTTCATGTAATATCTGACGTCCACCGAAATAACAATATTATTATTGTACTTTTTAAATTATTATACCTATTCAATACGAAAAGCAAAAACTTTCAGACGAACTTTTGTTTTTTAAGAAATTAAGAAATTTCATAAACATAAACCTTATGCATAAATCTGAACCATTATTTTTTATTACAAGTTTGTACGGAGCCCTCAGTGCACGAGTCCAACTCGCACTTGGCCGGTTCTTTTTATATTAAAGAGGCAAAAGAACCCTTAGCAAGTTAAAACTTAAAGATCTTATGAATTATTATGAGTGAATTTCGACCAGTCTGATTAAATAGACTTACAAAGTTTTATTTACGATCACATAATATTTTAGAACACAATACAAGCGCAGCAAATGTCTTGGAAAACAGCATTTAGTGAAGTGGAAAAGGCTCGGCCTTTTAAAAATAATGTGCACACGTCCAATCGACTTCGGTAGTTTACAAGCGTACGCAGCGAAAGCTCTAAAAGGAAATAAAAAACTCCCGATTTTGAAACATCCAGATTGGTGCTCCACTCGTATTGAGCTTAGCATGATGTTATATAGCCTAAAGCCTTCCTCGATAAATGGACTATCCAACACAAAAATAATTTTTCAATTCGAATCAGTAGTTCATGAGATTAGCGCGTTCAAACAAACAAACAAACTCTTCAGCTTTATAATATTAGTAGGTATAGATTATGTCAGAGCACGAAACGACCAGCGGCCACGGGGCTAAAGAAAAGTCCTGGCTGGAACGAAAAACTCACGCCCCGCCCGCCTCCGCTTTCGCAAAGCCAGTTTTGGCAACAATTTCTAATGTAGGTACTGTGTATCTAATATTCTAAGTTTACCCAATACTGCTCACTACCCATTAGATATTACAACTTCCAACTTACATTACAAATGACCCATTCGGATTTTATGATTAACATTCACCCGAAGTTTGGGTGAATTGAATTCGGCGATTGGGTGCACCTGCGGCCCGGCTGATCAATACTCGTATTGGATGAACGTCGAAAACAAATCCATCAAACCTCCCCTTTATCACAGTTAGATGGAAAATTGTATATTTTGTTCATAAGAAAATCTGTCTATCTTTATTATAAATCCAAACGAGATTAGTATCTAAAGCCTGAATTAAAAAAAAAAGAGGTAGGTAGGTATGTGTTTCATTTTTGTGGTTAACAAAGGTCAAAGTTAAATAAAGCTACGTAAGTAGGTAAACGAAATCAAAACGATGTAAAAATATATAATATTAAATTATTTTAGCCTCATCTTTGTTTTTTACTGTAGTAGATTTTGAACAAACCTTTGATGTTACAATACAAAGTAATTTCATATCTAAATAATTAATCTATTTAATTTTATTTTAGTGAAATTCAAATAAAATTTATTTAAAAGTAGCTTTTGCCCGCGGCTCCGCCCGCGTACTTACATTATCCCGCGGGAACACTACTTTTTCGGGATAAAAAATATCCTATGTCCTTACCCGGGACGCAAAATATGTCTATACCAAATTTCATAAAAATCGGTTCAGCGGTTAAAGCGTGAAGAGGTTACAGACGGACGGACAGACAGAGAGACACACACTTCCGCATTTATAATATTAGTATAAAGTATAATAATTATTAATATTATTAAAAGTATATATTAATGTCCTTTTAATTAAATATTTTTTTGATTTTATTAATCCTAATAATATGTTTTTTATTTTTATTTTTCTGCCTATAATTTGTTTATTGGGGTGTTGTTAAAGATCAGGCTGCATTTTCCTAACCAAAATTGAGAAAAAAAAACAACATATGTTCCAGCGTAGGAATCGAACCCACGACCTGCGAGTCGAGAGCCAAGCTCTAAACCACTGGACCAAGGAATTCGTACATTAAAGAAGACGTTAACTCCGGACAATGACTACCTATCAGCAACCTACTACATTATCTTTCCTACCACGTTAATTGTTAAGTGGCAGTACAAAATAGGGTAGACTGGGTACGGTTGTGACAATTTTGGTTTGATCGTCTATAATTTTGTTAATTTACTAGTTAGATGGGAGAAAAGTAACTTTAATCGTAATTTGTACATTTGTCTACGTAAAAATACTAAAATTAAGACCCAAAATACGCTGTGTTAGTTATAACATCAACTTTAAAAAAAAGAGGGAAAGTGTCACAACCGGCCATACCCCAAGGACGGTTGTGACAGTGGTTGGGGTCGGTAGTGACAAATATAAACATACACAGAAATGGTTTTTAATGACTTTTATTGTTAGAAATATGTAACATAACACAAAAAAAATGTTTTATACTAAGTTTACATTCATATAGCAAATTAACTAAAATCTGTGATCACTTCTATTCTTATATTTAATAAGGCACTGAACATTGAACGTTATTATACCCATCTTCTATAAAATCAGTCAAAACGTTATCTAAACAAATATTCATAAACTGTAACATCTAATGGTAATATAACAGCCTTAGAATCACTCAAAAAATTAAATAAACTTTTATTAACTAAACTAACTGGAAAAAGTTTAACCAAATTGTAACAAAAACTATTAAAAATAAACGTTTATGAATATATATTATATATAATGAGATCTAGTCAGATTCATAATCACAGTTGTGACAAATGCAATGGTGGTTTTCACCTGCGTACTCTATGTGGAACCAGAGTCTACACGACCCTTGGCACATGATCCATTTTTCTTCATGCATTTCCGCAGTTCTCCGTAAATAAATCCCGCGTTTCACTTCTCATAAGCATCTTCATATTTAGAAGTGTCAGACCGCACTCTTTTGGCCTACCGCAAGCGTTTTCTGGGCATCTACAAGCAAAAATATATATAAAGATATGTCACAACCGTACCCATAACATTTGTCACAACCGTACCCAACGCACTCTTTTGAAAACAAAAGAACGCCATGACTAGGCCAAACAATTTACGTAAAAAATAACCACTCGTAATTATCTACTAATATTTAACTTATAACATAAAAATATATTGTATAATGTATCTGTATACAAGTAACAGTAAATATTAAAAGAAATTGAACAAAAAAACTTACTTTTGAGTGTTGAAAAGCACTATGGACTCCTGATTACGATAACGTCGCGCGCTGATTGACGCAATACTATGACACATGTTTAGACATGCATGCTGCTTCTTTTTCCCCTTGAACCTTCCCCGCATTCCGTATAGTTTCGCTGTTATATCGACTGTCACTACCGTACCCTGGCACAACCGTACCCAGTTTACCCTAATAGTAATTTTACACGTGCTTTTGACCACGTGTAAAATTACAAAACTTCAAAGTAACGACTAAACCCTTAATAAATATTCCCAGAGTAGCAAAGTACGTTTACGCGACGTTTAACTTGCAAACCAAAAGAACCCGAGTACATTTATTAACTTTAAATTGTGCTCCAAGACGAAAAGTTGTGTTAGAATTTACACATGTTAGCTTCTTAGACGGTTAACCGTCAAATTCTGTTAGGTTACAACAGGTAGGTATGTTAAGAACTTGTCAGGTAATTTTATACAAAAGTCCAATTTATTAAGCAGAAAGTTAGTGTCCATTTCATAATTAAAGCATTTAAAGTTATTTGTCTAACCTGTTTCCCGTGAGTTGTTTGTGATATTATTTTCCGTAAATAACTTGTACAATGAAAACTTTTTAGACATAAGGTAAGTCCTAGATATAAAGCTATTACTTTAAATACATAGTCATGATAACTTAATATATTATTTCCTAAATTATCCATATCCGATTAGGTAACCAGTTGATCTAGATTTTGCAAGTAAATATCAAGTAAAATAATTTAGGCATAATCTAATGCCTAGTGTCCTAAATTCTTATTTAAATCCAAAAGTTTCCTAATAAATAATAATTAACAATTTAATTTATATCACATAACCATTTATTTTAACAAGTTAAAATGAGAATTAAAATATCGCCGCGCTGTACCATTTACCAAATAGCTAATTGAGAAACTAATGAAATATTTTAAACATTCAAGACGATTAAATTTATTTTAGTACCAATTGAATGGGTTGGACTTTAAATAAAGTAACAAGACTAACCTTTCTCAGATCTACAATAAAATAAAATAATAACTCCCCACACCGATTTCGGTGACGGTGGCCGGTTTCATTGAAACCAGGCCAGTTACGCAGGAGTAATTTTATAGTACCCAAGTGTGTGCGCAGTATACAAGAGCACTCTCTCTTCCTTTACTCTCATAACCCAGTGGGACGGATGACCGACACGACTGGCGAGAGGACAGGCGCAGGTCCGACTTTTTACATGCCCATCCGACGCATGGATCGTCTTTCTTGTCAGACAATCAGGTGATCAGCCTGCATTGCCCTAACCAAACTTGGAAACAACATTTTTTGTTGTTCCAATGCGGGAATCGAACCCACGACCTCCCGAGTCGAGAGCCAATGCTCGAACCACTAGACCACGGAGGCTGTTAGATTAAGTACCTGCTAAATCGCCACAAACATAGATAAACTTTTTGACTTCATAATTATGAAGAGTAAGAATACTTACTTTTTATAATAAGGCTTAATTAGGGCAAAGTCAAATTACTGGCAACATTTTAAGCGCAGATAGAACGGCAAGTTCAGATTGAAGTTTTTGCCACAATAAGCCCCGGTAATTAGGGGATTCCCGGGGCAAGTCAAGACGCGAGCTGTCATTTAACGAGATTTCTCTATGTCGCTTAGAGAGTGTACACAAAAGTCGACCTTCTACGCGAAGGCCGCAAACCCAATCTAGTTAATGATCAAATTAAAAACTTTTCGCATCATTTCGCTCCCGTATTTTTGTTTGTGTCGTCAATTTTCTGGATTATTTTACTATGGTTGACTGAGACATGATTAAAGTTTTATTCTAATGATGATAGAAAAATAGGAGATTTTTTAAACTTTCGTGTTAAAAATTTAAAATAATGTATGTACCTACATTTTTAACGTTCTTAAGCAATAATTGTAGCCAATAGGATATTACTTTATTCACAGCCATTAGGCTGGGACTATATGCAAAGGAATCCGGTAGGCCGTAGAGAATTATGAGCACTGAAAATAGATCTCTGCACTAATACAATAGAGTTGAAAATCGAACATCCGAGTGTCGAGTCAAATGTCAATGTCAAGAGTTGAAAATCGAACATCTGAGTCATGAAGCATAGATACCAGGAGTCCGAACGTAATGTTAAAATAATGGTCTCAATTACGGGGACAGATTTTTGCCGGTAGAGCGCGCGACAGTCCGATAAGCACTCGTTTGAAATTACGCAGGAAGTTTAAATGTTGCTATTGACAGCTCTGGAAGAAAATATTAAGAGAAATGTGGATTTAAATCTAATTATAGGAAATTCTTAGAAACTGTTCTCGAAAAATAGATACCGTAGAACACGGTAATTGCCTAACGGTAATTTAAAAATAATTGTAATAAATAATAGTATTGGCAACACTCGGTATAATAGTATTGGCAACACTCGGTACTCGTCGGTCTCGCACAGCTAGCGGCAGAAAAGAGAACTAAGATCTGGTCCTATTATTGTGTACATAATTATTATTAAAAAGCCTATACCGTTCGGACTCCTGGTATCTATGCTTCATGATCCGAGTGTCGAGTCAAATGTCAATGTCATATATGACATTGACATTTGACTCGACACTCGGATGTTCGATTTTCAACTCTATTGTATTAGTGCAGAGATCTATTTCAATACTCAGAATTTTTCACAGCCTTCCGGATCCTGGTGCCGTATAGTCCCGGCCTTATTTGATCATTTTGATGCGTATTTACGTACTACCACATGGCCGTGTTTATGAGACAGTTACAACTCACAAGTCAGGTCAACCTCAATTAGAAATGTTACTAGGTAGGTATATATAGATTTTATGAACCAAATTTCAAAATTTCAAAACACTCGCACTTTGCTTTTAAATAATAATAATTATGACACGCGTGTAAAACCACACGCTAAAGCCACCATATAAATCTCGAGTCGCAAACTTTTGATGTAGAGTTTGGGAGTGACGGCGCAGGTGTCATGGAAGTTTGATGAAAAGCGGTGATTGATGTGTTGAGGTAAACTGATGCTCAGCCACAATGCTCCATTGTCGGCCATAATGCGAATGCTCATATTTCGTATGCATGAAATAAGGTTTATACACATGTTATGCAACGTTACCAGCGTTTTTTAGTGGTCGCGACAGAAAATAAAACCGGCCAAGTGCGAGTCGGAATCGGGTGCCGTACAAACCTGTAGGTATATAAGTAAAAGTTCACCCATCATGACAATCGAGTAGTAGTAAGTTTAAAATTATAAAAAATATTTTTATTATATTTTTTCGAAATTTTTCCTTTAATCTGTGCTATAAGATGGTGCTTCGTGCCAAATTTCAAGATTCTGAGTTCAAAGGAAGTACCCTGTATGTTGATTCCCTTGCGAGTTGCGAGTGGCGGAAATTTGCGGCATAAGCGGCTGTATCTTTTGATTGCGTTAGCTTAGAAGTTTGATTTTTACACAGTTCTAAAGGACAGTAGACTAAATTCCAGCTTGATACCTCCACGCGTTCCTGAGAAAAAGGGTCTTGACAGACAGACAGATGGACGGACGGACGGACAACCCCGAAAGGGAAAAACGGAACCCTTAAAAACGGGTTCCGTTTTTCGAGGTACGGAACCCTAAAAACAGAACTGTAAATAGTAGGTACTGTGCGCTCAAAGAGTGGTTATATACTCAAAGTGTGCGCTACCAGCGCTAGTACAATAGAGCTGAAAATCGTGTGGAGTTGTCAAATCTGATATTTGACACTTGTTATTTCGATTCACAGCTCTGTTGTAGGTACTAGCGCAGAGTTTTATTTAAAGTGCTGTTTTTTCTAGACCAAAAAAACTGTAATCGTAAATGGAAACGTAGTGAAAAAAGACAATCTGTTTATTAGTACCTAATTACGATTTAGTAGTTAAACACAATGTAAAAAGTCGGACGTGCGCCTGATCTCTCGTCAGTCGTGTCAGTTATCCGCCCCACTGGATTATGAGTGTAAAGGAAAAGAGAGTGCTCTTGTATACTGCGCACATACTAGGGCACTATAAAATTACTCCTGCGTAACTGGCTTGCAGTTTTTTATAGTGCCCAATGAAACCGGCCACCGTCACTGAGATCGGTGTGGGGACGGGGAGTTATTATTATTATTACAATGATAGCGTAGGTATAGACTAGATTAGGATTTAGGACATACACATATTATTCCGCCAAAATGTACGGTAACTCGAAAGTAAATTTTCTTTTTACACTAACGAAGAATTAAAACAAAAAATGAATTCTGATAAGAATAAAATACAAAAGTAATATTTCAATATAAGCCTCAAGATTATGTCGTGTAATGGAAAAAGGAGTGAAATATACTTGAAAGTCGAATTCAGCGTTCCATTTTCGAAGAAAGTTAAAATGTCTCGTGTTTATTTTTTTATGCAACGAAATTGCCATTCGCCTTGAATCGCCCCCCTCTTGAAACTTTTTGTTTTCATGTTTCTAACCCTTTTTTATTTCGCCAATCTGTTTTCGAAAGATTAAATATTTTCTGACTTTTATTGTCCAGTTCTACGTAACTTGTCCAATTAATGGCAAAAAATTAAAAAAAATTGTATTAAAACTTTGTGATACGCTAAAGTGTCTCCATTTAAGTGTAAAGCGTTCTGAAGATGGAAACCTCTTTGTCAAGCTGTGTTGACCGAAGACTGCAGAAAACCTTACGTTTGCAAATTGCAGTAGTAAAGTTTACTTGTAGTAAGTTGTGTCAACTGCTTGACCTAGGTATGCTAGCTCTGTTTTATGAATTCCTTAACCGATAAATGTTATAAATACTTACTAAAATAAGCACGAGCATGTCAGATCACGGCTCATAGAAAGCTTCCATAGAAATCAACAAACAATAAGTTTTTTCAAATTCAAAAATTTGTCCGATTTCACTCATGATAATTTTCCTAAACAGTATTTGGCATGTCCAATCATCATGGATAGTTACAAGTTTCTAACTCTAAGAGAAAGGTTACACGGTCAGTCTGGCATCAGTTCAGTCCATCAGTCTGATCCAGAGTGACGAAAGAATGATCGTGTAACGTGTGATTGACGGTGTTAAGGACAGCGGCCTCGCCTCAACTAAAGTGAATTCAAAGACAATGAACGCTTATCAGTGCTCTAAAACGTTTCTAAAAAATACAGTCCCATACAGACGGACTGATCATTTTTTTGTTATGTACTTTCCGGCCATCATTCTGGCGTCAGTCTGAGACTGATGGACTGAACTGACGCCAGAATGAGCGTGTAACCTTTCTCTTATAGTTTAGAAATGCAAGGGAGGAGGGAAAACTTGTAAACCACTTTGAAGGCCGATTACTTAAAAATTATTAACTTTGCGAAAAAATCATGTATGGTTTTGTTTCAAAATATCTATTCAACGATACCCCACACGAGGGGTACATTTTTCATTACTTCATTCATGTTAGTGGCATTATAAAATTATAATTATTTTATGATAAAATCTTTACCTATCTATAAGGTAGTCAGTCGGACGGACAGAGTGAAACTATAGTGCCACGTATCTATAGATATAAATTTAAAGTTTATTCCTGAAAACTCATGAACCGATTTTCGTTTAGTTTTTATTAATATTATATTGTTTTTATCTAGTGTTTCCCAAATAGTCTTGGTCTTGGTCTTACAGCAAGATCAGTCTCGCAAGTCTCGCAATTACCTATTAGCCTATTGCTATTTATTAAACATTATTTTAGATCTCAGAACAACGTAATAGAGTAGGTATTACGTTACGTTGTTATATTACATTGTTCTAATATCTAAAATAACGTTTAACAAATAGCAATAGGCTAATAGGTAATTGCGAGACTTGCGAGACTCTTGCGAGACCCTTGCTGCAAGACCAAGACCAAGATTGATTTGGGCAACACTATTTTTATCTAAGTCTTGTTTTGTTTTACTAATTATTATAATTGGCCTTCAAACATAGGTCATTTATTGTTTAAATTTACCCAAATTGCTACTAGAGCCTAGGTAAAAATGACGTCATAACTCATGAGACCTTTGATGTTGACGAATTAATTTTAATGTAAATAAATGTTACTAAAGGCAAAATATATCGTAGCTAAAATAAGCGCTCGGGTGGGCTTCGTCGATGTTTGAGTAATTACTGGGAACCTAGTTAATGGAAATTCGTAGGTAAATCGAATCAAAATTAATTACCAGTTAAGCGCATATTACATGTAATGATTTGAAGAAATTATGTTGCTCTACTTAAGTAAGCTCTACATTTTCTTTGCTACGGCTGGTTAATGATAATATCACCGGTCACCGAAGTGCTGCTGTGGCTCATGAACCAATGTGAAGGCTGGGACTATTTAATCCGGAATTCGGTAGGCCGTGGAAAATTTAAAGCAATGAAAATAGAACTAGAACTCGCTGCTAATACAATAGTGTTGAAAACCGAACAGTGCAATGTCGAGTCAAATGTCAGTGTCATAAATGACAGCTGGACACTCGGTACATCGATTTTCATCGCTTATGCTTAACCCATCTTTAATGCTCTTCCCGGGCCCGCCGGATTCCGGTACATAGCCTAAGAAGGATGAGGCTTCAGTGTAGGTACTGTGCCAGCTATGTATGAAACCGGGAATACAGTGTCGACGCGCGAAACTAGCGGCTAGCGCCGATCGGACTCGAAGCCGGTTTCATACATAACTGAGCCTGTAGTCAAGATGCGTTCGTTATTTTCGACGGCGAAGTTCTAATATAAAACGTATTTGACATAAGGCATCGCAAGCGACATGTCACTTAACGATGACCTATGTCAAATCCCATACATTTTTGATATCGAACTTCGCCGTCGAAATTATCGAATACATCTTGACTAGAGGCCCTGGCATCGGGCGAGCGCCGTGCCGGGTAGAAACCGGCTCGTCAACACGCGCCCTTATGTTACTTCTCATCTGAGATGGCGTACTAATTACTCCTATTTTCTAGTTAACATAGACAAGTATATAGATAGATGAATCGATATGAGGATTTTCACGTAAATAACAAGAGAAAAATAATAAATTTTCTGTTACAATTTTTAAATTTTTAAAACTTCAACTTATGGATTAAAAGTTATTAATTTATTTATGAGCATCAGAAAATATTTATAGCCTCGCTGTCTGGCCGATCATATTTTAAAATGTAAAAATATTTCAGCAATCAACATTTCATAAAATATTACGAGAAAACTCGTGGGAGGTTTCTGAACAACATTTATTGCGGTTAAGTAAATCGATACAGCTTGAATAAGAGTCTGTGGCGGACCAATCAGCGCACAGTCCTGAATCGCGCTATCGAAGTTTCTGAGCTCGGAAAGTATATATACGACAGCTGAAATGATTACGAGTGGGCTTCGGCCTGACCGGGCATACCACCTCGCTCGGTCGGAGATCTCCCTTAGGGGCCCCCACTATTCCCACATTGGTGACCCCGACGTGATATGGCCCAGTGTATGTTGCCTATAATAGCTTTCGAAGGTTTGATTACCAGAACATCTAATATGTTGTGTAGGAAAGTCAAAATAACATTAAGAAAAATTTTATTACTTAAATCGTATTAAGGCCTATTCAAACCGGAGCGGTATCCGCTACCGCCGTGGGTAGCGGTATCCCGATGGGTACGCAATTAACGCGCTAATAATGAACGCGATTAAGGCGATAATCACGTACCCATCGGGATACCGCTACCCACGGCGGTAGCGGATACCGCTCCGGTACCTACTTTCAGAAAAATTGTAAACTGTACTGCATGGTCTATAATATGCATAGACTAATCATTGTTCTCACTGAGTGCCAGTGGCGTAGTGTGGGTGTCTGCCGCCGTCAGTCTGCCATGCCGGTGTCAATTTTGCCGCCCTTTTAAAAGTGCCGCCCGGGGCGAGAAAGATAGATACCTAGGTACCTTTAAAATTCCTGTGTCACAGTGTTTGTAACCAATTCCACGGTATCGACTATTCGGTAGGTCTGAAAATAGGTAGTTAACTATTTTTATATCAACAAGTAATTTTTTATGGAGTTTTCTGGGCCAGCTATTCATCAAAAAAATTTAGCAAATGCACCACTGTGCGTTATTGCTAATGATTAAAATCCTTTTTTACCGAAACAAGTGACAGACATGAGCTGACTGAGTTGACTTTAGATATATAATAAAATAAATAATAAAAAAAATAAAAAACCCGATTGAAAAAAAGACATACACCTAAGCAACGCACTAAAAAGACCGAAACAAGTTTGAGAAAACTGACTACACTATGAGCTGAAACGCTAAGTGAAATAATTGACGTTATGTTTGGTAGTAGGCGGGACCCATTCGCAAATTATAAATCGTACAAAAATATATGGGCCCCGCCTGCTAACAAACATAACGTCAATTATTTCACTTAGGGTTTCAGCTCATAGTGTAGTCAGTTTTCTCAAACTTGTTTCGGTCTTTTTAGTGCGTTGCTTAGGTGTATGTCTTTTTTGCAGTCGGGTTTTTTTATTTTTTTTAATTATTTATTTTATTTCAGTCTTTTCAGTTGCTTTTGAATAATTGTAGTTATCTATGCAAGCTGGTTTTTGTTTTTTATTATTATTATTTATCGTTATATTTAATATAAAACTGCAAGTTAAATACATATTTAGAATCAGTGTTTAAAATCCTTCATTTTGATACCCCACTCGATATACTTGGTAGATATATTTTTTTTACCTCACAATATGGCGTCAAACATCCGCCATTTTGGTTTTTTTTTATGTCACCTATCTAAGAACACTTGGACTATTAAGACGAATCTAACGATACCTCAAATGTGAAAATCCGTTAAGCGGTTCTGAAGATACAAGGTAATAAAGAATATTACATACATACATACAAGATACGCGCTAAACACATAACCCTCCCGGCAGTCGGGTAAAAAGTAAAAACTAGCATGCGGCTTCGTCCGCGTAAACTTAGGTTTTAAACTTTCATCCCCTATTTTACCCCTTAGCGATTGAATTTTGAATAATCCGTCCTTAGTACTTAGTGGATGCCTATAAGTCAGAATATAAGAAATATGTGTGCAAAATTTCAAATTTCTAGCTTTAAGGGTTTGGCCTGTGCGTTAATACATCAATCAATCAGCTTTGCTTTTGATATACCTATTACCTATATAATGTCTCCGAAAATCAATTACGGATACTTCGGCCACATGATTCACTGCTTGCTTAAAGACGTTTAGGCAAAAAAATACTCGTATTTGTCATACTTAAAGTAGAAAATCATCTCCAGTGTGTGTGAATCTCCGCTCAACGCAAACTCGAAACTACTCGAAAAAAAAAAAGATTTTTTTTCGAGTACCTATGAGTATAACAATTATTTTTCTGCCTAAACGTCTATGTTCAAGAAGTAGATCATATGCCCAAAATATTCGTAGTTGATTTTACCGAACCTTATATAGATAGATATACAAAATAATATGTGTAACGGAGCCATTACAGCTCAAGGCTTTTTATTAAAATTATATGGGCGCTTTGAATTATCTCATGAGTGTTTTTGTCTGAAAGTCCGAGCACGTAGCCCGTTACGGGGGACCAACAAAATGTGGTATTTCATTATCGCGGCCGAATATAAATGGCCGAAAGTCCCTCGGTTTTTTTGGCCATAAATTAAATAATAATAGAAATGACATGGCCCATAGTGACTTGACTTATTAGCTGGCGTTCTGGAACATTGAGCAATAAAATAAAGTTCTGTAAGTATGGATCGAAGTCTAAAATTCAGGGTAGAGTGAAGCAAATTAATGCTCTTTTAGTTTTGGCTGATGGGTTTTTGGCATTTGTTTTTATTTATTATGACATCCTGGATGTGAGAAAAGCATAGAATAAATAAATCCTTTATAAATCTATGGAGAAAAGCAAGTATTTAAAATTATTTTAACTTAGGCTGAAAAATTGTAAACCAACAATACAGGAATCAAGAAATATTTAAAAACGAATCCAGTGAATTGTCATTGCTGTGCCATAAGATACAAGCAACTAAATTGCTTTTGAAATCGTTACTAATGTAGGTACGCATACATTTATTATTAGTTCAAATAGGAACCACATGCAATTTAAATCAAATGCAAAGCGCATAATACGTACGGTAGAAAACTAGATTCATAGAAACTTGTTCTGGGACAATGTTAAAATGAATAAGGATTATATGCTTAGAGCATCCAAACAAAATTATATAACGTAATTAACTAATATCGAAATAGAGATACTTTGAAATTTATTTATGTTAATTTAAGTATATTATAAATAATATTCAAAATAGGATAGTAAAACTAACTTGTTATGTTAATACATGAATGGCCTCAGTGACTCTCGACAAAATATATTTTGCAAAATAAACTACTCAAATATACATTTAACCACAGAATAAATAGTAGTAGGTTGAACCTTAGAATAAATATTATTATGTTAAAGCGAGATGTGAAATTAGGCTATTGATATATACCTAAGTAGGAAACAGACACATTTTTTCAATTAGTAGTTTTAAAGATATATTGTATAGATTTACCTGAATACGTCGAATCCGCATTCTGTGTAGGTATGAGGTATGCATGTGTGTTTGTTCCACTGTAGCGTCTAAACTACAGACAACCAATAGATTCTTAATAATACTAGCGCTGGTAACAGCTATTATTCGTTAGTTTGCATAGAACTAATGGAAACAGAACCCTATTTATTTAAACGGAATCCTACAATAAAAGTAGCCTATGTTAGACCTTATAACATCAGCTATCTGCCAGTGAAGATAACGCGAAAATCGGACCAGCAATTTATTTATTTATTTATCAGATTTAGATATTAAACAGACAGACAGACAGACGGACAGACAAATTTTTTAAAATTGATATTTTAATGTTAGTACTGTATTATATTATATACTTTCATATGTATTAAGTGAAAAGCAGTTAATTAAATTAACTTTACAGATAAATAAAATTGAAATGTCTGTTTGTAATTGCAAATTAACTTAATTTGCAATTACAAACAGACATTTCAATTTTATTTATCTGTATAGATTTTACGTATTGGGTTATAGTTTTTATTTCTTCGTGGTTGCACATTAATAAAGCATGTTATTTTGATTAATTTTAAACGTTATCGAGTACCATTCTATATAGGTATATCTAAAAGGTAGGTAACCCCTAAAACGCGTGGAAACTAGTTTTATCAAAGACAAAAACATCTAGTATTTTTATTTATAAAATTGTGATTTTGGGCAATGACCTCATTTGGAGAATTCGGGTAAAATAGAAGCAGGATCTAGCCCACGTCTGCTAAATTTTAATACAATACTAGATGTTAATCTCACGGAAACCGTAGATTTTTGCAGTAAAAAGTTGCTTATGTCCTTCCCTGCGATCTCTCAAATTTCATCAAAATCGATCTAGTAGTTTTAGAGCACATTCAATGCAAACAAAAAACATGCAGACAAACAAACTTTTCATCTTTGTAATATTATTATAGAAAAAATATAAAATAGAAATATTGTTATTTAATATTAATTGTCTGTTCGTCCCCTCGCTCATTTTGCGGGGGACGATGGGGGTTTTTTCTACCCAGTTTCTCAAAAAATAAGTTTTACGATCGAATACCGAAACAGTACTTAAATTAAGTGGCGCTCAAGCCACATGTAGTCCACGTTATTCTGCCAAGTAGAGAGACAGTGATTAGTGACCATCTGTGAATAAGCGGGCCCCCAAATTTTAAACACCGGTATAATATTTTGCCGTACTTGATTGTAATTTTTATTACATAAATGAATAGTGCTGTGAATAGAAATGAAAGGTTATAAATAACAAAAATCAATATTTAAAAAAAAAAAGAAACGTGAATTATTTGAAGCACTTTTGTGAGTCTTGTGAAAACGTCTCACAAGTCACACAGAATCGTAAGTACATACTATAATGTGACGTCACAAGCTTGTGAGTTGCTACGAAATGTATGGTCACATGCATAAAATCTATGATATCTACAAAGTTTGTGCGTTTATGCTTATGCTTAAATAGTATATTTTTTAGGTTTTTTAACTTAATGTTGTAAAAAATTAATCAAACTTTTTTATAACCTCACCTCATTTCAAAACTACATACAAAGTTTTTTTTGCTTAGATACTAATACTTCATTGTTTTTTAAAGAAATAAAAAATAGCAATTTCAGAAATATTAAGAAATATGTAATTGGTTCATAAATAAAGCTGCTAAAATATATATTCTAGTTTCTATTCTAATAGTTTAAAATATATTCTAGAATATATAAATAAAACTGAGTCAAAATCCCACTCCGAACTTCGAACAGCTTCTACAGCAGTGTTATTCTCTAAGAACATTTTCATATAATCTCGACAGCTGAATCCGCGGCAAGTGTCAAATATCATATAAAAATTTGACACTCACCGCGGATTCAGCTGTCGAGTTTTGAAAATGTTCTTACAGAATAGACAGGCTGATTAGGTAATAGGTACAGCTTATTCATTAGTACAGCGGCTTATGCGAGATAATTTTAAAAGGGCTTACTAGACTTTAAAATAATATATTTTGCTTATTCAGAGCAATTAAATATTGACTAGAGTTGCTTATGTTGCCAAAGTAGATTATACTTACGTATTACGTATATAGAAGAAGCAAGATTATATACGCGTAAAGGTCATTAATCAGTGCCATACAAAAAGTAAGTATCATCTGTTAACCCAAAAAAAAAATGGTAGGTACCTATGCCCCTCTTGCGCCAACTAACCTAAGTGTTAGGTACTTAAAATAATTTATTTTCATTAACATTAAGGTATTAGTTATTACTAAAAATAAAAAATATGAATTTACAGGGAATTTGAAGGTGTTTAGAGTACCGTACCTGGAAAGGGATAAACGGAACTCTTATAGGATCACTTTGTTGTCCGTCCGTCTGTCTGACAATACCCTTTTTCTCAGGAACGCGTGGAGGTATCAAGCTAGAATTTATATCAAATACTTAGGTCTACTGTCTCTTAAAGCTATGAAAAAATAAAACTTCTAAGTCAACGCAATCAAAAGATACAGCCGTTTATGCAGCAAATTTTCGACACTCGCAAGTCGCAAGGGAATCAACACCTACATGGTACTTTCCGTGAACTCAGAATCTTGAAATTTACTACGACGCAACGTCTTATAGCACAGATAAAGGAACAATTGCGAAAACTGTAAATTTTGTGTACATCATATTATAATAAAAATATTTTTTAACTTACTACCCCTTTTCTCATGAACGCCTAGGGGTATTAAATTAAAATTCATATCAAATACTCAGGTCTATAGTACCTTTAAGCTGTTACAAAATCACTACAGGTTTGAACGAAATCCTCGGCGCGCGAGTCCCACTCGCACTTGGCCGATTTTTTTTATAATTCCTGGGATCTACAATCCGAATGATCATGATTTTGAGTTGTGGCAATCCAATTTTTAACTTTAAAAGCGCCTGTGTTTTATTCCATATCAGTTTTCAACGAGATAGTTGCTTTTATCATTGGCATAATAAATTCAGTTTTCGTGAAATATCATTCCAAGAAACTTGTAGCTTACAATCATCTACTCGGGCCTCTGGGGGTCTAAAAAGGCCACTTTACGTGTTTCATATGGTTTCATATTATGTGTCATATATTTCGACAGTTTTTACAGTCAATTTTAACAGTTTTCAATAGAAATGCGTAAAATGGCGCACATAATGTGAATTGCATTATGATTCATCTAATGTTCACACTTCACAGTGGCCTTTTTAGACCCCCTGGTCTCTGCTATGTTACGTTTAGTCATTGTAATATTTGGCTTCGAAACAAAATGTTTTGGTAGCCGAATTTGTTTGTATTCTGATTTTTATGTAGTGATCATAATATAGATAACCCACAGATAACCTAAGGAGTATAAGTTCCCACATACAACTGCAGGACTAAAATCTGCATTTTTTTTGGGGTTTCATAGTTTCGCGCCAGTTTTCTGCAAGACCCTGGCGACCGAAGCGTGGATCTCTTTTCGATTGGTTAAATATAAAAATTCCTATTTATTAAAATCACAAATATCCATCCAAAGTTCAATCATCTTTAGTCGTCCTAATTCTCGTGCCATTGACCTGTTTAAAATGTCTGCCAATACACCTTTACACGGCAAAATATTATCTGTTAGTTGCTAGGGAAACTATTTTTTTAAATTTAATACTTTGCTGCAGCTCCGCCCGCGTAAATTATATCTATTATCCCACGGGAAAACTGTATTTTTTTGGGATTAAAAGTAGCTGTATTAATCCAGACCTCAAACTACTACCATACCAAATTTCATCAAAATGTATTCAGTAGTAAGACAGAGTATCAGATAGCATTTATTGTAAAATGTAGATCCCACCAAAAACATTCTGTAAAAAACTAGCCAAGTCTCGATAGAGCTGCTCGTTTATCTCTAAAAAGTAGTGAAATCTAGACAAAGTCGTTCCAAGTCTAAGGTTCCTTACTGCGATTTCTTTATTATTATAGTTGATGTCGTGTGACTTGGCCGTTGAACATTCTTTATACGTTAGTGGGTACAAGTCAATTTTGTATACACGTAATGTATATCTGTTGTAACTACCTATGTTTGTTAAGCGAGATAATAGCCCATACTGGTATTGGTAATTGGATGCTAGTGTCTCATTTTAGGCTGTTGTTGATTGTAGAACACATATATTGGAGCAGTGGTGTCATGGAGCCCCTTTTGTACCCTTGTGTACCCTTCAACGGCCAAGTCACACAACATCAACTATAATAATAAAGAAATCGCAGTAAGGAACCTTAGACTTGGAACGACTTTGTCTAGATTTCACTACTTTTTAGAGATAAACGAGCAGCTCTATCGAGACTTGGCTAGTTTTTTACAGAATGTTTTTGGTGGGATTTCACTTCTTTTTGTAGAAACGTTGATATTGATTTATTTTACTAGATTTTAGTGTAATTTGTTTATTTAATTTGTGTAATGTTCGAGTAGAATAAAGTTAATCGTTCGACTATTTCTTCTTGTAAACTAGTAAGTATAAGTATAAAAGCCAGTCTAGTCTTATCCAGAGTTTTCCTTTAATTTTATTTATATGCGTATCAAAAGCAGAAGGGGAGGCATTCGTCCAGCAGTGGGACGTTACGGGCTAGATTTAATTAGAAGATGTGTCCCACTTCGCTAAGTTTTTGCAATAACAGTCGATTTTTTTATGTTTAAATTTCTGCGTTCTGGTCTTATCTAGAGCTCCTCAAATAGGGACCTGAAAATGCGGCGAAATGGTTCCAGTAAAGAATCGTACGGCAGTGTTTGCTTCGCGTTCGACTTGGCGGGGGCACTGCCGTGCCCCCAGATCGACGTTCTGGTCTTATCCATAGGTTCTCAAATAGGGGCCTGAAAATGCGGCGAAATGGTTCCAGTAAAGAATGGTACGGCAGTGTTTGCTTCGCGCTCGACTTGGTGGGGGCACTGCCGTGCCCCCAGATCGACGTTCTGGTCTTATCCAGAGGTTTTCAAATAGGGGCCTGAAAATGCGGCGAAATGGTTCCAGTAAAGAATGGTACGGCAGGGTTTGCTTCGCGCTCGACTTGGCGGGGGCATTGCCGTGCCCCCAGATCGACGTTCTGGTCTTATCCAGAGGTTCTCAAATAGGGACCTGAAAATGCGGCGAAATGGTTCCACTAAAGAATGGTACGGCAGTGTTTGCTTCGCGCTCGACTTGGCGGGGGCACTGCCGTGCCCCCAGATCGACGTTCTGGTCTTATCCAGAGGTTCAAAAATAGGGGCGTGAAAATGCGGTGAAATGGTTCCAGTAAAGAATGGTACGGCAGTGTTTGCTTCGCGCTCGACTTGGCGGGGGCACTGCCGTGCCCCCAGATCGACGTTCTGGTCTTATCTAGAGGTTCTTAAATAGGGGCCTGAAAATGCGGCAAAATGGTTCTAGTAAAGAATGGTACGGCAGTGTTTGCTTCGCACTCGACTTGGCGGGGGCACTGCCGTGCCCCCAAATCGACGTTCTGGTCTTATCTAGAGGTTCTCAAATAGGGGCCTGAAAATGCGGCGAAATGGTTCCAGTAAAGAATGGTACGGCAGTGTTTGCTTCGCGCTCGACTTGGCGGGGGCACTGCCGTGCCCCCAGATCGACGTTCTGGTCTTATCCAGAGGTTTTCAAATAGGGGCCTGAAAATGCGGCGAAATGGTTCCAGTAAAGAATGGTACGGCAGGGTTTGCTTCGCGCTCGACTTGGCGGGGGCATTGCCGTGCCCCCAGATCGACGTTCTGGTCTTATCCAGAGGTTCTCAAATAGGGACCTGAAAATGCGGCGAAATGGTTCCACTAAAGAATGGTACGGCAGTGTTTGCTTCGCGCTCGACTTGGCGGGGGCACTACCGTGCCCCCAGATCGACGTTCTGGTCTTATCCAGAGGTTCTCAAATAGGGGCGTGAAAATGCGGCGAAATGGTTCCAGTAAAGAATGGTACGGCAGTATTTGCTTCGCGCTCGACTTGGCGGGGGCACTGCCGTGCCCCCAGATCGACGTTCTGGTCTTATCTAGAGGTTCTCAAATAGGGGCCTGAAAATGCGGCAAAATGGTTCTAGTAAAGAATGGTACGGCAGTGTTTGCTTCGCACTCGACTTGGCGGGGGCACTGCCGTGCCCCCAAATCGACGTTCTGGTCTTATCTAGAGGTTCTCAAATAGGGGCCTGAAAATGCGGCGAAATGGTTCCAGTAAAGAATGGTACGGCATGCAGTGTTTGCTTCGCGCTCGACTTGGCGGGGGCACTGCCGTGCCCCCAGATCGACGTTCTGGTCTTATCTAGAGGTTCTCAAATAGGGGCCTGAAAATGCGGCGAAATGGTTCCAGTAAAGAATGGTACGGCAGTGTTTGCTTCGCGCTCGACTTGGCAGGGGCACTGCCGTGCCCCCAGATCGATTATCCTAGTTTTTATAGTTTTCCCTTTATGTGGCCATTAAACCCCAACTCTGTGCCAAATTTCAGCTCTCTAAGTTTATGGGAAGTACTAGTTCTATTTTGATGATCATGAGTGAGTGAGTGAGTGAGTGAGTGTCGAAAATGCGAAACTTTGCTTTCGCTTAACTTCGGAACTAAATGACCTACAGACTTGAAATTTTGGATTTTAAGTACGTGATTATAGCTTATTGGATGACGAAAATTTCTGCGTTCTGGTCTTATCCAGAGGTTCTCAAATAGGGGCCTGAAAATGCGGCGAAATGGTTCCAGTAAAGGATGGTACGGCAGTGTTTGCTTCGCGCTCGACTTGGCGGGAGCACTGCCGTGCCCCCAGATTCTTTTAAAATGACAGTATCCTCAGTAGGCTCTTTGTAGCACATAGATTACAGATTAGTACTTTGTGATTTCGTTTTTTTTATTAAATTTAGGTAGCATATTAGAATGACGATTTAGGTATGTCTGAAGATCTTAATTTTATTTTTTACTTTTGTTCAATTAAACTATAGTACTCGTATTATAAGTTGGCCTTTATCTTTAACTAGATGTTGTCCGCGACTTTGTGCGCGCAAAAGTTAATTTCAGAGAAACTATACATTTTTTGCGATAAAAAGTAGCCTATGTCCTTTCCCGTGGTCTACTCTACATCTGTAACAAATTTCATCAAAATCGGTCCAGTAGTTTTGGAGCCTATTCAAACAAACAAACAAACTTTTCCTCTTTATTATATTATAGTCAAGAATACCTTTATCTATAGTTAATATAATTTAATCTAAATGTAACAAGTAACAAAATTGTGGCCTATAGGCAAAGAATATAATTACGCGGGCGGAGCCGCGGGAAAAAGCTAGTCCACAATAAAGATTAGGTGAGCTCGTTTCCAAATCCGGGCTTTTAAATTCCAAGTCAAAAGACAAACGGAATAAAATCAAAGGCTTTATAGAGCGTATATATGCGTTCGATAGCAAAATGTTTGGAGCCCCTGACCCGGAAACAATAAAATTCTGTGGCCGATACGAGTCGAGTATTTATAACGCCACGATCAAATACCTTTCGCGATCCTACGGGACCATTATATTTTAACAATGATATTATATCAGTATTTGGGGGTTTCCATGGCCATAGCCAAACGTTCGGTCAAATATTTAAAATCACACGGGGAGTGCTCCGAGGAATTGTTCGGACTTATACCTGCTGCAACTTTTCGCCACCGTTCCATGCGACAAAATATTTATCATCCTCATCACCTTGATGAGTGGCAGTCCTCCACCGTGTGCTTTACTGGAAGCTTTCTGCCGCGCACTGTAAAACTCTGGAATGAACTGTCGCCAGCAGTATTTCCGGACCATTACGACCTGCAAACCTTCAAGAAGGGAGCGTATTCCCTCCTAAAAGGCCGGCAACGCACTTGCAACTTCTCTGATGTTGCGGGTGTCCATGGGCGACGGTAATCGCTTTCCATCAGGTGATCCGTTTGCTCGTTTGCCCCCTAGTTTTATAAAAAAAAAACATTATGTTTAGCTATCTTTTGATGTGTGCTTATAACTGATGTTAGGTATTACTGATGTTTAGTAGTCTTAACTTACTTTTACTTTTTGATGTTTGACTTACTTTTTGATGTTTAGTGGTCGTTAGGGGGTAGACCCAACGCATACAAAGCGTCATCTGGTGGCGTAAGTGGTATCAAAAATGGTCAATAAGAATTTTCGATTCTTTTTCTGTCACCAGACGGCGCTTGGTAGCTCGACATTTCTTTTCGTGTCAAAAAGCTGTCAGAGTCACGAATTTAAAAACCCTTATTGGCAATATGTTCTGAAATATGTTCAAGATGGCGTAACTTTTCCTTGTATGACGATATTTTCTGTAAAATGTACGTCGTAAGTCGTAACTGATCCTTATATTAATTGAAATCATTGGATCAAGTCAAAAAAATGCACCTTTGCAAAGGGATATTATTCAATTTCGATTTTCTATACGTTATGTGCGTCAGGAGTCAGGACCACTAACTATGCAGCGACCAATGTCACAATTGACAGTATTTTACAGAGATGATGCTAAATAAACTGCAGGATGAGAGGAGGGTAACAGCTAGTTTAGAAATGACAATAACAAACACAATAATATTAATATGAAATCTTAAATTGTTGATGGGTTTTCAAACTACGATCAAGCTTCCATTTGTAACCCAGTCTCAATTGCGGTTGTGAAGTACCGCCCGACATATTGGAATGTCCTAAAACTTTTGATCCTCTATTATCTTAACAAGGGCCCTCGTGTTCCAGCCTCGTATCGACATAAGATATCTCCCGAAAAGGTTTACTTGCCACATGTAAGTAGTCAAGGTAATGTTTCTGTTTGGCCCCCAACGCAAAAAGAGGGGTGTTATAAGTTTGACGTCTGTCTGTCTGTCTGTCTGTCAAGCTCCCAAACGAGATGTTCGATTAAGATTTATATTTTTGTCTGAAACTTAACTATTATAATTTATTATCATCATCTCTTTGATTTGATTTTAGACAAACATTCATTTTGGTTTGGATTTTCATTCACATTTTGTGGTAAGGTCAGGTGGTTTAGTGGTCGTTAGTAGCAGGAAGACCTAACGACAGAATTGTTTTATACATACATACATACATATAATCACGCTTTTTTCCCGTAGGGGTAGGCAGAGACCACTTCTTTCCACTTGCTACAATCCTTACATACTTGTTTCGCTTCGTTCACTTTCATTCTTACCATCCATTCCTCCTCTTACATTCAACGGCTCTTCATGGTCCGCTTTTTGCCTCCGCGAGAAACGAGACGTGATGGGTGGCGATCCACGTCGCCGCCATTATGGATAATTGAATTATTTTTTATGATTATTTTTTGCATTCCCACGGATTGGTGGAGAGGGTAGGAATAGGAAAAGAGAAGGATAGGTGATATGGAAAGGAAGATTGGTAAGTTAGAGTGGGAAATAGGAAATGTAGGATATTACCGCCCAGGAGGGCAAAAGATAGGAGAGTCATAGCTAGGGAAGCCGAGGTCGCATACACGTATACTATACCACAACTACCGGACAGGTAAGTTGGGATGAGTATCCCATGAAATTTTTTTTACACCCTCATGCCTGCCCTCATTATTTAATAAACGAACCAGTGAACTGATTTAACTGCGGAAAGCAAATGTCAAACCTCGACTGCCCCAAACAACCACAAAAGCAGGGGAGTTTAAATGTGGACTATTTTTGCCTATAATATAATTATACCTATAAGTCTATGTCTGGTACTGTGAAATAGTTTTAAAGTTTCTATCAAAACACGTCACCGGCACAACAGCTCGCTCGCAAATCGTATTTTTCTTTGTCGGCCAGTTGGCACCTCGTTACACTTGTTAGCCGTTTGACGCCTCCACTCACAGCCTAAAATTGAAATGTACACTTTGTCGATAGTACATAAAAATCCATCATTATTCACGCAAATATTATTTGCTGTATTCGTATTTATAGTTCACATAATGATACATTTTGTCGAGCTCCGTGGCCTAGTAGGCAGACCGTTTGGTTCGCACTCGAGAGAGTGCAGGTTCGTATCCCAGGCTGTGGCGTGTTATTCGTGTACCAATGAGACTTTTTCAGATCTTAAGTACATTATATGGACGCTCTAACGGTGAAGGAAAACATCGTACGGAATGGTTGGCCTTAGACGTATTGACCAGTTCATTCCGCTAGATTAGGCTGACTATGTTGTGAGAATGCCGTATGTGCTTGGGCAACCATAGACATTTAAAAACCAACTGTCCCAGGTACTACAGTATTTCAAGAGTGGTTACTTCGCTCAAAGAATATTGTATAAATCATCCATTAACGGATGAAAAGGCCCGTTTTTATAAAGTAGACCATGGGGAAGGAAATAGGCTACTTATTGTCGTGGGACATATACGGTTCCCGTGGGTAATTTATATAGGCGGAGCCGCGGGCATCAGCTAGTATAAACATAATTTACAAACAAGATTTACATGAAAGCGTTCTCATTAAAACTGAAACAATAGCTTATTGCTCTCATTATAACCAGAATTGAACTTAATTTGTATCGAAAATTGTGTGACTAATTTATAATTAACAAAATCCAGATCCGCAACGGGCGAACATGAGATCAATGGCACATTAATGGAAATAATTTAATTCCGATCCGATGACGCTTCACTGTGATGGACAGCGGATATCAAACTATTTAAATTTCAGTGATGACTGTGATTTTAACCCTCGGAGAGCCATGTTGCGTGACGCAATGGATTTTTTAAATTATTTATTAAATCCATCGTGGTTAACAGGGCCCTAATGGCCAACAATTAGTGGCGTGGTGTTCCTATAACTCCATTCCTATCGGCTTCACTTACCACTTACCCTTTGAAGAGCCTCATCCAAATCTCTACCTATTAATTATTATATAGAGCTAGGGCTTCCCTATAAAGGAGGACCAGCCTTTGCCGCTGCCAACAATGCATTTGTAACTCATGCCATGTTTATCCCGACGCCGAATCAGGGTCTCTAGTCAAGATGCATCCGATAATTTCGACGACGAAGTTCGACAATAAAATGTATGAGATTTGACATAAGGCATTGCATTGCAAGCGACATGTCACATAACGATGATCTTTGTAAAATCCCATACATTTTTGATTACGAAGTTTGCCTTCGAAATTATTGAATGCATCTTGACAAGAGGCCCAAAATAGATAATGCAAATAAGAGAAAATCCCCATCTAATAATAATGTTCAACTACATCTTCGGTTTGAAAGCACAATGGCATAATATTTTAGTGAAGGATTAATCACTATGAAGTTCGAAACCAGTGATGGCGAAATACATTATTGAACTGGTTTTCTGAATCAGTACGACTTGGCGACCTTTAGTAAAAGGACACTCATTTCGGAATACCAGCAAAGTGGCCGACCAGGTAGATAGGTAGGTACCTGTTGATCCTTTGCCACATCATGCTTATTTCAGGGGGACAAAGAGAAACACACGAGAGGACAGCAGCATAAACCCATACAAATATAATGAAATTTATATGGGCAATGTCATGATTTTGACAGATTTTCATACAATTCTCATTCGATAACGTTACGTTACGTTTACGCCGCTGTCAAATATGCCTGCTAGACCCATAGTTGCAGTTTACTCCAATATCGACGTAGCTATGTAGTGAAGGGCTATATGACCACGAAATAAAAGTGAAACCGTAACATTTTCTCTTTAATAATCTATTGTCATCTCAATCATGTTATCGAGTCTTGTAAGAGTATAACATATCTGTACTTATTAATCAATGGCATTACACCATATTTAATGACCTTTATTACATACTAACAAGTGCCATTAAAGTCCTAGAATGAGTCACAACAATTAAAACATGATAAAAGTTAGCGCACGACGAGATAGGTCCACTTGTAACGTGACACCAATAACTTTCTAGTGCTTAAGTTTTAATGTCGATTTTAGGAGTTTTGGTACCTACTTGTGACTTTCTTTATGACAACAAAGATGTTAAAGGTTATTTGTTGATTTATTGTAATAGTTTGATTAATCTCTTTTAATACTTCATTTATGTGGCATAAGTATCGACTACCCAGATAGGGCTTAGTCATGGGCCATAGGCGATCAGGGCCTCTAGTCTTGACTTACTCAAATTTCGACGGCGAAAACATAATATATGGGATTTGATATAACGCATCGCAAACGACATGTCAAATCCCATATATTTTTGATTTCGAAGTTCGCCGTTGAAATTATCGAATGCATCTTGACTAGAGGCCCTGGGTCATTAAAAAGGAGAAGAGGTCGCCCTGAGGTCAAAATTCGCCCATCATAATTCGCATATTTTTTTGTTTTTAAGGGTGACTATCTCAGAGAGATAGTCAGTGTTGATGTTATTTGTATTAATTTTATGTATTAGAAATATAGCATTATTTAAAAATACATTGACTTTTTGCACACTGTACATAAAACTGTACTAAAAGTTTAATTGATTCACGTAAGAACGTACGTACGAACCTATAATAATCGTAATTCAAAATCTAACCTGTAAAACGTTCTAAAGAGATAAAAACACATGGACAAATATATAAAAATAAGGCAACTAAATTAAACGAGTCCGTAATTAATAGGTTAGTTAGTACTTTCTAGAAAAAGTCCTTAAGTCAATACTGGCGACTAATTAATAAAAATAAAAAAAAAGAACGGTAGAGAGTAGAGACTACATAGTTACTATAAATTGTTGGTTCTTCGAGAGTGCTTCTGCGTGTTGACATTATAAATTAATTCAACCACTAAATAAAATAGCATTCATTTTCTTTTTTAAATTAAGCCTTTAGAGTTAATTAAAACGTTCAGATTTTCTGCATAGATTCCTTACTTTAATTTTATAAATGATCTTTAGCACACTTTTGTAGAAAATCTACTTGTCTAGAAAACAAAAGAAAAAAATTTATGAGCACAAGAAACAATTAACTTATGTACAATGATTTCAAAATGCAAAGCAACTAAATATATTTGACAGAAAAAATCTTCAGACGAGAAAAAGTTACCCCATTTTGTTTTCAGAAGTTTTTGTCAATTGAATGCGGACTGATTATACTGTGGAAAGCAAATGTCAAAATATCGATTAATATCAAACCTCGACTGCCCCAAACAATCTCAAAAGTGGGGCAGTTTTAGTGTGGATACTTTTGCCTCGAAATACCTCGTCTTTACCGTAGAGATCCATAAGCATATTACATGTATATTTAATATGATTATTTTTCTCGATTTAATTGTCAGCAAGGTGGGCAGATATTATAGAAGTTCTAGAACACAGGTCTTGCTATGCTGTGAGTTATGACTAATGAGAAAATAACACATACAAGCAATTACATCAATAAATAATTATTTTCTAGAACAATACCCTTAGTAATAAACTATATAATTGTAATGGTAGAATTCCTCTACGTACCAGTGACAAATCAAAGTTATATTCTACTGAGTAGATTGTAGCTCATAAAATATTTTAATACACTAAAAATAACTTTTATCATGATTTATTTAATATATCTGTGGAATAGATTTCGAATTCACTACCATCTATGAAGCCTCAAAATGAAAATCCATGGAAAATCTTCTTATAAGATCACTCACTTCAATATGTTTGTTTTAATTTTTGAATTATATATGTATTACTAGATATTGCCCACGACTTGCGCGCAAAAGTTAATTTCGCAGAAATCGTACATTTTTTCCGCGATAAAAAGTAGCTTATGTCCTACCCTGTGGACTACTCTACATCTGTGCCAAATTTCATCTGTATAGTCTATCGTTCTAGTAGTTTCGGAGCCTATTCAATGCAAAAAAACAAACTTTTTCTCTTTATTATATAAGTATAGATATCAGTAAAGTATGTTATTATAGCTATTGTTTATATCTATCTAGGACACGATACAAATCTACACGCTTGTAACGACCTTGACCATCATACGTAATATGGTGCTAAACCTTTCAAAAAAAAATTGCACAACTGACGTCTAGCGACTAGGGCTTCCCTCTGAAGTAAAGCCACCTTTCGCCACTGCGTATCTACTAATAATAATTAATTAAATCCCACCTAATCTAAAGAAGAACAGAAAATAAGTTAATTTAGCGAAAAACAATGTTACGTAAGAACATAGAAAATGTTGCGTCAGACTTAGAACTTTTATACGGTGATCCGAGAAACTAAAATTATATTCTTGTTGTTCCTAAACGAATAGAAAACTAAGAGCTCAAGTGGTTTTTACTGTTTTGTACAAAAAAAAAAAACCGTAACATAAGAAACTTTTATTATATAACAGCTTGTTTATTTGTTTAGATGACCCTAAAATAACATGGACCTTATTCAGATTGTAGATACTGTTGCATAACATTATAATTATTTAAAAATATTATGTTATGTGAATGTCAAAATCTCTAATGTCACTTTGAAGCTTAGTATAGTTTATTTTAGTTAGCCGAAAGGCCGAAAGGCTATGTACAATTATTGTACAGCGTAGACCTAAGATTAAGAACCCTTAGATACGCAACACTTGTAACCACTAGAGTGCATCTCGCTCACCCACTATGTGTTGCCATGTACAAACATAGCCTTCAATTGTGGTATTTTTGTCTTGATCTTAGGATGCACATGTAAGTTTTCTCGTCGTAGTCAGTAATAAACAAGAACCGTAAAACGAGTTTTCCCTTACACCACTCATTATTAAAATAAGTAAATTTCAATATTTTAATACTGGCGATTAAATTGTTCTAGATATTTTTAATGAGTCAGAGGTTTTAAGAAAACATGCGATTAAAGTACGATCGTACCTGGATTTTCAGTCTCGATTAGAAGTCTTTGGTCTCGATCGACACCTATTATTAAGTAAACTCTAGGCCAAGACCGAAAGTAATAGATATATTAAAAAAATATTATGAACGTGGTAAAAATATTTTTAACTCATGAACGGCTGAACCGATTTGGCTGAAAATTGGTGAGGTATCTTGAAACCAGGAGAAGGACATAGGATACTTTTTATCCCGTTCACAAGGGACTCAAAACTCGAGAACGGCTGGATCAATTTGGCACATTTTATTTTGTTTTGAAATAATTGCGGAAGTTCAGGGAAGGCTTGAACTTAAAAATAATGAAAAAGGTTGTAGGTGTAGGACTAGGACGTAGGTTGCATTATAAGTCATTTATTCATTTCAGTTCATGTTTAAGACAGAACAACGTGTGTCGAGACAGCTAGTTATATATTATTATTAGGGGTTATAATAAAAAGAAAAAGATACAATTTGTATGGTTAAATGGCTTCAAATACCTAGTAATTTTGTTAAAATTAACGATAATTCCGCTGTCTGTAGACCAATTTTCGAATTGTTTTTTTTTTTATGTAAAGGGTTCCTATGGGTGTAAAAAGTGGTGACCTGATGATGGGATCTATGAGGAATCGAGGGAACTCGTCGAAACTTATATGGTGATTTTTACTTTTTCTGAAGTAGCCCAAGCATAAACCACCAAAGTCTTACTATTAATACTGTTAGGTAGGGTAGGTATTTCTCTTAATATAAAAATTAAACAATAAAATGAAATTATATTAAAAATTAAACAATATCAAAAAAGTAAATAGTTTTTTATTTAAGTAGATGTTTCAAACATTCTTCATTCACTTCAACACATTTAAAAAATTACAGTTAAAATACATATAAAAGAAACTAGCCCGTCGAGAAGAACCAGCGTAAGAAACTCGCACGGGGCCACTTTTTAGCAAAAATATTTTTACAATGTAGTAACTTAATCTATATGTCACCGTAAAATTGTAAAAACCTTTAGATTTTAATAAAACTAGTGAAATTGTAAAATGCTGATTGACTTCCGACGCGAATACTCTGTCTATAATTTAACACATTGATTTTCGTTAGATTATAAATAGGTATATAGTTTTTAATCTTTCGACATATTTTTACCATCTAGTTAGTTATTTTATAATCTAACGGTTTTTACAATTTTACGGTGACATATAATATAGCAAAAGTCAAGATAACTTAATTACATGGAAGCAGCTTTGCAAGGGTCTATCTTATTCCTAAGGTGTGCAATCGTTAATAAAATCATTAATGAAATAACTTTTTTAAATTTGTGGCACACCTAGTCCTATTTTGGTCCCAGTAGACCTTGTAGAATTTACTTCTACTCTCTGCGTTCTAATTTTAAGATAAGAACTTAAAAGTTTAAGTGCCGTGTCCCTTTATAATTTTCTGACCAACGTAGCGTGCTCGACACAGTCGAAAGCCTTGGATAGATCACAAAAGACACCAAGTGCATCATGTGATCCCTCTCAGGCCCCAAATATACTGCATAGAAGACTAATACCTGCGTCTGTTGTGGACCGACCTAAAAGTAAAACCGAATTGATTACTATATTATAATAGATTATTTAAGTTAAAGTGAACGAGCAATTAATTTAAGATTATTTTCTATTTGAATTGATTAGGTATGTATCCAAAATTTATGTTTAGTGAGGTTTGTGGAGGTAAGGGTTAGCTGTCGCCTTATTACTCCCAACTAAAAACTTCAACCACTAATATCTCAGTAACTGTGGGTTTCCTGGTGGGGAGAGTGGGGGTTCAACCTTCTCCCTCCCCTCCCCTCTTAACCCCCCCCTCCACAAATCGTGGGATCGTGGGACATTATACAAAATTTTTACCGAAAGAACTTTAGTCAGTATATTTTGGTACTAAATTAAATAGCAACACTAAGACAAATATATTTTTAGAATAAGTTACGAATTATGTAAAAATACAGATTTCATCTCACTTTCAATGGAAAATATGATTGTATTTACGTCCATATAACATTATTCTTAAATAATATGCAATCACAAACTAAAAAAACACGAGCTATAGCTACTTACGAGTGAAAAGTTACGGCAGCACATTTTCCTTCGCTGCGACTTTTGCACCTCAAAATACTATTGGTGCATCCACCCATTGTTAAAATACTTAAAAATACATGGAGTCTCTATCTCAAAAGAGTATATAACTTAAAACACACCAAAAATCAAAAGATTTCAAATAATACGAAACCTCACTCTTCACAGCTGTTATTTGTTTGGCACAAGAGTGTCAAATTTGACAGCTTTGTGCCAAAAACCCGGTTACAGCGAAAGGGACAAAACATAACATTTTTGTCTCGTTTCTTCACAAGTATTGGCCAATTTACGTTCTCTCTCTAACAAGCTGTGACGTCAGGAGCTATCCTGCCCTGAGCGTAGACATATTGCTCTGTCATAAGCATAGATTTATAATATTAAAAAGAGGGTCATATGTCATAGTTGTGTATTAAGTACACATCGCACATGTATGAATAAAAAAGCCTATTGGAACACTATAGATTGTATCGTTTATACCCCCACTATAACTTAAGAAGAATCCCCAATAGAATCGAGACGTGGGCTGCATCATAAAAGAGATACGAGTAGAAGAATTAGTAAGCGCATTTTACCGACTTTGTTTCCGTATTTTTAGATGCCTCCGTGTTCTTGTGGTTTAGAGCTTGGCTCTCAATTACTCCGGAGATTGTGGATTCCATTTCAACTAAAAATATGTTTTAAAGTTATCTGAGCTGATGGTCTGAGAGGAAAGATGATCCATGCGTTGGATGGGAATGTAAATAGTCGCTCATGCACCTGATCTCTCGCCAGTCGAGTCGGTGATCTGTCGCACTGGGTTACAAGAATATGGGAAGAGAGAGTACTCTTGTGCACTGCGCACACACTTGGGCACTATACAATAGCATCTGATTAGCTGGACTGGTTTTGACGAAAGCGGCTACCGTCACCGAAATCAGCGTAGGAAGCTTTATTTTATTATTTATTATTTACTATCGCATTTCATCGTATCCTACGATCACACTATCATGTCATATTTTTTCTTGTGATTGCCCCGAAACTTATTGTTAAAGGTAGGTACGTGATAGTTACATCAATCTACATTCTAATAGAAGTGCTTTAAACAAAAATAGCCTCAAAAGCTTTATATTGAAAGTATTGATCATTTATATAAAACAGTATAATCACGTGTTAATATTTCCCAATTATGCCGTAGAACCAGGTGTTGTTTTCCTCGTGAAACAGGTTTATGTGGATAATATTCAATATTCGACCAAATTAATTTCAACAAACGAATAACAGAGTGGTTAGAGTCAAAGATCATCGTTAAAAGAAAAAAATGATTCACATGTGACCTATGGATTTTTTGCAGATGCGTAAAACCGATTGTGTGGATGATGAGACGACATCATCATATTAACACGTCATCACTATTGGGGCTCATATTGTCGTCATCTGTTACAACCGATTCCTAATTTTAACGGCGGTTTACATGTTTGAGTAGCCTCTAAGCATAAAATTCGTATAACACTTTTTGCGATTAGGACTGAGCCACAGAGGCGACACTCTCTGAAAATGACAGCTCGAGCACCAGCGAATATCAGTCATGTTGACGTAAGCCTAAGGTTGACACCGAAATAATTTTAAACGTCGCGCCAGACAAATCTATCATAAATATTATGAAATTATATTGTCAATTATGTCGAAGCACGAAACGACTGGTGGCCAGCCCCGTGAACGAAAGTCCTGGCTGACGGTTCTTTACGTTATATTTTACTAAGCTCTTCAAAGTTCATATTGTCGTCATCTGTTACGACTTACGACCGATTTCTAATTTTAAGGGCGGTTTACATATTTGAGTAGCCTTTAAGCATACAACTCGTATAACACTTTTTGCGTTTAGGACTGAGCCCCAAGGGCGACACTCTCTAAAAATGAAAGCTCGGGTACCAGCGAATGTCAGCTAGGTTGACGTAAGCCCAAGGTTGGCACCGAAATCATTTTAAAAGTCGCGCCAGACAAATCTATCATAAATATTATGAAATTATATTGTCAATTATGTCAAAGCACGAAACGACCAGTAGCCAGCCCCGTGAACGAAAGTTCTGGCTGAAAAAATCACGACCCGCTCGCCACGCGCACCCTTGTATGCCAGGGCATACGTCAAGTCATGCACACAAAGCTGCGAACTGTCAATCGTGTAAGTATAACGAATGACGGTTCTTTACGTTATATTTTACTCAAGGAATTTGTAAGTATTATATACAACTGGAAAGAGCTCTCGGCATCAAATCTGTGCCGAGAGGGAGATACAATACAAACCGCTCCGTCTCTTTTTAACAAGGGTGACAACAATATTTTTAATTTGGGGACAAATTAGTTGAAGTTTGGAAACATAATATGGTGATTTCAACTTTTTCTAAAGAAGTCCAAGCACATGCTATCAAAAAGTAATATTTTGCTCCAAGGTATACCCTGGATCCAGAAGTATAGAACAGAACTCCTGACTCATTATAGATACATGTTTGGGGATTTCGGCGTTGTTTAAAGAACTGTAAGCTGCAAGCATATGCCACCCTGTCAATTAGAGTAAACATCATCATCACCACCACTATCACACCATACATCATCACATTATGATGATATAAAAGGTACTTCTCATAGTATTTTACACTAACACGGAGATCTTTGAACATTACTCTGCTGTTTGTTGTTGTAAAGGGTTTAATTCATTGGTTTTTTCATTCATTCATTCATTCAAATTGGTCATTTAGTTACTAAGGTGGAAACCGGATAATGCGATCCATGAGGAATCGAGGGAACTCCTCGAAATTTATATTGACACATATAGTGATTTTGACTTTTACTGAAGTAACACAATGCAGCATATGCTCCTAAAAATACTGAACAGAACTCCTCAGTCTTTAAAGATACGCGTTTGGAAATTTCAGCATTGTTTAAAATAATTAAATAACTGCAAGCATATGCCACTTTGTAACTTACAGTAATCATCATCATCACCTTAACAGCAATACCTAATGGAAGCTTGGCGCGTATTCGATTATACATTCGATCGTTTATTTTAGACGTTCTTAAGACGTATTAATAACAACTTAACAAAATATATAACTATAACGGGTGAAATTATTATTTTTTAACAAAAAATTAAACCGACTTTCAAAGTAAAAATACACAATAAGTAAATACACAGTAATTTCCCTTTTAAATTTGGCTATTTCTCTACTTAATCTTCTTAATATGAACTTTAAGCCACCACCACGGTACCGGCAAATATGAACGTGAGTTCTATAAAATATTGTCGAATATCGTTTGGGCTGGTATCGACTTCAAAATTAAGAAGATTAAGTAGAGAAATAGCCAAATTTAAAAGGGGAATTATTTAGAAAATAAGTTTATTTCATACTTTTTTGTGTAATTTTACTTTGGAAGTCGGTTTAATTTTTTATTTAGAAATAATAATACGTCATAAATGATAATACAAGTTGCTGAAACGTATATTATAGAGTGACTTTTATTAGTGTAAAACACTTTACCACGTGATAATGCTCATGATAACAAACATCTTACCCAAATAAACTTTTTAGAGCATTTATTATAAGTGAAAATTCCTTTAGCGGCACTGTGCATTTTTCTTGGGATGGGTAAAAACTGTTAAACTCGAGCAGGACACGTGAATCTGATCGAAAAGTCATAAAATGCAACTTGCAATTGTTTGCTGTCTTGGTTTACGCGAGCATGAAACTATTTTAGTTCGTATTTACTTTTGACCCTAACTATTGACCTTTGGCCTTGACCTTGACCGCCAATCATCTCCATCACATTTACCCTTACATTGGCCTTTACCTCCAATTGTCCCCCCACGAAAATTGTCTCCAGTTAAATTGCTCGACTTTTGAGATTTTTGTGGCCATTTTGAAAGTTGACGTACGGTGAAATCAGTATCTAAGAGAAAAGAAGTGTCTCCAGTTAAATGGCCCCACTTTTGAGATTTTTGGGGCCATTTTGAAATTTGACGTATGGTGAAAACACCATGGAGAACAGAAGTGTCTCCAGTTAAATGGCCCCACTTTTGAGATTTTTGGGGCCGTTTTGAAATTTGACGTATGGTGAAAACACCATGGAGAACAGAAGTGTCTCCAGTTAAATGGCCCTACTTTTGAGATTTTTGGGGCCATTTTGAAATTTGACGTATGGTGAAAACACCATGGAGAACAGAAGTGTCTCCAGTTAAATGGCCCTACTTTTGAGATTTTTGGGGCCATTTTAAAATTTGACGTATGGTGAAAACACGATAGAGAAAAGAAGTGTCCCCAGTTAAATGGCCCCACTTTTGAGATTTTTGGGGCCATTTTGAAATTTGACGTATGGTGAAAACACTGTGAAGAAAAAAGTGTCTCCAGTTAAATGGACCCACTTTTGAAAATTTTGGGGCCATTTTAAAATTTGACGTATAGTGAAAACACTAAGGAGAAAAGTGTCTAGTTAAATGGCCCCACTTTTGAAATTTTTCACTTCTACCGGCACTCCCGGAGTGCAACCCGTTGTTTTTTATTATTATTTAATTCGCTACCTAATGTTAAGTTGAGGTGGATTAAATAAAAAAGTTCCTTTGGGAAAGTTTGTAATCATGAGCACTACCACGTGGTAAAGTATATTTTGCACTAATTAAAAGTTTGACGACCTCATTGGCTTAGTGGTTGAGCATGTTGGTGATCAAGCCGGTCGCTGGTTCGAATTCCGCCATTTTTTCTTTTAAAACTTTTACTATCAACTTATAACGTAATTACACAATTTATTTGATATAAAAGCTTGTCGAGAATCAAACAAATTGTCTCATAAATCTATCAGATCAAGTTACTTGATTTACTTCTTTGATTTGTTTGATTCTCGACAAGCTTTTATATCATACTAGCTTTTCCCCGCGACTTCGGCCGCGTGGAATAGTTACTTTGGGATATCGCTAAAATTTACCCGCGACTTCATTTACGTAGAAGAAGCGCTTCCACCTCACGACTGCTCGCCCGCGCCGCGCGCCGTACTATAGCGCGCATGATTATTTTATTACTGCGATATCTTCTAAAATACTCATTGAAATCAAATGATGTAAACGGCAAATTTCTTCTAGATTAAATGCTTGTAATGAATAACGTATTTACTTGGATAAGGATTAATATAATCTTTATGAAAACACCTTCACAAATAATGCTTACTTTTAGAACAAATTTGGTAAGTATAAAAAGGTTATAGTGAGCCAACCTTAAAAGATAGACATATACTGTCGCGGACTTTTTTTTAGAACTTTTAAAGAGGAACAATTCTGCAATACATCATTTTAGCGAAACTTTAACCGTTTCCGCAGCGTACGTAGCGAAAGCTCTCAAAAGGAAAAAAAGACCCCCGATTTTGTAACATTCTTGATTGGTGCTCCGCTCGTATTGAGTTTAGCATGATGCTATATAGCCTAAAGCCTTCCTCGATAAGTGGACTATCCAACACAAAAATAATTTTTCAATTCGTACCAGTAGTTCCTGAGATTAGCGCGTTCAAACAAACAAACAAACAAACAAACTCTTCAGCTTTATAATATTAGTATAGATAAATTGTGTAATTACGTTGTAAGTTGATAGTAAAAGTTTTAAAGGAAAAAATATTTTATTCTTTTTAGCGCATTCAAATAAAAGCTTGTTTTTTAAAAAAGTTTTTTTTTTACTTTTAATTTATTTTTTACTTTTTAGTTATCGCTAGATAGGTTTCTCAGTCTGTTCATCTCATTTAACGCATCATTGTTGCAAGGTCGTTTGCCGGTTAATTTAGTACAGTCAAGCTCTTCAATAAGGAGAATCTCTAGGAGGTCCCTAGAGATTTTACTCTACTCAGTAAGGACCTCAAAAAACCCCAACACACCATACTTTCATTTGATACCCATATTGTACGAGTGCATTAAAAATAACTTGTCGGCCATATTGGGTGTTCCGCCATGTTGGATTTTCGAGTTATTCTCAGCAAGCCCTTTCATTTGATACCCATATTGTAGGATTGCATTCAAATTGAATGTCGGCCATCTTGGATGTTCCATCATGTTGGATTTTTGGGTTTTTCTCAGCAATCCCTTTCATTTGATACCCATATTATAGGAGTGCATTAAAAATAACTTGTCGGCCATCTTGGATGTTCCATCATGTTGGATTTTCGAGTTATTCTCAGCAAGCCCTTTCATTTGATACCCATATTGTAGGATTACATTAAAATTGACTGTCGGCCATCTTGGACGTTTCGTCATGTTGGATTTTCGAGTTTTTCTCAGCAATCCCTTTCATTTGATACCCATATTGTAGGAGTGCATTAAAAATAACTTGCCGGCCATCTTGGATGTTCCATCATGTTAGATTTCATGTCATTCTCAGCAAGCCCTTTCATTTGATACCCATATTGTAGGAGTGCATTAAAAATGACTTGGCGGTCATCTTGGATGTTCCGCCATGTTGGATTTTCGAGATATTCACAGCAAGCCCTTTCATTTGATTGCATATTCACGCCAACCAAGATACTCATCAAGACTAATCATACGAGCCCAAACTCGATGGAACCCCATCGTCGTTTAATTACAGAGTTCCTATGGCCATATTCTAGCTCCATCATCAGATTCTGGTTACCATATAGTATCAAAGTACTTGTCAAGACGAACTAAACGAGCCCAAATTCGATGGGACTATGTGGTTTTATTTTGGAATTCCTGTGGCCACCTTCCAGCTCCATCATCAGATCAGCTCCACGTCATCATAATATTGCATTGTCATGCGGTTTACATATTCGTGCAAAATTTCAACTCAATCGGAAACCGGAAAGTGGATCAAATTTAACTTGCAAGAATCCATTACAGACCGACAACGGGACAGGTGAAACTAAATAAAAGCTTATAAAATTAAACACAAGTTCTTTGAGAACTTACCACGGGATAAGATTGATGTGGTGTGAAGTGTCCATAAATGTTATTATTATATTATAAGTCATCCTATACAGATAAACCTACCTACTAATATTATAACTCTGTCTGTCTGATGTCGCCCGCCCGCCCGCGAGGTTCTCACGTAACTATGCGCACATAATAAGCACTCAGGGATTAAGAATTTTTCTACCAGTGAAAGAATTTTTCAAATCTGTTAGGTTTCAGAAATTATCAATAACATACAAACATACAATGGTTTCCTCTTCACAATATCATGAAGGTAGGTAAAATAATATACATGTCCTATATTCCCTATTAAATCATATTGTCACCCGAACATCTAGAATGTTCCAAGGGAAACACGGCGTTTTGTGTTGCAACTATTCTATTTTCATTTCTTCCATTTTACTCTACCAAAATGGAAATAATCAAAAAATAAATAACAAATTTCTAATTATCGGTTAGTAGGTAGGTTCTAAATAACTAGTGATTTTTATTTTACATTTCTCTCTCAGATTATGAATAACATAATATTTAACCGAGTTTATTAGTATTTCTTTCTTATACACTATATCGCACATAAAATCTACCAAACCTAAAATTTAAGGAAAGATATAAACTGGCTACACTAGGTTACTTGTTAGAACGAGACACAGGGATAACTTATAGCTATCTCACCGGGACCGGTTTTTTTATTGCGCACGTGATAAGCTTTAAGTCTGAGTAGTAAAGATCATTTTTGATTGAATTAAAAGAAAATAAAGTTTGAAGTACTCTTTCCTGTTGTATATAATACTTACAAATTCCTTGATTTTACTAAGCTCTTCAAAGTTTGAGCTGACTAGGAGCTGACGTTAAAATTTAAGCGGCGTTTCAATATTCGGTTTAAAGTCTTCTATTTATATTTTTTACAAGTTCTTTTATGTTATAAAGTAATATTATAAAGAGGAAATATTTGTATTTTTGTATTTTGTGTGTGTATGTTTGTAATGAATAAACTCAAAATCTACTGTGCCAATTTTAAAAATTCTTTCACCATTAGAAAGCTACATTCACCCTGAGTAACATAGGCTATATTTATTACTAGAAAAGATTAGGGATCCTTACTAAAACTTTAGTAACGTAACCCAAGGTGTAAAAAATGCCGTAAAACATATTTCGTCGCATGCGCTGCGGAAACTATTGATGATAGAACATCCATCGGCTAGCCGCACACGTGCAATATTATTGACAGAATAAATTCGTCAATACTAGTCGACACATGTATAAAAAAACGGCAATATGGCCCGCACACAAGGAATATTATTGTCAATATGAGCTTTATTGTCAATAATATTGTGTGTGTGTGTATACACGTGTGCGGCTAGCCATCCATCCACACTTTCACAGTTATAATATTAGTAGGATACACTTAACATGAGCTATACAGCGTGGTGCAACCTGACATTCGAACTCGAACAATGAAATTGTTAGATATTTGTTACTCTTTGACGCAGAAACTATTAAACGAATTTTGATGAAATTTGGTATCGTAGTAGCATACGCTCTGGAGGCTACGTTTTATCTCGAAAAGTACAGTGTTCATGTGGGATACTGTATATACGCGGGCGGAGCCGGGCAACAGCTAGTTTTAATCCATCCATACTAATATTATACTTTATACTTATATATATATATATATATATATATATATATATATATATATATATATATATATATATATATATGTACTATATACTATACTATAATATTATAAATGCGAAAGTGTGTCTGTCTGTCTGTCTGTCTGTTACCTCTTCACGCCCAAACCGCTGGACCGATTTTGATGAAATTTGGTATAGGGATACTTTGAGACCCGAGAAAGGACATAGGATACTTTTTATCCCGGAAAAATGTACGTTCCGCCGCGATAAACGAATTTTGCCGCAACGGAGTTGCGGGCGTCATCTAGTATATAAATAATTAGACTATATCACGGCTAGGACTTGGGCTTAGCCCCAGGTCAAATTGGTTATTTGTGAATCACTCGATTAAAGATTTTGAGTCTGGGGAGGATTTTTACGACTGGGCCATCGTATATCTCATTTTCTTCAAGGTCACTTATATTGGACCCTTAAGCCGTTGTCTACAAGATCGCAAGTCGTGACCTTTAGAGACTCCTTTTATACATTTTTTACATAACTTTATCGGGATTAATTATGTAAAGCATATGATGCCCCAAAGTAAATACCTCCTTTAGGGTCTGTGTCACAATCTTCTCATAAGTGTCGGATAGCTTATTTGGAAGTTCTGTCACTACTTAGGTTATATCGAGCGATAGAGACAAAACATACAAATAAGCTATCCAACACTTATCAGTAGATTGTAAAACAGGCCCTAACGGCCGAGTATTGAAACACTAATCAAAATAAAGAGCCCTCTTATTCGCAGCCAAAATGACAAGGACAGTATGTGACTTGAGCGTCACTTAATTTAACTATCATTTCAGTATTCAGACTTTACTGAATTAAATGAATGTAAGGGCTATTTATATGAAGCTTTCGACACAACGATTTATTCAGAGGAAATGGTAATGAAAATCAGCATAGCGAAACACCTAGAAAAACAGTTCACTGGCAAATTATTATATCAATACAATCACCATTCTATCGAAAGTAAAAACTTAATAATGGGTTATTCACATTGAATTTGATCAATGAGAAAATGAAACACTCATTGTCGGGTGCTAATTTTTTACATTATTGTTAACAACAATCGGTTTGCGACATATCCGTTTTCACATATTTCTGCAACTGCGAATATCTTAAAAATTCACGAGACAAAGCGCGATCTTAAGTCGAAACTATCAAGTCTCGAATTCGGGTTTTCCTTCTAGCCAATTATATCTGTCCCTGTCTGTTTTATTGAATGTAATATTAAGGTATCGGTCATCTCTTTTCTACTTAGGGAGGCTTGCGCGGAAAGAGAATGTGGGTAATGAACGACCTTTTGGCTTTACGAGCGGCAGTGCGGAGCGTGCGGTTGCCGGGACTGGATCGTTCCATCATCGCTGTATACATCGCTGCGAACATATGGCAGCCTGATACTATTTCGCTAATATTACAACACACGTAACGAATACATTGACAGTGCTCAGTGCTACAGTGTTCTATATTTGAGCTCAGTTTTCCGACCCCTGTGAACTGGTGCCGACTTTCTGTGTTTTGTGTATCATTCATCCCTGATTGGATTTGTCACCGAAGCTTTTGGTAAGTGACAGTTGATTATGAAAAAAGTAAACAAGAGAATAATGTCTTATTTGTTTTCGTGAAATTATTGTTGAATATTTTTGAAAATTGGAAATTTTCGTCTAAGAATTTTTGTCATAAAAGATTTAGGTATTTTTTTATATTAAAAATATATTGTATTATAACGTATCTGTAACTAAACGATTTACTTAATTATAAAAGCCTGAGTTCAAAGTGAGGTTACTACTTACTTCCTAACGTTAAAACATGCTTTACTGGTAAACTTTCACGTTTTGACAGCAGGTATAAAAATATACGTTAAGAATATGAATCCTTCCTACATTACTACATTAATACACCTATTTCTCTACATTGCATAATTATTATGAAAAACTTTCTCTATGCCGAGTAAAACATCAAAATTTTGATGTGATATTGCATTTGTAGAATTCTAAAGATAAAAACGCTACATAACATAAAGTATCAGTAATAAGTACTAGTTTACCCTGCACCTGTACTGAAAAAAAAAACTCAACTTTATCTTTAATGTTTGTAGAGTAAATGTAGAGCATAGATTTCTTTAGAATCAGCTGAATTTTCAAAAAGCTCTACCGTCACACGACGTTCGCATGTAATTTTGAATAGATGATTGTTTAACTTTGTTTATTTTTATTTATATAGTACATAGAGAAAATAGTAGAGGCTAATAAAGATAATAAAGAAATAGAGAATCACAATAATCTTAAATAAATATTATACAAATAGATAAACACTTAAAAACTTAGCACTTTAATATATGGCCTTGTATTTATTACAAAGCTATTTAATAATTACTACAAAAAAGTTGCGGAAAGCACGCTCGTCAAGTCGTCACCCACGTTTGTAAGCCTTCCGTATACATTTTATCCAGCTTTTGTCCAAGATAAAAAGGGTATCTTGGATTACTGTCTATCTATCGATAGCCCAAATTCATTAGTTACTGACCATTGGGTTGATTTCGGATTGTATTTTGAGTACAGTAAACGGACTGAAATTGTGATCATAGCTATAATGTCGATAAAATATAGATTATTATTATATTTTATTTACTTTGGACATAAGTCTAATTTTAAAACCTGAATTGATTTATTTATTAATGAATTGAGGTAGTTTAAGTAACATTTCACTTACACCTGTCCTTGGGCAGCTACGAATAAATTCCGGAACACCAAAAACAGTTCGTTTTTGTTCCGGAACAAAAACGCAATGTAAACGCCCTAAAGCCTTTTCCGTACCGAGTTCGACCGGTGTCCTGTTGTTCTGAAATCCCTTTTTTATGTGTGGACTTTAATATTTATTGATTCAGGCTCGGGCTTAGCGAAGCACAATAGCGTTAACCCTAAAATATCCTTATGACGGTATTTTCAGGTTACTTGTTGACTAGCGGTATTTTAATGAGGAATTTTGGCTTATCAATAGCATGGCTTATGTTCGTAAAGTTTTTCATATTGTTTATGTAAGTAGGCGGTACAAGCAGATAGGTGGTACGTCTGCTCGTCTTGTTGACTACGACAAACGGTCGGACTAATTTTTCAAATCATTTTAATAAGTAATCTATAAATTACAAATCATTATAGGTATATAATTGTATACATTATAGGTAGATCTATGTACATTTAATCTTTTAAAGATGAAGAACGACCTCTATGGCTCATTGGTGTGTTCAAGCCGGAGGTCGCGGGGTGCGAATCCCGCCAAAGAAGCAAAAAATATTTTATATGATGTGTTTGACTAATAATAAAGACGAAAAGTTTGTTTGTTTCTTTGCATCAAATAGGCTCCGAAACTACTGGACCAATTTTGATGAAATTTGGCACAGATATAGAGTAGACTACGGGGAAGGTACTTTTTATCGCGGAAAAATGTACGGTTTCTACGAAATTTGCTTTTGCGCGTACGAAGTCGCGAGCAACATCTAGTATTAAATATTTGTATAATTATAAGAAAAATATTAAATATAATATATTTCTGTCTGTCTGGTACCCGTAATACATTAGGTTCTTCGAGAACTTACCACGGGACCAGACGTGGTGTGGAAGCCATAGATATTATATTAAAATTAAGAAATGAATGTGGAAAACCTTCACAGAAAACTGAACGTTTTTAGCAACTTTCGTTCTCTATTTATAACATCTATTTATATCTATTGCTATAGGTATCAGTTATAATAGAACCATAATAATTAGGACGTCTGTTATTAAGTGCCCTATATATCACGGCGAAAGTTATATAATAGGGAGTAGCTTTATTTATTGGGATAATATTGAAATTTAATAGGCAGCTATTTGCCCTAAGGGTAATTTTCTAAACTATTCGAGACTACACCACGCTCAAAGTATCTTAGCCGCTTCCCTTAATAAATACGATATATATTTAGTATGTTGAAGGGTAAAGGGTTACGAATTATAATATTATTTATCAATTTTACTCGAATTTTCCAAATACTCGTATAGTGTTCTTATTTCATTATAATAATAAGTAACTAACAGACTCTCTTTTTGTCCCTTCTCTCTTTTTTATCTACTAAATAGAGAACTAGTACCCTAACTAGGGAACATACTCTCTTTTTGTCCCTTCTCTCTTTTTTATCTACTAACTAGAAAACTAGTTCTCTAACTAGGGAACACACTCTCTTTTTGTCCCTTCTCCCTTTTTTATCTATTAACTAGAGAACTAGTTCCCTAACTAAGGAACACTTTTTTGTCCCTTCTCCCTTATTATCTACGGAATAAGACAATGTGATAAATAAAACACGCTATTACTCGCGGAGGACACTAACCAAAATTGGCCCGACTCGGCCGGGCCAACGGCCCTATCTCTACCTATCCATATCTACCTCTTTTTAATATTATACATCTATGGGGTTTCCTGTTTTTACACTTTAAAGCGCTAGAGACATGGCAAGTTTTCCGACAAAAAACAATTTTTCTGTCTACGCGAACGAAGGTTTAACTCCATATCCTCATGTTTTTGCTTAATAATTAATAATAAATATTGTTATAGAATATTGTAGGGACAGGATCTACTGTCATTCTAGACATACGTAGGCTTTGCGACCTTTGATACTTCGTGACTAAACACCTGGCCTTACATTCACCGCAGAGGTTGCGCTAGTTGAAGAAAAATAGAACACCAGTCACCAATAGACAATGATGTTTGAAACGGACGCTGATAAAATGTATATATACTTTTGTTTTGGGATATATATAATTTGACGACCTCTGTGGCTCAGTTGGTTGAGCGTGTGGGTGCTCAGGCCGGGGGTCGCAGGTTCAAATCCCGCCGAAGGAACAAAAAAGTTTTCTGTGTTCCTGGGTCATGGATGTATATTAAATATGTGTATAATATAATAAAAATCTTAAATATATGTAAAGTATAAAAGTATTAAATATACTTCCCGTTTTCTGGTACCTGTAATACAAGTTCTTCGGATACTTAGCAAGGGGCCAGATTGACGTGGTGTTAAACGTCCATAGATATGATATGACGTCCATAGATATGATAGTATTAGAATTATGGACATTGTAGTGTAGTACCTACTTTTATAGTTCCTAATTTCCTATCTGTCCAATATTTTTTTATTTTACATGTATTTATCCAAGAATACGAGGTTAAAATACTTCCATGGTTACGTGAAAAAATAAACAAGACATCACCTTCATTATAAAACGTTTTTAATAAAACTTTTATTAGTCTCTATTACAAGATAATAATCGTAAGGTCCGGCTTAGAGGCGGAATGTTGTTTATCTTATTATAAAATTCTATAGGTACATTTATTATACCTATATGTGTCAAGTTATACATAAAAGAAAAAACAGCTTGCGTAAAAAGTTTGTTATTTATACTAATATTTATAATATTAGTATAAATAACAAACTTTTAAAGACGAAAGATAATTTTTGATAGAATTGAATAGGCTCCGGAAGTACTGGTCCGATTTTTATGAAATTTGGTATAGATATATTACGGGGAAGGACATAGGCTAGGTACTTTTTTTTTCCTAGCTATACGATTTTTTTGCTGACGAAGTCGAGGGAAACCTCTAGTGTTTTATAAGTCTGTGCTTTTCTTCCTTCTTTATTTATCAACTTTTTTGTTTGTGAGTTAAATTCTCTACTAGCTTTTTCTCGCGGCTCCGCCCGCGTAAATATATCATGTTTCCCACAGGAAAACTGCAATTTTTCGGGATAGATCATAGAAGTAGCCTATGTTTTAATCCAGGGCCTAAACTACTACCATACCATTTAATTTCATCGAAATCCGTTCAGTACTTATTGCGTGAAAGAATAGCAAATATCCATCCATCTTCACAAATTTTTACATTTATAATATTAGTATGGTGGGAAAAAATATTAAGTACGTACTTTTTTCCAATGCAAAAAAAAAAATTAAAATAGACCAAAATAGACAACGAAATAAAAAAGTAATCTGTAGTGTCGTAATAGGAAGCCATTTTGGCATATATAAAAATGAGTCAGAGACCTCATTTGAGGTCGTTTGTCCATCCGGCTCGGGTTTTCGACTCTTACGCAAGCGAGTCTCACGGCTCACGGGCTACGTGCAACAAATAGGAATGTTCCCAAATTCCGAATTAGGAATTCTCTACCAGAACTTTATACCGGTGCAGTTTATATTCTGCGCTATTTAATTTCAAAAGTTATACAGCTGTATTAGTATTTAGTAGGTTTAAGATTTAATTTAATTTCGGCTATAACAAAGCAAATATTATTATACTTTTCTACGGCTAAACGAGAATTTTCGAGAGTTCTAGCCTTTTTTAAAAACAATTTGAAACAAAAACAAGTTAGAGTAAATAATCCAAAAGGGAGTTTGTTAGTATAGGCATAGATGTTATCCAAGATAAACTAATAAAAGGGTATAAAATACTTAATAAAATAAAAGTAAATACTAGAACCAAAGTAATGTAAGCCTAGACTTATAGAATCGTACGACGTAAATCAAGGCAAGGTGTTATGTAGGGGGGATACTGACCGAATTACAACTTGGATGCGCATGTTTTCTAGAACACTCTACAGCCTTGTAGGTACTAAATCAGACTTCTTATCGGTGATTTTCTTGTACAGTTCTCAGCTCGTTTTAATATAGGTTCTTATATTCCAGTGGACGAATGTGCTCAAAAATAAATTAAAACGTAGGTGAGTTTAAATCTCAGCTTTTATTTCAGGGAACGTAACTTGGGGGCTGAACGGGCAATAGCCCACTAATATGATGGAATTTTTACATTGACATCGCAGAATCGCTGATACCATAAAATATCATTATAATGGCGATTTGCAATTGTTTGCATGTCATCAATAGCGTTGCGTAGGTATATTATAGCATCAAGATTAATATAATTAATCTGAACCTTTGTCCGATTGCCTATTGGTAAAGAATCTGTATTGGCTCGCTCATGCACATTTAAAACCCCCTTGCTCATTATTTTCCAGGTAAAGTAATATTCTACTGAGGAAAGGATAACCATTCTCGGTCTTAAACTTTTAATAGTGTGCCTTTGTAAGTTTTAATACTTTGAAATCTACACTAACGAAGTTCTTAACACAAATATGATTCAAGTACACGCTTTGCATCTTGATCATTATTAAGAACTAGATGTTGCCCGCGTCTTTGCGCGCTAAAGGAAATAAGAACCGTACATTTTGCCGAAACAAAAAGTTGCCTTTGTCCTTCCCCTTGATCTACTCTATATCACTACGAATTTTCATCAAATCGTTGCAGTAGTTTCGGAGCCTATTCAATGCAAACAAACATACAAACAAACAAACTTCCTCTTTATAATATAAGTACAGATAAACAAGTAGATAAAGATAAAATAATTTATTAAAATAAATTACATATCTAACAATTTATTTTGTATACTTACCTACATCATATTGAAACAGCTAAATAATACCTGGGACAGAAAATTTATTAAGTGTTTGGACACTGCATTGGTGCAGCATAACATTTTTGAGCTTATTCACGAAATTCAAATGTTTGGTACGGTTTTGTGTGTAGTCGATTCTATTTTTCTAAGTGATTAGGAGTGATTCTAAACTTATTTGCAAACCAAACTACACCCAAAGTCAGGCCTTAGCAAACACAGCCAACACATTACCCCAGAGCAAACGGCAAAACAGAAATTTGACCACAATATTGTTAATGATTTCTGCTCACGTATGCGTTACGGTTCCTCATTACGTGACGCCACTTCGAGTGAATAGAAATGTGCTTTGAATGTTATTAATTATGTCTTCCATTGATTGTGTGACCCCAAAATGGCGTCCTATTTCACAATTTCTTCTAACGGTGCGTCTGACTTTCTAGACGGTTTTATTTAGGTTAGACAGACTTATGTAAGGGTAATGTCAATTAATGTCAATTAGTAGGTACATTATTTATGGCGTTTTCGGTATCGAAAACTCCCCTGAAACTGGACAACCCGAATGAGTACGGAAATAGCCGAATGTCAATTGTCAATTCCTATATCATGACAAATAAAAAAAAAGAAATAGACATATAGAGTCGAAATTTTGTGCTTCATAAAGATATTATCAGTTTTGTTCGGCTATTTACGTACTCATTCGGATTGCCCTGACCCAGGGGAGTCTAACTTACTGTTGGTCTATCTAGACAAAAGTCAAAGTAAATGCAAAGAAATAGAGGCAGTCAAAAACACAAACGTTTGTTACACTAAACTTATATACAAAATACTTACTACTCCTACTAGCAGTTTCGCAGTTCATAATGTCTCGGTTAAATATTTCGTAAGAGTGCTCTTGTTTTCTATGCTTTGTAAATCAATACTGGCAACACCAGTTTTACAACTCACTGGTTTGTTATGACATAATGTTAATGACAAACACGATGTTACGCAATGGGACGTAGGTTTAATAATTTTAATGTACCCACTGTACCCACTAGTAACTATCTATTAGCAAATTGCTTTTGTAAAATTTAGAGTCGTATTTCCAATCACTGCACTTGCTTACTGAAGCTATATTATGGTACAGATTTCTTTTAATAAAAATTAAAGTAACAAATAGACTAAGGGTCAGTTCATACGGAGACGATACTCGGCGCTTCATTATTAAGATAGGTATTGAAAATTTAACTTTATTCACTACACCAAAAGATGGCGCGGTGCAACATGACTTTCGAAATCGCTTACAACGAGACGTGTATCTTGTGTAATTAATAAAGTTCAATAGGCAAGCGGACTGATTTTTTTTTATTGCATTAATGAATAGTACTCTTAAATATGAGTAACTTCTCAGAAGAAACCGTATATCAAAAGTCAATATTTTCAAAGGTACAGCGATTTGTATACAAAATTTCGCGAGTCTCTATACCAAAAAAAAATTTTTTTTTTTTTGCGAAATTGGTAAACAAAACCTACATCATTAGTTTACTCACATCATATACAAAAACATTCATTATGGTAAGTATGAACTTAAACGCACAAATATCGGAGATATTTACAAATATATTCCTGCGGCCATATACTTCATATACTACTTCATACTACTTCATATACAAGTGACGTCATTTTTAGGTCGACTTTAGTATGGAGCGTTTTTAGGAGGCTCGCGAATTTTTTTATACAAATCGCTGTACCTTTGAAAATATTGACTTTTCATATACGGTTTCTTCTGAGAAGTTACTCATATTTAAGAGTACTATTCATTTATGCAATAAAAAAATTTTGTCCGATTGCCTATTTTGAACATTTATCTTAAAAGTGCAGCTTCGTGTCGCGTATCGTTAAGTTTCGGTGTGAATTGGTCATGATAGAATATAACGATTAAATACAAACTTCACATTTGCCTACTTATCTCGCTTAAGTCGAAATTTAAAAATATTATCTATTTTAAATCTATGTTCCTGATATGATCTTGGTAAAAAAAGCCGTATGTTTAATGAAGGCTAAAGATTTGCACCAACAAATACCTCCCAAAGGATAATAAAGGTAATGTTCATGCTCGGTACGTTGTAACTTGTAACATTCCATAGGTGTGATGTATCGAAATACCTTTGTATCTCAATTCTAAGCAGCCTTTATGCACAGATTAAAGAAAGAAGAACAGATTATTATCAGCTACATGTACTATGTAGCTGATAATCTGTTTTTTTAGCTTTTGATTTCATGGTAATAAGCATAAGCATACGCGGGTGTGTCCATGATTGTGTGGAAAAATTGTGGGCTGTTGAAGGGGATGTCAAGTTTTTCAAATTTCGAACGATTTGGATCGTTCTATGCAAGCTGTTTCTATGTAGGTATAGTGCGGTTCAAATGAGAATAGGATTGAGTCGGAGCCATATTGTTTCGAATTTAGACTGTTACGATAGTTAAATTTATGTTTAGATAATTGATTACTATTTATCATTCTTATTTAAATTCGATGCAAGACTATTCATATTTATATGCACATTAGTTTTTCTGAAAATCACACTTTTCAAGTGATATTTGACAGATAAAGGTCATTGACGTTCCTATTCTCATTTGAAACGCGTTATACGTAAACGTATATAATATTGGCTGTGTTCCTCGGAAAATAGCGCTAAAATGGCGACCGCTGGTATTAAATAAGCAAAATTGCGGATTATGTTAGCAGTATTGAAGTTAGCAAACATGTCCTGGCCGATTAACTGTTTTTTATCTTTAGCATTAGCAAGCGCCAACAAGCGCTATTTTCGGCGGAACACATCCAATATATTTTCAACTCAGTTCTTTAACTAACATTCAAATGGCTGCTTAAATTAATAAATAAATTAACGGCTGCTTTGGTAGCCCCTAAAACAAAATTCGTTTGACACATTATGTGTTTGGGAACAACATTATTTTAGATAGGTATTTGCCCGTAAGGTGAGAAACTTATGCTGATATTTCATTTTTGAGGACGATTGAGTCATTCGGCATTTTTTCCCAGTTCAAGGCTTTACCCAAATACTGTAATTGATTTGCTTGTCTCAGTGATGTCATCCGTTGTTGTGAACATTCCGAAAGACGCCGCGAATTGGTTACTTAATGTTGAAGTCATCGCATCATATATTATAGTGGATTTAACGGTGTAAAAAAGAAAAATATAAACGTAAAAATATGTACAATGTTTTACACTATCATAAAAGCTGTAGATAATACAATGTTTGAGAAAATTTTGCGTTCATTGAACATTTCACGCAAGATGTAGAATGAATCGAAGGCATTTGAAATAAAACGCTTGCATAAGAAAGGACCAACGGTTATCTTCAACGGTTTACCGGCTACGGTTTTCATCTCACGACCGTAAACTTCCAAATTCAAACTTTCTAACAAAGCAAAATGGCTTTATACGATATGAACTTTTCAAATTTTAAGTTTTACCGTACGAGGCGGTATTGGCGATGTTTCAAGGCGTTCTGCCAAGGTTCAAAGACACTAAGAGTTTTTCGTCCGAGATATAATGCTATCGTGCTCCTCCAGATAAGGCAATAAACGCCACTTCAACTGAGCCCATTCATTTGGGGGACTGCAGAGGACTTTACATTTTAATTCCCTCGCCATATCTCTTGTTTTTCATTATGTAATAACTACTGCCCGTCCTATTTTGTTTGTTTGTGTTTTTATTTAACGCTAAACGAATACATTGCGAAACGAGATATTAGGAATAATATTTTATAGCGATATTATTTTTAAATCTCATTGCGAAAACAAAAATTAGAATTCCAAATGGAAAACCTTTTGAAAATTTGAACGTACCTACTTCATTAAAATCTAAATTTACAACATCATAATAAATATGTTATCAAAATTCCTCCAAAAATATACACAACGAAAATGTTTGGTAAGAATTGAAAAATCTTTTCATAATATTTTGATAGTTTGCTGGGTATGGGGTAGGTACCCCAATATTGTGGAATTATTAAATAAGTATTAAAAGATTTTAAAATCAGCGCGTAATGTTCACAAATTATGCATTTTATCGGCCGGACACTCCAATTCTACTTAAAGGAGGGATTCAACCGTGGAAGAGCCATGTATCGGCACGAATTGGTAGGCTCAACCGGATAAATATCATGGCCCAAGGGTGATTGGGTATTTAATGGACCTGGCCAAGATCCATTCGATAATTTCGACGGCATAGTTCGAAAACAAAATGTATAGGATTTGACATAAGGCGTAGCAAGCGACGTGTAACGATAATTCTATATGCGTTATTTCATAACCTACATGGAAAAAAAAACAAAGTCAAATCACGTACATTTTTGATTTTGAACTTCGCCGTCGAAATTATCAAATGCACCATGACTAAAGGCCCTGGAACGCAAGTGCGCAACACTAGAGGAATTACAAGTGTAACTGGTTTTGTGAGTATCCACGGGAGGCGGTAATCGTTTACCATCAGGCAATCCGTCTGCTCATTTCCAGATCCATTCCATAAAACAATCTCTCAAGTCACATGTTGCCATTTTGCTAAGCAGAGACAGTGAGTTCGAAAAATTCCGCCTTAAGTCGTAACACCATCATCAATTTTTTCTGGGCGTTATCGCCCACTTTAGGAAAGACTGCTCTAAACTAGAGATGTGATAAACGGCTTAAAATCAAAAGTTAACTTATCCGTTATTTAATATTCAAAAGCAACTTATGTTAACTGCTTATCTGCTTATCTACTTATTGCCACTTATGTTTTTTATCGCTTATGTTACGTTTTTCGATCGCTAAAACTGATTTCAATGATCTTTCCTTCGTACTTTGCAGGCTTAGGACTGTCTGAATAATATTAATACGAATTATTGCGTAACGTTATATAACGTGTTTTCGTCAACCCGCAAAGCGCAACTAACAAAAAGTGAATAAACATGAAAAAGCATATAAGTTATAAGTACAAAAAATAAGCCGTTTAAATAAGTGACGAGCTACATTAAAGAATTTTCACTCTTATTGCGCTGTCATAAGAACTATTTTTCTTTGCTCATACCACACTTATGGCTTTATGACTATAAACGATAAGTATAAGTGTTAAACGCTTACGTTTATAAACGACTTATTTATAAAAGCACGCTTTTTTAAACGCTTTTCGTTTAAACGGCCATCTCTACTCTAAACCCATCTATTATTATTATCGGTGTTACGGGCTCGCCAACTATTATCGAACAGTCAACAGCGGAGCGCCTACGCGTGAGAAAGTGCCACCTGCCTCGGATTTCTAATGCAAATCATCGAGCTCATTTTCTAACTCGTTTCTTCACTTTCACCGAAATTCTTTTAATTTAAATCGTTATCTGTGCTATATTATAGTTTAAATATTATTATGTAATTTATCTTATGAGCTATAAAAATGTTAATTTCAAAGATAACCTGAAATTAGCGTAATAATATGTAACTTTAATATTTTAGTAGGTACCTATACTAGATTTTTCACTTAGTTTTATGTACTCGTAGTAGATATTGTTAAAGTTTAGGCGATTAACAATCATCCATCCATACATCCATCCTCAAACTTTCGCATTTATAATAGTAGTAGGATAATAGGATTTTAATTGACGCAGATAAATAAAGAGGGTACCTACCCTATTTATCGCAATTAAATACCTATTTAACAGAGTTTCTTCTTAAGCTCCATGCACCACCAGTCAATTATTACGGACTTGCTGGTGACGCCACTGTTGCGACGTTTCAGCGCATAGAGGTTAAACGTAAGTGTTCTAAAGTGCATATCTATACTAATATAATAAAGAGGAAAAGTTTGTTTGTTTGCATCGAATAGGCTTCGACACTACTGGACCGATTTTGATGAAATTTGGTACAGATATAGAATAGACCACGAGGAAGGACATAGGCTTAGGCATAGGCACTTTTCATCGTGGCAAAGTGTACGGTTACCGCGCGATTTCCTTTTGTTGCGCACGAAGTCGCGCGCAACATCTAGTTTTGTATAAATTGGTTGTCAAATTGTATCAGTTACGAAGTTTCAATAAATATGTCGAGTCGATCGGTTGTTTCTCTTGAGAGGGCCCGTAGTCACATGTTGCCATTTTGCTAAGGCCGTGAGTAGATACCGTGGCTGGTGGTGGTGGTGGTGGTGGGTGGTGGTGGTGGCGTGGTGGTATCTACTCACGGCCTTTGGTATTAGAGCCGGGTATTAGGTACCTATATCTAAGTACCAAGTGATATTTAATCGCCAAATAATCACCAAAAGTCACTGCCTCATTCATTGACGGTCAATAAACCGTCAAGTCCAAGGGCTATAAATAAATTATATTAACTTCTTCTGTTAATTGAGGAAAATTTTTCATTTTATGTAAAAGGGTGGCTTTACGTAAAATGTATTTCTTTTAATTATCCCAAAATAACATAAAACATTTTCTTTACATTCATAAAATATTCTTAACTCTTTAGTAATTTTATGTTCAAACTTCAAAGGATAGAATATACAGAATGGAAACCACAGAGCTTAGAAGCTGGCTTTTTGTGCCTTAAGGCTTAATCCTTTGTCTGTGTATAATGAGTCTAGGTATGTTACTTTAAATCTCTATTCTCTGTTTAATTTAGTTCATATTTACCTACAAATATTTATTGTTACCTAATTATGCATAGTATAATTTCAATATTAATTATTAGCTTTTTCCCGCGGCTCCGCCCGCGTAAATACATTATCCCGCGGGAATACTATTTTTTCAGAATAAAAATATCCTATGTCTTTTCCCGGGACCCAAAGTACCTATGTCTATACCAAATTTCATAAAAATCGGTTGAGCGATTAAATCGTGAAGAGGTTACAGACGGACGGACAGACAAACAGACAGACACACTTTCGCATTTTAATATTAGTATAATTATTAATATTATTAATAGTAGATAATTATTAATGTATATAATAATAATAACTCCCCGCACCGATTTCGGTGACGGTGGCCGGTTTCATTGAAACCAGGCCAGTTACGCAGGAGTAATTTTATAGTGCCCAAGTGTGTGCGCAGTACACAAGAGCACTCTCTCTTCCTTTACTCTCATAATCCAGTGGGACGGATAATCGACACGACTGACGAGAGATCAGGCGCAGGTCCGACTTTTTACATGCCTATCCGACGCATGGATCATCTTTCTTGTCAGACAATCAGGTGATCAGCCTGCATTGTCCTAACCAAACTTGGAAACAACCTTTTTTGTTGTTCCAATGTGGGAATCGAACCCACGACCTCCGAGTCGGGAGCCAATGCTCGAACCACTAGACCACGGAGGCTGTTGCATTAATGTATAACTAGTAATTTATAATAATTAATCACAAGGGTACAGTATTAGGTACAAATATTTCAAAATATACAAATAGGCTATGAGCATATGACGTAAGTCGTAAGTCGTCTTGTATGAAGATTTGTCCTAGCAAATGTAGGTAACATTTGCTAGGACAAATCTTCATACAAGACAAAGTTACGCCATCTTGGTTTTCACCATAACTCGAATGTCAGCCATCTTGATTTCACCATACTTCAAATGTCAAAAGGCCCCAAAAACTCCATTACTGGGGCCATTTAAGTGAAAACAGTTTTTGCCTCAACATGCCTCTTCTATATTCAATACGTCTATTAAGTGTACTTATGTATAGTTATAAAATTTCGATAGCTAACAAAATCATACGCCTCTACGCCTTCATGCTTGTAAACCTCTTCCGACTGAGAACTAAAATGCAATTAAAATTAGAACCTCTCAAGTCACATGCTCTCCTTGTCATTTTTCTTAGTAGAGAGAGAGATTTTTCTTAGAGACAGATACATCCTGTAATATAGGGCCCCCTAACTTTTACGCGTTTGACAATTCGGCCGTTTTCGCACTTTGTTTCTTTGTAATTAATTTGTAATTAAAACGAAATTCGCCACGACCTCAGCTCAAGTTGCGTGTCGACGATTGTTAATTAATTAATAATTAGTCGCCAATCAAAAGTTTATTGTCAATTTGCACGGGAGTATTTTTGTTTGAGTGCCATTTAGTATTTTCTGCTTGTTAAATTTCCCGATGGATACAAATTCAAATTATTTTCTAGGAAAAGATAGCATGATGAATAATTTTAAGCGACACAATAAAGGCGTTCGATGGCAGTCTAGAAAGTTCCACAGTGCGTAGTTGGCCCCTACTTTCTTCGCGGTTGTATGCACTCAAGGGACACTAAGTAAATTATTTAGTTACGTTGTGTATATGAAGGTTCTTTACCATATTTAAAATACATAAAACTTCAATATTGCACTATGTTAAAAAAATATAAATTGCAAAATTAAAAAGCTCTAGAATCTCGAACCTTAAAAAATATTTTTTTTTGCGTGGCCTTGTCGAAAGCTACACTCACGTGCGTTGCCAGTTGATTACAGAATATTATGTATAGTAATTATAATAAACATTTTAACTTGTATTTTAAAATTAACATTTTATTTACTTTTCTGCATTAATAATAATTTATTGTGTCCTCTACGATTGAAACTAAAAACACTTTATCAAAAGTATAAAAATCAAATATTATCGAAAATAATCATGCAGCACATAACATTTACTTATTTAAATTATTATTTTAAGTTTTTTAAGTTTTAAGGTATTATTTAAGAACAATTTTGGTCACGCGCCGCGCCGTAAGGATGGTAAGCTGTCGGACCCGCAAAACTTGTCTTAACTGGGTCAAGTACTTAAATAAAATGCATATTAAGTACTTTATAAAAGTCGAACTAAAGTTCGACGTGCAGGATTTAAATAAACTCCAAAATAAAAGAGGAACTTACATCTAAATATATGGAACTTACATCTAAATATATGGAACTTACATCTAAATATATAAAAGGCAAACCTGACTGACTCATCTATCAACGTACTGCAGTCGATAGATGTATTTTGATTTTGTATGGAATGCGAACTCCACGCGAACAAAGTCGCGGGCAAAAGCTAGTACTGTATAAAGTAAAAAAAAAAATAGTGATTAAAATAAAAAAAAAAAGCTATAAAATCTGTTTCTTCTCGAAAGACAATTTTGAACCGGATCTTAAATCTAAACCTAACCGCAGGTAGGCGCTATAACCTTTATTTTATAGGGGTTTTTTATTGTATCTTTTCGTTGATTTGGATATTACAAATTACTTGAATACATAAAAAATATAATAAGAGGCAAATTAAGTATCTACAAAACTCTTGTATAGGGACAGGCTTATAAACTTTTAGTCATTTTGTTGTCATCAAACGAAATTTGTATTCTAATTTGTACCTATAAGTATTACATTTCCAATACCACATAGTGCAGACCTTTTTACCCGACTGCGCGACGCAAAGGAGTGGTAATGTGTTTATCAGCCTATGTATGTATGTATGTATGTATGTATGTATGTATGTATGTATGTATGTATGTATGTATGTATGTATGTATGTATGTATGTATGTATGTATGTATGTATGTTCCTTTGAAGCACTATACAGACCAAACGCCTGGACCGATTTTTATGATTAGCATGTCAATCGATTCCTCTTAGTCCGGCGAGTGTCACTAAAGACATGACGTTAGTGAAAATTCAATATGGCGACTACTGGACGCCATATTGTGAAAATGAAAAAAATGAAAGTCAACAAACTATATCGAGTGGGATATCGTTGAATAGGTATTTAAAAATTATTTTTAGTTTTCTCTCAACATTTTTCGATTCGACTGACCGTTTAGGATCTATATCGATTTAAAGTTGCATAACAACCATTCTCACATTAAGCCTATATGTTAGTGTTCGTATCATCGTATTTTTGCTTTAAATCGACCAAACGTGTGTTGGGTAAACTAAAAAATCAAAAATAAAATAAATAATATATAAAATTAAAAAACCCGACTGCAAAAAAAAGACAGATACCTAAGCAACGCACTAAAAAGACCGAAACAAGATTGAGAAAACAGACTACACTATGAGCTGAAAGCCTAAGTGAAATAATTGATGTTATGTTTGTTAGCAGGCGGGGCCCATATATTTTTGTACGATTTTAGATTTATAATTTGCGAATGGGTCCCGCCTGCTACCAAACATAAAGTAAATTATTTCACTTAGGCTTTCAGCTCATAGTGTAGTCTGTTTTCTCAATCTTGTTTCGGTCTTTTTAGTGCGTTGCTTAGGTATCTGTCTTTTTTTTGCAGTCGGGTTTTTTAATTTTATTTATTATTTATTGTATATAAAAGTATCAAAATTAGGTAAACATTTTAACAAGGTAGGCAATTCATAAACTTTAAAATTGTATCGTTTGTACTCACTGCACGCACCGAAATCCTGAATTTCAGCAATTATATTCCTTGTCTATATCTATACTTCTATACTAATATAAAAATAATAAATAGGAAAAGTTGTTTGTTTGTTTGTTTGCATTGAACGGCTCCGAAGGCTCCGAAACTACTGGATCGATCTTGGTGAAATTTGGCACAGATATAGAATATACCACGGGTAAGGACATAGGTTACCTTTTATTGCGGCAAAATGTACGGTTCCCTCGAGATTTCCTATTGCACGCACGGAGTTGCAGGCAATATCTAGTGTATGGTTTGTATAAATGTATTATGGTATGTATAAATGTATTTGCTCTTCGTGTTTTTAAATTTGCGATATCTTTTACTCGAGGAATACGGGAGTAATTTAATTTCCGTATATTTTTTGACGGCGAAGTAACCAATTCAGAGCGTATCAATTTTGGTAACGGCTCCTTGTAGGAACCATTGAATATTGATTGTTCTGTCTTTGTCCCGGATTTATATAACTTCATCTCCAGTTCATTATCAGCAAGTTGCTACAAGTTGTAGATAATCTGATAAAATTTATACCTACTAAAGTGTATGGAACTTTCTCTGATAACAATATTGACATAAAGAAGAGAATTGATTGGCATAAATGTTGAGAAAAATTAAAATATTATTGTCTTACTTTAAGGTCTCAGGTTTTTAATTCTCTATTCGGTATTTTGGAACTTATCAGCAAGCGATATATACCGTTAAAGTTTTTATAAATTAAATAGGTACCTACTTGCGTACATATATGAAAATGAATTTATGGTTTTATTTTTTTACACGCGATTATTTTTCTATCCAGTAATATCAATGAGGATCGCTTACAAGGTTTTATAATGAGCATTGTGAAAATTATAGAGTTGCGCTGCGTCGCGTCGGAGACGTGTGGAATGCAACCACACGCCGCATGACCGCGCAGGAATGCCGGAACCTCGCAAACTCTACCCATAAACAATCAACTTTTTTATATGATATCTTGCAATGGCGAAGGTTATTTTTGCAAGACCTGTAGAAAATATTTTGATCGACCAATGTCAAGGTGTTTATTATTTGTGATAATAATTATCCTGATTCAAATGTAAAATAACAAAGAAACGTAAATTTTGTGTTTATTTATTATGCCTACGGCATATTTTATCGTATCTGGGGGCACGGCAGTGCACCCGCCAAGTCGAGCGCGAAGCAAACACTGCCTTACCATCCTTTACTGGAACCATTTCGCCGCATTTTCAGGCCCCTATTTGAGAACCTCTGGATAAGACCAGAACACAGAAATTTTCGTCATCCAGTAAGCTATAATCACATACTTAAAATCCAAAATTTCAAGTCTGTAGGTCATTTAGTTCCGAAGTTAAGCGAAAGCAAAGTTTCGCATTTACGACACTCACTCACTCACTCATGATCATCAAAATAGAACTAGTACTTCCCATAAACTCAGAGAGCTGAAATTTGGTACAGAGTTAGGGTTTAATGGCCACATAAAGGGTAAACTATAAAAACTAGGATAATCGATCTGGGGGCACGGCAGTGCCCCCGCCAAGTCAAGTGCGAAGCAAACACTGTCGTACCATTATTTACTGGAACCATTTCGCCGCATTTTCAGGCCCTTATTTGAGAACCTCTGGATAAGACCAGAACGCAGAAATTTTCGTCATCCAGTAAAGTATAATCACATACTTAAAATCCAAAATTTTAAGTCTGTAGGTCATTTAGTTCCGAAGTTAAACGAAAGCAAAGTTTCGCATTTATGACACTAACCCAGTCACTCACTCATGATCATCAGAATAGAACTAGTACTTCCCATAAACTCAGAGAGCTGAAATTTGGTACAGAGGTAGGGTTTAATCGAAGATCTGGAGTACCTGGTGACCCTTATTAGAAAACACAAGAGCCCAACCAAACTATTAGAGATCGACATACTGCCTTTACAAAAAATATTCAACTTGGTGGGCCACTTCATTTGATGTCAAAAATCGAAGGTCTGAAGTATCTGATGAAGAACCCTGAGCTGGTCTCAGCTGATTAGAGATATGGTAATGCCCCCTTCTACTATTGGTACATAAAAAATCGACTGTCATTGCAAAAATCCAGTGAAGTGGGACACATCTTATAATTTAATCTAGCCCGTAGCGTCCCACTGCTGGGCGAATACCTCCCCTTCTGCTTTTAATACGCATATAAATAAAATTAAAGGAAAACTCTGGATAAGACTGTACTGGCTTTTATACTTATACTCACAAGTTTACAAGAAGAAATAGTCGAACAATTAACTTTATTCTACTCGAACATTACACAAATTAAATAAACAAATTACACTAAAAGCTAGTAAAATAAATCAATATTCCTACGTTTCTACAAAAAGAAGTGAAATCCCACCAAAAACATTCTGTAAAAAACTAGCCAAGTCTCGATGGAGCTGCTTGTTTATCTCTAAAAAGTAATGAAATCTAGACAAAGTCGTGCCAAGTCTAAGGATCCTTACTGCGATTTATTTATTATTATAGTTAATGTTGTGTGACTTGGCCGTTGAAGAGTACACAAGGGTACAAAAGGGGCTCCATGACACCATTGCTCCAATACATGTGTTATACAATCAACAACAGTCTAAAATAAGACATTAGCGTCCAATTACCAACACCAGTATGGGCTATTATCTCGCTTAACAAACATAGGTAGTTACAACAGAATCTGATATATTACGTGTAAACAAAATTGACTTGTAACGTATAAAGAATTTTCAACGGCCAAGTCACACAACATTAACTATAATAATAAATAAATCGCAGTAAGGATCCTTAGACTTGGCACGACTTTGTCTAGATTTCATTACTTTTTAGAGATAAACAAGCAGCTCCATCGAGACTTGGCTAGTTTTTTACAGAATGTCTTTGGTGGGATTTTATTTTCTAATAGAAAGCATCTAACAGAATATTAGGCATTTTTAAGTTGCACTTTAGTGTATCTAATAATTTGAAGTTCATTAAAAATATATGCGTCTACTTTTTAGAAATCAGCTTGTTATGTTTATTGTGTAAACAATAAACATCAGACATCATTACTTTTCTTGTAAATTACCAATTTTCGGAAATAAGCACACACTTGGGACACATATAACGATATTTTGTCAATGTAAAGCGAATTAGTGTCGCAATTACACTTGATTGCAACAATATGTCGACAGTCGACACATGTTACCTTAATGGAGGCTATAGCGAATTATATTTACAGAATTGGCGGCAATAACTTCCCTTATTAGCTTTGTTTTCGAACCAGTGTTTCAGCTATTAGTAATTTAGATTGTTTTGGGGTAATGGAGAACCCTACTATCCTACTAATATTATAAATGTGAATTTTTGTGAGGATGTGTGGATGGATGGATGTTTGTTCGTCTTTCACCCAAAAACTACCGGATTCTGATGAAATTCCGTATAGTAGTAGTTTGGGTCTGGATTAAAATGTAGGCTACTTTTTATCCCGATAAAGTACATTGTTCCCGACGGATACTATATTTACGCGGACGGAGCCGCGGGCAACAGCAAGTGTTCAATAATTTTAAAAGCTTTGAGTATTGTCCGTAGCAAATAAGTAATACTCGTGAAATAATTATTTCAAATTTCAATACGTCAATTAATTTTGTTAAACATTTAACTTGCGCCTAAAGGTAACGATAAAAAATCGTTCATACGTGTGCCGGGACAGCTAGTAGTTAATGATTATTATTTACCTACATCATACCATTGTGGGCACATTCTTATAGGTATATCTTATCACACGCGGCTCTCTCAAACTATTACCCACAAGCCCTTAATAATTGAGAGAGTAATTATTTATCAAAGAGGATATGTGAAAGTGACTCGTCAAAGGAAATACTTGAGGCACCCTTAATTTTCGTACATGTAACTAACGTCCTGAGTCCCGACGTATTTTACATACGAGCTTTATAATTTACCTACGTGATACGTCGTGTAACGTTTGAAGTTCTATTTTGTTTTCTTACGTTAGTGAATAGAGGATTAAATAAATTACATAAATGTGTGTATTGCAGAAACCCGACCACTTAATCCTTTTTTACCCTATGGTGGTCAAAAAGAAGGGTAATGATTTTAGTAGGCTATATAATATGTTTATTCCACCTTAGCGCCTAAACTACTGTTTCGATTCGATAGTCAGGAGATTCGCAATAATAGCTTGAGCAATATAGTCTAGGCTGATATAGAGGGTTAAATACTTAAAAAAATACATTAACGCTACATGAAACCTACGTAACGAAAAAATACATTTCGATCAACAATGCCTAGCTTACTAAAGAAAATCATAATATTATCTACCGAGGTAAAGCTTAATTTTCTGATGAATGTTAAATAGATGTTAGTAGATTCTACCATTTAAATTACATAAATACATACATATAATCACGCCTTTTTTCCGTAAAGGGATAGGCAGAGACCAGTTTTTGCCACTTGCTACGATCCTTACATACTCGTTTCGCTTCGCTCACTTTCATTCTTACCATCTATTGCTCCTCTTACATTCAACGTAGCGAAGCGGCTCTCCATGGTCCACTTTTCACCTCCGCGAAAAACGAGACGTGATGGGTGGTGAACCACATCGCCGCCATTTTGGATAATTAAATTATTTTTATGATTATCCGTTGCGTTTCCACGGTTTGGTGGAAAGGGTAGGAATAGGGAAAGGGAAGGATAGGTGGTGTGGAAAGGAAGATTGGTAAGTTAGAGTGGGAAATAGGAAATGTAGGATATTACCGCCCAGGAGGGCAAGGGATAAGACAGTAGTAGCTAGGGAAGCCAGGGTCGCATACCCGTATACTATACCACAACTACCGGACAGGTAAGTTGGGATGAGTATCCCATGACATCACCATTTAAATTAGCACTTAGGTAAATCGTAAAAATATTTCAAACTTTTATATTAAGTAATAACATACCTACCTATTAATATTAATACCAAATATTATTACGATTTCATATTCCTCGTAGAGCTAAGCTAAAGTTATCGATGTTTGGTTAAGTTTAGTGCCTTATTCCCTATAGATTGAAATGTTCCATATTTCGGTAATTGTCGAAGCTTTGCCTCATGAAGTATAGAATATCAGGAGTCCGAACGATATAGGCTTTTCCATAGTATTTATGTACACAATAATAAACCCAGATCTTAGTTCTTTTCTGTCACTGGCTGCTACCGATGCTATTGTAGCGGACCAATCAGCGCACAGTCCTGAATAGCGCTTGGTACCGGCAAAAAATCTGTCCCCTAAATTGAGACCATTAACGTTACGTTCGGACTCCTGGTATCTATACTTCGTGCTTTGCCTAATCAGAAGTTAGAACCTTTTGCCAAGTTGCTATCGCTAATTTTCAGAAATTCGAAAACAAAAATGTATGGGATTAGGGATACCTATGACTTAAGCATTGGTACCTATGCCATTATGTCAGGATCCAAAAAATATTTGTTTTCGCATTTAGTCTTCGTAACTAGCGATACCGACTTAGCTAAAGGCTCTGCTATAGTGAAATATAATATTTATCAGTTAATCAAGCCGGAATTAATGATCTTTTGATCAGTGATCACTGTACCTAATATTCTACGTATTCTAGCTTATAAATACGGATATTATAAACTATTTCATTACTCCTTTGCTATTATAATATATAAAAAAATAACAGTTATGGCTATAAATAATACTACATGTAGTAACAATAACTTTTAAAAATAAATAATAGGTAATAAAATTCTAAACTAAATAAACTGCGACTGTTGCAATTTGATAATCGCATAAAAAATTCAAACGAAATAAAATACAGTGTTTGCTGACTTAATGTTTTTTTTAGATGCATATTTTGGTGATAAAATAAATAATTATTCTGCAGAATTGTGCCAAATCTGTCGGAAAAGATTCTGTCGAAAACCGATGCAGAGGAAATAATCTATCAGGCTCAGGCCAAGTGGCTTAATCAGAATAGTGAATTCATAATTTATTGGCACGTTCTGACGATTTCCACCGGGATTTCAAAACTCTAAGATATCGGCACAATATTTAGTGTAAAAAAAAAAAAATTCGTGTTCTAATTTAAATTTCGTAAGAAAAATATTTGAAATTCATAATATTGGTTTTTACGGACATGCCATTATTTTATGGGTTAATTGGAAAAGCTGCATTAGGTACATTCTGTATCATTTTTTCCTACAATATAACACTTCTATTTTAATTTAACTCTCAATCCCTATCTCTGGGGATATAATCAATAAACACCAGGTGGTCCGTTGCAGGCGCTTAAACGACGATAAATAACATTTCCCGTTCCGATAACTTTTATCCGAATAAAATATATCACATAAAAATATAGACACTAACTCGATCCTTGATTATACTATTAAGTACTTCAAGTTCATTTTAAACAGTGAAGCCTAGTGCCTACTACAATAAAGTTAAAAGTATTTTAAAAGATTTGCATATGCTAAAAGTTTGAAAAATATTTAATGAAGTTGTATCGTGTTCTCGTTACTTCATATTCCTATCTAAATATTATGAGAAACGAGAAAATATGATCTAAATCTTGCTCTTAAAAGTATTTTTCGAATGAAATTCTTTACAATGCTTAGAATTCATTGTTGTAAATGCATATCAAGATCACAATTGCGATGCAAGGCGCGACGTACAAAAGCGTGCACTCCTTAAAAATCACTCTTTGTATCCTCTCTGATTTCTTCCTTTGACGCTTATATCTTTTATTTGGATCTTTTCTTTGAATAGGGAACCGAGAAATAAAAGCTATATATTATTTTCACCCTGAATACACTATTATGGCTTGAGCTTAGATTTTCAATAGAGAATGTGATATTTTTTATTTAGATTTAAGCTTTACATTATATATCTATGGATTTAAGTATAACTGAAATAGCAACCAGTTTATATAGAGTTTTTCAATAATTTCAAAACTAAGCATAGGCAATGGGCATTGGGCCATAACCTATGACAGAATAAATCTTCGTACAAAAAAAAAATTACGCCATCTTGATTTCAAAAGATTTTGTCAATTAAATGCGGACTAATTATACTGTCCAAGCAAATATATATCAAAATATCAAGATGATAAAATATTTCAAATCGGCCGGCCCAAACAACCTCAAAAAGTTCAAATGTGGCCACTTTGTGCCTCGATCATTGACGTAGCTTTAAATTATAGACGAGACATGTTGAGGTAAAAAGTGTCTCCAGCATGCACCACCTTTGAGATTTTTGGGGCCGAAGTCTATCAAAATTTTACAATTTCACTAGTTTTATTACAATATAACGGTTTTTACAATTTTACACCGTAATATTTTCTAAATTGAATTCGGAATAATATACCGAATTCAATTCAGAAAAGAGTACCTATAATACTCAACTACTTTACATTCTTTTTTATTCGAAAAGCTATCAAGTTTTCTACAAAGTAAATAGACAATATTCGATTACAGCAAAGAATATCAGTAATCAAAACGCTAGGAACGTGAAATCATTGCTGAGATTCTTGAAAAAGTTATATAATATCACGCCGCCGCGCACGTGACTAGACCTCAAGTTTCAAGACTTCTCGATACCGTTATATTTTGTTATTTTTTTAATACTTTATACCGGGAATCAAGAGGGTTTCATTAAATTGTTTCCATAGAAAAAAGTTCTGCAAACATTCTGAAAAAATGTTTTTAAACATTGAAATATAATATATAGGTATCTATAATAACTTTGAACTTCGTGTAAGTATTTTACTTACTAAAATCTACGTAAACGGAGAGCTTTCATATTATTTTTTTTTTTATGAAATATGGGGGCAAACGAGCAAACGGGTCACCTGATGGAAAGCAACTTCCGTCGCCCATGGACACTCGCAGCATCAGAAGAGCTGCAAGTGCGTTGCCGGCCTTTTAAGAGGGAATAGGGTAATAAGGGAGGGTAGGGAAGGGAATAGGGTAGGGGATTGGGCCTCCGGTAAACTCACTCACTCGGCGAAACACAGCGCAAACGCTGTTTCACGCCGGTTTTCTGTGAGCCCGTGGTATTTCTCCGGTCGAGCCGGCCCATTCGTGCCGAAGCATGGCTCTACCACTTACAAATTTTTACTTACACTAAGAAATCGCATATTCATAAATTGTAATTAATAAAAAAATTACAATTTATGAATATGCGATTTCTTAAAAAAATAATTACCTATAATAAATATTTCACAGCAATTTATTATTTCATACAAAATAAAACTATTGTACGTACTGTGATACGGCATACGTGTAACGTGATACATTGAAAAGCAATAAATATGATACAAAGCTTGATATAAAATAAATCAGTTTTGTTTGAAACTTTGATTTTATATCGCATCTATTATTTGTGTTTTGATTGCAAATAAATTCTCCCAAACAAATTTAACAGTAGTGCGGTATTGGCCTTATTTTTTATGGATTGATTTGTTGCTAAGGTCACTTTTTGTTACGGTCAGTAAATAAATTTGGTATATTGTAGGCGATTATGTATTTTTATCTAAATAATATGAAAATAATGTAGTCGACCTACATTTTATATGAACCATAAGTTCATGCAGTGAGGAATAGCATAAAAGTTAACTCAAATAAGATAGAAAATTACTAAGTTCACTCCTATCTCTCGGGAATCCGTAGACAACTTCACATTAGTTCAAATTGATTGCAATATCAGCTGGCTTTAATCAATACACGCTTGATCACGTTCCTCTTGGGGATTCAAGAACATTATTGATGCCCTTCAAATCTGCCCCACTTCCAAGTTCTGACACTTGATAGCTTATAAGATGGCAGCACGTGCGAAATATCGAAATTCTCCGCTAACTTTTCTCCGAATAAAATCGAGTCAATAAAGAATAAGGTTTCTATATTGTTTGTGTATTTGTGTATGTTTTTTGTTAGGTACCTACGTTATTGAAAACTAGCTGTTCCGACACACGTTGTTCTGTCTTAACTATAAACTGGAATAAATAAATAACCAGACAGGTAAACTCAACGCACCTATAAATATTTGATTGTCAAGTGATAAATTGAACACAGTGAACAGTTAGTATGGGAAAATTCACTCGTCGTTTTTAGTATTTTTCCCGGATTTATTCTAATATTTCTCACCGTTTAAACCTTTCTTGCACTTCCATAATCATTTGTAGACCAAAATTATCCGAATCGGTCCAGTGGTTCTGGAGATTTAGCGAGACATTGCAAATTGCAATCCACGTTTAATCTTTATAAATAAAGAAGAATAAGAAAAAGATTAAAGCGTTTATTTTTTTTCGGTGCGTAGCGAACACTCAGTTGTACAAATAATATCATGATCACTAAACACCTGTGAAAATTTTGAGAATCATCGTTTTCCATCAATTTTATTACATATATACGTTCATGCCAGTTCGATAAAACGCTTGGAGCCAGCCAATAACATTAAGTTGTCTAAACGACCTTTACGAAAAATGCTACGTTTAAACATCTACGGCTGTAAGCTATTCAAAAAACCCCCAAACAATTCGACGGTAAATGATATAGTACTAGCATTTTTTGTAGCTACTAGTAAGTAAACTTGTCGGAGATCAGGACCAAGTATGGTATGTGAGTGGCGGGGCGTGCCGAGGCCGCGGCATGAAATCGAAAGTATACGCCGATAACTTAGCTAATAAAGGCAAACCAGTTCTGCATTATAAGCAGGAATGTGACTTAGAAAAAAGAAGGAAGAAACAATGTGACTAAGACAGAGACACCAGACGGTCAATTCTTCTAAATAAAAATTGCTAACATTACAAGCAAGTCCTGATACGCTAAAACTGTCAAAAGGGAATTCTCGTAAACCATAAAGCAATGTGAAATGCGCTCTGATTGGTCAAAACTTCATAGTATCAGTTCATGATAACATGTCGCTTCACTTACAATACAATCAAAGTAAAATGAAAGTCTACTTTAAATACGAGAATTGACGTTCTGTGCACTGGTGGAGTGATGAAAAGTGATGAAAACTGAAAAAAGACTAATCTATAGGTACTAATTTAATAATGAGGAAAAGTTTGTTTGTTTGTATGTTTGTTTGCATCGAATAGGCTCCGTAACTACTAGACCGATTTTGATTAAATTTGGCACAGATGTACAGTAGACCACGGGGAAGGATATAGGCTATTTTTCATCGCGGAAAAATGTACGGTTTCTGCGAAATTAACTTTTGCGCGCACGAAGTCGCGGGCAAATCTAGTGCGAAATATTGACATGACCACGGTGTAAAATGTTGTTATGAATAATTATTAACTTACACGTAAGGGTCACTTCATACTGCGAAGATATGCGACGAATTGCGGCGCTGCATTTTTAAGATAGCTATTTAAAATGGAACTTAATTTACTACACAATAAGGTACACGTTTCATATGACATCAGTCCATGAGGTGTGCAGCGCGGTTCGACCTGGCATTCGAACTTTTACGATGAAACGTGTATCTTCGTGTGTAATTATTAAAGTTCAATTTTAATTAGCTATATTAATAATGCAGCACCACGTCAGGTGTGATAAATTATGATTCAAACCCTTATGATTAAATATAATATAGAATAGCCTTTTTTGAATAAGGTCATTTCATCATCACCATTATCATGTAAAAGGTAAAAAATATTTGAAATCTTCTAAAAAATTATCAATTAATAAGTATAATTTTTACGTAACATTTCGGTTGACATTATAGCCATAATATGGCGACGCCTATAGGTACGTACCTAGTACCTACGCACTTCACACGCATAACAATAAGGCGACAAGTCGGATAATGACGAATTGCCAACAGCTATGAAAGTATCTGTACACAACTAAAACACAAAACAAGTTATGTTTCATAACCATAAATAACGACCTCCATTCCATTGTGGCCGTAAACGCCAGCAGCGCAGTAACGGGCCCAAATAATAAACACTGCTTACAATTTCAAAACAAAATGGCGACAGGGAAGTTGATAGTTAAAATTTTGAATAGTCTGATGATCTGATCCTTGTTTTACATTATATTATAATAATGTAAAACAAGGATGTTTTGAGAACAGCAAGTTTTAAGTATTAGTAATGCATTAAAAATTGAAGAAAGGAAGAATCTTTGTCTTCGGTCGGTATATCGGTATATCATTATAATATTAGCAATTTAAAAAAAACCGTTTCTCCGAAAAAGTGGTTAGTTGTAATTAAAAATCGAAATAAAAACAATGGTGATTCTTAGCATCAGTTCTGCCGAAAATATTCATTGAGTATTTTTTATGAAAAATATAACCCAACTGAGTACTATTATTTATAGGTAGGTATATCCTATGTTATGAATTAAAATCAGACCAGTGGTTTAAGCGCCAATATCATTACCCTTAATTTTTAACCCGCCCCAGTCGGGAAAATTTGGAAAGATTTTTCAGATTTTGTGTTTTTCTAGCTTTTAAATTTCGTCATTAAATTAATAAAAATAAACATTGTATTGCCTAATTACCATGTTATTGCCATATTTAATAACTTTTAATGCGTTAATATATTAATTAAGTCAACTAAAATAAGTTGTATGTTACATAATATCTGACTCGTTCTACAATTAAAATCAATTATTTACTTATGCAATACTAATTCAATTGTACACTTTCTTGTATTATTAGTTTTAGAAATAAATCATTTTTATTATACTTTTTGAAACCTCCATAAATGTTTCGTAGATACCCTGATAATGGATGTCAAAACTAGTAAATGGAATTCGACACACAATTTGATATCCATTTGTGCAAAAAATTGGGTTACCTCACTTTGCTTTTGTCGTTTTTCCGGAAAGTAATAACATTTAGTGGATAGTTACGAAGAGCTAATGAGCGGAACTTCGAAGTTGATCCTCGAAGTGAGAGCTTCTGGTTTACGGGAAATGAGGAGACAAAGTTCTGGGACATTATAGCATCATTACAGAGTTCAGTTCTCAAATGATATAGGGCGTTGCTAACAATAATTTAAAGTATAACGCGTACTTAAACTATGAAATGTGTCATTCAAAATTTCTCTAAACAATCACTGGTTTTTATGGATCCGTACCTACCTAAAGAGTAAAACGGGATCCTATCACTAAGACTCCGCAGTCCATACGTCTGTGCGTCTGTCACCAGGCTGTATGAAACGTAATAGTTAGACAGTTTAAATTTTCACCGAATATTATTATGTACTAGCTGTTGCCCGCAGCTATGCCCGCGTAAATATAGTATCCCTCAAGAACACTGTAGGTATTTTTTCGGGATAAAAAGTAGCCTATCTTTTAATCCAGGGCACAATCTACTACCATACCAAATTTCATCAAAATCCGTTCAGTAGTTTTTGCGTGAAAGAGGAACAAACATCCATACATCCATCCATCCGTACATCCGTACCCTACATCTTCAAAAATACATCCTCAAAGTTTGTGAAACTTTCACATTTATAATATTAGTAGGGTATCAGTAGGATTGCCGCTATAACAACAAATACTAAAAACAGAATAAAATAAATATTTAAGGGTGGCTCACCCTTAAATATTGCCCCATACTCAAAGGTGATTTTTTGCCGTTTTGTACGGAACCCTCGTGTCCGAGACTAACTCGCATTTGGCCTGTTTTAATGTATAGTGTTTAATTTAGTATCTAATATTTTCTTTTTTGTTTCAGGTAAGGACGGTACAACTTTCTTTACAACACAACCTTCGTCGACATTTTTTATTCGTGTAGGTACGTATTTTAATCAAAGTCCTTTAGTGATTTTATTATTTCTAATACAGAAAAAAATGACCAGAACATTATTGTCGGATATAGAAAAATATATTTACATGCCACTATTGTAAGTTTCTTAGGCTTTTACCGCACAAAGGAAAATGGAGTACATACGTCTTCGGTATCTTAACAAAAGGATTCGGAAATATTTGTATTCTGAAGGTTTATTTGTTATTAAAGAATTGTGGGAAGTAGGACGACTGGAACTATTGATAATATTAAATTACTGGATTGAGCTCGCGTCTAGGTTTGCGTTGAACGAAAATCAGTAGATTAGTAGCCCAAGAACAAACAAGATGCGAAAAAGTATTCGTATTGTCATCGAAAGGAAATTGTATGAAAAAATTATGATAGCGCTTAAACATACTATAGATAACCTCTGTGGCTCAGTGGTTAGCGCGTTGGCGTTCCAGCCGCAGTTCACGGGTTCGAATCCCGCCAAAGTAACAAAAAAGTTTTTTGTGTTCTTGAGCCATGGATGTGTATTAAATTTGTGTATCCTACTAATATTATAAATGTTAAAGTTTGTGAGGATGTATGGATGGATGGATGGATATTTGTTACTCTTTCACGAAAAAACTACTGAACGGATTTTGATGAAATTTGGTATCTTAGTATAAAACATAGACTAGTTTTTATCACGAAAAAATAGAGTGTTCCCGAGGGATATTGTATTTACGCGGCCGAGCCACGGGCAACAGCTTGTTAAATAATAAAAATCTTATATATAATTATTGTCGAAAAGTATTGAATATATTTCCGTTGTCCGGTGCCCACAACACAGGTTCTTTGAGAACTTACCACAGGACCAGATTGACGTGGTATATAAAAAAAGAGTATAAGTACATACCTGATATGAATGTTTACTAATACCGGAAAAGCTTAGCGATCGGATGAAAATTGTCATGAATATTCATATGGAAAAGGCGAAAATTGGCACCGGTAGGTAGATTTTATTTGACACATTCATTCAATATTTGAACATCGAACATATTTGATTTAGATGACATCAAATGGATGGCTTTTCAATAAAATGCTCATTTTTCGTTTGATTCTGTTAAGGCTTTAGACACATTACAAAATAGCAACAACATTTTTTTCTAACTCTTATTGAACAATATGCTAAGCTTTTTGAAAATTTAAACAAGTTTAATATTTATTCTTTTAGCTATAAAATTGAAATAAAATCCCAAAAAGAGAGTAAAATAATAAAAATACAAATATTTTTAAATTGTCATAAGCTTAAACCGGGTGTTATAATTTTTGCAAGCGAGAATTAATTTAAATTCCTGTCCGTAATTGAGGTAGGTTAGGTGAATGTAAATTCAGGCGCGTTAGCATAATTAGTGGTTCTAATGGACGATGTGACGTCATCGCTCGTTACCCGCTACGGTCTAAATGACGGTTACCCAAAAATGTTGCAAATGTCTATCGTACTTACTCCATCCTTGTATTTTAATGTTAATTTGTTAATTTCAAGTGCACAATATGTATTTTATATAGCTTTATTAAAATGTCCCCTTATTTTTTGTCTATTTTGAGGCATTAGAATAGAATAGAATAATGTTTAGGTATTTGTCCAAGAAAATATTTTTACAAACAATAAAGGGAACAATTAAAAGTGTTTTCGAAATTCGAGCACAAGCCGAGGTAGCTCAGCATGTGCCGATTACAAGCAATCAGCGCTGATCTTCCGCTGGGCCGACAGGTGACGTCACGCACATCATAATTTAGGCCGGCAACGCACTTGCAGCTCTTCTGATGCTGCGAGTGTCCATGGGCGATGGAAGTTGCTTTCCATCAGGTGACCCGTTTGCTCGTTTGCCCCCTTATTTCATAAAAAAAAAAACAAATCAATTGAAAAAGTGTTTCCTAAATAAAATAAAATTAACTTAAAGTAACTTTCACTTAAATATTCTTCAAAATAATCTTAACTCGAAGTTTCGAATATTTTTAAACTCAATAAAGTGTAAAAGAGTGTAGAAGAGGTGAATTTTCGATTATTTTTTGTGTCACGATTTGCTACAGACGCACAGCAATCTATAAACTCCCCTCAGTGGATGTCAAATGTACCGACCTCCTGTCGCATGTATCCCCAAATGATTTCTTGCCGGAAATTGACATCTGATACAGTTCGGCTTTGACCAATATATCGCTCAAACTCACAGATCCAATTACACATACGATTTTGCTTCTTAAAATAAATACAGACGAAAATACTGCAATAACTCATTTCCTTATGAACAACTTATCTAATATATGTATTTCTATATTAATATTATAAACAGGAAATATTCGTATATTTGTTTGCATTGAATAAATTAAGAAACTACTGGAACGATCTATATCACCGGGAAGGACATACCTACTACTACCTACCTACCTGGCTGGCTATACCGTTTATCGGAATAAATGTTCGGTTCCTGATATAAGATTTACACTCTCGCCTCGCAACTCACTTCGCCCTTCGCCTCGTTTCTCACCTCGCGCGACGCGCCTACGAGTGGGTGCTTACACTCTCGTGGTGCGTTCAGTTGTCTGTATGCCATTGACAATGGAGGACGTCGAAGTTTTAGCGGCAACAAGTCTAACTTTGTTGAGTTTTATGGTTAATACAATTATGCTTTGGGTTCCATATATTATGCGACTTGACCTTGTTTTTATTTAAGTCCTAAACGTTTCATAATTGTATTATTACACAAAAAAAATATATTACATTATTTTGAAACCTAAAATAATAATAATATATTATCTTAGACGCTTTAGACCACGTCAATCTGGTCCCGTGGTAAGTTCTCGAAGAACTTGTGCTACGTGTACTTTATTATACACATATTTAAGATTTTTATTATATTATACACATAATATGAATTAATATTAATTCACATCCATGACCACGGAAAAACTTTTTGTTCCTTCGGCGGGATTCGAACCCGCGATCCCGACTATAGCACCAACATGTTGAACCACTGATACACAGAGGTCGTCAAAACCTACAATTTTTTTAAAATAAGTACACTTTTTAAAAACAGCCGAAAACACAATTCGACATATTGGTTGATAGATTATTATTATTTACAATCGATTTCTGTGTAGATCAGGTATTTGATCTCAAGCATTAACAATTTTTTTTAAACTTGTCTAAAAACAATGAAAATTAAAAAATTATATAAAGTAAATTTATATAAAAGTAAGTCACCGAGCGGGGTTCGAACCCGTAACACTCGTTTCTTGCCATCCGCCTCCTAACCCGCTGAACCAAACAGACAGTGGCCGGCAGGACGAAATTAGCGAACATATTCTGCGTGGAAAGAAAAACGCATGAAAACTCGAAAATACGCATTTTCCCAAACATAAGACTATACATACAAGAATTGCTCGTTTAAAGGTATAATATTTGCTTAGTGTGTTTGTATCGTGACATCCTTTCCGGAAGTAACTTCGGTGTTTTTATCATAGAAATTAAAAAACAAAAATACTTATTTTATATAATATCAACTTTATTTATCAATCTTAAGTTTTTAATTTATGATATCGCGATCGTTAGAATACGTTTTCCTAAGGGACCGTCCATTAATCACGTGATGTTTTTTAACAACTTTTTAGACCCCTCCCCCCCCTGGTGATACGTGGTGAGGTTTTATACTACCCCCCCTCCCCCACCTAAGATCACGTGTATTTTTTTACATAGTAAGCAGGTCATGTTTGAAGAAAAACTTTAACTTAAAAAACTATTTAATCGACTAATTTAAGCAATTAAAACTATACGAGTCATTTGTTTTGTAAGTATTTAAACAACACTACGAATCTACGACCAATAATAATTTCGGTATGCATAGACTAGATTCGAAAATTAATACACGTGATGTCTCCTTATACCCCCTCCCCCCCTTGGTGATACTTGGTGATTTTTTTTCGGACCCCCCCTCCCCCTTTAGGCATCACGTGATTAATGGACGACCCCTAAGCCAAGTACCTACTTAATGAAATACTCCCTTAATGTATGAAATTAAATATTTGAGTCAAGTAGCCTATATATATTATTCTTTTTCTTTTTGAAAAAGTTCTAAGAAACGCATTATTTCGCGTGCGAGAGAAACAACTGTCGCGCATGAGAACTAGCTACAGACTGAAGCGAACGCGAGAATGTGAACACCCGCTCGTATTCGTCGCGAGGTCCTTTGACTCGTGCGCAAAAAACCGCTCCGGACGCGAGCGTCGTGAGTGGCGAGGTGAATGGCGAGGCGAGGAACGAATGCCCGTTTACACATTCGCCTCGCGACTCACTGAGGGCCTCGCCTCGCCACTCGCGCGAGAGTGTAAACCACTTATGAGGGATTTCCTTTTGCGCGCTGAAAGTCGCGGTAAATAAAGATACTAGAGTATCTAAATAACTTTTTTTTTGTTATTGTTATGTTTATTTTGTGGTGATTTGGAAATTAAGGTTGTTCAAAATCAAATACGCATATTTTAGTCGTAAATTATCTGTATTATTAGTCTACTGCTTATGTGAAGACATTAGAATAAAAAAAAACAATAAAAATTTTAATTAATTTTTAACCTAAATATTTTAACTAAACTTTTAGTTAAGCAGTAGATTGTATGTCAAAAATATTCGTAATTGAAGTAAGTAGTAATTCGTAGTAAGAAAAGATAGAAAAGAATAGAAGTAATTTTAAAATTCAAAAACATACTTAACATATATTTTGTAAGATCAACTAATATAAGCATACGGTCATTTCGTACCAGCAATAACTATTCGTATTTGTACACATTACGTACCACATAATATATTATGTTGTATGATAGTCCATGGTCCAGTGGTTTACAGATTGGTTTTCGATTCGTAGGTCATGGGTTCGATTCCCGCGTTGAAACAGCAAAAAATGTTGTTTCCAAGTTTGGTTAGGGCAATCAGGCTGATCAATGATCACCTGATTGTCTGATAAGAAAGATGATCTATTCGTCGGATGGGTATGTAAAAAGTCGGTCCTGCGCCTGATCTCTCACTACTGGGACGGACGCCCCTCTGGGTTTCGAGAGTGAAGGAAGAGAGATTGCTCTCGTAGTGCACACATACCTGGGCAATATAAAAAAATAACCCTTCCGTAGCCTGGTTTCAATGAAACCGGCCAACTTCACCTAAATCGGTGTGGGTTTTGTTGTAGGATTTCAAACATTCTGTATATAATAAGTAAAGCACACTCGATGGAGCAGCTGCTGTATTCATATTAAATGGAATGTTATGAGTCGCAAGTCAGAAAGCCCCTCGCTCTGTCAGACGGCGCGCGGCATAAGCGTAACGACCTTGTCTTCACACCAAAATTGAAACACATTGTTAACTTGAACTTTTATTTTCCGTTATTATAATTTAACAGTATAATATTTTTGTCTATACTAATAATATAATAAAGAAGACAAGTTTGTTTGTTTGTTTGTTTGCATTGAATAGGCTCCGAAACTATTGGACCGATTTTGATGAAATTTGGCACAGATGTAGAGTAAACCATGGGGAAGGACATATGTTACTTTTTATCGCGGAAAAATGCACGGTTTCTTCAAAATTAAGTAGTATATAAAATTTTAAATCTACATAGAACGTAGCGTCGCGTGAAAATATTTATGAATGTATGTTACGCGATTACTGGACGATTTTCGAAATTATTTTTTATTTTTAAAGGGTTGACTCCCAAGTTGGTCCTATAGTCGCCTAATGGCAGAACTGATTATGAGATCTATGAGGAATCATCAAAGGAATTCCTCAAAATTTATAGGGATACCTACAGTGATTTTGACTTTTTATGAAGTAATTCGAGCATATAAGATAATATAATATAATGCTGAATAAAAAACATGTATAGGAATTGAGAACCTCCTTCCGTGTTTTGGAAGTCGGTTGAAAATAAATGAATGAAAGAAAATCTAAATTTTATTTGCTAAGGTTACAACAAATGAACACTTTTTACACTGAAATAATTTGACACTTAAAAAACAGGTACGTAGTACCCAGTAAAGACATGCGTCATACAAATATAAACTAAATTATCCCTTCAGCGTCGGTTGGAATATACACAAAAAAGAATTTCGCACAATTGAAGCAAAACCCACTAGCTTGGGAAGGTCGTCAAGTGGTATTTAGTTCCGCGGCGTGCATCACAACCGGTTCACGGTGCCCGCCGCCGGGTTACATCCGTGTCCAGCGTGACCCATCTCTACATTTCTGGTAATTCCATGTCTTAACGAATGTCAGGAACGAATGGAAAAACAGTTAACACGTCGTTGCACTTGTGAGAAGATAAACGTAACGTAAACTACTGTAATGATTTGTTGATACAACTTTCATAAGTTTCACTGATAGTTAATATCTTATATAGCATGCTAATTTTTATTGTGGCAAAATGGAAGGTTTCCATAAAATAGATTTCAACTCTAGGAGTTTGTTTAAAGTATTATGTTTCATAATTATTATGTACTAGAAGTTATTTTGTTTTTCCATGATAAAAATCCTATGTCCTTCCCCGTAGTCTACTCTACATATGTGCCAAATTTCATCAAAATAGGTCCAATAGTTTCGGAGCCTATTCAATGCAAACTAACAAACAAACTTTTCCTGTTTATTATAATAAAATATGGTAGACCTGAACAGGTCTATCTAATGTATTCATAATAAAAAATAAGAGATTAACCACTTTAAACATAATTATTATTCTATCGATGTTAAAAATAAATCAACAGCTGCCATTTTTACAAGTTTATCTTGAGTTCGTGTGAATTGTAAGCGTAGACAATGTAACATTATTATAATATGATTATTATGAAACTGTGTAGGTATTTATTATTCTGAAGTAGGAATATATTATGTACTAGCATTAATTGCCCGCGATTTCGACCACGTGAAATTAGGTTTTAAACTTTCATCCCCTATTTTACCCCCTTGGGGGTTGAAAAGCTTTCCTTAGTGGATGCCTACGTTATATGAGAAATACGTGTGCAAAATTTCTTTCTAGCTTTGATGGTTTGGCCTGTGCGTTTTGATACATCAGTCAATCAGCTTTGCCTTTTATATAATATATTATACAGATTAATAATTTACCAACGAAAATACGGAGGAGGTTCTCAAGTCAACGCGGTTTTTTTTAATGAATACGCATAATACATCGTCGTCCGATTGTGGTATTTTTTTTTTACAATGAAAACCCTTATAAGTAGGTGATATCCTGTGAAATACACTTACCTACAAATAAATATACAATTTTCAATATAATTATACGTACGTATCATAACGACAAAAATCTTGCTACAAAAATTTTCTTAAAAAATAAAAAAAAAATTAGGCCTTGTCATCCGTTAATGGATGATTTATATAGTACTCGTATTCTCCGAGCGAATTAACCACTCTGAAATACTGTAGTGCCTGGGTTAGTTGGTTTTTAAATGTCATATGGTTGCCCAAGCACATACGGCATTCTCACAACACAGTCAGCCTAGTCCAGTGGTATTACTGGTCAATATGTCTGGGGCCAACCATGTGCGGGTTTCTTCACGATGTTTTCCTTCACCGTTATTCACCGTTAGAGCGTTCGTATAATGTACATGAGATCTGAAAAAGTCTCATTGGTACACGCCATAACCTGGGATTCGAATCTGCACTCTCTCGAGTGCGAACCAAACGGTCTACCCACTAGGCCACGGAGCTCCTGTTTTCTTCAGTAGGCATAATAATTACACTAGTTGGTATAAATGATAAATGAATACAAAAAAAACTGCAGTACAACACTACGATCGTAACGTTCACTTCCTGTTTTCCATTCGAAAACAAAAAGTTAATCGATACAGATCGATGTCAATCGATTCTGCACGAGCAGCCGGAAGCAAAAGTGATGTAGTTTGGAGCAGAAAAAGAAAAAAAATTCCTTAGTTCGTTTGAATGTAAATCCCATAAATTATTTCATAGCTAGTGACGCAAGTTAGATATTGATAAAAAAGTAGGTTATTTTTCTAGTAAAATTTTTGAGGATGAATCATAGGTACCTATAGATATTGAAGATTGATAAAAAAGGCATCTTAAGATAAAAAAATTGGCATCAACGATAAACATATTATAATTGTTATTAATAAATAACCTATTATTATTGCATTGTACATAATTTGACTAGTGATATTACTGGAATATCATCACCGAAGTTAGTTTATTTTTGAGTAACGACAATAATGCAATAGTTTCAATAAAATATATCGATAACATTCATTTTTAAGACATGTCCATAAAAATTGGCATAATGTGTTGCTAATAAAACTTTATAGCACCTTTCACACATTATGCTAGTAATGTGCTAAAATATCGATATTGTCAATTCGAAAATCCGGAAGGCGAAACGGTGAAAGTGTAAGCACTATTGCGGGGCGGGGGGCGGCGGGCGGCAAGGTTACGAACCGCACCGACCTCACAGAATAACTGGTTGAGTAACGATATTCGTTGCGTTACTTAGCTTAATAGATGCTGTTGTAACCCCAATGTAATATACAATACTAACACGTAATTCGTCGGTTTGAGCCAGGTTTACGTTCCCGTAAACGTACGTTATGGCTCTCCTAATGAGTAGGTCCTGATTTTCATTAGTTATAAGCACGTAGAACATTGAATCGATTTTGAGTAACTTTTGTAATGTATCTTACGAGAAACGAGTTCTTTGCCGCTATTAATACAAGACTGTCGTTGACAGTATTTTAAGTAACCTTTTCTTTTTTAAAGCTCGAAACTCTACGTCATAGAGTCATTTAGATAAAAATATCTTTAAATAAAATAATTTAAAGTTATGAATATAAGATCAATTGAATTGTGTACAAGCCTTGAAATCATTTTCTAATCGCGTTTAGAAATCAGAGTTCATTTATTACTTCATATAAATACGTCAAGGGTACGAACCTCTACCTATGCCCACAACAAAAATCCCTATTAATTTGTTGTTGCTCAGATTCCAGCTGTTAAAGATATAATTAATCTTCTTCTTCTTATAATAAAACCTGCCAACTGTGAGTAGGAATCGCACACGAAGGCTTCCGTATAAATCGACAAAAACACGTTCGTTGTATGGGAGCCCCACTTAATTTATATTTATTTTATTTTTAGTATCGGTTGTTATAGCGACAACAGAAATCCATACCAATATTATAAATGGGAAAGTGTGTGTGTCTGTTTGTCGGTCTTTGACGCCAAAACTACTAAACCGATTTAAATGAAATTTGGTACACAGATAGTCTAGAGTCTAAGAAAGGACATAGGATACTTTTTATCGCGGGGAAATGTACGGTTCCCGTGGGATACTTTATTTATAGTTTCACGTAAAAACTTAAAACGATTATCGTGTAATTTGGCATAGATATTATAAAGTAGACCATGGGAAAGGGCATTTATCGCGGGGAAATGTACGGTTCCACTGGGATACTTTTTTACAGTTTCACGTAAAAACTACTAAACTATCATGAAATTTGGCACCGATATAAAGTAGACCATAAGGAAAGATTTACTTACTTTAGATTTAGTTACTTTTTATCGCGGGACGTATACGGTTCCCGTGGATTACTGTACTAACGCGGGCGGAGCCGCGGGCATCAGCTACTACACCATAAAAGAAGGTCATAATATGATAAATTTAAATACCTAAATGACTTTTACTACATTTTTATTGTTGGTATTGTTGTTACTTATTTTAACCAAAATTTAAATAACACTTTATACATTATAATTATTTAAAATCATTAACAATTTTAACAAAGAATTGGGTTCAAGCTTAGAATCATTAGCGTTTGTTAAAATCTGTATATCCGTATATTGTTATACGTTTCTTCGGAAGCGGATATGAAAAATTTGAATTTTTATGTTAATATCCAAGGCGATATAACTACTAACTAGGTCTTACCCTTGCTTTACTTGTACTTTTTTGAGGCTATTTCTGTTCCGTGTTTTGTAATACATATTGCAATTATTTTGCAGTGAAACAAGCAAATTCTTGTGAAGGTTTTGTGAAAGTTGAAATTAATTTAGTATGTACACATTATGTTTTGTTTTTCATTGCAACATGCTACGAGTATATATCAGAGATCTTATCTATAAAATACCGATTATCTGAATCATGACATTAAAAAAACTCCTTTATGCGCCTATCGATATTATCGATAGGCGCATAAAGAACGCATAAAGAGCGCATAGATATCGAATAACCTATCGATCATCCAATCAAGTCATGGACGATCTAGAGCTCATAATCGAGGGAATTTCTTGTCTACTTTTATTAATGGTTTAAGGAGCATCAGACGGCGAAGACACTATAATATTTTTTGTTGGGATAAAATATCGTTTCACTGTCACTTTGTATGAACTATCACAGAGGGCTGATCTATATAGTTTCTTAAAACGAAATGATATGAAGTATAGCCAGACAACTTAAGATAAAATAATAAAGTATCTTTGCCGTTTGTGACTCCCGAAGTCCCGACAAACAAGCCGCTGATAGCAATCGATTACCACCTAAAATGTTGTTTCACGCTGATTTTCTGAGAGGCCGTGGCCGGTCGTGTAGACCAACTCGTCGAAGAATGGCTCTAACACATAATAACACATTACACATATCTATATAAAACATACTCAAAATAAAATTCAGCTTCAATTTTGTAGCTCTGTTAATGCTGTAGTAAGATAAGTTCTGTAAGGAAAATATTATAGCTAACTAGCTATTGCCCGCGGCTTCGCCCTAGTAAATACAGTATCCCAAAGGACAAGTACTTTTTCGGCATAAAATGTAGCCTATGTTTTAATCCAGAGCCTAAACTACTACCATACGAATTTCATCGAAATCTGTTCAGTATTTTTGCGTGAAAGAGTAACAAACATCCATCCTCACAAACTTACGCATTTATAATAAGTGTCTTACAATACTTACTAGGCGGATCTCATAAAATCTCATTATCTGTTCTATGTACTTACCTACATGTAACACAAATTGTAAAAGAAAATAAGTAATAAAAAAATTAAACCGGCTAAGTGCGAGATGGACTCTCGCACCGGGGGTTCCGAGGCGAGGTGTATATAAGTATTAAAAGACACGCATTCCTGGGAAAAAGGGTCAGACAGACGGACGGACAACGAAGTGATCCTTTATGGGTTCCGTTTTTTCCTTTCGAGGTTTCCGTACGTTCCGTAAAAATATGAAAATTATAATATTAAGTATTATTACCTACTATTTGTTTGTCAGTAAAGAAAATACTATAGGTGTTACTTAAGGCGATACAATTGGGTACGCTCTAGTTGCGATGGTCAGTGGATCGGAGAGATACTCGTTACTGCGTGACACGCCACACGCCACACGCAGTCGCACGCAATGTTACATAGGCTACATAGCCAATATACGATCTCGTACGGCATCCACTATATAAAAGCTCACGGCAACAAGTCCCCCTTTCGAGAAGTCTCTGCGTGTGTGCGAGAATTGAAGGCCCCGAGAAGCCTATAACACGGTTACAATATGGACTTCGCTAGAATGCGAATATGAATGAATAATATCATTATAATAATATTACCTAAATTAAATTAACACATTTTTTTGTTGAAAATCTTATTCTTTATATTAATATCCTATTATAGTGATGCTTGTTTTGCGCACCATAACAGAGCGCTGACGCGACGCGACGTAACGTCATCGACGCCAGGTCTACAGATATTGTAACCGGGTTGTACATACGTACACATTTCTCGAGGCTTCTCGGTAACAATATTTGCCTTTAGCGCGGCACCGCTCTTGCATAGAAACGTGTATCATTCTTGTGTAGTGAATGAAGTTCAATTTTGAATCGATATCTTAAAAATGCGGCGCCGCGTCGCGTCACGTTTCTGTGTTAACTGACCCTTAGACGTTAATCTTTGGGTCCGAGCCCAGACGTCTGTCGCTGCCGCCGTAGAAATAAAAATGTATGGTATTGACGTATCAGGACCTCTAGTCAATATGCATTCGATAATTTCGACGACGAAGTTCGATAGTGTAATGTATGGGATTTGACATAAGGCATCGCAAGCGACATGTTACTTAACGATGACGTATGTCAAATCCAATACATGTATGATTTTGAAGTTAGCTGGCACAATAATCGATCAATGCATCTTGACTAGAGGCCTAGTTCACACCGCGACGTTACGCAACGCTACGTTATGATATCAGTACCCCAAACAGGAACATTTTGTGGTATCGTTACGTGTACGTAAGCGAGAAATATTGAATAAAAACCATGAAAGCGCCTCTAGCGGACGTAAAAGTAACCAAAATTTTCATACAATATTCCTCATATTTCTCGTTTACGTACACGTAACGATACCTCAAAATGTTCCTGCTTGGGGCACAGTACCCCAAGCAGGAACATTTTGCGGTATCGTTACGTGTACGTAAACGTGAAATATGACAAATTTAGTATACAAATTTTAGTTTACTTTTACGTCCGCTAGAGGCGCTTTCATGGCATTCATACAATATTTCTCGTTTACGTACACGTAACTATACCGCAAAATGTTCCTGCTTGGGGTACAGTCATATACTGCGCAGCGCAGTCAAAGAATATATATTAATAAGTACTAACGTAGCGCAACCGTCTTTGTCACCAAATTAGGTGTGACAGTAGTTAAGCTCTGGATTAAAACGTGCAATTGGCCCACCACACTTACCCACCACTGCAACTCCTGTGTAGCCAGGATCGACAGTGGTAACCAACCGCAAAAACCCTTTGATATGATCTCAGGGATGCCCGGGGGACATGCTCAATCTGTCTTGGAACCCGCAACGAAATTAATCAGAAGATTGTAGGAGGAGTAGGAAGTATTCCAGTTTCCCTCTCCAAGCAAAGCGGGAGGGAGACAGCAAAAAATGTGATGACAAAAAAGTCAGAATTAAAGGGGAAGCACCACGGGAATAACATGTTTTTTTATGACTACAAGACAATGTAATTATATGTTTTGATTTATAATATGACAATTATTACAATGGATTTATGATGACAAAATAGTGTTGCATTGTTTCCAATAGTACTTATGACTTAAGCTCTGGATTAACACAATTTATGCTACTTTTTATCTAGGAAAGGTACAGTGTTCCCGCGGGATACTATATTTACGCCGGCGGAGCCGTGACCTAGTCTTAAATCACATAATGCTTGTTTTATTTTATGCCGATAGTAACCAATTGAAATGGCTACTGTACTTAAGTATAGTCTAAAATATTTCTAGTACCTACCTAAGTATGTACCGTGTAAAACATAAACAGAAATGGCTGCTTCGTCACTAATTCTTTTTTTTTTTCTTCGAATATTTGCTGGACATGCTGCTGCGTTTAAAGCTCTTATCTTATGATTTTTATTTAGTTAGGAATATGACATTCTTGAAAATCATTTTATCTTTTAGTACTTTCTAGATAGCATCTACTCGGATAGGCTTATGATTGCATCTATTTTTCAGATTTATTTTTGAATTCTTCTATTTCTGGACGAAAAGGTATCATAATATTCAGTAAATGTCAGCCATAACTTGCGAGGTGTAGACTTGTTATCTGATACCCGCCTACGACCCTTCTGAACGTGTTTAAATCTGATTTTTTCTTACAAATAATATGTAAAATGTTACATCCAACGTATCTTTGGTTTTATTTTGCATGCACACATGCATTATTAAAAATTGTGCCTTTGGATTTTATTTTAAACGTACTTTGAAATATTGTTTGAGTTTTATGCTAATTCTCTCTAAATCGAGATATTATTTTTGTAAATAAAGTGTATAATAATTAAACCTTGATATTAACACTTTAGACCTTTTAAAAACATCTAGGTCAACAGAGTCATCAATTTTATATTAAAACAAAAAAAAAACTATATAATTAATACGTTCATAGCTACATCATTTTGAATAATATCATAAATCATAATACATAACAATTAAAATACATGTTTTATCACTATTAATCACAATAAACGGATATTTTGATCAAACTGACCTTATGTTATATTAAATTGACCTTACGTAGGAAACGATCCAAAAATTTGTTTGCATTATATCATAAATCATAACACATAACAATTAAAATATAATTATCTTTTATCACTATTAATCACAAACGGATATAGGTATTGATCAAACTGACCTTACGTAATATTAAATTGACCTTACGTAGGAAACGATCCAAAAATTTGATACGCATTTTAACACTTCATTATTTAGAAGGCTTACAAAAGGTCGTATCATCTGCGATCATGACAGAAACGTGTTGAAATCGTGTGCCAATGACATTCATATGTCATATACAGAGCCTTGTAATTCGTGGATGGTAATTGATGCTGTAATAAATGCTAGTTTAGGATTGTCATTCCCGTTTTATTGATTTATTCGCGTTTAAACAATATCCTACGAGAAAATTATAATTTTTCGGGCCGTAAGTGTAGGTTTTTAAAAGTAGCCGTCATTCCCGCAGGGCGCAGTCTACTCTAAATACGTACCTGTAATCAAAATCTGCCTCGTAGTATAGAAGCCTATTTAATGCAAAAACACAAACGAATATTTCCTTCTTATAATCTTATTATAGACATTAAAAATAAAAGTAAGTTATTATTTTTAAACAAAAGATTAAACCGACTTCCAAAATAAAAATACACAAAAAAGTATGAAATAAAACTTATTTTCTAAATAAGTCCCCTTTTAAATTCGGTTAAAATTATTTCTCAATTTTCTTAATTTTGAAGTCGATACCAGCCCAAACAATATCATACAATATTTTATAGATCTCTCGTTCAAATTTGCTGGTACGACTTTTGCCATTTTGACATTTAAAGTATGGTAAAAACAAGATGGCTGACGTTCGAAGTATGATGAAAACCAAGAAAGCGTAACTTTTTCTTGTATAAAGATTTGATCTGTCAAACGTAATATGTCATATACTTGCCTATCTTTAGTTTTGAAATCTTTGGTAAATACACTGTGTTAGCAACCTTTTATTTATATATACAAAAAAATAAGAAAAGAACATGATTAAGTGTCTAGGCACAAAATACAGAACATGCAGAATGAGTGTTCGATCACATTTGTATGCAGCGCACTGTGTCCAAAACCATGGCGAAATATCGCCCCGCCCGCTCTTTTTAATCTTTACTCTTTACACTTACAAAACAAATCGCGTTGTTATGTTACGACAATTAGGTATTCAATAAAAATTTATTGAAAAATTTGGGTAAAATTAGCAACATATTATGTGTGGATAACCATTCCAATTTGGAGTAGTTGTGACGGCCTCACTTTCAAGTATATTGACGGCTTCTGGATGATTTCTGTATTCTGTGTGTCTAGGATAAAAAGATAAACAAAACAAATACGCAACCCTTATTTTAAATGATAAGGGGGTAGCCAAAAATTTGGGGTAGGAGGCAATTGGCTGTTCAGGGCTATTATAAATTGGTTGTTTTACTCATATTATTTCCTTAAATTGTTACAAATTACATTTACTTCTAAGATGTATCTTTAGTCTTTTAACATTGGTAAAACTAAAGAAAATTCATTGGTCGTTTTACTCGTAGCGCCGCGGTTGGGTTTTCTTTTTAATTTTATTGTACTTTGAAATATTATTTTATACTAGCCTGTATTTTTTATGTTAATAGATTTATCATATAAATTACTAGTTGACTACATAAAGAAAAGTAGAGAAAAATAATTTGTTTCGTTGTTTTCTTAACCCCACATAAACATGCCTTACACATAGCTGTTAGCTACCTTGAAAACGTAAACAGATGTTGTAACATGCGCTTATTTAAATTTAACGCTTGGGATCATGGCAACCTTCACCTCCATACTAATTAGTAACTAAACAATGTTGAACACGGTAACACCTGCTTAAGATGGCTGTTCGGAACTTATACGTGAGGTTACAATATCCGCAAATATGTGTAGGAATATAAAATACTAGCTGTTTCCCGCCGCTCAGCCCGCGTAATTATAGTATCCCTTGGGAACACTGTATTTTCTCGGGATAAAAATTAGCCTATGTTTTAATCTAGAGCCTAAACTACTACCACACCAAATTTCATCGAAATCCGTTCGGTAGTTTTTGCGTAAAAGAGGAACAAATATCCATCCATACATCCTCACAAACTGTCACATTTATAATATTAGTTATATCTGTCCCCTTTTATGATACCTTATTATTTTAATATTTAAAAATTATGTCTTAGAAACAACTTATATCACACGTTCTAAACTCTTTTATTTTTGTATCAATGTAAGCCCTAAACCAAACAAATTAACCAGCGAAAGTTCTCGTGTAAACAAAAGCCATATTACCATTAGCATAGGCGCAAAACAATGCGTTTTCATTGGCAAGAAATAGCGTACATTGTATGAACGAGTATGAATGTGTATGCAGTATGGCTAATCACAATGGCTGGCCGTGAGAGAGTTTCGACATAATAGAGGCAAATCTGTTTCTGCGAGCTTGCGTTATTTGCATGACCATACTGTTTTGCAATTAAAACTACATGTAGGCATAATAGATTTGTAACACGCCTTCTGTCCGCCGAAAATGGTCTATGTTTCTATATTTCCATAGACTACTTACAAGTAAGGTTCAATTCACACCGCGACGATACACGTCGCTAAGGAACAGTAAAAAGAGACAGACACATTTGTGTTTTTTTTTTCGCTTTTTCGTTTCATCGAATTTCAAATCACAATGATGGCTAAAGAAGCTTTCACTTCAAAAGTTACAAGTTTTCGCTTGAAAAAATCTATAAGTAATCTATCGCATTCACGTTTCATAAAATCCAAAACAAACTGAAACTAAAGAAGGTTTTATATAAAATTCTACGTCTGAAAATAAATATTACTGGCCACATATAAATAGAGATGTGATAAACGGCTTAAAATTAAAAGTTAACTTATCCGTTATTAAATATTCAATAGCAGCTATTTTTAACTGCTTAGTTGCTTAGTTGCTTATTTGATTATCTACTTATTGCCACTTATAAGTTATAATATTTTTTGCGCTTATGTTACGTTTTTCGATCGCTTAAACTGATTTAAATTAACTTTCCTTCGTACTTTGCAGGCTTAGGACTGTCTGAAATCTGAATAATTATTAATATAATAATATGAACTCATAAAAATGTTTTTACATGTTGATAATATGCATTAATCTTAAATGTTCCTTATCATTAGTAATAGTTGATTTATAGGATAACAAACATCGCCACTTTTTCCACCTCATTTCTTTCAAAGTAGTTCCATAAATTACTGTTCCAATTCACGTCGTTTATTCGTCATCTTACGACAAAAACTAAATAAACTTAATACTAAAACACTACACGAAAAGTTTATATTACGTCCATATGGACCATTATTATATTTATTATTTACATTAAAACTTCACGGTAAGCCACCAAAGCACCACTATTACGATTAAAATACGAATTATTGCGTAACGTAATATAACGTGTTTTCGTCAACCCGCAAAGCGCAACTAACAAAAAGTGAATAAACACAAAAAGCTTAATAGTTATAAGTACAAAAAATAACCCGTTTAAATAAGTGATGAGCTATATTAAAGAATTTTCACTCTTATTGCGCTGTCATAAGAAATATTTTTCTTTGCTCATACCACACTTATGGCTTTATGACTATAAACGATATGAACGATAATTATAAGTGATAAACGCTTAAATTTTTAAACGACTTTACAACTTATTTATAAAAGCACGCTATTTTAAACGCTTTACGTTATAACGGCCATCTCTACATATAAATCAATTCCAATAAACAGGGGAACGCGCAATCGTAAAGATTCAACATTAATAAAACATCGTTCTTCTTTGCCAATGTTTTATTAATTTTTTGTGAGCATTGTCTACTTACCCGAATGCGCTTTCAAGCATATCGAATGCGATGTTATAGCTATAAACACAGTTTATTTACAATCCCAAGAACATTTTCGTGAAATTGCTTTTAGGTGAAACTTAATTGCCTACTTATCTACACGGCTAGATTCGTAAACGCTTTTAATTGTTAAGGGCTCCTTAAATTACAAGCCATCACTGTATCTGCTTAACAGAATAATTATGGCGTAGGGATTAAGAACACTTCCTACTCCTCCTACAATCTTCTGATTAATTTCGTTACGGGTCCCAAGACAGATTTAGCATGTCCCTCGGGCAACCCTGAGATCATATCAAAGGGTATTTGAGGTTGGTTACCACTGTCGATGCTGGCTACACAGGAGTTACTGTGGTGGGCCAATTGCCCGTTGAAAAAAATAAGGCTTAACTTTAAGTGGCGTTGGAGAACTAAGGCTAGATATTATGTGGATGGACAGGTAAACAAAAAATGCTTCGACAATAGATATATAAAGTTCTTTTTATTTTCATTGTTGCAGTGTACCTACGTGTACATAAGAATATTTAAAATTCGCTATGACATTCCAATTCATTGTTAAAAACAAAAATCTTTAGAGTAGGTAAACGTTCGCAGTTGGATTCGAATGCGCCACAATGTTTGTACGGATTTGAATCAAAAATTGTTTTATGCAATAAATTTTTGCCGTAATTTTATTCTGCAGTTCTGTTGTGTACTCTGATAAAACAAATGTTTACAAAATATGTTGTATCAATATCGATACTGGAACAAAGCGACGCGTAAAAAAGTAAGGTAATAAATTCGAGATTCAAAAAGTATTCGAATTCGAAACATCTATACTAATATAATAAAGAGGAAAAGTTTGTTCGTTTGTTTGCATTGAATAGGCTCCGAAACTACTGAACCGATTTTGATGAAATTTGGCACAGATGTAGAGTAAACCACGGGGAAGGATATAGGCTACTTTTTCCTTCCCCTTTATACTTCGAGATATTCTTTTGTGCGTACGAAGTTGCGGGACCTAGTGCTTGAATAAGGCCGACGACTATTCAATCTAATGCTCTTTTTTTAAATAGTTTTCAAATAGGTAGTACCTATGGTCGAAAATTTTTAGAATTTCAATTGATATATTAAAATCATAGATTTCAAATACCAACTACCAAAGTAAATACGTACGTCATACCTACACAATAAATTAAGAATTAGGTATGTACTTACTTAGAAACATTATTTATTTTATTTTAGTATAATACATCTATAATTTTAGTAATAACATTTTTATAAATCAAGTTGTAGTGTTACTTATATTAAAAGAGTTAATTATTTTCAACAATTTAATTAAATGTAAAATATAATAATGAGAAAGTTAAAGGTCAGCAGCATATTTATTGCTGACCGAAATAATTAACAACCTCATAATTAGCTGCGAAAATAATGTCGAATCAATGATCATAAAATTTTCACTGTAATTTGCGGTCATTATGAAACAAAATATTTTTTTGTTGTTTTTCAAATATAGTTAGGTATGTAATAATAATTAGTCGTCTTTTTAGTTGTAACATATTTAATACAATTTGGAGATAGGTATTTTTATGACAATACTGTGTTTCGTCCATTCTGTGTTTCGTCTCACGACTATTGGTTCGTTTCGGACGAAAAAGCTTAGGCATCAAAAATCATAATCTTAACAAATTTTGTTATAATATTATAATAATAAATGTGACGAACAATTTCATGACGAAAAACTGAAAGAGCCAAAAAGGCAACAACTTATATTGCAGTCAAGAAGTGTTCTCGTCGGAAAATATTACACAACTCGAACTTGTAGCCAAGCGCAGATAATCTTTTAGCTCTATTTAACTGAAGTTCTTTAACTTAGATGACAATGTTCATAGACGGATACTGGATGGCTACTCATAAGAAATCGTACATTTTTCCGCGATAAAAAGTAACCTGACATAGGTTACTTTTTATCGCGGAAAAATGTACGATATTCCCGTGGTTAGTCTTCATCTGTGACAAACATCAAAATCTGTCCAGTAGTTTCGGAGCCTATTTAATGTAAACAAACTTTTCCTCTTTATTATATTAGTATATTAAAGTGTATTAAAGTAGGTATAGACTAGTTGTTCCGACACATCTTGTTTTGCCTTTACTATGAACTTAAATTTCTCGCCATTTTAACCTTCCCTGAACTGATACGCTTATTCTAGAACCTGTGGCGTACCAATTAGCGCACAATCCTGAATCGCGCTATCGAAGTTTCTGAAGTTCGGAACAATATATACGACATCTGAAATGCATACAAGTGGGCTTCGGCCTGTCCGAGCATACCATCTCGCTCGGTCGGAGACCTCCCTTTGGGGCTTGCTACCACATTCACACGAACCAAAATTAACCAAATCGGTCCAGTCCAGGAGAACCGTCCTTTATTTCACGGTAAAAAGTAGCTTATGTCCTTCCCCATGGTCTATTCTATATTTATGCCTTTGATAAAAATAGGTCCAGTAATTTCAGAGCCTATTTAACGCTAACAATGAACAAATCCTAATACTTACAGTTATACTAGCTTTTTCCCGCTGCTTCGCCCGCGCAAATACCGTATCCCACGGGAACACTGTCCTTTCTCGGGATAAAAAGTAGTCTACGTGTTAATCCCGAGCTTAAAATACTACCGTTTCACATTTCACGTATATATCACAAAAATACGTTTAGTAGTTTTTGCGTGATAGAGTAACAAATATCCATCCATCTATCTAATCATCCTCACAAACTTTCACATATATAACTGTAATAGATATAGGTTATCTTTAGTCTTTACCGTCATAGTAATGAATTCCTAAGACGCAGATAATTTAGAGTTACGTGCTAAGGGCGTTATAACGTGCGTGATCCAGTAAACTCCCTGTTATTGTAACATGTAATAAATCTAGTGGGAACTGGGAAGGTCGGATTTATGGAGACCTGTCCCGGTGTACCCACTGATAGCACTCCTTATCAACTGGGAGTTTTGATACTCCCAAATGGAGTAGTCCGAATAAGTTGGAATATTTGCTTTTTTCTGCCCAATTAGTCTAATTAGGCCATGACTTTGATGTTTCACCTTTAACGAAGTCATTTTGTAACTCTTTAAAGCAGAGTCATAAGTCAAAATTTGTACCAAATTTCAGCGCAAACCGTTCCGTGGCTGTTAACAATCGACTCCGTATCCAACTCCAATTTAACTGTTCGATTATTCATAAAAAATACGGGTAAAATGAATTGTCATTCAAGATTTACAAAAGTTGTATTCTATTGTCCAACCCACGAAATAATAAGACACTTCTATACATATAATGTATAGAAGTGTATAAATAAATAAAAAAATGACCCTTGTCTTGTCATATCAGAAGGGCGTTATATTTTGACCCACAGTAGCTATAGGTTAAAACTCACATATTTTATTACGTAGACCCTCTTCAAATGCCACGATGTTTTCTTACATTATACCAACTTTGCCGAAATAAATAAGACATTTCACGTGAGCGAAATGACAATGAGCCAACCCTTGTTGTCATGATAATAATTAAACGAAAGCTCAAAGGATACGGACATTATTAATGACCATGGGTCCCTGGGAAACATGAATATGCTCTGGTTTTTGATAATTTAATGAGCGCCTTTAGACTTAAACAATTTGAAACTATAGTACAGACCATTTTTTTTCTTTAAATTAGGAAAATAACACATGCAATGGCTTTAAATAAGCAAAATGGCAGGTATGTTAGCGGTATTGAAGTTAGTAAACGTGTCCTGGCCGATAATCTGTTTTTTTTTCTTTCAGCGCTAGCAAGCACTAACAAGCGCTTTTCTACCGGAACACAGCCATTAATGCACATATTCATTGTTAAATGCGCATTGCAAATTGAAAAATAATGATAAAAAAACGGACGTTACATAGACAAAAAATTAATGCTGTATCCGTCTAAATAGCATCTGAAAATAGCACATTACATATCGTGATATTTTTTCAATTAGAACGGGTATAGTAAGCTAACCATAAAAGATAGACATAAATGCCATTGCAGATTTTATTTTGTTGACTTTTAAAAGAGAAATAATCCTACTATACATTGTTTTGTTATATTTCCAACGGATTAGGCAGTTTTTTAGAGGTTTTACTTGATTTTCATATTTAAACTAATATCCACAAAACCATTTTACCTACACTTCACCTTTATCAGGAACCACTCTGTCGAAATGAAAATCCGTATTATCGCGAACATACATACAGACGCGGCGGGGAACTTAAATTTATAATATGATTATGTAGTGAAGAAGAATCTCTATTGCCTTACTAAAGCCAAAAGCCACCAATAGTTAAACCAATAAAAAATAGCTCATATTGAGATACGATACACTTATTATACCGACTAACTAGCGAGTATCGAGAAACTGTGCGGTCGGCGGAGTGGAACCGCTTTCTCGGCTCGAATGCCGGCTGTGACGTGCCACTACGTCATGACGCGTTTCACTACGCACGTTACGTAGTGTCACTAGTGAATAAGCTTGACACATACACTCGTAACTGGCATGCCAGGTACCTGTGAAGAGTTTGTAACTGGCATGCCAGATACATGTGAAGGTTTTGTAACTGACATTAAAATACGTTTGACATACGGTTTTACATGCCATCTGGCATGGCTGTATCTACATGTGAAGGGTTTGTAACTGGCATTAAAAATACCTGTGACATACGGGTTTAGAACACGAATGCCAGATACTTGTGACACACTCGTATCTGACATGCCAGATACCTGTGACAAGTTTGACATTGGCGTGCCAGTTTGTAAAAAATATTTGTTGACCAGAATATCAAACGATCCAAATTATCCACTACACTAGGCAATGCCTACTACTACACGAAGCAACATAAAAATGAAATACACACCTTATGTAGCGTACTCTAAAACAATGCAAAAATTGTAAAAATTGTTTACCACAAGAATAACCCACTTAAAGATAGGTAAATAAATTAATTTATAGAAAAATACATAAGTAATAATTAAATAATTATTATTTAAGTGTGATAAAAAAGAGTAAATATATTTATTATTTAGCTTTTACGTAAAATGTACAAGAAAGTGTACAACGGTGAGATATTCTCCACAACAATACAAACAGATGGTGATTTGATAAACAGTATTGAAATATTGAAGAAAGTGTTTGGAAAGTCCAATATATAGAATAATTACTAGTACCTTTGTAAAAAATAATTATCAGATTTGTTCATCGCCTACTATATCCATGGAACATAAGATGAAATTTATAACACAGGTTCTCTGTGTTATAAATTCCGTGACTATATCGATAGAAGTAAGTGATTAGACAAGGACTTACTTAAAATTATTACATTACGAATTACCTAATCTAAATAGAAATCTTAATACAAGAATTTAGTATCAAAAACATAGTTGTCAAACATCACTTGTAATACAAACGGTCAATCAAGAAATACACATGATTATATCGCAATAGGACTTATTGTATCTGCGAGTATGTTACGAAGCAACCTTCAAAGTATTACTCACGTCTCTTACAAAACTGTTATGCAAACTTTGACATATTACAAAGGAAAACAATTAAAATAATAACCTTTAAATAATTGTTCGTTCCAATCATTATCACCAATCACTAATAATAATATTGCTGTCAGGCCACTCACGGCCAAATACATCCGCTTTTTAAGTAAAGACTAAAGAGACTCCTAAGTCACATGCTGTCCTTGTCAATCGGCGAATTAGGGACAGTGACAGTCTATGATTAAGGAAGTTTATTATATTTAAGAATTTAACATATAATTTAAAATAGACAAAGCGATAAATGGACGGTTAACGGTTAAACTCAGGATAGAGCCATCGCTGTAGTTATTACTTTAAACTTCAAAACTTTAGTAGCAAACAAGTAGGTACAGTCGGTGACAGATGCGGCGTATTAATTTTGAACCATACTTATTTATTTCATTTAGGAAACCAATAGCTTAAAACTAAGACACAGTAGTAAAGAGCATAATTAACATGAAGCCAATAAAAGGTTTCCACTGTATTAATGTAATATAAATTGACAAAATATAACTTATTGTCTTGTACAGGCGTTAGCTAAATTTTTTTAAATATTTATGTATTCTAAAATTATTACATTATTACTTACATGAAATTATTACATTCAATTTAATATTTTAAAAGTTTTTTTATCAATAGTTAAAATAAATATAATAAATTATCACAAAAACCTACTAATTATAGAAATACCAAACTATAATATTACTTATTCGTATCCCAAAATGTTAGGAAAAGTGAAAAACACGAAATCTGAAAACAAACAAACAACAAGTTTTTGTTATGGTGTTTACGCCGGGGAAAGTGGAGCGAGTGTTATGTACTGTACAGAAGAGTTTGATCTGTAAACATTGACGCCATTATGATATTGCATAGATATATAATATTAAAAAGAGGTAGATATGTTATAAACGCGTAAAAATGAAGACTCGAATTGGCCCGAGTCGGGCCAATTTTGGTTAGTGTGCTCCGCGAGTAAAAGCGTGTTTTGTGTTACTATGCGACGTTGACACATTGACACGCGTCCCATGTCATTGTGTGTCGTGGCACAGAAATATTGTCAGTTTTGTAAGGATATAACGTATCTATGTAATAATTAATCAAAGTGATATTGCCTTTATTTCTGTCATAATATATTGGCGGTGTTCCACGGAAAATAGCGCTTGCTAGCGCTAAAGAAAAAAAAAAAGATTATTATCGGCCAGGACACGTTTGCTAACTTCAATTCTGCTAACATAATCAGCCATTTTGCTTATTTAACGCCAGTGCGCATTGTTTGTCGCGGTGCACTTTTCTTTTGCCCGACGTTTCGGCTCCCGTGACCACGGCTGCTGGAAAGTAGCCGAAACGTCGGGCAAAAGAAAAGTGCACCGCGACAAAATCCTTAAGTGTTTCAAACAATATTGCTATGTTTATTTGATACAGGTCGTTTTAACAGTCCTTAACTCTAGCCAGATGAGATTATAGCGACAATCTCGAAACTACTTATCAGTAAACCCTAACATAATCTTTACGCTTTGAACTGTTACGAAGTTATACCAAGTTACCGACACCTAGTCTCTGCCAATTTGAATATGATAACTAATGTCTATGTTGAGAATGTATTATTTATTATTTATTAAATATTAATATTATATTTATTCAAATAATATTACATAAGGTTAAGCTTATGAGACTGTGCATTATATTCCTAAATTATATAATGTTGGGCCTCCCTTATGACTTAAAATAATTATTATTTTACAATGCTAAAACCGAGATCACTATACATACACACACAGTCTATAACTAAGCCACATTTCATTCATTTATATTCATAACTAGCTTTTGCCCGCAGCTTCGCTCGCGTCAGAGGGAAAGTTTGTTCGGGAAAATACCAATACCAAAATTGAATACATAATGATGTAGGCACTGCACAGCCGTATCAGTTGTATTTTATTTGAATGTTTCCTGCGACTTCGTAGGTACGTTCAAGAAATCCACCGAGAACTGTACCATAAATAAAATTTAATAAGCTGCAAAAAGTATTCTGTGTTAATTCTGCTTAACCTACTACGGACTACCATACCTGATTTCATCAAAATTCTTTACGTGTTTTCTTTACTTTACTTTACTGCATGTAAAACTAAACATATTATTATGCACATACAAACTTTCGCGTTTAGGTATAATAATTAAGTAAGGATTTCTTTGTAGCCGATAATTAGTATTTTAACGATTTCGAAAATCTTTTCAATGGGAAGACGTTGTGGACTTTGAACTTAATAAAAATAATTTGGATTGTGATCGCCCATCCTAGTTGGGACCACGACAGAGTTTGAGAGAGAGATGAGTTAGCAGTACGACCACGAAGCCATCTAGCTTCTCACTTATTCCTCATATAATAATCATGATTAGGATTAACCTATTAGGTGAAGTTTTAACCAATTCAAATATCTGGTTATTTTATAGCATTTTATACTACGTTATTTTTTCGATTGATAAAACTTTTTGTAGGTATGAACCGATTGAATTGAAATACCTACACCATAGACATATAATATAATTAATCAAAGACCTACACAAAATTATAAGCAGATATATCCTAATTCCTATCCGCGTGGAACCCGTAGTAACAAATTTTATAAAAATCCGTTCCGTAGTTTCTGAGATAGTTCGCACAAACGTACAGATCAAAAATCTGGGTTAAAAACTAAAAACCTATGTATTAATACACACTGAAAAATCAAGCACAAATAAATTAAATATTACATATTATAACAACAAAAGAGAAAGAAATATAATACCTACACTCAAAGTATTCTACTGAAATCATAGATATATAATATTAAAAGAGGACTGAAATAGTATGTAATATAATAAGTATTATGAATATAATTAATATTATAGCAATCGCAAATATTTAGGTGCCTAGTTTTTCAAAGAGATTTTCATCAAATTTAACTTTGGCATTCTTGTCAGATTTATTTTTCAACATGATGACAATATATTATGTCAAAATAAAAATAAAGCTTCCCACTCACGGGCTATCGATTGCTTCAATCAAATTGGAAAATAATTCGTATTTGAAAGTAAATTGCTAACGACAAACTATTACACAAAATGATAAGTGTAAGACCTACCAGCTAGTGAAACAAAATTTACGCGTATATATACGAGTTTCATATAAAAAGTATAGTAAGGTGGTCCTAGGATCTCAGACTATATTTAATTTTTATCTAAACCGATTTACTTGCAACTACGAACCCAGTAAATGTTTAAATTGTAAAGACTAAATCGATCGATTGCTTGTGTGCGGGGAGCTTTATATCAAAAGCACTAAGGAGTATTTATATCAACTTAAAAGCAAATCGTTCCCAAGCAACTTTCTTTCCCTTTTTATTCCCGTTAGCGGACGAATTTCAATAAACTATGATACACGAATTCCAACAATTTTGTTACATAATGTTTGTGCAAAATATGAAGTAGATTGGACCAAGGAATCACGTTGCCCCATACAAACTGTTTTACCCCTTTTCACCCCCTTAGGAATCGAATTTCGAAAAATCCCTTCTTATCGGATCCCTACGCATTACAAAGAGCAAGCCCTGCAAGTTTCAGGTCTCTACGATCAGCGGTTTAGGCTCTGCGTTGATCCGTCAGTCATTCAGGACAAAGGATTTTATATGTATAGATTACATAAGCTAAAGGCGCGGACAGACAGACAGACGGGTAGACAGAGTGAAACTATGTTCCTTAAGAATTACGGAACCCTATTAATGTACTTCCTACTCCTACAAATATTATAAATGTGAACGTTTGTGAGGATGGATGTTTGTTCCTCTTTCACGCAAAAACTACTGAACGTATTTCAATGAAATTTGGTATGTTAGTAGTTAAGGCCCTAGATTAAAACATAAGCTACTTTTATCCCGAAAAAGTAGTGTTCCCGATGGATATTATATTTACGCGGGCGGAGCCGCGGGAAACAGCTAGTAAAGAATAAACAGGTTCTTCAAAGTTATTTTTTACTTCACTAGTTATTCTTAATAATAGATAATCAAATCATTTATAAGACAATTAATTTTCATTAGCGTAATTGAAACATTATGTATTTACAAAAAAAAACTGTTTAAAAATACAACATTTATTAAAACTTTGCACAGTCTTAAATTGGTAAATAATTGCTATAATTCTAAAACTTGAAGGCGAAGTAAAAGTAAGTCAAATTTTACGGACACTTGAGGAAGTGTTGAAATGTAAATTTTTGTACAACGAAAGGTTGGCAATTACACTTTTGAATCGGTTACCTTGTTATTTAAGAAACAAGTTTTTATAATAGAAAAGTTCACACAAATGCGAAGCAAGTAATGTTGACGTCCAATCTCCTTTACGCCTTATTTTAGTTTACATAAAAAAATAATTGCCGTTTTACCATTTAAGATACCTAATCCAAGATATAAAAAGTAAAATTATATACTCAGTTTCTTTCTACACTAATATTATAAAGAGGAAAACTTTGTTTGTATGTTTGTTTGTTTGTTTGTTAAGAGGTACCTCCTCTGTGGCGTGATGTTCCTATAACTCCGTTCCTATCGGCTTCACTTACAACTTATGTAGCTTTTGAAGACCCTCTTCCAAATCCATATCTATTTATTATACAGACTAGGGCTTTCCTATGAAGGAGAAACCATCCTTCGCCACTTCGTATATAGTCGAGATGATTTTTTTTTTCATTAGTTAGGTCGTTTAAAACGGTTTCTAAGACAGTTTTTTGATTGCGGATTCCAATTGCGAGATATTTAACTTTACAGCGCATTTTTTGTTAAAAAAGCCGCTAAGCTCCAAAAATCTGAAAAAAATCATGATGGTAGTCCATGAGATGAACTTTGTAGAAAAACTATAACGGCTTACATAACTTCAATTAGTGCAGAAGTTATAGCAGGCCTAACTTGTAAAATACAATGACATGGAAAACTTCATACAAAAGCAAAGAAATAATGAGTAAACGAAAAATATTGGTATAACGATACGGAACCCTTTGTGCGCGAGTCCGACTCGCACTTGGCCGGTTTTCTTCTCGCCTCAACTGACAGTATAATGTGTTTTGGCAGTGTATTAGATTAATTCTCTCCGAGATCAACAAAGAGATGGGTGATGTAATGCTTTCGTATCGCGCATGAAATGTGAGAAAAGTTGTACTCAACAATAAGGGGAACATAAATCTGTGGTAATGGGTTTGCAACAAAAACATGCTAGCGATCTTGAACTTCGAATACACACTACAGTCGTAAATCTAGATGTTCGGAGATATGTGCGAAGGTCAAGTTACTTCTGTGCTTACATGGTAGTTTATATACTGACTAATCTACCTATTGACAGTATGACTTTTATTTCAAGGTTGTAATAAAAAAGTAAAAATAAATAAGTAAGTAATTAGTAATCATCAATTTAATTCGTAATTGTATAGTTAAAATGCGTAACCGTAAAATAGATAATCTATTCAATGTGGCTGTCCTTTTGTCTGTCAATTAACTTTTCTAACGCATCAGATCAAGACAGTATTAAATAAATAGCTTATTCAATTCAAAGTTAAAAAAGTTTTCTTTCTATACTAGCTGATGCCCGCGGCTCCACCCGCATAAGTACAGTAACTCACGGGAACCTTATATGTCCCGCGATAAAAAGTAGCCTATGTCCTTCCCCACGGTCTACTTTATGTCTGTGCCAAATTTCACGATAATCGTCTTAGCACTTTTTACGTGAAACTGTAAATAAACTATCCCACGGGAACCGTACATTTCCCCGCGATAAAAAGTAGCCTATGTCCTTTCTCAGACTCTAGACCAGTGGTCCCCAACCTTTTTTTACGCGGGCCACAAACCCGTTGTACTCCTGGTGTCGCGGGCCGCAACCAAAAATTTTTAGGGGCAAAAAAATGTGTTGTTTAAAAGAGGTGTTTGATTTTGGGCCAGCTCTATGTACACCACATAGGTAAATAGGAAAAATATAAGGGAATTTCATAAAAATACAAAGAAAGTAATTTGAAGAAGGGTACGTGCTTACAAAAATGATTATTTGAAGAGTTTTTTAATGCGAGAACCCTATTTTAGGGCGGCATTGACAGTTGTTTTGACTTGACTTTTGACGTAGTTGATAGTTTTAGGAAGAGACATCTTGAGTGTCATACGTCTTTCTTTGTGAAAAGTCATGTCATTGTCAAAATGATATTCTTTGGTTAATTCTGATTTGATTCTGATCTGATCCGCCATGTTTTATTTTACGTTGTGTTGCTCTCCTTGACGAATTTATTTTAAATGTGCATTGAAACGAAGTGAAATAAAATAAAATAAAGGATAGGAAACAGTTACTATATTATGTAGCTATATTTACATATGGTGGCATAGGGCTGGCCCACGCCTCATACATTTCTAGAACATCGCTTTTAACGATTTAATAATAGAATAACACAAGGTAGTTAAAAGAGTGAAACTAAACATTTAAGATGCGCTAACGACACAAACTAAAATAAAATAACAAATATGTATTATAATAATTATGTTAACTCAGTGAGATTTTTGGAATGGTGAACGCTTTTTCACAACTTTATCTAGCGGTTACAGATTTCACGCGGGCCGCAGATAAAGGCCCGGCGGGCCGCATGCGGCCCGCGGGCCGCGGGTTGGGGATAGCGGCTCTAGACTATCTGTGTAACAAATGTCATTTAAATCGGTTCAGTAGTTTTGGCGTGAAAGACGGACAAACAGACGGACACACAGTTTCCCATTTATAATATTAGTATGGATAGGTTATTAAAACACTTGTCACTGCATGATGCCACCGTTTCGAGAACTAACCTGGCGAGAAGAACCAGCGTAAGAAACTCGCACGGGGCCACCTTTTAGCAAAAATATGGAAAATCCGTTGTGTAAATATTGTTATTAGAAAGGATAATAATAATAATAATATAATAATATTTATGGGCGCTTTCACACCACGTCTATCTGGCCCCGTGCTAAGTATCCGAAGAACTTGTGTTACGGGTACCAGACAACGGGAAGTATATTTAATACTTTTTACTATACATATATTTAAGATTTTTATTATATAATACACATATTTAATACACAGCCATGACCCAGGAACACAGAAAAACCTTTTTGTTCCCTCGGCAGGATTCGAACCTGCGACCCCCGGCTTGAGCACCAAAGCGCTGAACCACTGAGCCACAGAGGTCGTCATATATAGATGATACAATCGAAAATGTTTTTAGTTCCTGCTATCTCCGCGTCAAACTCTGTTTTACCAAGCTGTAACTTTCGACTCCAACATTAACGAAGACTTTCTTTTGTTCCAGATGTGACATCAACATGATTTGCTTCTAAACAACTGTGCCAAATCGTGCCAAATATGGATTTTTTTCAAAGTTTATAATCTTTTCTCTATATCTCGATGATACGGTGAGAATAAATGAAGAAGATGGGACGGCGACGCTGGCGGTTCGTGACGATCGCCGCGTTTCTTTTGACGCTAAAAGATATACAATGTCAAGGTATGTTATATTATTTTATTGTTCATGTCATATTCGTATATTCTCATATACGGCCTCAGATATTATCGTTATTTTGTCCACATTTTATCTGATTCTTGAATATTTTAAATTGAAGATAATCTTAAATAGTTATGGTTGTTGCATTACCTTTAGCAATAATTTATAGAGGTAACAACAATATATCCTCTGAAGCGGCGCGATTGATTTTTATCTTTGCACATGTATTTGGTAGATATGAGAATGGGTTGTAAAAAAGTTTTTATACCCCTAAGTAATAGGGATGCTCCAATCCACATAATTTTTATATTATTTAACATATTTTAATTAATTTAGCATTAAAATACATAATATAGTAACTGTAAATTTTCACCCTTATAACACCAGCCCCCATTGTTTGTTAGCGATATTAGTACTGTAACAATCTTCAACCCTCAGTATAGGTGTACGCGTAGGTGTAGGTGTAGGATTAGTAGTTGTTGTAGTCATTTATTTATACCAAGTTCATAGTTAAGACAGAACAACGTCTGTCGGGAACAGCTAGTAACCATAAAGAATGTCATTTAATTATGCTACATTTAAAAGCCTTGATTAATTATTACATAGATACGTTATATCCTTACAAAACTGACAGTATTTCTGTGCCACGACACACATTGACATAGGACGCGTGTCAATGTGTCAACGTCGCATAGTAACACAAAACACGCTATTACTCGCGGAGCACACTAACCAAAATTGGCCCGACTCGGGCCAATTCGAGTCTTCATTTTTACGCGTTTATAACATATCTACCTCTTTTTAATATTATATATCTATGGCTTTAGCTATTATAGAACACCAATATGATTATTTAAAATATTATGGTCAGATTGTTGTTAGTCTGGTTGGTTTAACAATTTGTTAACAAATTATTCGTTAGTTTCTAATCAATCATTGGGCGTTGATACTTTTAATGTATCAGGTTTCCAATTATCATTCAATCAATCAAATTTGTCATGCGAAATAAATTCGAACGCAAGGCTTTATTGCGAAAGAACTCGGCTGTTAATATTAAATGAAGGGGCCATTGAAAATAATAATTGCTTATCGAGGGTTCCCAGGGCTTCGGGTTCTTACGACCTGTACATTTCCCCGAAACCCGATGTTTAATCACACATCTACTTGAATTAATTACGAAACCGATCGGATGGAAAACTACCCGTTAGTGCACACTTAATCTTCCTTTATATAAGAGCACCTTTTAGTCAAATCTTATTTTTGACAGTTTGTATATCTATACTTACCCCCTTACTAATAAAAATTGACACAGTGGATAAGCAATACAATGTTTTGTCCTTATCTGATACGTTTGAAAAGTCGCTTGACAGACAAGGACAAAACATTGTATAGCTTATCCATTGTGTAAATATAAAAATAACCTATATCCTTCTCCGTTGTCTACTCTATATCTGTGCCAAATTTCGTCAAAATTGGTCGAGTAGTTACAGAGCATATCCAATGCAAACAAAGTATAAATGTACACAAAATATTTCATAGGTAGAATAGTGAAAACTCATTATTAATATATTTCATACTATAAACTTAAAATAAATCAAATTTGAAACAAGTTCAACCTACACGTAACATATTAAACAATTTATAAGCCAATTTAAACCAAACATAAACTTTATAACGAGTTTACAAATCAAAACCGAAATTGTTTACGTAAATTGATATTAGGAGTTTTAAAATATCAATTACTTCGAAGCTCGAAGGCTATACAGATTACTGATCCGTCATGCAGTCGGTCGCGTGCTCGCGAGCAAGGGTATTATTTGTAACAAAATTATTGTCTATGAAATTTAGGAAGAAAAAAGGAGATGTTAGAATTTGGGCCAGCTCTATATACACCACAAATATTTACCTAAAATATGAAAAAATAAGGGAATTTCATAAAAATACAAAAATAAATAATTTGAAGAAGAGTACATGCGTACAAAAAGTTTTTTAATACGATAACCCATTGTTAGGGTGACCATGACAGTTGTTTTTACATTGAAACAAAGTGAAATTAAATTAAATAAAGAATAGGAATGATCGGTTACTATATTATATAGCTATACTAGCTTTTGCCCGCAGCTTCGCTCGCGTCAGAGGGAAAGCTTGTTCGGGAAAATACCAATACCAAAATTGAATACTTAATGGTGTAGGAACTGCACAGCCGTATCAGTTGTATTTTATTTGAATGTTTCCTGCGACTTCGTAGGTATACTCAAGAAATCTACCGGGAACTCTACCATAAATAAAATTTAATAAGCTGCAAAAAGTATTATGTGTTAATTCTGGATAAACTACTACCATACCTGATTAAATCAAAATTCTTTACGTGTTTTCTTAACTTTACTTTATTACATGAAAAACTAAACATATTATTATGTACTGTATACAAACTATCGCATTTAGGTATAATATTAAGTAAGGATTTCTTTGTAGCCGATAATTAGTATTTTAACGATTTCGAAAATCTTTTGAATGGGAAGACGTTGTGTACTTTGAACTTAATAAAAATAATTTTGATTGTAATCGCCCATCCTAGTTGGGACCACGACAGAGTTTGAGAGAGAGATGAGTTAGCAGTACGACCACGAAGCCATCTAGCTTCTCACTTATTCTTCATATAATAATCATACACATTAATGATAAGGATTAACCTAGGTAAAGTTTTAACCAATTCAAATATCTGGTTATTTTATAACATTTTATACTACGTAATTTTTTTGATTGATAAAACTTTTTGTAGGTATGAACCATAGATATATAATATTAAAGAGGTGGATATGTTATAAACGCGTAAAAATGAAGACTCGAATTGGCCCGAGTCGGGCCAATTTTGGTTAGTGTGCTCCGCGAGTAATAGCGTGTTTTGTGTTACTATGCGACGTTGACACATTGACACGCGTCCCATGTCAATGTGTGTCGTGGCACAGAAATTTTGTCAGTTTTGTAAGGGTATAACGTATCCTTAGTTATCACTGGTATGAACCGATTGAATTGAAATACATACACAAAATTATAAGCAGAGCTATCCTAATTCCTATCCGCGTGGAACCCGTAGGTAGTTAGGTACCCAAAAATTTTCCGCGATAAAAAGCGAGTCCTAGTGTTTATCCAAGGGCTAAATTACTACGGTAACAAATTTTATAAAAATCTGTTCCGTAGTTTCCGAGATTAGCGCGCACAAACGTACAGATCAAAAATATTTTAAGAAAATCATAAGTCATTGTTTTGGGTTAAAAACTAAAAACCTATGTATTAAACACTCATAAATCAAGCACAAATAAATTAAATATTACATATAACAACAAAAGAGAAAGAAATTTAATTAGGTATACCTACACAGTACACTCAAAATATTCTACTGAAATAGTATACAAATGTAATATAATACATAAGTATTATGAATATATTTTAATGCAGCAATCGAAAATATTTAGATGCCTAGTTTTTCAAAGACATTTTCATCAAATTTAACTTTAGCATTCTTGTCAGATTTATTTTTCAACATGATAGATGACAATATATTATGTCAAATTAAAAATAAAGCTCTCCACTCACGGGCTATCGATTGCTTCGATCAAATTGGAAAGTAATTCGTATTTGAAAGTAAATTGCTAACGATAAACCATTACACAAAATGATTAGTGTAAGACCTACCAGCTAGTTTTTGCGGTGGGGGTCAAAAGTTGGAACAAAATTTACGCGTATATATACGAGTTTCATATAAAAAGTATAGTAAGGCGGTCCTAGGATCTCAGACTATATTCAATTTTTATCTAAACCGATTTACTTGCAACTACGAATCCAGTAAATGTTTAAATTGTAAATACTAAATCGATCGATCGCTTGTGAGTGGGAGCTTTAAATCAAAAGCACTAAGGAGTATTTATATCAACTTAAAAGCAAATCGCTCCCAAACAACTTTCTTTCCCTTTTTATTCCCGTTAGGGGACGAATTTCAATAAACTATGATACACGAATTCCATCAATTCTGTTACATAATGTTTGTGCAAGATATGAAGTAGATTGGACCAAGGAATCACGTTGTCCCATACAAACTGTTTTCCCCCTTTTCACCCCCTTAGGAGTCGAATTTCGAAAAATCCCTTCTTATCGGATCCCTACGCATTACAAAGAGCAAGCCCTGCAAGTTTCAGGTCTCTACGATCAGCGGTTTAGGCTGTGCGTTGATCCGTCAGTCATTCAGGACAAAGGATTTTATATGTATAGATTTACATTACACAGCTTTTTACAATCCAGTATAATTTACTTTTTACGTAAGAATAAGTACTAATACATATTTTACTCTACTACGTCTAAGCCAAAAGGAAAGGTAAAGATATTGGCAGTAATTTATATATGTTCCACCTACACCTTCTACTAAACTCCTGATAAGATTTTAATATATTTTTTTTTATTATGGAATTGCAACTTTATTACTCTAACAAATATTGTTAAAAGCTAAAATTAACTTAAATCTATTTAAAATATTTACAAACTATAAAAGTAGGTAAGTACTAAAAAATAACTACTCCGAAACTTAAAATGCTACAAAAAAAAAGAAATCTCTCAGGTCGTCCCCACCAGGCAGAGTACCTAGAAGGCTCAAAGAATTCCCTCGCTGGATTGCGATACTTATTCTCTGGGCCAGGTAGGTGCCGGCTCTAGGGTCTCGGGTGGCCTCAATGAACTTTTTTGTGCGTGAAACCCTGAAACGTGAAACCCTTGGTACATGGGGTCTGGATGCGCACAAACTTATCAGAGAAATATCCAAAAAGCTCATTGAGGCAACCCGAGACCCTAGAGCCGGCACCTACCTGGCCCAGAGAATAAGTATCGCAATTCAGCGAGGGAATTCTTTGAGCCTTCTAGGTACTCTGCCTGGTGGGGATGACCTGAGAGATTTCTTTTTTTTGTAGAATTGTTTTTTTTTTTTTTTTTATAAATTAGGTGCCATTATCACATGAGTGTTAATAGCCCGGTAACGCTATATAATTTACGTAGTCCGGTTTTTTTGTTTTATAAAAAAATATAGTTATTCAAAACAGAGACAAAGAATATCTGTCTCAATTCATTGCATTAGAGAAACTCGACGGTGACTAACATAAACTAAAATAACTCTATGTAGGCTGTAAACTTGGAAGTAATTATACAAATACATAGACAACATTCAGGTCTAGGAACCAGTTATATTGGCATGTTCATTGCACAATCTAGACCTAAGTCCTATGCAAATTGCTAGGTTCAAGTAAAAACTGAGAAGTTTATTTTTATTAGTGCTAAGTAAACTCCAGGGCGTGGGCGCCGCCCGCCCACGAGGTTTCTAATCGGTCCCTGCTTATTATTCAAGATGCAGGCCTCTTATCGTCCTTATGTTGCGGTTCATACAGATCTAAGTGAGTTCGAAATTTATTTTATGGTTTTGTAGATAAAATTATATAAAATACAATAAAAGATTTCTAGACAGACGTAGACGAATCGAATTAATTTGATAATGCAAATTAAATGACCCAGTTCGCAGTAATAATATATTGTTGTATTTATAGAAATTGCAATATTATCAAGATTTTTATCTTTACGTTCGTTCGTTTACTACCTATCAAACTCATTTTAAAATATTTCAATAGATTTCCAAGTGTTACATAAACTTTACGGCCAAAGCATTGACTACGTTCATTGTTATTGAAGTCCATTGATTGGAATTTACGACGATCTATTGTGAGTTTTCTTTTATCTGTACTATTATCGTTTTATAGATTTGAATTTTATCTAGAATGATCGAATTTTTTTTACATAATTTTTGTTAAGATTTTTAACATTGGACGATGGTGCTGATATCTAATTTAAAATTGTAGTTATGTGATTTGAGATAGATAAAACATTATAATTTACTAGCAACGTATTAAATCCTATATAAGTATTTTATTTAAAAGTTACTTTTATTATGCCACTCTTTGATGTAACTTTTATAGTTTATTTTAATAAGTAAATCTTGATTAAGGATGTGTCTTATCACGTAGGTGCTATTTTCATTTCATTATCGCGCACAAGCGCACAAATAAAAACAGGATTTACTATGATATATATTTTTACAAAATAATAGAGCACTGAAAAATTGCTTACTTTTGAGACTCCTATAATTTTGATGTAGCTTTTATAGTTTATTGTAATTATTAAATCTTAATTAAGGATGTGTCTTATCACGTAGGTGCTTTTTTCATTTCATTATCGCGCACAAAGATTTACTGGGCTATATATTTTTACAAAATAATAGAGCTCTGAAAAATTGCTTACTTTTGAGACTCCTATAATTTTGATGTAGCTTTTATAGTTTATTGTAATTATTAAATCTTAATTAAGGATGTGTCTTATCACGTAGGTGCTGTTTTTATTTCATTATCGCGCACAAGCGCACAAATAAAAACAGGATTTACTAGGATATATATTTTCACAAAATAATAGAGCACTGAAAAATTGCTTACTTTTGAGACTCCTATAATTTTGATGTAGCTTTTATAGTTTATTGTAATTATTAAATCTTAATTAAGGATGTGTCTTATCACGTAGGTGCTGTTTTTATTTCATTATCGCGCACAAGCGCACAAATAAAAACAGGATTTACTAGGATATATATTTTCACAAAATAATAGAGCACTGAAAAATTGCTTGCTTATGGGACTCCTATAATTTTGATGTAGCTTTTATAGTTTATTGTAATTATTAAATCTTAATTAAGGATGTGTCTTATCACGTAGGTGCTGTTTTTATTTCATTATTGCGCACAAGCGCACAAATAAAAACAGGATTTACTAGGATATATATATTTTTACAAAATAACAGAGCACTGAAAAATTGCTTGCTTATGGGACTCCTATAATTTTGATGTAGCTTTTATAGTTTATTGTAATTATTAAATCTTAATTAAGGATGTGTCTTATTACATAAGTGCTGTTTTTATTTCATTAACGCGCACAAGTATTTACTAGGATATATATTTTTACGAAATAATACAGCACTGAAAAATTGCTTGCTTTTGAGTAAAAACATTCTTCAGTCACATTTATAGTCAGATCACCCCGAAACGAGATGGTACGCGATGCGGCGCTGCATTTAAAGATAACTATTAAAAATTTTACTTTTTTCCCTACACAAAAGATACCAACACGTTTCATATGACATCAGTTATTCACAAATCACAACACATGCACTATTCAGCGCAGTGCAACTTGATATTCGAACTCTTAAAATGAAACCTGTATCTTCTTGTGTACACTACGGCCGCTGTATCTTGACGGGTCTGAACATAGGCTCTGCGAACTTTAGATGCGCTAAAACTCGTGAAGAAAACTGTTATTGTATTATTTTTATATACCTGTGCACTAATAAAACTTCCCTAATACAGTTGACCAATTAGTACAAATAAAATAAATACGAAAACACTTAGAAACAGTTATTGCGCAGCCTTCTGTGCGAAGTTCAGACTCGCCAAGATACATCGGCCGTATTGTAATGAATAAATAAATTGAATTTCGAATAGCTATCTTTAAAATGCAGCGCTGTGACGCGTATCGTTTCAATTGGCCCTTAGCTGCGATACTAATAACCCTATCGACTACCTGCTACTTTTTAGGTACAAGTATTTTACATATTTTCATGACTAGCATTTTGCCCACGGCTCCACCTGCGTAAATACACCCACGAAAACACTGTACTTTTTGGGAGAAGAGTATCCTATGTGTTAATCCAGAGACTAAACTACTGCTTTACCAAATTTAATCGAAATCCGTTTTGTATTTTTCGTAAAACAGTTACAAACATCCATCCATCCTCATAAACTTTTACATTTATACTAGTAGAGGGACTTTTTTTGACATTATAAATTGATGGATAAATTTGTTGGTTGACTTTTCAACCCTAAATAGATAAATTCAGCTGAACACAGGCTAGGGAAATGTTCACTTGCTTTCATTATTGGAACTAGGTAGAGCGTACGAATAAAAAATCCTGGAAAATATAGGACTATCGGTACATTCGTTCAACAATAAGTTACTTTATATTATGATTCGAAATGTCACATAACACATGTGATACCGTTCTCGTTTGCCGCTATTCCATCGTACAATGGTAAGTTATTAATGATGCTGTGATATTTTCGCAACATTTATTATAAACGTGATCCAAATCACGTTTTGGAGCTTACGTAAGTCACCCGGCTGTTTACAAATCAGAAGCATCTACTTTATTATTCGAATTTAGTGGACTGAGATCTCAGATACGCCTCACTACGCTTATATTCTTACTGGTAAAATGTATACCATACTAACTGCTGCCCGCGGCTCCGCCCGCGTTAATATAGTTTCCTTCGGGAACACTGAACTTTTTCGGGATAAAAGTAGCCTATGTTTTAATCCAGAGCCTAGTAATAAACATCCATCCATACATACATACATCCTCACAAGCTTTCACATTTATAATATTAGTAGGATTGTAGTATTAGTGTGTAATGAATAATGAAGTATGAACGTATACTCCCTAGTTTGCGCGGTGGGCCAATTCTCAGGGTATACATACATACATATAATCACGCCTTTTTCCTGTAGGGTTAGGCAGGACCGCCTCTTTCCCGTAGGGGTAGGCAGAGACCACTTCTTTCCACTTGCTACGATCCTAACATACTTCTTTCGCTTCATCCACTTTCATTCTTACCATCCATTCCTCCTCTTACATTCAACGTAGCCAAGCGTCTCTCCATGGTCCGCTTTTCGCCTCCGCGAGAAACGAGACGTGATGGGTGGCGAACCACATCGCCGCCATTTTGGATAATTAAATTATTTTTGATTATCCATTGCGTTTCCACGGATTGGTGGAGAGGGTAGGAATAGGGAAAGGGAAGGATAGGTGGTGTGGAAAGGAAGATTGGTAAGTTAGAGTGGGAAATAGGGAATGTAGGATATTACCGCCCAGGAGGGCAAGGGATAGAACAGTAATAGCTAGGGAAGCCGGGGTCGCATACCCGTATACTATACCACAACTACCGGACAGGTAAGTTGGGAAGAGTACCCCATGACATCATCAACAATATTTTTGTACTGATTTTTTTTTTTCCGCCTTTGAAATGATTCTAACAAAGTTTCTATTAGAATAAGGTTACGTTGTAGTTTTCATTAAAAAAAAATGGAAAATCATCCACGTATAAACAGAAATCATTAAACTTCTAACCTTTATATTATCTCTATTCATACGATGTTTCGACAAAAATGCTAATAACTTTTGTTCCTAACGTTTTCCTAACTCTTCGTTAAACCAAAAAATAATATTTATACTCTAACAGTGTAAGTAAAGTGAGTAGAATTTCCGCAACTTTAGCGCCTTGTACCTAAAAATTGGCCTCCGGCACGAACTAGCGGGTATGCATACGTTCATTGTACATATTAATAGTGAATATAATATACATTTTATCAGTAAGAATATAAGGGTAGTCAGACTGCCAGGGATCTCAGTAGGGTGTGTAACATTTCCGCTTAGTTTTTATTGTCTAGAGATAAATATGGACAGGTTAATTACTCTAAGATGAAATATTATGTAGTTAATAGTATCGCCTTGAATATAAAATAAGAGAGGCCAAGGAAAATACTAGTATAAAAAATATTCATTTTTATAAAATATATTATTTTATCTTAGTTGACAACCCTGCAGCTACCGAAAGATTTTATGCGAAAAATATGATAATTGCGATAAAAGTTTAGAAAGTAAAAACGTACCACTCGTCTGTTAATTAAACGAAACATGATGTAATCCTAATTGAACAATTGAATAAAGTAATTAATATGAAACGATACGCGACATAGCGCTCCATTTTTAATATAGCTATTCAAAATTAAACTTTATTCATTCCTAGACAAGAAGATACACGTTTTATTGTAAAAGTTTAGCGCTTGTGCAGTACTGCCGTCCTAACGAAGAGTGCAGTAAGTCGAGTTTTTGGGCAAATTGAATGAGTGCGCTAGTCAACGGCTCGAACTCAGTGCTGCGCGCGGGAAAAATGCTTGTTTTTTAACCTAATATTGGGGAAAAAATGATATACCCATAAAATAGTAATCTATACTTATAAGAGAAGCTATACTGCACACATTTATGCAGCTGTGTAAAGTATTTTAGAAAAGGCGTCTTCAAATTACGCAAATCGACTCTCAGCTGTTGGTGTTTTATGAAAGAGCTAAATAATATTTTTGTCTGAAGTAAAATTATCTCAATTGCTGAATAATCGAACTGTGTCGGTATTTGCTTGCTTTTTTATTATCATTCTTCGTTTAATTTTTATTTACGTTGAAAGTTGCGCTAAAAATGCGATGTTTGGAGGCTATTATCTTCTACACTAATTAGAATTTCAGAAATATAAGCAAATACCGACCTAGATAAGTGTCATAAAAATCGATATTACGCTAGAATTTGGGTCTACAATGTTTGACTTTGGAGTAAATCACCAACAGCGTTTGTATGGAGAAAAATCCGACTAGCGCAGCCTTAAGAGCATATTATACCATAATATAAGGGGTCGTCCATTAATCACGTGATGCCTAAAGGGGGATGGGGGTCCGAAAAAAATCACCAAGTATCACCAAGGGGAGGAGGGGGTATAAGGAGACATCACGTGTATTAATTTTCGAATCTAGTCTATGCATACCGAAATTATTATCGGTTGTAGATTCGTAGTGTTGTTTAAATACTTACAAGACAAATGACTCGTATAGTTTTAAATTGCTTAAATTATTCGATGAAATTGTTTTTTAAGTTAAAATTTTTCTTCAAACATCACCTGCTTACTATGTACAAAAAATACACGTGAACCTAGGTGGGGGAGAATACCCCCCGTATTATAAAACCTCACCAAGTATCACCAGGGGGAGGGGAGGGGTCTAAAAAGTTGTTTAAAACATCACGTGATTAATGGACGGCCCCTAAGGTCTAAATGCAATTTGCCCAAAAACTCGACTTACTGCACTCTTCGTTAGGACGGCAGAGTGTATGACTGATTACATATGCAACGTGTATCTTATTGTGTATTGAATAAAGTTCCGTTTTGAATTGCTATGTTAAAAATGTACCGCCGCGTACACTACGGCCGCTGTATCTTGACGGGTCTGAAGTCTGAACATAGGCTCTGCGAACTTTCGCGCGTGTACAACTCGTGAAGAAAACTGTTATTGTATTATTTTTATATACCTATGTACTAATAAAATTTCCCTAATACAGTTGACCAATTAGTACTAATAAAATAAATACGAAAACACTTAGAAACAGTTATTGCGCAACCTTCTGCGCGAAGTTAAGACTCGCCAAGATACATCGGCCGTATTGTACCGTCGCATATCTTTGGTAATAAAAATTGAACTTTATTCTCTACACAATAAGATACACGTTTCATATTACATCAGTCATACACTGCACATGCACTGTACAGCGTGGTGCAACTTGACATTCGAACTCTTACAATGAAACGTGTATCTTAAGTACTGAATAAAGTAAAATTTTGAATAGCAAAGATATGCGATGCTAATTGTATCTTTTGTGTATTGAATAAAGTTCAATTCTAAATTGCTATCTTAAAAATGGCGCTGCATTGCGTATCGTTGCGGTGTTAACTGACCCGTACTGGACTGATATGAATGTTATTCATACCTTGTATAAACATTTATAAGGTAAATATTCACAAGGAATCGATAACGGATGACTTAGAAACAGGTCAAATGAAGTCTGAAAAACACTTCAAAGACTCCTTTGAATCACACAAATGTCTCATTAATGACTTAATGCTAAAAACTATACATAGCCAATTAGCCATCAAAAATATTACCAACTAGATGGTGCCCGCGTCTTATTGCGCGTAAAAGTTAATTTCGCAGAAACCGTACATTTTTCCGAGATAAAAAGTAGCTTATGTCCTTCCCCGTAGTCTATATCTGTGACAAATTTTATCAAAATCAGTACTGTAGTTTCGGAGCCTATTCAATGCAAACAAGCAAACTTTTTCTCTTAATAATATGAGTATAAAGTATAGATAAAAATACCGTGTTTCGCGTGTAAAGGCCGAGCGAACGGATCCCCTGATAATAATATAACCGCCGCTCATATACACCTGCAATACCTTGAAAGTTACAAATGCGTTATCGTTATAGAACCTTAGAAGGTACATTTGATAAAGAAGTTAAATAACTTAATGGAAACTTTTTCTGCATTAGATAAAGAACGAGTCTACCTAAAATTTTCGTCTTTCGAAAATAGAGTAGGTACCTATATTAAGACATTACAATATAGAGAAGTTTAACTTATACATTATTATCAACTTCATAATTAGTGGTCATTTTTTCAGTCTTGAATTTTATAAATTTTCCATTAACTTTATGAAATGATGTGCTGTTTGTATTGAAAATCAGTGATTGATCAGTTGACACTTGTTCGTTGGTCAGTTTCATCGGATAATTTTCGAAATGGACTCATAGCCCAAGAGCTACTGAGAAATTTAGAGTAGGTATTTGAGGCACGATGAAACCTTGTCCTGTACTTCTCCTATTGTACCTCAACACGAGAATGCAGGCCTGGCTGGTCAGAAGCGGAACTTAGCCAAGTTACAAATTTTTGAAAAGTCCATTTTTTTATGCCAAAAATCCATGTTTGAGGCGCTTTGAAATTTTGATATACAGTTAGTATAATGAATAAGGAGTTGGGGAAAAAAAGGCCATGTAATTTAGTTGGAACTTTAACCTAGCCATGTCAGTTTAAAAGTAAATAAACTGGCTTTCGATTCATGATTTTCTGACATCTATTGGTCATTTTATGAACTGCAATATACGTACGGGCGAAAATGCGACATCTATGAAGCCCGCAAAGAACTACGTGGTCAAAAAATGAAATAATTGCGTATTGTGCAATAAACTTACTCGTCAAAATGTATTTATAAAACAAATAGGTATTAATGAAATAGAAATGGCATACGAACCAGCATAACCTACCATCTACATGTTTTAGATAATAGTTTAGTTAACTATAAACGTAAAAGCGACATCTAGGAAGAATCAAAGAACTACGTGGTCTTGATAATTTTCGCAAAGTCGATATGAGTCGTTTTTAATTGATTTTCCTATAAAAATCGAAGACATCCATTCGTTGTTTATACAATATTGTGTGCAATAAAATTATATATTGTGCAATAGTCTAATTTACTCGACAAATTGTATATAAAAAATAAATCTAGACACGCGGTAGTGTATCAAGCCAAGTTCAAGTAACAGAACTGGCGAGCGGCACCGTGTGTAATATTACACGAACCATTTGGAGCCCAAACGGTTATTTAGATATTAACGTCCAAAAATCGTCATTTTGATCACTGACTAACCCCGCTATCCCCAACCCGCTTTATCTGCGGCCCGCGTGAAATCTGTAACCGTTAGATAAAGTTGTGAAAAAGCGTTCACAATTCCAAAAATCTCACTGAGTGAACATAATTATTATAATACATATTTGTTATTTTATTTTAGTTTGTGTCGTTAGCTCATATTAAATGTTTAGTTTCACTCTTTTAACTACCTTGTGTTATTCTATTATTAAATCGTTAAAAGAGATGTTCTAGAAATGTATAATTTATTTTATTTTGTTTCACTTCGTTTCAATGTACATTTAAAATAAATTCGTCAAGGAGAGCAACACAACGTAAAATAAAACATGGCGGATTAGATCAGAATTAACCAAAGAATATCATTTTGACAATTACATGACTTTTCACAAAGAAAGACGTATGACACTCAAGAAGATGTCTCTTCCTAAAACTATCAACTACGTCAAAAGTCAAGTCAAAACAACTGTCAATGCCGCCCTAAAATAGGGTTCTCGCATTAAAAAACTCTTCAAATAATCACTTTTGTACGCACGTACCCTTCTTCAAATTACTTTTTTTGTATTTTTATGAAATTCCCTTATATTTTCCTATTTCCCTATGAGGTGTACATAGAGCTGGCCCAAAATCAAACATCTCTTTTAAACAACATATTTTTTGCCCCTAAAAATTTTTGGTTGCGGCCTGCGACACCAGGAGTACAACGGGTTTGTGGCCCGCGTAAAAAAAAGGTTGGGGACCACTGGACTAACCTATAGATCAAAACTTTAACCCAGTTCCAGATGACCTAAAAAATCAATATTATGTTTGTTCGCAGATAACTTCGTCGTTTATGAACCGATTTTCAAATTTTTTTTTTGTGATGTAAGGGTATAATACCAAGTTAGTCCGGTTGTCAAAAAAGTGGTGACCTGATGTTGGAATCCATAAGGAATTGAGGGAACTCCTCGAAATTTATATGGATACATATGGTGATTTTGACTTTTTCTGAACAAGTCTAAGCATGTGCTACCAAAAAGTAAGATTTTGCTCCAAGGTATACCCTGGACCCAAAGGTACAGAACAGAACTCCTGACTCCTTATACATACATGTTTGGGGATTTCGGCGTTGTTTAAAGAACTGCAAGCATATGCCACCATGTCAATAGGATGTTGCTGAAAAAAAATTTTTTTAGACAACATGTTAATAAACAATCCAGAACCCATTTTTGTATATCTGAAAAAATAACTTAGATACAAACCATTGAAATTTACAATATGAAAGAGAGCGATATATTGGCCTGTGACGTCACAGCCTGCTACCGCCATACATTTCTCATAACAAAATTTATGGCGGTAGCAGGTTGTGACGTCACGAATCGTTTTGCGAGAAAGAGATGGACAATATTTTTTATTTGCTTATATTTTTAATCCCGTCACTCGAAATACCTATTTCTTTCAGATTTATGTATCTTTAATCAACAATTTTAAACTTTAATTTGTATAACTGTGAAATTCCACACTAGGCAACATCCCTATTAGAATAATTTAATACATCATCACATTATTATGATATAAAAGGCTCTTCTCATAGTATTTTACACTAACTAGGAGATCTTTGAACATAACTCTGCCGTTTATAGACCTATTTGCCTAAAGGACCGATTTCGAATTAAACCCTTTACAACAAAATAATTTTGCAAATAGGTCCATAAACGGCAGAGTTAGGTTCAAAGATCTCCGAGTTAGTGTAAAATACTATGAGAAGAGCCTTTTATATCATAATAATGTGATGATGTATTTATTAAATTAACCCTTTACGTCACAAAAAAAATTTGAAAATCGGTTCATAAACGACGAAGTTATCTGCGAACAAACATAATATTGATTTTTTAGGTCATCTGGAACTGGGTTAGAGTTTTGATCTATAGGTTAGTCAGTGATCAAAATGACGATTTTTGGACGTTAATATCTAAATAACCGTTTGGGCTCCAAATGGTTCGTGTAATATTACACACGGTGCCGCTCGTCAGTTCTGTTACTTGAACTTGGCTTGACACACTACCGCGTGTCTAGATTTGTTTTTTATATACAATTTGTCGAGTAAATTAGACTATTGCACAATATATAATTTTATTGCACACAATATTGTATAAACAACGAATGGATGTCTTCGATTTTTATAGGAAAATCAATTAAAAACGACTCATATCGACTTTGCGAAAATTATCAAGACCACGTAGTTCTTTGATTCTTCCTAGATGTCGCTTTACGTTTATAGTTAACTAAACTATTATTTAAAACATGTACATGGTAGGTTATGCTAGTTCGTATGCCATTTCTATTTCAATAATACCTATTTGTTTTATAAATACATTTTGACGAGTAAGTTTATTGCACAATACGCAATTTTATTTTTTGACCACGTAGTTCTTTGAGGGCTTCATAGATGTCGCATTTTCGCCCATACGTATTATTGCAGTTCATAAAATGACCAATAGATGTCAGAAAATCATGAATCGAAAGCCAGTTTATTTACTTTTAAACTGACATGGCTAGGTTAAAGTTCCAACTAAATTACATGGCCTTTTTTCCCCCAACTTCTTATACATTATACTAACTGTATATCAAAATTTCAAAGCGCCTCAAACATGGATTTTTGGCATTAAAAAATGGACTTTTCAAAAATTTGTAACTTGGCTAAGTTCCGCTTCTGACTAGCCAGGCCTGCATTCTCGTGTTGAGGTACAATAGGAGAAGTACAGGACATGGTTTCAACGTGCCTCAAATACCTACTCTAAATTTCTTAGTAGCTCTCCAGCTATCACATAAACTCGTTTTTTAGATCAAAATTATGAATGCATAAAAACAACATTTAAAGTATTATATTTAACAACCAGCTCACCTTCAAACTTCTGATGTCAAACCTTATTGGGTGTTCCAAGGTTTACAATATGCATTTTAAACTAAAAGGTGTTTTACGAGTTTTGTACCCAACTTTATACTACCCCAAAAACAGGCGAGCGATAAATAAGAAAGATTTAAGAATGTCAAAGTCGCGTAAAACATGCGAATGTAGAGTTTTGTGACCAAATCATAATTTTAAGTAGTTCGTTCATTAACTGGTTTGTTTAAATTCAAATCAGTTCCATCTTAGCAATTATGAAGATGTCAAATAGCGACATACAGTCCTCTATTACAGTGCCACCAACTTATCTGTTCAGTAGCCGGGGTCAGTAGTGTCGCGTTTAGTGTTGCATCACATTTTAGTGGTTTCGGCATGACAATGATACTTTTAACAATAAAATAATACTAAAAACACACAGAGCACTCGCACTTCAAAAACTGACAGCGAATGACATTTCACAAAATGGCAGCTGTAGTATATTTTGTCTACTGAACAGATAAGTTGGTGGGACTGTACTAGAGTCCGCGCCACAACTGAAGTCCGATAGACGCGGCGGCGCTGCGATCACGCGACAAGATGTTGTCAGCATTATTTATGGGCAGAAGAATACCTTGATTGTGCTGTTTTGCTTCACAAAACTCCTTTACCTTAGTTATATTTTTTCGGACAACACTTTTCACAACCTTAGGCATTGTAATAACAATTTAACAAATTTAGTTCCATTAATTGCCGTCGGACTTCTTTGGTGGCGCGGACTCTAGGACACTTTCTCTGCTCTCTCGCACTTGTCGCCTTCGCCGCAAATTGTACGAGAAGGTACGCTGCAAAACTTCCTTCGAAAAAACGTTATTTATTTACTCAGAATTCTAAACAAGTTACTTTTTTCTACTACCACAACTACTACAGATTATACGCTTTACTTTTAATTTCTTATAAACACAGTCGTAATTAACTTCCAATGTTCCTTTGTTTTCCTTACCACGGTCCGGGAGTAATAAGGCTCACACTCCACAGGTAGAAAAGTTCACCAGGTTATCTAATAAGCAGCTTACAAATTTAATCAAATTTGAATTAAGATATAACGGGGCAATTTCCTCAACTTGTTACAGAAGTTATTAATATCCGCGCTATTTGTCTTATCCGATTAAAGGTTTATGGTAATAGCTAATATCCTTCTGATAAAATTTAATCCAGTACAAATAGCTTACTCTAAATTAATGTTTCCCGTATTCCAGATAATACTGATTGATTTTAACGAGAAGATAATTTAGTCCAGCTATACTCAACCTTTTTTATAGGGGCCACAAACATATTTCAGATAGATATGATGTCGAGGGCCGCAAGTAAAAAGATTTCAGGTTTTGATTAAAAGGTTTTTTTTTGGCTAATTTGCTCGCATCCGGCGACAGGTTCTCCTGGCCACCTTTCTGAATACCATTGCACTTATATCACTATATTTTATGCACATAACGAGGTTGTGTTTGATTTTAAAAGTAGTGAATGTTCACACAATACCGCTGATTAATTGGGTACGGTTAACCGTCTGACTTGAGACTTGACGACGCGAACTTGAGAGTCACGGACTCTGCTGCTGTATCCCCGAGCGCAGCGTGTCGAAGCCAAGAGAGCGAGAGTCATCCGACGCTGCTTGACGTTTCTTGGTTTTATGCTTCTACCCGCAAGGAAAAAATATTGGGTTTGAAAAGGGAAATTGTGCGTTCGGAAACTTTGATTGACAAAAATATAATTTAACTTCTTTTTGACCGAACACCGAGTTAATGATGCATTTACTTTTTGGAACGAAAGTTCCCTATGGCGCGTTGCAGAGGAGTACCCTAGTCGGCAATAAACGTCCGTAACGTTAGATAAAACCATAAGATTTTTATGTATTGTGAATAGGTAATCGGACTATTTTTTTTTATTGCATAAATGAATAGTACTCTTAAATATGAGTAACTTCTCAGAAGAAACCGTATATCAAAAGTCAATAGTTTCAAAGGTACAGCGATTTGTATAAAAAATTTCGCGAGCGTCCTAAAAACGCTCCATACTAAAGTCGACCTACAAATGACGTCACTTCGTCACTTGTAGGTTATAGTATAATATGAAGTAGTATATGAAGTATATGGCCGCCGGAATATATTTGTAAATATCTCCGATATATGTGAGTAAACTAATGATGTAGGTTTTGTTTACCAATTTCGCAAAAAAAAAATTTGGTATAAAGACTCGCGAAATTTTGTATACAAATCGCTGTACCTTTGAAAATATTGACTTTTGATATACGGTTTCTTCTGAGAAGTTACTCATATATTCATTTATGCAATAAAAAAAATCAGTCCGCTTGCCTATTGTGATATTCTGACTGTTGATCCTAAACATTCGATATGGTCTAACGGCTAGGGTAGGCCTCTCACCCAGGAGGCTCGGCTTCGATCCGTGGTATCGGAATTAGATTTTTACATTTTTATCATTATTATATAATATTATCTTTATATAAATATTTATTTTGTGCGTGTGTATGTCACTGAACTCCTCCTAAACGGCTGGACCGATTTTAATGAAATTTTTTGTTTGTTTTCCGGTGGATTCGACACTGATTTAGATTTGCAATTGGACCCGGTAGGTGGCGCTGCTGTTAGTACGTCAACAAATTTAATTCTAAGGTGGTACGAAGTTTGCCGCATGTCACTGACTGTGCGATGACGATGTGGCAGTACCTGTTATGCTGTGTTGCGGTGGTAAAGCTGGCAGTATTATGTTGAATGTGAATTGGGAGATCAGACGGTCAATTCTGGTAAATAAAACCTGCAATAATACAATTACAATCAAGTCCCTATAAGCAAAAACTGCCAAACGTTATTCTCGTAAACCAGCGTCAAATGCGTTCTGATTGGTCCAAGCTTCACAAAATCAGTTTATAATAACATGTCGCCTTACTTATAATACAATCAAAGTAACTACTTTAAATACAAGAATTGAGCTACCGTTCTCACTTCTGAGCTCGTTAGGTTAATTTTTTTATAAATATTATAGTTTTTTTCTATAGAAAAAAAAACTTTTTTTTTGTTTAAAAGAAACTCCAAGCAGTTGTTTGTACAAATAAAAAGTCACGCACAACATAAGCTCCATACATTAATTTACATTATGTACCTAACGCGCACGTTTCACATAAGTACGGGTGTACACCGACGTCCTGCGGTGCGAACGTGAGCTCTCGCCCTAATTGGGGCGAAGGCCCGCGCCCGGGGCAAACATCGGAGCTGGAATAATTATGCCTGTAAATAAAAACCTCCCGAGATACATGTAATTGAAAAAGGCTAAATCAGCATGTAACATTTACAAAAATATTGAATTCAAGAACCCTAAGGGTACAGACGTCCTCTGTGGCTTAATGGTTCAACGTGTTGGTGCTCAAGCCGGGAATTGCGGGTTCGAATCCCGCCGAAGGAATAAAAAGTTTTACTGTATTCGTGGGTCATGGATGTGTATTAAATATGTATATTATATAGTATAAATCTTAAAATAAATAATATAAAAAGTATTAAATATATAATTTACGTTGTCTGGTACTCGTAAGTCGTAAAACTATTTCTTCGAGAACTTATCACGGGACCAGATTGACGTGGTGTGAAGCGTCCATAGATATTATTATATTATTATTAAGGGTCAATTCACACCGAAACAAAACGATGCGACGCGGCGCTGCATTTTTAAGGTATTCAAAATTAAAATTTATTCATTACTTATTAATTAAAATTGATCCTTAGAGAACTTACCAAATGGGACTAGATTGAAATGGTGTGAAAGTGTCTATAGATATTATTATTTTATTACCTAATATTCAGCCCGTAGGGATTCGGACCGTGATCAGTGATCACAGATTACTAAATATACGAGTAGTTACTACGCTTTGTGTTAGATGATTAGAGATGGCCGTTTAAACGTAAAGCGTTTAAAAAAGCGTGCTTTTATAAATAAGTTGAAAAGTCGTTTAAAAATTTAAGCGTTTATCACTTATACTTATCGTTTATATCGTTTATAGTCATAAAGCCATAAGTGTGGTATGAGCAAAGAAAAATAGTTCTTATGACAGCGCAATAAGAGTGAAAATTCTTTAATGTAGCTCATCACTTATTTAAACGGCTTATTTTTTGTACTTATAACTAATATGCTTTTTCGTGTTTATTCACTTTTTGTTAGTTGCGCTTTGCGGGTTGACGTATATTACGTTACGCAATAATTCGTATTTTAATCGTAATAGTGGTGTTTTGGTGGCTTACCGTGAACTTTTAATGTAAATAATAAATATAATAATGGTCCACATGGACGTAATATAAACTTTTCGTGTAGTGTTTTAGTATTAAGTTTATTAAGTTTTTGTCGTAAGATGACGACTAAACGACGTGAATTGGAACAGTAATTTATGGAACTACTTTGAAAGAAATGAGGTGGAAAAAGTGGCAATGTGTAATGTTTGTTATCCTATAAATCAACTATTACTAATGATAAGCAACATTTAAGATTAATGCATATTATCAACATGTAAAAACATTTTTATGAGTTCATATTATTATATTAATAATAATTGAGATTTCAGACAGTCCTAAGCCTGCAAAGTACGAAGGAAAGTTAATTTAAATCAGTTTAAGCGATCGAAAAACGTAACATAAGCGCAAAAAACATTATAACTTATAAGTGGCAATAAGTAGATTAGAAAATAAGCAACTAAGCAGTTAAAAAAAGTTGCTTTTGAATATTTAATAACGGATAAGTTAACTTTTAATTTTAAGCCGTTTATCACATCTCTATAGATGATTCTGAAGGGATCTCCGCGCGGACTCTTATTGGGGCTGTCGGATTGAGCGAAGCGTTCATCAAATTATGATTCTATTTTCAAATTTCATTCACGCCTTTGGCTAGCCGCACACACGCAATATTGTTGACACAATAAATTTGTCAATCCATAACCAATTACCAGTTAACACATACAAAAAAACGGCAATATGGCCCGCAAATATGCAATAGTATAATTATTGTCAATATGAGCATTATTGCCAATAATAATATGGCGTGTATGCCGCTAACCTATGGTTAATACATAACCCAGAAGGTAACAAATACCGACTAACTCGTGCAGTGCCGAGCGCAGAAATGTTACACCAATGTTGTCGAATGAATCTGCCTAACTCAGCGTAAAAACTTTTAAAAAGCAAGTAACTTTTTATATTAATAAACATGACCATGCAGGTCAAGCAACTTTTTAATAATATGAAACATGACCATGTAGGTTAAAAAGTTGTACACATGTTGTATACATCATTATTTAATTTCATCATTAATTAATACGTGAAGCAAAAATTTCAAGTACAGTTTTACGAGAATTGTGCGTAGGTACGGATTAGAGTGAAATTCGGCACAATTAAAGTTTATGCTGAGGAAGGCGTGCGAAAGCTTAAATTTCTTTAAATAATGCTTGGAAGTACATGAAATTAATGAAAATATCAGCAATATACACTGCCTCACTCATATTAGCATTTTTTTGTGTAGGTTTGACACAATTTTCAATGAGTATTAATTATCTTTCACGTTCCATAAACAACATTTACATATTTTTATTGCGTATTTAAGAGGCAAAAGAAATCTAAATAAGCCAAAAGCCATGTTACCAGAACCTCAATTCTCGTATATAGACTTTCATTTTACTTCGATTGTATTGTAATTTATAAGTGAAGTGACATGTTATCATAAACTGATTTTGTGAAGTGTGGACCAATCAGAACGCATTTCACGTTGGTTTCACGTTTACGAAAATACCGTTTGGCAGTTTTAGCGTATCATATTCCAGTTTTTATTTAGCAGAATTTACCCTCTGGTCTATTATTACAAATCTTTTGACACCCATTTTTTTAATCGGATCAGTAGGCGCTACGATAATACAAATTTACATACATACATAGACTGCCAAAATGATTACCCTTTCTTTGGCTTCTCCGTAGTCGGGGTGAAAGAAATGAAGAAGACAGGACAACTGTCAGGTCAGCTAGTTATTCATAAATTACCGCCGGTACAGCCCCTGGGTAGTCGTGATAAAACGGTATGCAGTCTCGAATGAAACTCAGCACGCTCTATTACGCCCGACCCAGTATAAACATGACTGATTAACTCAATTGTACATTCTAAAAATTTTTACTTCATTTATATTCCAGTAAAGGAGTAAAATGGAAATGTATTTTTATTATAATTAAAAGAAATTGTGTGAATATATTTTTTTTTTCAACCGGTTTATTAAACAAAAAGCATCAGGTAAATTCTAGTGTTTTTAGAAAAGTACCTGGGAGACCGAGCTTTGCTCGCAGTTTTAGTAGAACGATAAATATAGGTTACAACTCCGTGGCCTAGTGGGTAGACCGTTTGGTTCGCACTTAAGAGAATATAGGTTCGAATCCCAGGTTGTGGCGTGTACCAATGAGACTTTTTCAGATCTCAAGTACATTATACGGACGCTCTTACGGTGAAGGAAAACATCGTGACGGAACCCGCACATGGTTGGCTCCAGGCGTATTGACCAGTCATTCCTCTGGACTAGACTATGTTGTGAGAATGTCGTATGTGCTTGGGCAACCATACGACATTTAAAAACCGACTGTTCCAGGCACTACAGTATTTCAAGAGTGGTTACTTCGCTCGGAGAAAACTGTATAAATCAGCAATTAACGCATGAAAAAGGCCTAAGTTAAATATAGGTATAATATAAAAATACTTAAATAAATAACGCTCATTGAATGCAAAACGGCCACAAATCAAAAAAAAAATAAAATCTTTTTATTGTAAAATTGGGGTCTAAAACTGCAATATTTTAAGTTTTGCTGAAAACACCGGTCATTTTCGCTCATTTTGATACCAAACTGATCAACCGCCTGTTTTGTATTGGGCTGACTTACGCGCCAAATTCAGATCAACACCGCCATTTTAGCAGTTGCGACCCAAAACTTAAAGCGAACGCCCGTCAGTTTCATACAAAACTGCCACATTTCGGAAACTCATCCAAAATTTTATTTAGTGTTCTGTACAAAGGAGCCACATATTGGAATACGTCCGTATTGCATTCAAATTTTAAGTAAGTACTCTCAGAATAATAAAATACAACAGTGCTATATTCCGAAATACGTCTGTTTTGCATTCACACATGAAAGAAAGCCAAGCCATATTTCCAAATCTGTACATTTTGCATTCCAATATAAAACAAAGCAACGACATTATTTACAAATATGTACTTTTTGAATTAAATTATAACAGAGATAATATTAATTTATTTATTGTTAAAGTGGAGCTTTTAAAAATTTTGTGCTGATAAGTCCTGTTAATGTAATATTTAATTCGTTTATTTAATTTATACAGTATTGGGTTTAATTTTAAGCCCATAGTAACAATTTATGACAGTATTATACCATATTCTGAGTAATATTTCATTACTATTTTTAGAATGAGTAGCAGAGCAAGAAATCTTGTGAGAATGGCAGTGGTCAATTCAGATGTAGAATCAGAAAGGATAAATCGGCCCATTATTAACTCTCCTATTCAATAATGTGATGTCCCAGTAATAGTTCATCAAAACATAATAGCGGGTAAGCCTTATTTTGCTGCAGTCTGCCATCCGACTGGATGGTCTGACCGACTGGTCAGCCTAATCCTAACAATTTAACTTTAATTAATGATGAAACTGATGATTTACTACCATCTAAAGAAAATAAAGATAAACAGACTTTATTTCCCGATAACACTCAGGAAACTCCACAACCAGTACTCGTTGAACAAGAAGGAGAAACAGAATATGGTAATTCTGATACAGATTATTACCCTGACAGCCAGCCTGATTTTAACATACCGTGGATAAATGATGATGAAGAGAGTTTTGAGTTAAAAACTCAGACAAAATCAATAAAAATCATTCCAGCTAGCGAAAGGCTGATCCTCGAAAGGAAACACCCACTGAGCTGATTGTCTTTTGGTTTCGAGTTCGTAGCAATATATCCAGCTTTTATAACCTGTGACGATGTCAAATACAGCATTTGATTCACCGCCGTTGAACTTATCTAACATTTGGCGACATCAGTCCATGCGAAGGTGTTTCTGTTCATCGATTAAAGTATGGGGAATCCATCTGGTACAAAGCTTCCTGATGCCTAAATGTTCGTGTAATATTTTTTGAACTTGACTCATACCTTGCGTCTTATCTTCCTCTATCATGCGTCGCACAGCACTGATGTAATCTTTAGTAATCGCTGTTAAGATTGCTACGTCCACGCTTAAACTCGTTAAACTAATTGTAAATAGTGTCACGAGATAGGGCTTCATCAAGAAATGCTAATCACAGCCTATCATAGCTTTGTTGTTGAGTAAACCCACAACGAAAGTCATAATGAATCATTGGCGAAAATTTTCTCGCGTTAGGTTCATTTTCACGTGTAACAAGAGTTTTAGATTTGCCGCCAATTCACAAAAACAAATGACAAATGAATGCAATATACTAAATTAGGTTACCAAAGAGTTTCAAAAATTGCTAAGAAATTCAAAAAAGTTTTCCTTAGTTGTCCAATGTTACCCACGTATGGCTGTGATTTAATAATAAATAGTTTAATTGTCCTATTTAAGCCTTTCATATTTTGAAGAATATTATTTTGATGAGCCTTAAATATAAGACTGTGATAATACTTACTTGTAAGATAATACTTTTGATATTGTAGAAAAAACAGGCTGTGATTTAATAATAAACAATTATTTACTTAATACAAATTAAGTACTTTATTAATAATAATATTATTTTTAATGTTCTTAAGACTGCTCTTTTTGTGATTTTAGCCATACAGTCTGTGATTTAACAAAATCTCATATTAGTAAAGACTAATATGAGATATTGTTAAAGGCTTAAAGAAGCCTTGTTGAAGTTTCAGCAATTCGTTTATCGTTTTTGAAGTTTAATGTTTGTTCCTATGGATATTTTTAGAATTTTATTTAAATGTAAGCATAGTTATATAAAATTGATATCACATTTTTAATAAAACGACAAAGTTGTTTGAATGCTTTGTATCTGTCTAGTGAATCTATTTTGAGTTGGTTTTTGATACGTCATTTTTTTTTGGGTTGTTTTTCGTCTCATGACCGCCTTCAAAAAATAATAATGTAAGTTTTAATAATAGAAAATGTTTATTTTTTGTTCTTTTTTAGATATTTTATTTGTAAAACTTTAAATGAAGACAAATTTCTCAAGTAAATTTAGAGTTTGTTTAATTTTTCGAGATAATTACCTTAACATCGGTTAAAATATTCAATGCAAAAAGGGATTTTGTAGTTTTAAACAGATTAGGTGAGAGCTATCGCAACGGTCATTATTCGAAAAAAAAAGAGCAACATATTAAGAAAAAATTGGTATACTAACATCATAATATTTAATAAAATGAATATCATATTTTTCAAAAAAACATTAACTAAATTTTGTTTTGGCTCTCCTGTAAAAAAAGTTGTTTTCGATTTGTGGCTGTTTTGCATTCCATGAGCGAATTAAATGTGAAAGAACAAGAAATGAAAAGTATCACAAAAATATTCGTCTAACCGGGATTTGAACTCGAGACACCAATTTCCAAAATGCAAAAAGTCCAACGCGAAGGCCGCCAACAAACGTACTTATTACTCGATGAAAGAAAAAATATAATAAATTATATTAACTTAAAAACGCGCAGTTTTCTAAGATATTAAGCTAGATCGATTATTGTCCCCCAAAACTCCCTGCATACTAAATACCATGGAGACACATGCAGCCGTTTTCGAGATTCAGATTATTATAATATAAGATTTGCTCGTTTATAGTATTAAAATTAAAATTTTCCCATAAAATACCACGAATCAAAATATATAAATCTTTAATCTTCAAAATCATTTTTCTAATAATTATAATTAATTACTAATGTATACTCAAACTTAAAGAGTTCCAGAAAAACGAGTCATTATAACGTTGAGATTTTGTTTTAATGAAATTCTTGAGTCAAAACATTGTAACGTGTTCAACTCACGTTTAAGAAGAGATTAATGAAAATTATATCAGGGCTAAATTGTATGAAGGTAATTAAGCTGTGGGCTTAGTCTGCACGTGATGTGCAAATAAAACGACTACTGGGGGGGGGGGGGTAGTAATGAAAGTTCTGATTTAGGCTGTTGATTATTTTTCTAAAATAACTTCAAAAATCATCTTTCAGATAGGGTTAATGGGGCGCAAAATTTCTAAATACGCCTCTGTATATTGGTCAGATCTCTGTATTATATATACCAGCCGGCCCATTTCGGGGGGGGGGGGGGGGTTGAACCCCCTAAACCACCCCCCTGGCTACGCCCATGCCACAATCTACATGTTTATTAACATCGAAGCCTTTGAACTTCCACGAAATTTCAGTATCAGACAGAAATTAATTGAAAAATACTTTAAGGGTCAGCTCACACTGAAGTGAGACGATACGCGACGTGGCGCTGCATTTTAAAAATCGTGTTTGAAAATTGAATTTCACGCGCTGCGCTATGTAGTAACTCTTGTAATCATTTAAAGCGAGGCTACTTTATCATTTCCCGTCACCTAGTCTACCTAGTTAGAGTTCAATTACGAAGTGAAAAAATATATGGGATAAAGTACTTACACAATTATTGACAGGGTCTGAACCATGCACATTTAAAAACAATCCTGAGAAGTCACCTCTTAAAAATTCCACAATCTCCTAAAAGTAAAATTTGTGCATACATAATATTTTTTTTTGTTAAATAATTAATACATATTATAATATTATTATATATTATCAATTTTAACCGAACAGTTTTGTGATTTGTACAATATTTCAAAATGTGCAAAAAATATGTTTAAAAAATACCTCGCTAACACCGTCAGAAGACTGAATTCTACATGAAGAATGAAAAAATTCTACATGAATGTAGAAAATAATGCTACGAAAAAAATAATCTTATTACAATGTGCATACGCGTAGTGTAAACGCTTAAATCATTTTGTTGTTGAGCCAGGCCTGTCCCACTCCCCGTGTAGGTATCAAAAATATAAGTACGTGCGGCGGCCTCCCTAAACGGGCCAATTAAAAGGGACTCGCGCGCGAGCAGTGAGCGACGTATGCGTGATTTATTCGTCGCAATGTTTTATGGATTTAATTTAATACCTTATAATCTGTGCACATAATATTACAATACTGTGTTTAAGTTAGGTAAAAATCACCCGGCCAGCTATAACTATAATACCATAACATAATATTTAATAATATAGTTTGAACTAGGTACTGCAATTACTTGTTAACCAATATTTTTAGTGTTTAGATGTTGGCTCCACCTGAACTATCTGTTCGCGTCTTATGTTATTCCGATGTGATACGATTTGAAGAGTCATTTGTTGACAAAAGTACCTAGAAATAGTAAGGTGGCGTGATTCAACTTCTTTGAGTAATATCGGCGTGAAGGTATCGAAAACGCTTACGTTTACGCATAAGTACATACTTATAGGTAAGCGCGAATTTATTACAATTATTAAAGTACTATTAACACCCACCTTAGGTTTATTTGCAAAGCAATTTGTTCAGTAAAGTACAGTAGGTAGGTACTAAAAAGTAGGTAAAATAACCTAACCAAGAGCATGTCAGGACATGTCTAAGGAGGGTTCCGTAACTATAAACGCGTAATATGCTTTTTTTTAATCACTCCAAAAGTTACTGTCCGATTTGGTTCACAATAATTTTCCTAAAGAGGTTTTAGCATGATCTATCAGCATGGAAATTTGCAAGTTTCTATCTCCTATAGTTTAAAAATGCTAGGGGGGGGACCTACTTACAAAGTATTTTGGAGGCCGATTACTCGAAAATAGTCAACTTTATAAAAAAGTAACGTATGAAACCTTGCCTTTATTTTAAAAGACCTATTCTACGATACCCCACACGATGGGGTAGAGTGAAAAAATATTTTTCATCCCCACTTCACATGTATGGAGAGCCACCCCTAAAATATAAAATTATAATTTTTTTATGATCCCGAAACCGTGATCTATCACAATCTATAACTGCACCAAATTTCATCAATTTATATTCATAATTACAGGAGCTAGAGGCGCGGACAGACAGACAGACAGACGGACAGAGCGAAACTATAAGGGTTGCTTGAGTATTACGGAACCCTAAAAAGTTGTAATTAAATATTAAGAAAAAATATATATAATTATACATACGTATAACCGCCTCCTTTTTTGGAAGTCGGTTAATTATTTTCTAAAATGAGACAACCCTAATGTCATTAGAATGGATAAGAATTACGCGATAGAAAGAGACGCAACTTCAAGGTAAATATAATCGTAGGTAATCAAGCGCTGCGTTAGCTGAATTGAACCTTATCGTATCGCTGTAAGAGTCCCTATTTCTTCAAACGATTTGTCGGAGTGGTTCTTCTGTACCTGTAGGTACTATTATTTATTCTGTGGTTGAGCTTAGACCTTGCCATGTATCTATTTGTGTATTGAATAAAGTTCATATTATTCGAAATTAATCGCTATCATAAAAATGCAGCGCCGCTTCTAGTATCGTCTCGTATCGGTGGGAATTCACGCTAAGTCACTATATAAAATAATAAAAAGTTAATAGTTTTCATTCTAATCATTCTCGCTATTTACAGAGCAGCACCAGAATAACTTATCTTCAAAGTCTTAAAGAAACTTTTTTAATATTAAGATGATATTTTTCTTTGTGTTTTAATCTCGCGACGTAGTTTCTTTACAAAGCTAAGGCTAGTACGGAAGATATAGAATTACACTTGTACGGTCAGTAATAGTTCTTTTGTTCTTGTAAGAAGTTCAGAGACGACGTTGGAGAGTACCCACTTCTCCATTTACAAGCAATTAGTTCCTCGAGAAAAGTACTTTAGTGTTTTCTTTTTAGATGTTTGATATGTGTTGAAGACTCATTGACACACACGACTTCGTTCGTAATACCACAATTAATATCTATTTCGTTTCATCTGAACATTACAATTTGATTTATTTATAAAATTGAATTCCCTCGCAACGGTAGGTATGTAAGAGATTAATGGGAGCACACACACAAAATCAGAATGATTTAAATTAACTAAAATACCACATTATGAGTGATTTATTCTTATATTCATAGAAATCTAAGGATAATCTTTTTTATGGCCAAAAGTCCAAAATATTACAACGCTTACTCATAAAATTGAGTCACAATAACGTTTTAGTCCTTTTTTTGAACGGATAATCGTCGAGGTGTCAGAATTTATGACAGGAGCGGGATAGGATGGAACAGGGCGGATTTTCCGGATAACGGTCAGATATCGGGATATCTTTCTAATTTACCTTTTTTATGCGAACGAGTTATGTATCGACCTATGCGTAGAACAAAGTCCGATTTGCAAAATTGCTAGTTTTCAGTAGAGGCAAAAGAAGTTTTGCCAGTTGGAAAACTTGAATAACTTAAAAACGGTAATACTTATATTTTTGAAATTTTGCTATGTTATTATGACATCCTAGTCTAGTTAAAAGCTATAAACTATTTATTATTAATTATTATATTTACCGAGATAACGAGTTCTATATCAACCTAGGACGTTTTACAGCGGAGAAGCAAGAGTTCGTAGTGATCATAAGACATTGTTTTATGGAGACGTCAGAATGAAACGCCGTTTTATATTCACATGATTCGTTTTTTGGCGGAGTTATCCAAAATTTTTAAGTCCTATGTGTATAACCATAATATATTCTGATATAGCATTAGCTACAAGTTCTGATATATTATTAGCCACACTACGTATAAATGAATATAAACATAGCTTTTTTCTTAAAATCGTTTATTATCATTAAAAAATCTCAAAACAGGTGGTGCTTTTAACAATTATCAGTATGTACTAGGTACTAACTTGAAATTAAAGAGTAGTTAACATAGACTAAATCCTACAAAACAATTTAAAAAATTTAAAACTTAAAATGCAATAATAATTTTCAAATTTGTGTAATTTTACAACAACATGCCCAAAACAAAATTTAAACTTAAAAACAATTAAAACTTTCCTAAAACTACTTTGGTACTCAAATATTTTAAACTGAAAACAATAAAAACAAAATGAAATTTTCAACTAAAAATAATATCTTATCACAGAACGGAATCAGGTATCTTACACTACAAATCAGCAGTCATTTACTTACGAAATTACGAAATAATATTTTAATAATAAAATACGCAACAAACAATTAACTTCACAAAATTAACATATTTAATTAAAAATAATAATCAGTCTTTATTATTACCAATCAGTCTTACATTGTGATAGGGGCATATTAAATGTTATATACTATATTATATAATAATGATATAAACACAGTACGAAGGATAATAATTGTATTCTTTAAAATTTCTTATTGTGATAACTCACTATCTGATTCTTCAGAAACATCTACTGTTATGTGATGTGGTAAGGAGGTAAAGTATTGATGATAGTCTATGGGAATAATTTCTGAGCGGCACATATCCATTAGGTCTTTGTATTTGGCTGCAGGTATAGGAATGGGTATAGAATATGCATGTTTTAGCTCTGTTTGTTCGGCTTGTACCGAGTTTCTCGTGTTACCACGAATCAGTAAATTATTGTGATCAGGTTGAGTCAGATCATATTTGAAAAACAGTTTGTTAGGATCACTACCGTCTGCATGAACTTCTCGAATGTTACTCCAGGCAATCTTCTTCGCCCCAATGTCTTTCATCCAAACCTTATTATTAACGAGCCTTTTAAAATCAAATATATCATTTTCGGTTACGTTACGGACAACGTAGCTTTCACCTTCATTTTTAGCCCATCTTACTAATGCGCGCCATTCTTGAGGGGTATAGATGATTTTTATCTTCGAAGCTCTTTCGATAACAGAGTGAACACTGTCCCCCTCATTCTGTGTGTGTCCTTTCTGTAAAAATCGGTGAGTTATGCGTATGTTGAACTTTTTTGCGGCATAAAGGTACATTGAAAAAACAAAGCGATTCCTATTTTGGCCGGCACAATTATCGGACCAAAATCTGAAATCTTCTGCCCCTTGCTCAACGTTTGTCTGAATGAAATCTAAAAGGCAACTGCTAACTTCGTTTGCGCCACGTTTCGCAATGGACTCGTCCCACATATAGCAGATTGCCTTCCGTTTTGCCATATTAAAAACAGTGAAATTAAAAGAGGACAACTTCCTCTTGTAATACAATATGCTGATATTGCCTTGAGGACATAGCAATACTTTTTCAAAGTCAAATACAGCAGCGACTGTAGCTCCATTTGACTCCTCAGCACATTCTTTGTCTTGGCCTTTTAATTGCCTTGCGACCTTCTTATTCGACTGGTGTTTTTCAAACGATTCCTTTTCTTGGTCCGATGGTTCTTTTTTCGATCGAAAAACATGACATTCGTCGCATTGGTCCTTTTTAGGGACGTGGAAAGCTAAATTAAAGTTTGAGTTTATAATGTCACGATACTGACGTTCTTTTGTAGCTTTAGATGTGTATTTTTCAGAGTCAAACCATTCGTTATACATTTTGAACATTTTGGCAATACTTAAATCTCCTTGTAGGTAGAGTTTTTGACTACTCTTACGTATATAATGCGATTCCACAGGAACGAATGTACGGACATGGTCACAAACACTTTGTTTCATTGCATCGTTTATCACAACTTTATGACTGTCGTGGCGACCACGTCTGTCTTCCTCTATATTAGCACTGCCATCGTATTTCATCCATGCAGTCTTTATAATTCGGGTTGAAACGGCAAGCGTATTTATGAACATCGTTTGGCATACCTCAGTTTTTTCACACTGCGATTCGCAGGTATTTGCTATGAGCGGTAGATAATACTTAAAAGTATATTTTCTTTTATTAGGAATCTCTTGATTAAGGCACCTTTTTTTGTTCATTTTATCTGAGTATTTGATGATAAAATCCCACTGCTTCGGGCGATCTCCTAGCTTCCAAAAGCCTGCAAAACAGTCTAACCGCTGTTGAAGTGTTATTTTATTAGTGCAATTGTAGCGACACTTACACGATGGTCCCATCGTTTTTTCGTCAATAATTTTCCCTCTTTTAGTTATATATTTCTTGCCCAAATTTTTTAGACATTTGCGTTTAAGGTCTATCCATTCATTTTGGCGTCTTTGGCGTTTTCTAGTTGTTTTAGGAGTGTTGGCGTAATCGGGTGAGTGTGGAGTTGCCGGAGAGTTTTGTGTGCTAAATGAAGACGAAGAAATAAAACTATCTGCATGATTGGGGCTGAAAACGCTGTCACAACTGAAATTACTGATAGTAGGAGACGGCATAGGAGTTGACACTGACAGTTCTTTATCAACTGGAGTACTCCTGTGGTCAGAATTTACTAAGTCTTCCAGTTGTATTAAATGAGAATTGTCAAAGCTAGAAGACCCTTCTAAAGAAACTATTGATGGTTGAAGGTTATAAATTGTCTCATCAGTAGATGGATTAGGTGCGGTATTCATTTCGTTCCAAATATCACCTAGATGCTGACTTATTTCTTCCGCACCAGCAGGCAAAGGCGAATGTTGCGGTGTCGTACTGTTGTCAACATCTGAAAATATGTTAAAAATCGTATTACTACACTGCACTACAATATACTAAAAATAATATGGATGGTATCTAAGATAATCTGGTATGTAACTTAAAAAAATAAAGTTTTAATATAAATTATATATTTGTACTTAAAACTATTTAAAGAGTATGAATATGCAAGTTTTAATTAACATCGCAGTACACAACTAAAAACTGTCGATAATAATGTTATGATTTGTCGAAGAGGCCACAAATGTATATATATTGTAAGGTAAAGCAATTTTAAACTATTTTTATTTATTTAATATAAAATATATTTATATTTAACGATTTTTTTAAAAGAACAACGTCCTAACTTATGACATCATTCAGGTGAAAACGTCCCACCTGCATATCGAACTGACAAAACGTATCGTAACAAATCTGTGATTCCGTAAAAAAACGTCCTATAGTTACATGAAACCCTTAAAAGTTCAAAAGTGTTCGTCAAACATCGTTCTAAAGTTACTTATAACGTCTACTTTTTTACTTCGTTAACTTTTAATAGTAACATGACAAATATTTACCTAATAAATAAACATTAAACTAATCATAATTTTCGCACTAAAAACGTATTTTTCTAACTCTCCGTCAAAAAACGTTTTATATAAATATAGATCTCTTGTTACTATTTACTTGTTTAAAAAGCGGAACAGTAAAAAAATGTAATTTTAAAGCATAGTAATATTTAATTTGAATAATAATATAAGTAAAAATATCAACTTACCGGGATCTACACCGTTTTTCATGCAATTTTTTTGCTTATTTGAAAAAGAGGGACTACGTTTAGGCTCTTTTTCCTCTTCTATAAGCATATCCAGCATTTTCCGTGATCGTGACATCTCTTAGATACTTTTTGTGTACAATAATTATTATAATTATAATTTTTGTCAAACAAAAAAATAATCACACACATAACGCAAAAACACCCTTCTTTCCGCACAACAACGCCTGGAGTGAAGATCGCGCGAGGCGTCCGCGCCGCGCCCGCTCCCCTCTCCCCGTCCTATGAACGCTTGGTGCATTTTAACACGGAGCTTACATCAAATAAGACGTTGTACGATTCTGTATTTCCGAAAATAAGCCAGATACAAAAAATCTGAAAATGTCAGACTGTAGAGCTTTGATTCCTTATTTCATTTATCCAAAAAACGCACTTTTGCTCTATGATCACATCAGACTTTGTTCTACGCATAGGTCGGTATATTTTTTGTTTATCACAAAACGTGGCTTAAACGTAACGTTAATAACAGCATAACATGATAACAGTACCCCAAGCAGGAACATTTTGCGGTATCGTTACATGTACGTAAACGAGAAATATGAGGAATATTGTATGAAAATTTTAGTTACTTTTACGTCCGCTAGAGGCGCTTTCGTGGTTTTCATACAATATTTCTCGCTTACGTACACGTAACGATACCGCTAAATATTCCTGCTTGGGGTACTGGACAGGTCTACGGAGGGTTCAGTAACTGTGAACGCGCAATAGGTTTTCTTTGAATTACTTCAAAAGTCATTATCCGATTTTGTTCAAATTAAGAGTTTTTAGTATGATCTATCAACATGGAAACTTACAAGTTTCTATCTCTTCATAGTCCTTAAATGCCAGTATTACAGAACCCTGAAAGGTTTGCTTTCGGAACTACCATGTCCTTAGGTCGCTGGTACATTCAAACTACGGGAAACACAGGCCTAATTTCAAAAAATACTATACATTCTTTACTATATTATAATTATTGCGGCATTGCGCCAAGTACCGTATTACATAATAAGGCCAATTTAGTTACAATATTCGTTATTTAAAACTCTTAACTTGGCGGGACGCCAAGCTCTTCTGGGTAAGCCGGGGCATTACAATAATGTTACTGCTTTACATAAAAATTAAAATATTATGAATGGTTTATAAGCATTAAATATATTTCCTTTGCCTAGTACCCGTAACATAAGTTCTCCGAGAACTTACCACGGGACTAGATTGGCGTGGTGTGAAAGCGTCCATACATAATATTATTACAATTATATTCTTTGAGTAATATTTTGGGGAAAAGTTTGACATTCATTTAAAGATGTTTTTTATGTAACGATGTCAATAAAACTGTTGTATCAAAGAACTTGGCGGTTTCCCATTGGATTTATTTATTTATTTATTTAGATAGGACACCAGCAGCACATGTATTATACATTCAAGTTACAGTCATGGATTGAATAAATACAAAAATGATGAAACATTAACAAATAATTAATGTAACACAAACAACAAATGTTTGTTCCGCAACATTCGACTCCAATTATCGACTTTTGGTAGGTATCCGACATCCGTGTTTGTTCAGTTTGTTGTAACAAAATAATATCGATTAGGTATTTATTAATTATTATGATGTTTGTGCAATTATAGAATTATTGAAAAATATCTTATCTTTTATTTTAATGAAAGGTCCATTTTGTTTCTGCGATCAAATATGGATTTTAACGAATATCGTATTTTTATTATTGTTAAATGAGAATAGGATCGAGTCGGCGCCATATTGTTTCAAATTTAGACTGTTATGATAGTTAAATTTATGTGAAGATAATTGATTACATTGATTACATGATGCAAGACTATTAATATTTATATGCACATAAGTTTTTCTAAAAATCGCACTTTTCAAGTGATATTTGACAGACAGAAGGTCATTGACGTTCCTATTCTCATTTGAACCGCGTTATACCTACTCTAAACAAATCAAAATTCATTTACCAAGTATGAAGTAGGTAACGCACATTTAAAAAAATATATATATGTAGGTAGCTAGGAATATAATTAGACCACAGAATTAGACTAACCTTTGGAACGCAGTTGTTAATTAGCCTTTTCTACTTTAAATGTAATAATAATCGTGTTAATATCATAAACAGATTTGGGACCAATCAAAACGCGTTTGAAGTTGGTTTAACATTTACGAGCATTCCATTTTGCTATTTTAACATATCGAGGTTGCATCAAACTGTATTTTAGTAAGATTTAATTAGCACAATCGACCTATAAGAATCGATAAGAGTTAATAACTATCAAATCAATCGCTTTTATAAATCAAGGAGGTATATACGAGTACTACGACCTCCGTGGCTCAGTGGTGAGCGCAGTGGCGCTTTAGCCGGAGGTCGCGGGTTCGAATCCCGCCAGGGAACAAAAAAAAGTTTTCTGTGTTCCTGGGTCATGGATGTGTATTAAATATGTGTATAATATAATAAAAATCTTAAATATAAGTATAGTATAAAAAGTATTAAATATATTTCCGTTGTCTGGTACCCGTAACACAAGTTCTTCGGATACTTACCACGGGGCCAGACTGACGTGGTGTGAAGCGTCCATAGATATTAGGTATTATATGATAACTTATTTAAATAATAAATTATTTAAAAAATAAAGTAAAACAAGATTGTAATATTTTCTTTAAGAACAAACAATACAATCGATCAAATTTTTGTATTTATAATTAATAGGTTGTTGAAAATTTCAAGTTTTGACCTCGAGTTCAAGTCGCAAACAAAGTAGTTTAATTAAAGAAAACGGTTAACGGTGCCCTTAAGTCTAATAGCTATATTGCTTTTGATCCCAACATTAAATTGTTAAGGTTCTTAGCCCTATTAGAATACAGTTACTACTGTTCCAAAGAGGTACTAATTAATCTTATTATTTATCTATAGTAATATAATAAAGAGGAAAAGTTTGTTTGTTTGTTTGTTTGCATCGAATAGGCTCCGAAACTATTGGATCGATTTTGATGAAGTTTGGCACAGATAAAGAATAGACTTTTTATCGCGGCAAAATGTACGGTTACGGGATTTTCTTTTGTCGCGCACGAAGTCGCGCGCATCATCTAGTTAAGAATAATTTGCCTGTTTTGAATAGAAAGTATAAAACCAGCCAAGTGCAAGTCTAACTCGCGCACGAAAGTTTCCGTACTAATAGTCAAAAAAAATCACGTTTGTTGTATTGAAATAGGCCCTCCTTTAAAATGTTGTTTTATTCTGTTTTTAAGTATTTGTTATAACGGCAATAGAAATACATGTTAAAACTTCAACTGTCTAACTATCACGATTCATGAGATACCTACAGCCTGGTGACAGACAGACAGACAGACAGACGGACAGCGGATTATTCGGGTACGGAACCCTAAAAATGTGCTTTAAATATTTTGTTCGTCTTTGCGAAAATATTCAAAAATGAAGATAAAAAAGTCCCTGCACGTCTTATGTCAGCAAAAACGCGATTTGAGTAATGAAGAACAGTGCGTTCCGAGCTTACCTTGGAGTTGCTATCATGAGAGTGATCCTTATGTCGTCGGCATAAGGTCCGGTCAGAGGTAAAATAACTCCGAACGGACTGCAGGAGCGAAAGAAGTGGAAGAAGACAGATACGTCACAACATTCTCGTAAAAAATGATCTGAGCAGCTGTCCGCAGCGATTGTGATGAGTGAGTCCATTTATTTCATTCGCGTTGCCGGTAATATTATGGGCCTGAAAATATTCAAATTAGGGTAATATGAGCCACTTAAGAATTCGGGTAACGCACCGAAACGAGACGATATTTTTATTAAGATAGCGATTAAAAATTGAACTTTATTCACTGCACAATAAGATTCGAATATCAAACTACACTGCGGCGACGCTCTTGCTATGAAACGTGTATCTTCTTGTAAACTGAATAGTTTAAGTTGAATTATAATCTTTGCAATGCAGCGCCACATCGCGTATCGTCTTGTTTCGGTGTGGTTAACCCTTATGCTTCACTAGCTGTTGCCCGCGGCTCCGCCCGCGTGAATACAGTATCCCTCGGGAACATGGTATTTTTTCGGGATAAAAGTAGCCTATGTTTTAATCCAGAGCCTTAACTACTACCATACCAAATTTTATCAAAATCCGATCAGTAGTTTTTGCGTGAAGGAGTAACAAACAAAAAGAGGACCATACAACCATACATCCTCACAAACTTTCACATTTATAATATTTGTAGGATGTATCGTCTAGTTTCGATGTGGTTGACCCTTATGTTTCATGTATCGTCTAGTTTCCGTGTGGTTGACCCTTATGTTTCATGTATCGTCTAGTTTTGGCGTGGTTGACCCTTATGTTTCATGTATCGTCTAGTTTCGGTGTGGTTGACCCTTATGTTTCATGTATCGTCTAGTTTTGGCGTGGTTGACCCTTATGTTTCATGTATCGTCTAGTTTCGGTGTGGTTGACCCTTATGTTTCATGTATCGTCTAGTTTCGGTGTGGTTGACCCTTATGTTTCATGTATCGTCTAGTTTTGGTGTGGTTGAACCTTATGTTTCATGTATCGTCTAGTTTCGGTGTGGTTGACCCTTATATTTCATGTATAGTCTAGTTTCGGTGTGGTTGACCCTTATGTTTCATGTTTCGTCTAGTTTTGGCGTGGTTGACCCTTATGTTTCATGTATCGTCTAGTTTTGGCGTGGGTGACCCTTATGTTTCATGTATCGTCTAGTTTTGGCGTGGTTGACCCTTATGTTTCATGTATCGTCTAGTTTTGGCGTGGGTGACCCTTATGTTTCTTGTATCGTCTAGTTTTGGCGTGGTTGACCCTTATGTTTCATGTATCGTCTAGTTTCGGTGTGGTTGACTCTTAGGTTTCATATATCGTCTAGTTTTGGCGTGGTTGACCCTTATGTTTCATGTATCTTCTAGTTTCGGTGTGGTTGACCCTTATGTTTCATGTATCGTCTAGTTTCGGTGTGGTTAACCCTTATGTTTCATGTATCGTCTAATTTTGGCGTGGTTGACCCTTATGTTTCATGTATCGTCTAGTTTCGGTGTGGTTGACCCTTATGTTTCATGTATCGTCTAGTTTCGGTGTGGTTGACCGTTATGTTTCATGTATCGTCTAATTTTGGCGTGGTTGACCCTTATGTTTCATGTATCGTCTAGTTTCGGTGTGGTTGACCCTTATGTTTCATGTATCGTCTAGTTTCGGTGTGGTTGACCGTTATGTTTCATGTATCGTCTAGTTTTGGTGTGATTGACCCTTATGTTTCATGTATCGTCTAGTTTTGGTGTGATTGACCCTTATGTTTCATGTATCGTCTAGTTTTGGTGTAATTGACCCTTATGTTTCATGTATCGTCTAGTTTCGGTGTGAGTTGACCCTTATATTTTTAGGAGATTCTGTGTAACTTAAAGTTAACTTGTAATCTGTGGTATCTTCTCTTACGTGTAGATAATTTATCTTTTATTTCAAGAGTAGGCCCGTCTGCTTTATTTACTATCAAGTATCAGGAAACCTCATTCATAAGCAGATAGACTGTTGTTATAATTTGTTCGTGGTAGGTATGCTATTTATATTATGATATCAAACTTTAATTGTGTCTGCGTGTCATCATCATTATACAAAGAATACTCTATCTGCTTATGAGATAGGGTACGTACTATAAACCGAAAATTTCGGGAAAAGGAACCTCTCATAGATCATAGGTGCATACTTCATACTTTCAAATGACGCATTGCGTCGTTAAGGCTGCGCTAGTCGGTTTTTTCTCCATACAAACGCTGTTGGTGATTTACTCCAAAGTCAAACATTGTAGACCCAAATTCTAGCGTAATATCGATTTTTATGACACTTATCTAGGTTGGTATTTGCTTATATTTCTGAAATTCAAATTAGTGTAGAAGATAATAGCCTCCAAACATCGCATTTTTAGCGCAACTTTGAACGTAAATAAAAATTAGACGAAGAATGATAATAAAAAAAGCAAGCACATACCGACACAGTTCGATTATTCAGCAATTGAGATAATTTTACCTCAGACAAAAATATTATATAGTTTTTTCATAAAACACCAACAGCTGAGTGTCGATTTGCGTAATTTGAAGACGCCTTTTCTAAAATACTTTACACAGATGCATAAATGTGTGCAGTATAGCTTCTCTTATAAGTATAGATTACTATTTTATGGGTAAATCGTAGTTCGAGCCGTTGACTAGCGCACTCTTAACATTGCATTGGTATTTGACACGTATGGCCATGTTAATGTTCGTGAGTATATCCCGTACACTACACACTTGCACGGTGTATGTACAAATTTACAATATACATAGTATATATCTCGATGGTCGAGAAAGTTCTTGCTCGACCAGTTTCATAATTTTGTCTTTGTCTCAAAATAATTACTAATAACACTAAGGAAAGGCTGACATAATCTATGTGATGAAAAGCCTTTGAATAAAGATAAAAAAACACTAAGGAAATGACCGCACCGACTGCAAACGTGGTTGAACTACATGTTTACACGTAGGTATGTTTGCGTGCGCATGATTCAACGGCGATGTTAGCGATTTACATCGTATGCCTGGTCGAGGGGCAACTTTGTTAACATATGTTACTTTCAGCACACGTATATCTGTCGACATAAAACTTCACTTGTTATTGCTATCACGTATTCAATATTTACGCTGCCATAGTGTTTTCTTTGGAAAATGAAAGGTATGTTTATAACACAAGGCTTTTGTATGAAAATAAAGATACAAAATCTTTTTTGCACAAAGATTTTATAGAATCCAAGTCATCTCTTTAGTCTCTAACCTTCCAATTTTTCAAGTTTTAAGCATACGTTAGCTTCTTTTCAATCTCAGAAATTATTTTTAGAATGTTTTATAAAAAATGTTTGAAGGGGATCATTTTAATTAATTTTTCTAAGCATCTGCTGGATCAGTTAACTAGGGACTATATTACCGAATACTAAGGTCATCATCATCATGATCATCATCATCGGCGACCATTCGTATCGTTTTTGCTGCTGGGATGGGTATAGCCTCAACCTCAAGAGCCTTCGAAAACGAAGTCCTATTCTGATAGGACAATTTTAATCACACGAGAATAAATTATTTAATGTCTTCATCATCATTATTCATTAGATTATGTAAATGATGTGATTGTACTCACACAACAGCCCTGAAGTACAATACACCCTCGCAGGAAACGCCGACACTTATTGCATTAACGTTTCCGTGTGAGATTAGACGTTTATCTTAGTCATTTGGCTAAATTTAGAAAATAATTGAGTTTAGAGCCTCTGAAATTTCACTTAGAGCCCCCATTTCTTGTGATATCTGCGTCAGCTTCGCGTATGCTTTGGAAATGGATATACTCTACTTTTGAGAATTTACCAAGGAGGCTTTAAATATCTCATTTTAGGAGGCTTAGGTACTTTCTACATTAGTAACTCGTGTGTCCTTAACTTTCTCTAAACTCTTTAATTATTGATTTCTTAAGTAATTACGCGATTATTTATTGTAAAATATAAAAAAGTTGTCTGTTAAGTCGGTTTACGGACAATAATTTTACGTGATACATATGTCACCGTAAAATTGTAAAAACCGTTAGATTGTAATGTTACTATTGATATTATAATATGCTGACAGATTGTTAAATACAAATTTCTCCATACAATTGTACGCATTATTTTTCGTTATATTGTAATATTTACTGTGCCGATTGGATAAACGGCAAGTGCCCCGCGCCGCCATATTTGTTTGCTTTTTCTTAATAATAATTATAACGAAAAACAATGCGTGCAATTGTATGGAGAAATTTGTATTTGACAATCTGTCAGCATATTATAATATCTCTAATAATATTACAATCTAACGGTTTTTACAATTTTACGGTGACACATACATCACAAGCCGAACGCTTAGGCCGATCGTGCCTCTATATCGCTTGTTCCGCGCTCTCGCTTACACGCTCGACTCAGGCAGAACGTGACAATTTTGATTACGGAGTTATTTAATTATTATAATATATAATAAGTCATGGGATACTCATCCCAACTTACCTGTCCGGTAGTTGTGGTATAGTATACGGGTATGCGACCCCGGCTTCCCTAGCTATTACTTACCCTCCTGGGCGGTAATATCCTACATTTCCTATTTCCCACTCTAACTTACCAATCTTCCCTTCCACACCACCTATCCTTCCCTTTCCCTATTCCTACCCTCCCCACCAATCCGTGGAAACGCAACGGATAATCATAAAAATAATTCAATTATCCAAAATGGCGGCGATGTGGATCACCACCCATCACGTCTCGTTTCTTGCGGAGGTGAAAAGTGGACCATGGAGAGCCGCTTCGCTACGTTGAATGTAAGAGGAGGAATGGATGGTAAGAATGAAAGTGAACGAAGCGAAACGAGTATGTAAGGATCGTAGCAAGTGGCAAAAAGTGGTCTCTGCCTACCCCTTTACGGGAAAAAGGCGTGATTATATGTATGTATGTATGTTTAATTATTATTTGTAGTACTAAATATCCATTACCCTTGTTACTTAAACTTTGTCTTTTATTAAGCCTTGTAAACGGTTTCGCGTGATTACATTCAACAAATCAACTTACACATTATAAGTAACAACTGCAAGATTCACACTTAATCTACTTACAAGAAACTTAATGAACTTAATGAGCCATAACTTATATAATTATATTTTGGACTATAATATAACCCACATTCTGTAACACCTATGATTTGGTTTCTATGCTACATTATGATATTACAACTTAGATAAAAATAGTACAGGTAAAAGCTACTTTATTTTACTTTCCGGGTTAAAAGCAATGTATATTTTTATTTGTCACTCTTAATTTTTACTAGACCATCTCGTTTCATCTGACAATAAAGGCTAAGTTTCTTATCATTTTGGCTTGACATTACTTAGATTGGTATTCTGATATTTCTATAATGTATTTCAATTATTAGTATTCAAAAAAACATATTTTTTTGAATACTCGAGTGCATATATTCGAGTATTCAAAAAAATATGTTTCTTCTTCTTAATTACATCAAGACCTCTAAGAGCTTCATATAATTCACTTTTGTGACCCGAAGAACCTTATTACATACAGAGATGGCCATCGCTAATGAGGACCGGGTATCGATTTCCTATAACGTCGAAGAGGCTCCACCCGAGAACCTCCTTAATTAGGTATATAATATGCGAGTAAGTAATTTCACTCTGATTATCTCGATATAATGATACCACAGTATCGTAAAGGGTCAGTATTTGCAAAGGTAATTAGATCTTATCCACCAAACCTTTATTCTATATCTACATTTTGGTTATTTGTGATGTTTTGTAGGTCGTTCGTTTTCAGGGATTTCGTTTCCCTTTATTTAATAATAAATCGTTTTAGCTAACTAAATAATTCTAAATTTTATACTGTCGTATATAATTTTGTTATAATTTTGCAATGTAAAATTTACAACAAGTTTATAAAGTTATAAAATGTGGATACAATTTATTAAATGTGCAATTAAGTGGATGCATTGACAAGGCCAATTCTAAAAGTCTGAACTCATTATTTCATTATATCATAAGGAAGCTACTAGCGTGTAACTAGCAATTACCTAAAATGCTTGTGTATTGAATTTAGTTTTTAAATATAATTAACTATTTGCTATATAATTAAGGATTTGCTGTTATGATTTTCATCCTATCATAATCAAAGTTTTTGATACGAAAGCAAAAGTTTTTTATTTATTGCGAATTTAGTTGAGCATAAAAATTTAAATAACATTTTTCTTGTTTCAGGTGACAACGACTTTTATTACACACCAGAAAGAAACTTTGCTCAAGTTCAGCCACCTATATTCCCAAACAGTCGGCCCACGACGTTTCTAGAAAACGGTGACAGCTACAGAGTAGCATCAGCAGGGCAGCCATTTTATAATGAAGGACATGTGCGATTTCCTAGTCCTAGCTATAACCAAAACCCTTCACCGTTCCAGTTACCGACAGGTAGAAGTCAATCTGGAACACAATATTACTTAAATCAACCAGACTTCTCGACGTCGCAACGTCAAAGGTTTAGGCCAGCACCTCCCATAAATTACCAATTAGTAAATTCGGTTCCAACAAAACGACCAGATGATATTTCACAGATACATTCTGTTGCCTATCAGAATGATCCATCAAAACCAGAAACCTTTTTAGGGCAAATTACCTTAAATAACCCAGATATAGACTCTCTTCAGAATGGTCGTTTCCAAAATATACCTTTTACTGGAAATAGTCTTAAGAGCCACGGGCAATCAGGACATATTCCACACGATGATGAGATTGATAATGATGATCAGGAGCTTTATGAACATCATAAAGTTACGACGTACAATCCTACAAAATTAGTCAACCGACCAAGTGTAAAGCCTTCTGGTTCCCGTTTCTCACATTTTGATCCTCTTTTACCTGAAGATAAACGAACTCCTCAGAATTTCCCTACACCGAAGAATACTGTAGTGAAAAACTTTAATTTACCTAAGCATATTGCCAATTCGTATCATGATACCTCGACGGAATATAAACCTTTATTGGACCTGGAGCCTTTGCTCGAAGACGACATAAGGGATATTAGTTCCTTTAGAGAATTAATGAAAAACACAAAGGGTTCATTTGATGTAGAGGTAATTAAGTCAAATCAAAGTAAAGTGTACGACGATAGCAAATCTGATGCCAGCTCGATGGGATTAGATAATATCGCTCACGATTCGGCTGTTAAAACACATTCCATAGAAAAATTGTACACACAGAAGCCTCCAGTTATTTCATTAAGTACACAAATAGTCCCTAGCAGTTCGGAAAAGAATGATAGTCATGCAGATACTGATACTGCGAGTCAGGAAGGAGAAGAGGAAGAGTATGATGGTGAATATTATGATGACGATGAAGAAGAAACACAGACTGCACAAACAACACCTAAAAATACTGAATCAAGTAAAGAGCCAGTTACTGATATTTATGATGAATATGACTCGACAGAAGAGATCGAAAAATCTGAAGAAAGTCCAAAAGTGAACACTACCAGTCCTTATGAAGTATTGGTTATGGAACCGAACAAAACAATGGTAAAAGATGATAATTTTAAGGGATTTATTGATACAACTGTAATTGATCAACCAGAACAAGGATTAGACAATGATACTGGTGAACCAAGCCAAAAATTCACGTTTTCTAAGGAAGATAAAGAAGATGTTTCGTCGATTGAAACTCCGTCAATTTTAGGTGAAGAGGTGGTTTCGGTGGTCACTACGAAAAGTGTTGTAAATGGCACTATTTCAATTCCAAACGTAACTTATTCTCCAACACCAAAATCTAGAACATCTCATTCCAGCAGCTCACCTCCAACTCATGAAAGTGATGATGGTGTCTCAGTCACCACAGAGAACTGGATAGTAGTTGCCTCAGTACAAACTAGTAGAAGCGTATCGGGTGCCCGTTTCTTACCATTCCCAACAGTTGAACAAGAAGAAAAGAAACAGGTACTTACAGATGAAGATGAAGAAAATATTACTGAAAATCCAAAGGATGGATCACGTAGTTCATCTTCTACTGAAAATATAAATGATAAATTAGATACTATACAATCAGAGCTATCAATAGATGTTTTATCTGGTAGTATAGATAATGAAAATAAAAATATTGAATTAATAACTGAAACAACAACAGACCATATGCATGCTTCATCTTCTACGACTCAGGGTCCAGTTAAACTATTTACAGTAAAGAGCACGCAATCTACTGCCATAACCGAGAGAGCTTCTCCTGATCCTCTGCCTGTAAATATAAAGAAATTTGCTCCTCGGCTAACAACGTCAACTACACCTAAACCCAGAAAAAAACCATCATTAGTTACTGTAATGGATGAGCTTCCTTCTGGCCTTCTGCCAGCAGGATATAAGCCAAAATTATCATTCAAGGATAAACGTACTAGCACAACAACACCATCTACTAAAAAAACTAGTACCACAACTACAACCACTACACCATTACCTCTTCCTTCAATAGCTAACGTGATTATCAATGGAACCCAAGGACGATCTTCTGGAATAAGTTCCAAAAACAAAGTTATTATTCTCGATGACAAGTCGTTGCTGCCAAAAGAATATAAGCCAAGAGAAAAGCCTAAAGAAATTAAAACTCCGAAAATTCAAGAAGATGATTTAAGCAAATTTTTACCTCCCGGCTATAAGCCACCAACAGAAAATACAGATTCAAAAAATAACACATTAGCCGTAGAAAAGATAGATATCTCAGCATTGTTACCTAAAGGTTTCAAGTTAAATAATACGAAAATTGCTGTTGATGTATCAGAAATAATTAGTACAACCTCGAAACCTGTTAAAAATATTCCTAAAATTCCAGCAACTGCTGTTGAAGTAGACATTAATTCATCTTTACTTCCACCTGATTTTAAACTAAATAATACTGAAGGCACAAAGATTGAAATTCCTCTAGAGAAGATAAAAATAGCTGATATCTCTAATCTATTGCCACCAGGATTCAAGTTAAATAATACTGATGAAACAATTGACACTCCTACAGTGGAAGTAACAACTTCTGCTCCAGGAGGATTTAAATTAGTTTTCCCGTCACGACCAGGTGGTAAATTGACAAGAAAAAGTACTACTCAGAAACCTACTATCGGTCCTCCGCCAGTAACGCCGAAAATACAGAAAGGATGGCCAACAAGGTAAATATTGTTTATTATTTTTTATTTATTGAAAAACTCATTCAGTCTAATATAACAGTCTTACACCAGCTTATTTACATCAAATAGTATAATATAATACTATAATCTGAACGGACAGACGTGAGTCGTCACACAGGAGTTTATTGACTCAGAAACAAAAAAAAAACATGTATTTTATCGCTATCTAGTTCAGCTACTAAGCGTCAAATGTTTAGTAATACACTACACCAAAAGTTTTTGACGATTCTGCAACAAATAAGCAATATTGTACGTAGGCAAAAGAAGACAAATTAATTTCTACTTCACGTGTCATTATTCTGACTACATACCTTGCAATACAAAAAACGATGTTTCTTTTTGTTTTTGTTGTCCAAGTTTACAGAAGAAAATATACAAATTTATTCCTAATTCTTATGTACTTCCATAACATTCAGAGCCTCAACTGAATTCACTGGATGGCCATCTCCTTCGACGACACCGTTTTCACTCGAAAAGCTGTTAGAATTGCAAAGAAACGCGACCTCCACTACTCCGTTAGCCGAAATAAATACCGAAGCATCGACTCGCCGTGTTATATCAACGACCACCACGACCCAGTCACCACCAGCGCCGACTACTCCTGGAGTTTGTCGACAAGAGTGTGACATTGCCGCTACTATTAAATTAGTTTCTGGTAGGTATTATCCATTTAAGTTTTTGTTTATGTACGTATGGGACATAGTTTGTCGACAAGTGTGTGACATTGCCGCTACTATCAAATTAGTTTCTGGTATGTATGTTTGGTATTTATTTTTTGTTTTTGTGTATGGGATATAACAATAAAGAAAAGATATCATATTTTGTACCCTTATGTCATTAATAACATTAAGTACCTTGTAGGAGCAAAATGGATTCCGGAGCTACTGGATCAACATACCAAGGAATGGAAAAAGTTAGCAAAGGAAGTTAAAGAGGAGGTAAGATGAAAGAGACAAAAAAATAATGATTAAAATATAATAATTGTAGTACCTATCGATTTGTATTCATAATAATTATTGATTAATTTTTTTTTAGCTTAATTCTGTCTATTCTAAAAATGATTTACTAAGCAAATGGTACAAAGGAATTCGTATCGATGGATTTAGTGAAGGCTCTGTACTCGTAGATTACTTCATAGAGCTGAAAAACGTGGAAGAAAAAGTTGACACGTTACAGATTAAAAAACTATTCCATAAATCTCTTCACGAAGCCAAACCTGGTTCTGTCGTGGAGGAAACACCCGCTCAGGAATTCGACCCTGATGCGATGTTGGGTGATGAGCCAGATGAAGACAGAATGAGAAAAAGCGATGAGCAGATGACGAAAACAATTGATAAATCCGCCGGAAAGTTGGAAATTGGGAAGTTTGTGATGGACCCCGCATACACGGAATTCATTGGTAATATTACTCAAACCATTTTGAATAAGTTACATGCAAATTCAATTAAGTACTTTAACAAAGTAAAGTACTTTGCCTCGAGCATGTTCTATACTCTGCGCTAATTTATCACAAATGTATTTGCCAATGTCAAGCAAGAATTGCAAGAGTCAAGCAAGGCTGTCACTTGAGCAATTTTGATAGTTTCATTTCTCAAAATTTCTGTAGGTATTTTACAAATATTTTTTGCTATTCTATTAACAGTTTTACCGAAACGAGAAGAGCCGACGATAGTAGAACCGGACGAAGAATCGCTACTGCCGCAGTGGGGCATCGCTGTCATTGTTATTGCACTCGCGTCGTTGTTGTTCGTGGTGATATTCGGTGTAACTGTGGTACGTACCTCGTACAGAGACATTTTTTTTTTTTTTCAAAAATATAACTTTATTATTCTTTGAAATTTAACACAAGATAACTTTAATTATTAGTACCATATCAAAATATTTTGTAATTAAAGCAAGTTAATTTATAACGATAAACTTTCCTTTTTCAGCTGGTAAACCGTCAAAAGAGTGCAAAAACGAAACAGCCGATACCGCTTAGCGAAGACATGTTGAGGGAGCTGGACAAGAGCCACATGGGAGGCTTTGACGACGTTCATCCTATGAAGGAACGAGACCTTCCATATCTGCCATCTGGAAAGGTAAGATCTGTTCAAACAGGTATTACGAGTGTCATTAAGGTTCTAAGAGAATTCAAAGGAGCTTTAAATTATGTCCACGTAAATAAATCCACAAAAAGAAGAATATGTTGCGAAATTAAAATATTCTATGTAGACTAAAATTTGGTAATATAAAATTTCTTTGACCTAGTGTTGAAGTTCAGTAAAGATTCCGAACACCTCAACTAATAACTTTATTTATTTTTTTCAGCGAATGTCGACTGCATTCATAGAACAGCTGGCATATCCAAACCCCGGAGACTCGTGGCGCTCAGAGTGGACTCCACAGCTGCAGAAGTATATGCAACACTATACTCCTGACTCGGGTCGAGGCTCACAGATATACGGCACAGGAGGAAATGGATATGGGTAAGCTTATTACACGTGAAGTATTTGTATTGAAAAAACAAACTTGTATGTGTAAATTTTTGATCAGAAATTTCAAAATTATTTACATTTGTTTAGTTCTTAAAATATGGCTTAAAAATAATAGAAATATAGAAATATATTCTTTACAACCTTCAGTGATATAGTCGGCAGTTCATCTGAGTAGATTTTTTTTTATTAATAATTGTAAATGTCAACAGATATGGAGGCTCTCAGCTGTACGGGCAAACCGGAGGAGGGTCCCAGGTCTACGGCTACACCGGGGAGTTCCCTCGCTCCCATCACTCCAGACGCCGCTCCGAATACGACCGAGACTTTTGAAACTAACTTATTATATACCACCTTGACAATATCATCTTTTAACCTCAAATTAGTATAGATTTCATTTATCTAGTGTTAGATCTGAAGGCCTCTGTTTAAAGCTGGGTTCATTAATGTTGGTATAGTGCATACCCAGCTTTGAATTATGGTAGGTTGTGAAGGGTTCGCATTTTGCATCACAAGTTTTGATAGACGTTAAGAGGCTGAAATTATTTATCTGCTAACATACTTAAGGACTACGGATAGAAGAAAAAGCTCAAGAAAAGATCTTTCAAACTTGACATTCCTTTATTGATAACACAAAAATAAAGGCAGTCTTAATAATAGTAAAAATTCAGCGTCTTAATCTCGTCGAAAGCCAGTGTTTAGGTTTAGTCCGGCCTATAGATGATCGACTACTTAAAGCAAAGTTTGACATTAAAATGTTTCTTATGACCAAAATAACAAATTATAAAGAATAGTTAATTAGTTTAAGTGGCCTACGACATTTTCCTAGTTCAAATCTGAGCTGCAAACATTAGATTAATGAATTTGATAATTTAACTGATGACACACTTTAGTAATGTTTCAAAGAATTGGAATTAAATATGATCACTAAAGCCATAAACATCAACACTTAAAAGACATTAAAGAAGGACAAGTTACTGAAGGATTATTAAATCGTGATAATAATTTCTTTCAACAATTATTACCTGCCAAAATAGTAACTATGACTGATTGTAAGATGTAAATAATTAGTTTAAGTGATTCGTTATATATGAGATGAATACAAGAAATTTTATAGATTTCCTTAGAAGTTTCGTGCATACCTATATTTGCTCAGACTCGTAGTATCGGCATGTGAGGTAAAATTTGTAGTCGTATGAAGCTAGACAGCTCTGGTCAAATGTCATTCTATCTTGTGTGGATCATGTCACCCGTTCTAAGGTCGTTTTATGTCCTAAATTGTGCATGCGATATGTGCAAATGATGTCGTGTTCTGCGGTCAAATCCATATTGTATTGTGGAAGTCACATAGGAAAAGTAGATGTCACGAAGGAATCGACGTCACAATCTATGACGTCGATATGTTGCGGACTGCATAGGGTAGCATTTTTCGCGCGTTGTCTTGCTAAAGTTGTTGTGCCAAATTATGTTAATGTAAATATTGAAATGTAAATTTGGAATTGCGTAAGTGCGAAATTTGTCAACATTTCTGTTATACGATATATTTTCGTTTTAATTGTGTTATGATCATAATTTTAAGATGCTCAGAGTCCCAAATTATATGAAGTACCTATTCAATGTAAACGGAATTAGCGGACTTAGAGATGGTATAGTCCTAGTATTAAAAGGATGTACCTATAGGACGTAGAACATAATTATAAAAGTAAAAGAAGGGACAGAAAGTTAATTATTTAAAAATATTGAAATTGTTGAAACTAACAAGACATGATGCTTGTTCACTGCCAAATCATTGAAAAATGTGCCAACCAATTTTTAACCAATTTTTATCTTGTGCAACACAAGGGAGAAAGAATCCTTCAAATAAATAGAAAACGTTAACAAATGCATTTCAATTGAATGAAACTCAGCATTAAAACCATTATTTATGAATGAAATTATAATTTGTCTGTTTGTTAGTAACATAGTAAAATTCTGCGGTAGCAACTCGGCAAGTACTAGCTAGTTTAACGAAATAATATTGCATATTAAACCCTTGTTTTTCTTGTGACGTAGTATTTGTACAAGGCAGACTATAATTATAAGAAAACATTCGTGTTTGTCAATTTATTATGAAAACTTGTAATAGGTAAATGTTATACTTTGTTTTCGTATAGATATATTTAGAATATGTATGGAGAGTACGTTATTGTAAATTTTCTATTGTCGTTCATACCCGATGGATATTGTTTCCATTAAAAATTCTTGTAAATAAAAATTTTTGTACATGTACTTTAGATTCATAATTTAATTGTTTTGAATATAGCTAGTTACAAATTATAAATGTAAGATATTAAAATATAGAAAATTATGTAACTGAAATGTATTTTTATTTAACTAATGTTGCCCCGACTTAGTAAACGCAAAAGCAAATCCCTCGTTTGTTGTGTAGGATTTAAATAATAATTTGATTCTAGTTTTAGTATAAGTATTTTGTTATTATAGCGGCAACAGAAATATTATATATTTATTATATGTATAATCTATACATATATCATCTGTGAAAATTTCAACTGTCTAGCTATTACGATTCGTGAGAGCCTTTTGATATACCTACACTCAGACTGATAGACGAAAGATCAGCGAAGTGTCAGTAATGAGGTTCCGTTTTTGGCATTTGGGTACGGAACCTTAGAACTCTTATATCAGTGGTTAGCGAAAAGTCAATCAGCACTCCGGCTAACCATTTCAATTAGGATTGTGTTCCTAAACTCTAAAAGCGTTTTCCCATTATCGATACGATACCGCATATCGCGGCAATAAATTAAGAAGGAATGAGAGAGACAGGAATATATTTAATTATATGAACACAGCCTGTCAAAGACAGGTTGTGTTTATGTGTGTTGTCGATGTTGTAAAAGCGCTGTAACAGTATAACAGCAGTGTTATTCTATAAGAACATTTTCATATATCTCGACAGCTGAATCCGCGGCAAGTCTCAAATATCATATAAAAATTTGACACTCACCGCGGATTCAGCTGTCGAGATTTGAAAATGTTAATAGACAGGCAGCTACCGAGATGCCAGATGTCAGTAATACTGGCTTAAGTTAGAAATAGAAACATAGGCTAGAAATCCATAAGATTTTTGATGTGTAACTTCTTTCTTCTCGCTTTTTTTAAATTTGCGTAATCACTCCCGATTTCGTAAAATGGGACGGAAGTGTGTAACAGGAAAACGCTCTATTTTAATTGACGAATGAGAAGTGGTAGAGCTGGCCGTCAGATTGGAATAAAATATTTCAGTGTCTTTCCTCAGGTTAAACCGAATAATTTTATGGTTGATTTCTGTCACTGCTTAATTATGGAAAAGTTCTCGTGTTTTTATCATAATATTTGAAAGTTCTTATAGATTTCTAGCTTAATTTCTAGATTATATCATACTAAATTCAACTATCATTACAAATAAACAATATTTTATAAAACAAGCCAGGAAGCTACTCTGCGATGTTTTTCGCTTATAGCAAAACATTTTCATACGCGAAACCTAACTAGGGAAAAGTCTTAAAAACATAAAATTATCTTGTTTATAATATTATCAAGGAATTTATTTTCATTACAGACAGTAATATATCAAAAAATATATCACTTTTGTGGGTGGAAAAGCAGTTAAAAGTGTATAGTGTATTATGTACGAGGATGGCAAGCTCTTAGCGAGTGTTTTACTGCACTTCGTAAAGTATTAATGGCTCTTCACGAACTTTCGTCGGAAAAACAAGGCACTTTCCCTCTGTTTTCGCCTATGAAAATTCCACGAAGACTTAAATTGCTTTTTTATTTTTAAAATTATCTTTTATTCCATTCAATTTCGGTTCGTTTGGAACGAACCTTTTAATATAAAGATTTATCGTAGTAGCTATTCATCTAATACAGTTTCTAAATAATAATTTAGAATCTAAATATATAAAAGGCAAACGTGACTGACTCATCTATCAACACACAGCCGAAACTGCTGAATGGATTTTGCTGAAATTTGGCATACACATAGTTGTTATGGCGGAGACATCCGCTAGGAAACGATTTTTGAAAATTCGTCCCCTAAGTGGGTGAAAAAGGGGTTGAAATTTTGTATGTAAACCGAACTCCACGCGGACGAAGTCGCGGACAAAAGCTAGTATCTCATAATCTATTATTTATCCATGGCAATCATTCGTTATAAATGAAGGGTAGGACTGAACAATTAAGTCTACAGAATATATTATGACACTAGATGTTTCCGTACGCGCAAAAGAAAATTCCGCAGAAACCGTATATTTTCCCGCAATAGAAAGTATCTAATGTCCTTCCCTTTGTCTATTCTATATGTGTGCCAAATTTATATTATTAGTGAAGATATTACGATGATCAATTAACGTATTGTACTGATTATATAGACTTCATTGTCTCGGTATCTCTATTAAACCTATGTAAGTAATAATAATGATGTCTATAGACGCTTTCACAACACGTCAATTCGAGTCCCGTGGTTAGTTCTTGAAGAATAATACACATCCATGACCCAGAAAGTCCAGGAAAACAGAACTTTTCATTGTCTGGCAGGATTCGCATCTACGACCACCGGCTTGAGCTTCAAGGCGTTAATAACTGAGCCACAGAGGTATTTTACCATCCTACTATATCTTACTAATATTATAAAAGTGAAAGTTTGTGAGAATGTATGGATGGAAGGATGTATAGATGGATGGATTGATGTTTGTTCCTCTTTCACGCAAAAACTACTGAACGGATTTTGATCAAATTTGGAGTAGTAGTAGGCTCTGGATTAAAACATAGGTTACTTTTTATCCCAGAAAAATATAGTGTTCACGCGGGATACTCCATAGTATATTTACACGGGCGGAGCCGCGGGAAACACCTAGTCAATACTAAGACGTAGTATAACAAAAATAAAAGGCCTTATACTTGTCTACTAAATGTACCCCTAAATAAACATCCCAAATGTCCTTAAAATACAGCTACATGCCAAGTCACGGGCCGCGCGTAGTATCAATAAAGCTCACGATCAAAACAAAGCGACAGTGATGGATACTCTCACCCCATGGGCCATGGGCCGAATAGAACATTATTACTTAGCTGTGACACGTTGAAAAATACTCTATCCGAAATCCGTAATATCCAAACATTATATTTTACTTTCTTTTCCCATTTCGAATAGGTAATATTGCGCAGGTAATTTTTACACCTGAAGAGAAAAATATGTAATTTTCAAACTTCAGCACAATCTGTTTATTAATTTCAGTTTGTATCAGCCTATACTCTTAATTTACGGCCGAATATTGAAACGATAGTTAAATGGACGCTCAAGTTACGTGCTGTCCTTGTCATTTCGACTAGCAGAGACAGCGACAGCCTGTGAATAGGAGGGCTCTTAATTTTGATTCGTGTTTCGCTATTAGGCCGTTAAACGGATAAAATGTTTGGCGAAATGGCGTCAAAGATAATAATATAAATATCATAACAGACGCCAAAAATCAGGAATTACTCCGACACCACGTTAATGACTGAATATCTAACTCTTACTGATTTCAAACCTATTTACAATATACCTATTATCAGTATTGAATAAGGACCATCCCAGAAAAAAACTGCTTTAAGCAGTAACATTTCCATAAAACCCAAGGATCTATTCCAAAGCCATAATATTTACGAAAAAGTCCACCATTACGTGACATTTATGGTAATTTATTGCTGAAACATTTTTCATGTGGCCAACGAAACTATTATTAAGGAGAATCGGCTCCCTCGATCCTTCAACATTTTAAGCCACCGGGTCACGAGTCCCGACCGTTATTGAACGAAATCCTATAAATTACTGTTAAGGGTCTATGATTTGCATTTATATAACTGAGGTAAACGATACATTTATACAACCCTAATAACTGACTTTTTTTAAATGTATTGAAGTTGTAGGTATATGTATAATTTCTGAACTATTTATTATAATAATAAGTTCAGAATTTCAAACCACATTTGCAGTGCATGTCCAACTTCCTCAATAATAATTTTATACCAGCACAATATCGTTAATAGCTCCACCATAATATTAATTAAATAATATTCAAGTGACATGACATTCAATACAACGAAGTGTTAAATCACTAAAGAAAAAAAAGACGTATATCTCACTACACAGATGTGACACAGCCGGAAACATGTATGAAGAATATTGTAACAAGTATTGGAACAAAAAATGAGTCGAGAAAAGTCGGTAAATGAAACCTTGAACAAGCCTTAAGGCGAAAAGTCATCGCATTATTTCCGACGTTTTATGAGCCCTAATTCGAAGTCGAATCATAAAAGTGAATTGCAAACTCATGGCTACTGAGAAACACTAACGAAATATTGATGTTTGCTGAGCAAGCGAACTTTTGCTATGAGAAAATAGAAATACGACCAATGGCCAATATAAAGAGTTAACGAATCTATATTTTACTTTTTCCAATCTTATGTTATCTTCTGTATTTCGGCATTTATATTCTTGAGATTTGCCTACATTTAAACTGAATATAATAATTTCATACCCAATTGCATTTAAACTGAAAAAATACTATCATACCTAATAAGCAATTACATTATCATATATTATGATTTTTGAGGTTCATGTTTAAAAAAGTCGTTATTTCATTAAATTTTTTTTGGAAATACATACATACATACATATAATCACGCCTTTTTCCCGTAGGGGTAGACAGAGACCACTTCTTTCCACTTGCTACGATCCTTACATACTTCGCCGCCTTTTTGGATAATTGCGTTTCCACGGATTGGTGGAGAGGGTAGGAATAGGGAAAGGGAAGGATAGGTGGTGTGGAAAGGAAGATTGGTAAGTTAGAGTGGGAAATAGGGAATGTAGGATATTACCGCCCAGAAGGGCAAGGAATAGGACAGTAATAGCTGGGGAAGCCGCATACCCGTATACTATACCACAACTACCGGACAGGTAAGTTGGGAAGAGTATCCCATGTCATTTTTGGAAATAAACTTAATTATACTTATTTGTTGCTTGTATTATAAAATTTCATATTTTTATAAGCGGAAAATAAGTTGAGTTAAGTATAATAGTGCTAACAGACACTCGGATTTGGTCCAGCGAAACATTTCCGCGTACCGAATCCGGTCTCGCTACAGACGCTCTTGATGCTCGTCATCGTGTGCTCGAGCTATAATTTAATACATACAAACAAGAAAATGAAAAGCTATAAAAATAAGTCTTAGAAAATCTTCCCCACAGGAATGTAGATATTTTCCCCTAAACGGAAGAAAACCACTAAGTTGGCAGCACTGTGATCTTGGCAACCGTCCACACTGTCGGATTTGGTCCGTAGCGAATCAAATCCGTGGTCCGCTCTGTACCAAATCCGATCGTCTGTTAGCACTACTACTGTTACGTGTTGGGGTTCGAAGGATTTGGAGAGAAAGACCTGCTGACTCTTTTGAAGACTTTATTCACTAGCACTTAGTCCAACATTAAGCACTAGGTCCAAATACTAAACACTAAGTCCAAACACTAAGCACTAACAGTGTCCTTAAGTCGTAGCCAAGTCGCGGGTTTCACTCACGGTATCACTACGTCACTAATATTCACATCGATATCGCCACTTCACTCCGCCAGAAAGCTCAAAGTGAACTCTGATCACTAGTTTTCACTGGTATCGCCCGTATCGCTTCGGATGAAGCTCAAACTGAACTCAATTCGCTCGCATTCTTCCGACGTATTTATACCGGTCGATACGAGTCCCAGACGACTCCAGAAGGTTCCCGAGTCGCGTGACCGCGTTAGATTTATTCTGGAACGTTTGCACAGTAGCGCCATCTAGTACTGAGTAGGGGGCCCCACGCTGTCCCTGTTCACACCAAGTGGTGTCATTGGTTGACGCTAGATGGCGCTTTTGTGTGTTCGTAACACTACAGTAAAGGTACTCCCGTACTGTAACAGAAATCGTGAAACATGACGAAGCGGTCAGTTATGTAACGCTCCTAGAGTAATCCCTCTGATGGGAAATGTATGTTGCGGTGCCTAGTTCCCAACCGCGCAATTAATTTCAGCCAAATCGCTTTCTCATTTATTCATGAACCGCTTACCTTGGGGACTATGTGTTCGGATTTAGCTTCAATATATAGTTTAAAATACGGTTAGATAAGGAAAGATGGGTATACAAAGTAGAAGCTTTATTTATCTTCGTGGGTTAAGAACGAACTGAAACGAGGAGAATAATAATATTATAATAATATTAATGGCAGATACCCATCTTACCTGACAATACCTTAGTTTGATATTAATTTAAAGATTTGATATGTTTCATATAGGTACTCACCTTAACTAATTTAAATGGTGACATTATGTTTAATATACAGATTGCCGTTTTCAGTGGTGTTGTGTTCCAAAGGTACCTATCAATATATCTAAAAGAAAGTCGTGTTAGTTACACTATTTATAATTCAAGTTAACAGCCTCCGTGGTCTAGTGGTTAGAGTTGGGTTAGAGCCTTGGCTCTCGACTCGGAGGTCGTGGGTTCGATTCCCGCATTGGAACAACAAAAAATGTTGTTTCCAAGTTTGGTAAGGACAATGCAGGCTGATCACCTGATTGTCTGACAAGAAAGATGATCCATGCGTCGGATGGGCATGTAAAAAGTCGGACCTGCGCCTGATCTCTCGTCAATCGTGTCGGTTATCCGTCCCACTGGATTACAAGAGTAAAGGAAGAGAGAGAGTGCTCTTGTGTACTGCGCACACACTTGGGCACTATAAAATTACTCCTGCGTAACTTGCCTGGTTTCAGTGAAATCAGCCACCGTCACCGAGATCGGCGGGGAGTTATAATTATAATTCAATAACGGCTGAACCGATTTGGCTGAAAACTGGTAAGAAGGTTCATTAAAAACAGGAGAAGGACAGGATATTTTATCCCGTTCCCGAGGGACTCAAAACATGAGAACGGCTGGACCGATTTGGCTAAATTTGGTCTTTATATAATTGTGGAAGTTCAGGGAAGGTTTAAACGGCGAGAAATATTGGAAAAGGTGTAGGTTATAGAAGTAGGTGTATTTATTTATTAATTCCAGTTAATATTTAAGACAGAACACAGTGTACGTAAGTATTTAAAAACTCGCACATTTTCAACGAAAAATTACGTAATGATCAACGACTAACTGTAGATACTAACGCTCTTATTCATAAAAACTTATAGAACACCTAAAGTGTTCTATAAGATCACTATAAGAAGATTGGCAAAAAATTGTATTCATAACAGCATTATATCAACAAAGAGTTCTATAAACCTATCATAAAGTTATAGAGGCCAGGACCCTACTTTAACAGTACTATAAGATACAAGATGGCCGAACTCATAACAGCTGATTACTAAAAAACTCACATTTGACACAAATATTTTGTCAATGTTATTTTGTAAACAAAATAATTATTTCTGATTTTATAAAATAATGCAAGCTTTACAAATCTTTGATGTCATTGAACAACTAGAAATACACGTCGAAGAAAAGTGTACAGAAGTAGGGTTGATCCGTTTTCTTTGGACGTCCGTCCTTACTATGGTCCAATTTTAGGTGTATCAGTACTAACCTTATTTTCTTCCAACCAGTTTTCACTTCTCTGCCTTTTAACAGTCGAGATCAATTGCAATGCCATTAAAACCACTTTTATGATAATGTTAGGTACTACAAAAATAAATTCAAATAGATACGATAAATTGATCGTTGACAACAGTTGACAATTTGAAAGTATTTGACGTTCCGTATTGCGTAGACAACAAAATATTGTAGTTTTATACATATTATCTACGATCGATTCAATATGTTCGTCCAACTTGTTAACCAACTTCCTAATAATGGCAACATTTTTGCTTAAAGACAATTGTTAGTTATAGAAGGTTTATAGAACTGTTATGAATAGACAATTTTATCGAACGTTATATAAGCCTATCGAGCATTTTAACTATTATCCGTTATAAACGTTTTATAAGCTTTTTTTATGAATAAGACCGTAAGTATCAACGGTAGTTAGTAAGTAGGTACCATAGAGAGCAAAAAATATCTAAACAAAACAAGCGAGATTTTATTCCACATAACCTAATGGATCCGACAATTGCGTGAAGAATTTGTAGCAAATAAAAAATATTGTTATATTTTACAACAAAACCTGGCAACCCTTTAGACAAATGTTGCCACATTAAAGTGCCCTCTCCGACTCCTCGTTTGTCCACCTTTTGTACTCTATATTATATCTACACAATATTTTTCACCCGCAATCATTTTTTCATACCCTCTTTTTATTTTGACGATTTCCTTTTATAATGGAGTAAAAGGGATGAGTATGAAGAATATCGAGATTATCGAGATGATAATCTATCACGCCTCTTTCCCGAAGGGGTAGGCAGAGACCGCCTCTTTCCCGTAGGGGTAGGCAGAGACCTTACACACTTGTCGCTTCGTCCACTTTCATTCTTACCATCCATTCTTCCTCTCACATTCAACGTAGCGAAGCGGCTCTCCATGGGCCACTTTTCGCCTCCGCGAGAACGAGACGTGATGGGTGGCGAACCACATCGCCGCCATTTTGGATAATTAAATTATTTTTACGATTATCCATTGCGTTCCCTCGGATTGGCGGAGAGGATAGGAGTAGGGAAAGGGAAGGATAGGTGTGGAAAGGAAGATTGGTAAGTTAGAGTGGGAAATAGGAAATCTAGGATATTACCGCCCAGGAGGGGAAGGGAAAGGACAGTAATAGCTAGGGGAAGCCGGGGTCGCATACCCGTATACTATACCACAACTACCGGACAGGTAAGTTGGGATGAGTATCCCATGACATATCTTAACCATATCTGCCAATATACGTATATTGTAATTAAGTATATAACCTACATTACACCTAATGTTAAGCATTATATCAAGTGTATCTCTAATTTTCTACTTACCTACGTCAAAGGCTTTTGTCGGACAATGCCTTTGCTAAGCTACATTATAATAATTACTTAGGCCTAATTTCCTAATATATCTCCAACAATACTGTCCTAATATTGTCGCAGTGAATTCAATGGCCAATTGATTGCCTATTCAGCGAGTAGATCAGTTGATCAACCAATCAGCCGACAAATCCAATATCGGGGTTAATCCCATAGGTGTTCTGTTGATACGAAAACAACATTGCTGATATTAATTCGTCGTTGTCACATACAACACATTTACATTTGCAATAATATTTGGTGTGTTCTATCTCAATATTGTAAGAGATTAAAATGTTAATTGGAAAATTACAAATCATCAGAATTATAGTAAGATAGGCAATCGGACTAATTTTTTTTATTGCATAAATGAATAGTACTCTTAAATATGAGTAACTTCTCAGAGGAAACCGTATATCAAAAATCAATATTTTCAAAGGTACAGCGATTTCCATAAACAATTTCGTGAGCCTCCTAAAAACGCTTCATACTAAAGTCGACCTACAAATGACGTCACCTGTAGGTTATAGTATATGAAGTAGTATATGAAGTATATGACCGCCGGAATATATTTGTAAATATCTCCCATATTTGTGCGTTTAAGTTCATACTTACCATAATTAATGTTTTTGTATATGATGTGAGTAAACTAATGATGTAGGTTTTGTTTACCAATTTCGAAAAAATAATTTTTTTTTTGATACTTTTTAAATGTATTTTATTAGTAAACTACACATAAAATAAAACATTTTTTTACATTTACCAAGTAGTAATGCCTCAATATTTCTGAATATAGTAATGAAACTAAATATTTCAGATGTAGTCCGATCCCCTATTATAAATAATATAAATTATAAATCTTACTAATATTATAAATGTGAAAGTTAGATGGGTGTATTTTTGTTACTCTTTCACGCAAGAGCTATTTATCTACTGAACGAATTTTGATGAAATTTGGTATGGTAGTCGTTTAGGCTCTGAATTAAAACATAGGCTACTTTATATCCCGAAAAAGTACAGTATTCCCATGGAATACCAGATACTATATTAACGCGAGCGGAGCTGCGGGAAACAGCTAGTCCTTACTTATACAATTATAAATGTGAATGTTAGTTTGTTTGGTTGTTACTCTTTCTCGCGAAAACTACTAAATTTATCATCATAAAATTTAGCACAAAGAGTAGACCACGGGGAAGGACATAGGTTACTTTTTTACGGAAAAATGTACGGTTCCCGTGGGATACTGTATTCACGCTTTTACGTAAAAACTACACCGATCATCATGAAATTTGCCACAGATATATACGTAGATGTTAAATCATGGTTACTTTTTATCGCGGGCAAATGTACGGTTCCTGCGAAATTTATATTTTTCTACGAAGTCGTAACATCTAGTCATTTAAAATTTTAAACAATTTTGGCATGAATGTTTTGGCATCAATTATGCATGATTTAGGTCTACTAAAGAAGCAGTTTGGGATTTTAATGTAAGTTATAAAATATAAGTGTATATTTGACGACCTCCGTGGCTCAGTGGTGAGCGCAGTGGCGCTTTAGCCGGAGGTCGCGGGTTCGAATCCCGCCAGGGAACAAAAAAGTTTTCTGTGTTCCTGGGTCATGGATGTGTATTAAATATGTGTATAATATAATAAAAATCTTAAATATAAGTATAGTATAAAAGTATTAAATATATTTCCGTTGTCTAGTACCTACCCGTAACACAAGTTCTTCGGATACTTACCACGGGGCCAGACTGACGTGGTGTGAAGCGTCCATAGATATTATTATTATTATTATATTTTATATTACCTAAACATAAAAGCATTGATAACACGAAATCAAATAAATCGAAACAAACGAAGAAAGAAATTAGGTTTATTAAATAATGACAAATGAAAACCTCAGAGAGTACCTACAGAAGACGAGGTGGGTACGTGACCAGCCAAGTTAATTGGTTAGGCAAAAACCACTGGAGAGGAAATATAAATATTATACTGTTTCCTGCGACTTTGTCCGGATTTTAAAATTAAACATTTTCTAGTAGATGAAGCAGCTTTTTTAGTAGGTAAGCTTAGAGACGTGTTTGCAAATTTGCCATAAATTGGCTGTTTTCTGTCAATTTTGCGACCAAATGAAATCAAATCCTATCTTAAAATTGGTAAAAAAATAATCCGTCAATAGGTATTCAAAATTTATTAGGAATAAGGATAAAAAGATTTTTGCTATCCATACTAATACTTATTATAAATGGGAAAGTGTGTATTTTATCCGTCTTTCACGCCAAAACTCAGTAGTTTTTTTCATTTTATTCGGTTTAATTTCATTTCATTCAAATTTCATTTAAATCGGTTCACTGAGCCGATTTAAATGAAATTTAATACACAAATAGTATAGAGCTTGAGAAAAGGCAAAGGCTACTTTTTATCGCGGGGAAATGTACGGTTCCCGTGGGATTCTTTATTTGCAGTTTCATGTAAAACCTAATAAACCGATTGTCATGAAATTTGACACAGATATAAAGTAGACCACGGGAAAGCACATATGCAACTTTTTATCGCGGGACATATATGGTTCCCGTGGGTACGCAGTACGTAGGCGGAGCTATATATCTGTATTATCTATGGGCGGAGCCACGGGCATCAGCTAGTTATGCATAAATATTAATGCGTGAAAATAAGGTTTATTTCATTTGGTCACTGTTTGGATTTATTCACTAAATATTGCAAACGCGTCCATAAACCTTTAAACCTACAAATAACAATAATAGTATTGTTATTCGTAGTATGTTTTTCACATTTTCGATACTTTTATTATTACCGCTTAAGTACTTAGAGAAATAAGCTAAACAGAAGTTTGATACCGACTTGTTATTCATAATCAATTTTATACCTATTCTGTTCAAATTCAATTTAATTTAAATTATTATTATAAAATATAAAATGAATGTGTTATTGTTGTGTAAGAAGATCGAGCAGCTTGAACGCCGGCCCCACGTGTCCGAAGAAGAGAAAAGGTACTGTGCATCTTTCCTTTAGATTCGAACTATTTCCATTTGTTCTACGAGTAATCCACGCAGTTCGAAAATTCTTACCGTGCCAATAATTCCGCAAATCTACAGTCCGCTAATATAAAACACCGCTCGCATCCAGTTTCTTTTGGTTTTTGAAAGAAATTGTATATCCTTAAAGCACGGTAAATAACTGAATTTTTTATTGGTAAAATATAGTACCTACCTTATCTATTGTGTTTTTGTTTAGGTTTAGATTAAACTAAATCTTAATAGAAATCAGAAAAATCATTATCATGTTTTATTTAAACACAAAGATATTTCAAAACTAACCTTATCACCTTTTAATAACAAAATTCTATTGTCCAAACAATTTCATTCTATTTACTCGGCAATCCGTTCAGTAATTCCGTTTCGATATCACACAGTCCTATGTAAATACTGCTCTAACAAACAGGAAGGAATAAATAAGGAAAATTCACCAATCTCCTATTTTCAGTGCGAGGTCGATGGTCAAGTGGACAAATTTTCTCGGATAGTGTTCGATTGATTATTTTTTTATTGAAGTGGTGTGAGCATTTTATAAAAACACTTATTGAATAAAAACACATACTTTTAAACAAAAACTATTACAATCGAAATAGACTATTACAATCCTTAAAATAGCAATAACATGAACATACAATAATAACTCCCCAAACCGATCTCAGTGATGGTGGCCGGTTTCATTGAAAGCAGGCCAGTTACGCTGGAGTAATTTTATAATGCCCAAGTGTGTGCGCAGTACACAAGACTCTCTCTTCCTTTACTCTCATAACCCAGTGGGACGAATGACCGACACGACTGACGAGAGATCAGGCGCAGGTCCGACTTTTTACATGCCCATCCGACGCATGGATCATCTTTCTTGTCAGACAATAACGTGATCAGCCTGCATTGTCCTAACCAAGCTTGGAGACATTTTTTGTTGTTCCAATGCGGGAATCGAACCCACGACTTCCGAGTCGAGAGCCAACGCTCTTACCACTAGACCACGGAGGCTGTTAAACACACATTGATGATGTTATAGGTACATATTACTTTACAAGAATATCGACCCCAAGAAGGTTTATTGGCTCGCTTCATGTTTACCGATTCTTTATTTATGAATTATCTAAACATTTAAGCTAAGATTTATTATTATTATTATTATATATTATTATATTAAAAAGAAGTAGTTAATTTTTTGTATATATTCGACTTTGTCATCCTAGAGCTCATATCATACACAACATGGATTTGGGCGTTGTCCTTTGGGTGTAATCTATACTAATCTACACTAATATTATAAAGAGGAAAACTTTGTTTGTATGTTTGTTTGTTTGTTTGTTTGTTTGTTTGTAATGAATAGGCTCAAAAAGTACTGGACCGATTTCAAAAATTCTTTCACCATTCGAAAGCTACATTATCCACGAGTAACATAGGCTAAATTTTATTTTGGAAAAAAATAGGGTTCCGTAAGATATTTGGGTTTTTCTGACACACGGTGTAAAAAATCAACCAGAAAAGTTACTTATTTTGCGTACGCTGCCTAAACTATAAAAGATAGAACCATATAATATTCTAATTAATTGTAGATCTTATAAATATCCACAAAAAAGTCCGCGACACACTATACCTATCTATGTCGAGTGAGGCACAACAACCATTTTTTTATTTAGAAATCTTGAATTTTTTTTGGACTACATTTAAACGCGTTTATTTTACTCATGCTATTAATCCTTATCAAAATAAATTATTTCATCACTAAGTACAGTTTATGTAGATAATATTTGGTCTTTGAATGATTGAAATTGGACGTTTGGTTTTGAAGTTATGGCGAAATTAAAATATTACGATTTCTGCTGCACGGCCCGTTCCGAAGTGGGCGACATTCTGTAGTATTAGTATCAGTATTGTACCCGTGCGAAGCCGGGGCGGATCGCTAGTAATATAATAAAGAGGAAAAGTTTGTTTGTTTGCATTGAATAGCAAACCAACAAACAAACTATTGGACCGATTTTGATGAAATTTGGGACAGATAGACCACGGGGAAGGACATAGGGTACTTTTTATTGCGGCAAAATGTATGTTTCCCGCGAGATTTCTTTTAGCGCGCACGAAGTCGTGGGGAACATCTAGTAAACTATAATTAAAACAAGGCGTCCAATGCGTAGTTTTTTTCAAATGTGGATTTTTTATACTATATTTGGGGTCAATTTCTTTGATGGGGAAAAGAGAAAGTGTGTTTGTGAATAGCAGCGACCATAAATAAATACTACGCCTGATATGACTTTCAAGTGCTTTACAAGTCTAGAGGTTGGATGGTCTCGGAAACTTAGGAATCCACTTTTAAACAAGAAAATAGTATATTCTATTACTTGTTCTGCATAATGTCATTTGCTCTAAGTATAGGCATCTTATTAATAACTACCTGACCCGTGCCTACTTCGTTGGGCTTCAAACATTTTTTTAATGATGATGATGATGAGGAGTAAAAGTACTATCCTATGTTACTCCATATAATATCAACTATCTGCAAGTCCTGTGAAAATCGTCCAGCCGTTTCAGAGATTAGACGGAACAAACAGACAGATAAAAATGTTAAAAATTGGTTTCATATTGTTAGTAGATACCATATGTATATCACCGTAAAATTTGTTAACTTGTGCAGAAATAATACACAGATAAAACTTCTTCACTTAACTTTTATTATAATGTTTTAGCGTAATCAAATCAAAATTCTGAATTGCACTGCTATGCTACTACAACTGTTCACAACTGAAGCTGCCATCAGACTGACTGTCCTACTGACATGGAAGCATCTGCCTGCCAACCCTCACTTCTCCCACTCTACCCGACCAACAACCCGCTTAACGTCTTTCTGATTGGTCCTCTTCAATATTACAGTGTTGCCACTTAAAATAGAACAAAATAGCGAAGTGATAAATAAACTATAGACATAAACAAAGTGAGAGAAGTGAAAGTTAACAATCGGCCTTCCTGTTAGTTACACGTCCTCGTGTAGAATTACACGAACATAATTAGCAACACAATACATAATACATTTCTAAATAACAAAACAAATCTCATTATTAAACAAAATCTATACATAAACAAATCCCTTTTTTATAAAGTTTGCAAAATTTACATAATTAGTTTAAGTATTATAATTTATAAAGTAACATTCATTTTCTGCTCTATCAAATGTGATTGGAACTCCTGCATGTTTCCATCACGTTATTTTATACATTTTTATGTGACAAGAACTCCTGCATGTTTCTGTCACGTTATCTTATTTATACATTTGTATGTGACAAGAACTCCTGCATGTTTCCGCCACACTAACAAAAATAACTGGAACTCCTTCATGGTTCTTATATATATTTTTAAGCACGTTGATAGGAAATCCTACATGTTTCCATCACCTTTGTATATATGTAATAACAGAATATTTAAATTACTACATTTTAATTTATCATGAACCATTAGCTTAAATACATAATTTTTAATTGTACGAAATAAATAAATCCTTAATAAAATTCATGACCAAAACTTTGTGATTTAAATTAAATAAAATGTACATAATCATTAAGTAAACATTAGATTAAACGTAATGTACATTTTAACTACTAACATCACTGACTTCATCTTCAAATTCTCTGTTAAATACAAGCCACGGTAACATTTTATCGACAGATATAATACTTTTAAATGGTCTATTATTTTTACGTGAAAGTGGTGTATCACAAACTTCATAACGATCATTACCTAATACTTGTGTGACTCTATATGGACCCTGATACTTTGCTACTAGTTTTCTACTCTGTCCGCTTGCTGGAATTTCCCTCTCAACTCGAACTAAATCACCTGTGTTAAATTTTAAGTATTTTCTATGTCTATCAAATCTTTTCTTTTGTTGCTCTTGACTCTTCTCTACATGTTCAGATATTTCTTTTCGCAGAGTTTCAAGATTTCCCACATCAGAAGAGTCATCTTGAATATTTGCTGTAAGACTAGCATCACCCATACCAGTCATTCGTAAGCCAAACAACGCTTGGGCTGGTGTCTTTCCTGTACCTTGGTTGATTGTGTTGTTCAACCCCCATTGAACCTCAGACACTTTCTCGTCCCAACAATTTTCAGGCTTACCATAATTTGCCGAAGTTAGGGAACTCAAAATAGTCCTGTTGTATCTTTCCACTTGCCCGTTGGCTCGAGGAGTTGCTACCGCATTGAGGATTTGCTTTACACCCAATTTTGATAAAAACTCTTTAAATGTTTTTGATGTAAACCCACTTCCTCTATCACAAATAATGCGCTTCGGTACACCAAACAAGTGGAAGTAATTTCGCAGTGCTGCAATGGACGTAGATGATTTTGTGTTTTTCACTGGTACTAAAACAATAAACTTTGTAAAGGAATCAATAATGACAAACAGGTAACAATTTCTCTTTTTGCTTCGAACAAACGGTCCCAAATGATCGAAATGGATCGTCTGAAATGGGGAAGTCTCTTTGGGAATAGGATGTAATTCTCCTGGCTTTTTCCCACCTTGACCCTTCGAGTGAGCACATTCAAGGCAACTTTCAACATATTTTTTTATTGTTCTGCGCATTTTCGGCCACCAATAATCACTTTTAATTTTATCAAGGGTTTTATCAAAGCTAAAGTGCCCAATATTATCATGGTTGGCTTGTAAAATATGCCAAGTTACACTTTTCGGCACGACCCACCGCTCCCCTTCGTCAGTCTTACAAAACAATAAACCCTTTCTGCAAACATAATTATTTTTGATGTCAGGTACATTATCCAAATCTTTGTCATTAAGTATTGCAAGTGTTTTTCTTATTTCGGAATCATTTTGCTGTACAGTAGCGATCCAATCAACTGTAACATTCGCAATATTATAAGATTGTTTGACATCCAATAACGTTTGAGGTTTGGTAGAATTTCGACTAAGTGCGTCGACATGAGCCATATTTAAGCCTGGACGATATTCCATGATAAAATCGTATTCCTGCATGGAATTCCACCATCGAGCCACCCTAGGTATCATGTCCTTTTTCTCAAACGTGGCACGAAGTGATTGACAATCCGTGATGATCTTAAAAGGCACACCCAATAAATATACTCTAAACCTCTGTAACGAGCAGACCACAGCCAGGGTTTCCAAATCATATGATGTGAAATGTTGCTCCTGTGGTGAGGTTTGCCTGCTATAGTATGCAACAGGTCTAAAAGGTACGTCAGAACTCTTTCTTTGGAGTAAAATTCCACCCACTCCTATTTTACTCGCGTCAGTATGCAACTGCGTTTCAAAAGTCGGATCGTAAAGAGCAAGTACCGGTCTGTCAACAAGAGCATCTCGCAGATCAGTAAAGGCCCTCTCTTCATTTTCTTGCCACTGCCATTTAGAATTCTTCTTTAATAGCTGAGTTAAAGGTTTAGCAATTAAAGAGAAGTCCTTTACAAACCTGCGAAAATAACTCGCCAAACCAATGAATTGTCGAACCGTGTGTTGGTCTATTGGTCTGGGAAAGTTTTGTACAGCCTCAATTTTTCTCGAGCCAGGCTTTATTCCGTTATAGCTTAATTCAAAACCGAGATAATCAATTCTTTGCCTAAAAAAATTGCATTTTGATAATTTTAACGTCAAACCATTTTCTCTCAAAAGATCCAGAACTGTCTTTAACTTGTTTAATCCAGTTTCAGCGTCTATAGAGGGGATTATAACATCATCCATATAAGCAAATGCATGTTGAAACCTGATATTACCGAGAATTTTATTAATAGTTCGCTGAAACGTTGACGGCGCATTTGCTAGACCGAACGGCATCCTATTAAATTCATAATGGCCGTCCGGTGTCACAAACGCCGTCAAGTGCTTCGATTCTTCAGCCATCGGAATCTGATAATATCCTGAGGCGAGATCCAGAGTTGTATAATATTTATTTCCGGCTAAGCCATCAATCTGATCTTCGATTCTTGGAAGAGGATAGCGCTCTTTTACAGTCTTTTTGTTGAGGGCTCTATAATCTATACACATACGATTTTCACCGGTCTTCTTTTTCACTAAAACTATAGGTGACGCATATTCTGAACACGATTCCCTGATTATACCACAAGATTCTAAATCATTTACCATTTCTCTGACTGAGTTTCTCTCTGTATGGGATAACCTGTAAGGCCGATAAACAACCGGGGTGGGATCATTGAGATGAATTTCCATTTTAGTTACATTGGTGCATCCAATTTCTTTGGTTGAAAAAGCGAAACAATCTCTATAATTATTAATCAATATTACTAATTTTGATAATATTTTAGGATTCAAATCTTTATCTACTGAAATATCATCTATAGTAATTTCACCTTTGACATCATCACCATTTTTCGCTGATACTGAATTAACAATGAAAGAAACATTTTCTGAAGATCGAGTCATTAATGTACCTTTGGATATCAAGAATTCTCGGTTTGGAAGTCCTCTCAAAAGTAAATGTCCTTTACCCTCTGTCAGTTCACAAAACCCCGGTAAAATCTCAAATTCCTTTCTTGGTTGTTGTCTTAGTTCATGGTTGATAAAAACTTCACCTGTAAATTTTGGCTCAGTATAAACTTAAATTTTACATACGTCATAAACCTTTGTGTCTTGGGTTGCATATAATCGTATTTTGTCTTTGGTGCTCGAACTAGATGAAATGTGTAACGAGTCACAGGTTTTAAAAATAGTTATGTGTTCTTGTTCCGTAAATGTTTGACCCACTAACAAAGGGACTCGAAGAGTATAATCTGGTACAATTAGTAATGGTGTTATAGCAGTCACTGAATCAATTGTCAATTTTATATCAGATTTTCCTAATGCCTTTACCGTTCCATCTCCAAATCCTCGCAACAGAGGTAAATCATCTTCTGTCCAAGTTCCAATAATATTCTTAGCCTCAGACAACCTCATCATAGTACACTGACTACCAAAGTCAATGTAACATGGTAGCTCAGTGCCATTAATGCAGGCTGTTTTAAAAAATTTATTTTCCACATTATCTTTCTCAGAAACTATCATAACGGATTTGTCCGGTTTAACGTTTGTATTTTTGGAAGGACAGTCATTAGATAAGTGACCTAATTTTAAACATAAATCACATTTCTTTAAAGGTAAAGTGCATTTGAAACTGGGGTGTCCTTCTTGCCCACAATTATAGCATTTAAGTATCTTATGTTCATGTTTCTGTGGCTTGTGTTTTGTTATTTGTTCAGTGACAGATGCAGCACGAGTGTGTACATTTCTTTCTGGTCGTTTAAAAGATTTAACGTTCCTCAAATAAACTAAAAGCTTATCAGGATCTGAAAACTGTACTGCCTCTGCCCCTGCACGAACTGACCTATCATCAATTCCAAATAGTATGCAATCGACTGCATCTTTTCCCGAGATTCGACATCTATTAATTAAAATCATTTTATCGTAAAAATAATTTTCTAATGAATCACCAAACTTAGCGCGTAATGCTAACATCTCAGTTAAAAGTTGGCCATAATTCTCGGAACTCGGGAATGCTGTTTTTAATTTATTCTGCCACTCTTCCCACGTAAACAAAACGCTGGGCAGGCCTTGATACCACCTCTGAGCGACACCCGTTAATTTCGGTAAAGCATAATGAACTATCTCGCGTTCAGACCAATTATAGATGTTAGCACACTCGTTAACCTTAGTGATCCACATATCTATAGATTGATTTTTCTTCATTGGATCAAACTCAGGCACTGCATTATTATTAGTCAAATTAAACCTCTCTTGTGGCTTGGAAAGGTTTTCATTTTTCATTACTTTTATAAATTCTTTAAAAATTGTCGCAATGTCCTGATTATTTTGATGCAATAAAGAAATAGTCGAATCAGTGCCATTAATTGGCTGTACACATTGATTCGGTACCGTATCATTACTTTGACAATTATTATTATGATGAGACAACTCTAACCGGCTACGAGACCGATTTCTTGATCCACGGCAATGACTTTCACTTCGAATTACTTCGGGTTGTTTCGGTTGTAAGATATTAGATTGACAAAGAACTACTGACCGTTCGCGAGGTTCTCTTGCTGTAGACCGGGTCCTGCTACGGCTGTATAGTCGTCGTTGAGAGTGTGAAGATCGATCAGGACTCGCAGCACGTGATCGTTTCCTCTGGTTACTCGATAAATTGTCACGTCGACTGTTTGCACTAACCCTGGACCCACTACTGTGATGAGAACTGCGCCCGCGGCTTCGTGATCGCTTGCGTGTAGGACTGCGCGATCGGTTGCCACGTCTGGGGCGCTCAGGTGTCTCTAACCTCTTATCATTTCCCATTTAGCGACCTGAAATGTAAATACAATACTCTGGACATGACAGCTCTTTGATTTACTTGTAAACAAAGAAAAATAAAGATAACTCAAGATTTCACTTATTATTGTTAATGCAGGGTATATCAAGTAAAAAAAAAAAAACTACATAATTATTACGTTCAACACAAAGCAAAATCTTACAACTTAGCAATTATTTCCAATAATGCTTCATTTCCCCGCTCCAGTGATAAATACTGTTCTAAGCAGCGCTTATTTTTACATATTACTAGGGAATGCCCCAGCCAAATGTTTATCAAATATCGCTATCAATCCTTATTGCATAATATTAGGGAGTGCCCTAACCAATTATGCAATAAATCGTCAATCGTGCTTAAAAATGCTATAATATACTCTTGTATATTATATTCACTCTACACAATTAGTTATCAAAGCAACAAAGTGAAAAAAAAACCATTGTTTTTTAACTAATCAAATTAAAAGCTAATAATAAAATAATCTATTCAAATTTTCTTACAAACAAAATACAACCCACATAATATAATAAAAAAACACTTTTACTGACCTTTTTAGGCGTAGTGATCCCAATTCTGAAGTTGTTAACTTGTGCAGAAATAATACACAGATAAAACTTCTTCACTTAACTTTTATTATAATGTTTTAGCGTAATCAAATCAAAATTCTGAATTGCACTGCTATGCTACTACAACTGAAGCTGCCATCAGACTGACTGTCCTACTGACATGGAAGCATCTGCCTGCCAACTCCCACTTCTCCCACTCTACCCGACCAACAACCCGCTTAACGTCTTTCTGATTGGTCCTCTTCAATATTACAGTGTTGCCACTTAAAATAGAAAAAAATAGCGAAGTGATAAATAAACTATAGACATAAACAAAGTGAGAGAAGTGAAAGTTAATAAATTGTAAAAACCATTAGATTATAAAATATCTAACGAGATTACTATGTCGAAAGATTCTTTACTATATGTTTATAATCTAATGAAAAAGAATGAGTTAAATTATAGGTACCTAGAATATTAGCGTCGGAAGTCTATAAACATTTTCACTAGTTATATTGCAATCTAACGGTTTTTACAATTTTACGGTGGTCGGTGACATACCTATATATACTTTCATATGAATTATGTGAAAAGCTGTCAATTTAAAATTACAAACTGACGCTTCAATTTTATTTTATTGTAATTATAGATTTGTAGATAGGTACCAAATTTTACTAACTCTCATTTATTTTTTTTAGCCTAAAAATAGAAAATCCAGAACAATCCGTCCCCTTTGAAACGTAAAAGTCACATTGACCGTAATGTTTCAATAGGCAAACGTCGTCGAAATGTAAAAACGTTTTTTCATCAGATAAAAGTACGTCGGGGATGAATACGTCCTGACTCGTGCTCTTGTGAGAGAAGGGTGAAAGGATGTTCGGATCACCTTGGCTTTAACTTGATATATTAGCATATAGATTGTAGCCGAACTTTACAGTTTTTTTTTTTCAAGGAAATTCTTAAAGGCATGTATTTAAACTTGCGACAAATCATTTAAATTTTGGATGTGAAAATACCCAATATTGAATACTAAATTACCAAGTTGGCGAAAGAATGTAAGAAACAAAAAAATTACTAATCTGGTGGCTAAATAATACCACTGAATTTTCTAAACTGGCAGACAGATTATATTTAGCGACTAAATAACCATCTTGGCGACAATTTGTGAGTACACATTTAATTTAAGAATAGGCACATATATTTTCCCTAATGTAGGTAACTCAAAAAACATACAAGCAGCAAAACGAGCGCACACAAAAAAAAACATAAAGGAGCGTACAAAATTTCCAATTTTTAATTTTTATCGGTTTTTATTAGGGGAGCGTAGATTAATGTGTAGATTAATTTTGAAATTTAAAAATGACGGATATTATTTTTCGTAAAATTGATATGGGTGTCGTTAACCAGGTTTTTGGGAGTGCTGGATCCAAAAATGACATTCATTTTGAAATTCAAATATGGCGGACATACTTAATTTCATAAAAATAATATGGGTGTCCTTTTATTGGTTTCTGGGGGTGCTGATTACAAAAAAGTCATCAATTTTAAATTTTCTTAGTAACCCAACAACCTCATTATTTTCTTCATGATGGGAGAAAAAGAAATTTGAAAATCCTGAATTTTCCAACATTTCTATAGCTTTATACATTCCTAAAGAGACTCCTAAAGAGCTCCGTAGCCTAGTGGGTAGACCGTTTGGTTCGCACTCGAGAGAGTGCAGGTTCGAATCCCAGGTTGTGGCGTGTACTAATGAGACTTTTTCAGATCTCAAGTACATTATACGGATGCTCTAACGGTGAAGGAAAACATCGTGAGGAAACCCGCACATAGTTGGCCCCAGATGTATTGACTAGTTCATTCCTCTGGACTAGGCTGACTATGTTGTGAGAATGCCGTATGTGCTTGGGCAACCATACGACATTTAAAAACCAACTGTCCCAGGCACTACAGTATTTCAAGAGTGGTTACTTCGCTCGAAGAATACTGTATAAATCATCCATTAACGGATGCAAAGGCCTAAGTTTTTTATACATTCCTAGTATCTCAATGTAGAGCATTTACTATGTTTTTATAAAGTTGATTCTATCTCGGAAACGGTGCATCCTATTGAAAAAATAAAGAAAATTTCGTCCCCCTTAGAAACCCCACAACATCATATTTTCTTCACGATGGGAGAAAATTTTTTTCGAAAATCATGAATTTTCCAACATTTCTATAGATTTATACATCCGTCGTATCTCAATGTACAGCATTTACTTCTTTTTTTATAAAATTTATTCTATCTCGGAAACGGTGCATCCTATTGAAAAAATAAGGAAAATTTCGTCCCCCTTAGAATCTCCGCAACATCATATTTTCTTCATGATGGGAAAAAAAAATCGAAAATTCTTGAATTTTCCAACATTTCTATAGATTGATACACCCCTCGTATCTCAGTACAGCATTGTCATATGTTTTTCTATAGTCGCTTCTATCTCAGAAACGGTGCATCCTACTGCAAAAATAATGAAAATTTGCTCCCCCTTATTAACCTAGAAATCGCATATTTTCTTCATGAATGGCAGAAAAATTCATAAATCCTGAATTTTGAAAAATTTCTATACATAGCTGGTACCTTGAACTACACCCAACTAACATTTTGGTAATAAGAATAAGCGCTAAATGAGCTACTTAAGAGAAACTTAAAAACCTAAGGTTCTATAAAAGGTCTAACAACTGGTGGTATAGCGCGCTATAACTATCTTATAACCCTCGATTGGGCCCACAATTTTAGAGCTTAAAGTGACATAATAGTTGTAGAAAAGTGATAAAAAGGTAGGAATAAAGAGTTACAATAGTGCTATTGAAGTAGTATTCACCATTTTAGGTGTATTATAAGCTATACACAGGTTACAACTGCACCCTTTAGTAATAAATAATTTATAAAATTCACTCAATTAGCTTTTTTAACCACATATGAGTGCTCCTACGATACTATTTATAGCTCGATTCTATATTGTGCATAATAAGTAGTAATAAACATCACCCAAAGTTTTTTTATTACTTTACGTTTCTATTACCATCAAAAATGATAAAATATAATAGCAGTGCGCATATTCATGGCCGACAATCATGGCCGACATCAATTAATAATTTTATACATTATCGGTTTCATAATTATGAATTCTCCCTGCGGTGATTAGTATTCTGTGATAATATATACTAGTTTTCATCTCAATTTTGAAGCGCCTCAAAAATAAACAACATTTCATATTATTAGGTAAAATAAATCACTGCCACGGCATTTTATTTTTTATTTTAGTTGTGGTTGTAAATAACAATTCTCAGTACGTCTATGTATATTATAATTGAAAACAGTAAATAATGTAAATCAATAAGTCGGTAAATAATATTTTGACCATAAATTTACTTTTAAAATTTTATAGGTCATGTTTATTTAATGGCGTAAAATCTACATTACCTAAGGTTCCTGATAACTATTTTATTCCCAACGCAGTGTTAAAAAAAACTATAGCTAGCTTTTTAATGCCACTTGGACATTTATAATGTGGGAGTAAATCCTATTATACAACCTGTAATGATTTAAAGGTGGTTTCTAACACTTGCAGCATCTAGCTCTATAACACCTATAACTTCTATATCTCTTTAATACAAATAGTTATCACTACTATAACTTTATTTTAGCTCGTAGGGCTCCATAGAACTCGTTAGGTGGTACAAGGTATTGACTAACTCCATTTAAAAACTTTAACCGTTTGTAAGTATTAGCAGACACCTTACAATTGGTTCTAGTGTTTACGTTTCCTAAAGATGTAAGAGTAAGTTATACAAAAGTTCTGACAAACTCCAAGTTAGCACCTTAAGTTATATATTTTTCCTTTATTTCTATTATGCCTCTTGAAACTTTAATTATTTATTCCTAACGCCGCAGTAGAGTCCAAAGCTATTGTCAGAGCTCTTATATGTCGTTTATAATACTTTAAGTGTCAAAAAAGTTTTCCCTTAGCGCCAAAATGTTACTTGGGCATTAACATACTGTAATAATAATCATCAATCCTAATTAGTATCCCCAAGATCTTTTAATTTAGTATTCATATTCATTTTCCGAAGATTGAATATTCTCCATTTTGGAAAATGAAATTGGAAGACAATTTTGTAATTAGAACCCCCAGAAACCGGGAAAAAGACAACCTTGTTAATTTAATAACAAAAATTTACGCCATTGTGGAATTACGAAACAGATTTTATTTTCATATTATTCTGCACCCCCAGAAACCTAGAAAATGACACCCATGACAAAGAAAAACATACTCCAACAGTATCCAAAAATAGGATTTCCCGTAGCCTGCAAATTGAATTTTTAGCAGCCATTAATTTATCAACCAAATCTGGTTTTATAGCTGCTTATATGGTATAATGGTCACCAACTCGGAAATAAAGTCACCAACTTATAAATGTTGGTGCTAATTTGGATTAAATTTCGCCTCTTTTTATCTGCCGACTTTAGAATTTTTTGTCACCCGAGTGTTTTCACCAGTTCAGTAATTTAGTCGCCAACATATTAATTCGCTGCCAAATTCAGTAATACAGTATGCTCACGTGCAGCCGCCAACTTATTTTTTGTTCGCTCGATTAATTATATCCCATTCTAAAATATCAGTGCGGTGGTTTGGTTTATTTAAATATATAAAAGGCAAACCTGACTGACTCATCTATCAACGCACAGCCGAAACTACTGAACGGATTTTGCTGAAATTTGGCATACAGATAGTTGTAATGACTAATGCATCTGCTAAGAAAGGATTTTTAAAAAATTCACACCCTAAGGGGGTGAAAAAGGGGTTAAATTTTGTATGGAAACCGAACTCCACGCGGACGAAGTCGCGGGCAATAGCTAAGCGGGTTATTAATAAGCACGGGGGAGACCGCGCTTTGTTCAAAGTTTTTGTAGAACGATTTAATAATTAATTTAAAAAAATAAAAGAAATGAAAATAATTACTAAAATATTAGTCTGACCGGGATTCGAACCCGAGTCTCCACTTTGCCAACAACGCTAAAAGTCCAAGCCAACCAAGCCGCCAAACGGATTTGACATTTAGAAATCGAAATCATACATCCAGTGATAACTGTATACCAAGGATAACTATAGGATACTAAGGATACCCTTACAAAACTGACAAAATGTTTGTGCCGCGATACACATTGACACTTTTTATTATTGACACATTTCAATCACAGCAAAAATTCGTGACAAGGATGGCATTCCTAATTCAATAGCAAAGAAAAAGATGACTAGTATTTGTCACTACAAACTACACACGATTCTACATTTTAAGTTTGGAATCTCTGCCAAAAAATAATTTAACGACACAGAAGGCACAAAATGCGTATAAATTCTATTTCGTTCATAGTTAGGTACCTACTACTATTATCATAATAGTAACTATGAACAAAAATAACAATTTTATGTAAGATTAATCTATATAATAATGGCATGAACGCCTACTACTATTTAGATAAATATATTTAGTTTTTTTATCAATGTCAAACAGGAATCGAAACTTGATATTTGTTTGTATTATTGCACGCTTTTATAGTGCGATGTTGGGGCACAAATTCTGCAAAGTAACAAAGAACGGTACAGATGAAAAAAGAACTTATTAAAAAAAATACTCCTTGACCTTTACGTCAAAAAAGTAGTTTGTTTAAAGTTAGCTTATTTTCAAAAATGTTTTCCTCATTAAACTGGAACTATATGTTTCGAAATCCGGAACGCCGCGCCGGTGAAAATTTATAAAGTTACAAAATATAGAATTCTGCGATAATACCTAACTACAATAGAGTTGAAAATGGAAGTTTATATCGTCGAGCTGTCGTTTAAGACATTGAAATTTGACTCGACACTCATATGTTGAAATTTTCAACTCTATTGTAGTAGCGCAGAATTATATTATCAATGCTCAGAATTTTCTACGGCCTTCCGGATTCCGGATCTTATATTCCCAGCATTGGGAAAAGTTAAAGGATAAGAAGTAGAGCTTGCAAATATTTAATCGACAATTTTGACATTCGAATAGGTATTTGGTATTTTTATGAGCACTATTCAAATAATAGAAAAAATCTTTTTTCTTTTTTTTAATTATAATCCTCTTTTTTTAGTTTGGGAGTATTGAATGTAAATGTCCTCCGTTATATATGTTATGTCTTCCTGGAAGAAAAGAATTAAACAATGATAATATTATTTAAAGAAATAAAATACTAATATTGATTTCTTATTTTTACGCGAATATTGTTCATTGTTTTAAACACTTACGGATTGTTTCGTGTGTGTACGATGTGTGGAAAGTAGTCGAAACGCGTCTGTTAAGTACATACAGCTAATGAATAATAAATATATCTTTGTTGTAAACCGTTTCACTAAGCCAGAAATGTAATGGGAATTTTTATATTAAGGATCTGTTTCACTATTCACAATCGCCTATTAAGTCACAAATAGCGCATCCAACAGCGCAGTTCTGTGACTGTCCCTGTCGCTCAATAAAAAGCTAAAAAAAAAACTAATTGTACCTCTTAAAAATACAAGATTGATGAACTTAAATCAAATAAAAGCAGCAGTTACTTAATATGGCCCTCAAATTGTTCTAAGTTACTTCGTTAATGATACAATTTTAAAAAGTTAATGATATTAATTTAACTGCTTAAACAATAGAATTACATTATTTTCATCAATCTTATCCTTCAAGCTAGATAAAATATAAAAATAATTGAACGGTCTGTAATTCTGTACAAGTTAACGACATTCACTTCTGTACTATTTACTCTATGCCAGAAATGCATGCATCCTTATTAGATTTACAAAAAAAATATTATATATTGACATTGCTTTCCATTTTTCTTATGACATAAACTGTCAAGTATTTTCTAGAAATTATTTAATGTTGAAAAATATAGTAATAAATGTTGTAAAGTTACATCTATACATATAAAATCCTTTGTCCTGAATGACTGACGGATCAACGCACAGCCTAAACCGCTGATCGTAGATACCTGAAACTTGCAGGGCTTGCTCTTTGTAATGCGTAGGGATCCGATAAGTATTTCTTATCACAGTTTTTTACTAGACGCATAGCTAGATGGCTATTACATTTTTTAGTTTTAAGACAAGCCAAAGAATTGGCTAAACCGACCACTGCTTTTATTGAGCAGAGTCATTATTCTGACAACTATACAGTCAGCAGCTTGGAATATGTTCCAAATAATTTAAATTAGTTTCTAAGACAACAGAGGCTCACTCTAGCAATGTGATAATCAATAATATAAATTATTTAAATGTATTACCTATCTTACCTACCAAAAATGTTAACAAAAAATGTAATTTCAATGTAAACCTGGTGCACCAAAATTTGCAAGGAATGGTAGGTAAAGAATTAGAAATTGAGTTGTTTGTTAATGAATATAACATTGATATTATGTGTATATCAGAACATTGGTTTAGAAAACATGAATTAATATTTAACTTTTGTGGTCACCAGGTAGCTAGTTCGTTCAGTCGAGAGAATGCCATTAGAGGTGGTTCTTTAATATTAATTAATAAAAAAATTAAATTTAAAGAACGTAAAGATATTATAAGACTCTCTACTGAACGAATAATTGAGGTAGCCTGTATTGAGTTGAGCCATCTTATTATTGTAAGCGTATACAGGCCTCCATCAGGTTTATACGATTCCTTTGAACAAATCATGGAAGAAATGTTGACAAAAATATGTGCATCTAACAAGAAGATTATTGTATGTGGTGATTTCAACATTAATTTATTAGACTCAAACTCCACCACTGTTAGATTCACATCATTGTTAAAATCGTATAACCTCAGTAATTTATTTTATGAACCGACAAGAATATGTGATACAGCAGCTACTTGTATTGATAATATTTTCACTAATATTACTCCTTATAAAAAAGAAATAATTAATGCGCTTAGCTCTGATCACTGTGGACAATTTGCTTCATTTAATATTAATTGTGAAAATAAACCTCAAGAAAAGCTTGTTTATATTCCTGTGAATACAAAACGTATTGAGAAATTTAGAGGTAAATTAGTTTCAAATATTCAACAGTTAGATGGGTTTAATAGCTCAGATGAAGCGTTTCATAAACTATTTAAAATAATAAGAACCCAGTATAACTCTGTATTTACTCCTAAACGGTCAACTTAAATAATAGAAAAAGTAACTTTAAAACCTGGGCAACTGCAGGAGTTAAAATAAGTAAACAGCGATTATATGATTTGTATAACGAAAAGACATTTAATAGGAGTGAATCTTTTAAACTGTATGTCAAGCAATATTCAAAAATTTTTAAAAAAGTATGTCAAGCAGCGAAGGCACTTCACATAAAAGAAAAAATAATGAACGCTAAAAATAAAGTGAAAACCACTTGGAAGATAATTGCAGTTGAGACTGGAAGAGGTAAAGGCAGTCGTAACTCTAAATTTGAACTTCGTATTAATAATAAAAAGGTAAATTCTGACCTAGAGGTTGCGACAATCTTCGAAAAATTTTTTGCTGACATTCCGGTCTCAACTACAAAAAATTTAAATTCTTCACCTGCAGTTGCTGAAAAAATACTCAGAGAAAATGTCAAGGAATGTGATGTCAATTTTAATTTTAAAGAAATTGACTCCAGAGATATTATTAACACCTTCAAATTACTCAATATTAAAAATACTACCGATCTCTGGGGTATGTCTATAAAAGTTATAAAATCAATAATTGACATCATTGCCCCCTATCTAGCCTTAGTTTTCAATAATTGTATAAAGAATGGTGTGTTCCCTGACCTAATGAAGCATAGCAAGGTGATGCCTCTTTTTAAGGCTGGGAATAAGTCTGACCCAGCAAATTATAGACCAATATCTATACTACCGACTTTCAGTAAAATTTTTGAGAAAATAATCTTAAATCAATTGCTAGCCCACTTTAACATAAATAATTTATTACATAGTAACCAATTCGGGTTTACTAAAGGTCGGTCCACAACAGACGCAGGCATCAGTCTTCTATGCAGCATATTTGGGGCATGGGAGGGATCGCATGATGCACTTGGTGTCTTTTGTGATCTATCCAAGGCTTTCGACTGTGTCGAGCATGCTACGTTGGTCAAAAAATTATACCATTATGGTATAAGGGACACGGCACTTAAACTTTTAGATTCTTATCTTAAAAATAGAACGCAGAGAGTAGAAGTTAATTCTACAAGGTCTACTGGGACCAAAATAGAATTAGGTGTGCCACAAGGGTCAATTTTAGGCCCGTTTCTTTTTCTCATCTATATAAATGACCTTCCTTATCTAGTTAAAGATAAGCATGAGATAGTACTCTTTGCCGATGACACTTCACTAATTTTTAATGTGAAGCGACGACAGTCAAATTATGACGAGGTAAATAGTGCTCTCTCAAAAATGGTACATTGGTTTAATGTTAATAATTTACTTTTAAATTCAAATAAAACGAAATGTTTAAAGTTTAGCCTCCCAAATGTTAGGCAGGCACAAACCAATATACTATTAAATGATGAGAAAATGAACTTAGTGGACACCACTGTATTTCTAGGAATAACACTAGATTGTAAATTACAGTGGGGTCCCCATATTTCAAATCTGGCAGATAAGCTCAGTTCTGCAGCATATGCAGTCAAAAAAATTAGAGAAATTACCGATGAGGATACAGCGCGGCTAGTTTATTTTAGTTATTTTCATAGTATAATGTCATATGGCATTCTTCTTTGGGGAAACGCTGCGGACATAAATACAATATTTGTGCTACAGAAGCGAGCTATACGTTCTATTTATAAGATGTCATGTTTTGAATCTCTGAGAGAAAAATTTAAAGAAATAGGTATTCTGACCGTTGCTTCTCAATACATTTTGGACAATGTGTTGTATGCCAGAAAGAATTTAACGAATTTTAAAAAGAAAAGTGACACACATTGTAGGAATACTAGAAATAGGAACAAGTTAGAAATACCAGTGATCAGACTTAGTAAAGTAAGTAAATCTTTTAAAGGTCAATGTATACGCCTTTACAATAGAATCCCAGAAAACGTTCAAAATCTTTCCATTAATAAATTTAAAAAAGCTGTTAAAGAACGTTTGTGTGCTAAAGCTTATTATAAAGTCAGTGATTTCACTAACGATTGCACACCTTGGGAATAAGATGGCCCCATGCAAGGCTGCTTTTATGTACTTAAGTATGTTCTATGTACTTATGACTAATGTTATATAGATTAAGTTACAACATTGTAAAATATTTTTTTGAAAAGAACAATTTTCCCATCTTTTTGCTAAAAGGTGGCCCCGTGCGAGTTTCTTACGCCGGTTCTTCTCGCCGGGCTAGTTTCCGAACCGGTGGTAGGCATCATGTAGGACAATTCTATAAGTGTTATATTATAACCTACATGGAAATAAAAATTTTGAGTTTGAGTTTGAGTTTGATAAGAAGGGATTTTTCGAAATTCGATTCCTAAGGGGGTGAAAAGGGGTAAAACAGTTTGTATGGGGCAACGTGATTCCTTGGTCCAATCTACTTCATATTTTGCACAAACATTATGTAACAGAATTGACGGAATTCGTGTATCATAGTTTATTGAAATTCGTCCGCTAACGGGAATAAAAAGGGAAAGAAAGTTGCTTGGGAGCGATTTGCTTTTAAGTTGATATAAATACTCCTTAGTGCTTTTGATATAAAGCTCCCCACACACAAACGATCGATCGATTTAGTCTTTACAATTTAAACATTTACTGGGTTCGTAGTTGCAAGTAAATCGGTTTAGATAAAAATTAAATATAGTCTGAGATCCTAGGACCACCTTACTATACTTTTTATATGAAACTCATATATATACGCGTAAATTTTGTTCCAACTTTTGACCCCACCGCAAAAACTAGCTGGTAGGTCTTACACTAATCATTTTGTGTAATAGTTTGTCGTTAGCAATTTACTTTCAAATACGAATTAATTTCCAATTTGATCGAAGCAATCGATAGCCCGTGAGTGGGAAGCTTTATTTTTATTTTGACATAATATATTGTCATCATGTTGAAAAATAAATCTGACAAGAATGCGAAAGTTAAATTTGATGAAAATCAGTCTTTGAAAAACTAGGCACCTAAATATTTGCGATTGCTGCATTAATTATATTCATATAATACTTATTATATTACATACTATTTCAGTAGAATATTTTGAGTGTAAGTAGGTATAATTAAATTTCTTTCTCTTTTGTTGTTATCTACACTAATATTATAAAGAGGAAAACTTTGTTTGTATGTTTGTTTGTTTGTTTGTTTGTTTGTAATGAATAGGCTCAAAAAGTACTGGACCGATTTCAAAAATTCTTTCACCATTCGAAAGCTACATTATCCACGAGTAACATAGGCCTAATTTTATTTTGGAAAAAAATAGGGTTCCGTAAGATATTTGGGTTTTTCGGACACAAGGTGTAAAAAATCAACCAGAAAAGTTACTTATTTTGCGTACGCTGCCTAAACTATAAAAGATAGAACCATAAAATGTTCTAATTAATTGTAGATCTTATAAATATCTACAAAAAAGTCCGCGACACACTATACCTATCTATGTCGAGTGAGGCACAACAACCATTTTTTTATTTAGAAATCTTGAATTTTGTTTGGACTACATTTAAACGCGTTTATTTTATTCATGTTATTAATCCTTATCAAAATAAATTATTTGATGACTAAGTACAGTTTATGTAGATAATATTTGGTCTTTGAATGATTAAAATTGGACGTTTGGTTTTGAAGTTATGGCGCAATTAAAATATTACGATTTCTGCTGCACGGCCCGTTGCGAAGTGGGCGTCAACAAGGCGGGGTGCGCGTGCGGGTTAATGTTTAGTTTAGTTTAGTTTAGTTTAGTTTAGTTTAGTTTAGTTTAGTTTAGTTTAGTTAAATAGTTTAGTTATTTTATAAACATCAAATTGATAATATCTTAAAATATAATACATTATAATATCTATACATCTATACAGTTAAATACAATTTAAGTGTCTGTTTGTACTTTCAAATTAACAGCTTTTTACATAATGAATCTGAAAGTATATTCGGTACTTACAATAAAATAAATTTTTTTTAATTTTTGTCTGTCCGTCTGTCTGTCTGTCAGTCGGTCTATCTGTCTGTTTGTTCCGACTAATCTCTGAAACGTCTGGACCGATTTTCACGGGACTTTCACTAGCAGATAGCTGATGTTATAGGGTCTCACATAGGCTACTTTTATTTTAGGGTTCCGTTTAAAAAATAGGATTCCGCTTTCGTTAGTCATAAATAAAGTCGCGGGTAAATTTCAGCGATATCCCAAAGTATTGTTCCACGTGGACGAAGTCGCGGGCAAAAGCTAGTGGGGAATAAAATTCCTTGACTTTTATTCACTTTATTGTCAAGGTTTTTACAGTTTTTATAGACACACGATGGAATTTTGTGCAAGGCGCACGGGACGCGTAGTACGTGCTACACGTCGACCAGCTGGTCGCATACTAACCAAAATTCGTCGCATACTAAAAAAAAAATATTGTCATCATGTTGAAAAATAATTAAGTATGTCAACAAGAATTCGAAAGTTAAATTTGATGAAAATCTTACTCTGAAAAACTAGGCACTTAGATATATTTTGCGATTTCTGCATTTAATATACAGGGCGACCGGTAATAGGTCTGTTTCCTTTTAACATGTAAAAATACATCACTTTTGCAGCCTAAAAAGCTATATCATACCCTGTCCAAAAGCTAACGGTTTTTGAGATATTCAAGATTTTGTATTTTTTTCAAAAACACCCGATTTTAAAGGAAAACTTGAAATAAACAAAAATCTACCTTTTAATTTCTAAATCTTTATCATAATTTTACTTCTTAGGTAGATAAACTACAAATACAAAAGTTATTTATCCATCTAAACAGGAAACAAAAATTAGCAGAGTGTTTCAAAAGTCTTAACAAAAAAATTGAAAATGATTTTCCCTCGTTTCACCCCTTATTGTTTAAAAAAATCAATAAGACATTAGTCATACAAATTACTCAATTAAATTCCTTATTTATTAAGCTATCCAAAAAGGTATAATTTGTAATGCAAAAAGCTAAATTTGCCGATTTGTCCTAATGAAAAACCATCTAACTACCTGAACTAGCACGTAGTAAAATTCTAATTAGCAAATTGGAAAAGTCTAAATAAACCTTTGCTACGTCAGATTAAGTTAAATAAAAGTCTTTGAATAAAAATTAATATTTTATTTACATAATAAGTTGATAATTACGGTTAATCCTGTTCGAATTGTCGTCCTCGATTTCTGATGCACTTGCGTAATCTTAAGCGAAAATTAGATCGCGTTACTCTACTTGTTAAAGTTTCTCGGATTTCGTTTGCTGCATTAATTATTCTTCTCCTCAGTTCATGTACATCGCTAATAGGTGTTGTGTAAACCAAAGACTTCATGTGGCCCCATAAATAATAATCGCAAGGAGTCAAATCTGGAGACCTTGCGGGCCAAGGTATTGGACCGCCGCACAGTGGGTCGAAAATCGGCTTTCATAGACATAGAAATGAAATCTCGAAAGTGATAGATTTTTTGATGGATATTGCTTCAGTTTAGTATTACTATGTAGAAAATTAAGTTTGAGATAATTTGGCCCAAAAATGAGGGAGTAATATTTTTTTTACGAAAAACTTGTATGGAGCCAACATGAAAAATTCAATTATTTCAAAAACCGCAAGTTTAACCGTAATATCCTGACAGATGATTATAGTACCAATTATTCATGATTTTTTGGCATACATCATATAACGGTTTTAGCTGCTCTTTTTTTTTAAAAAATCGTCGAAATTTTTGAAAAAAAGTCACCCTGTATTATTGCACGATTCGATAGTGTTACTATTAAGGAACAATTTCTGGAAAGTAATAGTATACGGAAAACTTGAGGAAAGTGTTGAATTTTAATAAACTCCTTCATATTTTGAACAAATGTATGAACAATTATATAAAATGCTAAAATTAAGCACTTTCCTTAACTTAATCACATATAGTTACTTCCCAGCAATTGTTATTTACTAGCAAGACTATCGAATGCTGCAATAATACAGGGTGACTTTTTTTCAAAATTAACGGATTCGAATCCTAACCCCTGGGTTAGGATTCGAATCCGTCAACATCCTGATGTTGACTTGGCTATAATCTGATAATGCAGTTATATTCGTCGTACACTGTGAAGTGAAGGAAAATTATGTCAGAGTAATTGCTTCCCAAAAATACTGGATTTATAACTTTTTTATAGAAAATTTCTATGAAGCCAATGAGAAAAATCCAATTATCTTCAAAACGGCAAGATAAATCCTTATATCCTTACATGCTGTTATAGTACTATTAATTCGTGTTCTTTTTACACAGTTCATGGAACGGTTCTATTTGCCATTTTGTTTTAATCACCGAAATATTAATTTTGAAAAAAAAAGTCACCTGTATTAATGCACCATTCGATAGTCTTGCTAGTAAAGAACAATTTCTGGAAAGTAATGGTATACGGAAAACTTGAGGAAAATGTTAAATTTCAATAAACTTCTTCATATTTTGAACAAATGTATGAAAAATAATATAAAATGCTAAAATTTAGTTCTTTCCTCAACTTTCTCATATGTAGTTATTTCCCAGCAATTGTTCTTTACTAGCAAGACTATCGAATGGTGCAATAATACAGGGTGACTTTTTTTTTCAAAATTAATTTTCGATTATTTAAAAAAAATGGCAAATAGAACCGTTTCATGAACTATGCAGAAAAAACATGAATTAATAGTATTATAACAGCATGTAAGGATTTAAGGATTTATCTTGCCGTTTTGAAGATAATTGGATTTTTCTCATTGGCTTCATAGAAATTTTCTATAAAAAAGTTATAGATCCAGTATTTTTGGGAAGAAATTACTCTGACATAATTTTCCTTCACTTCACAGTGTACGAAGAATATAACTGCATTATCAGATTATAGCCAAGTCACCATCCTTGGTTAGGATTCGAATCCGTTAATTATGAAAAAAAGTCACCCTGTATTATTGCAGCATTCGATAGTGTTGCTAGTAAATAACAATTGCTGGGAAGTAACTATATGTGAGAAAGTTAAGGAAAGTGCTTAATTTTAGCATTTTATATAATTGTTCATACATTTGTTCAAAATATGAAGGAGTTTATTAAAATTCAACACTTTCCTCAAGTTTGCCGTATACCATTACTTTCCAGAAATTGTTCCTTAATAGTAACACTATCGAATCGTGCAATAATACAGGGTGACTTTTTTTCAAAAATTTCGACGATTTTAAAAAAAAAAAGAGCAGCTAAAACCGTTATATGATGTATGCCAAAAAATCATGAATAATTGGTACTATAACCATCTGTCAGGATATTACGGTTAAACTTGCCGTTTTTGAAATAATTGAATTTTTCATGTTGGCTCCATACAAGTTTTTCGTAAAAAAAATATTACTCCCTCATTTTTGGGCCAAATTATCTCAAACTTAATTTTCTACATAGTAATACTAAACTGAAGCAATATCCATCAAAAAATCTATCACTTTCGAGATTTCATTTCTATGTCTATGAAAGCCGATTTTCGACCCACCGTGCGCCGCGGCCAATCCAACGCTGCGGGAAATTTTGATCCAGCCATTGCCTAACTGTCACTCTGTAGTGTGCCGGGCATCCATCATGTTGGTATATCATACCTCTTCGGGTTTCAATTGGTACCAGGGACCGGAAAACCCGTTTAATTTCAAAACCCTTAAAAAAGGAAACCCAGGTCATTTGGTAACCATAACCATTTGGGAAACCCTATTGAATGGGTAACCGAAAATAAGGCTTACCCTATGAATTGGGAAACACTAACGAAAACGTAAGCGCTTACCGGGGGTTTGAAAGGGAAAGCGCTTCCTGGTTTGGGTTTCCGCTATTGAAGAGGTTTTATCCCCACACACGTCCGATTTCTTGGTTCTGACTTTTGATTGGTATTTCATATTATTATCCAAGATTTTTTGCAGGAGGGACGGGGTCATCTTTAAATAATTTCGTTTCCTGCAGTAAGCCGTGAAGCGATCATACATATACCTTCTGTATCAGGTTATTAGATTTCGCCAATGTAACCATAGATAATAATTCTAATGTACCTACTTAAATAACCTAACCTAATCACATTAGAAAATCTAAATAATTAAGAAAAATATAGGTGTTAAGTAGGCGATTAAGTATATACATATATATATATATGAAGTATAATATTGTACGATTTTTAATAAGTACCTACCCCCTGAATATCAACTTAATTAGTTTGTACTAGATATGAGCGCCGATGGGAGGTAGATCGGCTCGGCGGCGGCACGCCGACTTTTTCGGGTCGGCGTCTGCGGCGTCGGCGGCGTGACCTTGAAAAGGTTTTTTTAACCGACTTCCCAAAAAAGGAGGCGGTTATACGTTCGGCTGTATATATATATTTTTTTTTGTATGTTCAACGATTACTCCGCCGCCTGTGGACCGATTTTCAAAATTTTTACTGTGATGTATAGGGTGTAATCCCAAATTGGTCCTTTTGATATCAAAGTGGTGACCTGATGATGGGATCCATGAGGAATCGAGGGAACTCCTCGAAATTTATATGGACACATATGGTGATTTTGACTTTTCCTGAAGTAGTTCAAGTATATGCTACCAAAAAGTAAGATTTTGCTCCAAGGTATACCCTGGATCCAAAAGTACAGAACAGAACTCCTGGCTCCTTATAGATACATGTTTGGGGATTTCGGCGTTGTTTAAAGAACTGCAAGCATATGCCACCCTGTCAGTTAGAGTAATCATCATCATCATCACCACTATCACACCATACATCATCAGATTATGATGATATAAAAGGTATTTCTCATAGTATTTTACACTAACACGGATATCTTTGAACATTACTCTGCCGTTTATGGACCTATTTGCAAAATTCTTTTGTTGTTGTAAAGGGTTTAGTTCGAAATTGGTCCTTTAGTCACTCAAGTGGGAACCTGATGATGCGATCCATGAGGAATCGAGGGAACTCTTCGAAATTTATATCCACACATATAGTGATTTTGACTTTTACTGAAGTAACACAAGCATATGCTACCAAAAAATAAGATATTGTACCAAGGTATACCTGGATCGAAAAGCACTGTATAGAACTCCCCAGTCTTTAAAGATATGCGTTTGGAAATTTCGGCATTGTTTAATGAACTGCAAGCATATGCCACTTTATAACTTACAGTAATCATTATCATCATCTTAATAGCAATACCTTATGCTAGCTTGGCGCGTATTCAATTATACATTCGATCGTTTAGTTTAGACGTTCTTAAGACGTATTAATAATAACTTAAGAAAATATATCTCTAAAAAGGGTGAAATTATTATTTTTAAACAAAAAATTAAATCGACTTCCAAAGTAAAAATACACAAAAAAGTATGAAATAAAACTTAATCTCTAAATAATTCCCCTTTCAAATTCGGCTAAAATTTTTACTATTTATCTACTCAATCTTTTTAATTTTGAAGTCGGTACCAGCAAATATGAACGTAAGTTCTATAAAATATTGTAGAATATTGTTTGGGCCCGGCTGGTACCGCTTTCAAAATTAAGAAGATTGAGTAGAGAAACAGTAAAAATATTAGCCGAATTTGAAAGGGGAATTATTTAGAGATTAAGTTTTATTTCATACTTTTTTGTGTATTTTTACTTTGGAAGTCGGTTTAATTTTTTGTTTAAAAATAATAATTGAAGTTTGTACTTGGTAGTCAAAAAGTGTAGTAAATACATTGGTTTAGATACAATTACAATGCAATACAATTTATGGAACTTTTTGTAGTGGTGAAGAAGACAATTAAAGAATTCCAAATTAGTTCCAACAATTAACTGTGCGTTGATTCCAGAGAGTATAATCACTGTAATCTTTTTCTATTTTCGTTTTATTAACGCCCTTTTTTTCAGGAACTGACGTTGAAGCCCTTTGTATAACTGACTTTGTTCACTAGAGAGAGCCTAGATAAGGCTCTCTCTAGTGAACAACCAGTAATAGCTAAGATCTCAGCCTGAAACACGGTGCATAACCCAAAACAAGCATATCTGCCTATAGGTGGTTCCTTCCCCATAGTCTAGCGCCCACCCGGTTGTCTTTCCTGGGTCTGTCTGTGAACCAAATTATGTTACTAGGATGAAAATTAATTGAGACCTATTCTTCCCCGTCCTCCCCAGAAGTTTTGAAAAGCAGGTATAGCTTTTAGAAGCTATGCTTTTAGGCCTGTTACATTCTACCTGCCGTCATGGCCCTGAGAACCACCTTAGCCTCCATATGAACAAGCAGTGGTCAGGTTTATCAGGGCTTCATGTGAAGCGGTGGGTGCCGAAGAGAGCGCACCCGTGATTTGAGACAGGCCAGCCTCTGTACACTATTTAATGTTTTGATGCAGTTGATATGTACAACTTTTTTGGCTGCATAGTGTGGCATACCACACTTCGCAATATGTGACAATCGGTCTCACTATAGCTGTGTATAGCCATGCATAACATTGCCTTCTACCGAAGGCCTCATTATAGCTGACAAGTCTCGGGTAGAACCCCAGAGCACATCTTGCTTTTTTTCATAATGTCTTCGATGTTCTTATTCCAAGTAATACTTATCAAGATATTTGACCTCGCTCGCAAACGTGGTAGTTCTCCCGAAGAGTGTTGGGGGTTTTAGTCCCTCCAACTTCCTCTTTTTGGTGTAAGGTATCAAGACTGTCTTATTAGCGTTGACTGTTAGTTTGACCCTTTTGCACCAATTTTCGACGATTTTCTGCAGTGCTGATTACATTAACCCAGCGACTACTGATGCGCATTTGCTCACCACTAGTATCGCTAGGTTGTCAGCCTGGACGACGGAGGCTGACAACCTAGTGATATTTAGAGCGTGGCTCTCGACTCGAAGGTCGTGGGATCGATTTCCGCAAATTAACAACGAAAAAAATGTTGTTTTCAAGTTTGGTTAGGACAATGCAGGCTGATCACCTGAATATCTGACAAGAGAGATGATCCATGCGACGGCTGGACATGTGAAAATTCGGCCCTGCATCTGATCTCTCGCCAGTCGTTTAGGTTATCTGTCCCACTAGTTTTCGGGAGTAAAGGAACAGAAAGTGCTCTTGTGTACTGCGTACACACTTGGCCACTATAAAACAACTCCTGCGTAGCTGGTCTGGTTTTAATGGATTTGGCGCCCAAGTTGAAGAGAACGGCTGCGGTTCTCCGGCGCCTCCTGCCCAACTTTGGAAGACCGGAGTCCAGCAGGTCTAAAAAGGCCGTTTTAGCAATTCATTTTATAAATTACTGTATGAAAGATGACAGCGATCGTAAAATGGCCACTTGAATTGCAATTCATAATATGATTTGGATACAATTCATATGCTGAAATTGGCTGAAATGCTTGCATTTGACAGCTTTACAAGCAGAATTGCTTAAGTGTCAAATAGCAATAATTCATAAAAAGTTACTCGTGAGGACACTCGGTGTTTACAATAAATTTAGAACTCTCTGAAAACTTTTGCATTTTAGTTAGTGTGAGCCGTGTTAGTGAAAAATAACCATTTAGTTAGTGAAATTGACCATAAAAGCGATTTGGTTTCGAGGGCCGCATTGTTTATAAACAAACGTGAACGGTGAAACGTCAAACTATCTCCATAGTCCATACGTCAAACGAAACTCGCCATGACGTCTAACGAGTTGCCAGTCGAAGAATAAGAATTTATCACGAATTTTTTGTACTTCATTGATTACCTTACCTAAATATAAATAATCCTCAATCGCCGAAATCCCCAAACATGTATTTATAACTCCTTAGTCAGGAATTCTGTTCAGTACTTTTGGATCCAGGGTCCTTGAGCCCTTGGAGCAAAATATTACTTTTTGGTAGCATATGCTTATGCTTGGACTACTTCAAAAAACGTCGAAATCACTATAATATGTGTATGTAAATTTCGAGGAGTGCCCTCGATTTCTTGTGGATCCCATCATCAGGTCACCACTTTGAAATCAAAAGAAAATTATATAAATATATGAAAATTGAAAATCGGCACACAGAGCGCGGAGTAATCGTTGATCCTACAAAAAAAAAACACACATACTATATACACAGCCGAACGTATAACCGCGTCCTTATTTGTAAGTCGGATAAAATTACCTCAAATTTCAAAATCTCCCCAAAAAATCCCAAAAGTGGTGAATTAGCAACATTAAGCAGAATTGCAAGGTATTCTGCGAATGAATGAATTTTAGCAATATTGCGATGATATTGCGCAAGTAGCCTGCAGCTGTCGGAGACTCTACACGGGGGTCCTACAGTCAATGGCCCCGTATGGAGCGCCCGTGAGGGCGGATGACCTGAGTGCTGTAAATAGAGTACTTCTGCGGCGACCACAACGAGCCATGGCGCTGAGAATGATAAGCGGGTACCGCACAGTATCAAACGAAGCAGCTCTTGCTCTCGCTGGAACCCCTCCATGGAATCTGGAGGCTCGCGTGCTAGCGGAGATCTACCGTCGCACGTCGGAGTTTAAAGTGTAATGTGTCGAGCTCGCGAACGGACGCGCTCCGCGTTATACACATGCAGCAAATATTAATTATTTGATTAATATTTTTGCGAATCGCGCGGCTGATTGCCGCTGCACGTGATCATGGCGCTCGTGGTCAATGAGTTGCTGGCGTTTATCCAGCACGCCATCGACACCATGGACGAGGTCAGCATAATGCAGATCTGCAAGTCTTCTTTCACCAGTGAGGAGATTTGCAAAGGCAAGCATTTGCTGTACGAGACGCTTGGCCAGAGCGCGAACATGCCATCGCGAAGGAGAGATGGAACCGAAAGAAGCGTGCAGGACATCATCTCCCTGCTGAAGCAGACGGATCCGGATGAAGTGCCAGCTTTTGTAGCGAAAGAACTGCATAAGCTGCCGCCAGTGACACTGGACCACGTCGACGTCGTCAGTCTACTGAAGGACATTAAATTCCTGAAGGAAGAACTGGCCGGAGTTCGAGGTAGATTGCAGGCATCAGAGTTTACCATACGTGATCTACGTAGTGAATTATCACAGCTAAAAAGTGTTAATTCAATATGTAGGTCACCTGATGCAGCAAACGTCACTCGTCGTCGAGGCGCGCAGGCGGTCACGTTTAGCCCGTCAGCATTATCCGACGGGTCAACGAACATCGTCACCGCCCCCGCTGCCCGCTCCCCGCCCGCGCAGGAGCCGGTGCCGAGTTACGCAAATGTCGCCGCTTGCGTCCCCCCGCCACCTCCCCCGCGTTCGAAAAACAAAGGGAAGAAGGAGGCCCCTGCAGAACGTCCTCTTTCAAAAAAGGACCGAACGTGCGATGATGACGGGTTCATCAAGGTCGAGAGGAAGAAGAAGAAACCCGTCGTCCGCAACCATCGCGGCACCGCACCCGGAGGACCCGAGCAGCTGTTGCGGTGTGAGACTCCCGCGACACCGCTGTACGTGTCCCGGCTTCATTGGTCTACGACGGTCGAGCAGGTCGTGGACTACATAAGAAGCAGAACTAACTTCGCCTTGAGGGTCGAGCGGTTGGAATCTCATCATAAAGTGAATTTTAATTCCTTTGTGGTGAGAGTTCCAACCCATCATTTACCGACCTTCGAGAAGGAGGAGTTCTGGCCGATTGGAGTCGTCTACAGAAGATTTAGAGGACGACTCCCGAACAATTTGCGCCCCACGTCGCAGACAATACGTGTTTAGTGTTAGTGTTAGTTTAGGTATATATTATAGTAATATGTATGTTAGTCTTTAAGGTATTTATAATATGGGCCTATGCAGCCTGAAATAAATGTATTTATTATTATTATTATTATTATTATTATTAAACAGCGCGGACAAAGGGTATCTCCCGAATTGACAGAACGCGTTTTTTGCCCGCCCGCCCGCGCATTGTCGTCAAGCGCGCAAGACAGAATGGTGTCTCCAACTGCTGGCCACAGAATAGTGGCCGCAATCAGATCGGTTTTACGGGAGTGGGTGGCGCATAGACAGGGCACCCTCTCATACCGGATGGTGCAGATGCTGTTTGGGCACGGGTGTTTCGGCCATTACCTGCACTACACGGCCCAGAGAGAACCGTTGCCCCAGTGCTACCACTGCCTGGACAGTGACGACACGGCGCAGCATAAGCTCGAGTCTTGCCTCGCCTGGGACGAGCAGCGAGCAATGCTATGCGCCGTAATTGGAGCAAAGCTAAGTCTCCCGGCCATCCTTGAAGGGATGGTTCGTTCCAGAGAGGCCTTTAAGGCGGTGGCCACCTTTTGCGAAACCGTGATTTCGCAAAAGGAGGCCACAGAACGGGAGAGAGAGGCGGATGTAGTCGCAGACCCTGTTCGTAGGCGGCGACAAGGGCGCAGGTGCGCTATATATGAGCGCCAGTTACCTGCCTAAAGGACTTGGGTGACGGATTGGGGAATCCGTCGCCCAATGCACGAGTCCTCCCGGTAGCAGAGCGTCCAGTGCCTGGACTGCTCTCCCGAAGTGTTGGCAGAACAAACTGCCATGCGAAGGCTCTGCGATATCATGCAAAAGCCGCTTGGTAGGCCGCTGCTGTTATCGCTTTTGTGGGTCCGGCGGTCTAGCACTACAGCGGGGAAGAAGGCACCATGGGGTTTTAGTAGCAAATCCGGGTGCGCTCCTCGCCTCGCACCCGGGTGAGTCCCACATACCCCGGCTGGCGTCCGCAGTCCGCCGGGGATGCATAAAGCATTTCCCTACGAAAAAAAGGCTAATCACCTGATTGTCTGACAAGAAAGATGATCCATGCGTCGGATGGGCATGAGAGGTCGAGAGATCATTCTCTTCAGTCGTGTCGGTTGTTCGTCCCACTGGGTTACTGGCTGTGAGAGTAGAGAAAGAGAGAGTGCTCTTGTGTACTGCGCACATACCAGGGCACTATAAAAATAAACCGGCCACCGTCACCGAAATGGTTGTTGGTAGCTATTATTATTATTAGATCTTCAGTTAGCAGCCCATTCACTACCACGGACTACTCCAGCGGTGACCCCACCCTTTTCTGTGTGCATCCTTGGGTCAAACTGCCAAAGCCTTGGGTCAAAGTGTCAATCCCATAATCTATCCACTCTACTGTAGCTGAATCTACATTTCTAGAAGCCAGGCTATAAGGGTTGAGGTTGACCTTCAATATCTAGAAATGCACTCAGCGCAAACTCCTCAATAGCTATATTAATGCGATCTACTAGCTCCATTATCGCCGTATCAGTAGATCTGCTTTTCTAGTAAGCATATTGTTGTATTTGATAGTCACGCAACACAAGTCTTAACTTAGCATGGGATTAGATTTATGTGATGTATATTACATGTTTATTGTATTGTATGTTATTTTGTGTGTTTAATAAAGAATTTGATGCTCATTTCTCTTTCGATGAACGTGGAGGTTAAACACCTTCTTCTCGTTTAAAGCATGAAAGAAGTAAGGTCTATATGGGTATAATAAATGACTTGGGTAATATGAATGCTCATAGTCACTAACTGAAATCTGTCACTCGGCACGCCGATAGATTTTCACGGCGGCGGCGGCGCGGCAAAATCGTCGGCGCCGCCGATGCGGCGCTCATATCTAGTTTGTACACGTTGGTGTTTCGTTTGCCAACGTCCCCTTTCTGCCCGCGCATTATTCAGGGCTCGCGCGCTTCTCGTCGCTAGCATGGCTGTCGCAAGCTTCGCTCAGTCGATGCCATGCTCTTTCGGTTAACATGATTAATAATCAAGGCCCAGCTAAACGGCTTGGAAGGTTAAACGTTTAGAGTTTAGACGTTTAACCCTTATAGATGTATTAACGAGTTTTTACGTTTAGACGGAGCGTCGAAATCCCATACAAACGTAGTTTCGTTTGGTTAGAAAATATTAACCAAGAACGAAATAAGACGTGAATAAACAAGCAAAGTGCAAATAAAAACAGTTAACAAATTAACGGGGAGAAGAAGGCGTGCGTGAGCGCAATTTCTGTTCTACCATAATATAGCCGTTCGTCCTACATCTTAAGATACATTGTTGCGTGCAAGTAGTGATCGAGTTGAACCCAGCTCACGCAGTGCGCATGCGCCAGCCGGTAGCGTACGCTAACGCATACAATAATTGACCCTATTCGTAAAGAATTACAATCTAAAGTCGCTCGAAGAGGTTACTTGGTTAGCGCTTATGAAGGGGTAACCCTTTTAGATGAGGTTATTCAATCCATACGGCTTTTTCGTTGTGCTTAACTACTATTCGACTTATTTATTGGGAAACCCTTTGAAAGGGTTTTTCGTTCAACGGATTACCAAATCATAAGTGTAACCCCATCATAAGGGTTTTTAATTAACTTAAAGTAGCCAGCCTTTCGAAATACCCAATCAAAACCCCTTAAAGGGTAAGCACTGGTGGTCCCTGATTGGTACATCTTGCATGAGCTCGTGAAGATTATTTCTCAGGAAATTTTCATACGTCTCCCCGTTTAAATTGTCCGGTAGAAAAAACGGCCCAATGCAATGATTATGCAAAATTCCCATCCATACATTCAGGGAAAACCTCCTTTGATGAGCACCTTCTTTTGCCAAGTGGGGGTTTTCACCCTTGGGAGCCCAAAAGTGTATGTTGTGGTAGTTGGTTATGCCGTCACGCTCAAACTTCGACTCGTCGGTCCATAAAATCTTTTTAAGAAGTTATAGTCGTTTTCACGTCGTCGTCGATCTTCCTGCATCACGTCGCCTTTGATGAACAGAGCCACTTTCCCGCACGCGTTGGTACGCCGCGGAAAAAACTCCAGCACTTGGTACATTATTTCGACGGGGAAAACGACGCCGGTACTCTTCCCGTGCAGCGGCTGCGTTGCCATCACAAAAACCGTAGCAGTACAGTATGTCAGCATACTCTTCGTTGCTAAAAGATGCCATTTTTGATAAATTAACTTGATCAGAAGGAATCGCAAATAACACGTCAGCGCGCTCAGGACGAGAAGCGTTAACTAAACAAAAACTCTACATAATGCTCTTTAGACGGACCCGAACTGTTACGAACCGACGCGAACAGTTACGAAGAAACCGGATTTTTTTAAACCGACCAATAATAGAGCGCTTCTTCCTCCGATAACAAAAGAATTTGACTACCTGACTACCTAATCCTGAACAAATTGTAAGGCAAAAAAATGGTGCTGAGAGTTATTAACTTACCTTACCAGATGTTTGTGAATTTTTTGCACACAAATTATACCTTTTCGGATAGCTTAATAAATAAGGAATTTAATTAAGTAATTTGTACGACTAATGTCTTATTGATTTTTTTAAACAATAAGGGGTGAAACGAGGGAAAATCATTTTCAATTTTTTTGTTAAGACTTTTGAAACACTCTGCTAATTTTTGTTTCCTGTTTAGATGGATAAATAACTTTTTTATTTGTAGTTTATCTACCTAAGAAGTAAAATTATGTTAAAGATTAAGAAATTAATAGGTAGATTTTTGTTTATTTCAAGTTTTCCTTTAAAATCGGGTGTTTTTGAAAAAAATACAAAATCTTGAATATCTCAAAAACCGTTAGCTTTTGGGCAGGGTATGATATAGCTTTTTAGGCTGCAAAAGTGATGTATTTTTACATGTTAAAAGGAAACAGACCTATTACCGGTCGCCCTGTATTCATAACTAGCTGACCCGGCAAACTTTGTTCTACCTTAGAGGCAATAAATGAGCAGATTTTGGATTTCATTAACTGCAATTTTTCATTAGGATATCTACCTATATATAATAAAAAGAAATCAATTGTTTTAATGATTGTTAAAATGGGCCATGTATTTTGGTGCATGGGTTGCAATCTTCAGTAAAGCATCTTGTAATAGACGACATTTTTCGTTTTATTATCAGGCGCAAGAATAAATAACGCAGATGGTCTTCCGATCCGTGAATATGCCACATATAATTGACCAGGTGAAAAACATGGATTTTGTCTACAAAACTTCGTCACCTTCGAGTTTCCCTTTGAGTATCGTCACGTAAATCACATTATTTGTAAATTCCTAAATCCCCTATTTACTAAATCCCCAAACATATTTTTCTGCGATAAATAGTAGCCAATGCTCTTCCTCGTAATCTACTCTATGTCTGTGACAATTTTCATGATGATCGTTTAAGTAGTTTTACGTAAAAGTGTAAATACAGTTGTCCACAGGAACCGTACATTTTTATGCAATAAAAAGTAACCTTTGTTCTTCCTCGTAGTCTACTTTATATCCGTGCCAAATTTCATGAGTAGTTTTTACGTAAAAGCGTAAATACAGTAATTCACGGGAACCGCACATTTTACCGCGATAAATAGTATCCTATGTCCTTCTCCTGGTTCTAAGCTACCTCCCTACCAATTTTCAGCCAAATCGGTTCAGCCGTTCTTGAGTTATAAATGTTGTAACTAACACGACTTTCTTTTATATATATAGATAAGTACAAATAAAATAATATAATATACTATTTCAGTAGAAGATTTTGGGTGTATATAATTAAATTTCTTTTTCTTTTGTTATTATATACGTAATATTTAATTTATTTGTGCTTGATTTATCAGTGTCTAATATATAGGTTTTAGTTTTTAACCCAAAACAATGACTTTTAAGATTTTTTTTTATCTGTACGTTTGTGCGCGCCAATCTCAGAAACTACAAAACGAATTTGTATGGAATTTGTTATCGTAGTAGTTTAGGCTTTGGATAAACACATAGGACTCACTTTTTATCGCTTTTTTATAATTATTTATTTTATCAATTTAAAGAACAACGTAGAATAAAATTCTTTAGTATAACCAGATATTTGAATTGGTTAAAACTTTACCTAGGTATTACCTAATCATTAGTGTGTATGATTCTATGAGGAATAAGTGAGTAACTCGATGGCTTCGTGGTCGTACTGCTAACTCATCTCTCTCTCTCAAACTCAGCCTTGGTCCCAACTAGGATAGGTAGAGATGGCCGTTATAACGTAAAGCGTTTAAAATAGCGTGCTTTTAAAAATAAGTTGTAAAGTCGTTTAAAAATTTAAGCGTTTATCACTTATAATTATCGTTCATATCGTTTATAGTCATAAAGCCATAAGTGTGGTATGAGCAAAGAAAAATAGTTCTTATGACAGGGCAATAAGAGTGAAAATTCTTTAATGTAGCTCATCACTTATTTAAACGGGTTATTTTTTGTACTTATAACTATTAAGCTTTTTCGTGTTTATTCACTTTTTGTTAGTTGCGCTTTGCGGGTTGACGAAAACACGTTATATTACGTTACGCAATAATTCGTATTTTAATCGTAATAGTGGTGCTTTGGTGGCTTACCGTGAAGTTTTAATGTAAATAATAAATATAATAAATATAATAAGTAATTTGTACGTGGTAGAGCCATGCTTCGGCACGAATTGGGCCGGCTCGACCGGAGAAATACCACGGGCTCACAGAAAACCGGCGTGAAACAGCGTTTGCGCTGTGTTTCGCCGAGTGAGTGAGTTTACCGGAGGCCCAATCCCCTACCCTATTCCCTTCCCTACCCTCCCCCATTACCCTATTCCCTCTTAAAAGGCCGGCAACGCACTTGCAGCTCTTCTGATGCTGCGAGTGTCCATGGGCGACGGAAGTTGCTTTCCATCAGGTGACCCGTTTGCTCGTTTGCCCCCTTATTTCATAAAAAAAAAAAAAAATAATAATAATAATGGTCCATATGGACGTAATATAAACTTTTCGTGTAGTGTTTTAGTATTAAGTTTATTAAGTTTTTGTCGTAAGATGACGAATAAACGACGTGAATTGGAACAGTAATTTATGGAACTACTTTGAAAGAAATGAGGTGGAAAAAGTGGCGATGTTTGTTATCCTATAAATCAACTATTACTAATGATAAGCAACATTTAAGATTAATGCATATTATCAACATGTAAAAACATTTTTATGAGTTCATATTATTATATTAATAATTATTCAGATTTCAGACAGTCCTAAGCCTGCAAAGTACGAAGGAAAGTTAATTTAAATCAGTTTAAGCGATCGAAAAACGTAACATAAGCGCAAAAAATATTATAACTTATAAGTGGCAATAAGTAGATAATCAAATAAGCAACTAAGCAACTAAACAGTTAAAAAAAGCTACTATTGAATATTTAATAACGGATTAGTTAACTTTTAATTTTAAGCCGTTTATCACATCTCTAAGGATAGGTGATCATAATCCAAATTACTATCATTAAGTTTAAAGTCTACACGCCTAATGCCAATTGCCAACTAACGTCTTCACATTCAAAAGATTTTCGAAATCGTTAAAATACTATTTATCGGCTACAAATACTCGTAAATCCTTACTTAATAATATTATACCTAAAAAATAAAGTTTGCATGTACATAATATGTTTAGTTTTCATGCAATACATACGTAACGAATTTTGATAAAATTTGGTATGGTAGTAGTTTATCTAGAATTAACACAGAATACTTTTCGCAGCTTATTAAATTTTATTTATAGTAGAGTTCCCGGTAGATTTCTTGAGTGTACAAAGTCGCAGGAAACATTCAAATAAAACACAACTGATAGGGCTGTGCATTGCCTACACCATTATGTATTCAATCAAAATTGAATACATAATGGTGTAGGTACCTATTGGTATTTTTCCGAACAAGCTTTCCCTCTGACTTAAACCCAATTTCACGCGGGTGAAGCTGCGGGCAAAAGCTAGTCACTCATATAATATCTGGGGGCACGGTAGTGCCCCCATGCCAAGACGTCAAGCGAAGCGCAAGGGCACTACCAAACCACCTTTTCTCGAAGCGTTTCGTCGATTTTTTGAACACTCATAACTTGAGTTTGGATTGTACCAGATAAATGAAACTTTCAGGATTTGTTCCCATCAGCGGTCTCATTAAACATGTAAAGTTTCGATTACCTACGTCTTATACTTTAGATTTTATTGATATCTAAAAACCCCTGATTCCGTCACTGACTCACTGATGATCAACAAAATTATATCGTACTTCCGGATGTTCTCGAAAGCTGATATTTGATACGTAAGATTGTATTAGTACACAACCAACATAAAAATTCTCAAAATTGGAACTTTCATCTTCCAACCCCTGAAACAAGGGAGTTAAAGTTAATTATCTGTGAAAGCGCCATCTATCGCGTTATTATGAACTATATATGTTATGTCGTCGTTCATCGCTAGGCTTGTAAACTAATTGACTAATATTGATTGAAATAATTATTTCCCGATCCCGAATATTCTAAATTTGAACGGAAAATTTAACATATGTGCAACATTCATTTAATTATGTTAAGAATTATTAAGGTAAGAAGTCTCATATAAACTTTTATCCTTCAACCCCTTAAACTACAGGATGGAAGTTTCTATAATATTACCACACATTTAGCTAGAGGCGTGAAAATTGTTGTTGTTATTAAGGATCCGATAATAACAATAAAATTTAATAAAATAACCATGTAGTTACCTACCTATCCCTTTATTAACAACAAAAAACACAATATTTTTTTAAATCTTTATCGACATATTTTATTGCACTTGTTAATGTTACCCGTATGTATTTTCCGTTTAAATTACTAAAGAATATTTGGGAAATAATTAGGTATTTAAATATTACGTCAATTAGATTTCAATTCAAGCGGCGAACAAACACATAACTAACATAATTCATAATGTACGAGATAGATGTCACTTTTCCACAAAACTATAAAAATATTATGATTTATCATTAAAACGATTAATAATAATTAACTGAAGGGAATGAAATAATAAAAAAAAAAACTATGTATCAAATTACAGTTAGGCACATACTTTTTAGTATGATCAAAATATTTACAGTATCCGAGTAACTTAGAATATAGATAATAAAATCTAGTAAAAGCGCCACCTAGCATAGCTTATAAACAATAATCAATTATAAATGGGCATTCAAGTAGTACTTACTGCTACCGACAGATGTCAGTGCTTCGACTCCTAACAGTGTTCTTTATTACATAAGTCATAAGACATCATAGAACGTGAGTAAAATTTTTTACTCTGAAAGATTCGGATAGTTGTTTGTAGTAACTAGTACCTGGGAGACGGGAGTCATCCTCAGGAGTGACCCGGGAGATTGAGCTTTGCTCGGATTTTAAACAATAGTACGGAAGAAGAAAAAATTATAAAAGGAATAACTTAACCAAAAGCATGTCAGTACATGTCTAAGGAGGGTTCCGTAACTATAAACGCGTAATAGCCAATAGGTATTTAATAATGATAATAATATAATAATATCTATGGACGATTCACACCACGTCAATCTGATCCAGTGGTAAGTTCTCGAAGAACTTGTGTTACGGGTACCAGACAACGGAAATATATTGTTTTAATACTTTTATATTATACAATATATATTTAAGATTTTTATTATATTATACATATATTTAATACACATCCATGACCATGACCCAGGAACACAGAAAAACTTTTTGTTCCTTCGGCGAGATTGAACCCGCGACCCCCGGCTTGAGCACCAACACGCTCAACCAACTGAGCCACAGAGGTCGTCGATTTAGTAAATATTTATTTAAATTACTTCAAAAGCTATTGACCGATTAGTTCAAATAATTTTCCGAAAGAATAAGTAACGACCACTGTGGCGCAGTGATGAGCGCGTTTGCACTCAAGCCGGAGGTTGCGGGTTCGAATCCCGCCAGGGAACAAAAAAGTCTTATTATTTAGTATGATGCAAAGGGAGGGGAGGGGGCGGGGTGACTTTTAAACCATGATGCCAGTTACTCCAAATTGTTGACTTTGTAAAAAAGTAATGTATGAAACCTTGCCTTTATTTTAAAAGACCTATTCAACGATACCCCTCACATTAATGGCTTACAATGAAAAAATATTTTTCATCCCCACTTCACATACGATAATGATACGATACGATATGAAGCCCCTGAAATATAAAATAAGTAGGTATTTTATGATGCCAAAACTGACATTTAAGTTACATATTACATAACTGTTCCAAATTTCATCAATATATATTCATAACTAGCAGTGGCCCGCGGTTCCGCTCGCGTAAATACCGTATCCCACTTTTTCAGAATAAAAAATTGCCTATGTTCTAATCCAGAGCCTAAACTACTACCGTATAGTGCGATTCAAATGAGAATAGGATCGAGTCGGCGCCATATTGTGACGTCATAGCTGTCAATTTTACCCAATTGGGTACTTAATTAGGTAGGGTGGGCAAAAAAGTTGTTTTCTTTTAATATAATAATTTATTTACAAAATTGAGGGAAAAAATGTAATCTGAATCTAGCTCTTCAATTTCGCTCATCTCTGTATTACTGTCCGAGTAGTTATCATCGTCTATGTAACACAGCGCCTCGTTTACTCATTTTCGAGCAAAATGAGTATGACAATAACAAAAACAGTATAATTTTCGCAAGTTGCCTTGCACCAACAACGAAAAACAAAATGTTAATTTATGATTTTAAAAACGAATTATGAATATGTATTATTATAATTAAATGTTTAGATAATTTAACGTTATTATTTAAATTCGATGTAAGACTATTATTCCTCTTCTTTTATTTATGGCAATCGCGGTTGCAAAGGTTTTGCACCATTCTGCTAGTGTCGAGTATTTATAGAATTATTTCGACTATTATTATTGGCAAATAAGAATTTTTTGCTAACCATACTTTTCAAGTGACATTCGACAGATAGAGGTCATTGACGTTCCTATTTCCATTTGAATCGCATTATATCAAATTTCATCGAAATCCGTTCAGTAGTTTTTCGTGAGAGTTACAAACATCCATCCATTCTCACAAACATTCACATTTGTAATATTGGTAGGATAACAGAAGCTGAAACAACGGACAGACAGACAGACGGAGACGGACGGACGGACACAGTAAATTTATAAGGTTTCCTCGAGTATTAGGAAACCCTATTAGGTACATAGAATAATAAAAAATATAGAATTAAAAAAAAAGTCTGACTGGGATTCGAACCCGCGATCACCAGTTTGCCATTAACGCAAAGTCTGTCGCTTAGTAGCTGAAATACTGAAAGCCGTTTCCGAGAATCTCAATTCATACCTATTTACAAGATTTGCTTGTTCGAAGTACTATCAGATAATGAAAATTTGTATTGTAACTTGTATTACGTACGTTGCAATATATTAAAGTTATAACCTAACCGAGTATTATGTGTTCTGTGAACCTAACCGAGAGCATGTCAGGACATGTCTAAGGAGGGTTCCGTAACTATAAACGCGCAATATCCTTTTTTTTTTAATTACTCCAAAAGAAAAGTAACTGTCCGATTTGGTTCACAATAATTTTCCTAAAGAGTTTTTAGCAAGTTTCTATCTCATATAGTTCAAAAATGCTAGGGGGGGGGGACCAACTTACAAACTACTTTGGTGGCCGATTACTTGAAAATGGTCAACTTTATAAAAAAGTAACGTATGAAACCTTGCCTTTATTTTAAAAGACCTATTTTACGATACCCCACACGATGCGTTCGAGTAAAAAAATATTTTTCATCCCCACTTCACATGTATGGAGAGCCACCCTTAAAATATAAAATTATTATTTTTTTATAAGCCCAAAACCGTGATCTATACACAATCTATAACTGTACTAAATTTCATTAATTTATATTCATAATTACAGGAGCTAGAGGCGCGGACAGACAGACAGACAGATGGACAGCGCGTAACTATAAGGGTTCCTTAAGTACTACGGAACCCTAAAAAAGGCAAAGAGAGAGTGGGCAGAAAAAAAGCGTCTCTGTTGTGAAAGAAATACACCCAAAAAAAAAGAAAAAGAAAATAACAATTCTGTTATAACAACTTACAAAAAGAAGTGAAATCCCACCAAAAACATTTTCATGTAAAATTATTATTTTTAAACAAAAAATTAAACCGACTTCCAAAGTAAAAATACACAAAAAAGTATGAAATAAAACTTAATCTCTAAATAATTCCCCTTTCAAATTCGGCTAAAATTTTTACTATTTCTCTACTCAATCTTCTTAATTTTGAAATCGGCACCAGTCCAAACAATATTCTACAATATTTTATACAACTTACGTTCATATTTGCTGGTACCGACTTCAAAATTAATAAGATTGAGTAGAGAAATAGTAAAAATTTTAGCCGAATTTGAAAGGGGAATTATTTAGAGATTAAGTTTTATTTCATACTTTTTTGTGTATTTTTACTTTGGAAGTCGGTTTAATTTTTTGTTTAAAAATAATAATTTCACCCTTTTTAGTGATATATTTTGTTAAGTTATTAATACGTCTTAAGAACGTCTAAACTAAACGATCGAATGTATAATTAAATACTCGCCAAGCTTCCATTGGGTATTGCTATTAAGATGATGATGATGATTACTGTAAGTTATAAAGTGGCATATGCTTGCAGTTCTTTAAACAATGCCGAAATTTCCAAACGCACATCTTTAAAGACTGAGGAGTTCTGTACAGTGCTTTTGGATCCAGGGTATACCTAGGTACAATATCTTATTTTTTTTGTAGTATATGCTTGTGTTACTTCAGTAAAAGTCAAAATCACTATATGTGTGGATATAAATTTTGAGGAGTTCCCTCGATTCCTCATGGCTCGCATCATCAGGTTTCCACTTTAGTGACTAAAGGACTAATTTCGAATTAAACCCTTTACAACAACAAAAGAATTTTGCAAATAGGTTCATAAACGGCAGAGTAATGTTCAATGATCTCCGTGTTAGTGTAAAATACTATGAGAAATACCTTTTATATCATCATAATCTGATGATGTATGGTGTGATAGTGGTGATGATGATGATGATTACTCTAACTGACAAGGTGGCATATGCTTGCAGTTCTTTAAACAACGCCGAAATCCCCAAACATGTATCTATAAGGAGTCAGGAGTTCTATTCTGTACTTTTGGATCCAGGGTATACCTTGGAGCAAAATCTTACTTTTTGGTAGCATATGCTTGAACTACTTCAGAAAAAGTCAAAATCACCATATGTGTCCATATAAATTTCGAGGAGTTCCCTCGATTCCTCATGGATCCCATCATCAGGTCACCACTTTGATATCAAAAGGACCAATTTGGGATTACACCCTATACATCACAGAAAAAATTTTGAAAATCGGTCCACAGGCGGCGGAGTAATCGTTGAACATACAAAAAAAATAAAAAAATAAAAAAAAATATATACAGCCGAACGTATAACCGCCTCCTTTTTTAGGAAGTCGGTTAAAAATTATGCCAAGACGATACCATATGACTAACACTGTCAAAAAGTTATGAAATCTCATGTAAAACCAAGCTTCTTACCCTACACGCCTTAACTCTGCGAGCGTAACTTCACAAACTCTACACCTTAGTCATTTTATGTGGCTTGGCCATTTCGTTATTATAAGAGAGTATAATAGAAAAACAGTCGATTATAAATTTTTCTCCTTACGGCTAAGTGAATGTAGCGAAATGGCCAGGCCACATAAAATTACTAAGGTGTAGAGTTTGTGAAGTTACGCTTGCAGAGTTAAGGCGTGTAGGGTAAGAAGCTTGGTTTTACATGAGATTTCATAACTTTTTGACAGTGTTAGTCATATGGTATCGTCTTGGCATAATTTTTTTACATGAAAATGTTTTTGGTGGGATCTTATTTACGCCACGAAACAACAAACATAATAAATATAATTTAAAAATGCTCACTTGTTGTTTTCGAGACATAAACCTATCTAGATCGATTTTTCTCCCCCTAAGCTCCTTAATTACTAAATTTTATGTAATTATTGCAACAATTTCCAAAATCCTACTTAATATTATAAATGTGAAAGTTTGTGAGGATGGATAGACGGATGGATGGATGATTGTTACGCTTTCACCCAAAAACTACTGAACAGATTTCGATGAAATGTGGTATGGTAATATATAGTTTAAGGCTCTGGACTAAAACATAGGTTACTTTTTATCCCGAAAAACTACAGATTTCCCGTGGGATACCCAATATAATATATACACGGGCAGAGCCACGGGAAAAAGCTAGTTACGATTATAAATATACAATTATAATATCCATGCAAGCTTTGCGTGAATGTAGATTAACAAGTAGATAATAATGTAAAAACCAAATGAAGAAAATGTACAGTGAAATTAAAAATTCTTTACTAATCGAAATCCATTAAAAGATAAACAAAACATTATTCCTTTTTAACCGACTTCCAAAAAAGGAGGCGGTTATACGTTCGGCTGTATATATATTTTTTTTTTTTAAATGAAACATTTCTGTCAGTAGAATTTTCCCTCAGCTGCGCAACGTTTGCTACGGGGGAGATTTAAGTAAGCCCTTCTAACTATTCGCTCATTCCAATGTACTGGAAATAAATAAACAATCGTACAAGTCTCGCAAAAGCCCTCGAGGAACGAAATAATTATTGAGAGAGAGCTTGCCTATTAATTAAGATAATTAAAAGGTTAAACAAAGGATATATACCTCTGACGAAGTTGTTTTATTACTTTAATGGTTGGATGGAAATTTTTGGTTTGGCCTATTGTTTAACAAAGGCTAGGTACGGAGTTTAGTAATTTATCATTTATCAATCACTAATTTGAAATGATCGTTTAGAGCTTAGACGTTTGAAATTACTATACAATAATATTTTCTGACGACCTCTGTGGCTCAGTGGTAGAACATGTCAGTGCTCTAGTTGGAGGTCGCGGGTTCGAACCACCGAAGCCAGCTCAAACGAAACCTTTAGATGTTGTAGACAAAAAATATGAAATAATAAAGAAAAGGACAAGAAGTTAGCTTTCTTCCCTTTTCTTGTAATTGGTTTTGTCTGTTTTTTCATTCTCCGCAATTTTTTTTGTCTAAACCATCTGAGCAATAGTTTCGGTGACCATTATCTCTTTGTTTCTTAGAAAATGATTTGTCTTCCTCAATTGTATCCTTTTCAAGTTTTCAGAATATAATATATGCGTAAAAAAATATCAAACTTAACATTTCTGGGACATTCTAATATAATATGTGTATAGTGTATATAATATCGTAAATTTTTTAAATACATATTATGTGTATAGTAAGGACTATATATATTATTTCCATTGTCTAGTACTGTATCTTTACCACAAGTTCCATGGGGTCAGATTAATGTGGTGTGAAAGCGTCCACAGAATATTATTATTATTAAAATGGCATTATTATTAAGCACACTACAGAATATAATATACCTAACAAAATAAACCGCACATTTATATAAATTATGAATTGGTTTATGAACTTTGCCTTCACCATTCTAATTTATAAGAAGAAAATGGAATTTTTAAATATCAGAAAAGTAATTTCAAAGTTTTTCTTTCAAGCGAACTAGCCAATTTTTGTTTAATATTAGATGTAGCTAATATTAAACGATGAGTTCATGTTTTTTCAATAAAAATTACAATAATACAACAAACATAAAATTAACAATAAAACTAGAGGGAAATAAAAAAACTAAAAATTAGTACTAACAAAAAGAAGACTTACCTACAAATAATCTATATCTAAAAAAAAACTATAAATAGAAAATCTTCCCCAGGTCGTCCCCATCTGGCAGAGTACCTAGCAAACTGATAGCATTGCCTCGTTGGATAGCAATGGCTATCCGTTGTGCCAGGTAGTTCCCGGCTCTAGGGTCTCGGGTGGCTTCAGTAAGCTTTTTAGAGATTTCTTTAAAAAGCTTATGTGCGCCCGGACCCCATGCGCCTAGGGTTTCCACCCCAAACGGTTCAAATATGAGGTCTCCGCTAAGGTTCTCATACTTGCGCCGTTTGAGGTTCTCCGCTTGGTTTGCAGCCGCGCCCGCACAGCTCGAGGTGCCCTGGATATGGGACGGAGCAAGAGTATCTACACAAGTAGCGTCCCATACAAGAGCCCGTCCCACACTCCAAGGAACCAGGGTCATTCCATCAGGTCTCTTGCCATCATCGCGCGCTAGACCGGAGGGCTCCAATATAGCTGGCACACCGGCGGTGACAAGAGCCCGACGAATGAGGTCATTCAGACTGTGATGCCGGGAAATGCGTCCAGCGCTTCGTGAGCAGCACAGCCCGTGATAACCGTGGCTGTCTACGTTCGCGCCGCAAACACACTGATGAGGGACGACATGGGGGGCACCAAGACGCAGGGCAGTGGCTAGCCGAAATGTATTGCGGCCCAGTAGTGTTCCAGTATTGGCTGACGGTAGTGCCTGCAGCCAAACGTCCGACTCCCACTTCTCTACAGCCAAAAGACGAGCCCGCTCTGCAGGACTGGAAGACGTGTTAAAAAGTCTATTCCGTACCAGTCTGCAGATGGGCTCGTCCCAAAGCCTTTGGGAAAATGTGTTCTCGGGCACATTGCTGCCGGCACTAGCAATGTCCCAGGCATTCTTGGCCTCGTCCGCAAAAGGGATAGCTAACGGACAGGATGAGCGCTCTAATATTTTTAAAATTACTGCATGGTTTGCGTGAACCGAGGACAAGAACGCTGGTAAGGCTACGTCAGACGTTTGTCGAATGCCCAGGCCACCGAATCGTACTGGAAGCGTTGCTTGAGTCCATGAGCGGTGGTCAAAATTTATATTAAGAATGGAAGAAAGCGTATGTTTTATGGTGTCGTCTAAACGTTTGAGGAGTTGGAGGAACTTCCAAAGTTGGCAACACCGCAAGACATACGTAAATTTTGGAACAAATAAGCAATATCGAATTAAGGTAAAAGCCATGTGACAGTTAATTTGGAGAAGGCGGTCTAAATTTTCACTAAAATTTTGTAATTTATTGTTTATAAATTCCGGAAGGGAATCGTCTAGAATAGGGGAACCTAAGAGAAGAAGTGAACCTTTCTCGATAACTGATAATTGTGGGGCTACTTCTTTGAAACTGGATATAACGGCTTCTCTGTCCTCACAATTATCAGGGACAAAAAGTTCACATTTCCCAAAGTTCAATTCTAGGCCGATATTTTGGAACTCATGGATTAGTGTACGGAAGTCAGAGAGTACCGTAGATGCATCGCTTCCAAGGGTCCCATCATCCAAATACCAAACGTTGAATTTTGAATTTAGAAGTTCGATGGCCGGGTGTATAGCAAGACTGAAAATTGCTGGACCTAAAGGGTCGCCTTGTTGGCAGCCAACTTCTGACGAGACGAGATGATTTTTGTAGATAAGCTTGGTGGGCTCCTTATAGCATTGAAGCATAAAAGGCAAAATGGCAGGCGCTTTGGCTTTTACTTGGGCCAACATGGCAACCCTATTAACTGAGTTGAATGCGTTTTTAACGTCCACCTTTAAAAATACACTGTCATTTTGGTTTTTAAACTTGCCTACTATGAGTACATTAGTAGGCAAGTGTTTACTAAAAACTTAAATAAAAAAAAACAAGATAACTTATACGCAATAGGCGCAGTATGATAACTAAATCAATATTTTATTTATATAACAGGTTTAATACAAGATATTCACAAAAAGTTTAAATTGAAAAAAATATTCGAACTTCAAAGAAAACACGTAAAGTTTTTTTCCCTTTTCGAGCTAAGTCGCGAAATTATGCGGGAGCTGAGCTGTTTACAAATTGTTTTGTTACAACTAAATATATCTGAGAGAAATACAAAACATTAAGTACAAAAAGGAATTTTCCACCACTAGGACTATAATATCACAGTGTAATAAAGAGGTAATAGTTCTATAGGCTGTGATAATATTATGAGATCAAAATAAAAAAATTACAATAGTAAAAGGTTAGATAAAAATTATAGAATTATAGACTTGTATTGCAATTTATCACGATTTATTATTATATATAGTTAATACTAGTAATTATATATTATCCATACTAATATTATAAATGGGAAAGTGTGTGTGTGTCTGTTTGTCTGTCTTTCACGGCAAAACTACTGAACCTATTGAAATTAAATTTGGTATACAGATAGTCTATAGCCTGAGAAAGGACATAGGCTACTTTTTATCGCAGAAATATGTACGGTTCCCGTGGGATACTTTATTTACAGTTTCGCGTAAAAATTACTAAACCTATCATCATTTAAGAAATTTGGTACAGATATAAAGTAGACCAAAGGAAATGGAATTTTTACATAGGCTACTTTTTATCGCGGGACATATACGGTATCCGTGGGTTATTGTACTTACGCGGGCGGAGCCGCGAGCATCAGCTAGTATAAATATAAGTAAATAACCAAACCAACACCAACAACCTACACCAATTACTGTAACTACAACCAACACTTACATCTACACTCCCATCCGCATCTACTTAAATAAGTAGATGCGGATGTGAGATTGGTACATACCACCAACCTACTACATTCGTGCTTACTTACCTAGTACCTACCAACCTACCCAATACACCTACAATTTCAACACAGTTTAGTAAATATATCTAAGGCTGGGACTATACGCTCCGGAATCAGGAGAGCCATAAAAAAGAGTATCCGTGAGTACCCGAGGCCGTAGAGTTAAAAATCGAACACAAATTAGTGTGTTATAACAGTTCGACATTCAAAACTTCCATTTTCAACTGTACTGTACTAGCGCAGAGTTCTATTTTCAATGCTCAAATCAGAATAATTAGTCAATCAGTATTTGCCTTCTATATATTATTATATAGTATATACTAGCTGCAGTGGCGGATCTACGACTTTTTCGAACCGGGGCAAAAAACTTGATATGACCATGGGGGTTTTTAATTTTGAAGTCGGTACCAGCCCAAACAATATCCTACAATATTTTATAGAACTCACGTTTACGGCAAATTTGAACGTGAGTTCTATAAAATATTGAAGGATATTGTTTGGGCTGGTAGCGATTTCAAAATTAAGAAGATTGAGTAGAGAAATATTTAAAATTTTAGCCGAATTTAAAAGCGAACTTATTTAGAAAATAAGTTTTATTTGATACTTTTTTGTGTATACATTGGAAGTCGGTTTAATAGTTTATTTAAAAATAATAATTTTACCATTTTTAGTCATATTTGTTTAAGAACATTTTAACAACGTTTAAAATAAACGATCGAATGTATCATTATTAAATACCCGCTAAGCTTTCATTAGGTATTATAAATATGATGATGATTACTGTAAGTTACATAGTGGCATATGCTTGCAATTCTTTGAACAATGCCGATATTTCCAAATGCGTATTTTTAAAGACGAGTTCTGTTCAGTGCTTTTGGATCCAGGACACCTTTTTTTGGTAGCATAATATGCTTAATGTTACTTCAGGAAAAGTCTAAATCACTATATATTATTATGTGTCCATATAAATTTCGAGGAGTTCCCTCGATTCCTTATAAATCCCATCATCAGGTCACCACTTTTTTCAAAAAAGGCTTTTGAAAATCAATTCGCAGACGGCGAATTATGGTCTAATATACAAAAATAAATAAAAAATGAAAAAAAAAATATACAGCCGAATACATAACCGCCTCCTTTTTTTTGCAAGTCAGTTAAAAAGCTAAGTCCGATACCGCAGATCGAATCCGAGCTTTCTGGGTGAGAGGTAGGTATCCTAGCCGCTAGACCATACCGAATGTTTAAAAACTTGCGAAATTTTGCTTCATAAAGGGTTTCGTTCGTTTGATGTTTATAAATGACTTTAAAAATTGGATAAAGTTACTTGAACTAACTTATAATTAGAGGGTAACTATTTTATTTAATCAAAAAACAAAAATACATTGCTTATCAACAAGCCGCAAAGTAAACAAATGATAAGGGAGGAAAATAAGAGATAGAACCGAAAACTGACAGAGGCCCTGCTGCTGACGTAAACAATCCCCTTATTTACATTTTGCAAGTCTTGTTAGGTATAAGATTTCCTTTTCCACAATTACGGCTATTTCTTTTCGGTTCGTAGACTACAAATTTAACTAATCGTCGGATACAGTAAATACATTGACTACTTAATAAGGTAGTTTAGAGTTTTGCAAGTCTAAAGTCATCATCTAAGAATGTGTTGTTGAAATCAAAAATACAATAAATTATAACAGTTATAATTGTATAAATTGACAAAGCATTTTTTGTGCGATGGCTGGATGATAAAAATAATTGAGCATAAAGTGAAGATTATTGTGTGGTAGTAGAAAAACCTACATACTAAATTACTTAGCTTACATAAACTAATATATGACGATTTGCTCTGCTAAGTATGAACTTCGGAGATATTATCAGAAATTATGTACTTACATGTGATGTGGCTATGTACTTACAACAGCCTCCGTGGTCTAGTGGTTAGAGCCTGGCTCTCGACTCGGAGGTCGTAGGTTCGATTTCCGCATTGCAACAACAAAAATGTTGTTTCCAAGTTTGGTTAAAACAATGCAAGCTGATCACCTAATTGTCTGACGAGAAAGATGATCCATGCGTCGGATGGGCATGTAAAAAGTCGGACCTGCGCCTGATCTCTCACCAGTCATGTCGGTTATCCGTCCCACTGGGTTATGAACTTATAAGAGTAAAGGAAGAGAAAGTACTCTTGTGTACTGCGCACACACTTGGATATTAAAAAATTACTCCTTCGTAACTGGCCTGGTTTCAATGTAACCGGCAACCGTCACCGAAATCGATGTAGGGGAGTTGTTTTATTATTACTTACATGTGACCGTACATTATTTCATAGTGCTGCAACGTAAAAGCGTTTGACTGCCACCACCTTAGAGAATTAAACCAACAGCACAGAGTAAAAATTTGCCAGTGCGACTAATTTCTGGGACGTTTTCACAAGATTCACAAAAGTGTTTCAAACAATCCACAGTTTTTAGAGTACTTTATATTCCTTGTGCAAATTTTCTTATTTTTCAGAGCACTATTTATTTACGTCATAAACAAAATTACAGGCAAGTACCCAATAACCTTTTGTGGTCTGTGAGGCCTTGTTGATGGAAGCGATAACACCTTTACGAATTAAATCCAATAAAGTGACGTAGAACAAACCAGAGATTATAGAACAATAATCTTAATCGGAATTACAATGGTCTTCCCTGGGCAACAAAGGGGTTTATCTGATCTCGCCTAACCGCTCAAGGAGCCAACAGCGTGTAAACGGTTCTCGGCCAAACTTAGCGATAGCGCACCCATTTCAAAACCTAGTAAGAATAAAATTAAGAAATCTTTCATTTTTACCCGACTGCCGGGAGGGTTATGTGTTTAGCGCGTATCTTGTATGTATGTATGTATGTATGTAATATTCTTTATTACCTTGTATCTTCAGAACCGCTAAACGGATTTTCACATTTGAGGTAGGTAAAAAAACAAAATGGCGGATGTTTGACGCCATGTTGTGAGGTAAAAAAAAAATATCTACCAAGTATATCGAGTGGGGTATCAAAATGAAGGATTTTAAATACTGATTCTAAATATGTATATAACTTGCAGTTTTATATTAAATATAACGATAAATAATAATAATAAAAAACAAAAACCCGCCTGCATAGATAACTACAATTCAAAAGCAACTGAAAAGACTGAAATAAAATAAATAATTAAAAAAATAAAAATACCCGACTGCAAAAAAGACATATACCTAAACCGAAACCCTAAGTGAAATAATTGACGTTATGTTTGTTAGCAGGCGGGGCCCATATATTTTTGTACGATTTATAATTTGCGAATGGGTCCCGCCTGCTACCAAACATAACGTCAGTTATTTCACTTAGGGTTTCAGCTCATAGTGTAGTCAGTTTTCTCAAACTTGTTTCGGTCTTTTTAGTGCGTTGCTTAGGTATATGTCTTTTTTGCAGTCGGGTTTTTTTATTTTTTTAATTATTTATTTTATTTTAGTACGTAGTTACTACATACTTAGCAATTATTTCCTATTTTACCATTTTAAAACAGTTTATTTTTAATTTTACAGTAGGTATTGTTTTTCAAACATAAACATTATCATGTAATTAATACAGTAATAATATATTATATGGACGCGTCTACAGTGGCAATCTGGTCCCGTGGTAAGTTCTCGAAGAACGTGTTACGGGTATCAGTCACCAAACAATGGAAATATATTTAATAATGTTATATTAAACACATTTAATACACGTGACCCAGAAACATAGAAAACTTTTTTGTTCCTTTGGCGGGATTCGAACTCACGGCCTCCGGCTTGAACCACAGAGGTCGTTTTTAGGGTTTCGTACCTCGAAAGGGGAAAAACGGAACCCTTATAGGATCACTTTGTTGTCCGTCCGTCCCTCTGTCTGTCAAGACCCTTTTTCTCAGAAACGCGTGGAGATATCAAGCTGGAATTTATCCTACTATCCTACTAGTCCTACTAATATTATAAATGTGAAAGTTTGTGAGGATGGATGGATGGATGGATGGATGGATGGATGGATGGTTGTATGGTCGTTGTTACTCTTTCACGCAAAAACTACTAAACGGATTTCGATGAAATTTGTTGAGGTAGTAGTTTAGGCTCTGAATTAAAACATAGGCTACTTTTTATCTCAAAAATGCAGTGTTCCTTTGGAATACTATATTTAAGCGGGCGGAGCCACGGGCATCAGCTAGTTATAAATATGAAAGTTTGTGAGGAGGTATGGATGGATGTTTGTTACTCCTTCAAGCAAAAACTACTAAACGGATTTTGATGAAATTCGGTATGGTAGTAGTTTAGGCTCTGGATTAAAACATAGGCTACTTTTTATCCCGACAAAATACAGTGTTCCCGAGGGATACTGTATTTACGCGGGCGGAGCTGCGGGCACCGGGTAGTAGGTAATATTATAAATGTGAAAGTTTGTTCGGATGTATGGATGGATGTTTGTTACTCTTTCACGCAAAAACTACTGAACGGATTTTGATAAAATTTGGTATCTTAGTAGTTTAGGCTCTGGATTAAAACATAGGCTACTTTTTATCCCGAAAAATACAATATTCCCGAGGGATACTGTTATTTGGATTTACGCGGGTGGAGCCGCGGGCAACAGCAAGTAGCTAATACTCAAGTCTACTGCTCCTTGGAGCTGTGAAGAAATCAAACTTCTAAGCCAACGCAATTAAAAGAAACAGCCGCTTATGCCGCAAATTTCCGCAAATTTTCGACACTTGCAAGGGAATCAAAACCTACAGGGTACTAAACCTACTCGAGAAATCAGAATCTTGAAATTTGGTACGAAGCAACGTCTCATTGAACAGATAAAGGAAAAATTGCGAAAACCGTTTTTTAGTTACCTACATCATATAATATAAATATTTTTAATATTTTTTTAAACTTACTATCCCTACTATGACTCGACTGTCGTGATGGGTGATCTTTTACTTATATACCTACAGGTTTGTACAGAACCCTCGGTGCGCGAGACCAGCCGGTTTTTTATAACTAAAGTGTCCTAAAATGGACCTGTATATTTGCATATTTAGTGTATTCAGATGTGGGAAAAACGTAATTTGTGACTTACAATGTTCGTATCAGTCGCGGCCTCGTGCCGGATCTATTTGCCATGAATTCAACTGTCACAGAATGAATAGCGGCTCTCCGTCTATGATATCGCTGCATACAATTTTTACTCGCGTCTGGAATGAGAAATAGTTTGTATAAATCTAAGTCGTAGTCTCCGCTTGTTACAATTTCCATAGAATACTGATACGAATTCATGCCGTTTAACTTGTCTGTAAATAAAAGAAATATTTAACTTTATAACGTTAAGAAATTGTTTTGTTTTATAAGCTTTCAGTAAATAATTATTATTATATTTCCCAAATTCGCCATCGCTTCTCAAGCTTTTTTATGTCGAGACCCACGAAAAAGCCAAATTAAGTTAAGTAAAAAGTCTTGCGACCCCGTCACGATTTTTTCGACGTTCGATACAGAAAATTGGTTCAAAATACCAATCTTTTGTACCTATATGTAGTTTGCATTTATTATTTTTTAACAGACTGCGACCCCCTTTTAAAACAAACTCGACCTCCCCAGGGGTCGCGACGCGACCCACCGTTTGAGAAACGATGGTCTAGACCAATGAGATATTTTCTTATTATTCATACTAATTTTGAGACTATTTGAACTGTTTGAATTAGCCAATTACATTAAATTTCTTGAATAAGTGCGAGCTAGGATCTTCGTTAATTTCGTACCCTAAAAGAAAATTACAGTTCGTTTAAATTGAAGATATCCAACTTCCAAGCAGTCGTATATCTCGTTTAACGAACTCAATGCCTCATTAGTGTTGCCTGAAAGAAATGGCTCGATTTGCCACAAATTACGGTACAACCAACGATACTTAACTTTAAATTTAACTTTACTTAATTAGGGTTCCGTACCAAAAGGGTAAAAACGGGACACTTTTACTAAGACTTCGCTGTCCATCCGTCTGTCCGTCTACCTTTATAGCTCAAGAACCATTGTTCAACTATAGACAGTTGAAATTTTCACAGATAATGTATTTCTGTTGCCGCTATAAAAGCAAATACTGAAAGCACAATAAGATAAATATTTATTAAGTGGGACGTGGGTACAGAACCATTCGTATCCGAGTCAGACTTGCACTTAGCCGGCTTTTACTTATTGCTTAGGTACTTAGTTAAGCCTAATGAGAATTTTATTAGACTTCTCATTATGAGAAGTATTTCATTTACTTCATACTAAACAGGCGATATTATTATCTAGCTTATAAACAGACTCTTCTTAACACTTGCCTAAATGCCTCATAAAAAATGAAGTAATTTGAAAAGACGTCTCAAAAATACGATCTCTGTCAAAATATATATTTACAGAAAAACATAAGGGTAAATTTTATCACTTTCAGGCCCACTTGCGCCAATCCGGGTTAAAGTTAACCCTGGGTTAAAAATCATGTTATCTCTCTCGTTCTTCGTATTTGTGAAGGAGAAAGCGTGATATTTTAACCCAAGGTTAACTTTAACCCGGATTGGCGCAAGTGGGCCTCAGTCCACTAGATATAATATTATATTACATTGTTTTGCCATTTGACCGTCAGTTCATACCGTAACGTGACGATAAGGGATGAGGCGTTGCATTTTTACGATAGAACTTCAAAATTAAACTTTATTCACTACGCATGAAGACACACGTTTAATAGGGGATCGGACTACATCTAAAATATTTAGTTTCATTAATATACGCAGAAATATTGGGGCATTTACTTGGTAAATGTAAAAAAATATATTATTTTATGTGTAGTTTACTAATTAAATACATCTAAAAAGTACAAAAAAAAAATTGTTTTGATAAATTAGTAAACAAAACCTACATTGTTAGTTTACTTACATCATATACAAAAACATTCATTATGGTAAGTATGAACGTAAACGCACAAGTATACGAGATATTTACTAATATGTTTCTGCGGTTGTATAATTATATTACTTCATACACTTTAACCTACGAGTGACTTCACTTGACACACGACTTTAGTATGGAGCGTTTTTACGAGACTTGCGGAATTGAGTATACACATCGCTGTATTTTTGAAAATATTGACTTTTTATATACTGTTTCTTCTGAGAAGTTACTCATATTTAAGATTTATGCAATTTAAAAAAAAAGTCCGATTGCCTTGTGCAAGAGTTTGAATGTCAAACTAGACCGCTCTGCATAACGCGGCGCCGCGCTTGGTATGAATGAATGAAGTTCAATTTTGAATTACAAATTTAAAAATGGAGCGCCGCGTCACATTTCGTCTCGTTTAGATGCAAGCGGTTATAGCTACCGGTTAGGTATGTCACAATTTTTGAAACTTTATCAACTTTACTCGTTCTAATGTAATTATTTGTATTACAATAATATCATTCAGCAAACCAATTGCCTGTCGTACAATATTAGTCTCAATATCGTAATGATTGTAATATATCGGTAATATATTAGTATATTTACCATTCCACGTGGTTCGGCGTAATATAATATATCGGTCCTAATCGTATTTCCAATTCAACAAAGACAAATTGGACTCGATATCCAATTTGTAAGTAATAATTCCGAGATTACCTGACTTTATACTAATCATCTTAATACTTCGGGGAATCACAAGTTTCATAAATGGAATGATAGTTGAAATACCTCACCTGTATTTTTTATTTATATGTATAGGTAATTTAAAAATCATCGCCCTAGTTTTTTTATAAATAAAAAAAATAGGTGCAATTGTAGACTGTCTCCAAACTTTCAGAAGTGAATATACTCATGAATATAAGCAACATTTATTATGGATTCAACTTGCCTACTTGAAAAAAATATCAGCAGTTTAATTTCAAAGGTACAGCGATTTGTTTACAAAAATTCACAAGTCTCGTAAAAACGCTCCATACTAAAGTCATACATAGCTGTGACGCCACGCACTAGGTTAAAGTGTATGAATTAAAAGGCCGTAGGAACATATACGAGTAGTATTTGTAAATATCTCCGATATTTGTGCGTTTAGGTTAATATTAACCATAATAATTAATGTTTTTGCATATGATTTAAGTAAATTACATTATGTCTTTTTTGCTAATATAGCAAAAAAACTGAAACTTTTTTGTACTTTTTAGATGTAGGTATCTAATTACTAAACTTTACATAAAATATTATATTTTTTTTACATTTACGAAGTAGTAATGCCTCAATATTTCTCAGTATATAATTGAAACTAAATATTTTAGATGTAGTCGTCTACGCAATTGCACCCAGTGGAGTGACAAGTTGAGTAGAAAGCCAACGGCGATTTAAGTAACGTTTCGTAGAGCTACTATTGGTGAACCTGTGGTGGTGAGCTCAGTCCTTGTATCCTACTTATTAGGTACTTTAAACGTGAAAATTTGTTATCATGAATTATAGCTAGACCTGAGACGCATAAGGTCGAATGTCGAGATGTACGCCAAGCAAGAACGTGAACGTAAACGAGAATTTTGAGGATGTATGAAAATTTTGTTACTTTTACATCCGCTAGTGGCGCTTTCATGGTTTTCATACAATATTTCTCACGTACACGTAACGATACCGCAAAATGTTACTGCTTGGGATACAGATCTCGTCATTCGGCCTTATGCCTCTCAGGTCGAGATAGATAGATGGATGTTACTCTTTCGCGCAAAAACTATTGAACGGTTTTTGATAAATTTTGGTATGGTAGTAGATAGTTTAGGCTCTGGATTAAAATATAGGGGACATTTTATCCGGAAAAAGTACAGTGCTTCCGTGGGATACTGTACTTACGTAGGTGGAGCCGCAGGCAATTTTAATAAACTACTCTAGCTCACCTAAGGATCAATTACCATTTTAGTTTATTACCATCAAAATCTGATTTAGTAAAAACATCTGATATATTTATTCTTCCTTACTGACCTCTAAATGTAGAAGTACAACTTCACAGTTTATCTTAAATCACCAACAACTTCGTAGACTCGAATAAAGAAATAACACATCTTATCCAACATGGGAATAAAGGGAACCAACGTCGTTGATCCCCGAACCTTCATACAGTTGGGAGGCTGCGAACGACTGACTATATTAATTTGATTACACAAAGACCCGTACCTGATTACTGACTGATGTACCTACGAGTAACACCTATGTATATTTAAGGCGTACTAGAAGTCGCCTTGAGGTCGAAATTCATCCGTAATAATTCATATAATTATTAAGTTTGAACTTTTGCCTTTTACTTTAAATAACTAAAATTTTTATAAAGAACTATTTAAGTAGACTGTGTAAATTATATAAGGTTTGGTAAAATCAATAGGCATGTTGCCGAAAAAAATTTTTTTCGTCTATTCGATGTTAGACAACATGTAAATAAATAATTCAGAACACATTTTTGAAATATCTGAAAAAATAACGTAGATACAAACCATTGAAATTTACAATATGAAAGAGAGCGATATATCGGCCTGTGACGTCACAACCTGCTACCGCCATACATTTGTCATCACAAAATGTATGGCGGTAGCAGGCTGTGACGTCACGAATCGTTTTGCGAGAAAGGGATGGACAATATTTTTTATTTGCTTATATTTTTAATCCCGTCACTCTAAATACCTATTTCTTTCAGATTTATGTATCTTTAATCAACAATTTTTAAAAATTTAATTTGTAAAACTGTGAAATTCCACACAAGGCAACATCCTTATTACGAATACTTCGGGCATATGATCTCCTGCTTATGTAAAGACGTTTGGGCAGAAAAATAATTGTCACACTAGAACAAACATTTTTTTCTTTATATGGGCGAGTTTGCGTTTTTCGACAAGTCACCCATACATGAGATGACTTTTTAGTTTGAGTATGACAATTATTTTTCTGCTTAAACGTCTTTACATAAGCAGTGGATCATGTGCCCGAAGTATCCGTAATTGATTTTCGGAGACCTTATATATATTCTACGTATAATTTACACAGTCTACTAGCTGTCCCGACACACGTTGTTCTATCTTAAATATGAACTGGAATGAATAAACACGACTTTCTTTTGTATATATAGATATAACATGTTACTCGGGTTACTATTACGGATCTAGTGACTAAGGTGGAACACATAGCATACATACATAATACATAGACTGATAAAGTCATTACTCTGAACACCTTCCTCCGCATAAACTTTAATTGTGCCAAATATCGAGTGAGGCATTGTAGATATCTAACATGATTTCGTAGCACATTAAATTTATAACTGTAATTCTCAAAATATTGTCATTAAATAGTGTATAATAATTCAATACCTCTATTAATAAATTTAAAAAAGTAGTTAAAGAACGTTTGTGTGCAAAAGCCTATTTATAAGATCAAGGATTTTATTGACGATCGTACACCTTGGGAATAGGATGGCTGCTTCTATGTACTATATTATGTATCTGACTTTTGTCAATATTATATAGACTATAATGTAAACATCTTCATTTTTTTAAAAGAACAATTTTCCATCATTTTGCTAAAAGATGGCGCCGTACGAGTTTCTTACACCGGTTCTTCTCGTCGGGTTAGTTCCCGAACCGGTGGTAGGCATCAAGTACAGTTCTATAAGCGTTACTTTGTAAACTATATGGAAATAAAACTTTTTTGATTTTGATTTGATCGATTAGAACAAAAGTATTCGCTGTATTATTAATTTTTTTTTATATTTCTAATTTATTCTGATTTTCTTTGTCTCGAGCGAGACATTTCAGAACCTTATTTTCTAAAAAAAATAGCGTCCCAATTATAGTTTTAACAACTATTTGATATTATATGCTTTTAACATGATTTTCGATATCATGTTAAAAGTACACAAGTTGCTAATATACTTAAAGTTTACTGAATCTACCATATAAGTTAAATTGAATAGTACTGGCTGAACGCTTTCAGAATTATTAAAATTATATTTTTCAAGCCAGAGCCGACCTCACGTGATATTAGATTGCCACGTTCTATACAGAATGGTCGGTTATCAAAAATAGATATTCAAGGAGCTTAATGAGTGTTCGATTCTAGTTCCAAAAATATATATAACATGTGACCTTAAATGTTGACCAAATTATCCTATAAAATACTTAAATTCTATTCATAACCGCGCGCCCGTACTACTCGGTGAGCGCGTGACCTTGAAGCCGGCGGCGTTGTATGGCAGTGTGAGGGTGTCCATGCGTAGTGCGAGTTGTCAGGAAATATTAATCATGTTATTTTTCTGTAAATCACGAACATTTTTAGTAATGCGTACTGCCATTACTTATGTAATATTGTGGCCTAATGTTCGTTTAAATATTTCATTCGGATAACCGAGCACCCTGTATAATAGAGCTCTCTCGCTGTATATCCTTCAGCACGGGTAGAATATCAAATTACTCTATAAGATTTCCGATTGCATTTTTAAACATAAAAGGATTTTGGATGTAAAACAACAGATGCACTCCTGCAGTACCAACAGAAGTGAAAACAATAGCGCACAGGCAAGCGTGCGGCGCGTCGCATTTTGACAGAAGTTCATTGTTTACAAAAAAATAATAATTTCGTGGTGGCAACTCTATTAGTTTTTAATATCGATAAACTCGTTCAAATATCTTCTAAAAACATAAAAGGCAAAACCTGACTGACTCATCTATCAACGCACAGCCCAAACCACTGAACGGAAATCGCTGAAATTTGGCATAGAGATAGTTGTGATGACGTAGATATCCGCTAAGAAAGGATTTTTGAAAATTCGCTCCCTAAGTGGCTGAAAAAGAGGTTAAAATTTTGTATGGAAACCTAACGCGGACGAAGTCGCGGTCATGAACTAGTTAAATATAACATTACATTTTTTTATGTTTTATTTATAAACGTATTTCGTAGATACGATATTGGTATATTATTTCTATAACAAGCATGCATGGAGTCTTAATTACTTACATATACGTATCCCATTTTAAAACTATCTATGTATCTCTAGCTATTGCACCATTTCATATAAATTCTAGAGCATCCGAGAGTCCTCCGTTCCAAACTAAGAGTCAATTCACACCGAAACGAAACGATATCCGACGCGGCGCTGAATTATTAAGATAATTTTTAAAACTTAAATTTTATTCATAACAAAAGAAGACACTTGTTAGACCTTGAATTTCATCACCGCCCTGCACGTCATATTGTGTAGTGTGTGACTGATATCATATGAAACGTGTGTCTTTTTGAGTAACGGCTCAAATTTAATTTTGAATATTAATTCAATTCAAGGCGCAGCAAATTTCTTAAAAATGCACCGCCGTCGCATATAGTGCGGTGTGACCTTACCCTATGGCTACTCCATCAAAATCAATGGTTCGTTCGAAATTCAAATCCCTTTTCATGTTCCTGTTAAACGTCACAAAACTCGAAGATTCTCATTTCCCCCGGGATCAAAGTATCGTTAGAATTTAAATACATTAAGGAGAAAATGAGGAATTCTAATGCTCGTTGTTGATGACTAGCTATCTTAGATCATTTAATACAGGATCAGGCACGCGGGGAAATTTTCAAACAAAACTTTCTGCCGATTTTGGTGCGGGGAGGGTAACTCCCACAATGAAAACAAAATCACACATTCACAAAAATATTGTAATCGTTACAAACTCAAACATTTATAAAACTGCAACACTAGCTTATTTATTTCACACAAATAAGACTCGCGCTAATATAACAGTGTAGCGTACGTACTAATACACTGGCATGCTAAGTGATGTTACCAATACAAATTATATCGATATATTGTCGATATGAATTTGTATTGGTCACATCTTCGTTATTTGAAAATAATGTATTTTGTTGAAATAAAACCATTCCGAATAATTCCGATATACATATTAATATATTATATTATACGTAAAAGTTATGGCAGCAATAAAAAACTTCACATAGGTACGTAAGTAGTAAATACAGTCTATTCACGTTAAGTTTGCAGTGAGTCGTCAGTACAATTTGACGATGTTAAACTGGCTTACCTTTATTGTCAAACGTGAACACGAGCTAAGCGTCATTGCTTTCTAAAGACATTTGCACTGATGACTCACTGCAAACTTAACGCGTACCTATAGGGTGTATTTACCTACCACTTATGTATGTGAAGCTTTTTAAAACCGCCATAGCTTCTACGTGACTATAGAATGCACATACGCACATACTCACATACGCTAATACATAACACATACGTAGATATTATTATGAACACTAAACATACAACTCTCCTTTTTTGCAAACATCAAAGCAAAGAATGACCTAATCTAACCAAGAATATATCAGGACACGTCTAAGGAGGGTTCCGTAACTATAAACATGTAATATTTTTTCAAATTAAGTACTTCAAAAGTTACTGTCTGATTTGGTTCAAAATAATTTTCCTAAAGAGTTATTAGCATAATAATCTATCAGCATAGAAAATTGTAAGTTTCTAAGTCTTATAGTTTAGAAATGCTAGGGAAGACCAACTTATAAATCACTTTGGAGGCCGATTACTCGAAATGGTTGACTTTATAAAAAAATATGTATGAAACCTTGCCTTTATTTTAAAATACCTATTAAACGATACCCCACATGATGGGATAGAAAGAAAGAAAAATCATCCCCACTTCACATGCATGGAGAGCCACACCTAGAATATCTTATACTTGGAAACGGCTCAACGATTTCGCTGAAATTTGGTATATGGGGGTTTTCGGGGGTACACAATCGATCTAGATTAGTCTTATGTTTGGGAAAATGCGTGTTCGTGTTTTAATGCGTTTTTCTTTCCACGCAGAATATGGTCGCTAATTTCGTCCTGCCGGCCACTGTCCGTTTGGTCCAGCGGGTTAAGACGCGCATGGCAAGAAACGAGTGTTACGGGTTCGAAACCTGCTCAGTGCCTTACTTTTGTTTTTTTATATGTTCAAGTATATAATTATATTATTATATTTTTTTATTTTTTATAGTTTTTAGACAAGTTTAAAAAAAATGTAGTTAATGTTTCAGATCAAACACCTGATCTACACAGAAATCTATTGTAAATAATAATAATTGTCAGTTCACATTTTACTTTTTAAGTTTACTGTTTATGTAGATTATCACCTAAACACCACCATATTACAATAAATAGTCGCCCAGGTACTAAAATTATTATTATTTTATGATGCCAAATCCGAGATCTATACACAATCTATGATCTAGCTACATAATACTAATCTGTGATCTATGACTGTACCAAATTTCATCCATTTATATTCATAATTAGGCTAACGGTAGAAACGCGGACAGACAGACGGACAGAGCGAAACTATAAGGGTTCCTCAAGTAAACCCAAGGAACCCTAAAAATGACTTGCGCTTCAAAAAAGGAAAACTAATAACTTGTGTCCCTCTGGCTGGGAACATCTTGATTTTATAACGATACCCATCTTGATTTTATAACGATAGTCCATATTTCAAACATCCAAATAAACTGTTCAGCCTTTCAAGTTTCAAAGTTGCGGTAGGGTAAATAATAAACATCACGTACATACATGCATACTTTATACTTCTTGCTTGATCTGTCGTATAAAGTGTAAAATCAATCCAATATTTTTACATCACAAAATATAAAATTAGTATACCAAGAAAAAAAATATTTTTTATCGACATCGTTATTCTAGTGATTGTCACGTCACTCAAAAAGTAATAAAAAAATTCCGCCATGTTTCGAGAATTAAGTGCCATAGTAAAATTCGAATCTATTGTATAGGAAATAAAGACTAAAATTCTATATCTAACAACAATAGTCTCGTGGGGAGTGCGCCTACGTCATCATCGAATGTTCTCCGATTTTTTGTCTCGTTTACACCGCTATTCGATACATCGTCAATTTTTACGAAATTACATTTAAATAGAAATATACAATAATTAAATTAAAAAATACTCACAAATGAAAGGTCATTCCATCTTTTTTAAGATTCGACGTGTTGGACTTGTTTTTACAGGACATAAGAGCACAAATCGGCATTTTTAGCGGAGCATTTCGGACGTCCTTTCGATGCTATACCGATGCACATAATGGTTAAAATCGATTACGCAAATAGTTTTTATGAACGCATTAGATTCAAAAATCTTATACCTCGGCAGAGGGGAAATCTCATGTAAGGCGTATCCCGTATTAAATGATCTAAGCTAGCTATCGTTAATTTTGACTTAATGATGCTAGTTTCAAACTAGCTAGAGTCCACCCACATAATATTACATCACTCGAAATTTAGAATTTTTAAACTCCTCCCCCTATGTCATGGTTTTAGTATCCCTGTAGATACCTGTGATTAACATGTACTGTCATTTTTAGTATAACCCCCTCTCCAGCTTGCGCTGTGACGTAATAGGTATGTAGATGGACACCTATCAAACTGACAATATTATATTTGCATTTGTAGGTAGGTATGTACGGTCACCGACAAATCCGGCGTACCACTTTTGAACCTTATTGCTATAGATCAGATCAAGATATGGAACACCGAGTCTGTCGGTGACCAAAGGTACTTTTAAATAATAATAAAATATAAGTAAAAAAATCTTTCTACTTTTTTCATTTTCTCAATTTCTACCATAAAATCCTTTTTCACCGCCTTTATGCTTTGGTGACTCTTTTTTGTGTACCGTCTCTTAAGGCAACAAAATTGTTAATTGTTAATATTTTTGTACTAAGTACTTCAGTAATTTTTTTTTTTTTGTTGTGATAACGTCTTATATATATCGATGAACGCCGGCTGCACGTACAAAAAAATTGTCACGTTCCGCCTGAGCCGAGCGGGCAAGTGAGAAAGCAGAACAAGCGATAGAGAGGCACGATCGGCCTCAGCGTTCGGCTTGTAAATCTATTTTTAATGTGTAAAAGTGATCTTGTTTGTTTGATTGTTTCTCTTTCACTTAAAAACTACTGAGCCGATCATCGTAAAATTTGGCACAGATATAAAGAAGACCTTGGAAATGGACGGACGTAAACTACATTATAGCAACAAAATGTATGGCTCCTGCCGGATCTGTTTTTGCGCACACGAAATGGTAGGCATCATATATATATATATATATATATATATATATATATATATATATATATATATATAGACTAGAGATCGCCCGGTTTGTTATTGTACTTGAAAATGTTGGCTCCACGTAACAATAGAAATAGCAGATAATATTTGAAAAGAACAAGAAATATACCTAAATTCTCTTCGCGGATTTTCACTTACCTATATTACCTTGAGCCTTGGGGAGAATCGGCGTGAAGAGGCAATTGTGCCAAATGCCTTTTGAGTTCTTACTGAAGAGAGTAATTGGCAATGACATTGAAGGTGAATAGAAATTAATGTCTTAAGGAATATTTTTTCGAGTAATACCAGCAGAAAAGCTGCGAGGTATACTAGCTTTTGCCCACGGGTTCGGCCGCGTAAATACAGTATCCCACGGGAATACTATACTTTTTCGAGATAAAAAGTAGCCTATGTGTGAACCCAGAGCTTTAACTAATATTATACCAAATTTCATCAAACTACTTTTTTATGGTAAATGAAATAAATATCCAGCCATACAACTTCACAAACTTTCATATTTATAATTATAGTAGCCGTTGACAAAGATACCTCGCGAGTCGCAACAGTAAAAATCTATTAGCGCGAAATAGCCTTGTCGGCAACGACGCGCTGTAGACATTATAATATATTATATTTCAGTTTGTTTGTTTGTTTACATTGAAGACTGAAGAGGCTCCAAAACTATTTAATGAAAGGTACATAAATATTATAGAATAGACTATGGGAAGAACAGTAATTATATTTTATGACCCCGCCATCTTGATGTCAATTTCAAAATAATTTCGTTCTGGAATAGGTACAGATTTATTGAGATTGGTATAATTTAATTCGCTATGGTACATCCGCTAAATTGACACTCACATAATTTGCCGCGATAAAAAAGTCGCATACATCATCTCTGCCCTCGTAATTGTAAATGCAGTATTTGCAAAATGGCGGTTTCGAGAAAAACGCGGTTAAAGGTTTTTTTACGTTCTCTACAATTTTTGCTTATAATTTTACTACCTTCCATAGTATTTTTTTTTTTTTTAACCAAAAGTTACATACGTGTCTCTTAACTTTATTTTCGATAAAAACAGGAATTTGGAAAAATGACGATTACTGCATTTATAATTACGACGGCAGATCTAGTATAGTATGTACTCGTGTTGGGTCTTGTGTTGGGTTTTCGGCAGCTGTGCTTGGGAGGTTATTTTTTTCCTCGCTGTTAATTCATATTTTGTTATTTCGTCATCCATATTATAAACGCGAAAGTAACTCTGTCTGTCTGTCTCGCTTTCACGCCAAAACTACTGGACCAATTTAAATGAAATTTGGTACACAGATAGTCTAGAGCCTGAGAACGGATATAGGCTACTTTTTATCGCGGGTAATTGTACAGTTCTCGTGGGATACTTTATTCACAGTTTCACGATAAAACTACTAAACCGATTATCATGATATTTGACACAGATATAAAGCAGACCACGGGGAAGGACCACCGTTCCCGTGGGTTACTGTACTTAAGCGGGTGGAGCCGCGGGCATCAGGTAGTTAATAATGACACTCTGTTTCGTCACTCATTATTATACGATAATTGACGGGAGAATAGCCTAGTAACCAGCTGGATTATACGATACTAAAGTAATTATATTGTCGTTATAATATTGACGTTTCAATTATGGTAATTTGATTATTATATGTCTCGGTTATAATAAGTTAATGCATTTAGTAATCCAGTAATTATAATTAATGGATTACTAAATGCAGTACATAAAATTGAAGTGGCCAGAGAAAATGCATGTATGTACGCGCATAAAATACTAACTATGTACGCGCAAGAACCGTACCTACATTGTGCTATTATGCCAGTGTGATTAATAAAAAAAACAAGAAACCTGGGGGGCAATTCTGCTAAATAAAACCTGCATTAATACAATTACAATCAAGTCCCGACATGCTTACACTCTCAAAAGGTGTTTTTATGAACGTTAAACCAACGTGAAACGCGCTCTGATTGGTCGAAGCGGCATAAAATCCGTTCACGGTAACATGACGCTACACTTTCAATCTAAACAAAGTGAAGTTGACTGTTTAAATTGTTTACTTTAAATACGAGAATTGAGGTTCTGATTGCGTCAAATAATTTTGATGTCCTACCCAGTGTCATTCTCACAGTAATTATACGAATCTAACGACACCTCTCAAGCTAAGCTCTGTATTTAAACATAGGATACATTTTATCCCGAAAAAGTACAGTGTTCTCGTATTTACGCGGGCGGAGCCTCGGGCAACAGCTAGTTTATTATATTTCCGTCTGTCTGACACCCGTAACACAAGGTCTTCGAAAACTTACCACCGACGACGTGGTGTGAAAGAGTCCAGTAGATAATATCAATTATCATTAAAGAAGTCTTATTATAGGGACCCATTTTTACACCTTGGGTAAGGAACTTCATATAAATTTAAGATATATTTTAGTTGGATTGTTTTTAGTATGATTATTTTATTCTATAGGCAACCATTACACAGTCAATCTAGATCGAGATCCGTGATCGAGATCAATGATCTTGAATCTTGATCCAGATTGACTGTCTAAAGAGTAAAAATTACAACATTAGATAGTCAATCTGGATCAAGATCATTGATCTCGATCACGGATCTCGATCTAAATTGACTGTGTAATGGCTGCCATATAACATCTGTTAGACTGATGTGTATTATGTTAAATGAATTTTATAAGAAAGTCTTTGGCCTATTGATTACAATATTGCATGCTCTGGTGGAATTTGGATGAACTTGACTGTTATTTAATAACATCTGTATACACCCAAATTCAAAATAAATAAATTATTATTATTAACCCAAAAAAAAAAAAAACAAAACCATTGCACTGCAGTCCGCACACCCTCAGTAGGTTAGCGTGCTGGTCTTCTTCACTATAACACCTTTATCTTCCTCACACTGAGGAGAGACCGAGTCCCGGCGGCGGGGAGGTGGCGTTTTCTTTGTGTATTCTCTCAAAAGAATTTGTAATGAATTTGGGCGAATCGCAATTAACCAAAACATCCAAGTTGCCTTATAAATAGAAATGAGAGGAACAAAGCCTCAGAGGCGTTCAGAGGCGATTTCAAAATCTTATCAGACGCGGGACGTGATTTACGAAATTCGAGCAATTCTATTGACGAAATTTGGGCAACTTCATGGACGAAAGTCGGGCAACTTCGTTGACGAAAGTCGGACAACTCGATTGCGCTGTTTGTGGAAAGGCTTTTGTGGGCATTAGGATTAGTTTGGCGTAGCGGAACTGCACTGTTTGCCGCCTGGTCCATTTATCAAAGCCGAATTTGCCAAGTTAAATCCTATTTTTTTTTAACTGTAGACTTAGTATTGACGCGTTTATTTTGTTTCTTTTAATTGTACCTACAGTACATAGTTTTTATGTAATCCTACTAATATTATAAATGTGAACGTTTTTGATGATGGATGGATGTTTGTTACTCTTTCACGCAAAAACTACAGAACGGATTTTGATGTTTGATATGGTAGTAGTTTAGGCTCTGGATTAAATAAAACATTATATGTTAAATTTTTTCCCGAAAAAGGACAGTGCTCCCGTGGAATACTGTATTTGCACGGTCGTAAACCCGGGCAAAAGCTAGTCATAAATATATTTATTTTTTTGTTTGAAACGCATACTCTTCATATTTTGTAAATTTTAAGGGACACCCCTAATAAATATATTATGCAGGTATTCCGTGATTCCTACTAATATTATAAATGTATATACTATAATATTATAAATGTGAAAGTTTGTGAGCATGGATGGATTGATAGATAGATGTTTGTTACTCTTTCACGCAAAAACTACAGAACAGATTTCGATGACGTTTGGTACGCTAATAGTTTAGGCTCTGTATTAAAACTTAGGCTACTTTTTATTCCGAAATAGTACAATATTCCCTTAAGATACTGTATTTACGCGGGCGGAGCCGCGGGCAGCAGCTAATAGATAATAAGCCTGACTAGTTCTAAGAACTTAAGGGTCCCACGGAGCGTTGAAATCCCATACAAACGTAATTTCGTTGCATTGAATTATGTGTACAAAGTTTGGTTGTACCGTTTTAAAATTAAAGCGAAACTACGTTTGTATGGGATTTCGATGCTCCGTGGGACCCTTAATATTTTTAAATAATGGTTTATTACCTGCACTTCGATAACTATGTAACACGCGTAAAAATTCTACAACTAAAAAAATTGCCATGAGAAAAGGAAATTTTCATATAAGCAAACAGGATACAAACTGGACATATTCTCGTAACAAAAGGTCGCGTCGTGACGTCACCGCACGAATTTGTCCACGTATGGTAAAATATCCATTACGGAGGGATAGTGTACAAAGAACGAGATAATTCAGCCGAGGTCATTCGGCGCCGTTGACACTGACAAATCGTTGGTGGCGGGTTGCGACTGATGTCAACGTTTCGGACTAAGGGTTAGCTCACACCGAAATGAGACGATAATGACGCGGCGCTGCGTTCCTAAGATAGCAAAATTGAACTTTATTCACTACACAAAAAGATACACGTTTCATATGACATCAGTCATACACTACACATGCAGCGCAGTATAACCTGACATACGAACTGTTACAATGAAATGTGTATCTTCATGTGTAATGAATAAAGTTCAACTTTGAATCACTATCTTCACCGCGGCACCGCATCCAGCGAACCCGAGCAGCGTCTGCGGTGCGAAGTACGCGCCACACCGCTGTACGTGTCCCGCCTGCACTCGTCTACGAAGGTCGAGGACGTCGTGGACTACATCCGAAAGAAGACGTCTTTCACCTTAAGGGTCGAGCGTCTGGAGTCACGCCACAAGGTCAATTTCAGTTCCTTTGTGGTGAGAGTACCGACGCATCTTTTACCGACCTTTGAGGTGGAAGAGTTCTGGCCGACGCGACGGACGTAGTCTACCGGAGGTTTCGGGGAAGGCTCCCCAACGATGCGCGCATCACGTCGCCGAAAAAAGACAATACGTGATAAACTACAGTGTGTGTGTGTGTAAGAGTGAATGTGAATAATATAGAAAATTTGATTTATGTATAGTATAGAATTGTGTGTGTTTATAGTATAAAAATATATATCCGTTGTCTGATACCCGTAACACAAGTTCAACTTAGTACGGGATCAGATTATATATGGTATATATACTATTTAATTACGTATATTTCTTTTGTATCTATTTTTATGTGTTTTTGAATTGAAAATAAAAATATTGATATTAAATACAGCGCCGCATCGCGTATTGTTTCGTTTCGGTGTGAATTAACCTCTAAGGCCGCGATACACCAACGACTAGTGGAAATTACAAATAAGAAGACGCTTCGCCTGATGTTTTTAAAACAAATGGACATCCCTCATAATAAAAATAATAATAAAAAAAAAACAGTTTTATATTTTTTATTATTTATTTAATTTTAGATTTTTAGTTTATCCAACACACAATTGGTCGATGTTAAGTAAAAATACGACTATTTGAATGCATTGATTACAAAAATATTCGAATTATTAAAATGGTTGTAATTATTCCTGGTTGAATTTAAATACATGACATAATTATGTATACTTTTGAAATCTGATTTTAATTTCCTTTATTATGATATCCTACTTGATAGGTTTGGTTAAAAAAAATTTTTGAACTACTTACAATTTGGCGCAAAAATCCGCCATTTTGTATATTTTTTTTGAACTACCTATCTAAAAACACTTGGGTTATTGATACAAATCTAACGATACCTTAATTGTCGAAATCCATCCAGCCGTTTGGAAGAAACGTGGGGAAAAAAGGAATTTACATACATACATACAAGATACGCGCGAAAAACATAACTCTTCTTGATAGTCGGGTAAAAAAATTCCCTTAAAAGTTCAAACAAAAAAAAACTAATTTCGACCACAGGGCAATCTCTAGTAGATAATTAAAGTTATCCTTAAAATTGAAACGTACCTAAGTCTAAAGTCCTATGTCATTGAGTAGATTGTATCTAATAATTGTAGTACTAATGGCTAGCCGCACACACGCAATATTATTGATACAATAAATTTGTCAATACTAGTCAACACAATACAAAAAACAGCAAACGCTGAAGCAACAAAAAATGTTGGTGTGTTTTTGGGTCACGGATGTATATTAAATATGTGTATAATGTAATAATAAAAATTGTATGTAAGTAAAATTTATATATTTATAAAAGTATTAACTCTACTTCCCATTGTCTGTCCTCGTAACACAAGTCCTTCGGGCATTTTTCACGGGACCAGATTGACGTGGTGTGAAGCGTCCACATAAATTATTATTAAAAGCTATGAACCAATGGCTAGCCGCACACACGAAATATTATTGATACAATAAATTTGTCAATACTAGTTAACACATACAAAAAACGGCAATATGGCCCGCACACAAGGAATATTATTGTCAATATGAGCGTTATTGCCAATAATATGGTGTGTTTGCATTCAGTGAAAAATAACGGTTCTCATTACAATGTTGCGCGAGAAACACCGCAATCAGAACTCGCAACCTTCATAGTTAATGTACAGCGATAAATCCGCACGAATTTTCCCCGCAAATATCACTCCACTAATAACCCGGCAATTTTTCACGCGCACCATAAACGCAAATATCTGGTTCCGCAATTCATATTCCCGGTATCTTAGGTAATAAACACGTGACTTATGGAGTGTATCTTTTTCTAGAACTTTCATGCTTTGTATAAAAAAACATATCTGTGGTGAATTGAACATTGTTTTATCTTTTAGAAAAAATATGTTATGTCAAAATGACAATGACTTTGAAGCCTGGAAACACACGTAGGTTCTTAATTTGACATGCTATATTGTCCGGAGTCTGTGAGGCCAGGAAAATTTAAAGTACTGAAAATATACATATATACATACATATAATCACGCCTCTTTCCCGTAGGGGTAGGCAGAGACCACTTCCTTCCACTTGCTACGATCCTTACGTACTTGTTTCGCTTCATCCACTTTCATTCTTACCATCCGTTCCTCCTCTTACATTCAACGTAGCGAAGCGGCTCTCCATGGGCCACTTTTCGCCTCCGCGAGAACGAGACGTGATGGGTGACCAACCACATCGCCGCCATTTTGAATAATTAAATTATTTTTATAATTATCCATTGCGTTCCCACGGATTTTCGGAATGGATAAGAATAGGAAAAGGGAAGGATAGGTGGTGTGGAAAGGAAGATTGGTAAGTTAGAGTGGGAAATGGGAAATGTAGGATATTACCGCCCAGGAGGGCAAGGGATAGGACAGTAATAGCTAGGGAAGCCGGGGTCGCGTACCCGTATAGTATACCAAAACTACCGGACAGGTAAGTTGGGATGAGTATCCCATGACTGAAAATATAACTCTGCGCTAATACAAGTAGAGCTGAAAATCGAACACACAAGTGTCAAGTCAAATATCAATGTCATATATTATCATGACAGCTCACACTCGACATATCGATTTTCAACTGCATTGTATAAGCGTAGAATTCAATTTTCAGTGCTCTGGATTCTCCCAGGCCCGTCGGATTCCGGATCATATAGTCCTAGCCTTAAGGCTGTCAAATTCGGGTCGAAAGCCAAGTTTGCATGCGAAACACGCATGTTATGCACGACGGATTACAGACACGACTGCCGAGAGATCAGGCACAGGTCCGACTTATTACATGCCCATCCGACGCATGGATCATCTTTCTTGTGAGACGGTCAGGTGATCAGCCTGCATTGTCCTAACCAAACTTGGAAACAACATTCCTCCGAGTCGAGAGCCGATCTCTAACCACTAGACCACGGAAGCTGATAATAACAATAACATACGTGTGATTCTACTACTTCTACTAATTAATAGGTCTGTCCTGCAGACATCACCAGGCTGAAAAGAACTAATTAATAACTGTGTATCATTGGAATTTGGAACCACTCCTCATAGTGATAACTAAGAACAAACGCAGCAAGTACCTACTCAGAGAACAGATTCAAAAATCTGTCCGAAACAGTGGCTTTAATTCTACACAGCCTCTGAGCAAAATTTTTAACCTCCAATAGTTTAAAATGTTGCAAAAAGTCTTGCATATTGCATTTTCCGATTTATTATATCAATTCAACGCCCAATTATAAAAATAAAAGTAGATTTTAAACCATAGACGTGTATTATAGACGAGGCATGTTGAGGCAAAAAGTGTCTCCAGTAAATTAGCCCCAATTTTTAAATTTTTGGGGCCATTTTGAAATTCGAAGTATGGTGAAAACAAGATGGCTGACATTTGAGTTATGGTGAAAACCAAGATGGCGTAAATTTTTCTTGTATGAATTTTTTTTTCTGCTAAATGTACGCGATAGACTATCTTGAGTTGAAATCTTTGTTTTAAGGCTGCGCTAGTCGGTTTTTTCTCCATACAAACGCTGTTGGCGATTTACTCTAAAGGCAAACATTGTAGACCCAAATTCTAGCGTAATATCGATTTTTATGACACTTATCTAGGTCGGAATTTGCTTATATTTCTGAAATTCAAATTAGTGTAGAAGATAATAGCCTCCAAACATCGCATTTTTAGCGCAACTTTGAACGTAAATAAAAATTAAACGAAGAATGATAATATAAAAGCAAGCAAATACCGACATAGTTCGATTATCCAACAATTGAGATAATTTTACTTCAGACAAAAATATTATATAGTTTTTTCATAAAACACCAACCGCTGAGTGTCGATTTGCGTAATTTAAAGACGCCTTTTCTAAAATACTTTACACAGCTGCATAAATGTGTGCAGTATAGCTTCTCTTATAAGTATAGATTACTATTTTATGTGTATATCCTTTTTCCCCCAATATTGGATGAAATAACAAGCATTTTCCCCGCGCGCACTGAGTTCGAGCCATTGACTAGCGCACTCTTAAACGGAAAAAGTGTCCGAATAACCCTTCCATTTGCGAGCCCCGAGCAGCACTAAAATTCGATAGCTCTAAATCGTCAGCTGGATGAAGTAGCGTGATTAATATCTCCGCCCGGCTCAATTTACAGCCGGTATGGCCCCGGTTTTCCAAACCAAATTAGCCCCAATACTTAGGCGATAAATTTGAAATGCGTCTCAAATGGACCAATATTTTGTGGTTTTTCGTAAATTTATACGCAGTTGTACACCAGTGTGTTTTAGCACCAATATTATACAGATGCGACCGTTGTATTTCGACAGTCGAAACTATTATAAATTATATATTGTATCCTAAAATTTTCTATTTCATTTTACAAATGTAAGTATTCGTTTTTAATTTAAATTGTTTATAAGGTCTCCGAAAATCAACTACGGATACTTCGGGCACATAATACACCGCTTATATAAAGACGTTTAGGCAAAAAAATAATTGTCATACTCAAATTAAAAAATCATCTCTTGTATGGGTGACTCTCCGCAGAACGCAAACTCGCCCATATAAAGAAAAATTTTTTTTTTCAAGTATGACAATTATTTTTCTGCTTAAACGTCTTTACATAAGCAGCAGATCATATGCCCAAAATATCCGTAGTTGATTTTACCAAACCTTATATATCTGAAAACGATTTCTATTGGCAATAATGTAATTATTAAGTCAAAAAATTAAGCATAAATTTTTGACCTAAATATATTAGAGAAATTCGATGAATTTAGCGAAAATTCGGCAGCTAGTGTTACGGCATCGTTAGTCGATATTGCAATTAGTGGAGCTAATTCAGTAGAAAACGGTTTAGTGGAAATTGGGCTTGCGTCTGACAGACCTGCAGCTGATACCAGCTAGTTTCCAATCTCATTATACGAGAATATTGGTTATAAGGTAGTTTTAATTTTAATATCAATTTTGATAATCATTTAAATTTAATAAGACCTAACCTAACCTGTAACTTTATACCTTCAGTCGTTGCCTAAAACGGCAGATTACAAGACTATCACTAAATTAAAAGTTTTGATAATATAATAGATAAGTGAAGCCAGAAAGCTCAGTAGAAACCTACTGAAGTTTTTTATTAGTAAGACAATGAACGACACTTTATAAATATTTTACAATAAAAGTTTTATTTAATTAAAAAAACTCATCATTTGCTTAGGAGTGTCATTGTTGCAATATTATCGTATACAAGTCATAAAAATCTGAATAAGCTGTAGGTGAATACTTCCATCAAAAGAAATTTATATATTTCACGCAATTTGTTCCCTTAAATTTTTAGATAGAAGGTTTGTAATTCTTCGGAGAAAATACGTGACAATCGATACAACAGCTACTCCCCCCGTGTAAGATGTAAGAATAATAATTAAGATGATATTTGGCAGGTCTCCTCTAGCACGGGTCACAAGACCTCACAACCTTAGGGTAAAAACGAGACCATTTAAAAAATTAGCGTTTTCTTTTCGATAGTGAAGGCTTCGTAATATTTTAGATACCTACATAATAATATTGTATGTACATATTATATACACTCTAACAACTAAACAAATATTTTTATGATTCATTTTTTTTTTTCGTCGTCTGTTAATTTTTACCATTTTAGCAAAACTCGGTCTTCCAGGTACTTTTAAACATAATAAGCATACATCATTAGTCATTACTACAAAAATAATAGAATCTATCTAAAGACACCTCACACTCTAGTTACATTCATACGTACATAGCTACACTTGTGATATAAAAAGTTACTTTTCTTTTCCTTAGCATCTTGACATTATAAAAGAAATGAACTTACAAGTTCTAGTTAATTAGGACTCCGTGTTAAGCTTCACATAAAATAAAAAGACGAATGCAAGTGGTATTCTGGGCGAAGTGTTATATGCGAGTGTGCTCGTATTTTATTTTTTAATTTAGAAGCGTGAATATTTAATACAATGAAGTTACTATAACTTTGCTCATTCATTAATTAAAACGTAGGTATCTGTGAACGCTTACGCCACGTCTATATCGTGTAAAAGGAGGATGTAGGATTGGTTATAAAGAGCTATAAAGACTCATGGTGGGACAGCACTAGGCGGCAGAGGAGCGACGCGTTCTCACTATTTATACCGTAATGGAGTGCCGCATCGCGTACCGTAAAACGGGGTGAATAGACACAGTTTTGAACTTTGACTTTAATTTTATGGATATATTCACTAGTGTAGAGAACATGTATTATTCTTATATAATGTCTCGCTGCTGCTTTAATGGTTTTCAGGCATCTAAAATGCAATTTATTTATGCAATTAATTTATTTTCCTAATTACGAAAATGCAAAAATATGTGTAATTTCTATTGACCCCGCACATGGGTTTAAAAGAAACGGCCTATGGGGTGAATAGAAAAAAACGTTAGGGTTGGCACTTTCCAAACAAAATACTTGTATCAAGTCAACTTCACAATTTAGTAGGTAGATACGTGTACGTATATAATAATAATAATAATTATTATTATTAGGAAAGAACGCCTATTGGCACCTGTAAGTATGAGTACTAGAACTGATATATACATATATAGATAATTTTAAACTCATAGGTACTTAAAATACATATTCACACAAATTTTCAATCTAAATGAAACAAAAACTAAACTATTTCAATATGTGGCACCCTTAGCACTTATCTATTTAATCACCCCTTTCTCGTTTCGATTGAACCCGTTCTCGTTTCTATTGAACCCGTACTACGTATCTAATAAACCCATACTACGTATCTATTCGCCCCTTCTCCGTGTCTATTAACCTCAATTCAAATGAAAAACGAATTAGTTTACAATTTCACAAATATTTTGAAATTTTCATCTCAAACTTACTTATCTTTACTTTTATCTTGGTCAAAAGGCACCAACACAGATATTTATCGCGATGCCATAAAACACTTTTTTCACAATAAAAACTATAAAGTTTCCCAGGCCTTGTTTTACGTGACTTCGAAGAGCTTACTTCAAAACGTTTTTTTGTTATGTTGGAAAAACCTAATGTTAAATCAGTATTGCTATTTTAAGAAAAAATATACTGCTATTTTCTAAAAATATAAGTTAGTATTTTTTTTCTTACAAAATATTTGGCTAGAGGAGGTAGAAAAACTTTTTTGGTTTTGTATCGATTCACCCCTGCGTTTTTATTCACCCCATTTTACCAGTAGTTCCTCTACCGCGTTTTGCGTTATATCTCATATAATTTCATACAAATAATATTTGGTCGTGTTACGTCGCGTAGTCCCGCTGCCACGTAGCAACGTCTAGTGCGGTCCCACCTTTAGATTGTACTTAGATAATTCATTTTGACAACATTTTTAACTGATATATACAGGGTGAAATAATACACGTAATACGTAAGAACTAATTAGTAATAAGTTACAAGTTATTATTTTTCTTTAACTGTTTCTTTCCGCATAACTCGAACTCATAATCGCCAAGACACTACGTAGGTATACATCCGAAGACAAGACATAAAAATTTAGCTACTAATCTTAAATAATAATGAACTGAATGCTTTTACCCCGGAATCCAAGACAATTCAATGAATCTTCACAAAAACTATTGGACTGTAATATTGTTCAAAATTCATTTTTTTATATTCATTTTATTTTTATTCTTCCTAGTACAAAATACCATACACACACGCCATATTATCTAAATACATATTATATAAAAGGCAAACCTGACTGACTCATCTATCAACGCACAGCCGAAACTACAGAACGGATTTTGCTGAAATTTGGCATACAGATAGTTGTAATGACGTAGGCATCCGCTAAGAAAGGATTTCTAAAATTCACCCCCTAAGGGGCTGAAAAAGGGGTTAAAATTTTACATGGAAACCGAACTCCACGCGGACGAAGTCGCGGGCAAAAGCTAGTTGGCAATAATGCTCATATTGACAATAAAATTCCTATATTGCCGTTTTTTATGTGTTGACTAGTATTGACAAATTTATTGTGTCAATAATATTTCGTGTGCGGCTAGCCATTGGTTCATAGTTTATAATAATAATTTATATGGACGCTTCACACCACGTCAATCTGGCACCGTGAAAAATGCCCGAAGGACGAGGACAGACAATGGGAAGTAGATTTAATACTTTTATAAATATATATAAATTTTACTTACATACAATTTTTATCATTACATTATGCACATAATATTTAATACGCATCCGTGACCCAAAAACACACAAATATTTTTTGTTGCTTCGGCGGGATTCGAACCCGCGAACTTAGCATGAACGCCAACGCTCCCAACCATTGAATCGTCATTATAAACTATCAATATTTAAGAAATGAAAGACATAATATACTAAAAGAGCAGCATATTTCTAATAAAAACTTCCAGACTTCCAGGACTCTATCTCCATTATTTATAACATTAATTTAACCCTGATGAAAATACGTGTACGCGCATTATTTTGTAGATTTCGCGCGCAGCCTCAAAAGCAAACTTACGTCACCTAAGTCTATACTAATTTAAAAAAGAGGAAAAGTTTGTTTGTTCGTTTGCCAATGAATAGGCTCCGAAACTGGACCTATTTTGATGAAATTTGGCACAGATGTAGAGTAGACCAGAGGGAAGGACATAGGCTACTTTTTATTGCGGAAAAATGTACGGTTTCTGCGAAATTAACTTTTGAGCGCTCGAAGTCGTGGGCAACATCTAGTAGGAAATATTTTTTAATATTAATTTAAAAATTTAAAACAATGGTGTATTCTGAACATGTCACTTATTTTATTGTACTTGGAAATTTATCTTAAAGCTAATTTTTCAATAACTCAAACGGTTGTAAATTAAGAACAGTGTCTTAAAAATTCGTCTTTATTGTAAACTAAAAAAAATTTAAAAATTGGTGCAATTTTTTTACAATACAATAGGTTATACCTACAACTACAACCTACCTCATAACAACAGTATCTGTGTATCTGATTCCCCACAGTGAGAACCACCCCCCACCTTCTGAGTATTGAGGGTTAGTTACGCTTTATTTACAACTTATCGATTTTATTCTACACCCATTGATTTAGGAATTAGATATCTATACGCTATCCCAAAGGATAGCGTATAGATATCTAATTCCTAAATCATTATTATTTGATGTGACGAAAAACAACAAATTGTGATTTGATGTGACGAAAAACAACAAATTGTTTTTCGTCACATCAAATAATAATGGTTTAGATATAAATTTAAGCCTTTTCATCCGTTAATCTTAATGGATGATTTATACAGTATTCTCCGAGTGAAGTAACAACTCTTGAAATACCGTAGGGCCTGGGACAGTTAGTTTTTAAATGTCGTATGGTTGCCCAAGCACATACGGCATTCTCATAACATAGTCAGCCTAGTCCAAAGGAATGACTGGTCAATACGTCTGGGGCCAACCATGACGTGCGGGTTTCCTCACGATTTTTTCCTTCACCGTTAGTGTCCGTATAATGTACCGGTCTACCCACGGAGCTCTAAATGGTTTAAATATGGAGCCTCATAATTAAAGTACAAGAATATGACATATTACAAGGTAATGATTATTATCTACATTTACTGGAGATCGTCGTCGTGATTGAAATTTTCAAAAATCATTTCTTAGCAGATGCCTACGTCATTACAACTATCTATATGTAATGACGTAGGCATCTGCTAAGTTTCAGCGAAATCCGTTCAGTAGTTTCGGCTGTGCGTTAATAGATGAGCGTCAGGTTTTCCTTTTATATATTTAAATAATATAAATATATAATGATGACCTGGATCCTGGATAAAATCTGATATTTTTGTCTTATAATTGTATACTTGATAACCTATCTCTACGTTGACATATTATTATGACGTAAAACCCACGAATACTCCACTAGTTCACTATACAAGTTGCAGATATATATCACAGGTTTTTTCAATTACCTCGTTGTTTATTTGGAGCAATACACTCACTTTAGTTTTAATGACGTAATTTGCAGTTAAGTAGTGAGCTTCGTTGCAATGAATTACCCCTAATGGTTTCACTCGAGTCTTTTAACGACTCATAACTTACAGTGGGTTTTAGCTGATGAAAGTTATGACTGTAAAGTTTCTTCATCAATTCCAAATGCATTGGTTTGGTGTAGGTAATTAACCTTACTTCAGTCGTTACCTGTTATAAAATCATGCTATAGCAAAGAATACAATATATTACTCGTAGACAGAGAAAATATTACTGATGTAAGAACCGTAATTTGATAGACTTACACGATTGACAGCTCGTACACGTATGTATGCGTTGTTAGACGTTTGCGGGAGGTGTGCAGCGAGCGGAACGTGAGTTGAGGTTGAGTTGAGAGTGAGGATTTTCATTCACATGCCTAAGAACATTTTCAAATCTCGAAATCTGAATCCGCGGTGAGTGTCAAATTTGTATATGATATTTGACACTCACCGCGGATTCAGCTGTCGAGATATATGGAAATGTTCTTAGAGAATAGACAGGTCGTTTCATACTTTGACATAATTGACAATACAATTTCATGATATTTACGATAGATTTGCCTGACGCGAAATTATTTCAGTGTCAACCTTAGGCTTGCGTCCACATGGCTGACATTTGCCGGTGCTCGAGCACTATTTTGTAGAGAGTGTCGCTTTTGTGGCTATAGTATATTTTTCAATAGTAATTAAGTCATTTACATATCAATCTGTGGCGTAGGGTTTCTATAGCTCAATTCCTATCGGCTTCACTTACCACTTATCTTTTGAAGACCCTCATCCAAATCCCTACCGATACTACAGGCTAGGGCTTTCTTTTGAAGGAGAACCAGCCTTGGCCACTGCTACAAATAGTAAGTAGTAGCGAGTTTCGTGGTGGTATAAATTCTCGATGGCTATTTGATATTATTATTCAACTGTTTATATACACATGTATGCCATAATATCTGTAATTTTCACATATTTTTTCATTTGTCGTCATCATTCGATATCATCAACCACTAACGTTGCCAATACCTACGGTCGTTCGTCGTTTTAACCTGGTGACGTCCACTGCAGAACATAGGCCTCCCCCATAAATTTCCAGTGCGACCGGTCGCTCGCGGCCTGTATCCACCGACTCCTGACTTTTCTCAGATTCTGCCTACCATACATCGGATCTGTCCATAATGGCCTAATCGATGCTTGTGTTGAAGATTATAGCATAATCCTTAAAAAATAGTTTGACGACCTCTGTGGCTCAGTGGTTCAGCGCTTTGGTGCTCAAGCCGAAAGGCCGCAGGTTACTTCCCGTTAAAAATAAAAAAAACTATTAAATATACTTCTGGTACCTGTAACACAAGTTCTTCGGATACTTAGCACGGGGCCAGATTAACATGGTGTGAAGCATCCATAGATATTATATTATTTATTTAAATCCACTTCAGAGCCTTTACCATTTTGCGATATAATATCCGATATCGAAACGGAAAACGCTCTTATGTCTCCTGCTTAAGGGCGTTTTCACATTTAGGTTTCGATAACCGAATGAGAGTGAAACAGGCATATGTTTCAAAATGAAACATATGCCTGTCTTTCTCATCATCGGTCCGAAATCGGATATCGTATCGCATAATGTAATATAATGTAAAAACGCTCTTATGCTGTAGTCTACTAAGCTAGAAGGGGATTGCCTAGCCTACTACTGCCCTGAATAACCAAATACAATTTATAATTTAAATAGTTATATTATAGACTAGCTGATGCTCGCAACTTCGTTTGCATAGAACTAACGGAAATTGAAACCTTATTTTTCAAATGGAACCCTAAAATAAAAGTAGCCTATGTTAGACCTTATAACATCAGCTATCTGCCAGTGAAATCCCGTGAAAATCGGTCCAGCTGTTTCAGAGATTAACCGGAACAAACAGACAGACAGATAGACAGACGGACAAACAAAAATTTAAAAGATTGATATGTTATTGTAATTACCGAATATAGTTTCATATTATGCAATTAAGTAAAATCAATCTTATTTATGTGTAAATTTTATTATTTAAGATAGTTTTTATTTATGTTACGTAAACGGTATTGCAACAGCTTACCGCTCGATAGTGCTGTTGGTGTTGGAAACGCGCCAACCGGCCCCGATAATTCAGCTAACGTTTGTTTGTGAAGTAAACGATTACTTAGCAATTCAGATGCCGAGTTAAACCATTGTTTACATATCATAATACATTTATTATGATATTAAAAGTTACATAATAATTATGTGCTAAACTATATATTTTACCCTCGACTTCATTCGTTCAAAAGGAAATCTAATCCAACTCAAAGATTTCAAAACTTAAGATAGGCTATTACGTACATTTGACTGCGCAAATCTTCATACAAGAAAAAGTTACGCCATCTTAGTTTTCACCATACGTTTAGACGTATGTCAGCCATCTTGTTTTCACTTTATTTAAAATGTCAAAATGGCCCCGAAATCTCAAAATTTTTGCCTCAATATGCCCCGTCTATAATATATGTAACGTCTATGATCTATCTATCATGTGGAAACAATCACGTTTTTTGTAAATAAAAATGATCCATAATGGAGGCTATATGTGTGCTAAATTAATTAATTTAAATTGATTCCGCCATTTGAGCGTGCCTGTGCCGTAGGGTTCCCATAACTCCATTTCTATCGGCTCCACTTTCCACTTACCTTCTTACCTTTTCAAGACGCTCATCCAAATCCCTAACTGTTATACAGTCTAGTCAGTCAGTCTATTACATAGTCTAGTCTAGTCCCTATGAAGGAGAACTAGCCTTCGCCACTGATACATACATACAAGTTTTCGCATTTATAATATTATTAGTGTAATAATTTAAGAGAATGATTAGTGGCAAAGAATTAATATTAAGGGACAAAAGGAATCAGATACAATTTAGTTATTCTGATGTAGTATTTAGACTTATAACTTATAACAGTTTCTGCATTCAAGTATGCACTTCAGTACAGAAAACACTTATACTAGGTACGACCCGTGCGCGGACGTGTCATGACATTTCAGTACAATTTACAGAAAATATCCTATCCTACTATATAGGGTTGCCATCCGTCCGGTTTTCACGAGATTTGTCCTAGTTAAAAGGGCGTCCGGGGAGCGTCCGGGCCGGATTTTATTTGCTATCCGGGTTTTTGTAGGCAGAATTAGGAAGGCCTAAGTATTTTTTTGATTTGCAGCAATAATAAATCTTCCTTTCTTTTTGACATTGCCGTAGTCGGGTAAAAACTGTTCTATGTCCGGGTTTCGTACTCCAAAATCCGGGGTTTTCATGCGTCTTGTCCGGGGAGTCATATGTAAGAGATGGCAACCCTACTACTATATCTACACTAATATTATAAAGAGGAAAACTTTGTTTGTATGTTTGTTTGTTTGTTTGTAATGAATAGGCTCAAAAAGTACTGGACCGATTTCAAAAATTCTTTCACCATTCGAAAGCTACATTATCCACGAGTAACATAGGCCTAATTTTATTTTGGAAAAAAATAGGGTTCCGTAAGATATTTGGGTTTTTCGGACACAAGGTGTAAAAAATCAACCAGAAAAGTTACTTATTTTGCGTACGCTGCCTAAACTATAAAAGATAGAACCATAAAATGTTCTAATTAATTGTAGATCTTATAAATATCTACAAAAAAGTCCGCGACACACTATACCTATCTATGTCGAGTGAGGCACAACAACCATTTTTTTATTTTGAAATCTTGAATTTTTTTTGGACTACATTTAAACGCGTTTATTTTACTCATGTTATTATTCCTTATCAAAATAAATTATTTCATCACTAAGTACAGTTTATGTAGATAATATTTGGTCTTTGAATGATTAAAATTGGACGTTTGGTTTTGAAGTTATGGCGAAATTAAAATATTACGATTTCTGCTGCACGGCCCGTTGCGAAGTGGGCGTCACCAAGGCGGAGTGCGCGTGCGGGTTAATGTTTAGTTTAGTTTAGTTTAGTTAAATAGTTTAGTTATTTTATAAACATCAAATTGATAATATCTTAAAATATAATACATTATAATATCTATACATCTATACAGTTAAATACAATTTAAGTGTCTGTTTGTAACTTCAAATTAACAGCTTTTTACATAATGAATCTGAAAGTATATTCGGTACTTACAATAAAATACATTTTTTTTAATTTTTGTCTGTCCGTCTGTCTGTCTGTCAGTCGGTCTGTCTGTCTGTTTGTTCCGACTAATCTCTGAAACGGCTGGACCGATTTTCACGGGACTTTCACTAGCAGATAGCTGATGTTATAGGGTCTAACATAGACTACTTTTATTTTAGGGTTCCGTTTAAAAAAATAGGATTCCGCTTTCGTTAGTCATAAATAAAGTCGCGGGTAAATTTCAACGATATCCCAAAGTATTGTTCCACGCGGACGAAGTCGCGGGCAAAAGCTAGTAATATTATAAATGTGAAAGTTTGTGAAGATGTATGGATGGATGTTTGTTCCTCTTTCACGCAAAAACTACTGAACGGATTTCGATGAAATTTGGTATAGTAGTAGTTTAGGCTTTGGATTAAAACATAGAGTACTTTGCATCCCGAAAAAGTACAGTGTTCCCGAGGGATACTATACTTACGCGGGCGGAGCCGCGGGTAACAGTTAGTATTTCATATTAAGCAAAAAGTACCTATAGTTTTTCTATATCGACAAAAAACATAGTTTCAGACGTTTTTAAATAGCGTAATTGTTTTTGAAAGCATATATTACGTTCTTTTTAGTTTTACTTTCTTTAAAAGTTCTCTACAAGTTTAAGAAGTTGTGCTTTTATTCAACTTGGTCTCACGAGCATTTTTCGTCTAAAATATCTCTGATAGTTTTGATCCGACAACTTTGGTGAGTACCTTTACTAATTTAAAATGATTTTTATTTATATTTTAGTTGAAATAATCTTCACTAAAACGTTGAAAAGATTCGACGGTTATCTGAATATTAAAAGATGAAAAGCGTAAAATTTTATGTAAGTAAAATATTTTCATCGTTCACTTGAGAAAGCTCATTTAAGTTTGACCTAATAAGTTAAAAGTCTAGCATACTAAATTATACTTTTAGGTTCTATTTTTACAACTAATTATTTCTCGTGAAAATTTCTCAGCAAAATAATATTAACATTTCTTTATGAAAATATTTTACGTGGCAATTAAAATAAATGTATTTTCTATACTTCCCACCACTCCTCGGTCTGAAGTAGCGAAGTAGCGACCGGAGTAATAAATATTTTAATGAACTTGTTACAGAAATAGTTTTATGATTACAATATGTAAGTCAAGCTAGTTTATTATAAAATCATTTATATTTCAAAAAGTGTTTAAAATACTCTGTAAAATACGTATTATACAAAGTATTTTAGATTTTTTTCAAATCAATACGCACGTGTGTATGATACCGTCTGATTAAGTACAGTCGCTGTCAAACGCAGGCTCACACACCTGTACATATACTGCATAACACACGTACTGCATATCCTCGTATGTACATACAGTTTATTTTTATATGTGAAGCAACCAATTTAAATGTCATTTAATTAACTTGAAAAAAATAAATACAATGACAAATAAACTTCGGAATAATTTAGTATTTTTGTTTATACAAAGATTAAATTTGATCTGGACAAAGTATAGTATGTCCAGCTGTCATAGCCAGTAGGTGGCGTAACGGTCAGTTCACACTGCGACGATACTATTAAGATAGCTGTTCAAAATTGAACTTTATTCAATAGATACACAAAAATACACGTCTCATATGAAATCAGTCATACACTGCGTATGCGCTGTGCTGCGTGGTCCAACCTGTCATTCGAACTCTTACAACGAAACGTGTATCTTCTTGTGTAATGAATAAAGTTCAATTTTGAATAGCCTATCTTAAACATTTCGGTTTGTGAATTGACCCTTATGTAGCAGAAAATTTAGTCTGAGAGAGGTAAATTACAATATTGTTGGCGTAGCCATTTCTCGTAGCCCTGCTACATAGCGTAGCAATGCTACGTCGCGTAGCACTTTATCTCTATAAATTCTAACATGGCTACCATATAGGTTGTTTTAGAAAGAAATAGATATTGGTAACATTAGTTTGATTTGTTACAGTGTAATAGTGCAATTTTTAACAAATACATAAATAACTAGATTTTGCCTGCGGCTCCGCCCGCGTAAATACAGTATCCCAAAGGAAGACTACTTTTTTGGGATAAAGAGTAGCTTATGTTTTAATCCAGAGCCTAAACTACTACCATACCAAATTTCATCGAAATCCGTCTAGTAGTTTTTGCGTTAAAGAGTAACAAACATCCATTCATCTAACAGCCTCAGGTAACAAACTCCGTGGTCTAGTGGTTAGAGCATTGGCTCTCGACTCGGAGGTCGGAGGTCGTGAGTTCGATTCCCGCATTGGAACAACAAAAAAATATTGTTTCCAAGTTTGGTCAGAATAATGCAGGCTGATCACCTGATTGTCCGACAAGAAAGATGATCCATGCGTCGGATGGGCATGTAAAAAGTCGGACAGGTCAGTCGTGTCAGTTATCCGTCCCACTGGATTATGAGAGTAAGGGAAGAGAGAGAGTGCTCTTGTGTACTACGCACACACTTGGACACTATAAAATTACTCGTGCGTAACTGGCCTGGTTTCAATGAAACCGGCCACCGTCACCGAGATCGGTGTGGGGAGTTATCATTATCCATCTATCCACATTGTTTTTTAATTTAGTATCAAGTGTACATTGTTTCGAAAACGGCGCAATCACAGATCGGTTTCACAATTAATTTATTGTGCTCCGGCGATGCTTAATGTATAATTACTTATATGGGAAATCAGAAACCTTTTTTGACCCGAGGCAATCCTTTTATCTTCTTTGTGCAGGTGGGCTGGAAAATTATGAACCCCGATCGGCCGAGCCAGGGCACTGAAGGAATTAAAACTTTCACCCTTTTTCATTTTACTTTATGAAGGTCGTAGTGTTTACGTGATAATTAGATTCATGTGTTGTAATGTGTAGGGATGTCATAGACATAACTGTTATACTTGAGACGATATTTTTAATTTTATTTTAGTGTAATCGATCTTAACTTTATTTCTGTCTGTCTGTTATCTTAACTTTAGTTGCATCAACATTAACGAGACAGGTTTGCACAAATTTTATACTAAGTTTTATACTAAGTAAATTCTATAGTCTACTCGCGCTAAGAAAGCAGTGAATCATAATGTCATCATTCAATCGAACAAATGTCAAAATTGCTTACTATAATTCTTTTACAACTATTGACACTTTTAAACCACGTCAATCTGGTGCTATAGTAATCTCTCGAAAAATTATGTTACGGGTAGATATCAGACAATGGAAATAGGTACTTACATTTAATATTTTTATACTATAATTATATTTAAGAATTTTATTACATAATTCCATGATTCAGGAACACAGAAAACTTTTTGTTCCGCACCCGGCGGCACTCGAACTCGCTACCTCCGACTTGAGTGCCAACGCGCTAACCACTAAGCCATAGTGGTCGTCAAATTGGTTATGATATCAATTCAAATCAAAATATCAAATATGAACACAGCGTCATTAATATTTTTTTCAATTTGTACGCTTAATTTGCTGCCATCGTAACGCGAATAGACTATGGTGTAATGGGTTAAATTTCAATTTAAAATTTCTTAAAAATATAATTTTCATGAAACCACTTCACCCGACGGAGGCGAGTCCTCTATTAAATAGGTACTAATTTAAAGTACTAAGCACTTTATTACGTTCGCGGTTTCTTTCACAGAAAGCTAATTACAGTCTGGCTTTTAATTATGTTGTTCCAACACAATTTAATAAATGCCTCTGTGAGCCCAACATCAGAGAGTGTGTTACGTAATAATTAATTTTAATTAATTTCACGTCACAAAGACACCGCATAATTAAATTGTATGGAGTATTTTCTATAAGCAGGCATAATTGCGATATTAAGTTACTCGTGTAAAGTAATTTACGGAGAGACAAGTATTTCAGTTTGTTTTCAATGGTTTTGTTGTTATGTAAATCATGCTTCTCAATAACTGTTAGTTTTATTTAATATTTTTATTTATTTAATACAAATGATATTTTTTGGTATTGATAAGTGTGCAGGATGTGATTGATATTGAATATCAATAGAAATCGAGTATGAATTACTAATTTTCATAATAAGTGAAAGAGCTCCTTGGCCTAGTGGGTAGACCGTTTGGTTCGCACTCGAGAGAGTGCAGGTATGAATCCCAGGTTGTGGCGTGTACCAATGAGACTTTTTCAGATCTCAAGTAAATTATACGGTCGCTCTAACGGTGAAAGAAAGCATCGTGAGGAAACCTGCACATGGTTGGCCCCGGACGTATTGACTAATCATTCCTCTGGACTAGGCTGACTATGTTATGAGAATGTCGTATGTGCTTGGACAACCATACGACATTAAAAAACCGACTATCCCAGGCACTACAGTATTCCAGAGTAGTTACTTCGCTCGGAGAATACTGAATAAATCATCCATTAATTAAAAGGCCTAAGTAGAGTATAATAAGTGAAAATTCTATACCTACTACCTAAGAATAATTAGTAATTAATTACTAACTTATTGTTTGTAGTTTGGTACAAATAAACGAAATAATAATAATATTAGTGACTTTTCTAATAAGTGGTAGACCAAAGCGTGCCTAGTCTTTGTCGTATCTCACCACTGTTATATTATAATACCGTAGCATTCCGCGATTTATTTATTAGGCACACAAGAATAATAATAACTCCAAACACCGATTTTAGTGACAGTAGCCGTTTTCATTAAAACCAGGCCAGCTACGCAGGAGTAATTGTATAGTGCCCAAGTGTGTGCGCAGTACACAAGAGCACAGCTCTCTCTTCCTTTACTTTCATAACCCTTTGGGACCGACATGACTGGTGAGAGATTAGGCGCAGGACTGACTTATTACATGGTCATCCGACGCATGGGTTATGTTAGGCTACTGTAATTTGTAACTGGTTTCCATAACTGTGACAAATGAAGACTACATAATTTTACTTAAAAAATATTGACGTATTGTATACAGACTTCATATGACTCAATCCCACCGTTTATGTAAACATGTTATACCCGTGGAGTGTTTAACCCTAGATTCCAAATCATTAAAATATGTTTTCCCACTTCCATATTGCTGGGGAAATATAATCCAATCAAATAATACTCAATACACAATTTCCATTCACCCGTGGCTGGTGAATTCCAATCTTGAGCCTGCTCCGAGGCGTTCGCTTGAAATGCGCATTATTGTTCGCTTCGCGGGCTGTGTTTACATCGCGGTATTATTGATAACATATTAGAGCATAACATAGTGATATAGATAGCTATATCACATGTACATGTAATAGAATATACTCGTAGTTCCTGGGTAGCTGAACTTTGCATGGATTTCTGATAAATTAATAAAAATAAAAAGAATCTCAAAATATTTATCTAATCGGGATTCAAATCCTCCACATTCCTTATTTTCGAACAAAGCAAACATTATACAGACGCAATACGTATACCAAACTGCTAATCGGACTGACATAGAATTGAAATTGTTGCACGGCGAAAGAAAAAACAATTAAGCTTAAAAATTCGCAAGGATAAGACCTAGCTAGATCGATTTTTCTCCCTCCCTAGATAATTACATCCTATATTCCATGGTACCTATTTGCAGCCATTTTCGAGAAACCAACTATAATATATCCACAGGACTGCCTTGTTTAAAGTATAAGATGCAGATTCAATAGCGCAATAATTAGTGGGGTTTTCAAAAATAATTAGTAATAACTGCTGTTAAAACTGTGAAAGTTTGTGAGGATGGATGGATGTTTTTGACTATTTCACGCAATAATCAAAATTTAAACACTATCTACTACGTAAATTTTGAGTTGAAAATGTGACATACATCCATAGATCCACAGATAAAAATTTCCCGTTTATAATATTAGTAAGGACAAGGATTCAATAATAAATTCAGTTTAATACAATCTATACTAATATTATGTATAGGTGAAAAGTTTGCTTGGTTGTTTGTTTGTATCAAATAGGCTCCGAAAGTACTGGACCGATTTTAATGAAATTCTGCACAGATTCTTCTTCCCTATAGGCTACTTTTTATTACGGCAAAATGTACGGTTCCTGCGGGATTCCCTCTTGCGCGCACGAAGTCGCTGGAAATATCTAGTATTATTATAAATTTTTCATAATAATGTTTTGAAGCGTAGCCACACTGAACATAATCACTAATTTACATTTATTAATATTAATATGCATTTTACGCATACTAAAAAGCTTTGTAACGCAAATTATACCATAGCTGCGAGCGATGAAAGCAATTCAATACAATATTAAATGGACGGTTGTTTTTAATATTTGTTATACCACTTTTGTCTCGGGGGTATTTTTGTTATATTTCCAATTGTCCTGTTTTCATGTGTATTAGTTTTCGTTACACTTTACCAGATAAATATTACTGTTATCAGTTAACACTGAAACTGATTAATTGTTATTAGACTAATAATATTATAAATACGAAATATTATAAATATTAATTATTAATGCCTTAATTAATATTTATAATATTTCGTATTTATTATATTATTATTAATGCCTACAATATTAAAAAATGCGAAACATCATAATATATAAGTTAATGTGTATGTTTAACTGTCTTTGTCGCAAAAACTGATGCATATGAATGTTGGGGTCAATGCAGACCGAAAGGAGACGATACGCGACGTAGCGTTGTATTTCAAAGATGGCTATTCAAAATTGAACTTTATTCGTTATACAAAAGAATGCACTTTTCATTGAAAGAGTTCAAATGTTAGGTTGCACCGAGATGCACAGCGCATTTGCGGTGTACGACCGGTTTCATATGAAACATGTATCGTTTGGTGTAGTAAATAAAGTTCAATTTGGAATAGCTATCTTAAAAATACAGCGCCGCGTACCGTCGTGGTGAGAACTGAACCTTAAGCGAGGATCTAATCTACGCAGCTCGAATGTACCCGAAGGATCTGTCACAAGGCTATGTACTCTCTTCAATTGACTATTCATTAAGCCTCATTTACACAAGGAGAGTTTCTCGAACGGGTGCAGGCGACAATGTCAGGCGAGAATATTCTTGCATAGTGTAAACAACCTTTAAAGGCGAAAATCATATGGCGAGTCTCGTATACGAGAATATGATATGATATTCTCGCCCAAATCGTACGATAAACTCTCCTTGTGTAAATCAGGACTTATTTAAATCTTTGATTACCTCTATGATCCAATTTTCACGTAAACTCTGGTTTGACCAAACATATTGAAAAGCCAAAGAGTTAGTAAAAATTCTTGCGACCCCGTCACTATAAAATTATAATGATTTGTAAAAACACTATAAAATTATAATGAATTATAAAAACAAAGCCGACCCCCAAGGGTCGCGACCCACCGGTTGAGAAACGATGATCTAAGTAGGTACATATACAGCAGACATGACGTACGTATTATATTGATAGTATCTGGTACCACAAGTCAGAGCTTAGACAAAAATATTGCCTACCTTTATTTTGATCCTTTGAAACAAATTTATCACTTTATCTCTTCTTAAATCTATTGCAATACTTTTGATTTATCAACTTTATTTTCTTACCAAATTATTATAACTTATTTACTTATAATTTTCTAATATTTTTTTTTCGAATTATTTTTATACCTATATTTAACTAGCTCTCCCGGCAAACTTCGTACCGCCTTAGAAGTTAGAAACAAATTTGCTGACGCACTGACAGCAGCGCAACCTACCAGGTCCAATTGTAAATTTAAACCACTCTCAAATTCACATGATCACATACAAAAAGTTTCATCAAAATCGGTCCAGCCGTTTAGGAGGAGTTCAGTTACATACACATGCGCAATGCTTAATCCAAGTAATTTAAAAAGTACACATTTTTTATTTAATGTTATAGTTTACAAGGTAATCTTAAAAAATTAGACACAATTTTGTACAAAAAAGTCCTACTTATTCCAAATTCGAATTTCTTCGAATAGACCTGATGCAGGTAATTTAAATAAAAGTAACAACATTTGGTGCATACAATTATCAATAAAAAATATTAAATTGTAAACAAATATAAAACACTGCGTTAACATAATGTAGAAGTCAAGTCAAAAATACACTTATCATCCCTTTTCAATAAGTCGTTTCTTTTATTCCTTAATTTACAGAAGAAGAGTTCGCGTTGGAGCGTGCACCCGACTGGCTGTGTTATGTGTATAAACTGCGCACGCGCGCCATTACGCGAGCCTCGCTAAAGGCCATAAGTACCTATCAATACGTGTTGGCTATTTGTTATTCTAATAACTATATTATCGTTTAATTTTTCTTAATAATGTCGTGCGGAAAGTGTGGTGATATCTTTGACAATGACGGTGATGTGTTTTGCTCGCATTGTACCAATTACTACCATTTTCGGTGCTCCGGCCTGCAGGAATCCACGTACAGAAGGATGGCGGCTGATAAAAAAGCTGGCTGGCGTTGCTCAAAGTGTCGTCATGCCGAAAGTCTATCTGAGCTGGTAGCCGAAATCAGAAGCATGAAGAAGCAGTTACAAGATGGACTCGACAAAACCCACCAGGGAATCACCGACATTCACACCAAACTATCTGCTTTCGAAGGTCGCCTCGAAGCTGCCGAAACGCGCGTTACCTGTGTTGAAAACAAAATGAAACGCCTACCGTCACTCGAAACCAAGATAGGCAACCTGCAACTAGAGATAGCCTAACTCAAGAAGTCCGAAAGTGTGAGAGAACAAGTCAGTAGGTTAAATAACCTCGAAATATCCGGCATCCCTCAGAGAAACAACGAGAATTTGCTATCTATCTTCGAAAATATTGCAACCAAGATCGGGATGACGAAACAAAATGGCGACATCGACAACATTTACCGCGTTAGACGCTTCACATCTGCAATCGATAGCAACAAGGCTGCAGACCCTCGACCCCCTGCAATCATCGTTCGCTTCTACCGGCGGCAACTCAAGGATGAAGTACTGGCTGCTGCACGGGCGCGTCGTCACCTCACCACAGCAGACGCCGGCCTCCCGGGTGCAGCCACGCCGATCTACCTGAATGAACATCTGACTGTCGCGAACAAGCTACTTCTAAGGAAAGCCAGGGACCTGAAAAACAGCAAAAATTTTAAATATCTATGGGTAAGGGAGGGCAAAATTTTCCTTAGAAAAGATGAGAAGTCAAAGGTTTACCTCATCTCAGAAGGTATTAACTTTGACAAAATTAATTGACTACAATATAAAGTATTTAGTTCTTTGATAATTTATAATACGATCTCATCTTTGGTTGAGTCTGTATTGTATTTCATACATATACATTTAAAACTAAAGTGTTAATGTTTATGTTTGGCAACATATTGTTATGTACTCATAATAGCAAAACATATTCTATAGTAATCACTGATAAAGTTCGTAATAATAATCCATTACTTAAGCTTTTAGTGTATTTCATACATCATAGACTTAAAACTAACATATCAATGTTTATGTTCCGTAGTTTAATACTAAATAATTATAATATATTAACGGTAATAATGACTGCTAACGCTCGTATTAATATTTCATCTATATCGTTGTGTTACAAAAATAAAGGATATTATCGTATTTCAACTTGTCTGAAACAGCCGATATTATACTCGTATTTGTTTATAACTTCTGTGTATCGTCATAATGCTAACTACTGCGATGTTATTAGTGTAAAATTTCTTAGATCCAATGTGTTTGGTAATCCATATGGGTTCCGTATAGTCAAACTCATAACTTTAAATGGCTACTATTACTAATAATAAATTCACTTTCTATTATCAGAACGTAAGAGGGTTACGCACAAAATCTCATCAATTTTTATCTAAAGTAATTAATTCAGATTTTGATTTAATTTGTTTATCTGAAACATGGCTTAATTCTGATTTTCATAGTAGTGAATATTTCGATAGTAGGTACAATGTGTTTCGATGCGATCGGGCCGATCGGTCGGGGCGCGGCGCGGCGCGGGGCGGGGGCGTGCTGGTGGCCGTGCGACGCGAGCTGCGTGTTCTCCGACGCGACGAGTGGCGCGCCTCTCCCCTGCACGACGAGCTGTGGATCACCGTGGCATCCCCCGCCCGCGCCGCCCGCGCGGCCCGCTCCGCTCGCACGTCGGGCGCGATACACATTGCGTGCGTATATTTTGCTCATAACGATAACCATATTAGTTCTTTGCGACAATTTTTTGATAATGCTGCTGTCATTATGCAAAATAATCCTGATGATATATTTATTTTACTTGGCGATTTAAATGTTACTTATGCTTCATGGTCCTCTTGTATTGATTCCAATTCATTACAAATTGAAATTAATGACAATTACATAGCTCGACTGCTCTCGGATTTTTTATCTTTGACAAACCTACAACAGTTTAATTCATGTGTTAACATTAATGGGCGCATTCTTGACTTAATTATGTCTAACACAAACTGCACACTAACCGCTAGCCCCTCCCCTTTGACACCCGAGGACCCACATCACGTAGCACTTGAATTTAATATTGACATAAATTATAGTTTTTATTTACCGCAGTTATCTCAAAATAATTCTCTGAGGCCTATATTCTATCGTGGAGATTATGATAAAATAAGAAAAAACTTAGCAGATCACGACTGGTCTCCTTTATATAACCTAGATACCGAAAGCTCAGTCGCCTACCTTTATAACATAATATACAATTTAATACTTACTTACATTCCTCATAAACAAGTTAAGTCCAGCACGGGGTATCCGCCATGGTTCTCTAAAAGCCTAATCAGAGTAAAAAAGGAGAAATTAAAAGTTCATAAACGTTGGAAAACCTATAACAATCCTTTAGATAGGGCTGAATTTGTACTACTGCGCACCAGGGAACACAAACTTGAAGCCGAATGTTTCCAAAATTATATCACTCGGGCTGAAGATAGAATATATAGCTGTCCATCCTATTTGTGGTCCTTTATGAAATCAAAATTTCCAGTAAATAATATACCTGAACAAATGTTGTATAATGGGGCAATGATTAATGATGGCGAGTCGATATGTAACAGCTTTAATGACTATTTTAATTCCGTCTTTGTAACTCCTAACATCAGACCACACTCCGCGACCTCTAGTTCAGGAGACACACCTTTTGAACTCTCTACTATTAACATATCAGTGGAGGAAGTACAGCTTCTTTTACAAAAACTAGACCCAAAAAAGGGGAGTGGAACCGATCGTATTCACCCCATTTTCATTAAGAAATGTTGCAAGGAGCTAGCGTGGCCTCTCCATGTTATTTTTAGAAAATCTCTCACTGAGGGACATTTTCCTCAAATTTGGAAAACGGCTTTAATCACCCCTATACTTAAATCTGGTAACAGTCAATTAATCACTAACTACAGACCCATAAGCAAATTAAACATTTTCGCTAAAATAATTGAAAAGATTGTTGCAAAACATTTAACTGCTACTTTTTACAATCATATCTCCGACAGGCAACACGGTTTCTGCCATGGTCGTAGTGTAGATTCAAACTTACTTACTTTTACTGACTTTGTGATTAATAATATCTCTGCGGGACGACAGGTAGATGCCGTGTACACCGATTTCACAAAATGCTTTGATAAAATTAATCACAATATGCTAATTTTTAAACTTCAGAAGCTGGGCATACATGGCGATTTGCTACGATGGATATGTTCGTATTTAAAAAAATCGAAGCCAAGCAGTTGCTGTAAAGGGTTATACATCCAATTTTCTTCCAGTGCCCTCTGGTGTACCACAGGGTTCGCATTTGGGTCCTTTACTTTTTGTTTTTCACTTAAATGATATTGATACCATTTTTACCGATAGTGAACATATAATCTACGCTGATGACACTAAAATATATAAAGCAATTGCAAGTGTAAATGATTGTCACAGCCTACAATCAGATTTAAATAACTTCTTTAATTATTGTACCAGAAATGAACTTTACTTAAATTTAAGTAAATGTTATGCCATCAGTTTTTCTCGTAAAAATAACCCTATCGTCTTCAATTATAACATGGCCGGCACAATAATAAGTCGTGTAGATTCAATAAGAGATCTAGGTGTTACCCTAGATACTAAGTTAACCTTTAATCTTCACATTGATAACATAATATGTAATCGTGCATACAAAATGCTAGGCATGATCCTACGTGTCGGGAAACCCTTCAAGCGCGCTTGCACTTATAAAATTCTTTATTACTCTTATGTTAGAAGCATTCTCGAATTTGGCAGTATTATATGGACTCCGCAATATCGATTTCACATTGATCGCATAGAACGTATTCAAAACATTTTCCTTAAATCCCTCTGCTATAGAACAAACACACACTTCGACAACTCATTAAACGCGGCTAAGCACTTCAATGTAGCAAAACTTGAGGACGGAAGATTATACTTAGATTGCATTTTCTTTTTCAAAATTATTAAAAATTTAATCAACTCACCGACTATGCTAGAAAAGATAAGATATAGTATACCACATCACTCCTTACGTTCTCATAATCTTTTCCATATTGACTATGCTAACTCCAACTATGCCAAGCACAGCTTTTTCAGACGAGTACCTACCTAAATATTACAATAAAAAATTATCCGATCTTGACCCCTTTTGTCATTCAATAATTAAAATAAAAAACTCGCTAAAATCAAAAATGTTATAAGTAGTACTTAATCATTTATTTGTATACTTAATTTTGTAATTTTGTAAACAATACTTTCACACACATAATTGTTATGTTACACAACAAAATATCTTATTATTATTTTTTTAAGTTTTAAAAGTTTTTGTAAAAACTATCTTACTACACAGGCACGCATAATATCACAAACATACACTTCACACTCATGTACACGAACCCTAGTGGAACTAGTTTCTGAACCCAAGACTTGTCGTAGGGCTAGGGTTCTAAACAGACACACACACTACACACCACTTAATACACACCTCACACATAGATCGCTATACACCAGCACCGCACATATTACATTAAAAAATTATCTAATCCTTTGCTTTATTATGAATGTAATAAGTATATAATTAGCATATATCTGTACCTTAAAATTTTTGTGATTTTGTAAAATTTCACACACATAATATTGTTATGTATATTTAAGACACAAACTTGTATAAGTCAAAAATATTATACATACTTAACTAATTAATTTTTGTATGCTTAATTTTGTGATTTGTAAACCTTACTTTCACATACGTTTATAATATTGTTATGTACAACAAAATAATATTATACTATGTTTACGATTAAAATGTATTGTAACAATTATCTTACAACACGGATACATACATCACAAACACTTACACACCTCATGTTCATTAACACGAACCCTAGTGGAACTAGTTTCTGAACCCAAGACTAACTGTCGTAGGGCTAGGGTTCTAAACAGACACACACAATATGCACCACATGCTACACACCACACACGAACACTATACACCACACACCAAACTGGGATTCGCGCTCATCCAACTACATAAATGTATTTTATAACTTAGGTATGAACCTTTAGGTCTGTTATTAACTAAATGTTTTTGTATATGTAATACTGATAAAGACTGTATGTGTTCTGAATAAATAAAAAAAAAAATAAAAAAAAAAAAGAAGACTTTGTAAATTTGGATACACTTTTATTACAAAATATAATGGCGAGTTTCTATCTATTTCCTCGTATCTAGGGCTGCTGCGCGTTCGGATACAGACGAAATCCGGCAGGCTTTTTGGTATGTTCGACCAAACGTGACGGCTTTTGTAAGGCTTTATGGCCGGCATTTTTCATTTATCATGCATCCACTTCAACCAGCTCAGCATTTATGGCTAGTACAAACAAGCCGGCTAACGCTTTTATCCGAATCTCCGGCTAAGCTGTTCTATCCAGGTTTTCAGATTTTTCAACCCTATTTGTATCGATTCCCGGTTGCCCAAGGACAGAAGTCGAGAGGCCTTAATATGTTTGCATATCCCTTTCATATATTTTTATTATGACTAATGTGGAAGTCGTGGTTTGTTGGTATGAGCCTACCTAATGTATTTTAGGAGGGTGAATGTTTCTCATTTATTTTATGTTTCAAATACATTTTTAGAACGTGTGTGGATCAACTGTGGGCGTATTTGATTCAATTTTAATTTACGTAGTAATAATATTGACGAAAAAATATATTATTTAGAGTCAAGATTATGTGAACATCTATACTTAATATTATAAATGCGAAAGTGTGTCTATCTGTATGTCTGTTACCTCTTCACGTTTTAACCGCTGAGCCGATTTTTATGAAATTTGGTAGAGACATACTTTGGGTCCCGGGAAAGGGCGTAGGATATTTTTTATCCGGAAAAGTAGTTACTGCGGGATAACTTACGCGGGCGGAGCCGCTCGCAAAAACTAGTGAGTTATACGAGTATATTATGAAAACAAATTGCTTGTCGATCAGATACCCAGTACCCATTTTTGATTGGTTTAAAATAAAAGATTATTTCATTGAATATAATAATAAGCTTATAATATTGTGTATGTTAAGGGAGGATTTCCTACATAATATGATACCTACATTGCAAGTGAGAAAGCTGTGATATCGCTACAAAGGAGCACAAAGTCTCGAATGACACGTGCACTAGCAAAGCTTTAACAATACAAACGGAATACCTACTAAAATATATTAATTAAACTAGCTTTAGCTAATCCCACGGGAATGGTGTACTTTTTCGGTATAAAAAATATTTATATCCTTTAACGGGACCCAAAGTATGTCTATACGAAATTTGATAAAAATCGGTTCAGCGGTTTAGGCGTGAAGAGGTAGAACAGACAGGCACACTTTCGCATTTATAATATTAAGCATAGATAGTATTGACTCGAGTGAACCTACATTATTATGTGTACTCGTATTAATATCTATATTGAAATATCCTACTACTATTATAAATGACAAATTCTGTGAGGATGGATGTATGGATGGATAGGTGGATAAATGTTTGTGCCTCTTTCATGTACAACGAAAACTTTCACAAAAAAAAATCCAGTGTTCCCGAGGGATACTGTATTTATGCGGGCGGAGCCGCGGGCAATAGATAGTAATTAATAAGTTGTATATAGGCAATTTAATAGTAAAGGTCTACAGAATTCAGAATTTCCCCTAATGCTATATTTTTACTGTTGGCTACCTTACAGAAATAATTTACGCTTAATTTTTCCTCGTGAACGAAACAAGATTATTCTTTAAAGGTTATATTTTTTCCTTTTGGAATATTTATATTCAAATGGTATACAAGTCCCAGGCTCCCCGCCCTCTTGTATAGCGATTCACACCAATACCTTTCACGGCTGAGGGCTCTTAGGGAGAGTGGCAAAAGGTGTTTAACCAGGTCAGAAAATATTACTTTAGCATTTACTTTTTATTTCGCATTTTAATGCAAAAATTACCATCAGCATTTTAATAAAATAAAACTCATTTTTTTATACAAATAAATAGAAATTTCCAGCATTATTTACTTTCGCCTTTAATATCTAAATATATAAAAGGCAAACCTGACTGACTTATGACGCACAGCCAAAACTTCTAAACGGATTTTGCTGAAATTTATCATAATTTTATTCAACAAACACAGTCACATTACAGTACTACATTATCACAAAAAATTTAATATCACAAAAAAATGTCATGTCGTAAGGACGTAGGCATCCGCGAAGAAAGGATTTTTGAAAATAAAAAAATAAAAACACTCCACGCGGACGAAGTCGCGGGCAAAAGCTAGTTGTTGTACTAAATTTAATTACTAGATGTATTTTTTTTAACGTTAACCCTTGATATATTTATTTTTAGCTCTGTCTCGCGAACTGATCTTAAAAATCGATTATCGACATCGTATCTCAGGATTTTCACGTTGCAGATCATTGCCGCTCGTGAGCGTTAATTAAAAGCCTATATCAGAGCGCGCCACATTTGACAGCCCACAGATAATGTAGCGCGATATTAACGATGTGATTTGCGCGGGAAATTTATGATGCTTTGATACCAACGTTTAATTATTTAACCTCTCGTCGTATTTATAGCAAGTGCTGAGATTAATGTGCTGAGCGAAAGGGAAGATGATAAACATATTTATTATATTGATCATTAGGTACCTATAGTGTAAAGGGAAAAAATAATAAAAAATCTACTCCATAAAGTAGGTATATAATAATAACAATAAAACTCCCCACACCGATTTCGGAAACGGTGGCCGGTTTCATAGAAGGAGGGAGGCCGGCCAGTTACGCAGGAGCAAATTTTATATTGCCCAAGTGTGTGCGCAGTACACAAGAGCACTCTCCTCCTTTACTCACATAATCCAGTTAGACGGATAACTTACACGTCTGACGTGAGATCTGAGGTGCAGGTCCGACTTTTTACATGCCCATCTGACGCATGGATCGCCATTCTTGTCAGACAATCAGGTGATCAGCCTACATTGTCCTAACCAAAACTGGAAACAACATTTTCAAAGATACTATTTTTGTAAATGCAAATTGATCATGTGGCCTTTACTCAAATACTCCCAAAACTGCCTATAAATATTCAACTATTCGTATCGTATTTAAAATTCTACAAACAACTATGGCATTTTATTTAAAAAAGGCATAAAACATAAAGCAGCGTGCCATTTCGACGAGCCAATGAATATTATACTAACGGCCTCCGTAAAGCGTGAAATGAACAGATAAAAACTGAAACAAACGCTCTCACCCGTGCACACGCATGCACGTGTCCACAGTTCAATTCCACGTATATGTGTAAACGACCTATTATGCTTGCTTTGCATATGCAAGTCACTTGATAAGAATAAACTCGCATTTTCATTGCTTCGAAAATAATAAATAATGATCGCCTACTATATAATTTCATAAAAAATAACATTCATTACATACCTATATACCGTGTATAAATGTATATATTCGGGTCAATAATTAATAAGCTACCATTAAATAATTAATATTATGTTTATAGCAGTTTTTCCGCTAAATAATACCCACAACCTGCAAGCAAATGTGTGAGTGCACGCATAAGCATGCGTAACGCACCTCCCTCCTCCCACACTGCTTATGCGTGCACTCAGATGCAAGATCGTGCAAACACCACCACCACACAAGCAACAATGTCGGCAAGATCGTGCAAAGCCCCACACCACCATGCAGGTTGCAAAACTCGACGCGCGTTTCGCCCCGAACCCGGAGCATCCTCAGGAAGTGGACCTGCGAACAAAGTTCGTTAGTCACTAACTATTTGTATTAGCGGCTCTATCTATACCTACCTACCAGAGATGTTTAAATTAAGATGACATATAGCGTAGCAAGCGTATTTACATAGCAAGAGCACTGGGACGAGTAACTGGCCCTGTAAACGATAGTCTGTACCAAGAACAAGGGTGACACGACGCGGCGTTTGACCTGAGGGACGTTTTAATTATCCCATCTCAATCGACTGTCAGCCCGTATTGTAGTTAAATAACACGACCAATTGATTACTACGCCGCCCACAAACGCCCAAACGCTATGTATATAGAGATCCAAGGGATTTGGGATTAATCAACCACTAACAGAGATTTACAGTTTTACAAATAAAATAGTTACGTAAGTCGTAATAGAAAATTTAGAACAAATAAAATACCCGTATTTACGACAGATTTATCACCGAATTTCGAACAAGATATAATTTTGAATCCATATTTGTATAAGAAGACTACAAATATTTTCATGAAATATTCCGTACAGAAACGCTCACAAAAGTTTTTTAATCTGAAACGATTCCCAGTTGTCAGTGCACTCGCCACTTTTAAATCCGGAATTGGAACCTATTGTAAAATTCAACTTTCGAACTCAATAAAAAGTTGCAGCTCATCTTTAACTTTTATCTTTTTTCACCCGTCGCGTCGGGCTTAACTCGTTGCATGATCCTAGGTAATCCTATGCAAATTTAAGCTACTTCTTTTTCTTTTTTGCAATTTAATGACAGCAAACATTTTCTTTATTGAGATAATTTACATCGTTCTCAATTCTTAATATAAAGAATGATATAAAAAAAAAAAAAAAAAAAAAAAAAAAAAAAAAAAAAAAAGACAACTGTCAACAAGTAAACACTGTTTTTGGACTGCTCTGAAATATAAAATTATTTAAAATAGTACAAACTACAGTACTGCTAATTCTGTGGATCCATATTATGCCTGAACCTTTGAAGTCACCAAAAAAATAAAATACAGAACCATCTCCGCTACATTCTTCAAGTTATCACCGATTCCAGTGTGCCTTTCAATTTCATCAAAATGTTACGCGGTTGCTAAGGCCGCCATCAGTAGTCCTAGCGACCCTCTTCCACTGCGGCGTCCAATTATTGCAAGACCATCCTGTGACGCACCTACGTAACGTATACATGCATTTTGTTACAAAAACAAGCAGCCGTCATATTTCGACTTTGATTTTTTTTATATTTTCAGTGTACATTTTAAGGTACTTTATTGTGTTTTTCTTTTTTAATTTGTTTTAAGTTAATCTTTTTTGTGAAAATATTTAACTGTTGTGAATGCAGTCCGTGACCCAATCTTGTGATGGCACATCGAACGCGACCCATACATGTACACAGTGCAACAATTCATTCAAGTCTTTGAAAGGCCTCAACATACACACTACAAAAATACACAGAAAATGTATTAGTCAAAACAGTTCACCTTTAGACAACCATCCCATTATTCCGAGTGCGGTTACTTATGTAACTAACGATACAACTCCTTTCCACACATATCTTAGCCATTTGAAAAATAGTATACCCTTAGTGAAAAGAATCCCTCGAGGAGCTCGAATTACCGTTGCTACATATTTGTCCCAATTAATCCAGAAATGTTACATAAGCAATTGCACTCAAGACTGGCAGAACCTATTTTTATTTTCATACAGCACACTACATATAATAAAAACTGATGAACCGAATTTATCCTTGACACAAAAGATTAAGAATAACTGTGCTCTAAGCTCCTCGCCTTCTACCGCACCACTAATCAAACATGATGCCCCTCGTAATAGCAACAAACTCATCGAAAACAAAATCTGTGAAGGAGATCTCAAAGGTGCCGCTCGCCTTTTGTTCTCCAACGACGTGCTATCACCGGATACCCCTGACACCCTTCAGGCCTTACGTACAAAACATCCCCCAGCACCAGTAGACACATATTTTCTCGACCCACCAACAGCAGGGCAAGCATGCCTTCAAATTCAAAACAAAGATATTATGGATGCCATTTTATCTTTTAAACCAGGTTCGGCTGCAGGTTTGGATGGAATCTCACCCCAACATTTGAAAGACTTAACATCGCATTCTGTGGGTGATGCAGGCGAGCAACTTGTAAATTCGATCACAAAATTAATCAACTTTATGTATTCCGGTAATGTCAATCTAGAAATTGTTCCTATTCTTTTCGGCGCGAACCTCATTGCCCTCACCAAAAAGGACGGAGGGGTGAGACCAATTGCTGTTGGATCAACACTACGACGTCTGGCCTCCAAAATTGCTGTTCGACATATTTTACCAAAATTAAATTCGGAATTTGAACCCGTACAGTTAGGCTTCGGTGTAAAAGGAGGGTGTGAGGCAGCCGTCCATGCCTTACGCTCTTTCCTAACTTACGGACAGCCTGACGTGTTGCTCAAAATTGATGTCAAAAATGCATTCAATTCGGTAAATAGGGATACCCTGTTGACGGAAATAAAACAACATATACCGGAAATATACAATTATCTTCTTCTCAGTTACGCTAACCCAACAAAATTGTTATATCGTTCTAATGAACTGTCCTCGGAAGTAGGTTGTCAACAGGGTGACCCCCTTGGGCCTGCAATTTTTAGTTTGGCTATAAATCCGATAATCAAAAATTTAAATTCTAAATTCAACGTTTGGTATTTGGACGACGAAACCCTAGGAGGTGATGTGAATACTGTGCTATCGGACCTTTTTCTAATCAAAAATAAATTTGAAGCTATTGGTTTGGAGCTAAATTTTAGCAAATGCTAACTTTTTATAAATAACTGCGACTTAAATTTAAATGACGTAAAACAAAAATTTAATATTTTGGCTCCAAATATTAAAATAGTTAACAGTAATTCCCTTTACCTTTTAGGTTCTCCAATTTTTGATGAATCTATTTCTGAATATATTAATGATTCAATTACTAAATTTCAAAATTCTGCTGACCGTCTCCTTGAAATTAGTCCACATTATGCACTTTGCATCTTAAAATTCTGTCTTTTCGTCCCAAAATATACGTATGTGCTCCGTTGCTGCTCCTTTTGGAATCACCCAGATCTTTTGACACAAGTAGACGACATAATCAAAATTAGCTTAGAATCGATTCTTAATATGCAGCTGAACGAGCAATCTTGGACCCAAGCATCCCTACCCATCCGTTATGGTGGTTTAGGGATTCGCAAAATTTCCAGTGTCGCTTTACCAGCCTTCCTAGCTTCTGTCCATAGTTCAGCAAATCTCATAAGTAAAATTTTAAGGGCATCCCCTTCAAACTTTGAGATTGCTGGCCTGGAGGAAGCTAGAAACGCTTTCTTAATTGCATGCCCAGGTCAAAATTTTCCAGTTTCTCCAAATTCACAGAGGAGCTGGGACGACATAAACTGCAAATTGACTTACGACAATCTTTTGAGCATTAGTACAGGTTCGGCGCGTGCTAGGCTTTTGGCCGTGGGTGCGCATGAGGCCGGCTACTGGCTTCACGCGTACCCTTCGTCAAATACAGGAACTTTTCTTGAGCCTGACACGCTCCGAATCGCAACCTGTCTACGGCTTGGGGTCCCGGTCTGCGTTCCTCATAAATGTCCCTGTGGCAGTGATGTCGACAAGCTAGGACATCACGGACTGTCATGCCAAAAAAGTGCAGGCCGCTTCTCGAGACATGCCGCACTTAACGATATCATACGCCGGTCCCTTGCCACCGTCAACGTGCCAAGTCTACTTGAGCCGACTGGTATTGCAAGAGACGATGGCAAGAGACCGGATGGTATGAGTTTGATTCCTTGGAAGATGGGCCGGGTGCTGGTATGGGATGCAACCTGTTCAGACACGCTGGCCCCTTCCCATCTACATGGAACCAACAGCAGAGCTGGTGCGGCATGTGAAGCGGCTGAAAAGGCTAAAACATGCAAATACAGGGGTCTAGGCTCCGAATATGATTTTGTCCCATTCGGTGTCGAGACCCTTGGTCCGTGGGGTCCTAGTGCTATAAGGCTTTTCAAGGAAATAGGAAAAAGGTTAGTCGACGTCACAGGAGACCGAAGAGCTGGCAGCTACCTCGGACAAAGAATTAGTCTAGCTATTCAAAGGGGGAACGCTGCCAGTATCTTCGGAACCTTGCCTAAAGGGACTCCTTTTAATAATATATTTTAGTTATTATATAATATTTTTTAAGGTTTTTAGTTTTAGGTTCTTTGTTCTAGTTTAAATATATTTTTTATTCTATTGTATATTTTTAAGAATGATATTGACGTGGTGTGAAAGCGTCCATAGATATTAATCTATGGACGCTTTCACACCGCGTCAATCTGGTCCTGTGGTAAGTTCTCGAACAACTTGTGTTACGGGTAGACAACGGAAAGATATATAATACTTTTATACTATACATATATTTAAATGTTTTATTATATACTTCGCATATTCAATAAACATCCATGATCCAGGTACACAGAAAACTTTTTGTTCCCTGGTGGGATTCGAACCCTCCAGCTTGAGCGCCAATGCGCTCACCACTAAGCCACAGAGGTCGTCGAATTAAATAGTTTGTTACATAATTTGCTAGAAGAATAGAAGTCACAATAATATTATTTAGATACTTATACAAAAAAATAAGAAAAAAAACTCTAGGTATACTAAAACGTACAAACATGTTCTTATGAAGTGCACAATCTAGTTCCATACAAGTCCCTAGTTCATTTCCTTTATAGAAAATTTTCGCCCCCAGCCCGAGCTCGGGCGCAAACTTCTCGCTAGTTACATAACTCCGGAATGATGGACGCAAACAAAATGTGTGTAATCACAACTGTCCAAATTATTGCATGAAAAGGGTATAACTAAGAAGCGAGTTTCCCGACTACCAAATCAAAAAATCGAAAAGGTTTTTACTTTGTGCTGAACTTAATTTAGGACTTATTTATTTTTGTATATTCGAAGTTTAAACTAAAAATATTTGAACAGTAGGTGTGTGAATTATATTATGCCACATAATTATAGGTAGTGCTGTTATAGTCAATGTAGTTACAACACAACTTACTTTTATGTGCAATGTATTAGGTTTGCACAGACACAGACACATTGTAAAAATATTCGAAAGATTAAAAACTATATATTTACAATCTATCGAAAAATAATGTGTTATAGGCAGCATATTCACGTCTGAAGTCTATCAACATTTAACAATTTCACTAGTTTTATAACAATGTTACGTTTTTACAATTTTACGGTGACATATAATTATATAGTATATCAACACTAGGGAAAATTGTACGCTGAAAAGTATCCCTTTTCAAAGTAATCCGGTGACATTCTCTTCCATAATATTTTTAGATGTTCGCGGAAGAGATTTAATTAAATGTCCTCAGATTGGCTATTAAGATTATCGGAGGAGGGAAACGCTTCCGTTCACATGATTTAATACTCGCGACGACGTTTTAATAACTCCAAATCGAAGCCACCTTTTCCCCGAAAAGGAAGTCACGCATAATAAGGCCTAATCTATTAATAATAATATTATTATACTTTCTCGGTTTGTAATTTTTATGCTAATTGCTATATATTTATAATAATGTAAAATTACTATATTATGTAAGATTTTATTGTTGCCTTTTTATACAGGAGAAAAACTTTAAACCGGCTTCGTCTGCTCATTGGTTTACTTTAAATTCAACAGCAAAGTAAACTTAATCAATTAATCTGATCGCTTAATAACAACATATTTTTTAGGCAGAATGTGCTTCTGTTTCTCGATATTTTTCATGTATAGAACATCCTTGTCACCGCCGAACAAAAGAGATGTTCAAGAAATGTATTAAGCCTGGGCCAGCCCTATGTACATTACGTTACGTTACGTTCAAAAGTCCAGTAGCAATCGAACGCAGCGATAGCGTCAACACTCAACGTTACTTGTGACCTTTTTCCATCAAGACAATTCACACACACACATACACTTTGTTTGTTTGTATATTCATATTGTCAATTTCGTCTCAATACGTGAGCACTGCTGTGGCCCAGTGGCATAGCATGTGCGTCTGTTAACTCGTATATCACCAGCTAAATTGCAGGATCGAATCCGACCCACGAGTTACGTAAAACACTTTTTGAGAAATATTTATAGATTATTATGACTATGAGTATTGATACAACTATGTAGAATATGAAAATTACCTTTCTAACTAAAAGCACAGTAACTTGTTAAAAACGTAATATTCTAGTCACAGCAAAGAATGTGAGGGTAGATTAAAAAAAAGGCTTGGACAAAACAAAATATTAAAAATAATGTTGTTGGTTGGTGAACTCAGTTACGAGTGTTTGTGTTCTTACTTATGTTACTGTTGCGTTTTACAATTTATCCAATATGCAAGCAAATATTAATATCGAAACAAGAGCTAATATTGTGGCCCTATATTCGAATGGCCTGAATATTACTCAAATTTCTAACGAAACTGGCTTCTCAGTAAGTAGAAATTAATTATATTATTATGATGTGTATTTTCCATTGGTAAAAATCGTCTTTTACAATTTGTTCTTTTTTTTAATACTGTAAGTCGATGGGTGAAAAGATACAAGGAAGAAGGTGGCTTGCAGAGTCGTAAACGAAGTGGAAGGCCACTTCTTATCAACCAGACTCAGCGGCGTTATATGGCAGCGGAGTATGAAACGTGTGGTTTCATACCGACAAGACGTTTTGCCGATGAATTTAACACGTCATTGGTTACCGTTCGTCGTGCACTTCATGACGAGGGAATACACCACCGAAAGCCGGCGAAAAAATCGTTTTTGACTCAAAGGCATAAAGACGAATGGTTACACTTTGCACGAGAGTATTTAGATTTTGATTGGGAAACAACAATTTTTTCCGATGAAAAGACTTTTAAATCCTCTCAAAAAGGAAGACTGAAGAAAAAGGAAGAATGGCGTAAAGATAACACCCGTTGGTGTGAAAATAACGTAGTGTCAAACACTGAATCTGGCAGAATCAGTGTGAACATGTGGGGATGGATAAGTGCGCAAGGGCCGGGTGAACTTGAATTTATACCTACGCGAGCCAACAGTGCAAATTATGTAGAAGTGTTAGAGGACATTATGTTGCCTACTGTGCGAAATGTGTATGGTGATAGCGAAATAAGTTTTGTGCATGATAATTATCCAATTCACCGAGCCTCCGTAGTTCGCAATTGGTTCAGTGATCATTCTAATATTAAGGTTATTCCGTGGCCAGCACGATCCCCAGATTTAAACCCGATTGAAAATATATGGGGTTTAATGGTGCAAAGATGGCGAGCACGCGATGAAAGATGTCCGGAGCTGCTCAAATCCCATTGCATGCAGTTGTGGGAGGATTTACGTGGAACAGATATTTGTAAGAATATTGTGGCTTCCATGCGCAGACGTCTTCTTAGTTGTATTGAAAATAATGGAGGCTACACAAAATATTAATAATCTTAATACTTATTATTAAATTAGAAATGTATTTCTATGTCGCAATAATTAGTGTTAATTGTTATACTTAATATTTATATTTTGTAAGTTTCAAGTAGTTGGGTATGCTACAAAGGAACGTGCTGGCCAATAATTGGTAGGTAAGGTTGAGGTTAAGTTTTAATCCTCTTTTCCTCGGAAAACGAATAATTAAACTATAACCTCAATTAGCATGAAATATTGATAACACAATAGATATAATATTATGTAAAAGGTATTATAATATTATTGATTTGATAGATCCGTGGATCAAAGATTTTACCGTCAATAATAATACCGTTCAATAATAATTGTTATGTCATTGAATAAATATATATTTTATTTTTTGAAAGTGTTGTTTTATTATAATATTTAATACTTAAATATATCTATAATTATCTAAGACCTAAGTAACCAAAATATAATAATATTATCCTTCCTTAAAAAAACTTTCAAAATACTCATTTTATTAAAATATAATAAATATGAGTTTTTAAGAATAAAAAACACTACGAAAACTTTATGATGATAACTGAGGTTTGAACCGTGACCATCTTAACTTATATGCGATGCGAGGCCGACTATTTACAGATGGAGCTACTTACTGTCTTACGTATCCAACGAAATTTTTGCATTTATCGACACAGTGCAGTGCATAAATGAAGAACAATGAATGAAGAAGACAAACATATGTGTTATCTTTGTCTCTCATCCACACATGCTTAAACTTTGTTGTATTGATACTGTACGACATTTAAGTGTGTGCACGGTAACACGGCGCACACATAAAAACGCACTGTAGCGGCAAACGAATATGATCGTTACGGTGCTACTGGACTTTTGAACGCTGACTGTACAGTATATGTAAATATAGCTACATAATATAGTAACCGTTTCTTATTCTTTATTTTGTTTAATTTCACTTCGTTTCCATGTACATTTAAATTAACTTCGTCAAGGAGAGCAACACAAAGTAAAATAAAACATGGCGGATCCGATCAGAATTAACTAAAAAATGTCATTTTGTCAATGACATGACTTTTGACAAAGAAAGACCTATGACATTCAAGACGACGTCTCTTCGTAAAACTGTCTACTACGTCACAAAAGTCAAGTCAAAACAACTGTCATGGCCGCCCTAAAAATAGTGTTCTCGCAATAAAAAACTCTTCAAATAACCATTTTTGTACGCATTTACCCTTTGAGTATCCAACTATGGAGACGCCATTATCAGGCGTTCCCCGCTGCCAAAGGTTAGACCCTCCGGTCGTGAGGGTTATATAAAACTAGTTGCTGCGCGTTTTTGACGTATTCGGAAAATTACAGCGAGGCGGAACGAACCGGAGCAGAAAATGCCGACTTGCTGTATTTTTTCCTGCAAAAACAGATCGGAAACATCAAATAAACAAAAGGATGGTGTTACTTTCCATGTGTATGTATTATTTTGCCTAAATATTAACAATAATTGCGATATATTAGCAAAAATCCAAAAATTTTACTCGATGAACAAATGTTGCTACTAAATCGTACAACATCCAAATTTAGGGTAATATTTAAAAGTAGTAATTTATAAAAACTTCTATTTCATATTCGTTCTTGTTTTTACTATTTCATAATGAAGAAACATGACTAATTAATTAGTACACTATTTACAATTTTGTTTTTCTTCATGATATTATTTCACGAAACACATTGAAAATTTGCAAATTATTATAAAATAATTATTCAATTGTGTTAACAAACTTTTGTTTATATTAATTATTATTTATTACAATAAAATATGTGCTGATAAATTTATCCTGAAATTATGCATTTTTAATTTATAAACAGGCCACACTTCATAAAAACTGAGGGTTGTGACAACGTAAAAGAAATATCGATATCGACTTTATCAGTATGTTATTCTGACCATTATTTTTTTTAGATTTCCTAAAAATAGGATGATTAGGAATGCCTGGGTCCAAGCTTGCGCTAATCATTTTTCTTGGTTTCCCAAACGTACGAGTACAATTTGCTCGGTGCATTTTGAAGTTTCATGTTTTATTGTTCAGACGAACAACAGTAGGAGATTAAAACAGCGCGCCTTGCCAACTTTGAAATTATTAAAGGTGCATTTTATAATTAACTAGTTTTTGCCCGTGAATTTGAACCAATCTTTGAACTACTTATGGTGAACATTGGTAAACATTGAGGTGGAACAGAACTATTATAAATGCAAAAAAAAACGTATTTAGGGTGGACCCTATTTATCAAAACGATTCCGCATTTTTACTTAGCTCTACCTTTTTTAACCGACAAAAAACCGAAGGAGGTTGTCAAGTCAACACATACTTACGATTATAGTACGATTTTGGTTTTTTTTTTATTTAATACTATAATATATTTTAAATATAATATATGGATGCTTCACGTCATGTCAATCTGGTCTCGTGGTAAGTTATCGAAGAACTTGTTTTACGTAGGTAGACCCACGGACTCCTTTTTTTACAACAACAAATAAAAAGCGTGAAGCGTGCTAGATAATGGGTTTCAACACGTATGAGGCTAATTCTTTAAGCTATTATCTATTTTACTTTAGTTATTACGGCTGCTCCACCCGCGTAAATATACTATCGGTTATCCCGCGGGAATACTCTACTTTTCCGATATAAAAAGTAGCCTATGTTTTAATCCAGAGCCTAAACTACTACCATACCAAATTTCATCAAAATCCGTTCAGTAGTTTTTGCATGAAAGAGTAACAAGCATCCATCTATACATCCAACCATCTATCCATCCATCCATCCTCACAAATTTTCACATTTTATACTATTACCTACTAGGATAGGATGTGAAAATTTGTGAGGATGGATAGATGGTGAATGTATGGATGTTCTTTAATATTGTAAAACATACTTTTGTTCTATCATCAATAGTTTCCGCAGCGCATGCGACGAAAGTTGTTTAATGGCATTTTTGACACCTTGGGTTACGTTACTAAAGTTTTAGTAAGAATCCCTAATCTTTTCTAGCAATAAATATAGCCTATTTTACTCAGGGTGAATGTAGCTTTCTAATGGTGAAATAATTTTTGAAATCGGCATAGTAGTTTTTTAGTTTATTCATTACAAACATACACACAAAAATACAAATCTTTCCTCTTTATAATATTAGTATAGATTATTATATACTACATAGGTTTATAAACAAATATTTTTTTAAACGACGTACAGTCAGATTTGACCGCAAATTAATATTTATCTATACTTTCTCTCATTAGTTATTCTATGTGCTAGTTAGACTAGTTAGACATACAGAAACTTATAAGAGAAAATATAGGTGAAAAAATCGATTTCGAATTGATTTCGCTCAGAATAATTTTCCCTAAGAGTTTTTAGCATAGTCAATCAACATGGGAACTTACAAGTTTCTATCTCCTATAGTTTAGAAATGCTAGGAGGATGACCAACTTATAAACCATTATGGAGACCGATTACTCGAAAATGGTTGACTTTGTAAAAAGGTAATTTATAAATTCTTATTTCAATTTTAAAATACCTATAAACTATACAAAATTTCATTTATATATATTCATAATTACACATGCTAGAAAGACGGACAGACAGACGGATGGTCAGTGCAAATTTATTAGGGATTCTTGAGTATTACGGAATGCTACAAATTGGTTGTACGCACCAGCCGCTCCGCAACTATGATATTCGCAACACTGCTAAAAATGCTAAAATTCTTCTTCACGCTGGATGACGCTTCAATTTTTGCATGTTTCAACATTTTAATACTTATTTACTTTATGATACTGAGCGAAATTGTAAATTAAATATTGTAGTTAAGATTTAATAGATATAATTTTTAAAATTTACTTTTGCCACATAATTATTACTAGCCGAACTCATCGATAGTAAAACATCGATAGTGTCAAGCACTAGCGGTGCGGTCCCCCCTCCCGCAGAAAGTGGCGAGACTTTTTCGCATAGAAATTAGCTGTCATGTCGTCTCCGTATAGTTGGATACTCAAAGCATTTACCCTTCTTCAAATTATATTTTTCGTATTTTTATGAAATTCCCATATTTTTTTCCTATTTACCTATGTAGTGTACATAGAACTGGCCCAAAATCAAACATCTCTTTTCACTTGAATAGGCAAGCGGACTGATTTTATTTTATTGCATGAATGAATAGTACCTACTCTTAAAATATTATATGAGTAACTTCTCAGAAGAAACCGTATATCAAAAGTCAATATTTTCAAAGGTACAGCGATTTGTATATAACATTTCGCAAGTCTCGTAAAAACGCTCCATACCTACTAAAATCGACATACAAATGATGTCACTATTTGATTAAAGTATATTAAGTAGATATAAAGTATACGGCCGCAGCAACGCTGCGGCCGTATACTTTATATTTATAAATTTCTCCGATATTTGTGCGTTTAAGTTCATACTTATTATAATGAATGTTTTTGTATATGATGTAAGTAAACTAATGATGTAGGTTTTGTTTACCAATTACACAAAAAAAAATTTTTTTTTGTACTTTTTAAATGTATTTAATTAGTAAACTACTCATAAAATACTATATTTTTTTCAATATTTCTGAATATATTAAAGAAACTAAATATTTCAGATGTTGTCCGATCCCCTATTCGAGCTTGATTTTCCTTTTTTTTTTAAACCAAACATACCAAGTATATATAAACAGCATTAGTAAACGTAACAAACCATACTAAAACATTTCGCTGTTAATACTTCCAAGCATTCTCGTATTTGTTAATGCAAAATAGAGATCCATTTTCTCCTTGAGCCCTGCGCTACCTATGTCTTAGTTTGCGAACTACTCGAGAGTGTTATTATGCAGGTGCTAACTTAATTCTAAACTGCTTACAATATTCCTGCTAAACGAAATAAAACTTTTTGAATTGAAATTTCCATATTACAATGTTTCTGTCACGAAAAAGCGTTACGGTCAATGTACTCGTAGAGCCTAAAATTGGATTTTCATTCATCGTGTAATACAAATAAAATAAGAGTAATTTCGAATACTAATATCATAGCTAATATCAAATACGCGTAACGCAGTTACGTATGCGCTTGGATTTTGCGTTGTTGACCAATTAGTCTCGGGTTCAAATCTCGGTCAGACCAAATATTTTTATTTTTTTATTTCTTTTTCGTTTATAATTTTTATTTTTCACTTCTATCGGCAGTCCTTTTAACTGCAATTTTTTATGACATTAAAAGTACCTAAATTAAAGTCCTTAAGGCTGGCCTCACACGTACTTAATTTGTCAATATATTTTAATGTTAGCCATACACGTAAAGGTATACGTGACAGGTATACCTGTACAGGTAAACCAGAGCGTGTATGTACAGATTTCCACACAGTCTCAGATCAATCTTACCTGAATCCTGATAGGTATAAATGTTCAGGCAAACCTGTCAGGTGAAAACCCTTACGTGTATGGCTAGCAATTATCAACTTATAGCTTTTTTACTCAAAAAATCTTCACACATTTTGGACAATAAAAAAAAATCCGCTAGGTTTAGAAGGCGGTTTTTTATCGAGCTTTAGGGTATCTTCCGTGCAGTGGTCCAATGCTTATTCTCGATGAGCTCCTTTTTCGGCAGCTATTAAGTACTTGTGTGACCAGGCTAAAAGTTATTTGATTATAAAAAAGTCGCCACAAAAAAAACATTTTATTACTAAAAACATTCACATACAAATTGTACGACCGCAATATTTATCTATACATCTATACAAATAAAGAAAATTAAAGTGTCTGTTTATAATTTCATATTAACAGCTTTTCACTAAACGAATAAGAAAGTTTAAACGGTTATAACAATAAAAAATCAATTATTCGTCTGTCTCTCTATCGGTCTGTCTGTCTGTTTGTTCCGGTTTATCTCTGAAACGGTTAGACCTATTTACACGGGACTTTCACCGACAGATAGCTGACGTTATAAGGAGTAACTTAGGCTTCTTTTTTCTTTCTTCTGTTTAAAAAATAGGGTTCCGTTTCCGTTACGTCTACGTAAACGAAGTTACAGGCACAAGCTATTTTTAATCATAAGATGAGTGAGTCTCAGATATACCAATGTGTAAAAGACTCACTTATAACCAAAATAAAGAATTCTTCTGAGGTATTTTATGAAAAACAAAAGATATCCTGAAAAATTCATTATAAACTTTTACAATCAACTGGAAGCTAGTTATTCCTGCTTTTTCTTCCCGTTTGATCCTATCTCGCTTTAATTAAACTACGCAGCCTGTAATAATCCCGGTTTTGCGATCTTTCTTAGCTTTAAATTCTTATTGAAGAAAATATTTTTTACTTCCCCTTTATTTATTTGCATTTTTAATATATAATTTTAACGATGCTTTGTTCCTTGTTATATAAACATGAATTTCAAAAATTAGACGTAGGGTTACTTGATCTTATATTTTTCGGAACTTACTTTTATATAGTGGGTCACATAAGTGATAAGGTCAATTCTTACTAGCACAGGAGGAAAATGTGCGTTACGTTGTGGACATAAAGGAGGATTTGCTATTATAAAGACCCAACAGATGTGATAAGGTCAATTCTTACTAGCACAGGAGGAAAATGTGCGTTATGTTGTGAACATAAAGGAGGATTTGCTATTATAAAGACCCAACAGATGTGATAAGGTAAATTCTTACTAGCACAGAAGGAATATGTGCATTACGTTGTGGACATAAGGGAGGATATGTTATGATAAAGACACAACAGAAGTTATAAGGTCAATTCTTACTAGCACAGAAGGAACGTTACGTTGTGAACACAATGAGGATTTCCTCAATAAAATTTCAGAATTTCGCTTCGACTCTGCGCTTGTATCAATTGATCCATAGATGTTAGCTCTATTCACTTGAGGTATTCCAGTTTTTAGGGTTCATGTTCTATACCCTAACCCCCTTTCTAACAAACGTTGTACAAGCTTTGAATAATTACACAGTGTTTTGTCTTCTTCAATCAAATTAAAAATGTCTATTGATGTGAACAAAACACTGTGTAACTATTCAAAGCTTATACAGCGTTTATTAGTAAGGGAGTAAGGGTAAAAGTGGAACCCTATTCAGTAATACCATGTTTCAGTATCAGTGAGACTTCGCTGTCTGTCTGGCAGTCCCCATTCGTCTGTCACCAGGCTGTATCTCGTAAACCGTGATTGCTATAGACAGTTAAAACTTTTACAGATGATGTATTTCTGTTGTATTACTTTAACAATAGACACTAAAAATAAAATTTATGCTAATATTATAAATGCGAAAGTGTGTCTGTCTGTTACCTCTTCACGCTTTAACCGCTGAACCGAATTTTATGAAATTTGCTATAAACATTATTTGAGTCCTGGGAAAGGACATAGGATATATTTTATCTCGAAAAAGTACAGTTTTCCCGCGGTATAATGTATTGTATGGGCTGTGGGCAAAAGCTAGTAAAATAAATATTTAAGGGGCCACCAATACCAAAACAAAAAACGTGATTTTTGCAGTTTTCTACGTAACTATTCATGCGCGATTCTCGCACTTGGTCGGTTTTTTTGTGTTCAGCTTACGTGAGATAGAGGTCGAGTCATTAAGCACTTTACCATAACTAGCGTTGGTGCGTTGTTGACCGTTGGCTTGCGGGTTTAACTAGGAGCTATTAGCATTGCAAACGTCGAGTAATCGCTGTGCTCACACCTCGCCACTCGCCAGGTGTGTTTGACCAATTACCTGTTTAGTGAACACTGTACATCGCATGCTTCAGTTAGGTCTCTTATTACTTTAGGCACACATAATAATAATAATCACTCCCCCACACCGATCTCGGCGATGGTGGCCGGTTTCATTGAAACCAGAGGGCCTAGTCAAGCGACATGTCACTTAGCGATGACTTACGTCAAATCCTATACATTTTTGATTTCGAACTTCGCCGTCGAAATTATCGAATGCATCTTGACTAGAAGGACTGGCCAGTTACGCAGGAGTAATTTTATAGTGCCCAAGTTTATGCGCAGTACACAAGACCACTATCTCTTCTTTACTCTCATAATCCAGTGGGACGAATAACCGACACGACTGACGAGAGATCAGGCGCAGATCCGACTTTTTTCATGCCCATCCGACGCATGGATCATCTTTCTTGTCAGGCAATCAGGTGATCAGCCTGCATTGTTCTAACCAAACTTGGAAACAACATTTTTTGTTGATCTAATGCGGGAATCAAACCCACGACCTCCGAGTCGAGAGCCAATGCTCTAACCTCTAGACCACGGAGGCTGTTACACATACAGGAGGAACACATAAACGTAGCACAGGTAGGTAGGTATGCTTTAAAAGAATACTAAGGCTAGGACTATATGACAGGGGCGTGCGCTCCATAAAGGCAGAAATGAAGTGCTTTACTTGTCATTCACAGATATTTAAATAAAACGTTCGTACGTTGTAGATAACTTTAATTAATAGTAAATAAATGAAGAAAGAAAATATAATAACTTAAAAACGCCTAATATTTTATAAATAGCACCTATTTGCAAGCATACAAACATTATTTGCCAGGCGTTTGGCTCAAGCACCGACTCTGCAAATTAATATACCCAAGTCATGCCTTCGCGTCCAGCAGTACATTTGTTGGCATGTGTGTAGTAATTTTGGTGTCCGTACACAGTTCGTAAACGCACACACCTATGAATATCCATAGCCGCGACTCCCGCGGCAGGCTTCGTACTTCGGCAGATGTCGGGAGTAATCGGAAATATAATCCGAGTAAATATAATTGACATTCACGTACATTGATTACGTATGCACATTACGCATTTTTGTATTAGTATGGTTTTATTTGCATTTATAGCAGAATTAATGTATCGTTTCAAAGAGACCATTTTACAATTTACTTTGTTTACTATTTTTCATTTAAACATTTGAAAGTGTGTACAGTTAACAGTTTATTACTGAGTTTCTATAATAATTGAAGTGATTTGCTTGTTGATTTTGTGCGTTTGAATATTTTTTAAAAATGTTATTTGATTGTGAGGTATGCTCACAATTGTCATACAGTGAAAAGATTCAAATTGTGTCTAGAGGTAGGTGTGTACTCGAGTTTTATTATTAAGTTTATTTATATATTTTGCGAATCACATGAAAATCGGCCTTTTTAAAGGCCACATCGGATATCTTGCAAGGGACGTGTTCTGTAACTATCACTCACTTGGATAAGATATTTGAGGTGGCCGAAATCTTGCGTTTATTTACATCGGGATATAGTAATCTCAAGTAACCGGAATCTTGAATTGTATATGAAAATGAAAATTGAAGCTGATTAGGTGAGTAGTTATAATATTTTAGCTTATTATTTTACTTATTAGAATTGAAATTTTAAAGTTGCCGTAGAAGATGTACGTACATGAATAGTAGTACATCTAAGACTTGTTCTGTTGTCATGGTTTCCGACTTATGGCCCGTTTCAATAACCTATCTATCTATAACTATTTGTTAAAAACGTCGTCATTCAATCATTTGCCGGTTTTTCGCGATACAAATTTGACGTTTCTAACCAATAGTTATAAATAGATAGGTTATTGTAACTGGCCGTAAGAGATCCGTCGCTTGGATGTGGCTATGCTAAAAATCTATAAAAGAAAAAATTTTGTGACCGGATACCCAGTGTCATAATCCTGTGCACGCCGCTGCTATATGACTGGAATCCGACGGGCCCGGGAAAATTCAGAGCATTGAAAATAGAACTCTGTCTATATTAGGTACAATAGAATTCAAAATTGAAGTGTCGAGTATTTAGCTGTCAGATGACATTGACATTGACTCGACATGTGTGTTCGATTTTTAGCTCTATTGTATTAGTGCAGAGTTTTTTCAGCATTTTGAATATTCCCCTTCCTTTTGGATCCCGAGCATATAGTCCCAGTCTGATGATTTGATATTTACCATATAAAAGGTTATGAGCCGCTCTTAAATATAAAACATTGGCAATATTTTAAATAATTATAGTTTTTGATTACTGAATAATAAATAACCATAAAAAGCATTTGCAAGATTTTAAATTATTATAGCATCCTGATTTAAGAGCTTTCAACTTTCAGGTATTTTAATCTTTGCTGACACGCTCCTTGACTTGACAGCGCAGTGTGGTTTCATAATGTAGTGTAAATACATTACATAATTTACATTATGTGACCACAGTGTACAAAATACCGCAAGTACATCTGCAGAACTATTATTGCAATAATAATAAAGGCTTTTTATTGTTTTAGATTTTTAAGTTAGAAATATTACGTATAGATTAATTACTAGTTTAATAGAAAGCTGACAAAATTTGCTATGAAACGTTTTTTATTTTAAATATATTTTCTGTATTTTATGAAATAGAAATTTTGAAATCGTAGTACTTAGTTTTGCAGCCTGTGTAGTTTTTTTTAACGTTTCTTCAATCTCGACAATAATATATATTTAACATATTATAACATAGCCCATAGACGTAGGTATATTATATTATAGACGTGGCATGTTGAGGCAAAAAGTGTCTGCAGTTAAATGGCCCCACTTTTGAGATTTTTGGGGCCATTTCGACATTTGAAGTATGGTATAAAGAATATGGTGTAACTTTTCTTATGTGAAGATTTTTTCTGCCAAATGTCCGTCATAGTATATTTGAGTTTTGAATTCTTTGCTAAAGCCTCTAGTAATAATAATTTGTATAGTAATTGATTTAAATGTTAGGATATTTCTATGCTGGCTAATACCTAATTTATTTGTCAGTTTGTCACCAAGAGTTGTTAACAAAACGTTACTCTTCCAAATTACATGATATTCAAACGTTTTTCAGACATTTTATTGTATCCTTTATTTTACGCTTCCATTTCTTTTCTATGCAATAACTCAAAGCGAAATTACAAAAGTTATCTAGTGCAGTATTGCACTCCTAAATCCTTTATCTAAATTGCAGCGCATCGCGTGACGTCACAATATATTACTGACATAGTTGCCAAGCCTATTTTATAGCTGGTGTTGCCAGCCACACTTTGCGGTTCGGGCAGAATTTGAATATTGTTAGGCCGATTTTGTTGAACAAATTTCACATTACCCGTACACTCTGTATGCTAGTGAAACTTTTAGAACTGCTTTAGTTGGGTATTTCTGTTTAGAAATGTGTTGTGATTTAATTATATAACTTATTCCCGCAAGTAAGACTTTAGTTTATTATTCTAAACAACAAATTATGATAAAATAGGATTATTTTATTAATAAGTGAAGCAGAAACTTTCAGTACAGTTTTACGAGAATTGTACTAACGGAAGAGTATGAAATTTAGCGTGGGCAAAGTTTATGTGGATAAAGGTGTGCAGAAGGCTAATATATTTTTTTAAATGCTTAGAAACACAGAAAATTTATAAAAATATCGACACACACAACACCTCGTTATTCACACACACTAACGTCCGTTTGGTCTACTGTTTTAATTTGTCTGTTTTAATTTTCACAGTAATAATACACAATACTTCTTGCACTATTTCCACTTTAATAAGTATTTTACATTAAATTTATATATTACACGACCGGTTTCGACAACGTCATCATCAGGTGGTGATGACGTTGTGGGAACCGGGTGTAATATATAAATTTATAATAATAAATAATAATAGACAATAAAAAATATAATAAATAAAACAAAATTAAAACATATTATGTTATTAATTGTACTGTAGGTTTCGACAACGTCATCATCAGGTGATGATGACGTTGTCGAAACCGGTCGTGTAATATATAAATTTAATGTAAAATACTTATTAAAGTGGAAATAGTGCAAGAAGTATTGTGTATTATTACTGTGAAACATGAATTTCCACCAAGAACCTACAGTACAATCAATAACATATGTTTTAATTTTGTTTTATTTATTTTTAATTTATTATATTTTATTAAATATAAAAGACATAAACATAGATATATAATATTAAAAAGAGGTAGATATGTTATAAACGCGTAAAAATGAAGACTCGAATTGGCCCGAGTCGGGCCAATTTTGGTTAGTGTGCTCCGCGAGTAATAGCGTGTTTTGTGTTACTATGTGACATTGACATATTGACAGCATCGCATGTCAATGTGTGTCGTGGCACAGAAATATTGTCAGTTTTGTAAGGATATAACGTATCTATGTATTAATTAATCAAAGGACATAAAAGTTGTATAGTTAGCACCGTTAAACCCGAAGAAGGTTTGTCTCGATGCCATGTTTATATTAAACTATACAAGTAACTAACATTATAATAATATTGAAGGATAACTTAAATTTTGGTTAAAAATTGAAATGCATTAATTACACAAGAAGATGCCTACAAGTTTAATTGCAAGAGTTCCAATGTCAAACTGCACCGCTCTGCATAGCCCGGCTCGGCTCTTGCAATGAAACCTGTATCTTCTTATGAAGGTACTGAATAAAGTTCAATTTTGAATCAGTATTTTAAAAGTGCAGCGCCGTGTTCCGTATCGTCTCATTTCGCACATCGAAATGAGACGATGACGCTGACCCTAAAGTCAAAGTCAACGTCATAAAGTTCAAACTCAAAAAAAATTGTAGGTACCTGGGTACGGTTACCCAGGCTAATTTTTGAGTTTGAACTACCGAGCTAATTTTTTATTTTTATTTTAGCGCGGTAGCTTTGGTCCGAGTTATGATTAATTAAAAAAAATAAAAGAATCACAAAAATATTTATCTGACCGGGATCCAACAAATCCAACAAATCCCACTACATTCCGAGTTTTTGAACAAAGCAAAAATTAGACATACTTACGCGTACCAAACTGCCAATCAAACTCATATAATAGATTCGGAAGTATTGATACAATAATGATGAAAGAAAAAACATAATATCTTAAAAATGCGCAATTTCCCTCTGGGAATTTAGTATGCAGGGAGTTTTGGGAGAAAAAAATCTATCTAGCTAGGTCTTATCTGTATAAGACCTAGCTAGATAGATTTTTTTATCCCAAAACTCCCTGCATACTAAATTTAAAAAACTAGCTAGAAAGATTTTTTTTTAATTAAAAAGCAGGGAGTTTTGAGATAAAAAAACTATCTAGCTAGGTCTTATACAGATAAGATCTAGCTAGATAGATTTTTTTCTCCCAAAACTCCCTACATACTAAATTTTATAGTACCTAATACTTGTACGTTTTTGAGAAACCGATCATATAATAAATATACAAAATTGTTTAAAGTAATCATATTATTTGAATTATTATGAGCGAATTTCGAGTTTCGATCACTCCTAGTTACCTACTAGTTATTGCTAAAAATTGCATTCTAGCTTTAGTTAGTGCATATACACAGCGCCAGAAAACACTTGCGAGATTATTGTAGGTGTATTTATATTTCTATCGTATTTTAAAGAACATCTTATATTAAAAACATATCATGTCAGCAAAATGTAAGAGAAAATCAGATGGATTTTTTCCGTCTAAAAGTCTAGAAATGTATGTGTCTAGAGACCACTGAGGCATACTGATGTCAGTTGTAATTTGTAGAGATACAGGTTTCCGTGACCTTTCACGTGGAAAGAAATTTCAACTCTATTCCATAACCAAAAAGTTCAACATCGAATAGGGAATTGAGAGATATTAATGTTTTAAAAGCGTAGGTAAATACCGGAGGAAAAATTTCACGAAATTCCGAATGACGTCGACAGCTTAGCAAATTGTTATATTAAATCACTAGCTGGTTTCCGTGGAACTAATGGAATCGGAATCCTATACCTGTTTGGAAACGGAACCCTAAGATATAAGTAGCCTAAGTTATTCCTTATAACATCAGCTATTTGCTATAAAGAAATATTCAACATTTTCTAAGAAGTATTTTTATATTTAAACTTAACTAGGCAAATTACTTAATGAGGTAGAAAATGGCACCTTCTTTATGTTAAAAGCAAGGTAATGAGTATTTAATAAACATCTTAACTTAGCACAATATCTTTAGATATATACAAGATGTATAAAATGTAGTTTAATACTAAATCAACAAAAATATCAAGCAATAAGAACTATTTTAGATACCTACGAACTAAAAGAGATCTATTCATATCCATTAACTGAATTACAATTTAAGTAACACAGAATGATGTGATATCACATTTGATACATCCTGCTGACTGGGTCCAACCTAGTCCTTGCAAGAGATACGTTGGATCCATTCACCACCTGATGGATATATATGTTACCGTAAAATTGTAAAAACCGTTAGATTGTAAAAAACTAACGAGATTGTAAAAATATGTCGAAAGATTAAAAACTATATATTTATATTCTAACGAAAAATAATCTGTTAAATTATAGGCAGCATATTCGAGCCGGAAGTCTATCAACATTTTACAATTTCACTAGTTTTATTACAATCTAACGGTTTTTACAATTTTACGGTGACATATACATATTTTAAATATATAAAAGGCAAAGCTGCTTGACTGATGTTTTAACGCACAGGCCAAACCCTTAATGCTATAAATTTAAGATTATAATAATAATAATAATAATATCTATGGACGCTTAACATAGTTCTTCAAAATTCAAGGCAATTCACTTCAAAAAGGCAAATTGCAATACCTGCAAGGGGGTGAAATAGAGGATGAAAGTTGAAAATCTAATTTTACGCGGGTGAAGCCGCGGCCATTTAAGGGGCCCCATACATGGTCCGGTCTACCTTCAGTTCGGCCTGAACGGATGCAAAATCGTATCGTGTGTGTGCAATTTCGAGATCGCATCAGGCGGCCGTACGGACTGAAGCGATTCGTTCCAGTGTTGCCAGCTCTTTTTTTGTGAAACTATTAAACTCGTATCGATTTCTACTAAAAGTACTAAAAAACTACTAAAGAGGCTACTTAACTTAGGAATTCCTGAAGCCCCCCAAAAACCACTGCATTTTAGGTTTTATTATATTAAATTTTTTTCAATAATTGAATTTGATTATAAATTTTACCATTAAATTAAAATATACTAGGAAATATTACGTATTTAGTAGCTATTTTGCATATCATTACTGTCTGGCTCTTTCCTACTTAAACACTACTAATAACTAAATTTCTACCAAGGAGGGAATAAAATACTCAATTTAGTAAAATTTTGTAAAATAACTAAGTTGGCAACATTAATTCTGGCCTGACCGATCGGCCTGAACGCGCGGCCTGTCCTGACCGTGTGACGTGTGTGGACAAATCGCTTCAGTTCTTGCCCGACCCGCTGCCGTGCGGGCGTGTATCTTGTACAAGCGTTGTATGAGTTTTCGCGGTGTTTAAATACAAAATTGATAAACACGACCGTAGCGCGCGGCAAACCAGAATGGACTGATGCGACTGTTCCGTGTGTGGGCAGTTGGGCACGAATCAGATCAGGCCGAACTGACGTAAATTGGATTGGATGCGATTTTTTCCGTGTGTGTGCTCGAATCCGTTCAGGCCGAACTGACGTCAGTTCCAGCTGAAACGATCGGCCTCTCGTCTGTGGGGGCCTTAATGCTAGCTAAGTAATAATTTAATAAAGCTAGTCGAGTCGTGTCGTCCGGTAGGTATGCATAGGTATGATTAAAACTTTGCGTGGTCTAACCTAAAGTTCGATACAATGGATATCGTCCGATAGGACAGGTCCATAATTTCTACACGTACTCTATCATACATAAAATGGCACACAATACACAAATACCGACTGGCTAGGAAGGATTCCGGAGGCAGACCGTAGAGCCCCGTTACACATCATAACTACGGTAAGCCATCGACCGCCATAGCATGGTAGAAGCTCAAACCTTAACTCACTGACACAGCACAAATTGTATGTTAATTCCTTGTAGGGTTATCCTCATACACAGAATATACTATGCGCAAAAAATAATACATTTAGAAATACCATTAACATGAGAAATATCTGTATAGGGACACATACCTTTAGTGTACGTCAGTTTACGACAAAATAACTCCATGAATACCGGACCGATAAATCAAGCCCAACCCGGCAGGACGGGCCGGACGTATATCACGTGGTGATATACGCGAATATAATTCCGAAGGATTTATGATAGAGATTATCATTAGCGAATAGCAGGATTGCAAAAAAAAGATAGGTACCGGGTATTATCATAAAATTAAAGATATTCTAATTTACAGGACCGACATGTAATTTTTTATAAAGGTCTTTAAACAAAAAAGAATAATAAAAAAAAGATATTCTAATTTACGAAACTTTCAAATTTGCAAAAAATCAAAATTTAAATAGTATCAGTTGGTGCAAAATGATTTAATGATAAAGTTACATACAAAAGTAAAATATACTTTTGCTTTAAAAAAAATATAATAAATACACACTAGCCACAAATTCTTGAAGCCTCAAAAGTTAAAATGCTACACTGTTCTCCTGTTTTTACTTCGGTAATAATAATTACTATGTGTATTCAGTATTTAAAAAATAATTTGAATAATTATTTAATACCAATTTTTTCGTTCATTTTAGGTCAATAAGGTCACGAAGGGAGGGTGGGAAAAACAAAAGATGATTTTTCTGAATAGCCCCGACAGCTTTTGTGCAAAAGTTAATGACCAATATAATACATGACAGCGATTCCAAACACAAATTGGGAAAAAAACCTAAAGAATAAAGACAAGGAATATCCAGCAAAGAACTGAAGAATAAATGGAAAATCGTTTTTAAGCTGAAATCTTACATTCTGCTTATGACAGCAGACAAATCAAAAGGAGTTATAAAAATTAAAATCCCTTTGCGGGTGGGCTTTTTACATTAAATTAATGCTTCGCTTAAAATTGGATGTTGAAGAATTGTACGGAAAGTCTTTTTCGTGACATAAATTAGCTAATTAATTTAGCTTCTCTAGAATTAAAAGCTTAGCAAGTTATTTGGTAGTTCAACCTGGAAAATTTTGACGTCTGATCCGTTGTTTGACATGAAACTTAAACAGTCGCTAATAAATTACGCCATAAATACTGTGTTTGGCGGAAAAAACGTTGAAAAGAAACTATTTTGTTTACGAGTGTATTTTTCCCCGAACACAGCCATTTAGTAGTTTTGCGGGAGTTTTTAAGATTAGTAGTAATTTTATAGATTTTGATGTACTTACTATTTGGAAAATTCAAATTCAAATCGAAAACTTTATGTGTAGCTGTTTATCTGTTTCTCTTTAATGTGTACCCGAGACCCAGTTACGGCAAAAATATATCTTTTAAAAGATACGACCATAATGACTACAAATCGACCTAAATAAACTTTTTATAAAACGACACTCTTAAAAAATAATTTCTGCGCCATTCATCCTTCCGAGCAAATTATGTACAATTTACCTAATTGTGTTTGAAGGGTGAAAATTTTTCAGAAGCGCGTATTTTAATATGATTTATGGGTAGCATTTAGTAACAGCTGCGCCTAACCGAATACTATTATATACAGATTTTAGATTTAATCAGCCGTTAGCAGAAAATTCAAATTTAAAAAGTCGGTTTAAAATATTTCTACTCATTAGTCTAGGATTATTATTTATTACTGTGCCAGTTATGTTATATCTGGACCTCAATTCTCGTATTTAAAGTAGACTTTATTTTACTTTATTGGGATTGAAAGTGTAGCGACATGTTACCATTAACCGTGAACGAACTGTTATAACTCTAGCTGCAAGCAAGTAGACATAGTCAAATGGGTAATTGACAATAAGACTTTAACTATGCCAGCAGGAGATAGCAAGATGCTTGTTGAGCGCTAGAGACGACCAGTTCCAGTTCAGTCTCTAACCCGCGGGCTTATTACGTATCTTGCAATAGCCAAGCAATAGCAAAAATTGCGCAATTTTTGCGCAAAAATCGCAAATTCGTATTACGTATCTGCAAAAACCTAGCAGAAGCAACCTAGCGACAGTACTGCCTCTACCGAACAATCGAGGAACTATAAATTGCAATCAATCGTTCGATCTCTTCACTGCTGTCTAATTTTTTGTATTACGTAAGACTTTTACAGCAAAGCGAAAGCAATCAGCGAGCGATTTGAACTGTCAGTTAGCAATAATAAGCGAAAATGAAGCAAAATGCATTCAAACACAACAGCGAGCGATTAGCAATCGATCGCATAGGTAATACGATTTTATTTGACGTTCAGCAATCGACTGCGCGTCTATCGCGCGATGACTGCAAGATTTTTGCTAATCGCTATTTTTAGGTAATACGGCGGCCGGTTGTAATAATTAATTGTCTAATCTTATGACATTTTTCTATTCCTATTAAATAAGTTTAGCAGTAAAACATTTTCTTTAAAAGACTCACTGGATCCCGTATAATAGAACGTTGGTTTAACGTTCATAAAAACATATTTTGAGACTTGCTTGTAATTGTATTAATGCAGGTTTTATTTAACAGAATTGCCCCTCGGTCCTGTTTCATAATGTTTTGTCTCTTCACTCAGTATTAAAAAGTATATCTGAATCCAGAGATCTATAAATTATTGTAATACTCGTATGGTCGAGCGCCCGAAAATATTCCACGTAAAGGTATCAAGTATTTAATCAAAGTTCTCTCCTTTTGTTTGATAAATATTCCACAAACTATGTTCTAAAAACCACTGAAATTTCAAACGAAATGGTCGCACCTTTTGTATTAATAAGGCCGGTTTGTAATCCTCCAGAATTACGAGTAGCAAACTTTCTAGGAAGAGTTAATTTTCAAACACTTTGAAATTCTAACTCGTAAATGTCCCTTAATTTCAGTCAACTAAATTATTCGTAGGTATAGCAAATATATAAGGTTCTTTAAAATCAATTACGGATATTTTAGGTATATAAAAAACTTAGACCTTTTCATCCGTTAAGGGGCAAATAGCCCCTAAAGCTTAAAAATCGCTTAGTTTGAGTCGGAACTACTCCGAAAAATGGGAATAAAAAAATTCAAAAAAATATACATTTCACACTTCAATCCTTCATCTTTAATATCATCGTTAATTTTTTTTGTAAGACGAAGATTAATATTAAATAAATTAAAATTAAAAAGCCCTGTTTTCAGATTTCTTTTTCTATCTACTTACTACCTACTACGGCTATAAAGATGGTTCTTTTACGAAAATGTGAAGAATATATTTATCTAACATTTCATCGTTGGGTTTTTCGAAATACCGTTTTGTTTTCAAAATATACGTAAATAACTATTATTTTGTGAAAATATTCGTAAGCGGTGCGTGAGCGGGCGCGCGGGACAGTGAGCCGCTGACTTTCGTACGAGGAGGTTGTGTCACTCTCCGCGGTGCCGCTATTTCGCAATCGTTTATTTTACTCTTGAAATAATAGGGAACAACATGCCGTAAAAAATAAATTATGAAAACCTTAGCGAGCACTCTGCCTGCGATAGAATGAAAATGTTCGATCGTTGAATGTACTTTTTTGTTCCTTCAACTTCTTACTTGAAATTTTAATAATATATTAATATAATATTATATAGTATATATTATAGTATAATATTTTATTATATAATATGTACTTGTAAATTTCACAGAAAGTGTATAGTTCTCTTTCTATGACGACCTCTGTGGCTCAGTTAGTTGAGCGTGTCGTTGCTCAAGCCGGGGGTCGCGGGTTCAAATCCCGCCGACGGAACAAAAAGTTTTCTATGTTCCTGGGTCATGGATGTGTATTAAATATGTGTATAATATAATAAAAATCTTAATTATGTGTATAGTATTTTTTAGTTAATTATGTGTATTAAATATACTTCCGTTATCTGGTACCCGTAACACAAGTTCTTCGAGAACTTACCACGGGATCAGATTGACGTGGTGTGAAGCGTCCATAGATATATTATAATATTATTTCTGTTTTAATTGTCTATTTAGTATATCAACGTTTTGAGGTATATAGTATATGAGGTAAAAATGCCTAAGCGACATTTATTTATTTATTTAACACACATACAACTACCATTACAGACAAAATCCAATTCGATAGCGTAGGAGAGCAAATTCATATTTTATATAATACATATTATGATATTTCCAGTTTAAATAATAATAATTGATAAAAAATAATAATTAAAGAAAATATAATAATTAAAGAAAGACACATATGACGCATAAATTTAGTAAACTTTATAGAAGAGTGATTTAACGTTAAAATTTTTAGAAAAAAAAATCATTAAAAATCACAAAATAGTCGGATTTAGATGGTTTTAACATACATCTATATATCTATTTGTCAATAAGATACAACGTGTATCTTATTTTATAGCAATTTTTGATATTAAAACGAGTCATATAGCTTTCGAATTACAGGCAGTTTATGTCGCTTAGGTAAAAAAGTCCTAATTCGAAAAATAGGTAAAATTGTCTAAGCTATCAACGAAAGTTATGTAATAGCAAGTAAAATTGCCTACATTTTATTTTAAAGGTTTTCAGCAACATGTAAAAATAGATAAGCTATAGATACATTTTCTGTAATAACAGGTAAAAATAACTGATACCAAACACTTTAAAAAAATATAGGAGTATTCATCTAAATGGCCTAAGAGTTTATAAAATAAAACAAGATAAGTTACATTAATGTTGCTTACATTAAGAATTTTCTACGGCTAAAGTTATCTTAGTAAATTTATTATTTAATGACATTGTAAATTTTTGCTCCTAACTGACAATATTCTCCTTCTTCTTGTTTATAAAAATTAATTGCAGTTCCCTTGTCTGACTAAAACGAGCTAAAACGTTAGCTAATTTTGATCTTGAAATAATAAAAAATATAGAAGTAAAAACTCAAGGCCTAGGATTTCAGCCCATTGCTTTATACTTAAGCTGCGGCCCCATTCCTTGAGTTCTCTCTTGGTAGTGCTGGGAGATATTCCACATACCGATTCTGGGCATGACACCGTGACACAATTGGCCCAAAGCCTACCCAGCTCATCCGCGGTTTTGTTGCCGGAGATATTGCCGTTGCCTAGAACCCATACCAGACTGATGCTGTTATCTCGTTCTAGCATGTTTAGCGTTTGAACACAAGCCATAACTAATTTAGATGAAAGAAGAAGGGGCAAAAAGTCCCCATCCTTGTAGCACTATAAGACATATATCAAATGAAAGGGCTTAAAAAAAGTGTCATTGTTTTGTATGACGAAAATCCTCTAAACCATGGGAGAAAAAAGTAAATGAGGGTTAAAAAAGTTTAAAAAAATCATTCTATATTATTGCACCGTTTCATAGTGTTGCTACTATGGAAGAATTTTTGGAAAGTAATGGTATACACTCAACTTTAGAAAAGTGTTATATTTTGATAAACTGCCTCATATTTTGATGAAATGTATGGAATGATAATAAAATACTAAAAATAAGCTCTTTCCTCAATTTTTTCGCACATACCTAATTACTTTCTGGAAATTGTTTCTTACTTGCAACGCTATCGAATGGTGCAATAATACAAAATGTATTTTTTTCCTAATTTGCGGATTCGAATCCTGGCCTGGAAAAGTGGTTTATGTAAAATCAAATAATTCAGATAAAACAATTACATTAAAATACATATAATTAAATAGCAAAAATAATTTTAAAACGATTAGGTACAGAAAAAAAGTAAAAAAGATATAGTACATGGTGAATTATTATGCTAATTTTTTTTGACTTCTCTTACAACGCCCAGAGCGTTGTAAGAGAAGTCAAAAAAAATTAGCAATAGCAATTTAGCCCTACGGAATATCAGGCCGACTTGATGAAAACTTAAACTGCATCATTTTTGATAACTCATTTTTCCTAGACAGGATTCGAACCCATAAATTATGAAAAAAAAATACATCCTGTGTACTGCACCTTTAAATCGTATCGCAAGTAAGAAACAATTTCCATAATGTAAGTATGTGACAAAATTTAGGAAAGAGCTTATTTTAGCATTTTATTATCATTCCATACATTTCTTCAAAATATGGGACAATTTATCAAAATATAACACTTTTCTGAAGCTTGCTGTATACCATTACTTCCCGAAAATGGTTCCTTATTAGCAACACTATGAAATGGTGCAATAATACAGGATTATTTTTTAAACTTTTTTTCACTTATAACTCTCATTAACTTTTTTCTCCCATGGTTTACAGATTTTTCGTCATACAAAAAACTTTACACGCTTTTTAAGTCCTTTGATATATGTCTTGTAGTGCTACAGTAGTGGGGATGGGATCCATACAAAAATGCCCCTTCTTCTTTCTGCTGCTGTCAGTGCCTTCAGCGCAGTGTGATTGTTCTGACAGACTGCGCTGAAAGCATTGACAGTAGCAGAAATATCATCTAAATTATCCTAATCTTCTCTATAAGATTAGGATGTTTTATGGACAAGGACAATCTGTAGGCTCTGTAGTGAACAACTCATCACAGCCTCAAACATGGTTGTAAATTATCCTAAGCAAGTATATAGGCAAGCCTGTAGGTGGCATGCCCCCGTAGAAGATCCGTCCACCCGGTTGTCTTTCCTGGATCCGTCCGTGTACCAGACTATGTCATTGGAGTGAACATTGATTCCTATCCTCTACTCTCCCTAGACGATAGGAAAACCTGGTGTTGCTTTGAGAAGCTATGCACCTTGATCATATCGTCTGATGGCATGGCCGTGATAGGTGTCTTAAGAAGAGACTATTGCATCTGTCCATGAAGGGTGGAAGTCCATTTGGCTTCCTGGCCTTGAAAAACGCTACTACCGCCATACATTTGTCATTAAAAATGTACGGTGATAGCAGCTTTTGATGTAACAAAAGAGATGAACAATATTTGTTATATTCTGATAATTTTTTTATGAACATCAACTTGGCAAAATCGCTTTAAAATTTTATCATATTAACATATTTTGTCGGCAGCGTTAATTCGTTAATCGTTGAAGTTAATTCTTAACCCCAGTTAACGTAATTTTTCCAAGGAATCCACAGAAAACTTTTTATTCTCTTATGGATTCGAACCCACGCCCTCTGGCTTGAGCACTAAAGCGCTAACCACTGAGCCACAGATATCTTCATCTAAACTGATTCAATTTAAGTCTCTATAACTCCTGAATTTATGAAGTTTTTTGGACCGTTATAGTTTTCGTTCAAAGTTTATTACATGGACTACCATCATGAATTTTTCACATTTTTAGAGCCAGCCGTTTGGCTTTTAGATGGGGGGACGCCGTATTTTAACAAGAAATGCGCTTAAAAGTGGAATGTCGCGCAAACGGATACGTACGTACATCAAAATATAATCTCAGAAACCTCTCAATGTTCTTATAATGTCTATGTACCTAATTATATCTCCCCTTTTCGTGTAGGTGTAACCAAAAATTATCTTCATTTATTTTAGCACTATGTCGACGTGATAAATAAACTTATCCATACAAAGTTTAATATTTCAAGCACCACCGTTTGGATGGACAGACGGACGGGCGGACGGTCGGTCGAACGGAAGGACATGACGAAACTATAAGGATTCCGAGACATGAACTACGGAACCTTAAAAAAGGAATAATAATGAAACCACACCGATTTCAGCGACTGTTGCCAATTTAATTGAAAATAGACCAGCTATAGGAGCTATTTTATTATGTCCAAGTATGTGCGCAAAGTTTACTCCCATAACCTAGTATATTGATATTTTCTACTACCGACAGGACTAACTAGCGAAACATTAGGCGCATAAATATAGAAATATATTTAGCAATGTTTGCGTTCATTAAGGTTCCCACACACTGTAAATTTAATACTTTTAGTTACATTTTATCTAACCGACGACAAAAAAAAATATCAAACTTAAAAACAAAAGTTTTCAAGTAAAAATATCTACATTGCACGAATAGTTATTGTGTCAAATATGTAAAACTATCTTTACGCCAATATTGTTTTATTTCACTATGGGTAAAATTCTACAAGTTGCACTTTCGTAAAATAATGGTATCAAATTAAATGCACTGTAAGGACAATTCACAAATAATTTGTATGGAGAAAATGTACAAAGTGTTCACGAAAAGAATTTTTTAAACAAGTAAAAATATTTTTGTGCAAACAAAAGAAAAGTAAAAACATGAAAAATAGACTAAGTAGATTTTTAAAATTCTTCAAAATATCCAAATGAATTTTTTTATAAATAGCTTTTTGTTGTTGCTTAGTGAACATAACATTCATTGTATAAATTTCACTATATCTAAGCGACAAAAAAATCGTCGTAGGAAGACGACGATTAGACCAAGCGACGCAGAAAAAAAAAATACAAACTCATTGATATAACTCATTTTCGGTATTTTTGTCGCTTAGGAAAGCGAAAAAACACCTAGTGGATATTTTAGTGATTCTGTCAATAGCACTAAGTATTGCATTTTGGTGGGCGTAGAGGTGGAAAATGAAATCAAAAGTGATGGGTTGGAAGCCGCATTGCCTACCAAATAATTTCTAGATTCGGGAATAACCTCGACCGGCTTCTACAGAAGAAGGAGAAGCGGCTTATACATTCTACGTTTTTTCTTTGCTCATAGACCAGAAATAAATTAATATTTTCAAGTTGCATTTAAATCAATCCTAAAGTCGTATAAAAGGGCCGTTCCTCAGTTTATAATTTGAGTCGCGGCGCGGAGATCGCGAGCGCTGCGGGGTGTATGCGGGTGGCGCGGCGGGAAGTGTTAGGCCACGCCCGAATCTGTGACGTCATCTACGTATATTTTCGCCTTAATGGATGATTTATAGAGTATTTTCCGAGCGAAGTAACCACTCTTGAAATACTGTAGTGCCTGGGACAGTCGGTTTTTAAATGTCGTAAGGTTGACCAAGCATATACGGCATTGTCACAACATAGTCAGCCTAGTCCAGAGGAATGACTTGTCAATACGTCGGGCGCCAACCATGTGCGGGTTTCCTCACATTGTTTTCCTTCACCGTTAGAACGCCAGTGTAATGTACTTGAGATCTGAAAAAGTCTCATTGGTACACACCAGGCATATGAGCTACTACTTATATAAAGACGTTTTGGCAGAAAAGTAATGAATAGCTGTAGCGCGATATGACGACATCTGTGGCTCAGTGCATATCCGCGACTTTTTTCCGCACCCAAGCCGGACGGGTGCTTCACACCATGTCGATCTGACCGCGTTCATAAATATTATACGATACTGACGATGATTTAATTCGAAACCGGTCGTGTTATTTATAAAAATGTATAATTATATCGTAATATAGTGGAAAAAGTGCACGAAAAATTGTGTTTTATTAGTGTTCAACATGAATTTCCACCAAGAACCGACAGTACAATCAATTACATATAGGGTGACACACCCAATTGCTAGCACTGTACCAAATTATCAGTATCCCGAATAAATAGTAGAATTATAAGCTTCTCACTTATTAATATTTGTTTCCACTTAATAAAAATAAAACTATAATGTTTCTGGAATCTACTGCCAGCGACACCACACTTTTCGACTTAAAAACAGCGACATATAAGTAAATAAGTTTTGGTGTCCTACAGTTTGAATTTTTTTGGCAGATTCCTTGTGATCAACTGTAAGCTCACTTATTTTCATAATAAGCTATTTTTGACCTTTTCCATATTTTTTACTCAAACTTTTGGTCTGTCTCATAACTGAGATGTTTTATGAGGCTTATCCAGTAAAAGAGAGTTAAAGTTATAGCAAAATTAATGATAAAACATATGGTGCTGAGATCTGGGTCCAATATTTTGTAAATTCCAATTTATCAGCACTAGTGGTCTACTATGGAACAAATGAATGTTATATCAACATTTATATTCTTTGAAGTTGCATATTATTTTTATAGAGTTTAAGTTTCCTTTATATGGGGACTTAAGAGTGCGCTAGTCAACGGTTCGAACTCAGTGCGGCGCGTGGGGAAAATGCTTGTTTTTATATCATGTTGCTTGCTGCTACGGAATCCTTTATGGGCGAGTCCGACTCGCACTTGGCCGATTTTAATTATTTTAAATAGGATCCATATTATATATAAAATAAGAGGAAAAAACAAAAGGGGAGATCAAGTCTCTCCAGTTTCCTGTATATAAACTATAACTCAATAGTAATTTTACCATAGTCATTTACTAATTTATTTTGATGCTCCATTAATTACATTAATTACATTTATTACAACATTGACTTAAGAATATTAGTGGAATAAAAATTTAATTAAAAATACTACACTTAAACTTGGAATATATACTAAGGTTAATGAGAAGGATTTGACTAATTAATAAGAATTAATGTGATATTTTTTAAAGACAAATTTTTATGAAACTAATTATCTGGCAAGGTATAAAAAGAGACTATTCTCTCATCATTATTTTATTTCATAATGTTGCCCGCAGCTCCCCTCGCGTAAATACAGTATCCCATGGGAACAAACTGTGCTTTTTATCCTTTGTTTTAATCCAGAGCTTAAACTACTACCATACAAAATTTCATAGAAATCCTTTCAGTATTTTTTGTGTAAAAGAGTAACAATTAATATCCATCCATCCATACATGTATCCATCCATCCTCACAAACACTCACATTTATAATATTAGTAGAATTAACTACCGAATTTCATCACCACTATCACAGGGCTGATAATTTGGTACCCCAGTGCTGATAATTGGTGACGAGGGGGCTAATAATTGGCGACAGGGTAATTTTTTAGTTATGATTATTTTTATACAATGTGGATGAAGGTAAACTATATTAGAAAATAAAAATCAGTCATTTATTAAATAATGGACCCAGAAAACTCATCATTGTGGGTAAAAACGTATGTCCCTCTGTAATAATCGGGGTTAAATTTGAACTATCTCTTAAAGTGCTGATAATTGGTACGTTCACCCTATATAAATATTATAATATCTATATATTTAAATATGGAGTATGTCCTAAGATGGTGATAGTAAATGAAAGTCCAAGGCCCAATTATTATAGTTTATAGTTATAGTTTGTTCACTGTCACATACATATTTATTTATTGCGCGTGCGCGTATTATACCGCGTCTTAAGATATACTGCCGGCTAACTAGGTAGCCTAATTTAACCCTTACATAAAATAATACTAATATAATAGGTTGGGGAAAAAGTATTTTCGCATTATAGTATGTATGAACTTGTCATAAAATATCTTGGGCTATACCAATTGTATCTGGCTGATTTTTGGTATCATTAAAAAGTTTTAATTTTACAGAAGACAATTCCAAATTCAAATTAGGTAAAATTGAGATTTTCATTTGTTTTTCTTATTGTTAAAATGAGTGATTCTTATGAAGAATTTCGATACATTTTAAAATTTTATTACAAAAAAGGTAAAAATGCAACACAAGCCGCGAAAAAAATTTGTGATGTTTATGGACCTAATGCAGTATCTGTGAGAGTAGCGCAAATTTGGTTTAAGCGTTTTCAATCCGGAAATTTTGATATCAAAGATGCACGTCGCTCTGGTCGCCCTGTTACGGACAAAACTGTTGCCATTTTTGAAAAAGTGGAGCAAGATCGGCATATTAGTAGTTACGATGTAGCTGAAGAACTGGGGATTGACCACAAAACGGTTTTGGCGCATTTGAAAAAAGCTGGGTACACAAAAAAGCTCGATATTTGGGTGCCTCATGAGCTCACTGAAAGAAACCTAATGAACCGTGTACTCATTTGTGATTCTTTATTACGACGTAATGAAACCGAACCATTTTTGAAGAAGCTGATAACTGGTGATGAAAAGTGGATCACGTACGACAAGAACGTGCGAAAAAGATCGTGGTCAAAGGCCGGTCAGGCTTCACAGACTGTGGCGAAACCCGGGTTAACTCGCAACAAGGTGATGCTGTGTGTGTGGTGGGATTGGAAGGGCATTATTCATTATGAGCTGTTACCGCCAGGCAGGACCATCAATTCTGAACTGTACTGCGAACAACTGATGAGATTAAAGCAAGAAGTTGAGAGAAAACGGCCGGAATTAATCAACAGAAGGGGTGTGGTTTTTCACCATGATAACGCTAGACCTCACACATCTTTAGCCACTCAGAAAAAATTACGGGAGTTTGGCTGGGAGGTGTTAATGCATCCGCCGTATAGTCCTGACCTTGCACCTTCAGATTTCCACCTGTTTCGGTCGCTGCAGAATTCCTTAGGCAGTGTCAGGTTGACATCACAAGAGGACTGCCAAAACCACTTGTCGCAGTTTTTTCATCAGAAGCCCCAAAAATTTTATAGCAATGGGATCATGTACCTACCAACAAGATGGCAAAAAGTTATCGAACATAATGGCACCTATATACTTTAGTCACTTGTAAATAAACTTTATAAAAAAACCTTTTGAATTTTTATATAAATGCGAAGAAACTTTTTCCCCAACCTTATATATTTAAATCTATACTAATAATAATAAAGAGGAAAAGTTTATTTGTTTCTTTGCATCGAATAGGCTCCGAAACTACTAAACCGATTTTGATGAAATTTGGCACAGATGTAAAGTAGACCACGGAGAAGGACATAGGCTACTTTTATCGCGGAAAATGTATGGTTTCAGTGAAATTAACTTTTGCGCGCACAATCGCGGGCAACATCTAGTATAATATAAAGCTGATTGACTGATGTATCAACGCACAGGCCAAACCTTTGAAGGCTAGAAATTTGAAATTTTGCACACGTATTTCTTATGACGCAAGCATCCACTAAGGAATGATTTTTCAAAATTCAACCCTCACGGGTGTATGTATAATAGGGGATGAAAGTTTAAAATCTAAATTCACGCGGACGAAACCGCGAGCAATTAATGCTAGTTATTAATATCAGTAAAGCAACGTATAATTAAATAGGGTGAGGTGGGCCTGACTCGGGCGGAGTGGAGAGGACTAACTACACACTCAAGAGCCCTAATGCTGAGCTCACTAACGTACACACTCCATTTTACTTGATACTGTCTTTTGAAACTTGTGGCTCGAATGTAGCCGTATATTCAAAAATGTTATGAAATGAAAGTACTTTATTCACGAAGGTGCTTTATTATGTTCACACGTGTAGGTAGGTAAGTGTGAACGTGTTCCATATTGTGATAAAGAACAAAAACTATGTAAATTTAATATATTCTGCGTGAAAATGCGCTCCCGTTTATTTCACTAAGAATTTAATGTACTGCATGCATAAAATTTATTATGAACTTCTCATTAAATCGACGTATCAATGTATTTTATTATTAAATTAAAATTAACAAATAAAGTAAAATTCAATAATATATTATTAATTTTCAAATGAAAAGCTTCAATTAAAAGTTAAAATGTAATTCGAAAATGTTATGAAATCGAACAAAAATATTGTGCATTATATAGAGCACTTTCTCATCAAAGTGTACACCGAAACGACACTGGGTTTTTACAGTTAAATGTCTTATATTGATAATATTTTCATGCGATCAGAGACACCTCACGCCGCAGTTTCCTCAGAATATTAAATTAAATAAACAGTTTTCCTGAAAACTTGCAATTCTACCTTTTTTACTATCCAAGTTTATACTTGGATAGTAAAAAAGGTAGAATTGCAATTTATACGACAATCGTACAATCTTAAAATATTAACAATATAATATGTTGACACAATTTTTTCCTCAATTCAAAAGTGTAAATTTAATTTAGGCGAATTTTCGTTAAAAAATCAAGTAAAGCACTCAATAAAACCTCACGGCAGTTACTCATTCCGGTAAACTCGCTGCGAGTCCCAGGACGACCCGGGCAACTCTGAACGGTAATATTAAATCGCCCCGCTGATTGTTTCAAACGAAATTAAAATGGATAATGCAAATAACAAGGAAAAAATATCCATAAAATGTAAATACAAGTTGGTACTTTTTGTTTATTATTGAATTACATTTATTTATGCTACATTCGAGAGTCATGTCACTTGCTGTTTTCAAGTCGAAGCTACATAGCTATCTATGGAACAAAGTCGCTTGCTAAATTATCTGTTGATTCATTTTATATTATGTATATTTATTTATAATAAATGACGTGTAAGTTTATAATATGTTTCTTATAATGGATTACGTAGGATTTCAATCTAATTACAGGCTTTTGCTCATTATAATTTACGATATAGCAATTATTCTTGCAATTACTTGTTTATAATTATTATCCTTGTCTTTTCTTATTACTCAGCTATTTCTTTACTTATTTTACCTCTCCTGTCCTGCAGGGTTGCCTGGATGAATCGCTTACAGTGGTAAGGCCACCCTTGCTTACATTTAGTTATACCTAAGTTTAGTTTCTAGTAAAATGTTTGTACACTACTTTAATGTGAGCAATAAAGTGTATATCTATATATCTAAAGCATAGTGAGATTTGAGCGTAGGCATAGAACTTACCTAATACAGACGAAGACGAAGTAAAGCAGTCAGACATCACCAGCCCCTAGCAAATTAGGATCAGCTTACATCGAAACAAGTATTTTTAAAATAGTGATTCAAAATTGAACTTTATTCAGTACACAAGAAGATACACATCGCTATCTTAAAATGCAGCGCCGCGTCACGTATCGTCTCGATTGGGTGTGATCTGACCCTCAAGTGCAAAAATGTCCGGGGTCTAAAAAGGCCACTTATGGTGTTTCATATTAAGTTTCACATAGATATATAATATTAAAAAGAGGATGTTTCATATATTTTTTTCAATTCATATTATGTGCGCCATTTTACGCAATTCTTTTGAAAACTGTCAAAATTGATATCTTAATAATATATATAAATCTCGTGTCACAATGTTTGTCCTCAATGGACTCCTAAACCACTTAACCGATTATAATAAAATTCGCACACCATGTGCAGTTCGATCCAACTTGAGAGATAGGATAGTTTAAATCTCAAATTATAGTCGCAATTTTAATTTATTGCTAATTATTTGTCTGTTATTATTTGACAGTCACAATTATCTGTTAACTCCAAATGATTCTAACAGATGTCGATACCTTTCGACTGGGTTGAGTAAGTAATCAATAGATGGCGCTGCTATGGTAAATCTATGAACGTGTCATATAAGCTACATTTTAATAGCATAATTACCACGTGTTGTTGACGCTATAAAATTAATTAAATTGTCAAATGTCAAACAATGTCCATTTGTGGTTTAGATTTGGAAAATCCATGTTTTTCTCATGGGCAACTATATGTTGCGTGTTCACGTGTTGGGAAACTGTCGAATCTATTTGTGTTAGCTAAAGACAGGTTAACCAAAAACATTGTGCACCGATTGGTGTTAAATTAAATTGAAATTGAAAGTATTTATAATTCAAAAAAATAGATATTAATTTAAAAGTTTAAGACTACCTAAAACCTACCTCATTCATGAGTTTAAGCGACACATGTTATTTACTGTATATTTACTGTATATTATTTACTGTAATATACTTATTTGTTATAAAATTAAATGGAAATAATAAATCTGAATTTTTTTTATTTTGTATTGATTTCTGCTTAATATCAAGTGTAAGAACATTTTAATTAATTGTGTTCAACGTACTTCCCCTTCAAATCTCAATCCTGTGAATTTGTATACCAACATCAAAATTTTCGTCTTTGTTCGTAAATAATTTCATTGTACTAAAGGGTTATAGTAGTAGAAAGTCAAATAAGGAGATCACCATATTTTTTTACGAATACCATCTGTGTGAAAAAGCATAGTGGACTCCGTGACTGATGTTCTCTTATCGTTCCTCTTAGATTGTTTACTATAATGTAATATAACAAAAACTTTAGCCACAGCAACGCGTGGCCGGGTCAGCTAGTTTTCTTATAAGATGAAATCAGATGAATCATATAGCCATTTTACCAATTTAGGATTTTTGAAAAAAAATATATGCGACCAGCTTTTACCCGACTAGATAGCCACAATCATTAGTTTATCTTTCATTTTCAATTACCCTAGCCGTAGTCGGCTAAAAGAACAATGGCAGAGTTCCATACAACGAAATACCTGAAATTTTTTTTGGGCGTCTAAGGTTGAAAAAATGTCTAAAAGATAGCAATTGCATTACGTAATCATATTCAAAAAGAATTTTGTCTTATCGAGGCCACGAAAAAAAGTTATTCATATTTTTGTATTTTTAGGTTACGTTCATTAATACAGATAATTTATGGATAATTTTAAATATAAGGCCTCCCTCCTGATTTGCAATCTCTAGAGAAGCCTTAAGTGATAGACTATAGACAGAATACATAACATGAAAATGATTTCTGTAATAAGTGGTGATAGATAAAAATAAATTACTTTCTACGGAATTAAATATTTATATTTATTTTAAGATTCGCAAAACAGTACCTTAGTTAAGTATTACCTCATAAGGAGTTTAAATCCTTTATACATATTCTCATATTATGAAGCAAATGCAAATAATACCAAACTATTATGATTACAGTGCTATTTCTTACTTAAACAGAAATATTATGACAATTGTAAGGCATTAGGCAATCGATGTCCGTTAGAAAAATACAAGTCGCCGTAGAAGGCAGATACTAAGTTTCACCTGGACTTGCCAAGGGTCAGAAAATAAAGATTATCCAAAAATATCGCAATAAAAACAACACGTAAATTCGGCAAAATGCTAAAGTGTCCTGTCAAATGTCAATATCGATTTAATTTTTTTATCTCAGTTTAGAGAATGCTTAAGAGATGGCGACACATTTTACGAGCTACCGACCACCGTCACATGCATATTTATTTATCACTTTTTGCTTTTTAGTATCTTTTACAAAGTACATTATCAATTATAATATATTTTAATTTAGAGATTAGTATTACGGTACTCATGATGTTGCTCACTATCGCTATCTAGTGAAAACGAACTGAACTTATTTTTCATGACATTTGGTTTTATTTTTTAATTCACTGACATGAGGCCATTTTATTCAAATGTATCCAATTAAGATATTTTTATTTTATGAAAATAATTCCGGCTCTTACGTGTAAAATCAATTATATGATAAAAACCTGAAAAATAAATGATTAGTTTTTGTATATGTGACATTTTTAGACGCCTCCAAAAACATCAGGTAAAATCTTGCCATTGTTCTTTGTGTCGTACTTTGACAGCTCAGCTCACCCGCGCTATTCGCGAGGAAATACGAGTATAATAGTGCCTGCATGACTTAAATTAAAGCTAAGGAAGTGGGCGTGAGTTTCATTAAAATATGTTTAACATTTTAATTTACTAGACAAGTTTAATTAGACAATGAGCGTTCCAAGCGTTAAAACTTGAGTAATTCCTCGCAAGTTAGTGGAATATTGAGATTCGGAGAAACTTGCCAAGGAGATGGAAACTTCATCCTAATAACTTAATACTAAATGTACAGCGCTTAACTAATTCGGCGCGAGGTTTTCATTTTCTTACACTTTGAAGTTATATTGCATAGTTAATTAAACGTTATATATTTTTGAATAACGAGTAGATAAATTTTTTATTTTGGCGTTATGTAGTTGAGTCAATGAGTGAGGTTAACCTCACTCATTCGGCGAAACAACGCAAACGTTATTTCACGCCGGTTTTTTGTGTGTATACGAGTGGTCGCCGATCGAAATTCGATCACAAACTTACAATTAACTTATTTTTTTTTATAAGCAAACTAGCATTAATTGCCCGCGGCTTGAAATTAGGTAGGTTTTAAATTTTCGTCCCCTATTTAACCCCCTTGAAGGTTGAATATTGAAATCTCCTTCCTTAACGTTATGTGAGAAATACATGTGCAAAATTTTAAATTTCTATCCTTGAGTATTTGGCCTGCGCGTTGATACATCAGTCAATCAGCTTTGCCTTTTTTGAAAATATATAAGTTTGTCTAGAAGCAAAGATTTCATCACCACCGGTAGCTCAGACGCTACGGTGGAACAAACATACATACATACAAACTTACATAGACAGCAAAAATCATTACCCTCCCTTTTGGCTTTGCCGTGATCGGGTAAAAAGCAAATGCATTTATTTATTACTTATAAGGTGTTTATTATTTAAGGTGTCTCGTATATAAATTTCTTATGTATACCTTTGTCGTAGCAGCACTCCACCATTTACTTCTAAATGGGTTGAGAAGGTCGAAATTATAAATTATTTTATTCATAACGAAACTCGGGGCGGAAACTTTCTTAAGAAGAATAAAAGAAATTACAACAAACTTTTACTTTGATTGTTCCTAACTTATTTCCGATTAAATATTTACAATGTAAATCTTCGAGTCCCAAATAAAACCACTTTGTGTCCGTCAGATAAAGCCATTGCGATCAAAACTTTTATTAAAAGGAGTCAAACTTTCAAAATGTCAAAAGAAATACAGGCCACGGAGGAAATTCACTTGTCGTTGCGTCTAACAAATTTTTGCACCCGAAAAATTGGACTGTCATTTATAGACGAGGAGCCGAAAAGTTTTGCCAAAAGATTTTGGTTAAATTCTTTATTCATTATTTCAGCACTATGTTTAAGTCTGTTGGTAGTAGGGGAGATACTGGAGGTGATCTACAAGCTGATTTCATCTTCGTCCGTGGAAGTATTTGTATCCAAGCTCCATATTGCCGGCTATGGTATAATGAGTAAGTCAAATGTGTATTATTATAGTTTTCAGATTAACATTTTGCTAATAATTTTTAAGTACGTACTGAACTACACAGCCTCAGTGGTTAGAGCATTGGCTCTCGACTCGGAGGTCGTGGGTTCGATTCCCGCATTGGAACAACAAAAATGTTGTTTCCAAGTTTGGTTAGGTTAGGACAATACAGGCTGATCACCTGATTGTCTGACAAAAAAGATGATTCATGCGTCGGATGAGCATGTAAAAAGTCGGACCTGCGCCTGATCTCTCGTCAATCGTGTCGGTAATCCGTCCCACTGGATTATAAGAGTAAAGGAAGAGAGAGTGCTCTTGTGTACTGCGCACACACTTGGGCACTATAAAATTACTACTGCGTAACTGGCCTGGTTTCAATGAAACCGGCCACCGTCACGTAGATCAGTGTGGGGAGAGATTAGATTAATAATTGTATTATATTTTTAAGCAAGTTTATAGGATACAAGCCCGCTGTTTTTATAAGCGATTGCTGACGAATATATACGAAAATTTATAGTGACTTATTAAAACAATTTACCAGCAGCGTCGCCAAAAATAACAGCTGTAGGTACACCTAAAAAAATATTAAATACAGAACATAAATTTACATAAATAAACATAAGAATAAATAAATATAAGAACATAAATAAACATAAATTCGCAGGTTGCGGCAAATTGCTGACCCTGTGGCACAAGAGGACGACTTTCCGGGATCTGCTGAGCGACCTGGTCGAACTGTGGCCGGTGGCGGCGGACGATGGAGACGCTGTAAAGATAAAACGGCAGAAACTCTCCCGACTCCGAGTCGTTCAGTTTAGTGAGTTCGCTTATTTTTTGTTCATGTTTAACAATTTTAGTAGGTATAATTTTAAGGTAATTATGAGGATAATATTGTAATAAGGTTGTTCACATTCGTGAAAACATCGTGAGAGGCCGTGTTTATAAACGCCGTGTATATGTCACCATATAATTCCATATAATTGTAAAAACCATTAGATTGTAAAATAACTAACGAGATTGTAAAAATTTGACGAAAGATTCACAACTGTAGGTATATTTATAATGTAACTAAAAATAATGTGTTAAATTATAGGCAGCATATTGGAATCCGAAGTCTACAAACATTTTACAATGTTACTAGTTGTATTACAATCTAACGGTTTTTTACAATTTTACGGTGACATATATAAAAGGAAAACCTGACTGACTCATCTATCAACGCACAGCCGAAACTATTGAAAGGATTTTGCTGAAATTTGGCATACAGATAGTTGTAATGACGTAGGCATCCGCTAAGAAAGGATATTTGAAAATTCTCCCCCTAAGGGGGTGCAAATGGGGTTAAAATTTTGTATGGAAACCGAACTCCACGCGGATGAAGTCGCGACCAAAAGCTATTATTCATATTCCTATGGTCCCTTCGGTCGTGTTTATAAGCGCCGTGCATATACGCACCTTTACTAATGATTCGATTTAATACAGGCTATTTGTAAAAACTAAAAATCCGGGTAACATAAGGCTATTGTAATAGCCTTATGTTACCCGGGTTTTTAGTTTTTACATAGTCGGGATATAGTTTTTTTCCCTACTACGAGGTATGACTAAGTACTAAGTAGGCTTCTTTGTTACTTTTTAAAGATATATGTATTAGTAGCCGCTTAATTATAACAAATCTAGCGACAAAAAGTAATCAAAAATTCTTTCAATAGTATATAATATATAAGAATTTTTTGTCCACTTTTACTCCATTAAGAATCTCATCATTTAACGGATAATGCAAAAACCCTACGTAGCAGTGTCGTTATAAAACTCTTTTTTCGTCTGTTAATGGAAAGCGCACTTTTTCGTTAAAATATATTCTTTCCAGGCTTGTAAAAGAGCCGCTTTTAATTTTGCACCGCTCTCTAGGGCTTTAAGCACATCCATTTATTTCAGGCTATGCTCTGTGGAATATCATGGGTGTTATTCACTACAATTCGACGCCTATAGTTCTGTACTACTACCATCAGTTTCGAGGGGAACCTACACCTTTGGGCTTCATTTGGGAGGTGTGGTATCCGTTTGACAAGACGAAGCCAGTTTGTAAGGGATTCGCTTTGATTTTTGAGGCATTCGGAGGTAATTTGTACTTTAAGATCAATTGATAATAATTTTACCTGCAGTTCAAAATGATGTAACGTTGTGAAAATGTATTCTTTCAGTACTTACTTACCTAGTGCATTTTATTTGCAGTAGGCAATAATGTATTTTAATTTTATTTATTTTTCAGGTGTAGTAGCAGTGTGGGCCATGCTTGGATCAGATATTATTTTCATGACGATGTCAAGTCACATAAGTATGCTTTTAGATCAATTGCAACTCAAAATTCGTCGTTTAGGATTAGCTAGAAACACTAATAATAATATACAAACTGATTGTTACAATGAAATCAAGGATATTATAAAGATTCACCAAAGACTTATTTCGTAAGTATCTGAGACATGTAAGCTATACTCTATCCCGCTTACTAATAAATGATGTATAAGCTTTGAATAGTTGCTTGTGTGACGTGAACTGTTGACGTGAATTAGTTACTTGTGTGACGTGAACAAAACACAGTATAACTATTCAAAGCTTATACAGCGTTTGTTAGTAATAAGGTAATAATAATAATAATATCGTTTATTTCCGAGAAATTGGTGTACAGTGTTCTTAAGTCTAATTAGTTTCACAATTTCTACCTCTTTAGAGGTGTGGAAATATTATATAATAATTATAGATTAATGTCTTTCAAATTATACATAAATTATTTAAATCATTTAAAGGTTACATATAAGAATTCAGAGTAATATTGATAATAATAGACATATAAAGGTCACATCAAGATAATTAATAATCATAAAACAATAAAGCACAATTATTATAGTAATGTCAACTGTCAATACAATTCAATTATTCAATATATTAAACCTACTACATATACATTTTTTATATTTTTATTTATAATTTATAATTAATTAATGTCAATTTTTTTTGCATTATTTAAATATTCAAAATATTCCTTATTACTATAAAAGCATTTGTCCAGCAACCAATTTAATAGTATTCTTTTAAACTTAAATAATACAGAAATATCTCTAATGTCTTTGGGCAACATGTTGAAAATTTTTATTGACATACAATAGCTGTTATCGCTGTATACTTGTTTTTTCTGACGAGGCACACAAAGCTTTTTGCTATCCCTACTTGCATATCTAGTTGTAGTCATATGGGTCTCAAACAGATGACTATGTTTTTTCACAAATATACATGTCTCAAATATATATTGACACGCTAATGGAAGGATGTGAAATTTCTTAAATAGCGGCTTACAGGGAGCTAGGTATTCAGCATTTTCTAACGCCCGTATACATTTTTTTGTGTGAGAAAAGCATTGTTTATATCTGGTGAGTTCCCCCATAGAACAAGTCCGTATCTAAGGATAGACGATACATATCCGTGGTATGCTGTAAGAGCTGCATCTTGTGATACAGTATTTCTTATTCTCCTTAGGGCAAAGACGTAACTGTTTAATTTACTACATACTTTTTGTGATATGATCTTTCCATTTTAACTTTTTGTCCAGTATAATACCCAAGAACGATGCTGAGGTCACGCTTTTAATTGTGTTTTTACCCTTAATTAAGTTTATGTCATCAGTATTAGTCCAATTGTCAAATTTAATTATATTAGTTTTATTAATATTTATATGTCAATAATTTAGATTAAGCCATTTTGTAATATTGTCAACTTCAAATTGTATTTCAGCGTCAATTTTATTTTTATTAGATTTAATTAACAAGGTTGTATCGTCAGCAAACATATAGCAGTCGTGTTTAGTGGCATCTGGCAAATCATTTATGTACAGAAGGAAAAGTGTTGGACCTAGAATACTGCCTTGAGGGACGCTATTTTTAATAATTTTATAACTAGATCGATGTCTGATTGCGTAATGTTTGACGACATTCGTGACTTCTGTACATTGTGACCTATTTTCCAGATATGACTGAAACCAGTTAAACGCGTTGCCCCTAATTCCGTAATCCTGTAATTTTTTTAAGAGTAGATCATGGTTGACAAGGTATATGGTATATGTTCATATTGTACTTACATTTTCCTCTCAGTGTCATAAACATATTGTATAAATAATTCAACTAGCTATAAATAAACTAAATTATTTCAACACAATATGTTAATCAATCTTATTCTTTAATCGAGACAATCTTGTATTTGTATAATCGGTTTCTCAAGACGGCTGCAAGTATTACCATAAAATTTTGCATGCAGGTAGTTTTGAAGTAGAAAAATCGACCTAGCTAGATTTCATCACTGGGAAACTGTGCATTTTTAAGCTACAATATGTGGTTTTTCTCGTCGTGCAACAGGATATCAATAATTTCATTCTTCGAGTTTCTTACGCCGGTTCTTCTCGCCGTGTTAGTTCCCTAACCGGTGGTAGGCATCAAGTAGGGACAATTCCAAAAGCTTTGCTGTGTAACCTATATATACTAATATAATAAACGGACAAAGTGTATTTGTTTGTTTGCATTGAATAGCCTCCGAAACTACAGGACTGATTTTGATGAAATTTAGCTTAGATGCAGAGTAGACCACGGGGAAGGACATAGGCAACTTTTTATCGCGGAAGAATGTACGGTTTCTGCGAAATTAACTTTTGCGCGCACAAAGTCGCGGGCAATATCTATATGGAAATAAAACTTTTTTGATTTTTAATTTCAACTCTATTATGTCAGTCAACACTATCATTTAATTTTAAAATGAATACGGGTATTCATTCTAAATCTTTATGTGATAAACAATATAAGTAATATCTTTTTATTAATTAAAATTAGAATCACAGATTTACGAATAGGTACGTAAATTTCTAACTGTATATGAAAATTATGTAATAACTTCAAGCCATTTGTGAAATGTGGGGGTATTATGAGTTCCTTAACAGTACTGTCATATCGTAAAAATCACATCACCCAGGTATGAGTAATAAAGTTCTATGGCAGTAAATATTTTACGACCACACAAAATAATAAAAATAAAAGCTATTTCAATAAAAACCAACCAAAACAACATACTGTTAAGGTGGTTCGTTTCCCATACAAAAAAACAATGGACATTAATTAGGTAATTTCATACTATTACTACATAAATTTATATGCACATCTATTTATTTTGCAATACAATTGTCGCAAAATATACAGCGTGTCCCGACACCTATATCGGAGCCTTTAGTGGTAAAAATATGGTTTTTTTTATCGACAAATTCCCCCTTAAATTTTATTTTTCTCTCACGTTTGTGAAATGGCAGCCATTTTATTTTTTGGTAACCAAGACCCGGGCTCTCGTACTAATTCGACCACCACTACTCATGTAAATGTCCTAGGAACATTAGGAACATAAAAAAGGTCTCATTTGATAGCTAAAACTTTGTATTTTATTTTAGCAAACGTCCTCTTCTATCGTTTTAGAACAAAAAATAAGCAAGTTAATGGCCTAGATTTTTCACAAAAAGCAAATAATTTAAAAAAATCACCAAAAAAAACTATATATTTTTTTTAATTACCTTTTTTTGTTTTTCTGTTCAAAGAAAATTAAAACATTTTAACTGTGAATTATTGTCCATATATTTAGCTATCAAATGAGACCTTTTTTATGTTCCTAGAACATTTACATGAGTAGTGGTGGTCGAATTAGTACGAGAGCCCGGGTCTTGGTGACCAAAAAATAAAATGGCTGCCATTTCACAAACGTGAGAGAAAAATAAAATTTAAGTGGGAATTTGTCGATAAAAAAACCCATATTTTTTACCACTAAAGGCTCCGACATAGGTGTCGGGACACGCTGTATTTAAAATACTTTATTTCACACAGAAGTCACATTTTTATTGAATTTTCGACAAAAAGTGACATAAGTTACAAATGTCACTTTTTGTCGAAAATTCAATAAAAATGTGACTTCTGTGTGAAATAAAGTATTTTAAATATATTTTGCGACAATTGTATTGCAAAATAAATAGATGTACATATAAATTTATGTAGTAATAGTATGAAATTACCTAATTAATGTCCATTGTTTTTTTGTATGGGAAACGAACCACCTTAATAGGCTTATTACAAGTTTTCTTTTCATTTTCTTTTATACGTTTCTTTGTAACTTTTAATTTTTTTTCTGTGGTAGCAATGCTTTGGAACAAGTAGTGGAGAATACTGATGCCACAGCTTAACGGAGAGTAGTAGAGTATTTTTTTTTTTTTGTTTTAGGTACGGCAATGATCTAGAAGACACTTTTTCCGTCGTTAATCTGATCAACGTTCTATTGAGTTCAGTCAACATCTGCTGTGTCGTTTTCAATATAGTATGTACCTATGGTTATTTTTATTTTGACAAAATCAAGATGGCGTAACTACTTTGTATGAAGATTTTTTTCTGTCAAATGTACCCACGTCCATCCTTTCTTAGTTTTGAAATCATTCGATATAAGATATATAATATACAATGGCTGCGTTCCGCGGAAACGCTTGTAGCGGTAAAGAAAAAAACAGATTATCGGCCAGGACGCGTTTGCTAACTTCAATACTCCTAACATAATCCGCCATTTTGCCCAGCGGTCGTCATTTTTCTTACGTTATTTTGTTAACGCTATTTCCCGCGGAACACTTCCAATTTCTATTAACTGGCTTTCAAATAGAATTTAAAAATAGAATTCCAATAATTGTCTACTGGAACATAATTTGTTTAAGCTGCTGGAGCCTCTGGTGGAAATGAGCAATAAACTGTTCCTCGGCGCGGCGCTCACTCAAGTCGGCATTCTGTGCTGGTACGCCGACGAAATTACCACCTCCGTGAGTTTTATTAGATTCCGTTCTAGACATACCATATTTAGGGATATGAGGTTTGTATACAGTGTGCCGACAAACTACAACAAAGAGAATCGACTCAAGAAGATTGTATAATAGAATTTCTTGGAAAGAGGAGAGGGGGTGCAAGTTAAGACATTTTATTTTTCAGTGAAACTGCTTTAGTAGCGTTGAGAATGAAAATTTAGGATCGAGTCACGACACAATTTTGGATATAATGACGTCGATATGAGGTCATCAAACAACTCTGTTGGAAGCTACTTATACTTCTTACATACCTAACAACTTAACTTTCTAAAGTACGGCTCAACGGGATACAATGATTATTATATTCATGAATACACAACCAAATGATAAGTGGCAGTACAATTGCTACTAGGCTTGATATAATACAAGGAAAATGCTGTTAGGCGGGTTTTCCTATCACGCTAACCGCACGCTGACAGTCGACACTGATGGTTCAATATGTATGTAACTATTGTAGATAATAAGAAGCGTATTCGAAAAACGCGTAGCGGTCAGCGCGGGCATTTCATACATTGGACAGGAAAACCCGCCTTAATCTCCGTTCAGGTCTAATTTATTCCAAACGTACACAAAGAGTACAATAAAGACATAACGCTTCCAATTTAAATGTCAATTATTAATCGTCCAATAAAGCAATTCAATAGCACATTAATAAGTATTGTGTTTTTGTTTACGTTCAGATTAAATTGGTTCCGTTCATATTTTCTTCCTCGATTTTCTATAAGCGAGATCCCTTGATAAGGTATGTCAATGAGATTCCATATAAAACACCACACACATTATTTCGTAGGCTTTTGTTGCGGTTCAATTATACTGATGCCGAAACTTCGTAACATTCTGTTCGATAAAAATTAATTACTTTTGTACCAACACTGACTTAAGGCTGATTTCTCCAGTGATATTGAACGCAATATGTATGATTACGCACTACTCGCTTTACGCGTTTAAACGAGTTTAAAAAATTCAAATTGCTTTTCACCAACATAAACTAAACACGTTTCTAGCTAATCGGAGAGTATGGATTCGGTACGGAGCAGACCACGGATTTGGTACGCTCCGTACCAAATCCGTACGGGCGGTTGTTCCCGACTGCCGACAACGATCTCAATGTTGCTAAGATAGGAATTTTCCCCCCAAAACTAGAAAAAAATATCTACGGGGGTTTACTAAAGGGTAGAGTTTTTAGAGTTTACTCCATAAGAATCGATTTTATATGTTTTATATGTTTTTATATTATTTCAAGTAAAATATTTTTATCATAAATTTAATTTATTTACTGAAATACAATACCGATACAAAATAAAGTAAGGTTAAAAAAAAATAAAAAAAATGTACACTATACAGTACCTACGAAGCGAGCCTCAGGAGAAAAGCCCACCCCGCAACGTACCGGGCTAAAATGCCTATCGCGCTGAATGGTCAGGGCACGTAGTATAGCTTTACATTCTCTTTGGGTCAGGGAAACATGCTGATCCAGGTACACCCCGTCTATGGTGCTTTATATTTTTAACTCCCGAAGAAAACAGAGGGGTGATATAAGTTTGACATATCTGTCTGTGTGTGTGGCGCCCGAACGGATGAACCGACTTTGACCTGGTTTTTTGAAGTAAATACTTCTTTAGCGGCGCTGAGCACTTTTCTTGGGATGGGTAAAAACTGTTAAACTCGCGCGACAGGTCACGTGTCCTGGTCGAAAATGCGTAAGATTCACTTGCAATTGTTTGCTGCATTGGTCCATAAACTCGAGCATGAAACTATTTTAGTTCGTATTGACTTTTGACCCCAACTCCCAACACATTGACCTTTGACCTTTACATTGACCTTTACCTCCAAAAGTCCCCGTTCAAGTTTTTACTTCTGCCGGCACGCCCAGAGTGCAACCCGTATTTTTTTAAGTTGACATAATCGAGTGTTCTTAGCTATAAATCATCATCATCAGCTCGCTCACTGCTTGACATTTGTTTTCATGTCTTTATTACACAATTTATTTTTGACACATTAATTGCAATTGTTTTACAACAAAATTCATCACCACACTAGCATCTCCTAGTTTAATATGTACAACGGGATTCGCTGTTTGATGTACCAAGTATGCTGTCGCATTATTATCAAAGTTGGAACAGAACGTTCAGACTTCATGTTGGCGGACCGACAAATTACAGCGTGGCCACGAAACTGAGTGTCGGCGGATTTGTACGGGAATTTCAGATCTTTCTATGGAGCAAAACGTCGCTGCCATTATGTATTTATTATTTCGTGGCAATAGTGAGGTGAAATTTTTTGATAACCCAGCGCTAACAGTAAATGTTTTATAATTTATTAGCTGTTGCCCGCGGCTGCGCCCGCGTAATTATAGAATCCCTCGGAAACACTGTAGTTTTTCGGGATTAAAAGTAGCCTGTTTTAATCCAGAGCCAAAATTTCTACCATACCAAATTTCATCAAAATCCGTTCAGTAGTTTTGGAATCCATCCATCCATCCATCCTCACAAACTTTCACAATTATTATATTAGTTCCTACTAATATTATCCTTAATATAACTAGCATTAATTGCCCGCGGCTTTGGCCGCGTGAAATTAGATTTTAAGCTTTCATCCCTTTACCCACCTAGGGGCTTAATACGTAATTCATTATTTTTTCATACTCAATTCATACGAAATATCATGCAAATATGTCCAAGGAATAAAAAATTTCATACAAACTTTTATCACCTATTTTACCCCCTTGGGGGTTGAATTTTGGAAAATCCTTAGTGGATGCCACCGTCATAAATTAATAATACGTGTGTAAGATTTCAAATACCTAGCATTACGGGTTTGACCTGTGCGTTGATACCAATCAGTTTTGCCTTTTAAATATAATATGTCGCAGTCGGATTGTATAATCCGCCATATTACATTACGGCTAGGCGTTATCAAAAACAGGGCCGTTTTGAAATGCGGCTGTTCAACGATTAGCTGGATTGTCATTGCGATACGTTCTTCAATAAGGCGGGCCACGTTTAGCCGCATTATCTCAGCTAAATGTTTTGAGCGCAAAAATGCAAGACCTACATACTTGCATACAATTCTTAGATAGACGTCCCGCGCAACGCTGCGAAACGCGATGCAGTGTGATAATCGCCATAATATTACAGAGCACCGGAATAGGCGACGCCGCGTACCAGTGTGGGTGGTTTAACACTAGCGTAAAATGTCGCAGAGCGCTCCTCGTGCTCATACAGAGGTAAAGTATTTACACGATGTAACTTTGTGTACGTAACGCAACAGCTTCCGTGGTTGTAGAGCTCGGCTTTCGACTCGGAGGTCGTGGGTTCGATTCGATGAACAACAAAAATGTTGTATCCAAGTTTGGTTAGGATAATGCAGGCTGATCATCTAATCGTCTGACAAGAAAGATGGATCATCGTCCCACTGGGTTACGAGAGTAAAGGAAGAGAGAGTGCTCTTGTGTACTGCGCACACACTTCGGCACAATACAATCACTCCCTCAAGAGTTATTTTTTATAGTGCCCAAGTGTGTGCGCAGTACACAAGAGCACTCTCTCTTCCTTTTATTCGCGTAACCCTCTGTGACGGATAAACTACACGGCTGCTGAGAGATCAGGTGCAGGACCGACTTTTTACATGCCCATCCGACGCATGGATGGATCTTTCTTTGTCAGACGTTCAGTCGATCAGCCTGTATTGTCCTAACCAAATTTGGAAACAAATTTGTTTGTTATTCCAACGCGGGAATCGAACCCATTACCTCCGAGTCGAGAGCCAAGCTCTTAACCACTGGACCACGTAGACTATTGAAACTATTTTATACTAGGTACTAGTAATTAAATCTGACATAAGGGTCAACTCACACCGACACAAAACTATACACAACATAGCGCTGCATTTTTAAGGCAACTTTTTAAAATTGTACTTTATTCATCACAAAAGAAGAAACACGTTTCATTGTACGAGTTCGAATGTGTTGCACCGCTAAGAGCGCATCAAATGACTGTTGTCATGTGAAACGCGTATCTTTTTGTGTAGTGAATAAAGTTCAATTTTGAGTAGCTATTTTAAGGCGAGGTCATAGGCTACTTTGTCATTTCCCGTCACCTAGTCTACCTAGTCAGAGTTGAATTACGAAGTGGAAAAAAATATGGGATTAAGTACACAATCCTTGACATGTTCTGAACCGTACACATTTTGAAAAAATATATAATATAATTCCTGAGTTACAAAATCATAAAATCACCTCTTAAAAATCACGAAATCTCCTAAAACGTTGTGCAGCACTATACATATTTTTTTGATAAATAATAAATATATTTATTATATTCCAACTTAAACCGAACACTTTTGTGATTTGTACAATATTTCAAGAGATATTTAAGAAATACCTTGCAAACACCGTCTTCTACATAAATATAGAAAATAATGCTACGCAAAAATGACTCTTATTACAATATGAGTAGTGAAAATCATTTTATTTTTTTGAGCTTTGTCCTGGCCTTAAAAACGTAGCGTCGCGTATTGTCGCGGTGCGGGCTGACCCTAATTCTAAAAGTGCATTTTAACAAATTTTCAGGTCGCAAAAGCCTCTACATTTCACCGCCTACAAATTTTCAGCAATCACGATGTCCACTTACAGCTCGGTGAGTTTTATTTTTAAATACCATCACCAGCTATGTTAAAAAATAAAATTGGATCAATGGGCTTATGATCCACTACCTTTTTCTCGCAACTCCACCCGCGTAACGCTGTAGCGTAGGTATCCCATTGGAATACTGTACTTTTACGGGATTAAAATTGTCCTATGAAATGAAGGCTTAAAAAATCCAGAGCAACAATTACTACCATACCAAAATTCATCGAAATTCGTTTATTATTATTTGCGTTAAAGAGTAACAAATATTCATCCATCCATCCATCCTCACAATAACTCTCTCATGTTTATAAATGGCAAATGGTATAGTTTTTTTTTTTTTTTTTTCGGGGGGGAATATGAATTACGCATACCACCCAGGAGCAGGGGGCACCCGAGTGGTGATGTGGGACTCCCGTATAGGCTAATGAGACCCACGGTATACCCACTAAAAACCACCCCCCACCTTCCTCCTCGCCGCCCTGTGACGGGCCACGGGAACGATAAACACATCCGCGACCCCGCCGGCGGCAGCCGCTCACAAGCGGCTCCATCCAGGGCCCGAAGGCCCCAGGCGCACCAGATGGTAAGGTGCGCCTCCCTCCTGGGCCTCCACCAGTACTGTAGCAGACTCCCCCCGAGTCTGCCACTAGGAGGCCACGGATACCAGCCTCCATAACCGGTACCCGGTGGCAGATCTGAGCTATGGTTCTGCCACCGACCACACCTCGGCCGCAGAGGATAGGGCAAGCGGCGCACCGTAATACCAACTTGCCTCTTCCTCTGCGGCCCCACCAATGCCGTTAACCTAAGGAACGGCCCCGCCAGCTCGCAGGGGGATAGGGAGAGTGGCACAACACCACCACGCCTCTCCCCCTGCGACACCTCTACGGCCGCAGAAGATAGGGAGTACGGCGCACCGTAATACCGGCACTCCTCTTCTTCTGCGGTCCCACCTCCTAGTGCGTCCGCAGCGGACTCCTCCAGCCCGCTGGGAGCGCCCACCTCGGGCCAGCCGGCGGAAAACAAGCCGGCCCTGGTTGCCTCTTCGCTTCACCGTGGGTGTCCAATCCACGGTTACTAAGCCCCACCGCCACGTCAAGGCGTGCAACCATCGGGGGGAAATGGTTTAGTGCATTATACATGTTTGACAAGGATTTAACAAAATGTTGAACAATACTTAATATATGATTTTACTATTTTTTTACAAACTGTTTTCTTACTTCCACTACCTTTTTTATCTGTCTGTAATAAATAAAAATGGGTAAATGAACAAAAGGTAGTAACTGATAATTTTCTTTTTCAGATTATCGCGAATTCGTACTCGTATTTCACCCTCCTGTACACGGTATACCGAAGCAATTAGTAATGTGATTTATTTTCGCTCTGAAGTCCGAAGTAGTGTTTCGAAGTATTTCTCCTCCAAATACATGCACTTCAGGTTCTGTTAAATGGCGAGCGCCGTGCACTATCATTTTTTAGGTATACTCCAGGCATGTTACGAAGCTCCATAACCGTAACCGAAACTATAGGATATCCGAAATAAAAAACTATCCGTAACCATGAACGAATCCGAAATAAAAGCTTCGAATGATTTCAAATATATGACAGGTTTATTAAATTTGCCGGCCGTGTCTACTCACAAGTTTTTGGCCAAATGATACTTAAACCTTAGGTTAGGTTAACGAAGAGGTTTATGAGGAATTTAAGTAAAATACAAAGATGACATTATCAATGTGCAATGATCGAAGTCTATAGGAATTTCCTAATAAAACTTAGGCCTTCGCATCCGTTAATGGATGATTTATACAGTATTCATCGAGCGAAGTAACCACTCTTGAAATACTGTAGTGTCTGGGACAGTTGGTTTTTAAATGTCGTATGGTTGCCCAAGCACATACCTACGGCATTCTCACAACATAGTCAGCCTAGTCTTGAGGAATGAATTGGTCAATACGTCTGGGGCCAACTATATGCGGGTTCCCTCACGATGTTTTTCTTCATCGTTACAGCATCCGTAAAATGTACTTGAGATCTGAAAAAGTCTCATTGGTACACGCCACAACCTGGGATTCGAACCTGCACTCTCTCGAGTGCGAAACGGTCTTCCCACTAGGCTACGGAGCTCTATAGAAAATGTATAACTGCAAAAATATTTGGGGTAAAATTGTAAACATAACTTTTATCGACGCTACGTAACAGGATAATAGGATAGGACCCATAGCGACGCTTATAACTAGGTCACAGTAGTTTCGCCCGTAACATGTAGAATGTATTATGTAGATCATAAATAATTATCGTATAAAATTGCGTTTTATTATCCCAAGACATTGAGTAGCAAATAATATCTGACACCCCATGAAACGGCGAACATTATATCGTCAAATAAACTATGGCAGTAATATTATGGAGGGATTTGGAATTGTTTCTTGTATAATGAAGATGCAGGTCGTGAGCAGTAACCGATTAGACCAGCTTGTATTGGCGGCTGAGTGGTCAAAACTTTTTACCTCAATTTTTGTAACGATTTTTGACTACCTAAAATAAAAAAGTGTGCATTATTGGCTCTGAATATACAATAGGCAAGCGGACTGATTTTTTTTATTGCATAAATGAATAGTACTCTTAAATATGAGTAACTTCTCAGAAGAAACCGTATATAAAAAGTCAATATTTTCAAAGGTACAGCGATTTGTATACAGAATTTCGCTCCGCTCCAGTACCAAAAAAAATTTTTTTTTTTGCGTAATTGGTAAACAAAACCTACATCATTAGTTTACTCACATCATATATAAAAACATTCATTATGGTAAGTATGAACTTAAACGCACAAATATCGGAGATATTTACAAATATATTCCTGCGGCCATATACTTCATAATATACTACTTCATACTACTTCATATACAAGAGACGTCATTTTTAGGTCGACTTTAGTATGGAGCGTTTTTAGGAGGCTCGCGAAATTTTTTATACAAATCAAACCTTTGAAAATATTGACTTTTGATATACGGTTTCTACTGAGAAGTTACTCATTTTTAAGAGTACTATTCATTTATGCAATAAAAAAAAATTAGTCCGATTGCCTATTAAACGTGTACGGTATTTTCTTGTATTGAATTCAATTTTGAATCACTATTTAAATAACGCAGTGACGCGTCCCGTATCGTCTCGTTTCGGTATGACATAAGTCGTCACCCTTAGATTCTTAGGTAATTCAAAAGATTAATAGCTATTCGAATTCCTTACTCTGCTGAGTAAAAACTCATAAATAATGTAATGAAAATGTAACTTGTAGGTTATATTACGTATTCCAACAAGTTTGAAGCTTAACGTGACCCAGGGGCATGCAGGGGAGGACGACCATTTCACTAATTCAATACCTTATGCTATCTACAGACACACGAATTTGGTACGGAGCGTACAGCGAACCATATCCGGAGACCAAATTCGGTGTCGCTACACACGCACTGATTTGGTACGGTGCAGTGAAGCGAAACGCTCGACACTCGTGTGTTCGATTTTATGCTCTATTACATTAGCACAGAGTTCTATTTACAATGCGGTTTTTAAACGACGACGATGATTGCCGCAACTCATTGATAACTGGTAGTGATACCAACACTTTAAAAAATATTTCTCCCCAAATTTTACCCCTGATTACTTATACCATTGACAGGTCTAAGAGATAATAAGCTAGAAAGAAAGGTTATATGTTTAACATAAAGACTTACGCGTGAATAACATAGAACTAACTTGTCTTCATTTGATTTCACTCCCAATATATTTTCATATCCCTGGCTATATACACACATTAAAATAATTTTTATTATTACATAAAAATTGATTCATAAGGAGTAAACTCTAAACATCCTATCCCCTAGTAAACCCCCGTACATATTTTCCCTAATTTTGGGGGTTATATCCCTAAGTTGGCAACACTGATACCGTTGTACGGCCTAACCGCCGGACTGCTCTACACACGCACGGATATGGTACGGAGCGAACCAGATCCGATGCAGACAAAGGTGAACTCTTCGCCTTCTTCTTATGTTCGCCGGACTGCCCTACACACGCTCGGATCTGGTACGGAGCGTACCAGATCCGCTGTACGCTCCGTACCAAATTCGTGTGTCTGTAGACACCATTATATCCAAAAGCTGACTGACACGTTCTGACATAACTATATTATAATGACGCCACAATTATGTAGTGTAGGTAGGTATTCCGATTTCCGATTGCTGATTCGGTTTCAAGTAGGTATACTCGACACCAATGAATACACCTAGGTTACTATTACAGTAAAAGAGATGTTCTAGAAATCTATGAGGCGTGGGCCAGCACTATGTACACTGTATGTAAATATAGCTACATAATATAGTAACCATTTCCTATTCTTTATTTTATTTTATTTCACTTCGTTTCAATGTACATTTAAAATAACTTCATCAAGGAGAGCAACACAACGTAAAGTTGAACATGGCGGATCAGATCAGCAAGTCTAAAAAGGGCGTTTTGGCAATTCATTTTCAATTATTGTTATGAATTACTACTGTATGAAAGATGACAGCCATCGTAAACTGGCCACTTGAATTGCAATTCATAATATGATTTGGATACAATTCATATGCAGAAATTGGCTGAAATGCATTCATTTGACAGATTTACAAGCAGAATTGCTTTAGTGTCAAATAGCAATATTGCGATGATATTGCGCAAGTGGCCTTTTTAGACCCGCTGAATTAAACAAAGAATTTGACATTCCGTAACTATCATATCTTAATAGGTTTTTTTTTTTCAAATAACTTCAAAATTTACTGTCCGATTTTGTTAGAAAATTTTCCTAAAGAGTTTTTAGCATGATATCAGCATGGAAAAATACAAGTTTCTCTCTTATAGTTTAGAAATGCTAGGGGGGGACTAAGTTGGAGGTCAAACCAAACCACTTTGGAGGCCGATTACTCGAAAATGGTCGACTTTGTAAAAATGTCATATATTAAACCTTGCCTTTATTTAAAAAAAACCTATTCAACGATAACCAACACGATGGGGTACAATGAAAAAATATTTTTCATCTCCACTTCACATATATGGAGAGCCCTAAAATATAAAATTATTGTTGTTTTATGATACCAAAACCGGGATCTGTATACAATACTTAACTATACCAAATTTCATTCACTTATATTCATAATTACATAAGCTAGAAGCGCGGACAGACAGACAGACAGACGAACGGACAGAGCGAAACTAGAAGGGTTCCTTATGTATTATAGAACCCTAAAATCTCTCCGTTAACTCCGTTGGAATTCCAATTTTATTTTATGTTATGAAATAGTAATTAATTACTTTGAGTGAATTATTTTTACGATTGAAATAATAGTGAAACAACAACACAGCAGAATTAAAAATGGCTTTAAATAAATCACGGAGTAAGATAATTAAAATGGCGTCGTGCCAATGGCATGCATAAAGCCCTGTCCGGTATACCACAGTAAACACGCGGTACACGACAGAATAACTTATGGAGCTAATTTTGGGCTTAAATGTTATTCATGTCCGATGCATGATTAACATTCAAGTTGTTGTTGCCCAGTCATTAAAAATTATTAAAAAGGTTAGAATAATAGTTTTAAGCCTACTGTACACTTCGATGCGCGACAGTGAGAAAGGTATGCGAACACGAAATATGGAGCCGATTCGCACATTTTTCGCGGCTACGCGCTATGTTTCCCGATTTATGTCGGTTTTTGGTGCCGCGGCAAAAGGACCGCGAAGTGCGAATTTCACATGAACGTATCTAGTCCGAACGTATCCAGACTCACGCGTTACTCAGAACCTCAATTCTCGTATTTCTTTTACTTTGATTGGATTGAACTTGAAGCAACATTTTACTATGAACGGATTTTATGGCGCTTCGACCACTCAGAGCGCGTTTCACGTTAGTTTAACGTTCATAAGAACACAGTTCGAGAGTTTTAGCGTATTGATTATTATAATTGTAATAATGCAGGTTTTATTTAGCAGAATTGCCCCTCAGTTTGTTGTTGTTGTCAACAACGGTATCTAGTTGTGCCAGTTTTAATGGATTGGGTAATATGCAATATTAGACTAAAAATATTATTTATGTTTATTTTCTCCAGAGTCCACACCCTTAAAAAATATATATATATATATATATATATATATATATATATATATATATATATATATATATATATATATATATATATATATATATTAATACGTGAATTTTAATTATACTTCATACGATTAAGTATTTTCATAATTATAGTACGCCAATGCGCATTACACTAGGAATACTTCAACGTCCATCGCTTTTGAACGTACGAACGTACATATCTGTATAATTTACGGTGTAAACATTACTGTAAAAACTCTGCGAAGATTACAAATGTGGCACACATTTCGCACTGTGATCACACCGCATCGTCGCGTGCGAAGTGTGAAGACGGCATTACATTTTTATTTTATTAGTGAAATTGTGGATAGAGGAGAAGGTGGTAATGTGACCCCTGCATGTATTTTGGCCCCCTTCAATATTTTGGTTTTTAAACAGCGTCACCTAGTTCAAAAGCAGGTTAACTAGTAGATAACATGCCAAAATGATCATTAATACCCAAAGTCACCGCTAGATGGTATTTCATTTTTAGTTATTCAGGCAAGTTTTATTGAGTCCGGGCGAAAACTATGCGTGTGCGTTTTTAAAATTCAATATTTGTATCTAAAAGTAATTCTGGATTCATCTGATGTATTAATTCAACGTGTTGGACGCCTGAGTCTTCGATTTTAAGGTAATTATCATTCAATAGTTGTTCAATAAAAAAAATTATGCTGTCGCAAAATGTCTCATTTTGGTATTATGACCCCCTAATATAGTATGTAATATGACCCCGGGGGTCATATTATATGTATGATTAATTATTTTTTTTAGATGCCATGAAAGACCTTGACGTCAACTTCGATTAAAAAAAGGAAAACCTGAGATCCCGAAAAAATGAAACAAGCAGTTCAGGCTATCCGAAACAAACCCATGAGTTACAAGAAAGCCAGTCAAAGCTTTTACTGTTCCGAGGTCCACATTGAAACATCTTGTAAAGGATGCTGAGGAATCATTAGACTTGGCAGTGAAAAAAACCACTCGGAATCAAGTCTATCCTGCCACATAATTTAGAGAAAAGTTTATTAGACTATGTTCATGGAAGCCAAGTACCTATTATGGATAGACTAGGCAAGATATTAGGCGGTCTGCATACAGGATAGCCGTGAAACTGCTTACTCCAATGATCGTCGAGGTGAAAAGTGGATACAGTGCCAAAGCTGCCTTCTGTGGGCTCATAGCGCTTGCGCGGGCCCTGAAGGAGAGCATTATATCTGCGATTTTTGTCTTTATTGTTTCTTACATTTAATATGGCCCCCAGGGTGCCATAATACCATCCTCATATCTCAATTCACATTTTCTCTACTTTTTCGAAAAAAAAAACGTTTTTTATAAAAAAATAATCGCTTTTCATTCAATACAGACCCAGACACGAATAAATAGATAAATGCCTAACATTTTAAGGTATATTGTTTATTAATAGACCTACTAAATAATTTATTATAAGCTAAAAACAAAATGGGGGGCCACATTACCACCTTCTCCCTGTACTATATTAACATGATTAAGTAGGTACATAGTTCCTACACCAAGCTTTTATTATGTTCTAGCTCTTCAATCTTTTTTCATTGTTTTATCAACATTTGTTTGAACATTGTCGTGTGACTTATTATAAAAGTCTAGTATCAAATATAATGAAAGGAAAACTGAAACCTTCAGAATCAAGGCCAATCGATAACGACTGCGTAGTTTAATTAAAGATCACAACAACAATGATCAAACGAAACAAGCAATAAAAGACGTAATAAAATGTTATTCGCCTATAAACGTGAAAACGTGACGCGGTGCTGATGCGGAACGCCGAACGCATATTGACGACTTGCTGCAAAACTTATAGTAATAAAAACATATAGAATGGTATTAATACTAGTAGGTTCGTCGTCGTTTCAGCCTGGTGATGCCCACTGCAAGACATAGGCCCATAAATTTCCAGTGCGACCGATTGCTCGCGACCTGTATCCAGCTAAAGCTCGACCGAGACAGGTTTTTTCTTCTCGGCCGAGACCGAGACCGAGACCGAGAATAAAATGAAGTCTCGGCCGAGACCGAGAACCGAGACCGAGAATTGATAAATCATAAGAAAATGAATAAAACTACAAAAATTTTGCGTAATATATGGAATTTAGGCTTTATATTAAAAGTTTTATTACTTATTCAAAATGCAACAGCATTATGTTATAGCACAAAAAGAGCGAGTTTCTTCGTAGTCTGATTCACAAATTCCATTTCAATGAATTTCTATCCAAGGGCAATGAAAATTATGATCCAGGACTCATTCAGTTCGGAATGACCTCTAGAAACTTTTTGAAAAATTTCAAGAGGGTCTCCAAAAAATTGCAAGAGTTATAAACAATTTAGTAAAAAAAGGGGTATGGTTTTTTGAAAATATCTCGGAAACTATTAAAGATATGCGAAATTTGAAAAAAAAACCTTAAATAGGAGGGAAATTTCCTAAAAAAAACCCCCTGACTCCCGGAACTCTATCACCAATATTTATAATTTTAATTTAGAGGTGAAAATTAGGCTTGTAACGGAATTCCGCCTTCGCTTTCGTTACTGCGGAGCTTCCGCAAGAAATTGAACCTCCGCCTCCGCAAAATTGATGCGGAGTTTTAACGGAGGTTTATTTACGATTACATACAACGCCCAAGGAGTGACGCTGGGCGACGCGGCCGCTCGGCTGCGTGTTTGAGCGTGAAATGCGAAATGCTCAAGATTTTGACGACCACTGTGGTCAATAATAAAATCTTAAATATATGTATAGTATAAAAGTATTAAACATTAAGGCTCGACCGAGATCTCGGTCTCGGTTCTCGGTCTTGGCATTCTCGGCCAAAAATCTGGCCGAGAATTCGGTCTCGGTTCTCGGTCAAAATTGGCCGAGATTCTCGGCCATAACCGAGACAGAACACAGTACAGGTAATGAGATTTGAGACTGGTTAACGTCTCCGCCAACCGCAGCACGCCTTTCGTTCGATCGCCCGACGCCCACCCATTTTCAGTCGTCACTCACTTTTTAACCGACTACCAAAAAAGGATGTTTTTTTAATTTATTTGTTGATAAAAAAGTACAATTATATTATGCACTAACAGAAAAACCATGTAGGTTTAAGAACGCATGTTCAACGATAATTCCGCTGTCTGTGGAATTCCGTTTCTAATTTTTTTTTGATGTAAAGGGTTTAATCCCAAGTTGGTCCCGTTTTCAAACAAGTGGTGACCTGATGATGGGATCCATGAGGAATCGATAGTCTGATTCACAAGATCCATTTCAGTGAATTCTGTCCAAGGGCACCGAAAATTATATGATCCAGGGCTCATTTCATTCGGAATGACCTCTAGAAACTTTTTGAAAAATTTTAAGAGGGGCTCGGAAAAGTTGCAAATGTACTTTAGTAAAAAAAGGGTGTATGGTTTTTTGAAAATAACGGAGTGAAAATAACTTTGGCGGAGGCGGATGCGGAGAAGAGGGTCGCCTCGGAGGCGGAGGCAGAGGTGAAATTTGAAGTGGAAAAAATATAAATTAATTCATGATTTATTAAAGTCAGAAATATTTCACGCGATTTAAATAAAATTGACTATTAATTATGCACTAAATCACTTAAAACAATCACGTCTCAATTACAACTACGTCGTACCGAACGATTCGACAAGTTGATTCCTGTCATTCATTCACGCCCCCACCACGGCTCGCCCGTGTTCCCGCGGCACAAGCAAAATAATAATAATAATATCTATGGACGCTTCACACCACGTCAATCTGGCCCCGTGCTAAGTATCCTAAGAACATGTATTACAGGTACCAGAAAACGGGAAGTATGTTTAATACTTTTATACTATACATATATTTAAGATTTTATTATTGACGACCACTGAGCCACAGTGGTCGTCAAAATCTTGAGCATTTCGCATTTCACGCTCAAACACGCAGCCGAGCGGCCGCGTCGCCCAGCGTCACTCCTTGGGCGTTGTATGTAATCGTAAATAAACCTCCGTTAAAACTCCGCATCAATTTTGCGGAGGCGGAGGTTCAATTTCTTGCGGAAGCTCCGCAGTAACGAAAGCGAAGGCGGAATTCCGTTACAAGCCTAATTTTCACCTCTAAATTAAAATTATAAATATTGGTGATAGAGTTCCGGGAGTCAGGGGGTTTTTTTAGGAAATTTCCTCCTATTTAAGGTTTTTTTTTCAAATTTCGCATATCTTTAATAGTTTCCGAGATATTTTCAAAAAACCATACCCCTTTTTTTACTAAATTGTTTATAACTCTTGCAATTTTTTGGAGACCCTCTTGAAATTTTTCAAAAAGTTTCTAGAGGTCATTCCGAACTGAATGAGTCCTGGATCATAATTTTCATTGCCCTTGGATAGAAATTCATTGAAATGGAATTTGTGAATCAGACTACGAAGGAACTCGCTCTTTTTGTGCTATAACATAATGCTGTTGCATTTTGAATAAGTAATAAAACTTTTAATATAAAGCCTAAATTCCATATATTACGCAAAATTTTTGTAGTTTTATTCATTTTCTTATGATTTATCAATTCTCGGTCTCGGTTCTCGGTCTCGGCCGAGACTTCATTTTATTCTCGGTCTCGGTCTCGGTCTCGGCCGAGAAGAAAAAACCTGTCTCGGTCGAGCCTTATTAAACATACTTCCCGTTTTCTGGTACCTGTAATACATGTTCTTAGGATACTTAGCACGGGGCCAGATTGACGTGGTGTGAAGCGTCCATAGATATTATTATTATTATTTTGCTTGTGCCGCGGGAACACGGGCGAGCCGTGGTGGGGGCGTGAATGAATGACAGGAATCAACTTGTCGAATCGTTCGGTACGACGTAGTTGTAATTGAGACGTGATTGTTTTAAGTGATTTAGTGCATAATTAATAGTCAATTTTATTTAAATCGCGTGAAATATTTCTGACTTTAATAAATCATGAATTAATTTATATTTTTTCCACTTCAAATTTCACCTCTGCCTCCGCCTCCGAGGCGACCCTCTTCTCCGCATCCGCCTCCGCCAAAGTTATTTTCACTCCGTTATTTTCAAAAAACCATACACCCTTTTTTTACTAAAGTACATTTGCAACTTTTCCGAGCCCCTCTTAAAATTTTTCAAAAAGTTTCTAGAGGTCATTCCGAATGAAATGAGCCCTGGATCATATAATTTTCGGTGCCCTTGGACAGAATTCACTGAAATGGATCTTGTGAATCAGACTATCGATTCCTCATGGATCCCATCATCAGGTCACCACTTGTTTGAAAACGGGACCAACTTGGGATTAAACCCTTTACATCAAAAAAAAATTAGAAACGGAATTCCACAGACAGCGGAATTATCGTTGAACATGCGTTCTTAAACCTACATGGTTTTTCTGTTAGTGCATAATATAATTGTACTTTTTTATCAACAAATAAATTAAAAAAACATCCTTTTTTGGTAGTCGGTTAAAAAGTGAGTGACGACTGAAAATGGGCGGGCGTCGGGCGATCGAACGAAAGGCGTGCTGCGGTTGGCGGAGACGTTAACCAGTCTCAAATCTCATTACCTGTACTGTGTTCTGTCTCGGTTATGGCCGAGAATCTCGGCCAATTTTGACCGAGAACCGAGACCGGATTCTCGGCCAGATTTTTGGCTGAGAATGCCAAGACCGAGAACCGAGACCGAGATCTCGGTCGAGCCTTAGGGGATATTACTTCCTCTCCTATGCTGCGCTGGCGGTCTACTCTCCCTCCGTCTTACGAATTTGTCACGTGTCCTGACGCCTGATACGAGTTTAACATGTTTTACCCATCCCAAAAAAGTACACTATATACTACACAATACGGGAATTAGTAATGAGTGAAACAATAAGACCTTTCTAATCTATACTAATATTATAAATGCGACAGTGTGTCTTTCTATCTGTTACCTCTTCACGAACCGCTGAATCGATTTTTATGAAATTTGGTATAGACATACTTTGGGTCCCGAGAAATGACATAGGATATTTTTTTATCCCGAAAAAGTAGTGCTTCCACGGGATAATGTATTTACGCGGATAGAACCGCGCGCAAAAGCTAGTACGTAATATTAACTTCTATACTGTGATTTTTGGGTACGGTCACTGACAGACCCGATGTACCACTTTTCGATCTTATTACTATGGCATAAGTATGGCTCATAAGTAGTACACTGTACCTGTTTGTCAGACTTTACAGGTCAGTCATCGCACATCAGCCCCGGATCTACAATTATTTTTAGGCGGGACAAAATCTGAAAAATGCCGCCCCCGCCCTACATATATAGTACCTAACTATAAATATTTTTTGGGGGCCCCCAGCCCAAGGGTTAAAATTTACAAAAGAGAGAAAATTGTTCGCATTTAATTTATACTTTTTAGTATAAATCTTAAAAAATTTCGAATATTTTGTTTCTGGAAGGCTCGAATCTTTGAAATGACCTATTTTTAGGTCTGGGAACCCGGCTAGCCCCCACCAAGATCCGGGGCTGCCAGGGAAGACCTAGAGGAGGCTAGTATACAGGCGTTGCCCTGGCCTGCAAACAGTCCGGACCTAAATCCCATCGAACACATGTGGGATTTACTGGAACTCAGTGTTCGAAGCACAAATCAACTCGTCTACAATGAAAGACAGCTAGTCAACCTACTGAAATCAAGCTGGGAAGAAATTCCTCAAGAAACAGTTGTACACCTTGTGGAGAGCGTACCCACCAGGCTTCAAGAGTGCATTAAAAAACGAGGAGGACACACCAGATATTGAAGAAAGTCTAAAATCAACATATCGTTTCTTTTTTTTAACAGATTTTTTGTCTGTGTAATTTTTTGCCATAGTTCATTCTTTAGGAAAAGTTGTCTCAAAAGAATTTTTCATTATTTTATGCTATTTAAATTAAAAATTAATTAATTTATCTAATCTAATCATTAATCAACCCCTGAATTGCAAATACTGAAAAAACATGTTGCCCCTTATTTTGTTTTGACTAGTATAATTACTTTAAACTTGGAATAACTTTGTACGTTTTTCAAAATGTATTATTTTTATAAGCACACTGATTTTATCATTCGGAATGATAAAATCAGTCTTTTGCACTCACGGTAACCAGACGCGTGCTGCCCCGATCTGCAATTCCTGCTGGCGAGCGGGATCCGGGCGCGTATTTTAAACTATGCCTACGCGCCTCGCGAATAATAAATGTTCGTGCAGCACGTCTCACTCTGCGCTCAGGGTATCGGTCAAGTTGATATGGCCATGAAATTGCTGTACTTGTGCTATTATGGTGGTGGTCAAAGTTAAATAAATGATGAGTTGTCCATTGATCCGTGAAGTGTGAATTTGGCCGCCCCCTGAACTTGCCACCCGGGGCATAGGCCCCGGCTTGCCCCCCCCCCCTAGATCCGGGGCTGTCGCACATATACACGCAACGATAAAACTGTGCAGTGTCATTCGACAACGTTTTATCTAGTGGCCGCTACGCACCTAACATTTTATCGTAACAATTTAACTGTGCCTTTTTATCGATTGTGTGTAACAATAGTTTGCTACGATTTTCCATACACACGATCGATAAAACTAGACAGTTCGGTTTAAACCGTTAAATCGTTACGATAAAACGTTAGGTGCGTAGCGGGCTTACAAGATAGGAATTCGTAACGATTTGTCATACACGGTCGATCAAATTGCACAGTTCGGTTTACACCGTTTTATCGCAACGATTAATCGTTAAACGCTTGCATAAGTCTACCAATGGAAAGCCGGTGTATTCACAATATGTTTGTATGTAAAAATCAGTGACAAACATTAAGTAATTATTGTAGTATAATGGAGGTTTTCTCAAGTTCCTCAGAGATTTTAGGGATGATGAATTGATGACTAAAGAAATCGAAGGAGTGTTTTTTTTTTTAAGTTTTTATGCAGTTACGTTATTGAGTACCGCCAATAACACTTTCATATGACGTTACATACCAATAAAAATAGATTTTCTATCCAAAGTTATAGAAGTAGGTATCATTGAATATGTAGTACAGAAATAGATTGTCTTAACAAGCTGAACGAGCAAAAACCTCGTTCGAGTATGTACGTGCTGGAGAGTCCGTATCGACCGCTCTACAAACTTAATAGTTAGCTCCTTATACTAATTAAGAGAACCGAATGTTAGATTTTTTTCCAACGACTGGCCGTTCAATATCTCAGACGTGATATAATAGCTGCTTTGACTTCACAAACGCTTTGACTAAAGAAAAAATGCTTGCTTTTATCTATGAACAAAACCACCTAGTATCTTTCTCATAATATAAGATACACTCTTGACTCTACAAAGATGGAAAATTGCTTTTTGTTTTCCATCTTTTTATAAAGCATTAGAGCATTAAAGTAGTAGTATGTGTTACATTTGACATCTCACCTTAGTAATAAGCAATTTTATATTATAGATCGGAATCAATATTGTCAATAGAGTATTCTTGCAAGTAACTTATATTAAACAATTATATTATATCAAGAATTAATAATATCAAAAGAGTAAAAAACAAGCATACGCAGAACAGAGAGATTAAATTTAATTAAATTTTAATCGCGAATTAATATTAAGACCGGCGCGTGAAGCGTAAACCTATTGATAAAACGATTTCATAATACCTAGTTTAATTTTTTCACAATGCTTAAACCGAGCTTAAAAATTATATTCGTTTTGGAAACTTCATTTTTCCTTTTGAGAGGTAAAATTGTTTTAAATACATTTTTGAAGTTCAAAATTCTAAGCTCTTATTTTTCGTGCAGTGTATTAAATGCGCTTAGGCCTTAGATCAATAGAGAAGAACGAAGCGATTTTTTTTTATTTGTCTCGTCTATTTACATCTTTTATTTATTTCGGATGATTTGAGAAAATTTTTGTAATAATCCCCGTCTTCTTCTTCTTAAAGTCAAATATTTTTATATCCCCTCGAGGTTACTTTATTTGCATTGAATAGGCTCCGAAAGTACTAGACCGATTTTGATGAAATTTGGTACACCGTGGGGAAAGATATAGACTACTTTTAATCGCGGAAAAAATTCATGCGAGATTTCCTTTTGCGCGCACGAAGTCGCGATCATCTAGTTTCAAATAATTTGAGAATCTTCTACAAGTCAAATATTTTTTATACTTGAACCGTGTTATTTATATTAGAGGTTTGCGCTAAACTATTCTATTAGTATTTGTCTAGCCCCTAGTCCTTAGGTATATGAACTCAGCACAGAGGGTAAAAGGGCAAAGACGCCGTCGAGCCCTACATGTTATTTAGAAATTGACGTATTTTATTTCGTTGCTTTTTATTTGTTGTTTTAGTAAACATTATGTTTTAATATTGTAAGTATTATACAGCTCTTACAAATTTTGTGCCCACTTGCGCATGGCTGGATTAAATTTAACCCTCGGTTAAATATCTATCACGTTGTCTCTTTCGTTCTTCGTATTTATGAAAGAGAAGACATGCTATTTTAACCCAGAGTTAACTTTATCCAGATCTTCGCAAGTGAACCTAAGGGATTTATCATAATACTTCTTTAGTGTGCAATAGAATTTTAAAATATTATGAAGTGAAAACGAGTTAGGTATAATCAGTTGACGGTACTGTAACATTCTTTGTGACTGTAGCTATTTATTTTCTAGATTATTCCAGTGCGGTGAAATTGGGTGAAGTTTGCGAGGAAGAATGTTCCAACGTGTACGACCCAGCGTGTGGCCTGTTGGTCACCCCGAGCAAGCAAGTCGTTAAGAAGTTCCATAACAAGTGCCAACTTAGGAAGATCGAATGTGTGATCAGTACTCTTAGTAAGTTTTATTTTTCATAAATAGGTTACTAAATATTTTTTTAGTTTTGAATCGATCATAATTCTTATTTTATCTTACAAGTAGCTGTTGCCCGCGGCTCCACCTGCTTAAATACAGAATCCCACAGGAACACTGTACATTTCGGGATAAAAAGTAGCCTATGTTTTAATCCAGAGCATAAGCAACTATCATACCAAATTTCATCAAAATCCGTTTAGTAGTTTTTGCTTGAAAGAGTAACAAATACCCATCCATCCATCCATCCTACTAATATTATAAATGTGTAAGTTTGTGAGGATGGATGGACGGATGGATATATGAATGCTCTTTAATATTGTAAAACATACTTTTGTTCTATCATCAATAGTTTCCGCAGCGCATGCGACGATCTTTTTTGACATTTTTTACACCTTGGGTTAGGTACGTTACTAAAGTTTTAGTAAGGACCCCTAATATTTTCTAGCAATAAATATAGCCTATGTTACTCAGGGTGAATGTAGCTATCTAATTGTAAAAAAAGGTGATAGTAGTTTTTGAGTTTATTCATTACAAACATACACACACAAAAATATATAAATATTTCCTCTGTATAATACTATTAGTGTAAATTAAAAACTGAAAGCATCTATTAAAAACCAAAGAAATAGTATATTAGCTATTGTTCGGTGTCAGTAGGTACCTTGTGCTAGCTGGGGTAGCGGCATTGTCTGGTTCAAAATCGACTATCCTACCTGAGTAACCCTGCACGGATAAAATCTAGATCTAGTTTCTACGCAAAGCTTCATAATAAATGTATAACAGAGAAAAGATGTTCGTCACGATCGCATGGAGGTCTCTGGTGCCCATGTGTACATGAGAACATCTACCCCTATCCCTATGGAAAACCGTGACGTTTGTATTTACTTCTAACCGACTTACCGAAAAGGAGGAGCTTGTATCTTCAGCTGTGATTTTTTTAGCTTCAGAATATAGACTAAGCGAGATCCACGCCTCTGAATGTGGTATACCAGCCAGCAGCCGGCGCGTGCATGACTTCAGCATCACGGGCGCGCACCAGGCCTGCAACCACACCTGCCCCACCTATTGCCTCGACACCTACAAGTAAGGTTTTTATGATCGCGATATAAACATAAACCATCATCAGCTCACATACTATTTGACAATGTCGGGGATACTTTTTTTTAACATTTATTTCTATGTAAATAAAGTACTTACGTTTGTAATTAAATGTAAAATATACTACTGTGTTAAGTTTATTTTTAAAAAATTTAAAATTATTTTCAACTTTTTAGTTCGATATTCTTTAAAAGCGTGGTTTTTTTTTAGTTTTTTTTAAACTATATTTATTTTCAGCTTTTTAGTTATTTTATACATTTATCATTGATGTAAAAGGCAATTTAGGTGTAGATACTAGACTGTTGTAAGTCCATTTAATAAAGCATATAATTAGGAGAGAGTTGGCGTGTGGCACAACACGGGCACAAGTCACAACTCACAGCACGTGTGCGGTGTAACGCGTGGAATAACTTCAAACGGTTGCTTGGCGACCGCATTGTATTGATAGTTACATACAAGCAAGCAAACAAGCTTACATACAGGTGAAGTTAATATAAGCGTGTTAAATAAATGGTAGTTCTTGTCCATGATACTGTTAACTGTTGATGAACATGCGAACTTTACCCAAAATATCTTACTTATGATTGTTTACAAAAAAACTAAAAAGTGACAACCCTACTTACCAGGCCCGTCTGCGCTCAGATCTGGAAGACAGATAGCAGACTGGTGTATGAGAACCAGTACGACTACAAGCCAATGATCAACCACTGCCACGCTGACCTGTTCTCCTGCGTGCTGCGAGTCAGTAAGTGTATTAACATACAGGGTAAATTTGTTAAGTGGGCATGGTCGGACAAATCCGAAACTATAAGGCCTCTACCTCATATTTCGCGGTGGAGCGCGGCGGCGCGACGCAACTTCTTTCAGCATTTTCCATAATTCCTTTCAGATTTTGCCTACCATTGAAAAATGTATCCTAGAATGAACCTACGAGTGTATGTAGAAAGAGATGTTCCCACTGACTGACTGGCATAATATAGACGCAGGCACAGCAGTTGTTTTAATTTATATCTTAGACACACGCTAAGAAGTAATTATAAAATATTCCATCGCTATAGGGGTGAAATAGTGGTTGAAAGTTTGTATGTAAAATATTTAAATTTTCACCGATTTCGTTGAAAATTGAGATTGAGTACGCTACGTATTTAATATTTTTTTTAAAGTTGGGGACATGTTTAAAAAGGGTGAAGTAAAAAAAACAACTGGACAGACTGCGTTGAACTTTGTTGGCACACTGATAGTTATGACGTAAACTTCCGTTCAAAAGGATTTTTCGTAATTCATCCCCTACCGGGGTTCAATGGGGATCTACGGACAGACGAAATCGCGGGTAAAAGCTAATTACTAATACGAATGTTTGTGTTTATTAAAATGTTTTTAAATATTTCATCAGTTCATCACATTAGCCTATATTATTATTATTATAGTAGATTGGGGAAGACCTTCCCAATAAATATTATATTAATTTTTTAAATGGGACAAGTTTTTTTAACATAAATTTATTGATTGTTTGTACGCTACAAGCAATCAATAAAACTCTTCACTGCTGTCTCTTTTTTGTAAATTATTTAAAAAATCAAAACGTTAATATTTATTTTACTTTTAGATGTGACTCTACAGCCATTTCTAAACAAATGCTATTCCAATATGCAACCTGTTAACTACATACTTTCCGTCGCCACTCTAAGGACCATGAAATTTTTCAATAAAACAATGCCAAGAAGACCGAAACCGAGAACCAGACGAAATTCACTTAACTGGATTGAAAAGAAAGACTTGAAAGATTTACTGAAAATGGCAGTATAATTTCAGACTTAAAAGTCGTCGTAGTCGGTAAGAAAATATGTAGGTGTAGAACCCGCACCTACATAATATATCTTAATTAAACTATTTGTTTGGCTATATCAAAGTTTATCTTAAAAAGTATTTCATTCAATAAAAATAAAATAAACTAAATAGGTATCTTCAGTTACACAATATATGTTTATTTTTACTTTAATTTCTCTTGTCCTAATCTATAACATTATAAAGCTAACAAGTTGGCAACTACGAGAATTCTTATCATTAAAACAGCATTTCCAAAAAAGTGTTTGTGAAGTATATTTAGGTCTCACGACATTTGTGCGAAATCGCCTGCCAACTATTGTGAATGACCCTCGAGCCTACCTATCTGTAAGGGCCCTCGCCGTGAAAGGTATTGGCGCGAATCTCTGTAAGTGGCCTCTCCCTTGTACACGAGTGAGATATAAATACTCTAAAATGTTTTATGCAATTATTCATACATTTTATGGAGTCGTTTGAAGAGCTCAAAAAAGAGCATTTCATTTCATCACCAGCAGCAACTTACAAAATTTGTTGCAATAGGGGATCGTACTTTTTTTTAAATTGCTTATATTCTAGGCAACAAGTGCCATTTTGGTCAACTTTTTTCAGCAGTCTCCGAAAATTATGATTGAGGTATCATTCGATTCGGAATAGCATCTAGATGATTTTTGAAAAAAAATGAAGTTCCGCTTGCAAAAATTGCAAAAGTTAATAACAATTAACGAAAAACAAAAAAGGGGGTTTACTTTTTTGCAAATTTCTCAAAAACTAATAATTTTTTTTCAAATTTGAAAAGAGATTCAAAAAAGAGGAGGATATTTAAAAAAATAGAAAAAATATTTAAAAAACAAAAGAAAATCATGTCTGTTTTTGTGACAATAAGTAGAATAAGAAAAAAAATATAAGGTAAAAATTCATTTGTTTATAATAAATTGTTTATTACATAAACAATGAAAAATTAAATAAAACATTTTTTTTATATATTAAAAAGAAAAATAAATAATGATTTAAAAAAGAAAATGGTTCCTTAATATTAATTAGAAGTGGGAGAAAATAATTGTTAATCAACAAATGCATTTTTAGCAATAAAAATTGTTTTTTAAGAAACAGTTTTTTTTTAATTATAATTATCCTTAAAGATTACGATATCAAAAAAAAATTCAAATTATTTCATAAACAACGCATTTGTTTATAACAATTATTTCAACAATAGGAGATAAAAAATATTAAAAATCATTTTTCAACCGCATTTTCAACCCTCTGGGAAAAATATAAATATTTGTCCTACAATTCCGGGAGTTGGAACCTTTTTTAGGAAATATCCTCCTCTTTTTGAATCTCTTTTCAAATTTGAAAAAAATTTATTAGTTGTTGAGACATTTGCAAAAAACTAAATCCCCTTTTTTGTTTTTAGTTAATTGTTAATAACTTTTGCAATTTTTGCAAGCGGAACTTAATTTTTTTCAAAAATCATCTAGATGCTATTCCAAATCGAATGATATCTCAATCATAATTTTCGGAGACTGCTAAAAAAGTTGACCAAAAAGGCACTTGTTGCCTAGTGTATTAAATGAATAGTACTCTATATGAGTAACTTCTCAGAAGAAACCGAATATCAAAAATCAATATTTTCAAAGGTACAGCGATTTCTATACAAAATTTCGTAAACGCTCCATACTAAAGTCGGTCTACAAGTGACGTCACTATTGGGTTAAAGTGTATGAAGTAGCTGTATGAAGTATACGGCCGCAGGAACATATTTGTAAATATCTCCGATATTTGTGCGTTCAAGTTCATACTTACCTTAATGAATGTTTTTGTATATGATGTAAGTAAACTACACATAAAATAATATATTTTTTTACATTTACCAAATAGTAATGCCTCAATATTTCTGAGTATATTAATGAAACTGAATATTTTAGAATATGTAGTCCTATCCCCTATTATAGTTACAATTTTAAAGCCTTATTGATGAGACAAATTATTATTCGTGTATAAACGTAACTACCCAGGTAAGGCTATGCGACCGCGAACCGAGACCGCGACCAGTGAACCATCGAATTAGGTTCTTGACCACGCTCACCGGTCGCGCGATGCGGGTTGCGGGAATGGGTATTTTCATACATGTAATTTTTTTTAATTAATAAATAGTTAGGTATTACAACTTGAAAAATGTAAAAATAATTAAGATTTTATATACAGTTTTGAAATTATATTATGCATATAGGGTTTTTCTACAACATTAGTATAAAAAAACCCACATAATTAGTTAACTTACATCAAATAAAAAAAAAACTACCTATGGTATTGTATGTTTAAACGTGCAAACTTCGGAGATATCAGAAATGTTGTGTTAATGGCCATACATTTTGTAGCAACATTAGTAACGTATGACATCACCTGCTTGTACGTATATGGAGCGTTTTCACGAGACTCACAAAAGTGATTCAAACAATCCGCAGTACCTATATTTGAAAATATTAATTTTTAGTATACTATTCCTTTTGTAAACTATATTATTTTTATAGCACTATTATTATACTATGTAAAAAATACAGGACTATACCGTCTTATTAAATGCTCCATATAAATTCATACTAAGCTCTGCTTAGTATCTTTCATTAGTATTAGGTCTCTCGTCGCGGTCGCGCGTCGCGTGCATCGGGAGGCTACCTTTATGTATATTATAATTTACAATTTTGCATTTAGTGTAAATTAATTTTTTTTATCAGAACAATTATTATAGCAAGCTGCATTTAACTCTGAGAAGGGGTTGCTTAGGACAGACTAAGATTTGGCGCGCGTGCGTCGGTAATTTATGGGCTACGCTCCAGTTACTGTTTTTCGGATTACCTCTGTATTTCCAAATCTGTTTACTACAAATCTTGGTTCGGTTTACGATAGATAGGTACTAGGAATCCACTGCGCACTTGGACAACCGCGTGGGAGCTAGGCATTACTACGTCATATAAGAAAATGATTATGTACTATTTAATTTACCTACTCCTTTAGCAGGATGACCATTCTTGGAATTTGTTCGTATTATAATATCATCATAATATTGTGATTAAATTGTGACATTCATTTACAATAATAGTGTGACTGTAGTGTAAAAAAATAAATATACTGGGGAACATCTTTCATAGAACGATCCAAATTTTGTCAGGGTTGTCACAGAAGACGGGGGTAAATTAGGCTCTGAATTTTTAGGATAGCTATTAAAAATTGAACATTATTCACTTACATAGGAAGATACACGTTTAATTTAACTAGACCGCTCTGCATAACGCGACGCTTTGCATTGAAACGTATATTTTCTTGTGTACTGTATGCTGAGTGTGAGTTTTTGACACTATTTCCCGTGAAGAAGTAATTACGATTTGTATGAGATTGAATTAGTTACCACTTTTTACCAAAGGGCGCTGTTTCATTACCATACAAATCGTAGTAGTAGAGTAGCGAGAAAAACTCGCACACTGAACAAATAACTTTATTTACTGACTATTACTTAATTTTTAATTACTATTTAAAAAACGCAGCGCCGCAAAGCGTATCGTATAATAAGTGATTTACACTCTCGCGCGAGTGGCGAGGCGAGGCCCGAAGTGAGTCGCGAGGCGAGTGTGTAAACGCAGTTTGCATCGAGGCGAACTACGTTTACACACTCGCCTCGCGACTCACTTCGGGCCTCGCCTCGCCACTCGCGCGAGAGTGTAAATCTAGTATAATAAACCTGTCTCATCAAAATCTGAGTCATAAATTTAAACGCTATAGAATATCTACAGTAGAAAATCATTCGTGCGCATTCTAAAAATGGGTTACCTATTGTAATAACGCAATCGGTGAAGAATAAGGATAATATAGTCTATTCAATATTTGAGGATCGCGATACCGTGAGGGGATATTGTGAGGGTCCGTCATGCGAACAGTAATGCGCATTCACAGTGAACGCCTCGAAGGAGCTGGGAATTTCAGTTTCGAATCTACTTTAGCAGTAAGAACTTTATATATGAGTAGAAAACTTCTGCTTTGGCTACAGCTCAAAACCTTAAAGTTAAACTTCAAATTTTTCTTTACATAAGAACACATTATTTAATATTTTAGAATAGGAAATATCTGAAAACAGTTGATACGGATAATGAATTCAAGCAAAATATATGACTACTTATTAATGAAATAAAATTATAGAAAGACACACTGTTAAATTCGGTTAAATACAAAAGAAACTTGAATTACGTTAGGCTCAAAATTGGAATCCACGAGGCAAGGGCTACTAGATATTGTGACGTATAAATTATTTCGTAAGTACAATTTATTTCTGCGGCTACATCTAATATTCACTGATCTGAATATTTCGTGTAATTTCGCTTCAAACGAGATCAGAATTAGGTATGATCATCGTACATTTTTGGCATAATTTGCCAAACTGCCGACTGCCTTGGTATAATTTTTTTCTTGGCCATATTTTTTTTTTTACCAAAGTATCTGTACGGCAGTGCCCCCGCCAAGATAAGCCAAGTGAAGTGCAAGGGCGCTACCGACCACCTTTTCTCGAAGCGTTTCATCGATTTTTTGAACCCTTGGGTCAGAAGTAAACGGAAAAGTCAGAACTCAGAAGGTAAATTCAGAAGCTTGGTTTTACATGAGATCTGATAACTTTTTGACAGTGCGATCTTGGCATCACTTTACATGAAAAAATTTTTGGTGGGATATTCTAATTGCTCCAGCAAAGTAAATAACGAGTTCTTTTAAACTATCGCCTTTGTAATGTTTGATAGCTGAATACTGAATAGCCGAGAATCAGCAGAGGAATATTATGTCAATGTCGATTTGAATATTACATACATACATATAATCACGCCTTTTTCCTGTAGGGGTAGGCAGGACCGCCTCTTTCCCGTAGGGGTAAGCAGAGACCACTTCTTTCCACTTGCTACCATCCTTACATACTTCTTTCGCTTCGTCCACTTTCATTCTTACCATCCATTCCTCATCTTACATTCAACGTAGCCAAGCGTCTCTCCATGGTCCGCTTTTCGCCTCCGCGAGAAACGAGACGTGATGGGTGGCGAACCACATCGCCGCCATTTTGGATAATTACATTATTTTTTGATTATCCATTGCATTTCCACGGATTGGTGGAGAGGGTAGGAATAGGGAAAGGGAAGGATAGGTGGTGTGGAAAGGAAGATTGGTAAGTTAGAGTGGAAAATAGGGAATGTAGGATATTACCGCCCAGGAGGGCAAGGGATAGGACAGTAATAGCTAGGGAAGCCGGGGTCGCATACCCGTATACTATACCACAACTACCGGACAGGTAAGTTGGGAAGAGTATCCCATGACATCATTTGAATATTTCCATATTATATTTTATAAATTTTTATAATATATTTTGACTGTCTGTAACAATTTGTTTTATTTATCCGTATCAAAGTTCCGTCCGTTTCTGACCCATATCATTCGTTGGAAATGGTATTTGATTAGCAAGAATGCTCGCAAGGGAGACAGGATATGTGATTGTAAGTAAGTACCTTTGACTTATATTTCCAATTAGGAAAATATATGTAATTATGTATATCTAGATGCTATCAAAAGTATATTTAAAGTATTATCAGTTGGAGCAAGATGGTGTACAGGAATGTAATGATTGGTGGTGCCGTGCAGTAAAGGTTTAATCAAAAGTTAAAAACTATAAATCGACTATGAAAATTATAATATCTTTACGAATCTATTGGCACCCATTAGTTAAAATCGGATCAGTAGCTTAGGCCCTACTGTGGAACAAACATACATACATATTACATAGAAGCATAAATTGCCAAAGTCTTCCTTCCTTCACCGTAGTCGGGTACAAAGTGTGTTTCTCTTGATTTGGAATAAAATGTATCCCTCAATCTCTCAACTAACTTTATTATTATAGTGATATGAAAAATCTGTGATGTAATGTATAAAATAATGGAAAACAAAGCAACCAGTTCATACGAAACCTAATTTTCTGTGCCGTCTGGCGTTAGGTAATCTCTTTCCTAGAGCCAAGATGAGATACAAAGTATCTTCATTGCATTTTAACTTTTGGCTGATAGTTCTAGTGACATTTAAACAAGTTACTAAGATAAGTTGAAATATAAAACATCCACGGGTTAATCATGGGCACTAACAAGGATTAGGCAACATCAAAGTTTACTGCGGGTTGCCATAAAACACTAAAGATCATAATCCTAACTTAATATTATAATGTGAATGTTTGTTTGTTACGCTGTCACGTACAAACTACTTAGCCTATCATCATGAAAGGCACAGATGCGTAGGCAAATTTTTATCTCCGGAAAATGTATGTACCTACTTTCTGTGGGATACTGTATTTTGGCTTTTACGTATAAACGACTTATCCGATCATCATGAAATTTGATACAGACATAGAGTAGACCACGGGGAAGGACACATAGGAGATTTCCCTTCAGTCAAGTCACGGGCAACAAGAGTACATAATATATTGTAAAATAATATACCCATGTAATAATAATCCATATGTCAAGTTTTAAAACCTACCGAAGAGTGTAGAAAAGGTCACGCTCACGAAACCTCCAAAAGACCGATTTTTTGCTAGTTTATAATATATTTCATGTGAATACTGAGCCGATCTTCTGCCTATTAACATTTTTACGCGTCCTTTTTCATTCAAATTGGCAGAGATAATAAAGTTAGCCGAAATTCTCTTCACAATGAGTTTTAAGATTAAAAAACATTTCCCATATGTGTGCACATATAGCGGGAATTTTATAAACGAGGGTGATACTTTGAAGAATTTTCATAAATTGTTTTTATGAATACATTTCGCGGGTGAAATTATATTTCTTCTGTATTTTTGGTCATGTGATGAAGAAATTAATTTGATTTACTTGGTAAAAAATTTAATATCTAATAATAATATCTATGGACGCTTTCACACCACGTCAATTTGGTACTGTGCTAATTAGTATCCGAAGAACTTGTATCACAGGTACCAGGCAACAGAAATATATTTAATACCTTTACCTATAGTATACACATATTTAATATTTTTATTATCCTATACAGAATTTAATACACATCTAAGACCCAGGAACACAGTTTTTTTTATAATCTCGTTAGTTACATTACAATGTAATGGTTTTTACAATTGCCAGTGCGCGCTTAGGCTAAAAAAATTAACATTTTTGTTGTTTATGTTACAACTTGCGACAGATTCATTCTAACTTAAAAGCTTCGCTCTTGTCGGTGGAGCTTTCTCCATTCCTCTCTGCACTCCGCCCTTCTCTTGACCTCCTGATACGACACGACCATCACTTTCTCCTTCACCTGGTCCATAAACGTTCTTCTCGGCCTTCCATTATTCCTCTCATAAAGTTGTCGTGCCGTATCAAGTGTCCTAACACCTTTCCTCTTCTGTTCTCAATGGTCTTTAATATCTCTCTCTTCTCATTAACTAATGCCAAAACTTCTTCATTACTTTTCTTTTCAGTCCAACGTATTCTCTCCATTCTTCGCCAACACCACATCTCGAATGCTTCCAATCTCTCTCTATCGCGTTGTGTCATGGTCCACGTCTCGCTACCATACAAAGCAATGCTCCAGATGTATATTTTAATTAGCTTTTTTCGGATGTGACGTGATATGCAGGCTTTAAAAAGATATTTTTGTCGTTGAAGGCTTTCTTTGCTATTGCTATTCTTGTTGCTATGTCCGATATACACCTGGAGTCATTCGTGATGAGGCTTCCCAAATATCTAAACTGTTTGACTTGATCTATTGGAATTGAATTGATAGTTATGGGGTTATGTTTTGCTGTAGTCTTGGATGTAATTAATGTCTTAGTTTTATTAACGACAGATTGACAAACGTATTTCAATGCGTAAAAAATTGTATATGTATCAAACGCACGGTGCGTATTAATAATCTGAGGTAGTGTGTGTTGTTATTTTTAATAATTTAATTTTATGTATTATTAAAAATTTAAAGCATAATAAGCATTATTTTAAACAAAATTGTGGTGTGCAGAGAACACCTTACTCCACATAAAATTTAAGTATGCCAAATATGATACTCCTCCGGTTACACAATAATACTAGGAAAATTGTACCAAAAGTTTTTACTTTTATATTATAATATATTATGTAATAATAATGATGACATACCTACAACAAGAATTGCTACTTAACGACAATAACACGCATTTTTTCATTTAATTAACAAAGTAACAAAGTTAGATGCAAAAAAATAGACATGAATACTCCATGAGAGTGTACGTGAATTTTGGAGGAAAATTTGTGTTTATGGCGTGTGTTAGGGCTCCTTTGGGAGGGCTTCAGACGAACTCCGTTGTAAGGAACAAAGTGATCTTAACGACGTCACCCGTGCACTTATAAACTAAAAGCATCTACACGACACTTTATTAAGTCGGGTTATATAAAGGTCGACTTAACCTGCTTGTATTATAAATGTGAAAGTTTGTGAGGATGCATGAATGTATGAATAGATAGATGGATGTTTGTTATTCTTTCACTCAAAAACTACTACACGGATATTGGTGAAAAATGCTAGTAGTTTGAGCTCTAGATTAATACATAGGCTACTTTTTATGTTCCCATGGAATACTGTATTTACGCGACGGAGCCACGAGCAAAAGCTAGTTACAAATATTTCAATCAAAATTTTTTTTTCACTTTGAATATACGCGAAAATCCTATAATAAAAATTTCTACGATAAATATTCTTTGAAGGGTTTAGAGTAATGAATGAAAACTAACAGTCAGGTGATTTTAACTAAGGCGGTATGTAACAGAAACCATCAAAAGCTAATTATAAGCATAGAATTACAAAGAAAAGTTAGACGTTCAACTGTTTTGTCATTTCCATTTAAATGCAGATTTTGAAACACATTCGGAATGACATTATGAGTCAAATGCATTTGTTTTATGCAAATGATACAGCATTTTAGACAGAAATATTCACAGCGAAGAGGCAAAGTTGAATATAGCTCAGCGCAACTTCTAAATCCTCCAGAGAGAAACTTGTCCGTTGGAAAAATTATTTTATTTGTAAAGTTTTCAGGTGCAGAACGCTCTAGAAATATTGCGCTTGTATGAGACGTGTTATCGGGAATAGCTCTCAGCACTTTAAGATCGGTTTGTATGCAGCTCTGTTGTAAAATATTGAAATACACTAGTAATTGTGTGATTGACTTTATGTACGACTGAAAATTCTCGTTTATGTACTTGGTGTATGGAAGTACTTGGCAGCCCTCCACTTTACACATACCCATACTACGCAACCTCTTTATAGGGGGGAGGTTCAACCTCTTCTAGAAAAATCTCGCACGACAGTATTACGTGATAATTAAAAGCTAAAAACTTATAACCCGACTACGGATATTATGTAGCCTATGTTGCCCGGCCTATTATTACGAGCCTATTGACATCCCTTTCATTAAAATCGGATCATTAGTTTAGGGACTATGATGAAACAAACATACATAAAACTATCTATATATTTAAAAGCTGATTGACAAATGTATCAACGCACAGGTTAAACCTATATGGCTAGAAATTTTAAATTTTGGACACGTATATAAAATGACGTAGACGTGGTAAGGAAGGATTTTTCAAAATTAAACCCCCAAGGGGGTAAAATAGATTATAAAAGTTTGTAAGAAACTTTATTCCTTGGATTTATTTGCATGATATTTCGTATGAATTGAGTACGGAAAAAATAATAAGTTAATTATTTCAGCGTTTTTTTTTTAATTCAGCCCCTAGTTGGGTAAAATAAGGGATGAGAGTTTAAAACCTAATTTCAAGGGGTGAATCCGCGGGCAATTAATGCTAGTGTATAGGTACATACATAGAATACCAAAAATCATTAACCTTCCTTTTGGCTTCATCGCAGTCGGGTAAACAGGGTAAAAAAATATCCTACTAATATTATAAATGTGAAAATTTGTGAGGATGTTTGGATGGATGTTTGTAACCCCTTTACCAAAAACTGCTGAATGGATTTGATGAAATTTGGTATGGTAGTAGTTTAGCCTCTGGATTAAAACATAGACTTTTTATCCTGAAAAATACAGTGTTCCCGAGGGATGCTGTATTTACACCGGCGGAGCCGCGGGCAACAGCTATGCAGGGCCACGTATAGGTACTTTCTCTTAGCTATGAACATGCATGTTGTACAAAGTCAACTGTTCGCAAAGCTGTACGATACAAATATAGAGTCATCGTTACATAGTACGAACGTTGAAATTATATGTAAAACTGCACGCAAAAATAAATTTAAAAAACGCGAAAATAAATAAATTAAAAATCTTCGGGTAGTTTGAACAACTTCAACAAATAGGACAACTGACACCTCAGTCCTCCCGTGACCACGGCTGCTGGAAAGTAGCCGAAACGTCGGGCAAAAGAAAAGTGCACCGCGACAAAATCCGTAAGTGTTTAAAACAATGAACAATATTCGCGTAAACATAAGAAATCAATATGCGAAAATAAAAGTTAAAAACTACAAAATTGATAAAACTCCTGAAACCATTAATTATTATTATGTTCTCTGCAGCAATATATCTGGGGTTTCAGTTATCTTGTTATTTATGTGTGGCATTACACTCACTTTAGTTTTAATTACGTAATTGGCAGTTAAGTACCGAGCTCCGCATTGCAGCGCTTAAGCCTTTAACGGCCGCACTTTACTACAGTAAACTATAGAACTACTAGTTGTTGCCCGCGGCTCCGCCCGCGTACATACAGTATCCCTCGGGAACACTGTATTTTTCGGGATAAAATGTAGCCTATGTTTTAATCCAGAACCTAAACTACTACCATACCAAATTTTATCAAAATCCGTAGTTTTTGCGTAAAGGAGTAACAAACATCCATTCATAGATCCATCCATCCATACATTCTCACAAACTTTCACATTTATAATATTAGTAGGATAGATACCTACTTTCAACTTTTGTGTGTACCTACTGTTTTTAAATGAACTAATGTACTATGGAACAAGTTCCCGCTCGACCAGGTTTTATTATATTAATACGTAAAGCAAAGGACTTTCAGTAGAGTTTTACGAGAATTGTGCAACACGATGAGTATGAAATTTGGCCGGTAAATTAAAGTTTTTATGAAGAAGGTATGCAGAAAGCTAATATAATGCATATAAATACATAAAATTTATGAAAATAACATACCCTCTACCGAAAATACGGGCCTAACAAACGGCGAATGAAAAGAACGTAAAGAGTGATAGACATGCCTTGATTAAGATTTTTCAAAGACACATTTTAAACATGGAAGAGCCATACTTCGGCACGTATGGGCTGGCTCAACTGGACAAATACCACGACCTCACAGAAAACTGGCGTGAAATACGCTGACGTTGTGATTCATCGAGTAAGTTAAGTTATTACCGGTGGCCCAAGGGGGGCTTGAAATTTTAACTTACAAGGGAGTTACAAGTGTAACTCCTCTGGTATTGCGAGTGTCCATGGGCGGCGGTAATCGCTTACCATCAGGCGATCCGTCGTTTCCTGGACGATTTCATTAAAAAAACATCCTTAGTCTGCCCAGTACCTAGCAGGGTAACGTAATACTACAGCCTAATCTCTCTCACATTGAGGAAACACCCGAGCCCAGCAGCGACGTTAGTGATGATAATGATGACGAGAAGTAAACATCGCAATCTATACCTCGTACGGAAACTATAAATAGAAGACCCCGCCTGTACCTGGCACTGGACTAGATGAATGTGATTGATATTTGCAGCGGACAGCATTTGCCCCGGGCGCAGCGCTCACTCACTATAATAGGGTAATAACTACTCTAAGCGGGACAATTTGTCTGTCGTTTTAAATAAAATATTTTTAGCTTTAACCGAATATTGTGAAAAGAAAAATGGCATTGCTGTGTGATAGTTCTATTTGAATGTCGGTAATTCATTAACTAATTGCAAGTTCTCATCGTGTGAGAGGTTTGATGTTGTAAAGATGTAAAAAAATCTTACTATGTCTAAGGAAATGGCAATATTTGAGAAAACGTCAAGTCTCAGTAGACTATGCTATATTTGGAGTTTTCAAAATTGACCAATGACGTTGATGCTGTATTTGCAATTCACCAATTATAATAAATTATTTTGACATATTTTGTACCTGTGACCTGGCATTCTTAACATTGGCTGTGTTCGGAAAATGTGCGTGTAAGCGCTTGTAAGCAAAATGGCGATTGCTAAGCGGTAAACGCTGTCAATGCTAAAAATGATAGGAAAATATCAGTTTTCAGTATCCACTAAAAAACACTACTTTCAAAATAAATAAGCGAAATGGTGGATTATGTCAGAGCGTTGTCAATCTTCCTCTCCTCTAAAAAACACTACCTACTGATTTCAAAATAATTATGCAAAATGGTGGATTATGTCAGCGCTACTGAAGTTAGTAAACGTGTCCTGGCCGACAACTGTCATTTTCTTTTTAGTAAGCGCTAACAAGCGCCATTTTCCGCGGAACATTAACATGGTATAGTGTGACTATAGGATGGCTACGACGCTACCAGCTACGGGCTACGCTGCGGCTACGGGCTACGCTGCGGCTACGCGCTACGCTGCGGCTACGGGCTACGGCATATTGACAAGATAATAAAAATAATACATACTATTATATTTTCATGCCTCCGAATCTTTTCAGTTGTCAGTATTGTATTACTTAATAAAAGTAATTTAACTATAAGCATCCTAGGTGTTATAATTTATTACATAATCTAATACTTTAAACGAGCTAATCATGTAAATCGGAATCTCGGAAGCGGCGCAAGTATTACCATGAAATTAATTATGAAGGGAGTTTTGGGAAAAAATTAATTAAGCTAGATGTTATTACTGGGAAACTGCATTTTTAAGCTCTATGTTTTTACTTTCGTCGTGCAATAACATATTATAATATCAATAACAGATGTTGCCCGCGACTTCATGCGCGCAAAAGTTAATTTCGCAGAAACCGTAATTTTAATAAGAAGTAGACTATGTCCTTTCCCATGGTTTACTCTATATGTGTGCCAAATTTCTTCAACATCTGTCTAGTAGTTTCGGAGCCTATCTAATGCAAACAAACAAACAAAATTTTCCTCTTTATTATATTAGTATAGATAAAGATTAGTATAGATATCGGCTCTAGTATGTCAGTCCGATTGGGAGTATAATGGTATGCATATGTGAAATTTTTGTGTTGTTTTGAAATTCAGAATGCGGTTGGTTGAAAATTCGAATATTTTTGTGATTCTTTTCATTATTTTTTGTATGTACTAGAACTCCGGTCAAAGCTCGTTTACCCAGGTACTGTCAACATTATAATACGTACCTTTTACTAAGTCCAATAATATTCTCGTTTCTCATATGCGGTCTTAGGTGACAAAATATCCCTATGAATAAATTTCACGTAACAAAGATTACCGCTGGAAAGCGCTGAGGCAAGGTGACTTTATCGATAGCCAAGTCGAATTCAATTCTAGCGCTCGTACGTAATCGGCTGTCATCGGCATCGCGCCGGAAAAATTGAACCTTACTTTGAGCCTCACACTTCAAAGGACTAAGCTCGTGTGACAATACTTGAATATCTTTGCCGACGTTGAATTCTTTATTTAACACTCGACGAAAACAGAGGGGTGTTATAAGTTTCACGTGTCTGTTTATGTGTCTGTGTTTCTGTCCGATGCTGTCTTAGCTCCCAAACGGATGAACCGATTTTAATATAGATTTTTTTTTGTTGGAAATGATCGAGATTGTTCTTAGCTATAATTCATCATCAGGTCGCGTCGCTCCGCGCCGCTTGCCCTATCCTCTGCGACCGAGGTGTGGTCGGTGGCAGAACCACAGATCTGCCACCGGGTACCAGTTTGTCTGGTACCCATGGCCTCCTAGTAGCAGATTCGGGGGGAGTCTGCTACAGTACTGGTGGAGGCCGAGGAGGGAGGCGCACCTTACCATCTGGTGCGCCCATCGTGAAGAGCCTTCGGGCTTCCGTGATGGAGCCGCTTGTAGGCGGCTGCCGCCGGCGGGTGTGTATCGTTCCCGTGGCCCCGTCAGAGGGCGGCGAGGAGGAAGATGGGGGGGTTTTTAGTGGGTATACCTCTCTGGGTCTCATTAGCCTATACGGGAGTCCCACATCACCACTTGGGTGCCCCCTGTGCCTGGGTGGTATGCGTAATGCATTTTCCCCCCCGGAAACAAAAAAAAAAAGGTCGCGTCGCTCACTGCTTAACAATTCGGTGGTTACTTAACAATTTTAATTTTTTTATTAGCATTTACATTTTAAGAGAGTTGTTAAGTAACAACGCCCATAAGAGAGTTGAGTAAAAACTCGTACTACGTGGCATACAACGGAAATAGTATCTCCAGAGTAAACATCCAAATAAAGAGACCACTTTGAACAAACTCGTCAAGAGCAAGTAACGGAAGTAAGGTCTCTCTACTGCACTTGGGTTATTTAGGAATTGTATTTACAACAAAGTCCTTGCAATTTGAATTCACTCGTTTTCGAACTTTAAAATGTGAATTTTGAGAACTCCACATTTGGGCCTAAGTTTACATTTTTTTTGCAGTAACTGAAATAGAGTAAAAAATAATATTTTTTCTAACTTAAAGATTATTATTTCCATCTTTAAAATAAGTTTCTCCTCATATCACCTGAGCAAAATCGATCATGACTGGATTCGAACCCAAAAACCTGTCGTGGCGTATGTTTTAAACTGTAAAATTTCAGATCACTATCTCGTAGGTATATCATAGACTATAACTTTCAGTGTCGCTTACGCGATAAACAAAACTTATAGATAATAAATGACAAAAAAGTTGCGGAATTACTTGAAAGTGTATCGTGGACAGAATTAAATGACTGTAAGTGCCCTCTGGAACTGTATAATAGGATGTGTGAAGTGTTTTCATATGTGTATAGTGAAGCTAAGATACAGTTAAATGTAAGTACTAAAAGAATATCTAAGCCATGGATATCAAAACAAATAAAAGAAATGATTCACATTAGAGATACATTATTTAAAAAGTGGAAAAGTAGGCCTAATGATATGAATCTAAGACTGCAATACAATTATTATAGGAATAAGGTAAATAAACGTATTAATATAGCTAAAATTCAGTACAAAAAAGAGGAAATAATGAAGTGTAATAAAAATATAAAGAAAATCTGGAACAAAATTAATTCATGGACAGGGAACAAAAAACAAAATTTAGACAATCAGATATTAAAACATTTAGGAAAAACAGAAAGTGATATAAATATATGTAATAATTTTTCAGATACTTTTACTAAAGAAATAGTCAGTATTAAACATAATTGTAGTCATAAATTTCTCAATAGATCAGACTATGTTTTGAACAGCGAGGTGTGTATGAGATTTATAAGCTCAGCCCAGAGATATAGAAAAAATTATAGATAATTTAAGTTGTGATAAGTCTCCAGGAGAAGATAAAATAAGAATAAAAGAAATAAAGTTATATAAATGTAAGATTAGTCCTATCATAGCGTTATTTATTAATTTGTGTTTAGAAAAGGGGATGTACCCAGAGAAGCTTAAAACTGCTTTGATTAGACCTATATTCAAACATGGATCTTATTGTGATTACTCAAATTATAGGCCCATAGCCATACTATCTGTCATAAACAAAATAGTAGAAAAATTTTTAGTAGGACAGATTAGTAGCTTTTTAGAGAAACATAACATATTGACAGACATTCAACATGGTTTCCGTAAGGGGCGAAGCACGGCGACAGTCCTAGGGCAGTTCACTGATGACGTCAACGAGGGACTGGACCAAAGGAAGCAGGTGGTGGTGGTGTACATTGACTTCAAAAAAGCATTTGACACTCTGGAATACCACCAGCTGCTTCAAGCGATGGAAGAATTTATTTATTTATTTATTTAATTACGCCAAACTGTATACAGTAAGTTACAATCTTAGAACTTATGCTATACATACTTAGTTAGTTCTAATAACAAATATTTACTATTACAACTAGTACTAGATTATCGCTTGAATTTAACTTTCTTATATTCACTATTCATTACGTACTAAAGTATAATTATTTTAACAAGTAATAATATAAAAAGTAAAAAATGTGAGGGTAAAGCGAAAAGTTAAGAATAACATGTTTAAAAGTACCTTTAACGAGGTTTAACCTACGTAACTATGGACTTAGGACATTGTATTAAATGAACGATATTTAAATTTAATTTTACATAGGTAATATGTTAATCTTTGATATGATCTAAATTTAATAACAGATAAAAATAATTACTGTACGTTAAAACATGATCTTACTAGTATCTAAACTAGGCCGGGCCTGTGTCTTAGATACTAGTTACTTCCAGGTTTTATAATAATTTGTAAGATTTACAAGGCGTGTGCAACTTAGTTCTGCTATACTCTAACTTAGTATTATAATATTATTATATTGTTATTCTATTTCATAATGTATATCAGTAGGAACTGTTTTTCCCGAGAAAATATGAATATTACTATTATTAGGTACTTAACTAAAAATATTATGTAACATATCGATTGTGCTATGTATATATTATAAATTATAATATATTATAATATATTATGCTCAGCTTATTTTATGTTTACTAGTAAATTTTCTGTTTCATCATAAGATTTGGATTTAATCCATAGATATATTGTTTGTTTACACTTGTATTTATTCATTAAATAAATCTGAAGAATTCTATTGAGATGATTGTATAAATGGGGACCTAAAAAACACTGAAATCTATTGCTAAAAGAAGTTCTTAATTTGTTTATGGGACATATGTTGGCGCTTTGTCTCCGACATGCCATTTGATCGGCTTTGTAGGACAGTTTGCTATGTTGAGATAAAACAGATTCAATTATAAAGATCTTACGCACTGATAAAACATTAATCTCTTTATACAATTCATCAGTAGAAAATCTGAAAGGCTTAAAAAACATAACTTTCAACAGAGCTCGTTGAGCCCTTTCAAGCTTCAACATTTGAGACTTTCCAGTTCCACCCCAAGACCTAATACAATATGACAAGACGGATTGAGCCAGGGCATAGTATATAGTTATTAATAATTTTTTATCAACGATATGTCGAAGGGTTCTAAAAATAAAAATAAGTTTCCTAATTCTCTCAGATATAACTTTTAAATAAGGTGTCCATGATAGTGTTTGATCCAACAGCACTCCAAGGTATTTTGTTGTAGGAACTCTCTCCAATTTCGTACATTGACAAACAAAGTTTTGAGTAATGTCGTTTCCACAATATTGGGCTTTTATATTGTATAGCTGGTCAGGAACGAATCTACGTGAGAAGCCAAAAGTAATTAATTTTGTTTTGCTTGTGTTTAATGTCAACAAGTTGTTATTGAGCCATCCAACTACCGCTTGAATACCAGTTTCAGCTATGATCCTTACCTCTTCCCAAGTCTTAGCAAAGAATACCAACGCAGTGTCGTCTGCAAACACAAATATTTGACAGTTTTTTATCTTTAGATTGCAAAGATCGTTAATATAGATTAGGAAGAGGCTAGGACCAAGAACGCTTCCCTGGGGAACGCCGAAGTCCACCCTATGATCAGAACTTGTGCAATCACCTATCTTAACCCGTTGAAATCTCTGAGACATGTAGCTCGAAAACAATTCAAGAGGTTTGCCGCGGATACCAATTTTCTCTAGTTTCTTCAGAAGTAAGGGAGTAGAGACTGTGTCAAAAGCCTTAGCCATGTCAAGAAATATCCCAAGGCATTTATTACCTTGATCCATGTGTTGAACAATAGTTTCAGTAAGTTTAGAAACAGCATCCGATGTCGACAAACCACTCCTAAATCCGAATTGGTTGCTAGACAATATATTTTCATTGTTCAAGTATGAAAGTAAACGCTTATTAATAATTTTTTCGACAATTTTTGAAAAAGTTGGAAGTATTGATATAGGTCGATAGTTACCGACACAGTCTCTAGCTCCACACTTGTAAATAGGATGAATAATAGAAGTTTTAAATGGTTTTGGAAATACACCAGTATTTATGCATAAGTTAGTAATATGAGTTAAGGCTGGTATAAGAAATGATTTACATTTTTTAACAACTAAGGCAGAGATACCGTCCCAACCAGATACACTACCATTTTTTAGACTATCAATTGTAGCTTCAATTTCTTGTTCATTTGTTTCGAGCATGGTCATAGAGTTTAATGGCGATGGGGTCAAATAGTTACCTGATGTTGGCGTATTATATGTAGGGATGTTAGAATTTGTATTTTTAATTTTTTCAGCTAATATTTTGCCTACATTTGCAAAATATTCATTGACGTGGTTCAAAGATTCTTGAGAAGAGTCCTTAACACTCAGTAGTTCAGTAGGTAATGTTTTTTTATTAGCCGTATTCGTTATATTTTTCAAAGTTTCCCATGTTTTTTTGAGATTACCTGAGTATTTATTGAGTTCATTCCGTTCATAGTTTCGTTTCAGTCGTTTTAATATGTCATTACAAAAATTTTTATATCTGCTGTATGTTAAAGCTATTATATGATTATCAGGATGAGATTTATATTTAAGATGCAACTTGTCACGAGTTCTCATACAACGTAACAATCCTGGTGTTATCCACGGTTTTATGCATTTTGTTTTCCGAGTGAATGCAATTTTTTTAGAATTTTTATGAATAAGTTCAGAAAAAATAGCAACTAAATGTTCGGAAGCATTATTTGCATCAGTATGAACTAAAATATCATTGATAGGTACGGATTTTAAGTCCGAGAGAATTCCTTCATGATTGATAATTAATTTTGCGTACTTATTATTTGGTTTAGTTTTTGTTTTAGTTTCTAAGCACGAAATAACACCAGAGTGGTCAGTTAGTGGGGACTTAAGTACGAAGGTTGTACTAGGGATATCGCTTTTTATGATAACATGGTCCAAGCAGCTTGTTCCTCTAGTGGGATAATAATGATTCGAAAGAAGTCCATGTGAAGCTAGTAGATCGAGGTATTCGCTGGAGTTGGGATTATCATTGTTACTAATATCTATATTGATATCGCCAGTGACTATTATGTGCCTATGGGACTTATATAGTGTCAGAAGTTTGTCAAGGGAGTCAATAAAGGGGGCGATGTTTCTATGAGATGGTGATCGGTACAGAGCCACAATTAAGATGGGAGATATATCAATAACAAGACAACAAGCATCTTTAAAGTAAGGTTCTGTCACCGTGCAGTCAAGACTGGTCTTTGAATAAATTACAAGACCGTCATTTTGGTTAGAATTTCGTTTACTATAGTGCAAGTCGTAGTTTGGAATAGTTGGGAAATTCGTTGTTTTCATATTCCAGGTTTCAGATAAGATGTAAAGTTCACAATTCAAATTTATTCTTGCCATTAGCACCTTAAATTGGTCTATATTATGATTAATGCTTCTGATATTTTTTGTCATTATTTTGAAAGAAGTTTTATTGTTGTTAGTATCCAGAATTTTTTTGCACATTTCCGGTTCACACAGGTAAGTTTTTCCAGCGTTTACATTATCTAAATCGTCGAAAGTTTCAATAACATTGTCAGGGTTGAATTTTTCGAGTAGAAAACCATGGCCCAAAGATCCCACGCATTAACAAACATATTAAATAACTTAGTATCTTATAATGAATGGAAGGTTTGAATGAAGGTTTGAATGAGAGAATGTGGGATATCCGGAACGCTGAATAAGTGGTTCCGTGCCTATCTCACAAGCAGAACGCTCCACACCGTCGTCGATGGCGTCACTGGTGAACCCACTGCTTTCAGCTGTGGCGTGCCGACCGGCTCTGTGTTCGGTCCAGTCGACTACATAATGCACGTCAATAGCATGTGTAGGGTTGTGAAGAATTGTCGTATTTATATGTATGCAGACGATACTTGTTTGGTATATATGGACAAGGATCTTAGCTTGATAGAACATAAAATTCAAGAAGATTTAACTAGCATCATCAAATGGTCCCACGATAACGGCATTATTATTAACATAAATAAGACTAAGTGTATGCATATTTAATCTCCTTATCTTCAAATCATTAACCGAATACCTAAAACAGTAGGGCATACCTATGAATGTATACATAACAATGGTTTAACTTGTAACTGTGCTAGCATTGAAGTTGTGAGGGAGTATAAATATTTGGGCTTAATTATTGATTCACGCTTCTCGTGGAAAACACAAATACAAAAATTATGTGATAAACTTAGGGTGGTGCTCGTTAAATTTCACCATCTTAGTTTAGTATTAGACAGGGGAACACTATATACTGTGTACTACGCGCTAATTGACTCACTAATCTTTTATGGATTGACCAGTAATGGTCGTACCTTCAAAAGTTATTTGGATAAAATAAAATTGTTACAGATTAGATTTATGAAATTTTTAGTTAACAATAATACTAAAATACGTTGTAAAAATTCGGATTACGAATAGTTATTTTCAGAATGTAAGATACTACCGGTCCATGAGAGGCTGATGTTGTCAATAGCGGTGGAACAATGGAATTGTGACAAATTTATGACATATAAGACGCGAACAAGGCCATCTAGAAACAAAAATTATGATATTTTAGCTGTACCTACCTGTAATAATTATTATGGTGAAGGAAATAGAAACCAGTTAGTACCAAAAATATTTAATAAACTACCTTTAACCATTACAAGGAATAAGAATATTATAACGAAGCGAGCCTTTATTAGGGAAATCAAAAAGTTTTTCATTAATAATATAAGATTGAATATATAATATTGATGTTCATCAACACGATCACACATACACGAACATTTAGGCACCCTAGTAGTAAGCATGAAACACTGATCCCAAGACTGAGTCGTAGGGCTAGGGTGCAACAATACACACATACACAAACACATACACACTTATTAATTAAGAATATAATGTATCTACTTACGTAATGATAAATAATGTACCTTCCTACTAATAAAACATTTATGTCATGTGAGTTATGGTTATGTTACCAGAATATAGTTTGCATAGTCGTTTAATTTTCTATTGTGTACTATCCTTATTGTGGTATAAGTACTAAGTACTCGTAAAATTGTATAGAAAAAGAAAAATGTGAGCTAGATCTGCCAACAAACTGCTATACAGTTTGGCGGACATATTTAAGTGTAATACCTGTATTTGTTAGAGAATAAATACTTTTTTCATTTCATTTTCATTTCATTTCAAATAAGTACAATTATATGCATTGTTGCATATTATTGTACTTATAAAATGTGTAAAATGTCAAAATGACAGTGACTTTGATGCCTAAGACTGCTAACTAGTGGGGTAGGTAAGTATGTTATAATATATAGACGGAGTCAGTGCCAAAAAAAGAAAAAATGTAGACGCGTATGTCTTATGCATCTCTCTGATATGTATCTGTTAATAAGTAGATTCAATATATTATGTGTTGCTGTATCTTTGATATCAGCTCCCTGACTTAATAGTGATATAAAAAAGCCAAGCGGCTAGCATACAACAAACATATATTGTGTAACGTAGAATTTAGGGCATCATATTATAGCATTTATGGGGGACTGGGGAGTGTATATTTTCATTGCACACCCGCGCCACATAATGCGGCTGTAACTCTCTCCGTATCGGCTCTAATGCCTCTCGAGAGATTGTCAATGAAATTTAGTAATCTATGGCGTATAGCGTATGCGGCAAAGATATCCATGCGTTGAGAAAACTTCGAGAATCCTTTGCTAGGGTCGTCTAAAATGTTTAAATAACGTATCTATATTATACCGTTATTTTTATGGTAAGTACTTCATAGTCTATATAGCATCGTTTCTCAACCTTTTTTTAAAGGGAGTCGCAGTTTGTTGAAAAATAACAGAATAAACAAATACAAACTACATATAGGTACAAAATATTCAGTTTTTCGAACGAATTCTGTATAGACGTCGAAAAAATCGTTCGAACGTTCGAACCAGTGAAGGCTTAGTAACACATAGCTGACAAAAGTAGCGCGCTATGTGCATATTATTATAATTTTATAATGACAGGGTCGCAAGACTTTTTACTTAACTCGTTTTTTCGTGGGTCGCGACATAAAAAAAGTTGAGAAACAATGCTATAGCATACTCTATCTAAGAGTATTTTAATTACATCAAAAGTATTTAATGTTTTTTCGACACGTGTATCCAAACCGTTATACACGTAAAAGTCGCAAAGGAATATAAAAAGCATAAGAAAATATAGTCGCAAACTGATTTTTCTTACTCTTAACTTACATACTCATGAGCTAGATATCATAATATGATGTGTAGCTAAAATCTTTAACAAAAAATGACAAGAAATATTATGCCTTTAGGAACAAAATATGTTTCGTCATCATTTAATATTTAAATTCCACAAATTACATTCACATTGTATTATAACAATGCGAAACTATCTTAACCCTAATTCCTTTCAGCCGAGCTAATCGGGTATGGCGCTCAACAGTACCCTATTATGACGTCTATTATACTATTTAAACTACATATTACGTGTGCAGTACCTACAACTTTTAACTAGATTAATATGTGAAGTGAAAGTTAGTTAACTATCAACATACAGGTAAACAACGGTAATAAAGATTGCGGTGTTTTGGCACGCAGGTTTGTCTATACTAATTATAATAATAAAGAGGGAAAGTTTGTTTGTTTGTTTGTTTGCATCGAATAAGCTCCGAAACTACTAGACCTTGGACTTCTTAATTTTGAAGTCGGTACCAGCAAATATAAACGTGAGTTCTATAAAATATCCTAGGATATCGTTTGGGCTGGTAGCGACTTCAAAATTAAGAAGATTGAGTAGAGAAATAGTTAAAATTTTAGCCAAATTTAAAAGGGGAATTATTTAGAAAATAAGTTTTATTTCTTACTTTTTTGTGAATTTTTACTTTGGAAGTCGGTTTAATTTTTTGTTTAAAAATAATAATTAGACAATGTAATTTAATCCCAAATACTCGTACCCCTTTACCCACTTATTAATAAAAATATTTACACCACTGACATGCGAATCCATATTGCTATATTTATCTGATACGTTGGAAAATCCACATGACAGACAAAGACAGTAACATAGATTAGCGTATCCGTGGTGTAAATATATTTATTAATACGAGATCCAAAGTTTATTATGAGAAAAATATGAAGTAAAACCGCTTATTGTTGGGATAGACATGAGTAAAAAACATTGTCTAATCAAAGATTCACTAAATATTAAATATCACTTTTGACTGAAGTGATCAAACAAAATTTAAAGCAATTAAAATGCGTTTTGGGCGAGTATCGATAGTGCTGCCCACGTAGTAATAGGGCTAATAATTAAATAGGCTAATAGTACCTTCTTGTATTGTAATCTCCTAAGTTGAAATTCAAATTAACGTTTAGTCATTATTAATTTTGGGACTATATATTCAAGGCACATTCAATTATGCCACTTAGATAGAATATGCAAAGGGTACCCTTTTAGCATAATTAGTAGAGGATTAATTTAAAAATGTAAGTATAATCTTTGCGTAGGTATCGTAAGAACTCGTTCAGACATAGTTTAAATAATGAAAAAACTAAGCAAAACTATTTTTGGTGGTACTTGGTAGACCAATCAAGTCAATAGTCTGACTGACCAGGTGCTGGTTACGTCCTTGCCAATCAAAACATGGTCCCCCAGGGCCCGTACCTAGTTCCGGAATTGCATAATTTACTTGTGTTATTGTACTGGGTTCAACATTCGTAATATACATATTCGTAATTCGTATTCGTAAAATGAGTACACTACGTACAGTCACGACCACAGACAATATGTTATATGTACCCAAATATCTTTTCATTACTCGACAGTTATTCTATTCTGTAGTACATCGTTTCTCAACCGGTGGGTTGCGTCCCTTGGGGGGGTCGAGTTTGTATGTTAAGGGGGTCGCATTCTGTTGAAAAATAATAAATACAAACTACATATAGGTTTGATTTATGATTCGTTTTTCGAACAAAGGCATTCGAACGTTCGAACCAGTAAAGGCTGCAACGTACTTATTTATAGCTGATACTACTGTACCTACTTGTTAATATTATTTTATAGAGACGGCGCACAGTGGTTCAAGCGCGGAATTAATTCAATTTTGAGGTGGTTGACTGAAGTCGAAATTTTTATTTTATATCTATAAAAAACACTAGATATAACCCTAGTCTAACAGATTTTGAGTAAATTATTTTTTTTTATTAAAAAATTTGACCACTAAAGTCATACAACTGAACGCGTTCAAAATAAGCGTTCAAACAACTCGTGCCTTGCAGACGGTATCCCTAAAAAAATAGCCACTTTTTCAGAAATTTATTTTTACAGTATTAAAGGAGCATAAATATTGTTATTGTAAATTAAATAATATTTGTGATTTCTATTAAATTGCCTAATAACTTTTGAGCTTTACGCAATTGATAATTTTTTCGCCCAAATATAACTTTCAATTGACTATAGATTTTTTTCCTCAAGTATCCTCGGGTTCTAATATAGTATTAAAAATAGCTTAACTATCTGAAATTGTTAATTAATTAATTTTAGCTGCAAATATGTGCAAACTTTTAAATAATACTCAATTATGTAAATAGCAAATTTTTCAGAACAAAATATCAATATGCTCGTTTGATGTTATTGAGGTGTTTATTGAGGCTATTAATTGGAAAACATTAGCTGAAACCTACCCTTGTTCTGTTATTACTACAAAAAATAATAAATAATAACTATACCTACTACCTACACCTACTAAGTAGTAGTAGGTATCATTAAAATTGTATGTAGTATGTGTACCTACACATAGGATTATACATCTACAACCTAGACCTACATCTACGACCTACACCCACACCTACTTCCTACACCTACCTACCCACGCGAACCTTCCGGTGATAAGATAAATAGTTATCGAAAACTGATGGTTTAAGTAGTTACTAATATCGCTCTTAGTACTTCAATTACAGTATTATAATTTGTTTTGGGACAAAATTCAGTAGGTTAGTACATGTTGAATCAATCCAGGAAGTGTTCGCGTAAATTTACATAGGTACCCCCTCTTATTAATATTATATATCTATGTAGGTACCTATACCCACTTATTAAAACATTTTTTTCTAAATACTTATACCTAGGAGATTTCAGCACAATATTATGTTCTTTTTATGCCTAATTATTTTTTGTTGTCGAATTTTGCTTATTATATTTTTACTATAATATTTAATTATAGGTAGGTATATATATTTTTATTTAGTTTTTTTTTATATTATTATTAAAACAATACGTATGTTTATTGTATATTATACATGTATTATACGATAAACATACGTATACTTTCATTTAAACACCAAAAAATAATTAATTCCACCGCCCCATACAACTTGAACCACTGTGCGGCGTCGCAAGACTTTTTACTTAACTTTTTGGCTTTTTTGTGGGTCGCGACATGAAAATGGTTGAGAAACGATGCTGTAGTCTATTCGCGTTAAGGGTCAGTTTACACCGCGACAATCCGCAACGCGGTGCTGAATTTTTAAGACGGCAATTTAAAATTGAACTTTATTCACTACACAAAATGATACACGTTTTATATGACATTAGCACAGAATTCAAACATGCAGAATGAGTGTTCGATCACATTTGTATGCAGCGCACTGTGTCCAGAACCATGGCGAAATACCGCCCCGCCCGCACTTTTAAGTTTTACTCTTTACACTTACAAAACAAATCGCGGTGTTATATTACGACAATTAGGTATTCAATAAATATTAATTTAAAAAAAGTTGAGTAAAATATTCCGTTATTCTGTGGCAACGTATTATGTGTTGATAACCATTCCAATTTGGAGTAGTTGTGACGGCCTCACCTTCAAGCGTGTTGACGGCTTCTGGATGATTTCTGTATTCTGTGGACATTAGTTATCTACACTAATATTATAAAGAGGAAAACTTTGTTTGTATGTTTGTTTGTTTGTTTGTTTGTTTGTAATGAATAGGCTCAAAAAGTGCTGGACCGATTTCAAAAATTCTTTCACCATTCGAAAGCTACATTATCCACGAGTAACATAGGCTAAATTTTATTTAGGAAAAAAATAGGGTTCCGTAAGATATTTGGGTTTTTCGGACACAAGGTGTAAAAAATCAACCAGAAAAGTTACTTATTTTGCGTAAGCTGCCTAAACTATAAAAGATAGAACCATATAATGTTCTAATTAATTGTAGATCTTATAAATATCTACAAAAAAGTCCGCGACAAACTATATCTATGTCGAGTGAGGCACAACAACCATTTCTTTATTTAACAATCTTAATTTTTTTTTTTGACTACATTTGAACGCGTTTATTTTACTCATGCTATTAATCCTTATCAAAATAAATTATTTCATCACTAAGTACAACTTATGTAGATAATATTTGGTATTTGAATGATTAAAATTGGACGTTTGGTTTTGAAGTTATGGCGAAATTAAAATATTACGATTTCTACTGCACGGCCCGTTGCGAAGTGGGCGACATTCTGTAGTATTAGTATCAGTATTGTACCCGTGCGAAGCCGGCGCGGATCGCTAGTAACTTATATAATGCACATGCGCTGTGTAGCTCGATGCAAGCTGACATTCGAACTGTTTCTTCTTATGTAATTGATAAAGTTAATTTTTGAAAATGCAGTGCTGTGTCTCATATCCTTTCGTTACAGTGTGAACTAACCCTTAGTTTCACTGCAAACTAGGGTTAATGCACATGCGCTGTGTAGCTCGATGCAAGCTGACATTCGAACTGTTTCTTCTTATGTAATTGATAAAGTTAATTTTTGAAAATGCAGTGCTGTGTCTCATATCCTTTCGTTACAGTGTGAACTAACCCTTAGTTTCACTGCAAACTAGGGTTAATGCACATGCGCTGTGTAGCTCGATGCAAGCTGACATTCGAACTGTTTCTTCTTATGTAATTGATAAAGTTAATTTTTGAAAATGCAGTGCTGTGTCTCATATCCTTTCGTTACAGTGTGAACTAACCCTTAGTTTCACTGCAAACTAGGGTTAGTTCATCTATTAAAATGTCAAAATGGCTTACTTTTAATTGGTCAATGTGATCACGGCTTAAGCCTCATTGGTCAGTTTTGACATATTTTACACTAATGAATCGCTAAAAATTTAACGCGAATAAAGTAGGTATATTATAGTCTAAAAACAACACAAAAATAGGTAAATTAAAAATACCGTATCATTCCCCAAGGTTCACAAATATAATATCGGTGTTTCCGATCGATTGAATACAAATGAAAAAGGAAAATTCAATCAAGGAGCAAGTCAGTTCTATAAATAAGACGTATGGAGGTTTCGTACATGCCAATAACATATCAAAAGAATACGTGATACCGCTGAAAGTAAATACGGCTCTTCTGAATATGTATATGTGACTTTTTGAGGAAAAACAAAAATGTAGAGTTACAGTTTGTAAACGAAAATTTCGCACAGCGCTTTAGCTGAATTCATAAAATTATCTACTGACACTGAATAACCTAGTTTTAAAATAAAAGTTTAAAACGGACGCTATCGTAATGATGGACAAAGAAACAGGAAAATTATATATTTTTTTTAAATGACAACCCTAGCCTTTACTTTCCAGCGAAATATTTACACAAAATTGAAGTCACATTTGCTCGACAAAATTGACACAAATATCCTGAATGGGCCACATTAATATTGCGGCTTGAATTTTTATTTTCACTCATCCGTCAAACCACTTAAACTTTTTCACACTCCAAGTACTTGAGAACTTCTGCATTTGTGATTTAGAATGAAAGCCCATGTATTCAATAAACTCACCGTTTAAGTTGCTTTTTTCATCACTTTTAATTAAAAATGTTTACTCAACTTTTTATTTATAATTTTTTTAATACGGAATTCATCGGTGAGCTCTGTGTGGTTTTCTAAATTATTATAAATAAAAGAACTTAGTTTTAAAAGTTCTATAGTAGAGTGGTATGGTAGTACAAAAAAAAAAGAGAATTTTATAAAACGAATTTTTCATGCGTTGATTTTTAAACCACATAATAATTAGATATAATTGCTATCTCTGAAAATGTTAAATCTTAAAGAAATAACAAAAAAATTACTACAATTTTATATAAAATAACCTAACCAAGAGCATGTCAGGACATGTCTAAGGAGGGTTCCGTAACTATAAGCGCGTAATAGGTTTTTTTTTCAAATTACTTCAAAAGTTACAGTCCGATTTGGTTCAAAATAATTTTCCTAAACAGCATTTAGCATGATATATCATCAAAGAAAATTGCAAATTTCTAAATCCTATAGTTTAGAAATGCCAGGGGGGGGGCAACTTATAAATCATTTTGGAGGCCGATTACTCGGAAATGGCTGACTTTATAAAAAAGTTATGCCATCCCTAGAATATAAAATTATTATTATTTTATGATGCCAAATCCGAGATCTATACACAATCTATAAGTATACCAAATTATATAATGACTGATCCCTGGGGCATGTCTACAAAAGTAATTAAATCAATAATTGACATCGTAGCTCCTTATCTAGCGACAATATTCAATGAGTGTATAAAAAGTGGTGTATTCCCTAATTTAATGAAGCATAGCAAGCAAGCAATAAATCTGATACGACAAATTACAGGCCTATATCGATTCTACAGACTCTTAGTAAAATATTTGAAAAAAATATTTTCAGACAGTTATTTTAATTTATACAAATTATTACATAATAATCAATGCGGTTTTACTAATGGTCGATCCACAGCGGATGCTGGTATAGGTCTTCTTTGTAGTATCTTTGAAACTTGGGAGGGGTTACAGGGTGCATTAGGTGTGTTTTGCGACCTCTCCAAGGCCTTTGATTGTGTTGAGCATGCTACATTGATCATAAAATTGCACCACTATAGTATTCGGGACTCTGCACTCAAACTTTTGAGTTCTTATCTTAAAAATAGAACTCAAAGGGTGGAGATAAATAGTAAAAGGTCTACTGGGACCAAAATAGAATTAGGTGTCCCACAGGGATCCATTTTAGGCCCGTTTCTTTTCTCATCTATATAAATTATTTACCTTATCTTGTTAAAGATAATGATAACGAAATAGTACTTTTTGCCGATGACACTTCACTAATTTTTAATGTGGAGCGACAACAGTCAGACTACGACGAGGTAAATAGTGCTCTCTCAAAAATAGTACATTGGTTTAATGTTAATAACTTACTTTTAAATTCTAAAAAAACAAAATGTTTAAAGTTTACATTGCCCAATGTTAGGCAAGTTCAAACCAATATACTATTAAATGATGAGAAAATTAATTTTGTGGACACCACTGTATTATTCGGTATAAGACTAGATAGTAAATTACAGTGACCTTACTGTAATTTACCTCATATTGCTAATCTTGCAGATAGGCTCAGTTCTGCAGCATATGCAGTCAGAAAAATTAAGGAAATTTCTGACGAAGACACGGCGCGACTAGTTTATTTTAGTTACTTTCATAGTACAATGTCTTAAGGCATCCTTTTATGGGGAAGTGCCGCAGACATTAATACAATATTTGTGCTGCAGAAGCGAGCAATACGTTCAATTTACAAAATGTCCCCCTTTGAATCTCTGAGAGAAAAGTTTAAAGAAATAGGTTATCTGACCGTCGCTTCTCAATACATTTTGAAGAATGTATTATATTATGTTAGAAAGAATATCAGTAATTTTAAAACTAAAAGCGACAATTGAATCCCAGAAAACGTTCAAAATCTTTCCATTAATAAATTTAAAAAAGTAGTTAAAGAACGTTTGTGTGCAAAGGTCAAGGATTTTATTGACGATCGCACACCTTGGGAATAGTATGGCCACCTGCAAAGCTGCTTCTATGTAATAAATGTATCTGACTTTTGTCAATATTATATAGAATTAAGTTTTTACATTGTAAACATCTTCATTTTTTTAAAAGAACAATTTTCCATCTTTTTGCTAAAAGATGGCCCCGTGCGAGTTTCTTACGCCGGTTCTTCTTGCCGGGTTAGTTCCCGAACCGTTGGTAGGCATCTAGTAGGGACAATTCTTTAAGCGTTAGTTTGTAACCAATATGGAAATAAACTTTTTTGATTTTGATTTTTTTTGAAATTTGGTATACTCATAGATTGTGTATAGAATCTCGGATTTATCTCGGATCTCTACTTACGCGGGCGGAGTCGCGGGCATCAGCTAGTTGAATATATAAATTCGCATAAAGATAAATTAAGATAATTTGCTAGCTCCTCTAAACGAGCTACATTACTAGTTATCGAAATAATTTGGAAATTAATAAAGCGTCTATTATTAATTTCTCTAACCTCTGAATTTGAATTCAAGGGTCTTTTATATTCAAAGCACCGAGAGCGGTATTAAATTATTAACATCCCCGGCCTATATTCTTGTCTAAGCGACTCACGTAAGAAGCTATTCAGATAGATAGATAGAGCACACCACCTAATTTAGTTCCAGGTGCTATATTACCGGAGCCGAATATTATAAGGCTTGGTGAAATCAACTACGGATATCTTGGGTATATGATCTACTGCCCATATAAAGACGTTTAGGCAAAAGAAATACTCAAAGCAAAAAATATCTCGTGTATGGGAGAATCTCCGCTCGATGCAAACTCGCCCATATAAAGGAGATTTTATGTTCGAGTGTGACAATTATTTTTCTGCCTAAACGTCTATACGTAAGTCTTTATAAGTGCAGTAGATCATATGCCCAAAATATTCGTAATTGATTTTACTGAACCTTTTAATATAGTCGTGAAATCGTTGTTCAAAATCTATCACGGATATTTTGGGCATGATCTACTGCTTATGCAAAGACGTTTAGGCGGACTGAATTAAGTATATAATATATATCTAAATAAAATAACACCTCGCTGTCTAAGGCGCTGAGGTCATTCACAGAAAAGAGAGATCAAACACTTTGCCTCAATAACATCAATATAATCAGCTATGTGCGGTCCATGGCCTTAACAGCGCCGTACAGTGCTAAAATTATACCCATTATAATATAATTATAATTGGTATAATTTTTTATCAATTTTTTCTTCCTAAACGTCTTGGCATAAGTAGTAGATCATAATATGCCCAAAATAGGTATTCGTAATTGATTTTTATCACGATTTTGAGAATGCGGCACACGGTTCATATCCTGAACGTAGGGTTAAGTAGCCTATTCAAGCTGTTAACATTTAACAGTGTCTGGAAGATTTAATCCGTCTCGGCGAATAGTAAGATACTGCAAATGAAAATCACGACCATTAGATTGCCTAAATAACATCAATACATCAGCTGTGTGAGGTCAATTACCTTAACGGTGCCGTAATCAGTGTTGCCAATTCAGCTCTTTTAGAGCTAGATTTGGCTCTATTTATCAATTATCAGCTCTAAAAAAAACTGTTTAGCTCCTTAGCATCTTTTTACGACTATTCTAGCTCTTTTTCAGTTAGCCATACGACGGTGGCTTTTTGGCTTCGAATCCACTACCGAAGTGCAGGTTAGGCTGGGACTTTATGCAACGGAATCCGGTAGGCCGTAGAGAACTATGAGCACTGAAAATTGAACTCTGTGCTAATACAATACAGTTGAAAATGGAAGTTTCGAGTGTCGAGCTGTCATATTTGACATTGACATTTGATTCGACACTCGGATGTTCGATTTTCAACTCTATTGTATTAGTGCAGAGATCTATTTCAATGCTCAGAATTTTTCACGCCCTTCAGGATTCCGGTGCCGTATAGTCCCGGCCTTAATTATTATTTAACGCAGCCATTTCGTATTGTACCTAACCATAGACACTGACCTCTACGCCGCGGTGAGCGTACTGTGAACTAATTACATAGAAAATTTACGTAAAATTTTAGTTCCAAGTACACTCACCACTGCTATCGCACTTGGTTTTTGGGTTTTTGCAAGGTTTTTAATTTAGAGTGAAATTGAAATATGGAGTGTAGAGAAAGGAGAACTATCTCTGTATGGGGGCAACTTGAAAAAATCGTCCTATAGTATAGCTTTCAACTAACTTCACTCTATCATGACATGAATTTAGCAATAATAGCGCAATTATGGCCAGTTTTGGTATTGTTTTGTTATTGGAGTTTTACGGCGTCAAAAAAATATGCTGTCACAACTACATACTGCCAACTGAGGTACTAAAAAAAATAGGGACCATGGCTTCATACAACAAGGCTGCAGCAGGCCCAAGTGGAAGTTCCTTGGTGATGATTTTCACGATGACGACAACATATGTTACTTATGGTCAGATGAAGATTAATGATACCTAGTGATATTATTAAGAACAATGTTTTTTATTGATTAAAATATAATAAGTTCGAATGGTTTTATTTAGCTCTCTTTAGCTGATAAAGTTAGCTCTTTTTTAGCTCTTTTTTGGCACAACACTAGCTCTAAGCTTGACTACCAAGTTGGCAACACTGGCCGTAATGACGGTATTGTAATTTTTTTTATAGCACGGCGTGACCTAAACCCGCACTTTACGCACGGTTCGTGCGTAAAGTGCGGGTTTTTGTCACACTTGCTATAAAATAATATACGATACTTGTGGCCTAAGTTGTCTATTACTGCACGGCGAGAAGTTAGCGCCCGAGCGGAGCGAGGGTGCTAAACGGTCACGCGTATCGTAATGTACTAATCTAAATATTTTTCTGCCAAAATGTCTTGACATAAGCAATAGATTATATTATAAACTTTAGATACGTTATATCCTTACAAAACTGACAATATTTCTGTGCCACGACACACATTGACATGGGACGCGTGTCAATGTGTCAACGTCGCATAGTAACACAAAACACGCTATTACTCGCGGAGCACACTAACCAAAATTGGCCCGACTCGGGCCAATTCGAGTCTTCATTTTTACGCGTTTATAACATATCTTTTTAATATTATATTTATTATCTATGATTATAAAATAAATCTAAATATCTGTAATTTATTTTGAACAACCTTATAATATATGTCACCGTAAAATTGTAAAAACCGTTAGATCATAATAAAATGTAATGTAAAATGTTGATAGACTTCCGACGCGAATATACTGCCTATAATTTCACACATTATTTTTCGTTAGATTATAAATATATAGTTTTTAATCTTTCGACATATTTTTACAATCTCGTTAGTTATTTTACAATTTTACGGTGACATATACAAGAATTGCTCGTTTAAAAGGCAAGATAAATAAGAAAAGGTAGCTCAAAAAGATCACACGTTTGCATCTAATCTTTCTTCGTTAATATGCAAAGAACAGTGCAAATATAGGACGAAGCCCAGATAAAGGAAAGCCGCCGTAATGATCACAGGAATATCTAAAGACACCACGGCGACACCGAGATTACAACACCCGGCCGCCGTATTACGTAAAAATAGCGATTAGCAAAAATCTTGCAGTCATCGCGCGATAGACGCGCAGTCGATTGCTAAACGTCAAATATAATCGTATTACCTATGCGATCGATTGCTAATCGCTTGCTGTTGTGTTTGAATGCACTTTGCTTCATTTTCGCTTATTATTGCTAACTGACAGTTCAAATCGCTCGCTGATTGCTTTCGCTTTGCTGTAAAAGTCTTACGTAATACGAAAAATTAGACAGCAGTGAAGAGATAGAACGATTGATTGCAATTTATAGTTCCTCGATTGTTCGGTAAAGGCAGTACTGTCGCTAGGTTGCTATTGCTTGGCTTTTGCAAGATACGTAATAAGCCCGCCGGCGGGCGGCGCAAACACACAGATTACGTGCATCGATTGTTATTTGTTGCAGTAGTAATCCTCACGATTATTGTTCGCCTCCACGACGAATACCTAATCCAGATTATGTTCGTTCTATATACATAATACTCGTACTAGTTTGTTCCAGAAAACAGTTTAGGATTTATAGGCAAATACATTTCCAGTTTAGCATATTTGTAAAACTTTTAAACATTTAAAGCGACAGTCAGGGGGGGAAATTCTGCATAATACAACCTGCATTAATACAATTACAATCAAGTCCCGACACGCTTACACTCTCAAAAGGTGTTTTTATGAACGTTAAACCAACGTGAAACGCGCTCTGATTGGTCGAAACGTCATAAAATCCGCTCATTGTAATATGTCGCGACACTTTCAATCCAAACAAAGTAAAATTGACTCTTTAAATTGTCTACTTTAAATACGAGAATTGAGGTTCTGACTTCGTGAAATACCTACATTAGTAATTTGTAACTTTTCATAAGCATGAAGTTAGGTAGGTACCTCAAGATCGACTCTGCTTATTTAAACCTGCATGCTAAAATACAGTTACGAATTACGATCCCGATATGTTAAAACTGCAAAACGGTATTCTCATAAATGCCAAACAAAATGAAAGTTTAAGTTAATAATATTATGATAATTGGGGTTCTGACTACATTCTTATCAAATATTACGTTAAGTAGATAGGTACTTAAGTTAATTAAATTCCGTTCTAATTATAACACAGATAGAGTTTGAGAAATAGATAAAACCCCAAAATATGCATTAAATTGTTTATCAGTGTTCAAACAATCTCAACATCATAATTTATTTTGTAAGATAAAAGTTAACCTTTTGACTTGGCGATATCAAAATCGGAACGCTCGTCAGTTCACTTCTGTCCGTAGTATCAATATTACGTTATTGGTATAATTTATACTAAAGTATTAAACGGTGTTTAAAAATGAACGTATTTAGAACGTTTGTGAGAAATATGAGTGGAAAGAAAGCGTTGAATAAGGTTGGCATTATTGGAGTTCCGTTTGAGAAAGGTCAGAAAAAATATGGAGTGAGCGTCGCGCCGGCCGCGCTCAGGACCGCGGGGCTGGTGGAACAGCTCAGGGAGATCGGTATGTCAATATAAATATTTTTCTTTCTAGATCGAGATAATTTTCTAGAAAAATATGATAGATGAAATAGCTATGCAGTTTCCACTTCTTACTATTTTTCTATCTAGATTCTAGACAAAGAATAAATATTTTTATAGAAATCTGCAGTGAGATTTTTATTAAACTCAAACCTGAGGGACACTTCTGCTAAATAAAACCTGCATTAATACAATTACAATCAAGTCTCGATACGCTCAAACTGTCAAACGATATTCTCGTAAACGTTAAGCCAACGTGAAAGGCGATTGGTCGAAAGTTCATAAAATCAGTTTATGATAACATGTCGCTTCACTTACAAAACAATGAAAGTAAAATGAAAATCTATTTTAAATACGAGAATTGACGTTCAGAAAGTCCAACTTTCACGAACAACCAATTACGAAATAAACACAACACAAACCATTTATTGTATTTACCTAGTATCTATTCTTATTTAGTGATGAGAGAATTGTGCAGGTAAGTAGCCACAGTACCTATCTGTACTACCTACGGCCTACGGGATTGAACTTCGTAGAATATAAAGACGACCTCTGTGGCTCAGTAGTTGAACGCGGTGATGCTCAAGTTGTAGGTTCACGGGTTCGAATCCCGCCGAAGGAACAAAAAGTTTTTCTGTGTCTTTGGGTCAATTGATGTTTATTAATTATATGTATAATATAATAAAAAAGTTAAATATACATATCTACACTAATATTATAAAGAGGAAAACTTTGTATGTTTGTTTGTTTGTTTGTTTGTTTGTTTGTAATGAATAGGCTCAAAAAGTACTGGACCGATTTCAAAAATTCTTTCACCATTCGAAAGCTACATTATCCAGGAGTAACATAGGCTAAATTTTATTTTGGAAAAAAATAGGGTTCCGTAAGATATTTGGGTTTTTCGGACACAAGGTGTAAAAAATCAACCAGAAAAGTTACTTATTTTGCGTACGCTGCCTAAACTATAAAAGATAGAACCATAAAATGTTCTTATTAATTGTAGATCTTATAAATATCTACAAAAAAGTCCGCGACACACTATACCTATCTATGTCGAGTGAGGCACAACAACCATTTTTTTATTTAGAAATCTTGAATTTTTTTTGGACTACATTTAAACGCGTTTATTTTACTCATGTTATTAATCCTTATCAAAATAAATTATTTCATCACTAAGTACAGTTTATGTAGATAATATTTGGTCTTTGAATGATTAAAATTGGACGTTTAGTTTTGAAGTTATGGCGAAATTAAAATATTACGACTTCTGCTGCACGGCCCGTTGCGAAGTGGGCGTCACCAAGGCGGGGTGCGCGTGCGGGTTAATGTTTAGTTTAGTTTAGTTAAATAGTTTAGTTATTTTATAAACATCAAATTGATAATATCTTAAAATATAATACATTATAATATCTATACATCTATACAGTTAAATACAATTTAAGTGTCTGTTTGTAACTTCAAATTAACAGCTTTTTACATAATGAATCTGAAAGTATATTCAGTACTTACAATAAAATACATTTTTTTTTAATTTTTGTCTGTCCGTCTGTCTGTCTGTAAGTCGGTCTGTCTGTCTGTTTGTTCCGACTAATCTCTGAAACGGCTGGACCGATTTTCACGGGACTTTCACTAGCAGATAGCTGATGTTATAGGGTACATAGGCTACTTTTATTTTAGGGTTCCGTTTAAAAAAATAGGATTCCGCTTTCGTTAGTCATAAATAAAGTCGCGGGTAAATTTCAGCGATATCCCAAAGTATTGTTCCACGCGGACGAAGTCGCGGGCAAAAGCTAGTGTCTAATATAAAAGTATTAAATATACTTTCCGTTATCTGGTCCCCGTAACACAAGTTCTTCGAGTAGGTACGTAGCACGGGGCAAGATTGACGTGGTATGAAGCGTCCATAGATATTATTAATCTGATTAATAGCTAGTCTTTATTATGTAGGTAGGTACTCTATAGCCTCCAGTGGCGTGGGTTTCCTATAACTCCATTCCTATCGGCTTCACTTACCACTTACCTTTTGAAGACCCTCATTCTATCCCTTTAATACAGGATAGAGCTTCCCTATGAAGAAGAACCAGCCTCGCCACTGATAGCCTCACAATCAGTCTCACATCAAACCTCCATTCCAACTACCAGCCTCCGTGGTCTAGTGGTTAGAGCATTGGCTCTCGACTCCGTCGCGGGTTCGATTCCCGCATTGGAACAACAAAAAATGTTGTTTCCATGTTTGGTTAGGACAATGCATGCTGATCACCTGATTGTCTGACAAGAAAGATGATCCATGCGTCGGATGGGCACGTTAAAAAGTCGGACCTGCGCCTGATTTCTCGTCAGTCGTGTCGGTTTATCCGGTCCACTGGATTATGAGAGTTAAGGAAGAGAGAGTGCTCTGCTCTTGTGTACTACGCACACACTTGGGCACTTTAAACTCCTGCGTAACTGGCCTGGTTTCAATGAAACCGGCCACCGTCACCGAGATCGGTGTGGGGAGTTATTATTCCAACTACCGTGTTTTTCAGAGGGCCTTGACGTGAAAGACTACGGAGACGTGGAGGTGCCAGCTCAAGGGGAGCCAGTAGACGTGGACAATATGAAGCACCTGTCCCTAGTCTCCGCCTGCAACAAGAACTTATCCGAGAAGGTGTCCACCGTCCTTCGAGATGGAAGAATTGCCGTTACCATCGGAGGAGACCATTCCATTGGAGTTGGTAAGTAATTAAAATTCGTTAAAAAAAGTCAATGTAGCAGTGGCGTCGGTTTCCTATTACTCCATTCCTATCGGCTTCACTTACCACTTACCTTTTGAAGACCTTCATCCAAATGCCTATCTATTACACAGACTAGTGTGTCAAAAAGATGAAGATAAGGGAATAAAAACTAAAGATAATTCAGAATGACCAAAATAGTTACTATCAAAAGGATAAGAAGTAAAATACTAAAGCATTGCTAAATACATTTATTGTATAAAGGTTTTCCTTATTATAATAATAACAAATCAAATCATTTTCATAATGTACCAATACTTCTGACTAACATTATTAATATTAACATTTTGACATTATAAAATATAATTTAAAACAAAATTATCAATAAGACAATTACTTGATAATCTAGCTATCTAGCTATAATTTATACAATAGGTTTTAGACAATGTTATACTTATCTTTAATATAATGAACGATCACTCTCACAGTTTGGCCAAGACTAACTTTTAAAAATGGCGGACCAACTTTTTATAAGAATAAAATGGCGCCAACAGGAAGTAAGGTTGATTATGGAATTTACTAAAATTGTTATACAAAAGAGAACGTTTAATTGTTATTAAGTTATTTGATAATTTAGATGAATTATTTAACTTATATTAAATTTTAAACTGTAGATTGTAAAACAGGAAATAATAAAATGATATTGTGACATAACTGTCAAAGTATAAGAATGATAAATTTAGCTTTTGAATGAAATTTATTTTAAAGGTATATTACTATAAAAATACCAATATTCTAACACGGCCATACTGACAGGTACTTCGTTCTCTGAAGTACCAAATTTTATTTTATTCCAATACACTTATATCATAAGCCACACATGGAGCACTGATTTTTAGAAGTCCCTTAATTTTAACTTATTCTAACATTGCAATTGCCACTGTGGCTCATAGCAACGCTCAGTGATACATTAAATTACTGACTCCACATGTCCTGCTACACATGTGTCGAGCCTCAAGTACAGCACTTACTTCAGCAGTCCCTTAATTGTAACTTATTCTAACATTGTTCATTGCCCCTGTAACTCGTAAGCAACACTCAGTGATACATTAAATTACTGACTCCACATGTCCTGCTACACATGTGTCGAGCCTCAAGTACAGCACTAACTTCAGCAGTCCCTTAATTGTAACTTATTCTAACATTGTTCATTGCCCCTGTAACTCGTAAGCAACGCTCAGTGATACTCTAATTGTACTGGCTCCACATGTCCTGCTACACATGAGGCGAGCCTTGAGTAGAGCACTGACTCTAGCAGTCCTTAGATGTAAGTGAGAAAAAAAAGACAAATTTTATACGATTTATTTATTACCGAAATCATACATTACTTAACACAAAATCAACCTTTTCTTAAAATAAAATCTTGACAAAATTACTTTGTTTTCAAAATTATTAAGATTGACACAGCCTAGGTATATTGCATATAGGTTGTTTAATTGTTATGTTAATTTATGCATAAAATGATTATCCTTAAAAATTTTAGACTTCCTCCTAGTCATAGTCCTGATTTTTTCCGTATTATGATTTTAATAATTCATAATACCCGTAGCATGATTTAAGGCAAGGACCAAGCTCAAAAACAAAATGACTTTCATTACTCGTATGCACATTGTAATAAGATTCTGTTTTGCGTAGCATTATTTTCTATATTCAAGTAGTTTTCTATATTCCGGTTTTGCAATGTATTTTTTTTTTAAATATCTTTCGAAATATTGTACCAATCACAAAGGTGTTCGGTTTATGTTTTAATATAACATAATATATATATAAATTATTTAACAAAAAAAATTGTATGGTATTGCACAAAACTTTACGTTTTAGTGAGTGATGAGATGAGATGAATTGAGATTGTGTGATTTTTAAGAAGTGATTTTATAAATATTTTTTTTTTCACTCAGGAAAAAACAGGTTTTTTTTTTAATGTGTACGGTTCATGACGCGTCAAGGATTGTGTACTTTATCCATAGAGATATATACATGGAGGTGCCCTTAAGGTTCTATACATACTAGCGCTTATACAATGTGCTGGAAATATGACAAAGAGTGAAATATCATTTGGTCTCTTTCTATCTAATGCAATAATTCCCAGTGATAAAAGAAACAGCAATATTTTTGTTTTTGCTCATTTTAGAAACATTAGACTTCAAAACTTGACAATTAACGAAATGCGGAACGATCCGCCATTTTCAGCTCACTTTTTGTGGTAGTTCTTCTGTCAAAAAGTTGTATAAGTTTTGTTTAATTATGAATTTCTAAGAGATAAGGACTTATTCTTAAAATTTTACTTGAATGTTGTAAAACTGATAATTAAGGCGACGCATTGATAATTTGGCTGTAGCGATATCGATTTTTCTCAGCAATGACTAAAGCTGAGAAATTAAAAGTTCATTGTCAGTATTCATCATGTCTTTGTCTTTGAATTACCCATAGCATAACACGATTGGTCAACTTTTATAACACAGAATAATTAATCAAAAACACCTCTGTAAAAAAAGAGGTTCCTATTTTGCCAACAGTGGAGAGTGTTTTAAGCTTCCAAAATTTGTACATAGATTGGTTCAAGCATACACATTAATTTGCCCATAGCTTATATGAAATGTATTTACTTATGGTTTTTAAATTACGCGACAAAAACCATTTTGTTGCTACGCCCTTTCCATTTCTTTCTGTTCCATTGCTTGTAGAAAACATAGCTCATAGAAACAACATGTCATAGAAAACAAGCAATCTAAAACATATCCAACACGGTTTTTTACTTTAACGCGGCGTCATCTTAACATGCCAAAACGTTATATTGCGAGTTGTGATGCAATAAATAGTACAAATCAAACTCAAATGTATTTACACAGGTTAGTAGCCGGTTTTATGCAATACTATAAATATCTCATGAAATAATTGTGTTGGAATTAGATATTTTCATTTATTATATATTTATATTCACATATATATAAGAACAGTCCTTTAAATTGCATTTTATGTCATTAGATTTATTTACGTAATTGAAAAGTGTTGTACTGTTTGTAATAGTTATCGATAAAGATACAAATAATTATTATTATCATTACATTGGCGTGATGTCACAAAAGGCAATCTGAATGTGTTCGATGTGGTTTTAAAAATATAAGTTAACAGCGTTTAATTATATTGTGTGACCAAAATTATTTGACAAAATATTATGCTAAAACAAATAATACTTGTTTTTATAGGTTGAAAACTGGAGAAGAGAATATTAATCCCCGGACCCCGTCAAGAGAATCACAGACAATTAGTTTTTGAACAAACTAATTTTATTTAGAAATGAATAGACTTATTTATTTGTATTTAAATAAGTGGATATATTTCTTTGTTTTTAATTTCTATTCCACCTTAGATAGTTAAAAAAAAGTTTTTAGTTCCTATGTCTTTGTCTGTCTTTTTGTCTTTCTGTCAATGCCACAAGGACTAATTATTTGCCAAGCTGTAAAAATACCTATTTATTGTACCATATTTTCACCAAATAAAGCATCTTGTCATTATGTATAAGATTAAGTTACGATGGGACTGACTTACGCTGTACATCAAAAGTCCCTAAATAAATTAAGAATAAAAAAAACATCTTTTCATTTCATAAACCAATTTATACAATTGGCTCGGCTCGTATACAAATAAATATTCAACCATATTATGACCTCCAAGGACTTAGGAGTTAAAGGATCCTTAACAGTTAATAAAACTTATGCCACGTTAAGTTAAGTTATAAAAAAATGGTACTTCTGTCCCATGGTAAATAAAGGTAAATCTTACATGTTTAATAAAGGTATCACAAAAAAAAATTTGAAAGTGGTCCAAGTAGAACAAATAGAATAAAACTATCCTCAACATCGAATACTTTTTTTGATGTCGGTTAAAAGAGATTATCGATTAATAAAAGTAGTTAAATGTACAAGTCATTTGTAAAATAAGTTTTTTTTTATTTACGTTTACATGTAAGTTATTGTAAAACTTACTAAAATCTTAAAAATATCGAATACACATAATCTCAACTCTAGTTCGGCTGCCATTTTATATTCATAATCAGCTAATAAATTGGACACGCTTTTGTTACAACTAGGGCCAGTCCTTGTATTCTTTGGTCATTGACTTTATCCCATTTTTTTTTTCGTAATTGAACTCTGACTAGGTAGACTAGGTGACAGGAAATGACAAAGTAGGCTATGATCTCGCCTTAAGAATGTGTTTAACACCAAAATTGTTCATCTCCAAGTTTCAGCGAAATTGTCAAACTGTTTCATAATTTGTTATATCTGAATACATGATATACATTTGGTTTAACTATTTACTAATGTAACAATGAACCAAGACTTTAATTTAGTTCGGCATATTATTCGGTTAGCTACTTGAAATATCATAAAATAGTGGCTCACTTGTTACTGTGATTTATTTGAAGTGAGAGAAAGTCAGTCAGCGTACACTAGGGTTGTGTCAAACGGAAACTAAATTGTAGTCATGATTTACACGACAGCACAGTAAAAAAACCAAATTAATAATATTCCTTGACAATATTGTTTTATGGCAGAAGATCGTGGCCGTACTCAATAATTGTGATATTTATCACATTACCCATACTTCCGTTCGGCCAATCCGACATTACTAATTTTCCAAAAATTATTCTTCTATCCATTTGAACAAATTATATAATGTTGGTATTACAATAAAAAAAATATTTATATATACGTAGTATGTATATAAAAACTGAACAAAACCTATTTTTTTTTTGTATAATATAATAAGAGGCTTTTATATATTATACGCTCTAAGTATGTATAGGTGACTTTACATAAGTTCAGTTACTCTTAAATTCTCAAGAGTTTTATTTTTATTTTATATATTCGTATTTAACTAACGAAATAGGTACGTATACTTTTTATTGTTTCTACAGTAGTTATTATCATTAATGGACAATGAAATGCTCAATTCTGCCACTGTCATCATGGTGCTCCCAGACAAGTGGTACCGTAGACTATGTTGTGTTAAGTGGCGTATTTAGGTACTATAATGCCAATGGGGCTATGATGTCAAATTTCTAAATTTGTCTGTCTCAAGTTTCATTTCAATTTATGAACCTCATATCCAACAGTAATCTAAGTCATCTATTTTAAAACAAATTTAATTAAGTATCCTGTGATTCAACAAAACATTATTTTAAGTACAATAGACTTTTTTTTTTTTTTGCTGTTGCTCCCAATGTATTACATCATAATTATTAGTCTCCATTAATATAATGTTAAAGGATTACTGAGCATTGAATATCTGTTAATATATTAACTCTTATAGATCATAATTAGCGTTTGCTTCAATTTCATTTCGCATGATCGACTAAATACTATAAGCCTCACATGGTTTAAGAAAGGTAACTTTTTCGACTACTGGCGTACAAAAAAAAATCCTTTTTCATCCAAGATATTATATAACTTGGTATAGTTTATTGTATAATAATAAAAATGCTTTTAAAAACAAGCTAAGAACAATATTGTTAATTTTGTACTGATAAGTAGACAGTTATTTAAGTATTCCCTTGTTCCCAGGTCATAATAAAAAGTCATTTATTAGTACGACAGTTAATAATTACTCACTTACTTAATCTGCAAATTAAACTCCCGTGAACAATTTTATCAAATTATAGATTTAACAAGGTAAAAGATCGCAAAAGCGATTTGATACTAATAAACCACAAGCAAAACTTGCAGTGTTATTCACCGGTACTTACTTGGCTCTAATAGTCCATACGGTTAAGGTTTGAATACACTTTACTTCTCACAATGACTCACATTTCACTTTACATGAGAAAACATTTATAAAGTCAGTCTTAACATTTCTATCAAACAACGAGGGTAGTTAGTAAAACATTGTACGTAAGCCGAATAAAATCATAGACATTTGCTATCGAATGTCGTAAGTAATTTAAATATAGGTAAATATAGTAGCAGTTTGTCATAAAAATTACTTTTTTTTTTTAATTTTTCTTAACTATGGGTAGAATTTATAAATTCAATATATTTTTTTTTCAATGTACTTATGATAACTTGTACCTTCCGTGGAATCCAGTCATTGGTACCACACTGATTAAGATCCTCGTTTGGCCTAGACAGCCTGGAGACCGCTGATACAATTGGCCGACCTGCCGTTCCCAATGCAGGTAGGCGTCACGCACGGCCGCCACCGCTGGCAGGAGTTCCGAACCGCTTGATGTCCAACTGAAAATGAAAAAAAATACGATTAGAAAAATGAAGTGAAAATCGCGGGATGGATCTATCCAACTTCTGATGTCAAAAAGATGAAGATAAGGGAATAAAAACTAAAGATAATTCAGAATGACCAAAATAGTTACTATCAAAAGGATAAGAAGTAAAATACTAAAGCATTGCTAAATACATTTATTGTATAAAGGTTTTCCTTATTATAATAATAACAAATCAAATCATTTTCATAATGTACCAATACTTCTGACTAACATTATTAATATTAACATTTTGACATTATAAAATATAATTTAAAACAAAATTATCAATAAGACAATTACTTGATAATCTAGCTATCTAGCTATAATTTATACAATAGGTTTTAGACAATGTTATACTTATCTTTAATATAATGAACGATCACTCTCACAGTTTGGCCAAGACTAACTTTTAAAAATGGCGGACCAACTTTTTATAAGAATAAAATGGCGCCAACAGGAAGTAAGGTTGATTATGGAATTTACTAAAATTGTTATACAAAAGAGAACGTTTAATTGTTATTAAGTTATTTGATAATTTAGATGAATTATTTAACTTATATTAAATTTTAAACTGTAGATTGTAAAACAGGAAATAATAAAATGATATTGTGACATAACTGTCAAAGTATAAGAATGATAAATTTAGCTTTTGAATGAAATTTATTTTAAAGGTATATTACTATAAAAATACCAATATTCTAACAAGTGCTATATTGAATTCTTTTCATTTCTTTTTGCTAGTCCTTTTATCGAGAAGCCATAATGCTTCATGACATCACGGTTAAAGTTGTATTATCGTTCTGCGAGAAAAAAATCGCAGGAAAAAGCTTAAGTAACTTTTGAGTTACTACATGGAATAAAAATTTTGAGTTTGAGTTTGCTCAAACTCAAAATTTTTATTCCATGTAGGTTATAATATAACGCTTATAGAATTGTCCTACATGATGCCTACCACCGGTTCGGAAACTAGCCCGGCGAGAAGAACCGGCGTAAGAAACTCGCACGGGGCCACCTTTTAGCAAAAAGATGGGAAAATTGTTCTTTTCAAAAATATTTTTACAATGTTGTAACTTAATCTATATAACATTAGTGATAAGTACATAGACATACTTAAGTACATAAAAGCATGGGGCCATCTTATTCCCGAGGTGTGCATCGTTAATAACATTTAACATAGGTACCTACCTACCTAGTACCTGTCATTTAAAATCTATTTATATTTAAATCTAACATAAACCATAACTTTTAAGCACCATGTACATTATACCTATGCATTATGGACGCTTTAAAATAAATAAAATAATAAAATGTTTTATTTCGCAATAAATTTTTTCGTTACCTCAACACAGTTCGCTGTTAAAGTTGTGGTTTGTAAATCGAGGCACGTAACAAACTCTAACTGGTGTGTTTTATCTGGATCCCATTAAAACTTCGATGATAGTGAAGTAAAACTGTGATAAAATCTATAAAAATAGTATTTACCGTGATAAAAACTATATGATATTAAATAAGCTTCGCGTAAATAAGTATGTATCTGATGATGCGGACATGACGGATCATGACGAGGGAAACCTTAAATCACACTGAAACGAAACAATATGACGTTGTTATGACGACATATTATGACGTTGTATTTTTAAGATAGCTATTCTAAATGGAATGGTATTCATAACACAATAAGCGTCGCGATGTGAACTGACCCTTAGTCTTACCTATTATTCGTAAACAACTTGTTCGATTTGAAAAAATATTTCTACGTTGGATCTTCTCTATGTAGGTATGTACCTATATTGGAAAAGGCTTCAGATAGAACTTATTATTATCTACCTATATAAGTCTTTACTTTTATCATGAAGCAGTGCTGCCAAATTAAGCTACTCGTACTTTATAGTTATAAATAGAATAGCTATTTTTCGGTGTCAGGCAACTACAATTTGATAAAACTTGTATCCTTACATTTTCAGCTACTTTAAAAGTGACGTGAATACGTAAGAGTTGCTTTTAGGAGTGTTTAGAGGGCCTAGAGTTTGAAGTAGAGCCTTCAACTCAATCAGAGACAGAAAAAGTGGTAAATCACATTTTCCAATAAAAACAAAAAATAAATAAAAGAAAAATATACAAAACCCACATGAATATTTTCTCTTACCTATTGATCGAAATATTGTAATGACTATAACTTAAAAATAAATATAGTTTAAAAAAACACGCCATTAAAGAATATCGAACTAAAAAGTTGAAAATAATTTTAAACATTTTAAAAATAAACTTAAAACAGTAGTATATAAAAAATACTAGTAGGTATAATTGAGGGAAAAGCGTGGGTCGCTCGATATACGAAAATTATGGCACAATTTTATATACTACTGTTTTAAGTTTATTTTTAAAATTATTTTTAGTTCGATATTCTTTAAAAGCGTGTTTTAAAGCTACCAGAGCCGAGGAAGGCAGCAGGCGCGCAAGAGAGAGTTACATACAAGCAAGCAAACAAGCTTACATACAGGTGAAGTTAATATCCCCCCGATGGTTGCACGCCTTGTCGTGGCGGTGGGGCTTAGTAACCGTGGACTGGTCACCCACGGTGAAGCTAAGAGGCAACCGGGGCCGGCCTGTTTGCCGCAGGCTGGCCCGAGGAGGGCGCTCCCAGCGGGCTGAACATGCCCGCAGAGGACGCGCGTGGAGGTGAGACCGCAGAAGAAGAGGAGTGCCGGTATTACGGTGCGCCGTTCTCCCTATCTTCTGCGGCCGTGGAGGGATCGCAGGGGAAGAGGCGTGATGGTATTACGGTACGCCACTCTCCCTACCCCCTGCGAGCTGGCGGAGCCGTTCCGTCGAAACGGCGTTGGTGGGGCCGCAGAGGAAGAGGCATGTCGGTATTGCGGTGCGCCGCTTGCCCTATCCTCTGCGACCGAGATGTGGTCGGTGGCAGAACCACAGACCTGATCTGCCACCGGGTACCAGATTATCTGGTACCCTTGGCCTCCTGGTAGCAGACTCAGGGGGAGTCTGCTACAGTACTGGTGGAGGCTGAGGAGGAAGCGCACCTAATACCATCTGGTGCGCCCATCGTGGAGGGCCTTCGGGCTTTCAAGATGGAGCCGCTTGTAGGCGGCTGCCGCCGGCGGGGTCGCGGATGTGTGTATCGTTCCCGTGGCCCCGTCAAAGGGCGGTGAGGAGGAAGATGGGGGGTTTTTAGTGGGTATACCATGAGTCCCACATCACCACTTAGGTGCCATATGCCCATGCCTGCGCCTGGGTGGTATGCGTAAAGCATTTTCCCCCCGGAAACAAAAAAAAAAGGTGAAGTTAATATAAGCATGTTAATAAATAATAAATAAGATTGATTTTTTTTTCTTGAATTAGATTCACGAATGTAATAATTATTTGACAAATTTGTACCTACTAGATGGTACATCTAATTTATATGTCATATAAATCAAACTACTTCTTGCACCTTTTTCGAGTAAAAACATCTGGCAATTTGGGAAATTTTGCAATATGTCTAGCTTCTGGCTAGTGGTAGTTGTTGGCAACACTGTCATGAAGTTAAATTGTTTAGGCACCGTGGACGGCCACTACGCCGTACACGAGGACATGGTGCTCATCTGGGTGGACGCGCACGCCGACATCAACACCAACGCGACGTCGGGGTCGGGCTCCGTGCACGGCATGCCGGTGGCTCTGCTGGTGAAGGAGCTATCCGACTACTGGCCTTACCTGCCCACCATGGACTGGCAGGTACCTAAGTAAGTTAATACTAAGTTGAGGTAGCCTTCCGTTGCACGCGATGCGAGACCGCGACTCGAGACCGAAATAGGGTCGCGGAGCTACTGCTTAGTATGAATTTATTAATATATTATGGTGAACGTGGCCAGAGAACCTGGGCCTCTAGTCAAGATGCATTCGATAATTTCGACGGTGAAGTTAGAACACAAAAAATGTCCCATACATTTTTTGACATAAGGCATCACAAGCGACATGTCACATAAAGATATTCAAATCCCTTACATTTTTGATTTCGAACTCCGCCGTCGAAATTATTGAATGCATCTTGACTAAAGGTCCTTATAAGCTGGTCACTGTCTCACGTCGCGGTCGCAGAGATCGGAAAGCTACCTTAACTATACCAAACCAATAACGTTGAGGATGTATGCTGGCCTTAACGAATTATCAACTACCTACATTACTATTTTCGTCATTTTTATCATCATTACTAGATAGTAGAGGCTATGCTTGGATACGGGGCTCTCGGCAATGAGAAAGCTTAAAGTAGCCTAATTACTAGTAACGCTAGTTTGTATTAATTTAGGTTCATAATATTATAATATTTTACTAATTCGCTATACTTAAAACCAGTTTCTAATGTCCTATTGAGCTGAATTGTTATAAATTCCAGATAATAAAAATGGAACTGATCGTAAGTTTAAAAAAAAAGACTTTATATAAGTAGCGATAGGAAAAACTATTTACAAAAAAAAGATAAACCTTCAAGAAAGATAGATAAGACCTATCATTGTACAACTCTAAGTTAGAGTTGTAATACAATGATAGGCCAAGCGTACAGTTAATGTGGAGGAAAATAGGTGTGCAGAAAGCTAATATTTTTTTAAAAAACTTATTGCTACGAAACACTATGCTTTTGTATACCTAATAACAGTATGTATTGGTTTGACAAAATTGACCTTCTTCTTTCACATTCCTTAATTATTCATTTACGTATTTTTATGGGGTACCAAAGAGATAAAATAACCCTAAAAAACTAAAAAGTTAAAATATAAAAATTCAAATTCAAATGAAAAGAAACACTTGGTAGGTATTTGAGTAGGTAGTAAGTAGGTACATATAAAACTGATTAAAAGTTAAAACACACCCGTCATTAAAATTTATAATGCTTCATGTTTCGAACATGAAGTGCAGACTTAGGTACAGAAATTTCTAGCAAAATACACGGCGTTTTATGTGGAAACATTTCAGAATAATAAATTACTTTAGAGACACACACTTATCCTCAGACTGTAAATAATGATTTATTTATTATTTGTTTGTATAGCTTCATGAATTTAATATGTTTCTGGTTGCTTCTTGAGTATTTTCCTTTAATTTTAACTTTCTATCTAATATCTATACCTACTAATATTATAGAGGAAAATTTTGTTTGTTTGTTTGCATTTGAATAGGCTCCGAAACTACTGGATTGATTTTGATGAAATTTGGCACAGATATAGAGTAGACCACGAGGAAGGACAAAGGCTACTTTTTATTGCGGCATAATGTACGGATCCCGCGGGATTTCGCGGGCAACATAATCTATATAAATAATCTCTATAAAATAATCAATGACCAATATTAAATTGAATCATTTTAGGTTCGCGTATTTCAAGCCGTCTTTCGAGGTCTACCCTCAAATATTGGATACATAAAATATTTTTATCCGGTATACGTAAATCTGATAAGTATAATTTTAAACACTTAGGTACCTATATCTTGTTGTAAGGAAATTGACTTCTTTCGCAGATTGTCCATCAAAAACCTTGGCTACATCGGACTGAGATCGGTGGACGCATTCGAAAGACTCGCAATACAAAAACATAACGTTCCTTGTTTCACCATGGAAGACATTGAAGAGTAAGTTTCGTATACAAAAATTTAAGGTTCCTCAGATGTAACGTAGTACTCCTCTACTAACCGTTGGAAAAATCACTTGACAGAGAAAGACACAACTGAATAGCTAATGAGTATTTTTTTAATAAGACTAGGGGACAAACGAGCGCAACATCCGCAACATCAGAGAAGTTGCAAGTGCGTTGCCGGCCTTTTAGGAGGGAATACGCTCCCCCTTCTTGAAGGTTTTCAGGTCGTAATGGTCCGGAAATACTGCTGGCAACAGTTCATTCCAGAGTTTTACAGTGCGCAGCAAAAAGCTTCGGGTAAAGCGCACAGTGGAGGACTGGCACTCGTCAAGGTGATGAGGATGATAAATATTTTGTCGCATAGAACGGTGGCGAAAAGTTGCAACAGGTATAAGTCCGAACAATTCCCCGGAGCACTCCCCGTAATATAACCGTAAACCGATAGAGGATGCAGAGCGATGCTACATACAGTATGGGTTAGTTTACTATATTACATCTGAAGAACCTTAAATTTGAAATGCTGCGATGAGCGATCCGGGTGGCTCATGGCTATAACTTATCAACAATCCGGCGACTTGTTGCTCGTTTTACCACTACTGCGATTAAACGGCCATGTGCTTTGCCTGTGCCAGAAGCCTCAATATCCTACTACTATTATAAATGGGAAAGTTTGTGAGGATGGATGGATGGATGGATGGATGGATGGATGGATGGATGTTTATTACTCATAGAAGTTACACGCAAAAACTACTAAACTGATTCTGATGGAATTTGGCATGGTAAGTAGTATAGTTTAAGCTCTGAATTAACACAATAATATTCTACTGTTTATCCCGAAAAGTACAATTTTCCCGTGGGATAGGTACTGTATTTACGCAGGCGGAGCCGCGAGCAAAAGCTAGTATAAAATAACCATATCGTAGAAAATACCTTAACAAAAGATCCACGAGAATAAATCTTTATTCGAAGTAATGGAAGCATACGTTTTCCGTGATCATAAATTAATATAGAAGTTTGTGATGTCGATGTAAATATTTTATGATTCTCGGAGACGGGGAAAACGTAAATATATTATGAATCCACTGATTATATTTTCAGATACGGCATACGGAGGACCATAAATCACATCCTGCGCGCTCTAGACCCATCTGCTGAGAAACCTATTCACGTTAGCTTCGACATTGATTCTTTAGACTCACTTGAAGCACCCAGCACTGGCACCCCAGGTACATACTTTTAGACTTTTACGAAACCAAGCCATTTTGGTTTTCTTAGCACAGATAACATTGTATCTGAATTCTAATAGAATAAGTACCTTCCTAATGCCTATGTTCTACTTATATATTAATATCAACCAGGTGAGTGCCTAATATCGATGTAGGTAATCGAATAAAAAAACATTGTCGTTTTTGTAACAACAAAAAAAAATGCAACTCCCGAGTCCCGACATTGATCTATTTTTTTTTAGTAGATAATAAAGCTGATGACGATGATGTGATCTAGCTAGACTATTTTTTGCTCGATCTAAACGGTTTTTATCTAACAGCTGTAGGTAACTTTATTGATTACCTACAGCTAGAAACCGACTAGATAACAACAGCTTTCAACTTAATAAGCATTAAAATCTGTCTATTCGCTTATAACTGGCATAGAACACAGACATAGCAACTAATAAATCCCTCTTTTTTGGGCCGGAGGATACTAAAAATATAAATTGTTTTTGCTTTCACATTTGTAATTTTTTCGATTTCATTAATTTCAGTACGAGGCGGTCTGACGCTGAGAGAGGCAGTCAAATTAATGGAGATTATCCACGCCACAGGCCGCTTGAGAGCCTTCGATCTCGTCGAAATAAACCCCGCGCTGGGCAACGATTCCGACAGGAAAAAGACTATCGAAGCCGGATTATGTGTCCTCAAAGCCGCTTTGGGGTTCTCTAGGAAAGGAACGATACCGCAAGGGTTAAAAGATTTACCGTTACAGACAAACAGTGACAATAAATAATTTTTAATTTAAGTACGATTTGTTTGTTTTTAAAAATGCATATTAATTAAAAACCACTAGAACTAAATATCGAAATAATGGTCATCTATCAAAATAAAAATAATTCTGAATTCAAACAACTCAAAGTAGGTGCCTAGGTAGGGAGGCTATAGCAGGTAGCTAATAGTTAATACTAGAACTGTGGAAGAGCCACGCTTTGGCACGAATGGGCCGGCTCGACCGAATAAATACCACCACCTCACAGAAAACCGGCATAAAATAACGCTTGCGTTGTGTTTCGCCGAATGAGTGAAGTTACCGGAAGTCCGAGCGAGGGGGGATTGGGAATTTTAAGGGCCAAGAACGCAAGTCGCAACACCAGAGGAGGGCGGCGGTAATCGCTTACTATCAGGCGATCCGTCTGCTCGTTTCCTGGTTCATGTCATAAAAAAAATTGGTTCATATCTTAAAGACATGTATGAAACTAATAATTGCTGTTCTAATAAAGGATATGTCATAACAGACGAAGATTTGGATGTTGGCACCATGCAGGTAACTTAGGTGTCACACATAGGTCTATCGTCATTATATATACAGGATTATTTTTCACCAGTACAATAAATCAACATACGTAATAGTTGTCAAGAATAAAAAATACTAGCGGTTTTTGTTACTACCCCTTTGGAACAAAAAAACAAAATTATCAATCCCCGATGATATAGATATTGTTCAATATTTCGGTTCCAACCATAAAATATTTTACTTTAAAAAGCACAGAAAACAAAACCGCTCAGAATAGTCGTAAGAAATAACTAACTCAAACAAGTGTCTATCTGCTATTCAGTGGCGTAGCTATCGTAGGGCTAGGTGGTGCAGTGCACCAGGGCCCCGGAGCTCAAGGGGCCCTCTAGCCTCGGCTTTGAAAAGAGAGGAGCATATAAGAAAAAAGGAAAAAAAACTTGTGAGCAGGCTCGAGACTCGAGGCTCGAATTTTTTTCTTTTTTTTATGTTGTTAAAATTAACACTAACAATTACAAGACTTCTGATTTAAGATTTTCAACACGTGCGTCCTCGATGAGCATGTGCTGTTTGTTATCGTTATTTCAGTTATTTGGTATTTGATAGTTGGGATGAGTACGCCCGCCCGTAGCACATTGGATCAGCGATAAGCTCACGTGCTTGACGGTCATGAGATCAATTCGACAATTCCATACTCCACCCATATTATCTTTTTCGCCAAGTTTTCATTCCCTCTTGCTTTGCATCAGTTCTCATTTATGATATTCATTGCGATGTTTTCAACTTTCTGGGGTCTGGATGCACTATAGTATATAATAGTTGACGCTAGGTCGACTAGGTGTGTCAATGACCGTTGCAATTCGTTCTCCCTACTACCAGCACCAGCCTTATTTCATCTTTCATCAAGTATCGCCACTAATGCAAATGCTACTATTATTTGTTCCGTCTTCGATATCCGGAATCCATCTTGAGTCAAGCACCCGTCTTTCTGTCGATTTCCGGCTACTTACCTCCTTCCACGTACGGCAGATGGCGCTAGTGTCGCGGATTTGAGACGGTTGCGCGCCTAACTGACTTTCTTCATTATGGCGTCGTTTTTCATGTCGTGAATATCGGCAAAAAATTTTTGTTACGTAAATTTTGCTAATTGCTACAATTTAATATCATTTAATTTGAAAGTAATGTTAAATAATAAAAAGTGAAATCATATTTAGTATTTAACAATAAATTTTCGCGATTAAAGATTTTCTTTGCCGAACACGTGTTCGTAATTTTACTTCGCGATAAATGTAGCATCTCCTTCCACTGGAAGACGAAATCATGAGCGAGTCAAAGGATTCCACTCCGCGTAAGAGGAAGTCTTCCCGTTCGAGAGAATCTACGGACAATTCATCGTCATCGTCGTCTTTGGAGCATGGGGTCGATTCGGACCCACGCGGAAACAAACGTTTCCGCACCGTAAGTAAACGTTCCCGCCATGTGAGTAATGAACAATTTGAACATTTATCGCAACAAGTTTCGTATTTGACTAACTTAATCGCGTGTAGTTATAGTGATACGCGAGTGCATGCGTCGGACATAAACGTTACGGGCGGTAGTTCGATAAATATTCCCGCCGCGGTTCCGAACAATACTCTCGAGTTGCAGCCGCCGCAAAAGCCTGCGCAAGTGTTAAATTTGTCTATCCACTACAGTGAAAGATCCTTTGTTTCCAAAATCGAATGACGAACATTATAAGAGAATTTTTGATTTACAAAAATTTAAGAGTAGCGACTGGAATTGTATTCGTTTTTCGGACGCTCAAAAGATATATGCTACTGTTCCGGGCTTTATCGAGATGAACGTTAACGACGAACTTAGGCGTTTCGCCCTATCGGCTACGGACGAAAGGTCATTGCGCCTCTATTTAACCGAACGTAGTTTTGCTTCGATTTCAAATGCTATTTTAAAGCAAAAGGACGAGTTACGTAGTAATTTACAGTCGTTGATAAATTGGGCTACGGATAATGATAAAAATTAACTCCTACATCTTTGTTTGATAAAATTGAACAATTGTTTAATAAGGAATCCGGTTATACAAAAGTTTCGGACGATATTTTACAAATTGTATGCGGCCGACGGGCCGATTATATTAACGCGCGTAGAGAAGCAGTGTTGAGACAATACCTGAAGAATATCACAGCAGTGCGTTACAAAAAATTCCTCCAGATGGAGAATTTTTATTCGATAAAGACATTTTATCGTCGTACCTCCAAAAAATTGGGGGGGCCTATAAGCTCGCTCCCATGGCAGGTCCGTCCACACAAAACCGTTACACGGGACGCGCTGCACCTGCCCATTATTCTGCTACTAGCTCTGCTAATCATAAGCAGTCCGACACGTTTTTTCGATCGTACAACAAATCAAAACCAAACAATCGAAAATCGGAACAACCATCTAATAAACGAGCTGCATGTATATGCATCAAACTATAAAAACAAGCGCGATAGCAGAAATAAACCGCGAACAAAAGCAAGTTCACCAAGTAACCGATATCACTAATGACTGGCCGAACTTTCGAGGAGGCTGTCTCGTGAAATATCAGCGTGTTTGGAAAAGGTTAGGAGCACCGGATCACATTTGTCAACTTTTGAAAAGGGTTTTAATACCGTTCATTCGAAAACCACCTTTAATTTATCCGGGAAAGACGGTTTTGAAAGCATACGAGACCAAAAAGAGCTTCGATATGTCACAACAAATTCAGAGCATGCTGAAACAAGGAATCTTAGAGAGGGCCGAGGTCACTCCCAGCTATATCTCGACCTTCTTTCTAGTGCCTAAACCAGACAACAGCTTTCGGCCGATTTTCAATCTGAAGACGCTCAACCAATTTCTGGAAATAAAGCCCTTTCAACTTTTCAACCACTTTAGAGTACCGAGTTTCTTGCAGAAAGGAGACTGGATGGCGAAGCTAGACCTAAGCCAAGCGTACTTTCATCTGAGCATTTCCGAGAAGCACCGTCGGTTCCTGAGGATGAGCTACGAAGGCGAACTGCTCCAAATGACCTGCCTACCCTTTGGTCTGGCGTCAGCACCACGAACGTTTGCTACCTTAACCAATTGGGTCGCCGAATACCTCAGGTCTCACGGCATCAGGTGTGTGGTCTATCTGGACGACTTCCTCCTAGCCCATCAGTCCGTCGACCATTTGACCGAGCAAGTAGCTTTTACCATCGCCACGATGAAGCTACTCGGTTGGATGGTGAACTGGGAGAAAAGTGTGCTGGCTCCGACGCAACGCCTAGAATTTCTGGGCGTCACCTGGGACACCACTCACAACACGAGGTCCTTGTCGGAGCCTAAGTGCCTAACGCTACGCAGGGCACTTCAGCACCAAATTTCGGTTGGCAGTTGGTCTCTCAGACAGGCCCAGTCCCTAATGGGAAGACTCAACTTCGCCACATTCGTCGTTCGCCGAGGTCGTCTACACTGTCGAACACTGCAGTACTACAGTCGACATCTGTCCACCAAACATCCATACCGAAAATCTTCTATACCTGACCCTGCGCTACAGGAGATGGTTTGGTGGATAAAGGAAGCAGACGGGACATTACCGATACACCCGAACCCGATAACTCACTTCCTAACGACCGACGCGTCTAACATCGGTTGGGGTGCGCAGCTTGGAGAAAAGAAGATGGCAGGAAGGTGGAAGCAGGAACAAAAAGATTGGCACGTAAACCTGAAAGAGATGTACGCCGTTCACGCAGCGGTCGCCCAGGAGAGCCATCAACTACAGAATGCACAGGTATTATTACAGACGGACAATAGGGTATTTTCCAAGTTTTTAAAAGGTATGTCAAATCGTTCCTAATACTAAAATACATTGGCAGTTTGAACCATTCTTCGTGAATTTCTTTCTTTTCCTTGCAAATTAGCCTAAAAGTTTAAATTAATATTATAGGCGCGAAAACGCTTTATTACTGTGTCACGACGTCACATTCTTGTAACATTGTAACTGTCAAGTGTCAAATTACACTGAAAATGCCAAATACCTACTGTTTACGTTGTGAATAAATGTTTTAAGCCCTTTAAAAAATGCCTTATAAATGGTGCGCAGTGCCAAAGTGCACTAATACGTCTATTAAAACACCGGGGAAAATCTCTGTAACCATACCAAAGAACACTGAAATGGGAAAAAGTGGCTATTACTCGCTGACGCTTGACGTTAATGATTCTGATGCTGGCCATTCTATATGGAAATCGGGAGGCCATTAAAAAAAAAAAGAAGAAGAAGTACAAGAATATGACGTCACATTCCAATCTCGTGCGTTTTTAGTCACGTGGTCAAACGTGAAAAATTCATAATTTTATTTTTGATATTTTATAAAAATCATACATATTTTTATGTAAAAAGTTGGTTAAAGTGGTTTAAATTAATGTTTAGCGATAAAATATCAACAATCTGATGTATATTTTCATCATAGGATAATACCCTATTGCACTGTAGTTGCCTACATTAACAAGGAAGGTGGTACGAAATCCAAAAAGTTACTGCAACTGACACAACAACTTCTTTCGCTACTGGACGAGTTTAATGTATCTTTGACAGCACAGTACTTCCCGGGAAGATTTAACGGAGACGTAGACGCGGTGTCTCGAGGGAAGAAATGCCCAGAATGGCATTTGACAGAAGCAGCGACTTCGATGCTCTTTCATATGTGGGGGATGCCACAAATCGATCTCTTTGCGTCCGCGACAGCCCACGTAGTTCCGAGCTATGCGACACTAAATCTACGGGACCCCCGAGCACAGTTCTACAATGCCTTGAGTCGCCAGTGGAGGTTCGATCTAGCGTGGCTGTTTCCACCACCAAACCTAGTTCCGCAAGTATTAGCTCATTTGAACACGCAAATTGGTCGATACATTCTCATAGTACCCAAGTGGAACAAAGTGTTTTGGCGAGGCGACTTACAACGTCGAGCGTTACAGATACCACACTCAATCCCGAATCTACGCAATGTACTGATCGACACGGTCACAGGCAAGCGCCCTCCTGCAGTAGAATCAATCAACCTGGAGGCCTGGCTGATCTCGGGTGGATTGATGTAATCCAATATTGATCATTGTGAGAAAGGCTTTTTCTTTCTTATTTTTAATTATTTTGGACCTAAGTAAAAATTTTGAATTGATGTAATTAAGTCTAATTAATATTAAATGATGTATTCAAATAACACATTATGGCATCATTTTCAAATTCTTTAAATTTGCAGTATGTATACCAGGAGATAACAAACACATCACTCAAGATGGATTCCGGATATCGAAGACGGAACAAATAATAGAGAGTTTTACCTTACAATAAAACTTACCTATTATTTTTCCTGAGATATCCGGAATCCAGGTAATCCCTACCTGGTACATCTCGAGCTTCATAATGAAGAAAGTCAGTTAGGCGCGCAACCGTCTCAAATCCGCGACACTAGCGCCATCTGCCGTACGTGGAAGGAGGTAAGTAGCCGGAAATCGACAGAAAGACGGGTGCTTGACTCAAGATGGATTCCGGATATCTCAGGAAAAATAATAGGTAAGTTTTATTGTAAGGTAAAACTCTCTATTTCTATTCCGCACATTCATCCATCTGGCACCATATTCTGCTAGAACTCATTTTCGCAAAAAAAAAATCCGACGACAAAACATGTATGATACAGGATACAGGTTGCAGCACAACGCATAGATATATAATATTATAAAGAGGGCACAATGGTATTCGTATAATCTATAATAACTCTCAAACTTTTAACTTGATCGACAAAAAATAATAGTAGAGGAGACCGTGGGAGGTCGACCTTCACCGATCTGATAACCAGATGAGACATATTTTTTATCAAATATAATTTATAAACAATTATGCCTATAATTACTTGCCTATCTAAAAGTGCTCATGGCTATTTTTAATAAAATTAATTTTAATGGTTTTTTTTTTCATCACTTTCATTCTTTTGATAACCAAATGAATTTTATTTCACTGTTAGTTTTTAACACACAGAATATGCCTCAGTAGGCTTGCCTACTCATTTCTGTGTATAGCTACCTGGCAAGCCGATGTGAACAGGTATGTCAATATAGGTGACTCCATCGTTCTGCTAACTTAACGAAAGTTATATCAAATTTTAGATTATTTTATTACAAAATCAGTCATATAGACTTGCCTGCAAAAAATCATACTTAAAGTACTGTTGCCTAGCTAAAAACTTTTAGAGTTTTAGCCATCTGATAGGTGCGAGAGAGAAAGTAGAGCGTCCGAAGTCCGTGTGGTAGAACAGGACACAACATAGCAGCTGCAAGCTACCTATTAATTATTTTTTTCTAAATTATTTTTTTTTTATTTTTTATACTAATATTTTAAAAGTAACACTTATTCTTTCCCGCTTTACGGCATTTATTTAATTTAAAATAATAAATAAATTATTCTCTATTTAATCCTAAATAAAATATATAGATTTTTTAATTTTACAATTTAGCTTTAAAATTATAAAAAGTTTTGTTGAATTAGTTTTCTTTTTATTTATTTATCAATATATTAATATAATAATATTATATTAATATTTTAACTTATTTATTTTTGATTTTTGCATAGCTGTAAGTACGTATAGTGTGAAATAATATAAAAATTGTGATCGAAATTAGGTATAATAAATTGGAGTTCAAAATTAATGACAAGTGTAAATAAATGCTGTCTCTGTCACTCACATGTACACGAGCATGCGCACTCGGATACATTCAACGGTCAGGTAGCTTGCAGCTGCTATGTTGTGTCCTGTTCTAACACACGGACTTCGGACGCTCTACTTTCTCTGTCGCACCTATCAGATGGCTAAAACTCTAAAAGTTTTTAGCTAGGCAACAACAGTACTTTAAGTATGATTTTTTGCTGGCAAGTCTATATGACTGATCTTGTAATAAAATAATCTTAAATTTGATATAACTTTCGTTAAGTTAGCAGAACGATGGAGTCACCTATATTGACTTACCTGTTCACATCGGCTTGCCAGGTAGCTATACACAATTATTATTTTTAAACAAAAAATTAAACCGACTTCCAAAGTAAAAATACACAAAACAGTATGAAATAAAACTTATTTTATAAATAATTCCCCTTTTTAATTTGTCTATTTCTCTACTTAATCTTCTTAATTTTGAAGTCGCTACCAGCCCAAATGATATCCTACAATATTTTATAGAACTCACGTTCATATTTGCTGGTAACGACTTCAAAATTAAGAAGATTAAGTAGAGAAATAGACAAATTTAAAAGGGGAATTATTTATAAAATAAGTTTTATTTCATACTTTTTTGTGTATTTTTACTTTGGAAGTCGGTTTAATTTTTTGTTTAAAAATAATAATTTCACCCTTTTTAGTGATATATCTTGTTAAGTTATTATTAATACGTCTTAAAAACGTCTAAAATAAACGACCGAATGTATAAATGAATACGCGCCAAGCTTCCATTAGGTATTGTTATTAAGATGATGATGATGATTACTGTAAGTTACAAAGTGGCATATGCTTGCAGTTCTTTAAACAATTCCGAAATTTCCTAACGCATATCTTTAAAGACTGAGGAGTTCTGTTCAGTGCTTTTGGATTCAGGGTATACCTTGGTACAACGTCTTATTCTTTGGTAGCATATGCTTGTGTTACTTCAGTAAAAGTCAAAATCACTATATGTGTCGATATAAATTTCGAGGAGTTCCCTCGATTCCTCATGGATCGCATCATCGCGTTTCCACTTTAGTGACTAAAGGACCAATTTCGATTTAAACCCTTTACAACAACAAAATAATTTTGCAAATAGGTCCATAAACGGCAGAGTAATGTTCAAAGATCTCCGTGTTAGTGTAAAATACTATGAGAAGTACCTTCTATATCATCATAATGTGATGATGTATGCTGTGATAGTGGTGATGATGATGATGATTACTCTAATTGACAAAGTGGCATATGCTTGCAGTTCTTTAAATAACGCCAAAATCCCCAAACATGTATCTATAAGGAGTCAGGAGTTCTGTTCTGTACTTTTTGATCCAGGGTATACCTTGGAGCAAAATCTTACTTTTTGGTAGCATATGCTTGGACTACTTCAGAAAAAGTCGAAACCACCATATGTTTCCATATAAATTTTGAGGAGTTCCCTCGTTTCCTCATGGATCCCATCATCAGGTCACCAATTTTCTGAAAATGGGACCAACTTCGGATTATACCTTTTACATCAAAAAAAGAATTTTGAAAATCGGCCAACAGACGGCGGAGTTATCCGCGAACATACAAAAAAAAATATATATATATACAGCCGAACGTATAACCGCCTCCTTTTTTGGAAGTCGTTTAAAAATGAGTAGGCAAGCCTACTGAGGCATATTCTGTGTGTTAAAAACTAACAGTGAAATAAAATTCATTTGGTTATCAAAAGAATGAAAGTGATGAAAAAAAATCGATTAAAATTAATTTAATTAAAAATAGTCATGAGCACTTTTAGATAGGCAAGTAATTATAGGCATATTTGTTTATAAATTATATTTGATAAAAAATATGTCTCATCTGGTTATCAGATCGGTGAAGGTCGACCTCCCACCGGCTCTTAGACTATAAAAAACGTTTTTCTAAGCTCAAGTTCAAATTGAAGAATGAGCTATTATCTCAGACCAAATAAAAAGTATAGACTTCTACGAACAATAAAGGGCTAAACTTTAGAATAATATCCCACATTTGTACTATTAATTGATTCATGGTAATTTTACCGCTTAAAGTTCTTTTATTGTCGCAGTAATTTCGCATGTTTTCAAAATTATAAGATCCGTAGTTTTCGAGATAAAAATATAATAAAATTTCGAAAATTGTATATGAATTCGGCCATGTTAACGTTTCTGTGACATTTACGTTTCGTTTTCCATAGCTTTATGTCAAAAAACTTTGCAGAGCTCTATTTTACGTAAAAGTTGTAACACGGCCTCACAAAAACCTGGCGCGAAATAACGTTGTCACAACTCTCCCCGACTATGGAATTCTAAAAATGGGTTACATTAGAACATTTTTATTGCGTTCAAAACGTCTTTAAGTATGAAAAAACAGAAAGAGATAATTCTGTTTATTATAGATAAATTTAGATAAAAGATAGGTAAATATGAAAAGTTTAAAGAAAAAAGTAAAAACTTTATTATTTAGTAACAAACTTTATTTTTGGTATCAACTATCAACATACAAATGTACAGATAATATGTACACTTAACTCTAAAATCAACTCCCTTTGTTCAGTAGCGATATTAGTAAGGTAAATGCCCCCTATGTGCGGAATCATAAGGCTCTTCGGATTTTAACATATTTTATTACAACACTATCGAGAAATAGCGTCCAAGAACTCATGAATTAAAGCGCGCAAGAGATTGTGAATTGGACGGGGAATTTTATTAAAAATCGTTTTTCCCTTTATTGATCTCATCAGTTATCTGTATAATAAATATTCTATGTTGTCATGTATGTGCGTCGTTGTTTATTTATTCCCATTTTCCTCCATTTAACACATAGAGATACTAACCCTCATAGAGACGACGTATAGATTTAACCTACTAGGTATAAGTTTAACACACTGTTTCCCATTCTTATTCCTATGACTAATTTTAAAGATCAATATAAGTTCAAGCTACGCGGAAAGAGGGGATGAGGGGCATGAGGGCCCGATTATTCCCTTATGCACCGGGGCCCTTGTCCACCTAGCTACGCCACTGCTGCTATTGTATTCTTTTCCGTGCGTATGGTGACTATTTTTTTGTCTTTGTATAGTCAAAAGTTAAATGAAGTATTTGCTAAAGAAAAATCAGCTAAATTTACATGTACCTAAAATTATTTTTGTCTAACTAAATACCGTAAAAGGCCCTGTGTGCGCCGCCCGGCCGATCGTTTACCCCACTCCGCCGCCCCCTACCTCATACCGCACCCGTTGACGCCTTGTAGTTAGTGCGTCCATGCGGTATTAGATTGGTTTAAGGATAAAATAACTGAAATCAGAAATGAAATATATTTTTTTTTAATTTGTGAAATGTACTCTATTATCGATACCAATGGCGTAGTAAAATTTATTGTACCGATGAAAAAGTATTCCTGTAGCTGATAGATGATTATAAGATGATAATATTTAAATTTTAAACTTAAACTAGCTATTACTTGCAACTTCGCCCAGGAAGAATGAAAATATGATATATTATAGTGTTATCCAGATATTAAGGGAACATTTGTGGAATAAGAGTTAAGTAAATCGTTTAAATAAAAGAAAATAACGTGTATAAACAATTTATTTCGATGAAAACAAGATGGCTGAACAACAATATTTGAACACAGCAATTTGAATATTGCAATCCAATCGCAATAAACTTTAAACAACTTCACTTCAAGAATTATTGTCTATTTGATGAATCAGTGTTTTTAAAAACTAGGTAAAATAAAAGAAAATATTGCATACCTTTTTTATGTCTCAATTTTTAGTTAGTCTACGAAGTAAAATTATTCTATAGCTGGTAGGTGTCGTAAAAAGGAGACAAAACCAATTTTAACTTTATCAAGACCTGGTAAATATAAAGTGGTAAATAATGAAGTGGCATATTAGAAATACTGTCACTTCATTATGCATAATATTTGAAAAATATATAATGAATAATGAATAATGAAAGAAAATATTATAATAAAGGTCTGAGGTATTAGGTATACAATAAGATGTAGGGCCTCTTTCATGTCACGCGGGTTGCTGCACGTGTGCAGGCAAGGGGGTTAAACTCCTGTATGTGTCACCGTAAAATTGTTAAAATCGTTAGATTGTAATATAACTAGTGAAATTGTAAAATGTTGATAGATTTGGGACGCGAATATTCTGCCAATAAATTCTGCTATAGCCACAACAGATGACACTAAGCGGCTTCTACATTGCGGTATCGAAAACGTTAGGCGTTTGTATAAGAGCTTACGAGTATTATTTGGCTGCGGTGACTATAAAATACTCATCTAAGGCCATTCAATTCTTATATTGCGAGTTGTTTCTGATTTTTATTATTAAGTTACATATATTAAGAAATCATCTTTAAACGAATACAAAAGAATTAGTTCTAATTTTAGAGTGGCGCATCTATACTAATATATATCTGTATATGTATGCGTGCAGGTCTCGCCCGTCTGCAGCTGCCCGCATCCTATATTTCATACAATATGTTTTACCTATTACACGGGCAGTACGCGCCCGGACTGGAGCACCCGCGTGCGGCCGAGACCCGCAAGCTTGTCGCAGCCCGCGTAACAGAAAAAAAAATCCAAAATATGCGAAATGTATAAGTACAGTAATAATTGTAAACATTTGCTCTATAAAATTTTAACGTTTTTTTTATTTGCTTTTATGTGTATGGAATCCCTTTAAGTATTAAAACAGATAGTAAATTGATAAAAAATTAAATTACGAATTGTCCTTTCAGGAATGTGGGATCTGGCGAGTAGCACACACTAGCAACAAATAACAATTGAGACTAGAAGATAACTTGTGGTCTGTAGTGCTTCTGGAACTTGTTGGCCTTGATGGACAGCCGCATTTCGGCCTTGGCTTGCACTCTCTTCATGAAATGTATGTCTCGTGCTGTCCTGTAAGGAGAAAATATAACTTTGTATGAATTTTGACTGCAAAGTTTTTAGGTACCAAACAAACAACCTACCTAAACTTTTCTAGCATCACGTCATGTGAATTAAATACACACAATTTAGAGATATAAAATTAAATTGTCAAATCTATAGATAAATATAAAATGTTTGTGCTGGCAAAAGGTTTCTCATCTTGTAAGGTTAGATTAGTCAAACTGACTTTTTTTAACAATAATCAATTATTCAATAAAATACAAAACTTACTTGGCGACTACGGCCTGCTCTTTAGGCGCCCATCCAAGGGCCTTGTAAGCTCCTAACACTCTATGTAACTTGCGGTCTGACTTCTTAACAACCACTTGATTATTTGATGATATATGTTGTTTATAATATCTGTAAAAACAATATAATTGATAGATAGGTTTGTACATGTTGGAGCTCAATGATTGAGTGTTGGTTCTCTAACCCCAGTTTTGAATCCCGTTTTTCTCAGTTCCTGGGACATGGATGTGAATTAAAAATTTGTATAATATTTTGAAAATCTTATATATTATATATGTATAGTATAATATAAAAGTATTAAATATACTTCCCGCTGTCTGATCCCTGTAACACAAGATCTTCAGGAACTTCGCTTGGGGCTAGATTAATGTGGTGTAAAACTTTAATAGATATCATTTTATTTTATATTTTAATAAGTTCACTATTTTCAATTTAATAGTTGATTATATTTATATTATACATTTTTTTTTAAAGCAATGCTATTACAATTTACAAACCTCATTAAAGACCGATGTCCGATGATGGCTCCTGATGGTAGTACAAGCTGATAATCATCACCTCCCAACGTCGCAGGTCCTTCTACCTCCTCATCTACGTCCATATTCTCATCATCTTCTTCATTGTCAGGATATGATGTGCTGTAAAACAAAATATATATTTATTGTTGTATCTAAAATTTATTTACTAGGTTTTCTCCTTTTTAGGGTTCCGTAATACTTAAGGAACCCTTATAGTTTCGCTCTGTCCGTCTGTCTGTCTGTCTGTCTGTCTGTCCGCGCCTCTAGCTCCTGTAATTATAAATATAAATTAATGAAATTTGGTGCAGTTATAGATTGTGCATAGATCACAGTTTAGGGATCATAAAAAAATATATATATATTTTAGGGGTGGCTCTCTATACATGTGAAGTGGGGATGAAAAATATTTTTTTACTCTATCCCATCGTGTGGGGTATCGTAGAATAGGTCTTTTAAAATAAAGGCAAGGTTTCATACGTTACTTTTTTATAAAGTTGACCATTTTCGAGTAATCAGCCTCCAAAGTAGTTTGTAAGTTGGCCCCCCCTAGCATTTTTAAACTATAAGAGATAGAAACTTGCAAATTTCCATGCTGATAGATCATGCTAAAAAATTCTTTAGGAAAATTATTTGGAACCAAATCGGACAGTAACTTTTGGAGTAATTAAAAAAAAGCATATTACGCGTTTATAGTTACGGAACCCTCCTTAGACATGTCCTGACATGCTCTTGGTTAAGTTTTTTTATATATGGGCAATTGGCCCACCAAACATACCCACCACTGCAACTCCTGTGTTGTACATATCATTTCATTCATTCATTAACAACTTACTACATCCTATTTTAAAAACTTCAAATTAAAACACGAAATATTTAGTTTTACCTGTAGTCGTAGTATTCCGTATATTCAGCTAAGGCTATTCCCTCGTGCAGCATTTTGCAGTGGCCCTTGTCAATCATGTGTCCGCGGGCTGCGTCCATCGAGTAGAATGTGCGACCCGTCTCATTACACCAAATACACATGTATCCTTGTGATATCTGGAAATAAATTTATTTGTTCAATTCTTTGTTTATTAAAATGTTTAAAGTATTTCTAAGAGTCAAATTTTTCTAGATGTAAATTTTGTGTTAGACATGGGGCATATTCCCAATAAAACAAAATATAAAATATGAGCGAAACGCCTTGCTTCTTACAGGTGCAATAGGGAACATGCATTTGTTTATATCAGCAAAATTCTTATATTTTTTTCAAAGGCAACATAAATATAGACCAAAAAATGGGAAAAGTTAATTTTAAGTTAATAAAATCAAATTTGTATTTATCTTCATACATTTTCAACTGCCTGTTGTGATGTGACTCATGTATAATTTTTTTGTATATAGAGCATTTTGCTCTCCAACAATCTCACTTTAGTGTTGACTGTATTTTGTCAACAGTTAATCGTAGATATGGTATTGCAAAGAAAATATTTCCTGGCTTATTAAGTACTTTTCTAAAAGCCAATTAAAAAACTATGCATGTTCCCCATTACACAATATAAGCCCTTTCTCTTGAAGTAACTATAATTGAAAACTGCATTAGAATCCATAGAGTAGTTTAAAAGTCTAAGCAAACAGAGGAAGCAACTTCATTTTATACTATGTATCAGTGGCAAGGGGTTCCTATAACTCCATTCCTATCGGCTTCCCTTACCGCTTACCTTTTGACGACCCTCATCCAAATCCCTATTATACAGGCTAGAGCTTCCCTATGAAGGAGAATCAGCCTTCGCCACTGCTATGTATGATATTTTAATGTAAAAATTATAAATCAGTAACAAAATTTTTACAATCAAACAAATCAAGAAGGTAGACAAATAGGTAAATGTTTCTATTTACAATCAAACTTACCTTTTCTCCCAGATATAATAAAAGTCCCTTAACATCTGTACAGTACTCAATATCAGGTATAAAGAAGGAATGACTTTCGGACATGTGTTTTAGGTTCTTCACCATATTTTTACTGCTGTGACCACAGAACAAGCATTCCTTAGGCTTAATCAAGGAGTCGCTGCCCTTGATATGACATTCTTCCCATTCATCTGAATCAAGCTGAAATATTTTATAAGAAAAATAACTATAAGTATTTTAAATAGTAGTTAAAATTTAAATAGTCTAATAATATCCATCCATGCTGACCGCTGTGGCTCAGTAGTCAGAGGTTAAGCCAGAGGTGGCGTTTTTAATCCCACCCAACATAAAATAAGTATTTCTGTGTTCCTGGGTCTTAGACATAAATAAAAAAATATATGTATGGTATAATAAAATTCTATAATATGTCTATAGTATTAAATATATTTCCGTTGTCTGATACCTGTGATACAATTTCTTCAGATACTTGGTACAGGACTAGATTGATGTGGTATGGAAGCGATAGATATTATTATTGTTATAACCATAAACAAATAATATTTATTATTTAGATTGCATAACAGTTCACATAATTAAGAAATTTAAAAGTAAAATAATGTATGGGAATTTTAACATACCTCCTCTATGTCAGAATCGGTCTCAATGTCTTCGTCTCCAGAGTCATTTGCGTTAATAACTACAAACTTAGATGCTTGTGCTGCTTTGCTTGTGTCAATTTTCTCAAAACTATTGCTATCAGAGTGGCTGCCCTCATCATGTTTTGTAGCTTCATTGTTCTCTACCTTAGGTAAGCCTTTGGCTTCTGCTAGCTTATGCTTTTTACTGTTCAGATGATTGGTATACGCATTTTCGGTATTGAACAATTTTGAGCAATACTTACAATACACGGACTCATCACGATTGGCGTTTTCCGCAGACTCTCTGTGCTCTTTCACTCGTAGTTCAAATTCTTCTAGTGTCACAGGTGGAATAGAAGCTACTTTTCTCTTCAAGTTATACCTGTGCCAGTCTAATTTGTAATGCTCACGTTGTAAATCCGCTGATCGAAACAAAACCTGGCAAGTTATACATGTGAATGTATCCGGCATGATTACTGAGAGAATAAATGTAACGCTTATTATTTAAACCTTTATTTTAGAAAGAATTTTATAATTAGAATTTTAAACGTTAAAATTGTAACACATGCGTTTTACGTCGGAAAATAAAAGACTTCGCCAGCCCTGCGGAGTGCAGAAGTTACTTGTCAATTGTCATTTGTCGTCACATCAGATTTTTTTTTTTTTTTTTTTTGAAGATTTAATGGCCTGGTAACAAGACCTTTAAGCCAAGTCTTATATTATTGAGGTTTCTTTTAAATTAACACTTAAATAGTTCTCACGGTATTTTTTATATATTTGAATAACGCACTATAATATTTTCTATTTTGGAGCAAATCAAAGAGAATATAATCACTACGTTTTAAGAGACCGCACTCCCATAGAAACAATTGAGCTCACGCACACATCGACAGTTGTACTGCATCTTGTACCAACTTAGAGATTTCTTAGATACACAGTACTGCCAACCTTCAGACAGATCATAGTTTGACAGTTCTAGTGATGTGGACTAGTTATGAATTATTATCGAATATCGATACTAGTGTTGGGCCTTTCTATCGATAATATCCTAGGGGTAGGTGGGGCCTCGGGGGTTTTTTTCTGGGTAAAAGTGAATGTTACACAGAGAGAAAATACTTAAACATGGATAATCAAATAAAAAAATCCATGTTTAAATATATTTACCCGTGTAACATAATTAAAACATTTCTCAAACGTATTTGAGAGTCTGACTTCAGAAATTTTATTGTATGAATATATTTTAAATAATAATTCCAAGATTCCTCGTGTTTTGTTTTTTTTTTTAACATTTTCCCGGATCCCTTTTTTACATCTTCTGGCGATGCTGGTCCATTTGTGCATCAAAAAGTTTGTCCATTTCTTCAACAATGTAGGCAGTATCGTTGATCTCTTCTGACCGTGGGTCGCTCCATGCCATCATCTTCAAAATCGCTTATTGTTTGAGCTGCAAATTTAACACGCATTTTAGTTTTATATAATTGAAGATTTTGTGAAAATTTCAAGTGTCTACATGTTACCATTATTGATATTGAGCAAAAAAGGCCAAAAAAATCATGTTTGTTGTATGGGAGCCCCCGTTAAATATTTATTTTATTTTTAGTATTTGTTATTATAGCGGCAACAGAAATACACAATCTGTGAACATTTTATGGAGTCTAGCTATAGCGGTTTTTGAGATACAGCCTGGAGAGACAGACAGACAGACATCGAAGTCTCAGTAATAGGGTCCCGTTTTTACCCTTTGGGTACGGAACACTAAAAAAAGAAATGTCTACCTTGATAAATATGTGCCTCTGTCTCATTTATTTCAGTGCTTGTTTCAACTGCCATATTCATGTTTATCTTTTCAGTAGTAGACATACGTTTATCTGGAAAAAATGCATAAGGTTTAAGATGTTTACTATCCCACTAGAATTTTGAAAAAATCAAAAGTAGAAACGTTTTTCCAAAATCTGCCTAGGTTGACTGACTTCATACATAATAATCGACCAAGTGCGAGTCGGACTCGCGCACAAAGGGTTCTGTACTATTATAGAGCAAAAATAGTCCAAAAATGTTGTTTTTTGAATGGGAGCCCCCCTTATATATTAATTTTATTTTGTTTTTAGGATTTCTTGTTATAGCGGCAACAGAAATACACAATCTGTGAAAATTTGAGAAGTCTAGCTATAGCGGTTCTTGAGATACAGCCTGGAGACAGACAGACAGACAGATGGATAGACAACAAAGTCTTAGTAATAGGATCCCGTTTTTGCACTTTGGGTACGGAACCCTAAAAATTAAAAAAAATGACAATGGTCACTCACCTGTATGTTTTCCAGCAGGATTAGTTTTATCATAATACAATTTAATATGCAAAGGAAACTCAGTAAAAAGGTCATCAGATAAAGGGGTTCTCATGAGACCTTCAGTTGGCACTGCACTGGCTAACAACCGGTTCCCTTTTGCATTAAAGCATTGACGGGCAAAGTGGGCACCACAGATAAACTTGAACTGATGCAACTTTTCAATTGGCACATAAACTAAATCTTCAATGCCTGATGCTTTCACCCATAATCGACATCTGAAAGGTATAATAATTTGTTTGTAGTCATTCAAAGCAGTCATCAGACTTAGTTCTCACAGGAATCAAAACAGTAGCCTATGTTACTGCTGGATAATATAGCATTCTTATACTGGAAGAAGTTTTGGAATGGATCCAATAGTTAAAAAGCCTTATTCGATGAAAGCAATAAAATCTTTCCTTTATATAAAGTAAATAGCATAAGAGGTACAAGTTACAAGTTTTATATTATTATAATATGTAATTGGATGGATTACTTAGACTTTATTACTGATTTAAATACATACCAACACAATGAGTGCCAAAACCCTTAGGTGACATTACATGCAAATGTACAAAAATTGTAAGACTTACCGATCAGGGTCAAGAGGAAATTTTGCAAGAAATATTCTCGATTTGGGGAGTCTACGTACTCCACAAATCGTACACTTCTTGCAGATGCGACTTTCCATGTTAGTTGAAATATTTTCAGACGAAAATAATATTGCAATCTCACTTTTCAAGGAGTCGGTGAAAATGTAATTAAACACACGAAATCCGTGACACGCAACAAAACTTAACATAGAAGCACAAATTGAATAGCCAAATCACTTGATATTCAAGCAAAAATCAAATTTTTCAGAAGTTTGTTCTATACAATTTTCAAACAACCAAAAAAGTGACATAACGCCATTTTTCCAAAGCTACCAACCTTGAGTACTCAAAAAAAAGATTCTGTATGTTGGTAATGATTCGCATAACAAACTTGAAGCCTTGCGGTTATTCAATTATCCTGTCAAGCGTCACTTGCTGCCTTGCAGCAAGTGACAGCATGACTCTCACGCGTCGCTTGCTGCCTGGTGGCAAGGTGGGCACGCCCATAGAATAAATTTCTAATTTATAAGTGGTTTGTTTGTACCACATAATTTATACATTTATGTAATTAATATTAAGTTTTTTATGCATATACGAAGTATTTTCCATAAATCTACTACAAATTACTTCAGAAAATCGAATGAAAAATATACGTTTTTATTGCTATTTTATTTCATAGTGAGTTTATGATTTTCTTGTGAAATGCATTTTGAATTGAACATTTTAGTAGAAATTTTATTAGAACGATATTTATTCTAGAGTCTACGAATAGAATATATGGATAAGAATAAGTAAAATTACTATGATTGTTTTTGTAAGACATTACCGTCAAAATAGGCCTAGTTTCGGAGGGTTCAATGAGGGAGTTCCCTTATTGTACATTGTAAAAAAATAATGAGTTACTGTAATATTTAACATCCTGAAATGTATAAAAATATAAAAATATGTATTTAATTATGTCCCAGTTACAGTTTATTGAGCAATCAAAATATGTACTATGTCAGATATTTTTCATAGTAATTGTAATTAGTTTTGCTCCAATCCTTGTTAGTACAACTGTTTTTGTATTAAATTTTTATGTATAATATATCCAATTACGTAAATAAAGCAACAATCACTGTATAGAAACATACATTTTATATTTATTTGAGTTTTAAAACAAAATATTAAAAAAGACGAAGTTTATGTGTTTGTATCAAGATTCCATTTATTAAATGAGTATTTTTCTAAATTCCATTTACGTCATCACTTAGGAAATCTATTCTACTTTTTAAATATATATCACATGCATAGGTAGTACATAAATTATAACAATATAATTTGGAGAAATAAAAATCGCGGGAATCGAAATTAGACTGACAATTTTATAGTAGGTAACTGTAACTTATTTTATATCGGTTTTTGAATTAAAATTTTATATATAATGTGTGCACCTACGTAAATTAAGCAAATTTTACTATATAGAAACATAAATTTGGCCTTAGTTTAGATTTGCAATAAAAATATAAGAAAAAGTCGTGTGTTGTGTTTGGATCAAGATTTCTTTTATTAAACTAGTATTTTTCTTAATTCCAATTATATTATCAATTAGGAAATTTAATCACCTTTCTAAATATATATAACATGCATATGTTTTATTCACATTAAAACATTATAATCTTGAAGAAAAACACGACGGGAAACGTCATATGATTTATAGAGGTCGGTACTCCGTGCGTCTGTCATGAGGGAATGAGGTCGTCCTCCTCCTTCCTCTCCGTAATGTGTGTGATGAGGTATCATTTGGCATGTTCCCACTTGAGTGTCAATAACGAAGTCAAAAGTAAACAATCAGTGCAAGTGTTTACGTTATTTGAAATGTTTACTTTCAAGTGGATAGGTACTTAATTATACTGAATCTAATAACTGTAATTTATAAATCTGTTTCTATATTACGTAATCACTTAGGAAATTAATTATATTTTTAAATATATACATCATCCATAGGTTTTATTTACTTATTAACATTAAAATTGCGAAAAAAAATCGCGAAAAAAATTGCGGGAGAATGTAAGGAAAATTAATTTTTGGTGGCAAAAAGGCCCGACGCTTGTCTGCATAACCTGTCAAAGAGTGTCAAGGCGCTTGACAGGTTATAGACTTTATTTCAAAAGCAATAAAGTCGTATTTTTAGTGACTGGCTTGGGGGTCTGGCTTTTTATATGGAAGTGTCGACCCACTGGAGCAAATCACACAATTGGCGGCGGGAGGTATCACTGACTTCAATTATTTCACTTGCCAACACTAGTCTTTGAATGGTGAAGTTTGGGCATTTGAAAAAAATGTGGTTCATGTCTGCGATCCCAACGTTACAAAAAGTGCAAATATTACTGTTTATTATGTTTAGTCTCTTAAGATGTGCAGGTGCAGAGTTATGGCCAAATCTCAGTCTATTTATAGTTGTGATAAAATCACGGCTAGCCATCTTCAGCTCATGGTACCATGGTTTTATTGCTAAATTTTCTTGTATCCGTCCATACCACTTTCCTTTGAGTTTTTGGTCCTCATTCCAAAAATCCTCCCACATGCTTCTTATGGACATATTTACATTATAATAAAAGTCAGTCATTGGTACCCTCACTACACTTTTGACATTCAGGGCGTTGACCCCATCATATGCAGTTTTGTCTGCAATTTCATTTCCAGAAATGCCTTTATGTGAAGGGACCCACATAAAGGCAATTGTTACTCCTTTGTTATGTAACCGCCAGACAAAATCTTTAATAAAATATATAATATAATTCGTTTTAAAATTAAAATTAATATGCTTTAGACTATTAATGAGACCTAAAGAATCTGATAAGATTAGAAAATATTTACAATTATTATTTAAAGCACTAATGAATTTTAAGGCTTCAAAAACTGCATATGCCTCTGCCGTAAATATCGAACACTGTTTATCTAGAACAAAGCTTTGAGCAATCTGTTTTTGTGGATCATATATGGCACTTCTTACATATTCATTACCTTTACTACCATCAGTGTAGATTGTATAATACTTACTATTTTCTTCTAAAAATGCAAGAAACTCTGAATTGTTGTCAATAGACTTAGTTAAAATCATAATAGGATGTATTATACTACTATATGAATGTGTGTAACATGGCCAGTGTGAATGTGTTTTGATGTTTGAATAATGAGACTGTATTTCTAGGAAAATCCGGCATAAAGTTGGAGATGTATGTGTCAGAAGGTCTTGAGGTGAAGCTAGTGGACCATCTGTAATTATTGGGTGAGGTACAATTCTATTTATGATTTGTAAATTATTTGATGATAAAAGTTTAAGACAGTATCTTTCTGCAAGCAAAAGTCGTCTCAATATCAAGGGCATAATATTTGTTTCAACTTCCATGGCCCTTATGGGAGTTGAACACATTGCCCCAGATATAATCCTCAAAGCCTTGTTCTGTATTATATCTAATTTTTGAGTGTGAATGCTATTTAAATAGGCCAAAGAACTGTAATCAAAATGGCTTCTTACAATAGATTTGTATAACACTGAAAGTATTTTGGGATCTGCGCCCCATGTAACACCAGCTAGACATCTTAAAATGTTAATACCTTTCAATGCATTTCTGGATATATATTTAATGTGGTCTTCAAATGATAGCTTCTGATCAATGTAAACACCCAAGAATTTGTGTGAGGCTACTCTTTGAATAACCTCACCATTATAAGTAACATCTATTGCAGGTGTGTCTTTTCCAAATATCATGACACTACTTTTGGTTGCATTTATTTTCAAATTTAATCTTAGCTGGTAATAATTACATAACCGCATTAAACAAGCATTAACATTTTCAATTGCTACTGATAAGTTAACATCTGAACTGTACAACACTAAGTCATCTGCAAATTGAAGTATATTTACATTTTTAATATTTACATATTTACATATCTCCCATATATACAAATTATATAGCAAAGGCGACAATGTTGCGCCTTGCATTGTTCCCTTAGATACAATTCTAGGTCCATGTAAAATATTATTGTGTTTAACATATAATATTCTGTTAGTAAGAAAATCATAGATCCATTTACATAAGTATCCAGGTACACCAGCACTACTCAGTACCTTCACCAGTATGCCAGGATCCACACTATCAAATGCACCCTGCACATCCAAAAATACACAAACTGAGTGTAATTTATTACCTTTTGCATTTTTCAGATCATTTATGAGGGAAATGAAGCTGTCAGCACAACTCCTTCCTCTACGGAATCCATATTGAACATGAGGGATGATAGTATTAGATTCTGCATACCAGTCTAAGCGAGACTTCACCATGTTTTCAAATATCTTTCCAAGACATGACGATAGGGAGATTGGACGATATGAACTAGCCTGATCAGGAGGTTTATCTGGTTTAAGTATGGGTATCACACATTGAGTTTTCCATGAACTTGGTATTAACTTTTTATGCCAAAGACTATTTAGAACGTTCAAAAATATTTTTTGTATGGTATCAGGTAAATATTTTATTAATAAATATGGAAAATCATCTAAACCAGGACTAGTATTTCTCCTAGAACATATACTCATTAAAAATTCAGACCATGTAAAAGGATCCAATAGAAACCTTGATTGAGGATTTTCATTATTAGAATTAAAATAATTTTCTAATAAGTTCGGATCGACTAAATTGGAATTATCAGATAGCTTGTCTAAAAGTGGTTGTACAAACTCATTTGTATATGACTTATTACCAGTTCTAATACCCTTAAATCTTTTAATGAGATTCCAGATTTTGCTGATGGGAGTAGTTCTATTAAAACTATTACAAAAACTATTCCAACTGTTCTTCTTTTGCTCTTTTATAGTACGCTTTTTTAAAGCATCTATTCTTTTATAATTGATGTAATTGTCTAATGTAGGATCATTTCTGTAAAGTTTCAGAGCTTTATAAGATTTGATGACGGCTTGTTCACATACAGCGTTCCACCAGGGGGCTGGTGGTCTACTCCTGAAGCTGGTCCTAGTAAATCTAGGAACAACCATTTGCTTAAGTTTATCAAGCCTGCTACAAAATTCCTCGTAAGATTTCATTGGGTCCTCTTCACTAACCATCATTTCATGAAAGACTGAACTAGATAATTCATTATACTTAGCCCAATCTGTTTTATGGTATAAAAATCTGTCATCATACTCGTTGATTGCGTATCTTTCAATGCACATTGTAATGTTTGTAATTGTTGGATAATGATAACTACCCATGGTATCATCATGTACAAACCATTCACAAAGTGGGGCCAAATGTGGACTAACAAAACTTACATCTATTGCTGAGGGATTGCGTGTAGGATAATTTACTGTTGTGAAGCTACCATTATTCAAAATGCATAAGTCAAATTCATCAATTATATCATACAAATTTTGACCTCGACTTTTGGTGGACAGACATCCAAAAGCAATGTGATGTGCATTGAAGTCACCGCTTATAAAAACAGGTTTTGGTAAATCTCTTAAAATATTGCGCAATTTATTCATTCTTATGTGCCCACTGCAGGGAGGACAGTATACACAGAGAATAGTCAATGTTGTATTCTCAGTATATATACATATAGCTATTGTTTGTATATCTTCATAAAAGGTTGTATTTATAATATTGTATTTCAAATATGGTTTAACCAATATTCCAACACCATTACGTGGGTTTTTAGAATTTTTGTTGTAAAAATTATAACCAGAAATACGAAAAGATTGATGGTCTTTTAACCATGTTTCATTTATAAGACAAATATCAATATATTTTTCATTTAAAAATTTGGTAAGAAGAGGTTTTTTATTATTTATTCCTTGAACATTGAATTGCGCAATACGTAGAAATGACGAATCACAACATTGCGTATCCATTATGTTGACAGATTTTTAATAAGCATATCTTTAATTAATGATGTGGTAATAGGTTCATCATCATTTTTATTACCTACTTGAACCAGAGTGTGTACTAGGGCCATAAGTACATCACTGTTTCCAATTATTTGAGATTTAATATCAGTAATAATTACATCTTGAGAGATAGGCTTAATATTTACAAATTTATTTACATGTTTATTTACACTTTGAGACATATTATTTACACTATTTACATTTTTATTTACAGGGATGGGACGTGATGGCAGAGGAGGAAAGTCAACATTTTCTTTTGTAGTGGTAGCAGCGCTTGCATAAGTAATTTTATTTTTCTTTTCTAATATTTTCTTTATCTTAATTGGACATTGTTTGGAAATAGCCAGATGAGGCCCACTGCAATTGATACAGCAAATCTCATTTGTTTTATTACATTCTTTATAAAAGTGTTCGCCTGAACAAATTGAGCAACGCTGCTTGCCATTACAAATCTTAGCTGAATGGTTAAATTTAAAACATTTATAACATTGTTGCAAAGGAGCAACATAATCGAATACTCTATAGGAAAATAAGTCATACTGTACATTGTCAGGTAAAGTGTTTGATAAAAATGTAATGCTAACAGTTTGTGTACCAATTAGATCATGACCGACTTTTCTCATGAATCTTCTTACTGCAATTATTTCATATGTAGATGTTAAATTAGTAAATAGTTCTTTATTCGATATATTTGCCGGTACAAATCGTATAATGCCAGTTTTCTCAATTTGAGCAGCTGGAATATATGCTTTCATATCATATTTTTCAAGAAAGTTAATATTGTTGATAAAATTATTGGCCGTGTTATGTTGTTTAAATATCACAACTATCTTATTTGCGTTAATACGCCGTATTGCCACAACTCCTTTTATGTTTGAAAATATACTGTTAAGATAAATTGGACTTTTATTTCCAAGTCTCTCCTGTGCTAGTTTGCTTTCTATAAATACTTTGAATTCTGTGTTGATCGAATTTTCGGAATATAGTCTCTTATAATTTGGTTTTCTATATGCTAAAAAGTTACTCTCACCACCTCCGCCGCCAGCACTTGAAGCCCCCCGAGGATCATCAGGAGGCCGAGGTCTTTTCTTTGAGGTGGGCGGGTTATCCCCGCCCGCCTCGTCTCCGTCCATTTTTATTATTTATACACTATATTTATTTAAAATAAAGCTATTTATACTTATTTACAAATAAAATAATAATAAATAAAAAATTTGTTCAATTTTGAAAAAATTTAAGATGCGCGCCTTTTCAAATTCCCGCCAAGAATCCGTCACATCAGACGTCAGTGACCAAAGACTGTGACCATGAAGCATAGATACCAGGAGTCCGAACGGTATAGGCTTTTTAATAATAATTATGTACACAAAAATAGGACCAGATCTTAGTTCTCTTTTCTGCCGCTAGGCGTGCGAGACCGACGAGTACCGCGTGTTGCCAATACTATTATACCGAGTGTTGCCAATACTATTATTTATTACAATTATTTTTAAATTACCGTTAGGCAATTACCGTGTTCTACGTTATCTATTTTTCGAGAACAGTTTCTAAGAATTTCCTAAAACTTTTATTTAATAAGATTTCAACCTTTCCAGAGCTGTCAATAGCAACTTTAAACTTCCCGCGTAATTTCAAACGAGTGCATGTCGGACCGTCGCGCGCTCTACCGGCAAAAATCTGTCCCCGTAATTGAGACCATTATTTTAACATTACGTTCGGACTCCTTGTTATCTATACTTCGTGACTGTGACCGTGACTGTGACGCTGAAGTTTTTTTTTTGTAACAAAAGATAAGGGCCGAGTGTCGGCCCGTTTCAATAACTGTCTGTTACAAACGTCAAATTTGTATCGCGAAAAACCGCCAAATGATGGAATGACGACGTTTTTATAGATAGATAGGTTATTGAAACCGTAGACTAGTCGGAAAAAATTGGGCAAAAACGTCCGTAACATTAAATATAAAAGAAAGAGGAAAATATGTTTGTTTGATTCCATTGAACATGAAGCATAGATACCAGGAGTCCGAACGGTATAGGCTTTTTAATAATAATTATGTACACAATAATAGGACCAGATCTTAGTTCTCTTTTCTGCCACTAGGCGTGCGAGACCGACGAGTACCAAGTGTTGCCAATACTATTATACCGAGTGTTGCCAATACTATTATTTATTACAATTATTTTTAAATTACCGTTAGGCAATTACCGTGTTCTACGGTATCTATTTTTCGAGAACAGTTTCTAAGAATTTCCTAAAACTTTTATTTTAACCGCTCGGGCGTCGCGCGGCACATAAATACAAATAAAAACCACCAGGATGGGCGTCGGCCGGCACATTTGCCCATTTTTATTGCTATATTTTCTGTTTATTCTCATTTGTAAATATCTGGATTTTTATCTGTGATTGAAATTTATTTACTTAGTACAGGGATAAAACAAAGCTGTAATAGTTTTTTGTCTTTGCTGTTGTACTCAATAATAAAATAAATAATTGTTTGTCTCAGAGTAAAGAAATTTGACACCAATTTCACTCCACTCCACTAATCATTGATGTTTGATTAATTTTGTGCACAAATCACGAATTTTTTTATATATATCGTTATTTGAACACGTATTTATTTAATTAAATAAAAACTTTCGTATGCGTGTGATATAAATTTTCGCCATAATTTAGCTTCAAAAACCAACATTAAAAAATTCATTTCCAGTGAAATCATGTTTGATATTTTGCATTATGTAGTTTATATTTCTTTTAATTTATTTTTTCATTGTGTAGAACGATTCTTCTAATTTCTAAAAATGTATAATGTGCCAAGGTTTTACTAACAATTCAATAATAAAAATCGAAAAAACAAGCGCGGGTGCCTTCTGGCGTATAATACCGCGTAACGCTCAAGGGGGGTCATGGATTTTTTTTTACATTGGCCTGTTTTGTTATTAAATAATATGAACAATATATCCACAGAATGTAATTAACGCAAAATCAAATTAAAAATGTTTTTTGTCGAGTTTAAAAACTAAGAATTGGGAAAAAAAAAACAATTATTTTGTGTTCACATCATGATTGCTTTTATTCGTTAAGTTTTTTTAAAATTCCAGTTACATCATCATATAAGGAATTTATTCTATTTTCTAAATATATATAACATGCAATAGTTTTAAAATCAATTGATTAATATAATCTTGAAAAACCGGAACCGGAGAAACCGCGCGAACGCCTTCAGTGCCGGACGCCGGATCCGCTGACACCACCCGCTTTTAAAATTTTAACAGTCCGACGCCCGAGAGGCACGAGAACAGTTTCAATTCATCGAGAACAGTTTCTAAGAATTTCCTAAAACTTTTATATAATAAGATTTCAATCTTTCCAGAGTTGTCAATAGCAACTTTAAACTTCCCGCGTAATTTCAAACGAGTGCATGTCGGACCGTCGCGCGCTCTACCGGCAAAAATCTGTCCCCGTAATTGAGACCATTATTTTAACATTACGTTCGGACTCCTTGTTATCTATACTTCGTGCCATTGAAAGTGGTTATATTCTCTTTGTGAATAGCCTCCGAAACTACTGGACCGATTTTGATGAAATTTGGCACAGATCCACGGTCCACGGGGAAGGATATAGACTACTTTTTATCGCGGAAAAATGTACGGTATCTGCGAAACATCTAGTCGTTTATTAAAATAGAAAGCATGTCTGAAGTCTGAGATCTAAGACAAAAAATTCCTCCATATTGGATTTGCAGGCTGGACCATGAGTGTAGGCGCACCGCACCGCGCAGCTCTATTAGTATCCAGCTAAATGCTCATAGTAAAATTAAAAAAAAAAGTCAAAAGAAAAATAAACCTCAGTACCTAAACTGAAGTGAAAAGAACAATCAAAACAATATTTTATAATAAAAACATTTTAAATTTATTTGAGTAAATGCCGAACTTACATTCTGTATCTGTAGATCGTTTATAATCACATAGTAATTACTATAGTAATATAAAAGCTCAATAATGTTTGATTCGGGTGATGTGGATGTAGATCTTTTTACTCCAGCTTCCAGGTAATAATTATTCTTTAACAGTTTGTTACTATATTAATAAGTGGTACTATAAAATAAAACATTCTCCGTGGTCTATTAGTTCGAGCATTGGCTCTCGACTCGGAGGTCGTGGGTTCGATTCCCGTATTGGAACAACAAAAATGTTGTTTTCAAGTTTGGTAACGACAATACAGGCTGATCAGCTGATTGTCTGCCAAGAATGATGATCCATGCATCGGATGGGCATGTGAAAAGTTGGACCTGCGCCTGATCTCTCATCAGTCGTGTTGGTTATCCGTCCCACTGGATTATGAGTAAAGGAAGAGAGAGTGCTCTTATGTACTGCGCACACACTTGGGCACTGTAAAATTACTCCTGCGTAACTGGCCTGGTTTCAATGAAACCAGCCACCATCACCGAAATCAGTGTGGGGAGTTATTAATAAGTCATATAAAGTGTTAAATTCACTACAGATTTTGATACAAAATTTTATAAAAAAACTAATTAATGATTATTTACATGTATTTTCAGCACCTCACTTGCAAGTATATTTAAAGTTTCTCAAACAGAAAATAAGAATGACACGGCTTCCTTAAGATATACACCTGAACAGCCACCTTCTCAGACTAAAGTAGAAGAGAAATTTGAAAACGCTAAACCAACAGAATGTGTTTTTGCATGTGCCTCAAATGTATATGAATGGTAACTATAATATTGTGTGCATAATTAAAAATTTCAGCGGGTCTAAAAAGGCCACTTACGCAATATCATTGCAATATTGCTATTTGACACTAAAGGAATTCTGCTTGTAAATCTTTCAAATGAATGCATTTCAGCCAATTTCTGCATATGAATTGTATCCAAATCTTAATATGAATTTCAATTCAAGTGGCCATCGCTGTCAGTAATTCATAACAAGAATTGAAAATGAATTGCCAAAACGGCCTTTTTAGACCTGCAGGAGTATTTTCTTAGTTTAAACAGATAACTAAACTTTATTATTAGCTATTAATGAGCTTAAACATGAAAAATCTCTAAAATAGCCTCTAATAAATAATATAATTTCATTTTACTAATGTGCCTATTTCACTGTTTTTATGTTTTAATTTTATCTTTATTTTTAGGGCAAACAATACTTATGTCAACAAAGGAATATTGGGGTTTGGAATAATAAAAATTTTGAAAAATGATATACATAATTTTGTACTTTATAATGCCAACAAAACTACTCTATCATATGCTACTTTCTCACCAACATTTGAAGTGCATGTAAAAAAATCCTCATGTATTTCATATTACGATAATGCACAAAAATACTGGAACATCTATGCAAAAGACAATGAAATAGAAAAAATTGTGGAAATATTAAAACAACTCAATATTACTGTTAAACAATCAGAACAAAAAAATTCACCTACAAATAAGAGCTCTTCCTTTGATAATCAGGATATATAGATTGTGGTAAAGAGAAATCTACTGAAGATAAGAGTGATACAGACTCATCTGTTAATAAGAGAACTAAGGATTCTATTATAAAACGAATGGCATCCATGGGGCATTCTGTACTACCTTATACAAAGACGAATTTCGAATCAACAGATTCTTCTGATTCTAATGAAAGTATTGATCATAGAAGACGTACAAAACAAAAACCAATTAAACCCATCACTTCCGATAATAATAATGAGGACAACAGTCAAGTTGATGGCAAAGTGTTCATCACAAAAAGTGTTGTTAAGAATAAAATTCATGGAAATCCTACAGAAATTGTACCATGTAGCTCACTAGAAGTTGTAAGTAACAAAAAAAGTGAGATTCCTACATTAGGGATGAGTGATGTATCTTTATTAATATCTGAACAAAGAGTAAGCAATAGTGAACTAAGAATAAACATGAACCGAATATCTGATAAATTAGACTTGGTGATAGCTAAAATTAATGAAACTTCAAATACAGATAGGGAATACAGTGGATCTAACTATCAAAATATAATAGTTCAGAAGTTACTTAATGAATATGAGACCAAAATAAAAAATTATGAGGATTATATCCAAGCCACTGGACTGGGTAATAAAATAATGAAAAATAAAACGGAAGATAATTTTGAATGTAGGGATATTGGAGAATCAAGCGAAGAAAAAGATAAAGAGATTTTACAACTGAAGGGTGAAATTGAAAAATTAAACCTACAATGTGACAGTTTTGCACAGAAAGAGAAATCTTACTTGGATGAAATATCAAACTTAAAACAGGAGATCGAGAACAAAGATGAACAATTACTCAATCTGAATAAAAAAATAGAAGATACATCCAGCAACTTCCAAAAAAGTGGTGACACAAAGAATGAAATAAAGTCTCTTATGAATGATACATTCCAATCAATAGCAGCTAATTTCACAAATGAAGAAAGTTACAGTGGCTCTAAAGTGAAAAGCATAGTAGCTGCAGTAATTAAAAAAACAACAATTGAGTCATTAAGCAATTTGTAAATACTTGTAAATGTTTGACTATGGTGTAATATTTTTACGAAAGTATGGTCCATACAAGTTAATAAGACAGTATAGATATTATTATGATCTTTTGCCATCTAATAGGATAAAGTATTATGTAGGTGTATATAAAAGATTTTAGTAGTCCTGATTGGACAAAGAGCTGACTCCTGGCTGACGGTGCACTGTTTTGATGTTATTGGACTGCAAAAATATTTATTATTAAAGTGATATATGATATAAATACCTAAGTAATTTTTTCTGTTTGTCTGTCATTACTATTTCTTCCCAGAAAACTACCTATACAATTAATAATATTAATATAATATTTTAACTTTACTGCTGATGGGTTAACTAGATTGTAGTGTGGCCGAAATTCTTGGTTGTTACTTCAGAATGGACTTAAGAATCTCTCGAATAAGTTTGTCTTGTTTGAACGAGTTAAACTTAAGACATCATCATAATTGGTGCCCGAGAATTTCTTATTGAAGAAAATGCTTGAGCATTTCTCTATATCTTCTGGTGATTCCGTTTATTTTATGTTCATTATACCAATCAGGAATAATTTTGGAAATGAGGCATATTGCATAATGCCTTTCATGAAAAATGGCTAGCCGCACACGTGCAATATTATCGGCAATAATATCATAATCTTACTAATATTATACTTAAATGTGAAAGTTTGTGAGGATGTATGGATGGATGGATAGACGTATGGATGGATGTTTGTTCCTCTTTCACGCAAAAATTACTATTAACCGGATTTCGATGAAATTTGGTATGGTAGTAGTTTAGGCTCTGGATTAAAACAGGCTACTTTTTATCCCGGAAAAGTACAGTATTCCTGCGGGATACCCGATACTATATTTACGCGGGTGGAGCCGCGGGAAACAGCTAGTAATGCTCATATTCACAATAATATTTCTCGTGTGCGGCTTTGAGTATCCAATCATAGTGTGCGGTAGAGGTGGGACGTATTTAACGTAACAGGTAAAAAGGAACAGGTAATTGGAAATAACACATAACAGTCGATATCCAGTTACTAAATTAACAGTTATTAAATAACTTATCAGAATACGTCAGTTACTAGCAGCCTCAGATCAAATAAAAAACCAAGATAGAGCGTGGCGTTTGTTTGAAGTGAAGCCTAAAAAACTACGCTACTTCAATTTTACACACGCGCTCACGCACACACAAGCAAAAAAGTACTTTACTTTTTGTCAGTATAGATTAGTCGTCGCGACGACTCATTCGATACTGTCGAAAAGTAGCGTACTTTTTTGCTTGTGTGTGCGTGAGCGCGTGTGTAAAATTGAAGTAGCGTAGTTTTTTAGGCTTCACTTCAAACAACGCCACGCGCTATCTTGGTTTTTTATTTGATCTGAGCTAGCAGCGTCAAGTAAAAAATACTACCTGAGTACAGCGTACCTACGCGTTACTGATATACTATAGGTATAGTCCAATCTTGTCTCTCTGTTACACATACAACGACTCCATATGCAAAAACGAAAGGCACTTAGTATTTAAATACTCTGTATGTCTCTCTTACACTTATATCTACTACCAAGGAATTTGTAAGTATTATACTTACAAATTCCTTGTCTACTACTTGCTAGAATGAGAAATAATTAGTATTTTTTTAGTAATAAATTCAGGTTGTAGTCAATCAAGAACAAATCCCATATACACTACGTGCCATTACATATGGTCGGGTTATAGACAGACGTCATTTGTCACGAGTAGAGAGTGTGCTTTTATAAATAAGTTGAAAAGTCGTTTATAAACGTAAGCGCTTAACACTTATACTTATCGTTATATCGTTTATAGTCATTAAGCCATAAGTGTGGTATGAGCAAAGAAAAAGAGTTCTTATGTCAGTGCATTAAGAGTGAAAATTCTTTAATGTAGCTCATCACTTATTTAAAGTTTGGCATGTATTTAAACTTGCGACAAAACAATTAAATTTTGGATGTGAAAATACCGAATATTGAATACTAATTTACTAAGTTGGCGAAAGAATGTAAGGAACAAAAAATTACTAATCTGGTGACTAAATAATACCACTGAATATTCCAAACTGGCAGACAGATATTATTTAGCGAACTAATAACCATCTTGGCGACAATTTGTGTGTACACATTTAATTTAAGATTAGGCAAATATATTTTCCCTGATATGGGTAACTCAAAAAACATACAAGCAGCGAAACGAGCGCACATAAAAAAAACCATAAAGGGGCGTACAAAATTCCGAATTTTTAATATTTCTCGGTTTTAGAGGGGCGTAGATATTGTGTAGATTCATTTTGAAATAAAAAATAGCGGATATTATTTTTTCGTAAAATCGAACCTTTACATAGGTATCATTTACCAGGTTTTGGGGGTGCTGGATGCGAAAATGACATTCATTTTGAAATTCCAATATGGCGGACATACTTAATTTTATAAAAATAATATAGGTGTCCTTTTGTTGGTTTCTAGGGGGTGCTGATTACATATAAGTTATCCATTTTAAATTTCCTTAGTAACCCCGCAACCTCATATTTTCTTCATGATGGAAGAAAAAGAAATTTGAAAATCCTGAATTTTCCAACATTTCTATAGCTTTATACATCCCTCGTATCTCAATGTAGAGCATTTACATTTTTTTTTATAAAATTGATTCTATTTCGGAAACGGTGCATCCTATTGAAAAAATAATGAAAATTTCCTCCCCTTTAGAAACCCCGCAACATCATATTTTCTTCATGATGGAAGAAAAAGAAAGTTGAAAATCCTGAATTTCTATAGCTTTATACGCCGTTCGTGTCTCAAAGTAAAACACTGCCATATTTTTTTCTATAATCGCTTCTAAACGGTGCATCCTGCTGGAAAAATAATGAAAATTTTCTCCCCCTTAATAACCCGGAAATCACATATTTTCTTCATAAATGGCAGAAAAAGAAATCAGAAACTCCTGAATTTCGAAAAATTTCTATACCTTACATTGCTGGTACCTCGAACTACATAACATACTGTAATAATTATCATCAATCCTAATCAGCATCCCCAAGATCTTTTGAATTGGGTCTTATGTTAATTTTACGAAGATTGAAAATTCTCCATTTTGGAAAATGAAATTGGAAGACAATTTTGTAATCAGCACCTCCAGAAACCAGGAAAAGGACATCCATATTAATTTTAATTGAAAAAAAAAGTGTACGCCATTTTGGAATATTTCAAAACGGATTTTATTTTCATATTATTCTGCACCCCTAAAAACCTTGAAAACGACACCCATGTTAAAGAAAAACATACTCCAACAGTATCCAAAATTGGGATTTTCCGTAGCCTGCAAATTGAATTTTTAGTAGCCATTAATTTGTCAACCAAATCTGGTTTTATAGCTGCTTATACGGTATAATAGTCACCAACTCGGAAATTAAGTCACCAACTTATAAATTTCGGTGCTAATTTGGATTAAATTTCGCCACTTTTTATCTGCCAATTTTTGTATTTTTTGTCACCTCAGTGATTTCGCCAGTTTAGTAATTTAGTCACCAACATATTAATTCGCTGCCAAATTCAGTAATACAGTATGCTCACGTGCAGTCGCCAACTTATTTTTTGTTCGCTCGATTAATTATATCCCATAAAGTTTTAATAATCGGCTTATTTTTTGTACTTATAACTTACTAGCGACCCGCCCCAGCTTCGCACGGGTACAATACTGATACTAATACTAAAGAATGTCTTTGGACCTCTAACAAAACGGGCGAAATCTAGTCAAAACAAACAGAAACAAATTAATATAGGTACCTACTAATGAAATAAGTAGGTGGGTATACTTTTATCGTATGAAATACCATAGATCTAAACTCCCCACGCACGCGCACTGGTGACGCCCACTTCGCAACGGGCCGTGCAGCAAAAATCGTAATATTTTAATTTCGCCATAACTTCAAAACCACACGTCCAATTTCAATCATTCAAAGACCAAATATTATCTACATAAACTGTACTTAGTGATGAAATAATTTATTTTGATAAGGATTAATAGCATGAGTAAAATAAACGCGTTTAAATGTAGTCCAAAAAAAAATCAAGATTTCTAAATAAAAAAATGGTTGTTGTGCCTCACTGGACATAGATAGGTATAGTGTGTCGCGGACTTTTTTGTAGATATTTATAAGATCTACAATTATTTAGAACATTTTATGGTTCTATCTTTTATAGTTTAGGCAGCGTACGCAAAATAAGTAACTTTTCTGGTTGATTTTTTACACCTTGTGTCCGAAAAACCCAAATATTTTACGGAACCCTATTTTTTTCCAAAATAAAATATAGCCTATGTTACTCGTGGATAATGTAGCTTTCGAATGGTGTAAGAATTTTTGAAATCGGTCCAGTACTTTTTGAGCCTATTCATTACAAACAAACAAACAAACAAAGATACAAACAAAGTTTTCCTCTTTATAATATTAGTGTAGATATGCTGTTTCATGATTATTCACTTTTTGTTAGTCGCGCTTTGCGGGTTGACGAAAACACGTTATATAACGTTACGCAGTAATTCGTATTTTAATCGTAATAGTGATTATTCAGATTTCAGACAGTCCTAAGCCTGCAAAGTACGAAGGAAAGTTCATTGAAATCAGTTTTAGCGATCGAAAAACGTTACGTTTTTCGATCGCAAATAAGTGCAAAAAACATTATAAGTGGCAATAAGTAGATAAGCAGATAAGCAGCTAAGCAGTTAAAATAAGTTGCTTTTGAATATTCAATAACGGATAAGATAACTTTTGATTTTAAGTAGTGTCCGACCGAAAGTTCGGTTTCGGTTTCGGTTTCGGCCGAGTTTCGGCCAAAAATCAAGTTTCGGTGGCAGTTTCGGTTTCGGCCAAAAGTGGCCGAAACTTTTACCGAAACCGAAACTGATTTCGGAAGTTTTCGTGCACGCTCGCCTAACTTCGTTTCTTGCGGCAACGCTTTGACAACGCAACTGAATTTGAAAACATAATTATAGTTCAGTTAAATTGTATTTTTGCTAGGAAAGTTTTGGGGAAGTTCTGATTTTTTCATTCCATATGTGTTTTGGGGTGCTAAATCCGAATCTGAGGTTTGCGGACAAAATTTCGTGACGCAACATTAAAAAAAAACAGAAAACCCCGGGTTTTTTTTTGCTTTTTTCCGGTTTTTTGCTTAAAACTCGAAAACTATTAACTTTTGGTAAATGGTCTGTTTACAGAAATTAAAGTACTTGAAATTCTCTACCAATAGCAGTATTTAGTTTTTTTTCAGACGAATCGTTCGGTTTCCAGTGCAAGTTGAAAATTGTTTTAGCAGTTTATACAAACCCCACTTTTTACATTTCAATATTTAATTTTTATGGATGCTGTCATTTGATAAATGTCACCTGGTTTTTCACACAAGTAATTAAAAAGAAAAAAGGCAAAAATTATGCAAATTCAGTAGGTATCAAAAAAGGTAGAACTCGTAACAAAATAAAACTTAAAATCTCGTTACTTATGATCATATATTATTATGATTATAAATTATTATGATTATAAATTATAATATGCAAAATTTATATGAGCCGTTGTCTTTTGGAAGACCCTGGCTGAGGTTCTTCGATAACGATGAGTCCTGGTTCTGCTTGTTCTGGAAAATAAAAGTTTAAATTTAAGTCATTTATCAAGAAGAGATGAAGATTGCAAAATAGATTGTGAGATTAAACATACCTTTCGCATCGTACTGAGGTTATTCGATGGCATCGGGTCCTGGCTCAGGGTCTGATTGCTCCATCGTCAGCGTCGGGAGTCGTTCTCCCGGAAAATAAAAAGAGGTGAGACACATATCATATATCAAGGAGAGATGAATGACTACAAAATAACTTGTGAGATCCAACATACCTCTCTCTCTTTCTTCAGTTTCTTCTACTTCTATGTCAGAGCTGTCTTCTGGGGGCTTGAGCCCCCAGAAGACAATGTTGAACATTGTTACACAGTCCTTCGCATGATGTGCATATTGGGGAACAATAGAGTCCCGCCTTCCTGCATCCACAATTGCGTTGACAGCCATTTTTACATTTACATGAAATGTACCGGAGTATTGAGTTTGGTGCAGGGTCCAAAGTAGTTGGTACTGGCACGAGACCACTACTAGTTTTTTCCATCCCCACTCACTTTGGTCTTTTTGTTGCTCGTTAGGTGTGGCTTGACCGGATAACCACTGCTGCACCTGATAGTAAACTCTCAGTGAATGTTCTCGTGCAGCAGTTTCAGTTGGGGGCAATGAGGAAACGTTGGTCTTATTTTGAAATGATGAAGATACGTATTGTCTGTATATTAAATCGTTTAGTTTTGTCTCTTTTTTTCCATATAGAGCCGTGAGAAACATGTTTCCTGCTGTGGCAATCTCATCTTGACTTGAATTAGGGTCTTTGAAAGCTTCAATGACCGATTGCAAGTCTTTGTTCTTCTGCAGGACTTTAAGAAATTTCAGTTTCCCAGTACTAGGTGAAATTAACTGAAAACCTTTCAATACAAATCTAAAAAATGGGTTTTGCAGTCACACTGGTACAAATTGCTAATTTTCAACTTGTACTTGAAACCGAACGGTTCGTCTGTACAATATCCAAAATAGTGTATTATATTTGTAGAGAACTTTAAGTACTTTAATTACTGTAAACAGACCATTTACTAAAAGTTAACAGTTTTCGAGTTTTAAGCAAAAAACCGGAAAAAAGATTGTTAATGTTGCGTCACGAAATTGTGTCCGCAAACCTCAGATTCAGATTTAGCACCCCAAAACACATATGGAATAAAAAAATGGGAACTAACCCAAAACTTTCCTACTAGGGTCACTTTACAGTACAAATTTACTGAATTATTAATATTTTTTTAATATTACATTAAATAAATGATTACAACAAAATTAATACACCGTGTTTCCATTTTATGTCCTAATTAATGCAGAATAATGGATAAAATGCACTAAATTTCAGTATTTTAAGGAATTTTCTACTTGACCATGTGAGTTTCGGTTTCGGTTTCGGCTGAAACTGAAGCCACGGCCGAATATTCGGTTTCAGTTTCGGTTTCGGCCGGAAAACCAGTTTCGGTCGGACTCTAATTTTAAGCCGTTTTAAATCACATCTCTGGACTCTGGCAGGTAGTTGTTGCTAGAGGTGTAAAGTAACGAAAAAATGCGTACCCGTATATATTCGTTACTTTATCAATTATAATAGTATTTAGTACTCGTTACCTCTGTTGAAATAAATAACTGGTGAAAAAGTATTATAGGTAATCTATTATGGGTTCCACTGTATGTAATGTGTGGCCTCTTGTTGATGACGTCACGCGAGCAGCGCTCCGACCTGGAGAGTATATTAACAGTCGTCATATGATCAGCAAATGTTTCAATACACGCATCAACGCTACTTGTAGGAACTGAAACGGAATGTGGACCCACCCCATTAACTACGAAAAATATGCGAAAAATGCGAATAACGAAATGTATTTGTGTGTAACGTTTCGTTACTCGGTACTAGATGGCACACACGTTAGTTCACATTACTCAGTACCGGTTTGCTACAGGCTACAGCTCTAGTGTCAAGATATTGCTGCGGTCGGTGGTCCTGCTTTTTTTGTTTGTTCTTAGATGTTTATTAATATTTTAGAATTTAGGTACATACTTATGTACCTATCTAATTTAAAAATTACTTTGAAATAATTTTTTACTCATTATTTATTCATAGAGACATTGGGTATTTAATTATGGAAGACCTAAGAGCTTCAATCGAACAATACGAGACTCAAGTAAGTGTACACTGTACAAAATATTTCAATAAAATATACACTTTATTGAGGCAAGTGATATTAATTAATAAAGTCCCTTTTTGCAGCTTGCAATGGTGAAATCAGTTTTAGAAAATACACATGATAATAGTGAACGAGAGTCTCTTCTTGCTTTACAAAAAGAGTTAGATGAATTGATAAAACTAACTAAAGAGAGTCTGGAAGTCCATAATTCTGAACCAACTACATCCCTAGCAAATAAGTCTAATACAAATGAAAATTCAAGCGAAATTGATGATGAATATGATCTATTTATGGTATGGTATTTTTGAAACCTTATTGCATTGTTACAAACACAGTGTTTATGATAATAGTTCTCTTTTCATATTAGAAAGAAATGGCAGAAACCGGTGCCTATAATGATGATAGCCAAAATACAGAGGCAAAACAAGAAAATGAAGATGATGATAGTGATATTAAGGTAAGCAAAATACTTTGCGAGTAATGAAATTTGTTATGGTGGTAGTTTAGGCTCAGGATTAACACATATACTGGCTACTTTTTATTGCAGAAAAATTTACAGTTGTAGCCTATGTGATAAATATATCCCGTTTCTTTATCACATAGGAAGTCACAGGCAATATCTAGTTGAATAAAAAAGTTTTTAAACATTGCTCTGTATTCTGTAAACTAAAGGTTAATTGTTATATCAACTGCTGGTATATTATTACTATAGAATAGAATAGAATATTTATTTGCATAGAATGTTAGATACAAAAGGTCTTAAACTAGAAGGTACATTAGTGGCAAACATTCTGCTTTAAGAAGTGTGCAAATGTCATTTTTACAATTAATAATAATTTAAATAAAGCATCCTCTAATATGGAATATCTATAAACAAATGTTAAAAAATTTAATTATATTTTCAGGATGAGTTAGCATCATTGTTGGGCATGAAATGTGCTGTGTATCACACACATGCATGGGGTGGCCAGCCGAGTCTTCACAATGCAATGGTCAGTTCTGTGGAACCACGCCAAGATGATGATCAGTTTAGTGATCTCCTAGTAAGTGTGTACTTAGTTTTTACACTGAAAGTTATTAGTTAATATGATTATAATTTTTTTTTAATACATTCTTAACAAATTCATAACAAATGAGCCTTTCTCCTTATTTTTGACAGAGTGAAATATATTTTGTTGTAATAATAGGTAGGACCAACAAAGGTGATATACTACTTTATAACCTTATTACTATAGCAAGAAGATTCAAAAGTGATACATGGGGTTTGTCGGCAATAGGGAATATGCATAAAATATAAAAATGGCTTAAAACATAATAATCTGATACTAGACTGAAAAATAAAGGAAATGGCGAAAAAAATTTCAATATCTGTTGATAAATGAGCAAGATATGAGCGATCAAAGTTTACAATCTATCTCTTTCTAGCAAAACGAAATTTAGTATGAACTTTCTACGAAAGTCGTGTTATGTGACGTCACAATACACGTCCGATCTCTCTGTCTAATAGACTAAACGTTCATATCTTAGTTATTTTTAATGATATCAAAAAACTGATTTTACATTACGATTTACCAAACAAGATAGATCTATTAAAAAAATTACGTGCATATTCCCTATTGTACCTCATCTAAGTATATTAAACTTTCAGGTCAGAGTTTTATACACACATCCCACTCACACAGAGATGCTACCATGTCCGTACTATCTTAATGGAGAGTGCAAATTTACTGATGATCAGTGTCGGTAAGTTTTGTATTATATAATCAAGACTCGAGTTAAAAAGTCTGCTAACATAGTAGATTTACTATTACCATAGACCAATCGCACATAAACTGACAGTCACATACATAAACATGCATACACAAAAAAAGGTCCTGTTTCTGCTTATTTCTAGATGTCATTCGTAAACAGTCAGAAAATCGGCTTGGCTGTTTTGTTCCTACAAGAGTAGTTAAACAGAAAAACTTAATTTTCATTATACCTATATATTTAACACCCCAAAAACCTTGAAAACGACACCCATACGAAAGGAAAACAAACTCCAACAGTATCCAAAAATGTGATTTTCCGTAGCCTGTAAACAGTATGCTCATGTGCAGTCGACAACTTATTCTTTGTTCACAAGATTTTAATTATATCCCAACCAGGTCAGCGTTAGAATTAAAAATTATGTATGTTTTAATGCCCATAGCATTGTCACTATAATTCCTCCATGCTGTTACGTTATGAATGGCATTGTGTGAAATTAAAAAAAAAATTACCATTATATATTTTGCAGATACTCTCATGGTAATGTAGTTAAATTGTCAGAACTGAAAGAAGCAATAGATCCAGATTATGATGGAGTCAAAGTTGGTAGTGGTGTTTTACTGAAGTTAAAGCCACCTGAAGATGAGGCAAGTAATAAAACACCCTTTTCTATTAAATTTTCGGTATTTGCGTGAGTATTGTGAAGGCGCAAGCATTTCGGTAACTGTATTTCAATTTTCAACTATATTTACAGGATATGACTGTAGCAAAGAAATCAACAGAGAAATATCATTTATGGCACAGAGCAGTAGTAAAGAATGTAGATCGCGAAGAAAGGACATGTATTGTTAAAATGGAACAGAACATGAGAGTTGGTGACAAAAGGAAGTCTACTGCAGAAGAATATCATGTTAAATTTGAAGAGATGTTCCCACTTAACAGTATGTATCATTTCTAGTTTTTCAAAGATACTATCTTTGTTACAGTTGAAGATACTATAGTTTTTCAAAGATAGAATCTATCATACTAGAAGTTTGGGCTAAGTTATTCTGTAGTATTATACAACAAAAAAATAACTTTCTGAGATACTGGAATTTTATATATAAAAATGTTATGTTGGTTTGTGTACGCTTCAAAAACTCAAAAAGTTCTGCACCGATCGAGCTGAAATTTTAGCATGATATATAATCCGCATCAAGGATTGTTTTTATCTATTTTTTATCCGCGACCGCGAAAAAATTATATTTACGCGGGCAACAGCTAGTACATTATAGTATTATTTTTTTTAAACTTTTATACATATTATTCTAGATGATGGTGATAGTAGTGATTCCGAAGACAGTTTTAGCGACACTGAATACCCGGACAGCAAATGTGCTAAGGATGGGGACGGCCACACACTTCTTATCGACAAGAGCCTTCAGAACGACGTACCAGCAATGGGAGAGTGGGAACGCCATACTAGAGTGAGTATGTATTACGCAATTTACAACAATCAATTAGTAATGTAGAATTGGAAACATTTTATAAGCTGATCCCTCCTCTCTAAACAGCACAATTCTTGGAGTAGTTTGCAATATTCAATCAAAAGCAGCAATAATATTTGTTTTTGTATGAATCATGACCAACCTCTAATGTCTCCACTGCTGGGCCCTTCCTCAATGTGAGGAAGAGTAGGCTTTAATGCACCATACTAACCTAATCCTTGTTGGCTTTCATGGGACCTGAATACACATAACATTCTATACTAATATTATTGAGGAAGTTTGTTTGCATTGAATAGGCTCCGAAACTACTCGACCGATTTTAATGAAATTTGGCACAGATATATAGTAGACCACGGGGAAGAACATATACCACTTTTCATTGCGGCAAAATGTACGGTTCCCGCGAGATTACCTTTTGCGCGCAAGAAGTCGCGGGCAACATCATTTTATGAAATTAAGGCCCATCTTAGGAGCCTTAATTTTTTTAACCCGACACACTTTCGGTCAGGGCATGGGTTCTAAGCTGATGCTGGCGATGGGCTACGTGCCGGGCACGGGTCTCGGCGCTGCGAGCGACGGCCGGCTGCGCCCCGTGCAGGCGACAGTGCTGCCGAAAGGGGCCACGCTCGACCAGGCGCTAGCTATGAGACAGGACGACTCGCAGGTGAGTTGTGTATATGTCACCGTTTAATTGTAGAAACCATGTATTGTAAAATAACTAACGAGATTGTAAAAATATGTCGAAAGATTAAAAACTGTATATTTATAATGTAACGATAAATAATGTGTTAAATTATAGGCAGAATATTCGCGTCCGAAGTCTATCAATATTTTACAATTTCACTAGTTTTATTACAATCTAACGGTTTATACAATTTTACGGTGACATATCTAAATATTTTATATTTATATGGTAAAGCTGATTGACTGATGTACGCACAGGGTAAACCGGTAAGGCTAAAAATTTGAAATCTTGCACACGTATTTCTCTTATGACGTAAGCATCCACTTAGGAAGGATTTTTCAAAATTCAACTCCCCTAAGGGAGGAAAAAAGGGAATGAAAGTTTAAAACCTAATTTCAGGGCGAAGCCGCAGGCTGATAATGCTAGTTTAATAAGTTAAATTTAATATTAATCCTTCACACCATCGAATTTTTACTGGCAAATTTGAAAATTCTACTACAGTATTTAATTTAAATAACGGTTTTTAATTATAGGTAGAACAAAAGTTAAAAAAAATACAAAAGAGAGAGGAGGAAAGAAATAGAAGGGCATATGAAAGAGAGAAAGAAAAAGAGAAACGAAATGTTTTCAATGTTATAAACAAAGCTCTTGGAGATCAAACTCAAGTTGAGCCCTCGAAAGCGCCTAGTATAGATGTCAAACAGTCTACGAGCAAAGATTTAAACATAGAGCAGTTCAAAATAGCAGAGGACTGTCGGAAGATCGAGGCAGAAATTGTGAAGTTAAAGCATTCCTTAATAAAATATCCATCAGGTACGGGTGGACATAGAAGTATCACAACGCAAATAACAGAGAAGAATAGAGAATTGGGTTTGTTGAAAAACAAAGAACAATATATAGCTAAAGAACAGAAACACAGAAAGGATAAACAAAAAATGACGGTTTTTTAACGTTTAGCCTTATGCTAGTGTAAATAAATTGACTCGTAATAATATTAAATAATATTCATGTTTTATCTTTCATGTTCTTTCAATACCTTTTTACTTACGACTCCTAAGTTGTAAAATTACCATTTCGTTTATTCGTGAAAAGTAATCTGGAGATTTTTACTTGTATGTTGATGTAAAGCAGTGTTTATCAACCTGTGGGTCGCGACCCCCTGGGGGGTCTGTAGGGGGGTCGCCGGAGGTCGAGAGAACTGTAGTAAAAAATAATAAACTCATAAATCGATCATCGATAATGTGTTATATCCGAATCCTAATTACGGAGACGCATAAAAACGTCGTATGGAATGAATATTGTAACATACACAAACATACATGATAAAGCGAAGGGTCGGGGGGTCGCGTAATATTTTTTCTTACAAGGGGGGTCGCATCATGAAAAAGGTTGAAAAACACTGATGTAAAGGACTATGCAAAAAATCGTCCCCACCCACCAACAGATTTCAAACCTATCTCAGTTAATAGCGCTTGCCACGCTGATTATTATTATTATAATTTAGTATGGACTATGGCGACATCCACCTCTGCCCTCAGGATTGGGGTTATGACAGAAATTGGAATTTTATTTTTTTATTAGATCAAATTTTATATTATGGTGGAAATCGAAAAAAAAGTTAATTATGTATTTAACTATTTTCTCGGATTGTAAAAAAAAATTGAAAGTGGAATAGTCAAGTTTGAAAAGAAGCTCCTCAATTATTATTATCAGCGTGGCAAGAGCTATTAAATGAGATCAGTTTGAAATCTGTTGGTGGGTTGGGACACTGCCCATGCAGTTTTTTGCATGGTCCTCTCAGAAGATTTTCATTGTTGTAAAATTGGATACCATAATAAATAAAACAAGATGCAATTATAATTATTATTTTCTATATTTACATGTGATGTTTTAGTTTAAAATAAGCGTACATGGCATATAATTACAATTAATATATGAAATATTTTTTTCTATAAATTAGATTTTTGTACTATCAAACAATATAGTAAAGTACTTAAACACGTTAGTGAAAGTGTGACTAGCAAATAATATTTGCCGAATGTAAAATTGTAATATTTAGTGACAGTGGGTCATCTTAACTATTATAATTATTTAACTAATGCCAGGTTATCCACAAGCTCCGAGCTCCGCGCGATATCCCATTCAATTTAGAGCTACTATTTTAATTTAATCTACATTTAAAAATGAGTATAATGCGCAGTAACAATTAATTTTGCATAACATCATTTAAATTACAACATACCGGCTACATTTGCTACGTGAGCAACACACATTTGTACTTTCCAAATCCAAATTCGTTAATTAATTAATAATAATTTATTTTAACAGCACTATGTCAATACACTTAAGATCTATTCGAGAGAATTTTCTAGTAATACACTGCTGGCGCTATTATGATGTAAAATAGATAGTATAAGACAATGTTACACACATTTGCGCTTGGTATACCTAATTCACAGTACGTTAGTCGTCCGGTTAATTAAATCGCAAAGTGGGTAAACCTTATTAACCCGACTCATTACCCGTAAATGATACATTAGTGATTAGACATACTGGGTGCTTACTTTGGGATAAACATTTTTGGCGCATGTTTAATAAAAGCGCCAAAATTTTTGACATTCGAAAAATAATGCGGAGACATTATGCGCATGTATACTACTCCGGTAGACCCGGCCCAATCGTGCCAAAGTATGGTTCTCCCACAGTTACGAAATATCGTTAAAATATCACTGTCATGACAGTTATATGTTTTCAAACATTCTTATCAATGTACAAAGTTTTAGGCGTAACGCTAGTAAGTCGTTCTGTGAATTAGGTATACAAACCGTAAAGGTAAAAATGTTATTTACAAAATCAGACTATTGCACACTATTGTAAAAATGATTGGTGACAAGAGCCAATATAACAAATCAGAAAAGAAATAAATTATTCATAAAAGTATCTAGACTTTTTATTTTGCCACAATACATGTGTAACAAAGTACATACAAGACAATTTATGCCTTTGTAGGTTGTATAACCAAAGGACAAGTTATTTTACAATAACTACTGAACGTGTACTGACACATGCCTTTGTCATGTTATGATTCAGTTAGTTGTTAATTTGCGATCATTCGTTACTATTTCATTAAATACTTTTCTAGATTGAAAATTTACAAATTAAATTCACTAAACAAATTCATCACAGAGATGTTTTTTTTTTATTTTTATTGTTAGCTCCCGACTGGTGCGACCGAAGCATATTAAGGTAGATGACGTTGCGATTTACGTTGTCTTCTTAAATATGTAATCTGGGTGTCACACCCAGATTACATATTTAAGAAGACAACGTAAATCGTAAATAGACCTTGTCCAGAAAGGCGAATTACGTGCGTAAACCTACGTGCGTAGAGCTTCAAGACAAAATATCTGGCGGTCTACGTGTGATGGACGACACGCGCGTTAGTAAAAATATACGCGCGTAGCTTCTGGACGCAATATATTGGGGCCTAGTACCTCAACACGCGTCGGCCTTACGTGCGTATGAATACGCGCTTTCCGGACATAGGCTATCATTTCCGCTCTGGCTCTACCATTCTATTATAAGAATAGCGCAAGCCCAATCGAACGATAGAGGTGCGTAATGCGATTTCTCGTATTTAACTTGATCAACGTTTTACTGAACGCAAATATTTACTTACGTACGTATCGTGTAGTATATAGTGTATAGAAAAATAAGACATGAATTCCAACGCCAAAAAGTCTTTAAGCAGGTTCATAAAGACTTGTGGACAATTTTGAGCAATTTACTAACAATACGCTTGTCGCGCCGCTATACGCTCCTCTACCCTGAGTTGCCCCGCATATACACAATAGACTATAGAGAGTGACAAAGCAAGAGAGACTCGTTTTCTATTACACTAATAGCGATAACACATAAGTAATAAGTACACTATGAAACTCGCCGCTGCACAAACACACACTCAACATAATATTGTGATGTCTTTTTTACATACTCGATAAATACAATGGAATTACGTATGGAATACTCTATGACGAATATGACTTGAGATTCAGAATTACAATAATTTTACAATGACATGACATAAAAAGTGTAAATTTAATCTTGTGCGTTTATTTTACAATTGGCATTGAATGTGATAATATATCGATAGAACCGAATAAACAAACAAAAATATATGTACTTCAAACCTACTTTGCTGTACTTCAAAAACTCCATTCGCTGGCAAAGTATACGACTAACGGTGAAAACGACAGGCGATTTAAACACTGCACTGCAGTGCTATTCTCTAAGAACATTTCATATCTCGACAGCTGAATCCGCGGTGAGGTGTCAAATCAGCCTGTTTATTCTCTAAGAACATTTTCAAATCTCGACAGCTGAATCCGCGGTGAGTGTCAAATTTTTATATTATGATATTTGACACTTGCCGCGGATTCAGCTGTCGAGATATATGAAAATGTTCTTAGAGAATAGCACTGCTGTTCTTCCTCACATGTTATAACATTGTATGCCATTTTTTTTAAATTATAGCATAATATTATCATTTATCACACAACGTGTCACTGCTCGGAGACGCGTCATGTCATTACAATAAGCTTTTAGCTGCGTACAGTACAGTGTTATACGCTTCGCAATTCCAATTTGCGTTCTCACTTACTTTCTCTATTTAACGAACTTTCGAACAGCCAGTATCCCTTCACTCGACCTAATAAAGGTATTTTCTATAAATACAACAAACTTCGAGTCAGCCATTTTCACTCGGGCGTATGTGCGTCCTGCGCACGCGCACGTAGCCGCTCGATGACGCACGCGAGCGCGGCGTCGGTGGTGTCGAACACGGGCACGCCGGACCGCCGGGCGAGGTCCGTGAGGTAGTGCCGCCCGCGGTTGTAGTCCTTCACCGCTGCTTCGCTGTACTGAAATATAAACATATTATTGAAATTAAAACTCCTTTTGGTACACCGCACACACATTTTTCGTAGTTTCGTCGTTAGTCATTTCGACTGTAAGTGAAGCTGATCTGAGATGATGATGAGGAGAAAGGCTCGATCGGGTCAGCTCGGGACCGCCGAGTGTACTCGAACGAAAAAAAATATATAGAAGTAAATTGATTACGATTGCCAATGAAGTTTTCACTTCTGTCGTGCGGTCTTGAGCACACACTCTAGTTTTTTTTTTCAATTGAATAATTCGATTAATAAATGATTTATATTTCAATGACTTTTGCTGTTCAACCAAACGCAAATTTAATCCCTGTCAGTAAAGAGTTCCATGCGATTGACTTCTCTTATCTTCTTTGTCAGTTAGTAATAACTAGTAGAGACAAAGTAATTAAAAGTGGTTTTGGCTATCAGTTCACTAAGATTATAAATAACTTTGTAATGAGTATACATCTGAACAGATTTTTCATAATGAAAAATTATTCATATCAAAATGAAAGCGCCGCATTTCTATTGCAGCGACAAATGGCATTTTCCCGAGAGATATTAAGAACACAGTTGTCTTAACGTAGGTGTTTATACATACACTGTGCGCGGCCTTGGGGTCCATAGGCTGCACCAGCAGTACTGTGGCGCCGGGCCGCAGCCCCATGTAGTGCGCGGCCAGCACCATCGCGGCGAAGCACGGCGCCTCCGCGCTCAACGAGAACACCAGCTGCCGCGAGCCCAGGAGAAGGTCTTCGTCGTATGTGCCTAAAGAAACATTGCTTTTTACATGATGTGGTAGAGAAAAAAAAGTGTACTACTATATTTATATTTTATAAATTGATTTTATTTAATAAGTTACAAGACTAATCTAACCTAACATTATACGAAATAATTACGCTCAAAATTCATCATCTTCAGATTATATATACTAGATAAAACGTGCACCTGTATGTGTAGAGAATAAAGTTCAATTTTGAATAGTAGAATCACAAAAATTAAGCGGCGCGTTGCGTATCGTCTCGTTTCCATGTGAACTGACCCTGAGCCGCAGGTCTAGTGTCGCACTGTTATGCGGACAGACTGCTCGCGAAGTAGGCCGAGGAAGTACTCCGCGAAATAACCCGAAGCACGAAAAGTCGAAGCGAAGTGCGTGCCCACACTGTCTTATTCGGCCTACTTCGCGCGTAGTCTGGACGAGGCTTTAAATTTAAGTTTGAAATCCATTTACCTTTGAACGGCTGCGGCGTGTGGTCTTCCGTCACTGAATAAAAATCGGACGCGCTTAACCTCTCCGCGACTCGACTGTCTCGCGCGTCTCCGCGTAACTCCACACTCGGGTCTACGGGCGACTGCGGCGCGTGGTCGGATGCTTCCGTGGTCGCGTGATCCGATCGCGGCTTCTTATCCGTGCGCGGCGACTCGGGGTGCGCGGGCGCAGCGCGGCGGGCGGGCGCGCTGAACATGCGCGTGTAGTCGTTAGCCCGCGAGACCACGTACGTCACGCTCTCGCGACGTAATACCTCCTCGGGCCGACGACTGTTGCTCTGTGGTTGAAAAATTCAAATTAATTAAGGAATAAATATTTAAATACTAAAACACGCCTGTACATTGACACGCCACTAACATTTTAGAGCTATCATACTGTATTCACCGCCGCGCCGGCAAAAAAAGTATGTCAATGACGTCACGTTTCAAATGACGCAGATTCGTAGAGAACGGGACGTCTCTACGAATATGCGTCATTTGGTTTACACTTTACATGGACAATGTTCTAGTGACATCATTAGGCGCTGTTAATAATAATAATAATCATGTATTAACTCAAAGATTTCAAAACTAAGGATGGGTATATATATTTATAATCTTCATACAAGAAAAAGTTACGCCATCTTGATTCCACCATACCTCAAAAACCCGCAAAAGTGGGGCCATTTAAGTGGGGACTCTGGGAGTTTTTGACTCCACATGCCTCGTCTATAATATTATATCCATGTTACCACAGTATAAGAACAGTAGAACATCTTCATACAGATCGGTTGATCGGTTTGAATGCGCGTAGGGTGCCTATCCGCATGCAGACACACAGCTCGTTTATGGAATGACAAGGCGCTCTCAGTGCGGGCGTGCCATGACCGATCGCGTACGTACCGTTACCGTCCCCATTGAAGTATGACGGCTCACGATTGCATGTATTATTTTAGCATTCGCGCGATAGCAACCAACGCGAGAGTAGGCAAATAACTCGCCAGACGGCCTTAGATGTCCTACTGTACTCTGTGTACCGTGATGTTACGTACAGGGAAGGAGCCGCCCAGGTACACGTCGTGGGTGGGCGCGCCGAGCATGGCGGGCAGGCGCTCGAGCCGCCGCTCCGTGCCCGGCGTGAACACCGAGTCGGCGCTGCTGTCCGACGCAACCTCCGCCGTACCGCCGCCGCCGTTCTGTAAAACAAACGTACAGTTAGAATAACGCGTGAGTGTTCTTATGTGCGCACGTTAGAGCCATAGTACACGGCGTATTTCAAAACGCGGAGAGGACGCACAGTAGTCGACGGTATACGCACTTCAAATGCAATGCGAATGAATTTATATATAAAATATTCGTAAGCGCGCGTTTAAAATACGCCATGTGCTAGGGCTTTTAAAAGTTATACAACTTTGAAGTTAGTTACGAGTTTTTACGGGAAATTGAGTGACAGTTGTCAACCAATTTCATCGTGCCCTAATTTGGCTAATTTGGCTGTTGGTGTTTTTTCTTTTTCTTTTTTTCTTTTCGTTTTTTCTAAACAACGAGAATGTAAAACTTAAAACGTTTGGCCCAAAAAATTTTGTACATCATCTATATCGTTACAAACACCCTGTGGGTATAGGAATTTAAGACATAAAAAAGTAATAATTTATAGCTGTAGTTAGAAAAGAAAATATTGAGTTATGACGTCACGCCTTTGTACTGCCTTTGACACTGCTACACATAAAATTCCTATGTAATAAAGATTGGGCGTTATTTACTGGCCGTAGACAGCCTAGCCTCATTGTTAAATAATTGGGATTTGGGAAATACAAATGTACCTATTGTCTTTATTTGATTGAACAATAATCCTTATTGTACTTTATTTACCTTAGGTATAAACAGAGAGAGCTTCTGTCCGTACGCTCTAAGCCGCGGGTTGTGTACTCTGAGCCCGTTGGTCTCCCGTTGCCCGTTGACTCGCTCCGCGCCGCCCGCCGCCTCCGCCCCCGCTTCCGATTCGCTGACGCGGGTTTGATACTCTGCGATAGATTGTATGCAATGAAAATGTTGTAATTTATATGTCGGCGCAACTTCGTCGTTAATATTATTGTTATTTTACCCTCTTGCAGTTTGACTTAGAGAAAAAGTGATAAAACATCATTGAGTTTCAGACATTTAGGACTTGAAATTCTGCATGAAAAAGCTACAAACATCTGCTCATTTTCACACAATACTTTTCCTACTTTCATATTCAGTAGGCTAAACTGGATACGACATTGAAGAGTGTAAACCTTGGAAACATGTTTAACTTAGTTATCATTTACAACTATCTACTTTATTTGTTTACACTGTGATAATTAAAGTCAAGTCAAGAGGCTGTGAATTTCCCATAGCTACTTAAAGAACTGTGAATAATGTGTACAAATACATTTTTTCCCATTATTATTTAGATTAACAATAATAAATACTTAATAAACTAATGAAATTATAAACAATTCTTGACATTATTTTAAAGTAAACAATGATAATCCCTTCAACTAAGTAATACGTTAATATGTTATTAATATACCAACCTATTTATCATTTCGATTTCTAAAACAGTAGCAAAAGTACTTAACGTTTTGGCAAGAAGCTTTAATCTTTTGCAAATTATTAAAATAAGCCAATCACACAATTTACACACTCGAATATAAATCATTAAAACGAAGAGTAGCAAACTTAAACCATTCTAATGAAGATAACAAAACATGATTATGATGAATAAGTTTAGTCGTGAATATTTTATGAGAAACATTTTGAAGGTTGACATTCGCTTTTTTTTTTAAATTTATAAAAAAATCTTAAATGCTAAAAAGCTTTTTTAGCAATAGTTGTTTTGATATTTTTTTTCTAGCTTACATCTTATCCTTATATAGAGCAAAATAAACAAAAACAGTGGCAAAAGTATTAAAAATGTAATAAAATCAGGTGTGACACAAGCGATGAACTGTAAGCGTTTTCGTGCTAACACACCGGGCGGGTGGGGCGCGGCTATCAAGTCGCGGAGCGTTCGGAACGCGCGGCACACGCGCGCAGCCACACTCGAGCCGGCCGACACGCGCGTCCGTCCTTATACAAACGACACTTTATACTATACTGCCACTAGTAATAGCAATAGCAACTACTTACTAGAACTATATTCTAACTTTTAACTTATCATTACGGTACTGTGACAAAATAAATTATTAATAATAATAATAATATCTATGGACGCTTCACACTACGTCAATCTAATCCCGTGGTAAGTTCTCGAAGAACTTGTGTTACGGGACAACGGAAATATATTTAATCTTTTATACTATACACATATTTAAGATTTTTTAATAAAAATAAAAAGTTTTTCTGTGTTCCTGGGTCATGGATGTGTATTAAATATGTGTATAATATAATTATTATATATATACACATATTTAATACACATCCATGACCCAGGAACACAGAAAAACTTTTTGTTTCTGCGGCGGGATTCGAACCCGCGACCCCCGGCTTGAGCACCAACACGCTCAACCAACTGAGCCACAGAGGTCGTCAAATTATGCATCTTCTTTCTCTTTTTTGCACAAACATGATCTCACTAAATTAAAAATGTCATTTCTATAGTTAAGTAATGTTTACTTTTACATACCAGCATCAGCGGCGAGTTCGGCGACTGCCGCGCAGAAGGTTTCAAAATCCACAGTATCGGCATTGGATGGTAGGAAGCGCTCGGCGATATCGCGCGGTGCTCTTGTCGCTTCTTTCAACGCCTCCACGGCTCTTGTGCGGGATAGGTTAGCGTTACGCCCTCCTGCTGCGTCGAATGCGCGTTTCAAACGCAGTATGGTGTGACCTAGTGACTGTCGCGGGTGCGTTCTCGCGCCTCGTAAGACTGCGCGAGCGCAGCGCAGAGCGGCGGGGATATCCGTGAATGCCGGCAGACCCCGCCTCTCCACCGCTTCTTGTAGTGTGGCGCGTGCCCGTGCTAGCTCTATGTACTCTCTGAAACATTACAATTGTTTATTCGATTATGTATAACATTCTACTAATATTATAAATGTGAAAGTTTGTGAGGATGTTTGTTACTCCTTCACGCAAAAACAACTGAACGGATTTTGATTAAATTTGGTATGGTAGTAGTTTAGGCTCTGGATTAAAACAGGCTACTTTTTATCCCGAAAAAATGCAGTGTTTCCGAGGGATACTGTATTTACGCGGGCGGAGCCGCGGGCAACGGCTAGTTATAGATAAAATCAAGCCAATGATAAAGCGTAGGTCACATATATTTTAAAGACAATCGTTACAGAAAACGCTAGCAATAAACCTTTTGATCTCTTCATACATGGTTTATTAACTCAAACTTTCACTACGCGCCGTGCGTGCAACGTGCATAAACGCAATTTCCAACATTAACAAAAAAGCGGTAATGATACTCACTGGTCAGAAATCGCCTCATCACCGATCTTCTGGTGTCGACTGTACGGCCTTAACACAAGCAGCAAATCCCGGGGCGCGGCCGCTAAATGCGCGGCCTCGACGCTGGCAGCTACCGCACGCGTTTCACTGTCCAACACGAACAGAAACGCGCGCGCCTCTGCCTTGGCCCGATGCTCTACTTCTATTAGCTCCGTCGACCAGTCGTCCACTTGCTGTAGAATGAAAAAAGTAGGTTTGAATAATTAGTTTCCAATAAAATGCAATATCAATATGTGGTTGTAATAGGCAGCATTGTTTGATTGTAAATACGAACGACGTGTCATTTACATTACTTTGGAAAATAAGCGCTTTTAATTTTTATAAGTTAGAGCTCGCGTCTTTACACCACGCGTTGCGTGTTTATATTATCAAACGCATGTCAAACCTGATATATCAGTTAGTGATAAACTCGTATCAGAGATAAGTGATAACAAAGCACAATGGTTAACTTGTTTCAAATTCAATAGAACGTGTTCAATCTGAGCCAAATTAATACAATCTGTCACGTTGTAGACACAATCTGTCGAACGGCCTCTATCGAATTTAGCATTCCGCGCATAGCTTTAGGGTACAGCCACTAAACACAAACGCGTGGTGCGTCGCGAAAACGCGCTAAAAGACACTCCATTACCTATAAATGTGTGCGAAGTGCAAACGTACGACTCACAGAAATTAGCATATAGCTGCATACATGATACAGCTATGTATTGATCATAATTAATACATTCGTCAATAATCCTTTGAAATACATACTAAGAGAGAATTTATCCTACTAATATTATAAACGTGAAAGTTTGTGAGGATGGATAGATGGATGTATGGATGGATATTTGTTGCTCTTTCACACAAAAACTACTGAACGGATTTCGATGAAATATGATATGGTAGTAGTTTAGGCTTTGGATTAAAACAGGCTACTTTTTATCCCGTTTTACCGTAATTACAGTTTTCCAGTGGGATGCCCGATAGTCGATACTATATTTACGCGGGCGGAGCCGCGGAAAAATGCTGGTTCTATATAAATTATGAGGAATAAATAATTTCTTGTCGAGTATACGGTTCGCGATGCTTGTCGCCATCGCTGTTACCGAGTTTCGTGGCCGAATCAACTCGTTACAGATAGCTGGCCTTAATTTTTTTCCTTTAACTGGTCGGGAATGTGATCACTTATAAATATGTAATAGCGTAACATTTATCCGCGGTGTAATCATTGAGTTATCAATCAACAAGTATCGTGTAATTGCCGTAATGTACTGTATATATTTATATATGTATGTTAATGTATTGAAAGTTGTATTGAGTAAACTTATAATCACACGCTAATGGTATTCGTAATGAGATTTTTTTCTCTACATACTTTCCGAGTAATAATAAGGCTTGATATGATAGAAGATCAGAGCAATGCAAAGCAATTTGCTAGGTCGATTATTATTTGCTAAATCTAAAATATTTATATCGAAACATTAATCTTTTTGACTGATATCAGTATGCTGTGTGCGAGTTTTCGTCAGTAGTACCTACATGTCGTGAAGGAGTTAACTACAATTTGTATGGCATCGAATTAGTTACCATTGTTTGCTACTAGGGGCGTTGTTTCGATACAAATTGTATTTAACTTTTTCACGGCAAGCAGTGACAACTCGCACTGAGCACACAGGTTAGTCCTAAAAAGTAAAACCACCAGTAAAAGCATTGATTTCGGTGACGGTTGTCGGTTTCATTGAAACCAGGCTCGTTACGTATAAGAGTGATTTTATAGTGCACAAGTGTGTGCGCAGTAAACAAGAGCACTCATTGTTCCTTTACTGTCATAACTCAGGGCCAGGCCACACGGTGCGGTACGGCTGCGGCGCGGCGCCTGAGCGGTATCGCAACGGGTCTTTTACATATAAAAATGTATGGTATGCCACACGGCGCGTCCGGCGCCGCTCCGGCGCCGCACCGCAGGCGCACCGGACAGCGGCGCGAGGCAGATGAGGCGGGGAGGGGTGCAAGCAGTGCGGTGCCGCAGCGGCACCGCTCAGTTGTATGCACGTTGTATGTACGGCGTAAGCGGAAGTGTACGCTCTTTAGGGTCAACGATTAATTACGTGATACCTATTATATTTATATTACATTTATATTTATGAACATTAAACTATACAGGTTAATATTAATCTATAGCTAGCTATTAAAATATTTACAAACTATAAAAGTAATACTAAAAAAAATAATTAATAACTACTTCAAAACTTAAAAGGCTACAAAAAAAAGAAATCTCCCAGGTCGTCCCCACCAGGCAGAGTACCTAGAAGGCTCAGAGAGTTTCCTCGCTGGATTGCGATACTCACTCTCTGGGCCAGGTAGGTGCCGGCTTTATATATTTATATTTATATTACCTATACAAAAAATTAGTACAAGTACCTATGGAATCAATAGACGTGGACTACCTCATTTCGTTAATTCAAAAACGGGAAATACTGTGGGACAAGTCTCATGATAATTTTAAAAACAATTATTATAAAAAAATATTGTGACTGTCGTCAACAGGGCAAGCCATTAGCCAAGTCAACCCTGTTGCGTGCCGCAGCGGCGCCGTAAGAACATTGCGGTGCCGCAGCGACGCCGTAAGAACATTGCGACGCCGCATTGCTCGTGTGGCCGCCAGTGCGGTGCGGAGTATTGCGGTGCGGTGCGGCGCCGCGCCGTGTGGCCCGGCCGTCAGTAGGGCGGATAACCGACACGACTGGCGAGATGCGCATCTGACGCATGGATCATCTGCCTGCATTGTCCTGACCAAGCTTGGAAACAACATTCTTTTTGTTGTTCCAACGCGGGAATCGAACCCACGATCTCCGAACCGAGAGCCAAGCTCTAACCACTAGTCCACGGAGGCTGCTAATTTTGCAGCTATGACGTATATGTAAATAAATGACTATCACTATGCAACTTATGTTATCTTTGTATAGCCGTCCACCTACGCCTACGTCTAATTTAAAATCAAATTAAGCTTGAAGAATTTGAGTGCCCACGAATTGTGTAATGCTGACTGACGTAAGCTATCTTAAATGTAACGATATTCACTTGTGTACAAAACAATCGAAATTAAGATCTTGTGCGAGGAAAAAGATTGCTTTTTTAAATCTTAATAAAATAACAGCCAAACTTCCAAAATAACTATATCTCTACTAACTAATAAAGAAATTATGAAAGGTGAAGACTTATTTACTATGTGAGATTATAAAATCCGAGTATCAATAAAGGTAAAAATATTTAAGGTGCAAAGACACGGTAGCTTTAAGTACCAAGAAATAATTTAGCGTTTGACAGAGTTCTGATTCATTATTATTGTTCGTTTATCCTCTTTGATCAAACGCCCTACAAAAACCTAAATTACACGATTAATCATAACAATTCTTAAAATTTTGTCAGATTTCGTGATTCATGATCTCAATCATACGAGAAAAATAATAATCATAACAATAATTAACGCGAGAAGATATTTTTTTAAGATTTATGCAAACAAAGAAAAAATTAACTTGTTGTTTTATGAATTTCAGGAATTGCGCACTACATTCATTACTATTTACTACATAGTAGGTACATAGTACCTAAAACGTAAATACCAATTAAGTAGTAGGTAAATAAAAAGTGAAGTCATCATATTTTATGATATAGCTTTTTTTTACTGCAAAAATTACTTGGTAAATATCACTGACTTCTCAGAAGCCGAACGCTTAGGTTGGGACTATATGATCCGGAATCCGGAAGGCCGTAGAAAATAATAAACATTGAAAATAGAACTGCGCTAATACAATAGAGTTGAAAATCGAACACATGAGTGTCGAGTGAAATGTCAATGTCATATATTACAGCCTCCGTGGTCTAGTCGTTAGAGCTTTGGCTCTCGACTCGGAGGTCGTGGGTTCGGTTCCCGCATTGGAACAACAACAAAAAAATGTTGTTTCCAAGTTTGGTTAGGACAATGCAGACTGATCATACTGATTGTCTGACAAGAAAGATGATCCATGCGTCGGATGGGCATGTGAAAAGTCAGACCCGCGCTTGAGAGATCACACCCGACACGACTGGCGAGAGATCGCCAGTCGTGTCGGCCCCACTGGGTTTCGAGAGTAAAGGAAGAGAGAGTGCTCTTGTGTACTGCGCACACAGTTGGGCATTATAAAATAACTTCTGCGTAGCTCGTCTACTACCGTCACCGCAATTAATGAGGGGAGCTATTATTATTAGAAAGTTCAGTCACTCACCGGGTTGAAGTATGTGATGCCCATATCCTTCAGCATGGGTATCGCGATGTCCGACCGCCACGTGGTGGGGTTGCACGACCCGCCCAGGAACACCTCGCAGGGGGGCGGCGACGCCTCGCTGCCTGTGCAACGGTTATTATTAACTAACAAAATAACAAAACAACCTAGCCTAAACAAGATCGTGTCGGGAACTCGGGACATGTCTAAGAAGAGTTCCGTGACTATCGACGCGCGTATTCTATTCTGTAAATCACTTTAAAAGTAATTGTCTGATTGCGCTAAAATAGTATTCCTAAAGAGAATGCTTGAGAATGAGAAGAGAATGCTATGAGCACGATCCATTACCATGGCAACTTACATGTTTCTATAAACCACATTGGAGGCCGATTACTCGAAAATGTTTAACTATGTAAGACATACATACATATAATCACGCCTTTTTCCCGTAGGGGTAGGCAGAGACCGCCTCTTTCCCGTAGGGGTAGGCAGAGACCACTTCTTTCCACTTGCTACGATCCTTACATTTCGCTTCATCCACATTCATTCTTACCATCTATTCCTCCTCTTACATTCAACGTAGCGAAGCGGCTCTCCATGGGCCACTTTTCGCCTCCGCGAGAACGAGACGTGATGGGTGGCGAACCACATCGCCGCCATTTTGGATAATTAAATTATTTTTAAAATTATCCATTGTGTCCCCACGGATTTGCGGAGAGGATAGGAATAGGAAAAGGGAAGGACAGGTGGTGTGGAAAGGAAGATTGGTAAGTTAGGGTGGAAATAGGAAATGTAGGATATTACCGCCCAGGAGGGCAAGGGATAGGACAGTAATAGCTAGGGAAGCCGGGGTCGCGTACCCGTATACTATACCACAACTACCGGACAGGTAAGTTGGGATGAGTATCCCATGACATATATAATAAAGTTATAAAGTATATATTATATAATATGTAATAAAGTTCTAATACATGACTTTGTCCGTATTTAAAAATATCTATTCCTCGATACCCATGGATAGAATGAAGAAATATTTTTTATCACGACTTCACATGTACGGCGAACTAATTAGAGAAGTTAGAAGGGCGGACAGACGGATGGATAGAGCGAAACTATAAATAAGGGTTCCTTGTCCCTAGTTACCCTAAAACATACTAAAACAACAACAAAATAACAACAACATAGAGAAATATAATTTAAAGGGCATAATAGAGGTGAAACATGGCAAATATTTTGTACAAATAATAATCTGAGCAGCAAATAAAAAACAGTGAAAACAATTTGCAGAATCATTATTTAAAGGAGCCTATAGCAGAAGTGAATCTTAGAAAATATTTTATACAAATTATCTGTGGAAGGGTGATGTGGCAACTCGTTACATCGCCAAAACGCCTAATCAGGCATTATAGACTAGTCAACAAGTTCAAAAACGTGAAAAATAGAGATAAAGGTCCTAAAAATATGAGCGATGGCTCATTCGATTCGGAATCACCTCTAGAAAAATGTTTTTGAAGGATTTTGGTGCAGGTTAAAAATTGCAATTGTTATTAACAAAATAAGATGAAAAAAAAATGATATTTCGTTTTTTGTTAATAACTCGAAAAATATTAACATTTAAGCAATTTTGAAAAAAGCTCGTTAAAGAGGAGGAAATTTCCAATAAAAAAGTCCTAACTCCCGGAATTCTATCTCCATTATTTATAATTTTAATTAGACGTTGAAAATAGGGCTCCGCGCGGCAGTTACGGCATGCGCGCGCCGCCGCTAAAGAGAGTTCAGCAATAAAAATAATTTTTTTCAAAAAGTTATTCAATTGTTAACTAACCAATTTTTTCTCAATCTCCATGGGCATAAACAATGGGATGAAAGGTATAAATAATTGGCCTATAAATTTTAAACTTCGTGGAGCCCTTTTGATATATGTACTTTATAAGATCCTGCGGTTTATTTTCATTAAAGTTTATTAATTTGTTAATTATGATTTTTTATAACTATTGAAAAATTAAAAATCAAAAAAACGTTGATATTTTTTTTTTTCAATTAATATTTAGCTATGCCTGTTTTCACATTGAACAATGGCAGTAATTAACAAAGGTTATGAATTTTTTACGTAATTTGTTTATAAAATTGTTATAAACAAATAGAGAAATTCAATATTTTTTTAAAATTTTTTTTTGCTATTTTGTTGTTTACAAAAAATTATGATTTTTTAAATAAAATTTTTTCTTAATTTTAATTTTTAATTGTTTAAAAACGATTTTTTAATATTTCGATTGTTTAAATAATTAGTTAAGAAAAAAATTTTCTTTTAAAAATCATAATTTACACTTTTAAATAGTTTAGCAAAAAAAAAATTATTTATAATTTAATTGTTTATTAGTTTAACAATTTGTTATAAACAAATATCGACCAACGTTATATTTTTTTTCTGAAGCAGAAAAAAATTATAAAAATAGCTATATATAATAAAGTGCAAAAAAAAAAATTTATTTATTTATTATAATACTTTTTAATATCATACGATACGGTAATTATAGCGCCTACTTGAAAATTTTTTTTTGCACTTTATTATATATAGCTATTTTTATAATTTTTTTCTGCTTCAGAAAAAAAATATAACATTGGTCGATATTTGTTTATAACAAATTGTTAAACTAATAAACAATTAAATTATAAATAAAAATTTTTTTTTTTTTTTGCTAAACTATTTAAAAGTGTAAATTATGATTTGTAAAAGAAAAATTTTTTCTTAACTAATTATTTAAACAATCGAAATATAAAAAAAATCGTTTTTAAACAATTAAAAATTAAAATTAAGAAAAATTTTTTTTTAAATCGTAATTTTTTGTAAACAACAAAATAGCAAAAAAAAATTTTAAAAAAATATTGAATTTCTCTATTTGTTTATAACAATTTTACAAACAAATTACGTAAAAAATTCATAACCTTTGTTAATTACTGACATTGTTCAATGTGAAAACAGGCATAGCTAAATATTAATTGAATAAAAAAATTTTATCAACATTTTTTAGATTTTTAATTTTTCAATAGTTATAAAAAATCATAATTAACAAATTAATAAACTTTAATGAAAATAAACCGCAGGATCTTATAAAGTACATATATCAAAAGGGCTCCACGAAGTTTAAAATTTATAGGCCAATTATTTATACCTTTCATCCTATTGTTTATGTCGATGGAGATTGAGAAAAAATTGGTTAGTTAACAATTGAATAACTTTTTGAAAAATGGTGATTAAACTTTTTTTTTTCAGGGCTCAATTATTTCAAGTGTTAAGAAGATACTAGAATTTTTTCAAATTTTTAAAATCACATTTTATGTTATAAAAAAATTATTTTTATTGCTGAACTCTCTTTAGCGGCGGCGCGCGCATGCCGTAACTGCCGCGCGGAGCCCTATTTTCAACGTCTAATTAAAATTATAAATAATGGAGATAGAATTCCGGGAGTTAGGACTTTTTTATTGGAAATTTCCTCCTCTTTAACGAGCTTTTTTCAAAATTGCTTAAATGTTAATATTTTTCGAGTTATTAACAAAAAACGAAATATCATTTTTTTTCATCTTATTTTGTTAATAACAATTGCAATTTTTAACCTGCACCAAAATCCTTCAAAAACATTTTTCTAGAGGTGATTCCGAATCGAATGAGCCATCGCTCATATTTTTAGGACCTTTATCTCTATTTTTCACGTTTTTGAACTTGTTGACTAGTCTATTAGGTGAGTTAAATTGAAATAAGAATTAAAACAAAAAATAAAAATGGTCAAAATGACGATCCCTGGAGCACTCTCGAGAGTAACGGCATTGGATTCAAAACCATACTGCCTAATTGTCACTTAATTAATGTGTGATTCATAAATATAATATACAGTTAATGATTTTGCCTGCATTTAATTCATAATATTAATAAATGAATAACTTTTTTCGAGAGACCTTGTAACGAGAGACCAAATTTAATGATTCTAGGTTAACAGGAAGAGCGTTAAAGAAACTAATTACAAGTAAACCACAAAAAAAAACTAGTTCTACACTTTGTCACTATAAAGTTAAATTAATTAGCTACCTACTCTTTTTACCAACTTTTTTTTTTGAAGGTTTGGCAAAATAGTTTTCCAGATACAAATCTACCTTTGTATTATGATTTTAAATGATACATAAGTATACTCGAGTGATATCATGAGATAAATATAAATTGATGCAGTTTAATTATAACTGAAAAGTATTTTGATATATTGGCCGATAAGAGGCCGAGCTGAACCAAGTCATATATATCTTTGGTCCCGTTTCGTCAGGAGGTTCAACGACATGGAGTGACATCATCAATATTTTTTTCATTTTAAAACTTGCTTTGGATGTGTTTTCTCACACATTTTTCTCATGATTATTCGTCAGATTTATTATTAAATTTTAACTTAGACATTAACCGTACAGTTACTTCGTCTGGAGGATGATGTCATCCACTAATGCTCCTACTTCCTAATCAACCAGCTGAAAAAGTCGATGCGTTTCATCAATGACGGTCGCTCTCCTTTCACTTTTCGATTGCATTCGGTTCCATTGAAGGCACATTTTTTGTACGATTATTACTAGAGATTTTAGACAACGTTTATATAATGGAATTGTATTATCAAAATTCATTGAACTGAAATTATGGTAATGACAAGTGACTGCAGTAAAAGATGTTACCATATTGCTATTAATACTAACAAGGGGTCACTCTGTGGTCGAAATTCGACCACAAATTTTATATTTTGATATTTAAGTTTCCACTTTTCAGAGTTCTTTTGACTCTTACGGCCGCACTCGGAGACATTTCACGGTTCTAACATGTAGCATGTAACAATTGTGTCAAACCAACAACTATTGTTATTACTTATAATAGAAATGAATGGTAGTGTGAGGAAGTGTGTGTAACTTTATTTTTATTAATTCTATGTATTTCTAAGCATTATTGAACAAAATATTTAACTATGCCAAATTTTATACTACTCCGTACGCCCAATTCTCCTAAAACTGTACCTACTCAAAGCTTTTGCTTCACGTATTCATTTATATCATATACATACATACATTAGTCCTAATAACTACGATTCCGTAAGTTTCCGTGTGGGTAGAGATTTGATGATGTATGCATAATGTGTTGCCCACGCCGCTTTGTACAACAACAAAGATCGTATGTAACATATTGTACGTCAGATGAACACTTTACATAGCTACATAGAGCTATGCATATTATTACCCGTTTAACCCTCACTTTGAAATCTATCAATGTCTAAATATAACCTTTACGTAGTGGATTTTATCGAGGCAATGCATCGAGATGTTTGTATGTTGAGATGTTTCAACAAATTAAAATGGACTGGACTACTGTATTTGTCGGTTACTATGCTGCATGCATAACTCGAATGGAACCATCCTACATGTAATATTAGTTTATTTTACTCTTATCTCCTGCGGTAGTTGGAACAATAGTCCAAATTGTACAACAGCAAGAATTTTAAGAATCAAACCGCCTTTTTTTTTCGTTTGATGCAATATAATGCTTCGCTGTCTCAAGTAGCTTAAACCCTTCAAAGTTCGAAGTTATAAGAAATAAGTCAAATGTACTAATGATGATAATTTTAGCTTTTTAAATTTTTAAGGCATACTGATAATTTTGTATTTGATGGAATCTTGGCGATCTGCAGGACAGGCTTAGCCTAGTGTAGGCGCCAATGTAACACAAAGTTAATAAATCTGTATAAATTCTGATCTAAATATGCCTGAACATTATTGTTCTCATACAATGTAAAGTTTCGCAAATTTAATTGTTCTTATTCTTACCTCAGAATTTGTATGAAAACATAATATGAAACTATAAAATATACAGTCTACACAGTAAATATACCGTTATTAGAGTTCCGTAGTTACTATAAGGAACCCTTATAGTTTCGCTCCATCCGTCCGTCCTCTACTGCTAGCTTTAGAACTACGAAATTTTGTACCGGTAGATATTGCACAAAGAATAGACTTTGTTTTTGGCATCATAAAATTATTATTCTCATTTTGTATTTTAGGGGTGTATTTATAATTTATCAAATCCCCATACGTGTGAAGTGGGAAAGATTTTTTTTCTTTCTACTCCATCGTGTGGGGTACCTACTGTCGATAGGTATTTTTAAATAGAGGCGTGAAATGAAACCTCTTTCATACATATTATAATGTGAACCATTTACAAGTATTCTATAATAAATGGGTCTAAAGAGATTTACAAGTTGCCTCCCCCGACCCCAACCCTGGCATTTCTAAATTATAAGAGTTAGAAACTTGTAACTTGCCATGCTGAAAGGTCCTGCTAATTACTTTAAAAAAATATATTATTAAGAGAAAAATTTACTACTTTTTGAAGTTATTTGAAAAAAATAAAACATTATTAGTTACGGTTATTAATAGTTACGGAACCTGACATGTTAGGTTTTTATTTACAAGACGGATTGTACTTACATAAATAGAAAAAAAAGAAATATGAGATTTTATTAAATTTTGTTCGGAGTTAGTCATCACCATAAAACACAATCTATCATAAAATGCAAAGGTGAATGATTATGCAATTAAGTGCACCAAATGTAGCAAAGTTTTAAATGTAAATGAATATATTCACTTTAAAAATGATAGAGCATGTTACACGTGATGTATGTGTTTGCTGTATACTATATTTTAAGTTCTTAATTAATTACAAGATCAGATATAAGCAATGGAAGGAATGTCTGCAAAATATAAAAGCCATAACAATTATTGAAAGTGCCTAAGTCAATTAATTCAGCTAACTTCCTACGTCTGTGTACTAGACATACACGAGTAAACAACATTAATTTAAACCGGGAAACAACATTACATACATTACATATTATTATACCTTCAACAAGCGTGATTAATGTGCAAAATACTATTCCAAATCAGGAAGAAACACTTGGGCCTTTATAAAACCTTCAAATTAAGAACAGTCGAAAAAAGCTACCAATGAAGTTGCAAGCTCTTTTAATAAAAAATAAAAAAAAATCCCAACTTGCTCTTAGCAGATAATAATGCTTATTTAAGGATCTAAACTCGATATTAACTCCAAATAATATCTACATAATAAGGGCAAAAATATTACTTGTTAAACAAATAATTTTATTTATTTAATAGCAATGCCACAAATAGCCAAAAATGCTGTGGGTGGGTGTACCAATTCACTTAGGTCAACATTTTACTCAAACGTAAACAAAACAATCTCGAGTAAGTACAGTCATACAGTAAACTATGAAGCTGCGTATCATGCGAGTTGTTGGCCCTATTTTACAAATAGGTTCGGGCACGCAAAAGAAGCACTGTTAATTGTTAGCAATTGTACTATAGCTGGACACGCAAAGTCGTGGGCTGTTATACAATCTGATGGCAAATTGAACGAGATTTAATGCTTTAGACATGTATAAACTACAATTACCTAGTCGAGCGATACATTTCAAACAATTTGCCACCTTTATTGTGACAAGTTAATAATGGCCTAAGGTCGATAAGTGCATTATCACCATCAGACTTTATCCGAATAACGTTCGTGTAAAAATCGATCTTAGTTTCAATAATGTAAATTTATCGTAACTAAGGTATTGACCTATATCGAATACAATCAATTGAGTTCTCAGTTCTCACTCAATCGTCGTGTAAACACACATGAGTAGCTCCTTAGTTTAGAAAGTAATGCTATAAGGTGAACGATCTGTACTCTGTACCGAAGGTGGCAATCGGCAATGATTGATGAGCCCCAGCGTGGGCAGCCAACAGTCAACACGACGGTGAATTCTTGAACTACATAAACCACCTACTTACCGTATCGTTTCCAAACATAGCCGCTAACCATATGCGGAAAACACGATTATATTCGAATACCTAAATTAGAAAACGATGACAACACACTGATTTCGTTTGGAGCACTGGACACAACACTTCTGACACAAAACTTTGAACGAAGAGAAAACAAATCAAAACATCACCTACGACAATTTGCACATGACAACGACAACATCACATCACTAAAATAAATCGTAGCCAAACGACTGAATACGAAACACGTCCCGAAATAAACATAAACAAAGCTGTCAACAAACGGACTAAACACCCCTCCACCGAAATACATGAGAAAATGTAATAGCGGTTTGTAGTAAACGTATTTACGTCACTCAATGGACAAATCACCCGAGTACACACATAGAGCATGATAAATGGTCGATAAAAATGTAAAAATGGGATACTAGCTGGTTATAGAGACAGGTTTAATTTAAAAATAAAAAATGTTTACGAGATTATGAGACGCACAGGGCACGATCATTGTGGTCGGCGGCATCGTTGCAGTTGTATGACACTCGCGCCCGAGCGCGCTGTCTCGCTGTACGGTCGGCGTACAACTGGCGACCGCGGCCAACTCTACGTCCGACTACTAGCCAATTCCGCATTTTAAAATATTCCGTTATACCATGGCACTACAGACATGACTCTATCATCAATCTGATCGATACTCACGAAAGTGTACAATTGATCCAATAGTTAATCTCTACATTACCAAGGTTTTTGTGTACTTCTCCATGAGTATTGCTTATTAGTAGCGCCAGGCACAAAACACAGGCATAATATTTTTAATGTACAATTGGAAACCAAACTTCTAATAGCAATAAAAACAATAATGAACTGTGGTTATAGGAATTAATAAACTAGAACGCATAGTAAGCTGTATACACGCATGTTACTTTTTAAATCCCAACATGTCCAATTATGATTAAAATCTGGTTTCGAAATATAAACAGTCACAAGCACTACAAAAAATTAGACGAATCAATCTATGTCAATAATATGTATTATCTAAACAATATTTTGGATAAAAAATTAACAATTACGATATAAATACGAATAATAAGAATTAAAAATTACGTTAAAGACGACAACAGCGGTCCTAATGAAGACATTGTAATTTGTAATTTGAAGAGCAGTACCGTAGTTAACGAGTTAAATGCAAGGTACCTGGGTAACCGAGCTTTTCTCGGAGTTCTGATAAATTAAAAAATCACAAAAATCTGACTGGGATTTGAACCCACCACATTCCGAATTTTCGAACTAGCTTGACTGACATAATAGAGTCGAAATTTTCTTATATAATTATTGTAATACGAAAAAAAAACATATGTAGCTTAAAAATGCGTAGTTTCCCAGAGATAAGAACTAGTAAGATAGATTTTTCTCCCGCAAAACTCCCAGCATACTAAATTTCATCTAGTAATACCTGCAGGCGTTTTCTAGAAACCGATTATCTATATATATACAAGATTGACTCGTTTAAATATAAAAACAAAATGTTTGTAAATGAAATTCTGTATGTCACAGCCAGCGTTTAAGGAGGCCGGTTTGTTTTTGGAATTGTAGTGGTTTTTATACGCAAGCGTATCGGATGATAAAAACTATCAATTCCTTATAATGAGGATGTATTTCCGGGTAATAGTGCGTCATACAAGAATAATTATGTATAGAGTTAACAATCGGAAGAATCTCGAAGACTGAATCATATGTATTTAACAATAATTTGTTTTTCGGTGAAATAAAAAATAACACATAAACTAATGTTTTCTTGAAATTTTAGGTCATTAAATTCATGATCAGTAAAAACCATGCCCATTACTCGTCAAAGATCTCTCATAAATCCTTAATAAAATATAGCATTAATATTTTTTGTAAGTATTTTTTGCAATGGAAAAAATACTTACAAAAAAAAAACAACTTAATATAAGGTTATACGAGCTAGCAGCATCTTAGATATGGTCGTTTATTATGTTATCAAATGCTAATTAATGCCACCAATGAAAAAAAATGCAGACATTTATAAATATAGAATTCTAAATATGATTTCATGACTCATAAAAACAATTAAAAGTTTTGTGAAATAAAAAACAGGGCATCAAAAAACAGAGGGGCATCTCTGCTAAATAAAATCTGCATTAATACAATTACAATCAAGTCCCGTTACGCTAAAACTCTCAAACGGTGTTTTTATAAAAGTTAAACCAACGTTAAATGCGCTCTGATTGGTCGAAACGTCATAAGATTCGTTCATGGTAACATGTCGCTTCTCTTTCAATCCAATCATTGAGAATTGAGGTTCATTGTTTGAAAGATTGACATAGAGATGTAAAGCCCAAAAAACTTTCCCGATGTAAGTAAAAAGTCAAGAATCTACATACAAAATACTTGCCGCCAAGTACTTATTAAGAAATAAGTAGGAGCTGACCTGGAGGTCAGAGGTTTAAAAGTTTTTAGCAAAATTAGAGAACATTTCTTGAAATTGACACATAAGTTAGTTACCTATGTCATTAATGTTATCAAAAAGAGATAAATTATTCACTTTCCCGGGTACTTTACGCATAAATTATTAATTACCAAAAAAATCTTTATCAGATCCAAGGATGCTTTCACCAATTTTTAAACGAAAAAAGCTTTGCGGAACGTAGTGAACTTTTGTTAGAAATACATATTTCCTTAGTTGTCTTTTCAAATTTACAATTCAAGTCTTTGGGGTTTTGTTGATTTAAAGCTTTTAATTAACCCTTAAGTATACGAATCGTTTGCTAATGAGGACAGGTCGTACATCGTAATATCTTATACGACCTTGCGATTATACTGGTTTGCCTACATTTACATAAAAATGATTTCCTTGGTTTGTATGAAAATCACATGTTACGTTTCCTATTTCGTTGTGTCGCTTGACGATGTCGTCCGCGATTTTAATTATCAATTTACATAATATCTTATTCATAAAAATATTATTATTTACTACAACATAGGTCAGCGGCGCTGTCTATCACACATTCACTATGGCGTTTTCTGGTTAACTAGAAAACCACGTACCTAAACCAGTATTTACTTTTCCGCAAGCTAGCAACTCTCTATCAAAATAACATTGATTAAAAAACGAATAAGTGCGAGTCGTATTCGAGAAGATGCATTTGTTTTAAATCAGTAAAATTCTTATATTTTCCGAAAGTAAACATAAATATGGACCGAAAAATGCAAAAAGCACAGTAATTAGTGCGAAATTAAAAAGTTACAGGATTAAAAAAAAACGACGATTTTTTTTGCTTTGATCGCAAAACGAAAATTACTGTTCAAATCCTTATGTTATTGTGTAATTTTTTGTTATTACAATGATATACATAAACGCAGTAATCAGTATTTAAGTTAATAAAAGATTTGTATTAATCTTCATACATTTTCAACAGCTGTGACGTCACTCCTGCTACATTTTTTGTATAGAGCGTTCTTAATGCACTCCAACAATTATTTCACTATTGTGATGACTGTATTTCGTCAATGGTTGATCGTAGATATATGCCATTGCTATGACAATATTTCCTGGCTTATTATGTACTTTTCGAAAAGCCAATAAAAAATATACATCTTCTCTATTTTAATCACAATATATTTTGTAGTATTGTATGTATGGCCCTTTCGATTTTTTAAATTTTTGGAACGAAGGCTGTATCTATCTGTCTGTCGTCTGTCTTTCTGATGGTAGGTAGACAGACAGATACAGGCGGACGGACAGTGGAAGCTTAATAATAGGGACTTTACTCTTTAGTTACGAAACCCTGTAAGGTTTAAATTTTAAATTGTATAAAATACTCGATAAATCAACTTGAATCTCACGGTTAATGGTTGTAACTTGTAACATTATAAATGTACTATGAGCTATCATTTATTATTGTAATAATTAATTATTATTTTTGAAGAACAATTAGTTGTATGTTTCAGTTTGGCTCCATCTTCTATGTATCCTGGCTCATCGCGACTTCCGCGCTGTTTATAGCAGACGGATCACGGAAGAGCCGGGAAGGTCGCGCAAGCAGTTTATTTAGCTTTGTTTGTTTATGCTTCTCAAAAGGATTATGCGGAAACGGGGAGTTGTGTTTTCATATATTTTATGGCATTTAATAGGCACATATTATGTATGTTATACAATTTGATGGTTTTCTGCGCACGTAAAAAGGAAGTTTTAAATAGTGAAGATCTTGGAAAAGGTAACTCCCGAAAGACCGAATGTCGATCGTAACGTGTTGAAATCATTTTCACGGAAAAGATTCATCAAACTTGACACATCACACATGCTTTAAATATTCCGTTTAACGGAAGTTCCTACGTCTAACTTGGCAAAAAAAAATCAGGACAAAAACCTAGTTATGTGTCATACTCCCAAACATTGCCCTTTTAGTATCGCGTCTTGGCACACTTACTTTATTGTGCTATATTAAATTACACTGAACGTTCGTGTGACAATTTGACATCGTAACAATTTTTATGGATGCTGTTGATTTAGATGGAGCTATAAATAACTGAGATGCGCTAGGGGATGACGCAAATCCAACGCATTGCTTCAAACATCGCTAATTCCATATCGCCCGTCATAACTTCAAACAGAATTGTTTAGTTTACATCTTTCAATCACAGGAGTTTAAATGCGTAAGAAAATTAAAATTCATTTAAGATTGTACAGCATGATTTATAGTTAGTATAAAATACTATATTCTAACAAAAAAAAAACATTGAAAGATACTCTAATATTTTTAGACGCTGTGTTCACGAATGAATCACCCACAGGCCACGATAAAGCAATTTAATAAATTGATAGGTCATTTACAGTTAATATGATTGATACTGACATCACCTATGACCACTCAATTGATATATTACCAAAATTTAATCAATTTGAGGTCATGAAACAGCGAGGCATCACCGCATGGCATCAATGATAAACAAGTCTCCTGGCCTACTGCACTATATTTGAAGAACATGGAATACTTATAGCGAAGATAATTCTTCTTACTGATACACTTTTTGACGAAATTTTACTGCGAAAGATTGACTTATGAGTGTCTTTACTTTCATTTCTTTAGTTAAAATACAACTGGAAGTATTTTATGCGGCGAATTTTACACATTTCCATATTGTTCTGATTTATTAGCAGCAATAAGGACACGATTCGCGTAGATAATCCCCTTCCGCAACAAAATTAGTTGTTTAAGGTCGGCAGTGGAGACAGCGTTTCTCTCGCAAACAGATCGTCATGTGTGACTAAGTTTCCACACGGTACCAATCCCGAAATACCCGGAGCGGTATCCCCGAGTAAGTTCACTGTCGCCGGTGGCCCACGCTGTGTCTGCTGTACTTGCAGCGTTTGCAGGGTTGCTAACTTTACAACTTACTTTGTTTGTTGATAATAAAATACTTTTTGATTTTAGTTTTTGTTGTCAGACAGACAGATGTTTTGGATTATTTAAACTACGCGAAGATTTTTAAATGATATTACAATATTATGTTCCAATCCACACAGTAGACAGTAGGTACTTAAATTACAGTTTTTTTAAACCGCCGCCGTGTCATATTTTTTATTTTATTTATCATTAGATCTCAATTCTCAACTAAATGGCAGTACTCGCCTTTCCTTGGTTGCCGCAACTTGTAGAATTTCTAACTTGATTTTTATTGCTCGCTTCTTGGTGAGAAACACGGGTCAGTGGAGGGCTCTATTTAAAACCTCAATGTAGGCTTCAGCCTCAACTTTAGGTTCACAGAAAAGTATTACATAATATATTTCAGATCCTAAATCTTATTTTACCTTGGTTCATCTAAAACAAAAGTTGTTTAGTTCACATTATGTAAAGTATATTTTTGGCGCCATATCAAATTAACATTAAACTTTTATTAAAAAAATAACAACTTTGATTTAAATACATTTTTAAATGTAAATTATGTTTTTCTTCGATAAATTACATGAATTTTTAAGAAGTTTTATAATTTGGTTTTATTTCGTATTACAATATTATGGAATATGACGAAGCTACGTAGATATTTAAATTACTTTAAACATAACAAAAGAACAAGAGCCATTTTTGTATTGGGGCTGGGGCCCATCCCACCATAATAATAATATATCAAATGAAAGGGTTTGAAAAGTGTATCATTTTATTGTATGACGAAAGCCATGGGAGACAAAAGTGAATGAGAGTTGAGGTAAAAAAAAATCGAAAAAAAATTATCCTGCAGTATTACACCATTTCATAGAGTTGCTAGTAATGAACTGATGGGAATAAAGCTCTTTGCTCAAATTTTCCGCGTACAATTACATTCCAGAAATTGTTAAGTAAGTACTAGTTTTGGCTATAGCCTTACAACATCAGCTATCTGTCAGTGAAAGTCCCGTGAAAAGTGGTCCAGCGGCTTCAGAGATTAGCCGGAAAAAACAAACGGACGGACAAAAATTTTAAAATTTGATTTTTTACCATAAATTCCGTACATACTTTCATACGCATTAAGTTAAAAGCTATGATATAAAATTACAAACAGACACTCCAATTTTATTTACTTAATTTTATAATAACCAAATCATAGACGACAATAATAATTTGTAACAATTTATATTTTTAAAAATTCATGATGGTGATAATTGAAATATTTATTTTATAGTTATATATAAGTTTCACTAAGTAACCACCATCAATGCTATTTAAAAAAAGTTTCCTAGCAGTCTTACGTTAACTTTTTTGAACGATAGATTTTTTTGTAATTTCTTTGAAACACATCTCTGATAATATAATAATTGTAACACCATTTGTGTTTGTACCATACTCTTGTGAGTATGGTACAAAAACAAATAAATTAGATTTTTACCTATGTCTATACGTTATGTATGTCTGTACGTCTATACTATACGTTACATTTTACTTACCTGTTTTTACTTATTAACTGTGGGAGAGCCACGCTTCGGCAGGAATGGGCCGGCTCGACCGGATAAATACCACGATCTCACAGAAAACCGTTGTGTTTCGCCGAGTGAGTGAGGTTACCGGAGGCCCAAGGCGGGTTGGGGATTTAAAGGGCCAGGAACGCAAGTCGCAACACCAGAGGAGTTACAAGTATATCCTCTGGTGTTGCGAATGTCCATGGGCGGCGGTAATCGCTTATCATCAGGCGATCCGTCTGCTCGTTTCCTGGTTCATTTCATAGAAAATAACCTAACCAAGAGCATGTCAGGACATGTCTAAGGAGGGTTCCGTAACTATAAACGCGTAATATGCTTTTTTTTTAATTACTCCAAAAGTTACTGTCCGATTTGGTTCAAAATAGTTTTCCTAAAGAGTTTTTAGCGTGATCTATCAGCATGGAAATTTTCAAGTTTCTATCTCCTATAGTTTAAAAATGCTAGGGGGGGGACCAACTTACAAAGTACTTTGGAGGCCGATTACTCGAAAATGGTCAACTTTATAAAAAAGTAACATATGAAACCTTGCCTTTATTTTAAAAGACCTATTCTACGATACCCCACACGATGGGGTAGAGTGAAAAAATATTTTTCATCCCCACTTCACATGTATGGAGAGCCACCCTTAAAATATAAAATTATTATTTTTTTATTATCCCGAAACCGTGATCTATACACAATCTATAACTGAACCAAATTTCATCAATTTATATTCATAATAGCTTTTGCCCGCGACTTCGTCCGCGTGGAACAATACTTTGGGATATCGCTGAAATTTACCCGCGACTTTATTTATGACTAACGAAAGCGGAATCCTATTTTTTTAAACGGAACCCTAAAATAAAAGTAGCCTATGTTAGACCCTATAACATCAGCTATCTGCTAGTGAAAGTCCCGTGAAAATCGGTCCAGCCGTTTCAGAGATTAGTCGGAACAAACAGACAGACAGACCGACTGACAGACAGACAGACGGACAGACAAAAATTAAAAAAAAAATGTATTTTATTGTAAGTACCGAATATACTTTCAGATTCATTATGTAAAAAGCTGTTAATTTGAAGTTACAAACAGACACTTAAATTGTATTTAACTGTATAGATGTATAGATATTATAATGTATTATATTTTAAGATATTATCAATTTGATGTTTATAAAATAACTAAACTATTTAACTAAACTAAACTAAACATTAACCCGCACGCGCACCCCGCCTTGGTGAAGCCCACTTCGCAACGGGCCGTGCAGCAGAAATCTTAATATTTTAATTTCGCCGTAACTTCAAAACCAAACGTCCAATTTTAATCATTCAAAGACCAAATATTATCTACATAAACTGTACTTAGTGATGAAATCATTTATTTTGATAAGGGTTAATAACATGAGTAAAATAAACGCATTTAAATGTAGTCCAAAAAAAAATTCAAGATTTCTAAATAAAAAAATGGTTGTTGTGCCTCACTCGACATAGATAGGTATAGTGTGTCGCTGACTTTTTTGTAGATATTTATAAGATCTACAATTAATTAGAACATTTTATGGTTCTATCTTTTATAGTTTAGGCAGCGTACGCAAAATAAGTAACTTTTCTAGTTGATTTTTTACACCTTGTGTCCGAAAAACCCAAATATCTTACGGAACCCTATTTTTTTCTAAAATAAAATGTAGCCTATGTTACTCGTGGATAATGTAGCTTTCGAATGGTGAAAGAATTTTTGAAATCGGTCCAGTACTTTTTGAGCCTATTCATTACAAACAAACAAACAAACAAACAAACAAACAAACAAACATACAAACAAAGTTTTCCTCTTTATAATATTAGTGTAGATTACAGGAGCTAGAGGCGCGGACAGACAGACAGACAGACAGACAGACAGACAGACAGACGGACAGAGCGAAACTATAAGGGTTCCTTAAGTATTACGGAACCCTAAAAACCTGCATTTACTGGCACGTGGCAACCCTAATTTCATATCGGTCACGCCGCACGCGTGTTTCCGTATTGATCGGTCATTTAGACTTATTGTTCTCTACCACACGGGCATTCTATATAAGTCAATGATGTAATGATCGATATATCAAAGCGACTTTAATTTACGCGGTCGTGTCTTAATAATTGTAATAATTGTATATTACATCAGTATTATGTATTTCACATCCTGTTTTATTTGTTACTCTATTATTATTTACTTTTATTATGGTGTACCTACGTATATTATGTAGGTAACTAATTAATGTATTGCGTTTAGATGTCTCAATAACTCAGAGATAATATCCTGTTTAAATTCATCGTTCATTCGCCAAAAAAGTATTGTTATATAGTTTTATACTTAGATTTAGATATATTATCATAACATTCATAAAATATCTAGATTGAACCTTTTCAGACAATTAAAATTTTAAACAACTAAAACTTATACCTGCATTTCAGTACAACTACATTCTTAATGTATAATATCGGGAAAATTCTAGCTATCACGGTTTATGAGATGCAGCCTGGTGCTCTACAGGCAGTTGGGGTCTCAGTAATAGGCTCCCGTTTTTACTCTTTGAGTACTTAGACTTTGTTCATCCATTATTGTATGATTTATTAGTATTCTCTTAGCGAAGTAACCACTCTTGAAATACTGTAGTGCCTGTGACAGTCGGTTTTAAATGTCGTATGGTTGCCCAAGCAAATACGGCATTCTCACAACACAGTCAACCAGTTCAGACGAATGACCCTTTGGGCACGGAACCCTAATAAACGATGATTGCCGAGGGACATTAAGAAAGCCGTTTTACTGTATGTACATTAAAGTGAAAGTTTCTTACCGTTGACATGTTTGCAGACGTCACGTTCCCTCAGCTCCCAGTCCACGCTCCAGCCGGGCGAGTCGATCTTAGACGTCCTGCACAAAACGAGTAAATATACAGTGTGATGTGTGCGAGTTTCGGTCACTACTCGTCGTGAAGAAGTTACCTACTATTTATATGGAATCGAATTAGTTACCATTGTCTGCCACTAGGGGCGTTGTTTCGATGCCGTACAAATTATATTCTTCACGGCGAGCAGTGACAAATACTCGCACACGACACAGCACACAGAGTACTGTGTGCGAGTTTTTATCACTGCTCGCCGTGAAGAAGTAAACTACAATTTGTATGGCATCGAAACAACGCCCCTAGTGGCAAACAGTGGTAAATAAGGAGCCATCCATAAATAACGTCACACGAATTTCATGATTTTTGACCCCCTTCCCCGACCTTGTCACAGTTGGTCACATTAGTGAGACCCCCCAGAATGTATAATGCAAAATATAGACAATGCAACATGATCGCTTCAACAAGTATGCCTCGACACTGGGGCAATAGCTATCATATCATAGCTATTAACACATATTAAAATAGTTTTTGAAATGTGACGTCATGAAATTTAGGACCACTCCCACCCCCTTGTCACACAATGTCACACTTCGTCGACCCCCTCCCTCCCCCTTAACGTGTGATGTTATTTATGGATGGCCCCTAATTCGATGCCATACAAATTGCAGATAACTTCTTCGCGGCGAATAGTGACAAAAACTCGCACTCAGCACACAGACGGCCTTGCACTGTCGAAAATGCAAGTGATAAGGATGACGCACGTGTCAACGACCCCGGCCTCTGTACCGAGGTTCAAGAGCGGGTGGCGGGCCCGCTGTCATCGACGGAATTAAACTGATTCACGATCAATGCATGTTGCACTCCTGACACCACCGAGGACATATTACGCGGTTTTAGCTTGTTTATTCAGCGCTCGTTTCCTTATTAGACCGAACGCGCGCGGCTTTCTGATGATGGTAGCGAAATGCACTTCTATTCGAATACAAAATATGACACTCGTTCGGCGTTTCATACTGACGGAATAGGGTCGTCCAATTTCGACCGTGTATTTACGCAAACTAATTACTAATAAACCTTATGAACGGACTATTTGTTTTTGCGTCATCGTAATTAATATGTCATTTTAAACCTGGTTTCTATTATCATGAGTCAAGGGGAAATTAAAGACGAGACAGATTTCCCTTGAGTCACGTTAATTCAAAATAAATAGTTAAAATAGCGTAAAACTGCTTAAGGCGAGGTCCAAGCCTACTTTGTCATTTCAATTTTAACCGAACACTTGTACAATATGTATTTTAAAAGATGTTTAGAAAATACCTTGCTAGCACCATCTCCAACATGAATATAGAAAATAATGCTATGAAAAAAATAATCTTATTGCAATGTGCATACGCGTAGTGTAAATCAATTTGTTTTTGAGCTTGGAGTTAAATTAGAGAGCCAATTTTGAAAATACAATCTAGAAACGTGCACATATGATTATTCCAATCACAATATATACCTACTATAAAACCTTTAGACATCATAATATATCACACATAAATATATCGATAAACAAACCCCATATTCGCTTCTAAATTGGACGATGTCAATCTACGAATAGTAGATGTCAACACTTAAAATGTATCACTTTTGTCAGTCATATTTTGTTCGCCTGCCAGAACTTTGAATGTGTACAATGTTGTACGAAAATAACGATAAATTTAACATTCTTATATACAGATGATTCTTTTGATTTATGTGTTTATATTTTCTTTTATCTCAAAGATCGTAGATACATAAGTTTGATTTTTTTGCATGCTTGCTTCTTGATTTTTTTATTTTGATACAAATCTTAGGTAAATACATAAAAAAAAATTAAACTTAGGCGGCTAATATTGTACTTTTTGGAGGCAAGATTATTAACTGCAAATAACTTTAACATAACCAAAAGGCGTTACACAATACCGCACAAAATCTATATACGCTTCACATCTTACTACTGTTTTAGTGAAAGTTTGTAAGGATGGATGATCATTTATTCTGTTTCACGCAAGAAGTACAGAACAAATCTTGATGAAATTTGGTATAGTAGTAGTTTAGGCTCTGGAATGTGGAATGGGGAAAACAGGCTACTTTTTATCCTCAAAAAGTAAAGTTTTCCCGTGGGATACTTTAACGCGAGCGAAACCCAAGTATTATTATAATATTGTTGTTGCCATCTAATACAAGATTTAAATATGCTCCAATTTATTAAGGAAGTGTCTCGTTTGGGCGCGCGATTATGTCATCGTGTTTGTCAGAATGTTATCGATAAATGTCATCGTTGTTGTTAGAATGTTATCGATAAACCGCACATCACTACCTGAGGCGGACATGTATGTACGTTGCGAGACAGCGGTCTCGGTCCGCGCAATGTTATATTTACTTATGATCTAATCCTTGCTAATGTCAAAGGGCGATTGTATACAGTAGTGTGTACTGGCGGATTACGTCAAGTACATTATTATAATTATTAATTCTATACAATTTATGTTTAATGTTTATAAAACAAAACCTAAACAAGAAAGTTTTTCGTTTGGGTTTAATTATACAATATACATAGATAGAATTGATTTCGGAATAGTACATAAATATATGGGATTAAAAGTCTTTTAGCGGCCCACGTTGACCATACTAATATACTGTTTTTTGGCTCAATATATAATTTTCCAAAGCGATATAATTTTATTCATAAAATCAAAAGTAGGTGTCTTCTTTCTAATTTGTTTTTTGAGCGTGTCTCTTGTTCCTCTACTTAAGCGCGCTGCAGACCCGCAGGTTTATAATCAGCTCGGCATATTATAACAATCACGATTCACGTGCCGTAAATATTATAATCTGCAGAGTGCCGACAAAAATCGAGACGTAGAGCATCATATGTAGAGCATACTAATGTGAGTCCAGGTATTAATTATGTAGAGTCCAGGTTCTGAAGGATTGCATCGGCAAGATCGGCTTTGGTGTGTCGTTCGTATACTCTAACAAGTAACATTGCGTTAAGAGTGTAACTCACTGCCTGGCCTGTCGCGAGCAGCGGCGCAGCTCGGCGGCGAACACGCAGAACTCGCCGAACGTGAGCACCAGCGACTTGCGGCGCGCGCACTGCCGGGCGCACACCAGCATCTCGAACACTGAAACAATACACAACACCTTTACTATCCAAGTAAAAATCTATACTTCTATACTAATATTATAAATTCGAAAGTGTGTCTGTCTGTTACCTCTTCGCGCTTTAACAGCTGAACCGATTTTTATGAAATTTGGTAAAGATATATTTTGGGTCCCGGGAAAGTATAGGATATTTTTTATCCCGAAAAAGTACAGTGTTCCCGCGGGATAATGTATTTACGCGAGCGGAGCCGCGGGCAAAAGCCAGTTAAATTATAAAAAAATCAGACGAAAAGTAACCATGACAATTTGTTACCAACGTGTCCAACGACCGTTAAAGTTATCGTGTTATCTCTCCGGTTCTTCGTATTCATGAGAAAGAGAAGGGATGATATTATAGACTAACGATTGACACTAATTACAGGCGTTAATGAAATTGGGACTTTGCCGCACGGCCAATGCGACCGGCTGCATGCGGCTCGTAACTATACTAAACGAGTCGTGTAAATCCTCTTTAATGAGCCGCATCGCGAAAAGCCTGGCAGGCGTGAAATGTAACTATTGAGGAAGAAAGGATGTATTGTGCTTGCGAATGTTTAAAAATTATTTTCCGCAAAAGAAAGCTTGACAAATGTTTTGTAGAGTTCGGGTTATTTCCCGCACGAAGAAAACAATTTTTACAAACCATGGCCAGTCTATTATTATTATTCTTATCTTTATTAGGTTATAATGTATTAATTGCTCATCAAACAAAATGTAAAATTATACCAATGGTAAAACAAAGTTATCTAATCAAACTTTTTAGATATGCGATTGCCTAGCGTGTGAATATAGATCATGTATCTTGTAAAGTGGCTAGATCTGATAACTAACTTTTTTATGTACCTACCTACGTAAAAGTTCTGACTGATTTCGCAATTTACCTACAAAATATAACCTGTAACTCCGTCGCATGGATTTCTTTAGCAAAAAAGTTCGCCCAAATGAAAGTGTCATTGTATTTCATTATTGCACTGTAAATTAGTGACATAAATATTTGTTGGTATCATATTGTGTTCTTTTCGCACATAAAATTATAAGAAACAATTAAATTATGAGTAATACCTCTAGGTACTATTATTTATTCTGTGGTAATACACATTAGTAGCAGAGCTAATAACAGAAGGCAACTTCCACGTGACTGGCAGACTGTGTAGTAGTTTTGTGCTAAAGGATAATAAATGAGTGTTCAGATTGTTTTAGGAAATACATATATCAAAGGAAATCGGGATATGTATCGTTCATAGAAGAAAAAAATAGTTAATGTTATGCGCACACTACACGCGAAATATTAATGTAATTTGGGTAAGGGCAGTTGCGCAAGAATTATTTGAAGTTTAGCGGTAAGGATCTAGGAAGTAGGAACCAGCCTCTTTTTTTATTGTATTCAATAAAATTATGATCACCGAACTTATTTATAAAACTCGCGCTCTGAGGGTTCCGTACAAACCTGTAGTGATTTTGTTATAGCTTAAAGGTTTTATAGACCTGAGTATTTGATATGAATTTCAATTTAATACATCTACGCGTTCATGAGGAAAGGGGTAGTAAGTTTAAAATTATCAAAAATATTTTTATTATAAGATGTAACCAAAAATTTACGGTTTTCGCAATTTTTCCTTTATCTGTGCTATATGTCGTTGCTTCTTACCAAATTTGAAGATTCTGAGTTCACGGGAAGTACCCTGTAGGTTTTGAGTTTTTGAGTAAATTAGCGGCATAAACGGCTGTATCTTTTGATTGCGTTGACTTAGAAGTTTAATTTTTTCACATCCGTTTTATCCTTTCGAGGTACGGAACCCTAAAAAAGGTTAAATACACAATATGCTGTAACCTCTTTGATTATAATAATTATTGACACGCCACGAGGATAACAATTAACAAAGCCGTACGTACCGCGGGCCGCGGCACGACTCACGAGACACAAATTAAACAATAACATAGTAGTAAAAACGAAACAATAGCTAGTAGTACTCGTGCTTTGAATACTTCATTATATTTTTTGCTGCACGTAACTAGGTGACCCGACATAAGTATATTATGTTTGTTATTTTTTAACTATGAACTGAAAATGTGGGTAAAATAAATAACTACACCTACAATTTACACCAACATCTACAAGTACAACCTACACCAACATCAACGACCTACCTATTTACTAACGTACCTACCCACAGGAAAATTCAATCATGGTTTTTAGTATTTTCCTCGCAATTTTTCCAATATTTTTCACCGTTTAAACCTTCCCTGAACTTTGAAGATCAAGATCAAAATAAGCCGAATCGGTCCAGCCTAGCCGTTCTCGAGTTTTAGCGAGACAAAAATACAGCAATTCATTTTCAAATCTCTTGCTTAAAATTAGATTTTTACAGAAAAAACACTTAACGGGAAAAATACTCTAACCTTTATTGTTGAACACTGTCCAAAACACATTTGTAAAAAACACAGTGACAGAAGGCAATCCACTTAAATTATCATATAACAAACTGAATCAGTGTTAATGGCTGTACAAACTGTGTGTTCGCCGTGATTTGTGAATCATCTGCATCAACAATACGGTTGTAAAGTTCACTCAATAAACGGCTATATTTGTGCTCCATCTACGTCCTAAACAGCATAAAAGAGTATAAGTGATTAAGTGTACTCTTGGTGGAAATTCATGTTCATATCACATAACTTTTATACTCAAAATACACTAAATAAAGTGGAAAAGTGTATAACAAGTTGTGTAATATGATTATTAATGAACTTAAGAGAGTAACAACTTAGTAGTTGAGTTACAGCCGCTTAATAAAATGAAATGAAAATAGACTTTATTGTGCACAATCAGTAGTTACACATACACATAAATATATACAATACAAAGAACATTACGATAGTACACAAAGGCGGCTTAAATTAGGTGGCAAGTCTCATGCCGTCCTTGTCATTTCCTTGTCCTTCCATTCTGCCAGACAGGGACAGCAGCGTTTCATTTTAAGTAGCATTTCATTATTTAGTCGTCAATCTAATTAAAAGATCCCACACAGATTTTGACGGCGGTGACGGATTTCGTTGAAACCAGTCCGGCTACGCAGGAGTTATTTTATAGTGCACAAGAGTGAACGCAGTACACAAGAGCACTCTCGCTTCCTTTACTCTCATAACCTAGTGGGAAGGATAATTACTCGACATGACTAGGCTCAGGAGCGACTTTTTACATGCCTATCTGACGCATCACGTATGGATCATCTTTCTTGTCGGACAATCAGCCTGCATTGTCCTAACCAGACTTGAAAACAAAATTATTTTTTCTGTTACAACTTTCAACGCGGTAATTGAATATTATCGACCTCACGACCTCCGGCCTCCGGAGTCAAGAGCCAAGCTCTAAACTACTGGGGTCTGGGACACGGAGATTGCAAATCAGAAGGTCAATTATTCTGCTAAATAAAACCTGCACTAATACAATCACAAGCAAGTACCGATACGCTAAAACTGTCAAACGGTATTCTTGTTAACGTTAAACCAACGTGAAACGCGCTCTGATTGGTTCAAATTTCACAAAATCATTTTATAACCTGTCGCTCAACTCATAATACAATCAAAGTAAAATGAAAGTCTAAGTACGATAATTGAGGTACTGATAGCTTAGCCTATACAAACGGGATCCTTCGGGATCTCAAACACGGTACCTTGATGTTGTTCACGGGCTGAGCTCAGGTTCTCCAGCCTCGATAGCACAGCTATTAGTTTATCCAACTTACATAATCTTTCCGACAAAAAAAAGCGACTTTGGAGTCTTAAGGTAGCGTTCCGTTGCACACAACGCGCGACTCAAGACCGCGACCCGAGACCGAAATAGAGTCGCGGAGCCACTCTTAGTATGAATTTATTTGAAGCACTAAACAATCCCCGCGACACACGACGCGCGACCGATTAGCGTGGCCAGAGAACTTGATTCGCTGGTTTGCTGGTCGCGGTCGCGGGTAGGGTTACCATCTGACCGGATTTATCCGGTCTAGACCGGATTTTAAGGATATAGACCGGACTCCGCCCGGATTTCATTCGGGACCGGATTTCTAATCGTGTCAATAAATAGTCAAAAGATAACCTTTGCCATATAATCATCTACTGACAACGCTTGAAAAGTATAATTTGAAAGAAAAGTGCGTGTCTTTCATTGGCGACAACGCTAACGCTATTTACTCCTGCAAAACTCCAAAATTTACATTTTGGAGTCCAAAATTTACATTGCTGCTAGAAATAATATGGGTAACAATGTGATCACACATTTGAATAAAAACTTTGATCAAGAAACTGTTGTTGTCCAGTTTATATTTTACCGGACCGGACTTTTTAACTGACATCAGGATTTTTTAACACTTGCAATCGGCTTTTTGATTTTAACCACTGGTAACCCTAGTCGCGGGTCGCTGTCTCGCGTCGCGGTCGCATAGATTGGAAGTCTACCTTTAGGTGTGCTCACTGTCGATATTTGCCATAATTTTCGAGCAGGTACACGTTGGGCGCTTTCAAACGCGTATTCTGCTAACGCGAACGCCGTCAAAAATAGTCCAGCAGATTTAAAGGAACAAGCGCCCAAATTATTCCGTACTAGCTTGTAGAGTTTAACTGAACAACTAATATTTTAAGGCAGCGGTTGCTACATTAATAGGCACCGTACTGCAGTGCTCTTGCGGCAGAGTTATGTAACAATTACAAATTTTATATACTTTACCAAATAAAGTTCAGGCTCAGTTTGCAAAATATTGTTTAGGCACTTTAGGCTCCTTAAGACTTATTTCAATAGCTTAATTGGCTATTATAACGGAGAAATATTTTAGATACAATTAATTGATCCATTACGTAAATAAGTAAGTCTCTACATTATGTTACTATCGTTGCATTTTTATAACTCAAAGCTTCGCATGGGTGGATAACAACTAACGATGTATATTTTTACGCGGATTTTTTGTAAGGAAGTATTGGCCTTTTCGATGTAATCTATACTAATATTATAAATGCGAAAGCGTGTTTGTCTGTCTGTAACCTCTTCACGCTTTAAACGCTCAACCAATTTTGATGAAATTTTGTACAGACATACTTTGAGCCCTGGGAAAAGACATAGGATACTTTTTATCCCGAAAAAGTACAGTGTTCCCGAGGGATACTGTATTTACGCGAGTGGAGCCGCGGGCAACAGCCATACAAAATATAAATAATATTATGGGAAATATGAATCCTTACTAACTGATGTGAATATAACTCTGTCTGTTTAGCAATCACGCCTATACCACAAAACGGATTTCGATGAAATTTTGAGATAGGCTATTTTTAATCGCAACAAAATATAAATGCCGATAAAGTTCCCACTCGACCAATCTCTAAACATTCACCTTTGCACTAGAACGCCTCAAATATTTAAACAAAAAATATTTAAACGCAAAGGAAGTAACCGCAACGACTGCAGACGAGGTTGAACTACGTATTTACACGTATGTTTGAGAGCCCACTATTCAACGGCGCTGTTGAGCGATTTTCATCTTATGCCTGGTCGAACGGGAACTTGTTCGGTAGTACCTACGATTTTTTGCGCCAACGAAGCAGCGGGCAACATCTATCGCTAATTCGCTAAACAAATTTTCAAGAAATAAATCATAACGAAGTACTTTTTAATCAAGAATGCCCTAATCATACGGTAGTAACAATCAAATCATTGACAGAGCCACTTATGTCCCGCTCGCGTTTGCGATACAATCAGCCGATGGCCGATGCCACAATCACGCCGCAACCGTAATTTATTCTCATATTAATCGATTTTAATTAGAACGCATATATTTCTCTATTAAGGTTACATGTGCTGAATGCGACTGAAGACTGAAGTATCCTCAGTGGGAAATATTTTGTAAACAATGACTGTCTAAAAAGATATTGTTTTTAATTGGTGTCAGAAATATATTTTTAATTTGTGCCAAAACAAAAAAATATATCATATTTGAAACAGTCTTAATATTGAAGAAAGCTCACTAAAACTTACATTACTTATATATCAGTAAATTTCCTATTGATGTATCATTATTTACGAGCCCCCTTACTAATAATCGCTGTATAAGCTTTGAATAGTTATACAGTGTTTTGTCTCCTTCTATCCGATTAAAAATGTCACTTGTGTGACGGGAACAAAACACTGTATAACTATTCAAAGCTTATACAGCGTTTATTGGTAAGGGGTGAGATGTAAAATATTGTTATTAATTTATACCTAAGTGTTTTCGTAATAAATTAATCGAAATTTGAAACAAGAAAACAAGATCCTTTACCTTTCCGCTCTACAATCGTCATCAAAGTACCTAAAGTAGGTAAAGTACTCTATGAAATGACAAGTAAGTACATTTTTGTTGCATGTCAATTGTCATGATATTAGTTTTACACGACCTTTCGTAAAGTTAAATTTTTGTATTTTTCTAGATGGAAAGCACCTTGGTATTTTAACTCTGTCGCCACCCTATGGTTAACTGGTAGAAAATGCCCTATGGCATTAAGTCCGCCATTGTACATTGTGCAGAAAGTGTATAAATAAATATTAACCATTATTCGATATTCGAAACAAGAAAACAAGATCCTTTACCTTTACGCTCTACAATCGTCATCAAAGTACCTAAGAACGCAAAGTACTCTATGAAATGACAGGTACATTTTTGTTGCATGTCATGATATTAATCATTATATCTAATCGCTGTAACCTAGAATTTCCTATGACTAGGTACAAGGTTACCGGGTAGGTAGTCAGAAGTTAATGGAACAACTCATTATTCTCGAAGGGCGTAATAATGTAGAGCAAGTTTGAATATAGAACGAAGTTTAATATGACAGCTAATTAAAGAAACTGTTTTTGCGGAAAAAGGGTAGACGAGGAATCGGATCGCTTCATCAAAAGTAGGTAATTACCATTAGGGTTAGGAACCCATGGAGACACAAAACAGTATCAAGTACTAATTATGTATTACTAATTTCCAAACTATCGATCTTCGCTCTTTGCTCTCGTGTTGCAAACTTTGTGAGCCACTAACAGATTAATATAGCAGCATGGATTACCGTATCCGTGATGTACCTAAATATGTTTAATGTTTATTAATAAGAGGGTTATAGTCTAGTGTACCCTTACTCTATTCTTCCCACATGTTATTTATTCGCGGTAAACGAGATCTCTATTCTCTTCTTTGTATTTTAAACCACAGGGAAAATTGAAACCACTTTTTCGCCACTTTCGCGACGCATTGTGCTTCTTAGGGTTCCGTAATTCACGTCTCGGAACCATAATAGCTTCGCCATGTCCGTCAGTCCGTCCTCGGCTTACCTCCCAAACGGCCAGTGCTAGAAAGATGAGACTTTACATGGAAATTGTATATAACCACTTTGACAAAGCGCTAAAATAAAATGACGAATATTATTTTTTGGGTACCTCCCCAGCAACAGTGGGATGATTATTTTCTCGCGTCTACCCCACATAGTGTGGGGTATCATTAGATAGGTCTTTAAAAAAAATAAGAGGTTGCTAAAACGATTTTTAGGGTTCCGTGGTAGCTAGTCATAAGGTCTTATAATAAAAATATTTTTAATAATTTTAAACTTACTATCCTTAACTATGGCTCGATTGTCATGATGAATGAACTTTTACTTATATACCTACAGGTTTGTGCGGAACCCTCGGTGCGCGAGTCCGACTCGCACTTGGCCGTTTTTTTATTTAGATATCCGTTTTCAAGATACACACCCCACCCACACACATTGTCCTATGTATAATGTTTGCCTTGCCAAATCTGATGAGTAGGTAAGAGACATCTCATTCCATCATGATTCCAGATTCCAGAAAGATGTCGTAGTCGTGTCGTTAAACTTTATTAAGCGAAACGAATAAACCGTTTCACCCGGAATCGAGTACTTAACGTGCATTACACGAGTAATATGCGGAAAGCAATAATTTATATTTTACTCGAGTTATATCGAGTTTCAATTTACGACTGTGTGTTTGCGTAATTTAATGACACAGTGTTTGATTCAGAATGACGTAGTGCATTATCTCATACCCACACGTTCTTTGTAAATAATTAGGTTCGACATTAATCAGATACGCGATGAACTCACAGGCATGTATTAGAAAATAAGGGTTACTTACAGAGTACAGACATTAATATTCAGAGTAAAGTGGAAACTAGATGATGGGATTCCATGGTGAATCGAGGGAACTCCGCGAAATTTATATGGACATATAAAATGATAAAAGACTTTTCCTGAAATAACACAAGCTTATGCTACCAAAAATAAGATTTTGCACAAGGTATTCCCTGGATCCAAAAGCACTGAACAGAACTCCTCAGTCTTTAAAGATACGCGTGTTGAAATTTCGGCATTGTTCAGAGAACTGGGGGCTTACTATCAACGCTTAATACGATTTAATTTAGGACCTAAACTGAATGGCATTTGATATTTCGTACCATCAACTTCGTTTTACGAACCAATTTAGGTCGACACCTAAACTAAACCGCATTCCAATATCATTCACTCTTTTTAAAGGGAAATTCGTACCATCACCTTACTTAACTGACGTTCTAGCCTAAACAAAATCGCTCAACTGTCAAAACTTGCGATTCAAAACAAGTTAGTAAATTTTAAGCTGATTTTGATTCTTTTGTTGTTAGTTTTTAATTTTTACTTGTTTAAAGTCAGAAAAAGGCAGTGAATTTAAGTGTCGCGAGGTAAAAACGTAAATTGGTAGCAAATAGCATTGATTTCGATAGTCCTACAAAAAGTTTAAAGTGCAGTTTTATTCGTAGGATGTGTGACGACGAATTGATGCTTTTTGAGTTCTTAGAAGCCGATAGTGAGGAAAATTCCTTGAGGAGAAGGAGACTGGATGCTCGAGCACAATTCGACCCATTCGATTTGGAAGATAATGAATTTATAAAACGTTATCGTCTTTCCAAAGAATTGGTAGTCGGATTGTGCGACGAGATAAGACCGGCGATGAAAGCGCCAAGGAGGTCCACAGATATATCTGTAGAAACAAAGGTAAGACTAAAATATTATGCAATATGTATGTCACACAATTAGTTGCTTTAAATGCTTCCTTTTTCTCACTTTGATACGTAAGAACTTGGTGTTATGTAATATCTATAAACCATTAGCCTATAGCCTATTCATTATTCGTATAGCGTTGTCTCTTTCCCACTTCGACCCTGGGATTGCGGTTCAGAGACAAATGTGTTTTTTTTACGACTTCATTCGTTCTTTTCGGCTCCGTAACGTTTCAATTGAGGCGCGGTTTTAATAAGGTGATGGTACGAATGTTAGCGATTTTGTTTAGGAACCCAAATTAAACTGCTCTGAATTTGAGTCGTCTTTTAAAAGTTGATAGTAGGCCTGCAGCAAGCATATGCCACTATGTAACTAACATTAATCATCATCATCATCTTATTTACAATACCTAATGAAAGCTTAGCGCGTATTTAAAAATTATACATTCGATCGTTCATTCGAAACGTTCTTAAAATGTTTTAATAATAATTTGACAAATTTCACTAAAAAGGGTAAAATGATTAGTTTTAAACAAAAATTAAACCGACTTCCAAAGTAAAAATACACAAAAAAGTATGAAATAAAACATATTTTGTAAATAAGTCCCCTTTAAATTCGGCTAAAATTTTAATTATTTCTCTACTCGATTTTTAAGTCGGTACCAGCAAATATGAATGTGAGTTCTATAAAATATTGTAGGATATTGTTTGGCTGGTACCAATTTCAAAATTAAGAAGATTCAGTAGAGAAATAGTTAAAATTTTTGCCGAATTTAAAAGGGGACTTATTTATAAAATAAGTTTTATTTCATACTTTATTGTGTATTTTTACTTTGGTAGTCGGCTTAATTTTTATATACCTTCATACTGCGGCGTAACTATACCATCTGAGGCCCGGATCTTTCACATTGATTGATTTAAGTAGGTACTTAAAAAAATATACAATTTTTATATGTTAGGTTAATTCTGAGCTCGCGTCCCTTTGGGACGGGGCCCCCTCGGGTCGGGGGCACGTGGCATTTTGCCAGCCCAGCCACCCTGTAGTTACGCCACTGCCTACATAATACTAAGTTTTATGTCACGTGACACGTCCCTAGGGAATGCGGGGATAAAAAGTATCTTATATCCGTCTCCTAATTCTAAGCTACCTCCCGCCCCCGGCTACCTACCGATTTTAATAAATAGTGTAACTAACACGACTTTCTTTTATATATTTAGATGTGAAAGTTTGCGAGGATGGATGTATGGATGGATTGATATTTGTTACGTTGTTGTGAAATTTTGAAACGTTTCATTTTCTCTCAATTCTCATGGACCGCTGCCCCCTGGGTATGATGCTGTAAGTACCTACTGCCTGACGAGGCACAAGCCATGCATCCCAAATCTCAGATACGTGTGTAGGTACTGTGTAGCAGAAGCATGGGGTTCTTATGACTCCATTCCTATCGGCTTTACTTATCTCTTACCTTTTAAAGACCCTCCTTCAAATCCCTACCTAATACGTAGGGATTTGGATGAGAATGATGAAAAGCTAGGGCTTCTCTATGAAGGAAAACCAGTCTTCGCCACTGCTGTGTAGCCTACCTTATCGAACGGGTTTGTGAGAGGCTCGGCATTATAAATTTTATCTTTATCAAGCAATTCGTTGCGAACACGCAGTATTCTGTTCGAAAGAACTACACAGTACCGTTCATAAACCACGAGCTACAATCGTTATCGCTTACGTCATTTTCGATAAAAGGCTGAGTGCCATTGATTGCACAGGCGATGACCAAACGCCATGTATAATGCTTCGGAGTGTTCAACGACTTATATTTGTCACCGTAAAATTGTTAAAACCGTTAGATTGTAATATTACTAGAGATATTATAATATGTTGACAGATTGTCAAATAAAAATTTCTCCATACAATTGAACGCATTATTTTTCGTTATAATAATTATTATTATGAAAAAGCAAACAAATATGGCGGCGCGGGGCACTTGCCGTTTAACCAATCGGCACGGTAAATATTATACAATATAACGAAAAATAACGTGTAAATTGTAAGAAGTATAATAAAGTATATTAAAGTTCCGGACATTATTGAAATTATTGAATAAAAATTGTATAAACATTTTATCATAAAGTTTTATATCTTTATAGTGGTATAGTGGTATTTATTATCTTTGACATTCTATTAGATCATTTATTTTCTTGACATATAATATGTAGAAAAATATGTAGTTTGACATTCTTCTAATATAAAAATTAAGTTTTGACTAATGAATGATGATAATAATAAATTGATTATGGTTAAAATGTACCTTTAAGTAATAATAAACTAATTGTGAACTAGTTAATATAAGTATTTGGACGTCGTTAATGCGACAAAATATGCGGTCTACTATAAAATATTGTAACACCTATTGTAACCATATTTTTACCAAATAAACATCATTTCATTTCATTTCATTTCAACGGACGATGTAATATCCTGTATAGTATGTTGTATCCTACTAATATTATAAATGTGAAAATTTGTGAGGATGTATGGATGGATGTTTGTTCCTCTTTCCCGCAAAACTACTGAACGGATGTTGATGAAATTTCGGTATGGTAGTAGTTTTGGCCCTGGATTAAAACATAGGCTACTTTTTATCCCGAAAAAGTACAGTGTTTACCGAGGGATACTATATTTACGCGGGCGGAGCCGCGGGCAACGGCTAGTATTGTATATATACAATACTAGCTACTCTTTGTAATGCCATACACCCTTCGGCCTATTGGAGACACGAACCTGCACAGGTAAACCAGTGGCATTTTTTGATATTAAATATACCTTCACAGATAGATCGTAGAGTGAGTGACCGGCTTAAGAAATAAGTTGAAATTGCCAAACGCATTTAAGCTTAATTCAAGTCATTAATGACATATAATGTAAATCAATCTCTCTAATCAAAATCTCTAAAATCTAATCGAATATGTTGCCAAAAGTGTGTTGAAAGTTGAAACCCCCAACGCAAAAAGAGATCTGCGTGTGTCTGTCCGTGGCATCGTACATCCTAAACGAAAGGTCCGATTTAGATGAGGTTTTGTCTGTCTGAATGCTAGCATGATCTAGACTCAGACTCTAGAGCAGTATTTCCCAAAGTGGGCGATAACGCTTCCTTGTGGACGCTGGAAGCCTAGAGGGGGGCGATAAGGGGCCCAGAAAAAATTGAGGGGCGCTTATGTAAGCAGTATTATTATTGCTCAATGTTGACTATTGGTTAATTTTTAAGAGATAAAAAAATACTCTCTAGACGAGACTAATTGAGATTTTATGGTGAAAAAGATTTTGAGCATCCAACCAAAGCGCCCGCCGCTTTGGTTGGATGCTCAAAATCTTTTCTTCTTCCATAGTGCAACTTGATTTTTTTATCAGTGATAGACGCATTAAAGGTCAATCTTTCAGTGGCAGTCACAAGTCGCACTTTTGAGTTATTTGGGAGAAAAAAAATAAAAACAAAAAACTGAATAAAAATTAATAACTCGGTAACCAGAAGTGATCTTCAAAAAATAAAACATGGAAAATATGCGCCTAAAGGTCCTTCATTAAACCATATTAATCAAAAAAATATATATTGATCAGACACGCTTACAGAATTTATTAAGCCTTTTTTTTACGTCGAGGTCACGAAACATAAATTATTTTTTATAAAAAAAAGTATTTGAAATAGACACGTGGGTGTTTTACTCTTGCATTTAAAATGCATATCTTCATCGATTTATGCAATAAACAGCATAGGGAATTTTTTTGAGTCAAATAGAACACTGTGATACGTTACGATGCGCGTTAATGTTGATGAAGAGAAGAGGTTGAAAAAGTGGACATTTTGCGTGACGCAATATTATGTGGACGGCCCCTAGGTGATACAATAATACCATTTCATACACACTACACCAGACTTTCCCAAAGTGGGCGATAACGCCCCCTTGTGGGCGCTGGAGGTCTAGAGGGCCAAGGGGACCAGAAAAAATTGGGGGGGCGTTGATGTGAGAAGTATTATTATTGCCCAATGTTGGTTATTATTGGTTACTTTTGAATAAATAAAATATACTCTCCAGGCGAGACTAATATGTTATTAAGGTTTTTAAGGTGAACAAAAAAATGGGGGGCGCTACAAAATAACTGATTTTCGAAGTGAGGGTTAGACGGAATAAGTTTGGAGCCTCTGCACCACACAAACGTTCCTGACGAACGTATGTTCCTAACTTCCTTAATTCCGTATCCATTAATTTTTAGCGGGAAATGCGACACCAAGTATATGAATCAGGCGCTAGTCATATACTTTTCCTGTACTGTTAGAGCCCCTGACCTTTAAGCTCATAAGTCATAAATATAAATAATAACCGTATGATTTATATTTTATGCTGTATGGCTACCGCTAAGGCATAAAATATAATATTATGCTCGTAACTTAGTTTCTAAAACGGTGTGTTTGGAAATACCCTTATTTTAATTACAAAATTAGGTGTAACGTTTCATAGTATGCTGTATATGCCATTAGCCATAAATTATATGCAATAGTAAAACATATAAATTTAAATTTACAACAATACTAAGTTACATAATATTTTTAATAAGCTAAACCACAATATGCATTAATGCTGAAACAAGTTTAAAGACAGCAGTTACTCCCGTCCCCACGCATAACTAATTTCGTCAACATTTTCTCTCTCATTCATCTCCATAGACTCGATAAGGACAACAATAGAAGGACAAAACTGGTTTGTTTTGCATCCTTGCATGCGGCATGCCTATAGAATTGTATGAGAGAGAAAAAAAATGCGGCGACAGTCGTCTCCCGTGGGCGCGGGCATTTTGAGTTACGTAGAACCGGTTCTCAATGACTCAGTATTGACGTAACTAGTGGCGTGAAAGCGCTTGCGCGGAGTGGACGCGCGTCAGCGACACTGCCAACGGCTTATCTAAATTAAAAATGCCTCCCCAACGTTGGATACCAGAAAAAAACATAGAATTCATAGAAGTGTACAAACAACATGAGTGCCTTTGGGATCCAAAACACCCAAATTACAAAAATCGAGAGGCTCGGGAAGTGGCCTACTTAGCAATGATGAAAGCTATGGAGATGGACGGTGTGAGAGAGGTTATAAAAAGAATACGAATACTTCGTAACACTTACAACAATGAAATTGCGAAAACAAAAAATAATGAACACTATGTTTCTAAAATATCATGGCTATCGCATTTGGATTTCCTAATGGCTATTTGCATAAGAGAAAGAAAGAAAATCGAGGTAAGTTTTCACTTTTAATAAAATATAATACACCTCCTTGTCTTGTAGGTAGGTATAGCCAAACACGTGCACGTAACAGGGATTGGCTGTTTTTCCGTTTAGGGGCCGTCCATTAATCACGTGATGTTTTTAACAACTTTTTAGACCTCTCCCCTCCCCCTGGTGAGGTTTTATAATACCCCCCTCCCCCACCTAAGATCACGTGTATTTTTTTTATTTGTAATTTAAGTATTTATAATATATAATATTAAATAACTTATAATATATTTTTCTTAACTATACTAATATTATAAAGCTGAAGGGTTTGTTTGTTTGTTTGAACGCGCTAATCTTAGGAACTACTGGTTCGAATTGAAAAAATATTTTTGTGTTGTATAGTCCATTTATCGAGGTAGGTTTTAGGCAATATAACATCACGCTGCGACCAATAGGAGCGAAGAATCAGAGGAAAATGTGGAAAAACCGGGGAAAATTATTCATCTTTGAGGGCTTCCGTTGTTTGTTTGAACGCGTTGATCTCTGGAAAATTATTCATATTTGAGGGCTTCGCTGCGTAAACGATTCAAGTTACCCAAAAAAGATGTATGAAATACTTATTCCTTTTTAAATGATCTAAAAAAATGTCCGCGATTTTAAGATTGACTCATCTTTACCTTTTTATGGTAATTAAAAATCGAAATTAATGCAGTATTGCGCCATTAGTTGACGCGGACGAAGTCGCGGGCAACAGCTAGTACTTGAATAAGGGCCTGTTTCATAATCGCCTAGTAAGTGTTGAATAGCTTATCCGGAAGTTTTGTCGCTGCTTACTTTATACTGAACGACAGAGACGACTTGCCCATAAGCTTGTGGCACTTATCAGTAGGTTGTGAAACAGGCCCCAAGTTTCCTAAATTACTACAATAATTTTGTCCGATATGTATGACAATTATTATAACATTATTTCAGACACCGAATACCGATCAAGTAAATCTAGATGATTCAGATTCGGAATCTAGTGAGGAGGAGGAGGAGTCTGTGGTGGTAAACACGCCCGTCGAAAAGAAAAGAAAAATCATGGATCCGCTTATTGAAGAGGTTAATTTACGAGACAAGATTTCTCAGCCATTTTCCAACGACAACGACGAGTTTGGTCTATTCGGACGGACCGTGGCTGAGCAGCTACGTCAGCTGCCGCTGGGAGTTGCTCTAGAGACGGAGGAAATGATTTTATCCACGATAAGGAAGCAGCGAATCAGAGTATTGTCATCGACTTCGTCTCAACAAGAACTAAACTTTACAATAAAATATGATGTGGATTCGTAAATTTCCCAATGGCTAGCCGCACACCATACATACATATTATCACGCCTTTTTCCCATAAAGGAGTAGGCAGAGACCACTTTTTGCCACTTGCTACGATCCTTACATACTCGTTTCGCTTCGTTCACTTTCATTCTTACCATCCATTCCTCCTCTTACATTCAACGTAGCGAAGCGGCTCTCCATGGTCCGCTTTTCACCTCCGCGAGAAACGAGACGTGATGGGTGGTGAACCACATCGCCGCCATTTTGGATAATTAAATTATTTTTATGATTATCCATTGCGTTTCCACAGATTGTTGGAGAGGGTAGGAATAGGGATAGGGAAGGATAGGTGGTGTGGAAAGGAAGATTGGTAAGTTAGAGTGGGAAATAGGAAATGTAGGATATTACCGTCCAGGAGGGCAAGGGATAGGACAGTAATAGCTAGGGAAGCCGGGGTCGCGTACCCGTATACTATACCACAACTACCGGACAGGTAAGTTGGGATGAGTATCCCATGACATACCATATTATTCGCAATAATGCTCATATTGACAATAATATTCCTTGTGTGCGGGCCATATTGCAGTTTTTTTTTTTTTGTATGTGTTGAACTGTTGACTAGTATTGACAAATTTATTCTGTCAATAATACTGCACATGTGCGGCTAGCCAAAGGGAAAACCGTGGCTTAAAACCAGTGACTGACAGTTGATGCAAACATGGGTCATCTTCCAGAAATATAGTAAGGAATTATACTATACATAAAATGACAATGGTGTTTTATCTTATTTAAATTAAATCATAATCTAGTTATTAGCTTCATAGGCTCGTTCAGTAACTCGGTAGTATTATTTATAGTACTTAATTTTTACCAACAAAATACTTTGCGTGATGCAGTAATTAAAAAATAAGTACATTTTATATTTAAAATATTATGATTCATAAAAAGTATTCACGCAGGGAACATTTAATAATATTTATGTTATCGTGATAAGACTTTATTATTTACATACACTGTGGGAGAGCCACGCTTCGGCATGAATGGGCCGGCTCGACCGGGTAAATACCACGACCTCACAGAAAACCGGCGTGAAATAACGATTGCGTTGTGTTTCGCCGAGTGAGTGAGGTTACCGGAGGCCCATGGGGGGGATTGGGGATTTTAAGGATCAGGAACGCAAGTCGCAGCACCAGAGGAATTACAAGTGTAACTCCTCTGTTGCTGCGAGTGTCCATGGGTGGCGGTAATCGCTTACCATCAGGCGATCCGTCTGCTCGTTTTCTGGTTCATTACATAAAAAAAAAAAACATACTACGAGTACAATGAATATAATACACTTCACGTGAACTTTTTCAACTTATTGTTTACCCTACGTTAAATGACGTAGACGCACATTTTCGGAGACAGTTGCCTATTGACTACGAAAATGTGCGTCTACGTCATTTATATACACTCCATTCCCATGAGTCCTGAACCCCTTAGACTTTAAAGTCACTGTCAATGAATTATAAATGAATCATCATCATAAGCTAATTTTTGGAGTGTTAGACCAATCAAAACGTGTTAAACGTTGGTTTGACGTTTATGCGAAAATCATTTTGGTATTTTAACATATATATATCGAGCCTTCATCGAAACTATTATTGTAAGATTATTAAGAAGAATAGAACATAATATTTATAGCAGAATCGACCTGCTGTCCGTTACGAAAATACATCTTTCGTAGCTGTTTAAACGTATATTTTTAACCGACGGAAAAAGTGGGGTGCTATAAGTTTGAAGTGTCTGTCTGTCTATCTGTGGCATCGTAGCTCCTAAACTAAAGGTCCGATTTAGATGCGGTTTTGTTTTCTTGAAAGCTGACATGATCGAGAGTGTTCTTAGCTATATTTCATCATCATTAGCTCGCTGCTTGACAATTCGGGGAGTACTTTCTATGTTCATGTGAATTCGTATTTTTTAAACGTCCAATTAGTTTATCGCGTTTCAAATGAGAAGAGGAACGTCAATGACCTTTTTCTATCAAATATCACTTGAAAAGTGCGATTTTCACATATAATACCACAAGAGCTTCAAAATTATCGGGTATTTCCCGATAGGTTCGTTGCAAACAAATGAAGGATTCAAGTTTTTCAGGTTAAAAAATCACGAGCGCGAAGCGCGAGTGATTTTTCCTGAAAAACTTGACGACTTTATTTGTTTGCAGGGAACCTTGAGGGAAATGCCAGATAATTTTGAAGCTCGTGTGGTATTCGGGGGATTATTTTTCCGTCCCAAATGTCGGCCAATAGAATTGCACCATGAGACGAAATGTACAGATAAGAATTTCATAATGAATAAAACAACATTTAATTAAGATTCAGGCTAGTGCAATTAAAATCTCCAATTTTCACAATTGAATTCAACCTGTCAGTTTGACGTGTGGTTAATTTGACTGGATCATGTTTTGTATAGCAACGACCAGAGAAAATTTTCAAAAAATTTTCAGTATAATACCATGTAGGTTGTACCACGTGACGTCGAATGGTGCAATTCTATTGGTCGATATTTGGGTCGGAAAAATAATCAGAAAAACTTATGTGCATATAAATATTAATAGTCTTGCATCGGATTTAAATAAAAACGTTAAATAGTTATTAATTAACTAAACATAAATTTAACTATCATAACAGTCTAAATTCGAAACAATATGGCGCCGACTCGATCCTATTCTCATTTGAATCGCACTTAGATACTACCCGTTAAGTAGATAATAGTACCTACATAGCACTGTTTCAGAACTCACCATGATTCAGTTCAACGACCCTAAACTACAAGCAGGGAATAATATATGGTATATTTCTGTTATATTTTAATTTCAATTAACTGCGAGTCATCATAATCTATAGATTAAAATTGTTTGCAATTTACTAAAATTACGCGATTTCACGGATGTAAATCTAAATTTATTTTAAATGTTTTCCTGGGACACGCCTTAGGTACGTATTAGTGTTTTGCATACGAAAACAAATTCAATTTGAATTTATATCAATCTGTGGAGCTATTAATTTGTCACGATGTATTTAAATGGATTTTATTTATGCGAGATTGACGGTAGTTGAGACTTGACGTTCATTTTATGGATCAATCTAATAACATGGAATGTTAAAGTTCTTTGTTATTAAATCTATACATCTATACAGATAAATAAAATTGAAGTGTCTGTTTGTAACTTCAAATTAACAGCTTTTCACATCTATACAGATAAATAAAATTGAAGTGTCTGCTTGTAACTTCAAATTAACAGCTTTTCACATAATTAATCTGAAAGTATATTCGGTACTTACAATAAAATACCAATTTTTAAAATTTTTGTCTGTCCGTCTGTCTGTCTGTCTGTCTGTCGGTCTGTCTGTCTGTTTGTTCCGGCTAATCTCTGAAACGGCTGGACCGATTTTCACGGGACTTTCACTAGCAGACAGCTGATGTTATAAGGTCTAACATAGGCTACTTTTATTTTAGGGTTCCGTTAAAAAAATAGGGTTCCGCTTTCGTTAGTTCTGCGCAAACGAAGTTGCGGGCATCAGCTAGTTTCAGGGGCGTGCGCTCCATAAAGGCAGAAATGCAGTGCTTTACTTAAAATTCACAGATATTTTAATAAAACGTTCGGACGTTTTAGATGACTTTAATTAATAGTAAATAAATGAATAAACAAAATATAATAACTTAAAAACGCCTAATATTTTATAATAGCACCTATTTACAAGTACATTATGTTTGGCAGGCGTTTCACTCACATTTGGCGACATGTTGGTGATGCGACTCATGCCATGTCGGCTAGCAGTAGATTTGTTCGCATGTGTGTAGTAATTTTAGTGTCCGTACACAGTTCGCAAACGCACACACCTATGAATATCCCAAGGCGCGAGTCGTCCAACTCCTACGGCATGCTTATAGACTTCGGCGAAGTTCGGCAGTTGTCGGGACACGGAAGTAATCGGGTATATTCGTGGCACGGTGGCCTATAATGCGAGTAATTATAATTGACGTAAAATCTAATTACTCACTACGCACATGATGCGTTTTTGTTTTAGTAAGGTTTTATTTGTTTAAATATCAGATTAAAGGAAGCCATTTTTTCATGTGAAAACGCATTGTTATTTTTCGGTTGCCATTATATTTAATATTTATAGTTTTCTTAAAAGATTTTTCATTTTAACTTTTGAAAGTGTGTACCTACATTTAACAGTTTATTACTGAAGTTCTATAAAAAATGTAGGTAGTGATTTGCTTTTTAATTGATTTGAGTGATAATAAGTTCTCACAATTGTCATTCAGTGAAAAGATTCAAATTGTGTCTACTAAAGGTAGGTGTGTATCCGAGTTACAATAATTGAATCAGCAAAAAGGGAATGTAACTCGAAAGTTTCATGTTAAAAGTTATGAAGTTCTGTTAGTTCTGTTGGCATGGTTTCCGATTTAGAGATCCGTCGCTTGGCTGTGGCTATGCTAATTGCTAAAAATCAATAAAAGAAAAAGTTTTTGTGACCGACTACTCCGCCGCATACCCAGTGTCATAACCCACTGCACGCCGCTGGCTAGTTTGTACATAAAAAGACCCAGTAAAGTATAATTTTCTGAAAATTAACAATGCCCGGTACAGTGCCCGGACATAAATAATGTAAATTGAAACTTGAAATAAGTTATTCAGTTTGTAGCTAACATTCTCTGTCAAATGCTACCGTTGGGAGTTCTGACATTTGTAAAAGATCCCATTGATCGCAATTTTTGTTTTTGACGTTCGATTGACGTTTCGTCGAAAGCAAACGATCCATCGCAAGTCGATGGGCCCCTAAGAAAAAGCTCTACAATATCTCTACAATGCCGACATAGTCTTTTCTCAAACGTTAATTTGCAATCTTAAGCACTGAAACAAAACTATTAAATCGCTTCCTGAATTAAAGAATCTTAATGCATAATATGTCTTACAATTCAGTTTGTAACGTGTAATGAAAGAGAGATGAATACCAACTTTTGTCTTTATATTCAGCATGCCAAATTCAGCACGTGTGTGTCAGCCTGTCTGGTCTATGGGAATGTACAGAACGAAAAATGGAATTTTTTGCGTTCTGTAAGATTAATCTTAATATTCAATTTCCAGAATCGGAGAGCACGTCAGCATCATCCTTACAGGTTGATCTGACATATTCAGAATCTGAACGATTCAGCTCGTGGGTGGGGTGTGTGCGTGTTTTGTAGGAAAATCTGGTCTTCAACATGAATTTGACATCCTTAAAGGATGTCAAACGATGATGATGGTGTTGATATTCTTAAAGGATGTCAAATTAAGTACAATACGGCCGATGTATCTTGGCGAGTCTGAACTTCGCGCAGAAGGTTGCGCAATAACTGTTTTTAAGTGTTTTCGTATTTATTTTATTTGTACTAACTGGTCAACTGTATTAGGTAAATTTTATTAGTACATAGGTATATAAAAATAATACATTATCAGTTTTCTTCACGAGTTGTACATGCGCTAAAGTTCGCAGAGCCTATGTTCAGACCCGTCAAGATACAGCGGCCGTAGTGTATCTACGTGTGTTCCCAGAATTATGGTCGGGCACTGTAATATATGTTAGTGATTTAGAGTAGGTACAAAGGAGCTCCGTGGCCTAGTGGGTAGACCGTATGGTTCGCACTCGAGAGAGAGAGGTTCAAATGTAAAAATGAGACTTTTTCAGATCTCAAGTACGTTATACGGACGATCTAACGGTGAAGGAAAACATCGTGAGGAAACCCGCACATGGTTGGCCCCAGGCGTATTGACCAGTCATTCCTCTGGATTAGACTGACTATGTTCTGAGAATACCGTATGTGCTTGGGCAACCATACGACATTTAAAAATCAACTGTCCCAGGCACTACAGTATTTCAAGAGTGGTTACTTCGCTCGGATAATACTGTATAAATCATCCATTAACGGATGAAAATCCCTAAGTTTAGAGTAGGTACCTTACCCTGAGTTTTAGTCGGATAGAGCTCGATGTCGTTGAACAGGCCCTGTACCCGGTGGGCGGGCGCGGGCTCGGCGGGCGGGCCGATCCGGTACTCCCAGGCGCTCGCCACTTCCCTGCAAAAATGCACACTATTACCGACATCGCTAAGCACAATTTACTTTAACGATAATCTGCGTTTAAATAGAGAGATCATTATTTTTACAACTCTATCACTCAAGTTCAAAATAAAATCTCACGGCCAAGTTTACAACTGACAAGATTAATAAATCTAAACAACGTGTGCACAGCAGTATATTCATAAAATTTTAATTTATTAATGTAATCTACTTTTTCATAACTCTACTGAATCGTATAAACACGGAAGATTTACACTTTAACGAGATAAGCTTGACAATTTTAACACACAGTTGTTTGTGGGACGAACAAACGAACGACTCTCATTTGTCAAATCCAGTTAAAACGAAATACAATTAGACCTATACGTTTTATGCTAATTTTAGTTAATCTAAATAGCTGTCTATTTAGATTAACTAAAATTAGCATAAAACGTAGCATTTGCAGTTCAGTAGGTTAAATTCGGAAATCTATACTACTCGTATAATATAATAATAAAGCGGAAAAGTTTGTTTATTTGCATCGAATAGGCTCCGAAACTACTGCACCGATTTTGATGAAATTTAGCAGAGATATAGAGTATACCACGGGGAAGGACATAGGCTACTTTTTATCGCGAAAAAATGTACGATATTTGCGAAATCAATCGTGCGCGCAACTTCTAGTCTTTCATAAAACTACGAACTCAAAATAGTTTCACGAATAATTTTGGTAGGGCCTACGTAAGAATGACCAATGAGCCACAAACCATTTTTGTCCTGGTCCTGTTAGTCATAGACGACATGTTATGAATAAGCTGTTTATGTATTTCCAATTTTCTATCACACTTTCCTCCTAGAATGTTATCTTTACCCGTCGTATCGTATCTTAATCGCGTGTATTTAAAATCACATAATAATAATCGCCGTTACAACGGAAAGCAGTAATGATGACATAATAGTCAATTACTTCAGGAATTCGCTGACATCGATTTAAACGAACTTTGACGGCACTCGTCAATGGAAGCCCCTCGTACTTCGTAGACAAAACACGGACGGAGTCGGGTTACACAAAGAGTGTGAAATTGATACTGGGCGATTCTCACGTATTGCACTGGACAGACGTCGCGTCATCACACTTCTTAGTTGTTGTTAATATTATAATTCCATCAAACTTTATCTATTTTCTGTATTATATTTGCATTGAATAGGCTCCGAAACTACTGGACCGATTTTAATGAGATTTGGCACAGGTGTAGAGTAGACCACGGGGAAGAACATAGGCTGCTTATATCGCGGAAAAATGTACGGTTTCTGCGAAATTAACGTTTGCGCGCACGAAGTCGCAACATCTAGTAAATAAATAAAGTTTATTGGAAAAATTATAATCGGGATAAAATAATTGAAGTTCATAAGAATAAGATAAAATTAAGTACAGTAGAGGTACGAACACGACCTCAATGTGCAACGCTGTCATTTCCATAGAAAAACGAAAAGCCGAGGGTCATCAACAACATGATTTTACTGTAAATAAATTTTTTGAGAAAAACTCACGAAAAGTTAATCAGTGGTTGTTGCACATGTAGGTATATTTAAAAACCAAATTTAAAAGGTAGATATTAAAAGTTTTCTCAGCAAAATTTGTGTCTCGCTGAACGGACAATTTGTATTAATTTGATGGAGTAGCCTTTAATTCGATCGTGTGACCATTTTGTAGCACGAACACTAGCTAGCAAACAAATCGCAATTGTAACGGTATACCTAATACCATGGACTATGGTGTGGGCGGCTATTCTCAGAGTACAGTATGATAAACGAAGAACACCATGCCTCAGATTACAATAAGCCCGCTAGCCCGTCATTCCCACGAGAAAATCACTTTAGTGCTAATAGCTAATAGCTATACAGTTCATGGAATAGAAAAGGGTGACATAAGGGTTTGACTTTTGCGTGTCTGCCTACATGTTTTGGTTAGCGGTTAGACAAACTGGGGGCACGGCAGTGCCCCCGCCAAGTCGAGCGCGAAGCAAACACTGTCGTACCATTATTTACTGGAACCATTCCGCCGCATTTTCAGGCCCCTATTTCAGAACCTCTGGGTAAGACCAGAACGTCGATCTGGGGGCACAGCAGTGCCCCCGCCAAGTTGAGCGCGAAGCAAACACTGCCGTACCATTCTTTACTGGAACCATTTCGCCACATTTTCAGGCCCCTTATTGGTAATTGGACGCTAGTGTCTAATTTTAGGCTGTTGTTGACTAAACAACACATGTATTGGAGCAAAGGTGTCATGGAGCCCCTTTTGTACCCTTCAACGGCCAAGTCACACAATATTAACTATAATAATAAAGAAATCGCAGTAAGGAACCTTAGACTTGGCACGACTTTGTCTAGATTTCACTACTTTTTAGAGATAAACAAGCAGCTCTATCGAGACTTGGCTAGTTTTTTACAGAATGTTTTTGGCGGGATACTTCTCTACCATATCTGATGCCTACCCTGATTCCGAAAAAAATAAATAACCTTATGACAGCTATTTACTGAAAATATTTTACAAAGAGTTCTAATTTCAAATTGCACCGAGCTGTGTAGGGCGGCGCCGCTCTTGCAATGGTAGATAGGTACCTACTTATCTTCTTGGGTACCTAGTGAATACAGTTCAATTTTGAAATCTTAAAAGTACAGAGCCTGACGCGTGTGATGTGACCCTTATTGTGAATCTTAAGATGCTCCCTCACCTGAAGCATTCGCGTGTAATGTTATGTTATAGATTCGACTTTGAGCATTACATTACTACCTCCCTGACTGACGAACATTCGTGTGTATTATAACGTTATAGTTTCGATATTTAAGCGCTGAGCGCACGGGATCATTACAAGGTGCGCATTGTAATGCTCGGTTATCCTACTACACTGATGTTATGTTCGTATATGTAACGTTACGCGAATGCGAATGAGGGAGCACCTTTAAGTTGAGGCCCCATTAGTGCGTTGCATTGCGTCGCGTCGTCGCAACGGATTAACGCATTGTAGGCCACACCTGCGTCGACGCACGAGTCACGACATCACCATGCAAGACGTTAATCATTGATTGACATCACAATGCAGCGTATGATCCACCCTCCCTCTTTGTCTGCCGACGTTTTTCATCGTCTTTCGTTGAAACGTCGGGTTTGACGACGCAACGCATTAGTGGGGTATGTAGAGTTTGTCATAAACAAAACCTATGAGAAACGACGCAGCGTTGACGCTGCGTGCTGTGACAACGTATTACGCAACACATTACACAACACACTAATGGAGCCTCGATCTAACGGTAGTTACTAGCATCGTTAATGCGCCTCTACATCAAAAAAATCGTGTTTATGTCTAAATCGCGAATCACAGCTTTGGAACCATTTAAATTAGACGAATTAAAAAATGTAGTAAGCTTATAAAACTAGAATGTCTTAACTATACCTACCTACGTGAGCAATTAATCTGTAAATGGTATCGACTGAAACTTAATTGAGTTTAGTCATGTGCGGCAAGGACATTAGTTTTTGTTTTGGTTTATAAATAAATGTTACGCGATCACTTTTTATATCGTTCAATACCTTTGTTTACTTCATTCGATAAAATATTATCTACACTAATATTATAAAGAGGAAAACTTTGTTTGTATGTTTGTTTGTTTGTTTGTAATGAATAGGCTCAAAAAGTACTAGACCGATTTCAAAAATTCTTTCACCATTCGAAAGCTACATTATCCACGAGTAACATAGGCTAAATTTTATTTTGGAAAAAAATAGGGTTCCTTAAGATATTTGGGTTTTTCGGACACAAGGTGTAAAAAATCAACCAGAAAAGTTACTTATTTTGCGTACGCTGCCTAAACTATAAAAGATAGAAACATAAAATGTTCTAATTAATTGTACATCTTATAAAATATATCTACAAGTCCGCGACACACTATACCTATCTATGTCGAGTGAGGCACAACAACCATTTTTTTATTTAGAAATCTTGAATTTTTTTTGCACTACATTTAAACGCGTTTATTTTACTCATGTTATTAATCCATATCAAAATAAATTATTTCATCACTAAGTACAGTTTATGTAGATAATATTTGGTCTTTGAATGATTAAAATTGGACGTTTGGTTTTGAAGTTATGGCGAAATTAAAATATTACGATTTCTGCTGCACGGCCCGTTGCGAAGTGGGCGTCACCAAGGCGGGGTGCGCGTGCGGGTTAATGTTTAGTTTAGTTTAGTTAAATAGTTTAGTTATTTTATAAACATCAAATTAATAATATGTTAAAATATAATACATTATACGTGGTAGAGCCATGCTTCGGCACGAATGGGCCGGCTCGACCGGAGAAATACCACGGGCTCACAGAAAACCGGCGTGAAACAGCGTTTGCGCTGTGTTTCGCCGAGTGAGTGAGTTTACCGGAGGCCCAATCCCCTACCCTATTCCCTTCCCTACCCTCCCCTATTACCCTATTCCCTCTTAAAAGGCCGGCAACGCACTTGCAGCTCTTCTGATGCTGCGAGTGTCCATGGGCGACGGAAGTTGCTTTCCATCAGGTGACCCGTTTGCTCGTTTGCCCCCATATTTCATAAAAAAAAAAAAAAAAACATAATATCTATACATCTATTTATATATTCTATGTTTGCTTGAATTGCATACAGTTAAATACAATTTAAGTGTCTGTTTGTAACTTCAAATTAACAGCTTTTTACATAATGAATCTGAAAGTATATTCGGTACTTACAATAAAATACATTTTTTTTTTAATTTTTGTCAGTCCGTCTGTCTGTCAGTCGGTCTGTCTGTCTGTTTGTTCCGACTAATCTCTGAAACGGTTGGACCGATTTTCACGGGACTTTCACTAGCAGATAGCTGATGTTATAGGGGTCTAACATAGGCTACTTTTATTTTAGGGTTCCGTTTAAAAAAATAGGATTCCACTTTCGTTAGTCATAAATAAAGTCGCGGGTAAATTTCAGCGATATCCCAAAGTATTGTTCCACGCGGACGAAGTCGCGGGCAAAAGCTAGTGTGTAATAAATGTAATAGTACTTATTAATTATTATGATAATAAAGAATACTTATATAATAACACAATATGCAAATATTGCAATCTAGAGTGTAATTAGCGCTATTCCACGCTATTTTCAACGTTTTCTTGATAAATAATATTCACTCCTAAATAACCTATAATAGTTTTAAGAAGAGCCATCTCGATCACATCTAACTTTCAACTTAAGTGCGAATGCACTCGCACATGAAGAGTTATTTTTTGTTTTTGCGATTGTACTGTCGGTTCTTGGTGGAAATTCATGTTGAACACTAATAAAACACAATTTTTCGTGCACTTTTTCCACTATATTACGATATAATTATAAATTTTTAAAAATTACACGACCGGTTTCGAATTAAATCATCATCAGGTGTAGTTTATTTTATTAGGCAACAGAAATAGGTACATCATCTTTGAAAATTTCAACTGTCCTGCTAACACTATTCATGAGAAACAGTCTGGTAACAGAAACACGGACAGTAGAGTCTTAATAATAAGGTCCCGTTTTTACCCTTTGGGTACGAAACCCTAAGAAACGTTTAAGAGCTACTATGTTACACACAGATACGTCAAGATACCGCCTGGTAACAGAAACACGGACAGTAGAGTCTTAATAATAAGGTCCCGTTGTTACCCTTTGGGTACGAAACCCTAAGAAACGTTTAAGAGCTACTATGTTACACACAGATTACGTCAAGATACCGCCTGGTAACAGAAACACGGACAGTAGAGTCTTAATAATAAGGTCCCGTTTTTACCCTTTGGGTACGAAACCCTAAGAAACGTTTAAGAGCTACTATGTTACACACAGATACGTCAAGATACCGCCTGGTAACAGAAACACGGACAGTAGAGTCTTAATAATAAGGTCCCGTTTTTACCCTTTGGGTACGAAACCCTAAGAAACGTTTAAGAGCTACTATGTTACACACAGATTACGTCAAGATACCGCCTGGTAACAGAAACACGGACAGTAGAGTCTTAATAATAAGGTCCCGTTTTTACCCTTTGGGTACGAAACCCTAAGAAACGTTTAAGAGCTACTATGTTACACACAGATTACGTCAAGATACCGCCTGGTAACAGAAACACGGACAGTAGAGTCTTAATAATAAGGTCCCGTTTTTACCCTTTGGGTACGAAACCCTAAGAAACGTTTAAGAGCTACTATGTTACACACAGATTACGTCAAGATACCGCCTGGTAACAGAAACACGGACAGTAGAGTCTTAATAATAAGGTCCCGTTTTTACCCTTTGGGTACGAAACCCTAAGAAACGTTTAAGAGCTACTATGTTACACACAGATTACGTCAAGATACCGCCTGGTAACAGAAACACGGACAGTAGAGTCTTAATAATAAGGTCCCGTTTTTACCCTTTGGGTACGAAACCCTAAGAAACGTTTAAGAGCTACTATGTTACACACAGATTACGTCAAGATACCGCCTGGTAACAGAAACACGGACAGTAGAGTCTTAATAATAAGGTCCCGTTTTTACCCTTTGGGTACGAAACCCTAAGAAACGTTTAAGAGCTACTATGTTACACACAGATTACGTCAAGATACCGCCTGGTAACAGAAACACGGACAGTAGAGTCTTAATAATAAGGTCCCGTTTTTACCCTTTGGGTACGAAACCCTAAGAAACGTTTAAGAGCTACTATGTTACACACAGATTACGTCAAGATACCGCCTGGTAACAGAAACACGGACAGTAGAGTCTTAATAATAAGGTCCCGTTTTTACCCTTTGGGTACGAAACCCTAAGAAACGTTTAAGAGCTACTATGTTACACACAGATTACGTCAAGATACCGCCTGGTAACAGAAACACGGACAGTAGAGTCTTAATAATAAGGTCCCGTTTTTACCCTTTGGGTACGAAACCCTAAGAAACGTTTAAGAGCTACTATGTTACACACAGATTACGTCAAGATACCGCCTGGTAACAGAAACACGGACAGTAGAGTCTTAATAATAAGGTCCCGTTTTTACCCTTTGGGTACGAAACCCTAAGAAACGTTTAAGAGCTACTATGTTACACACAGATTACGTCAAGATACCGCCTGGTAACAGAAACACGGACAGTAGAGTCTTAATAATAAGGTCCCGTTTTTACCCTTTGGGTACGAAACCCTAAGAAACGTTTAAGAGCTACTATGTTACACACAGATTACGTCAAGATACCGCCTGGTAACAGAAACACGGACAGTAGAGTCTTAATAATAAGGTCCCGTTTTTACCCTTTGGGTACGAAACCCTAAGAAACGTTTAAGAGCTACTATGTTACACACAGATTACGTCAAGATACCGCCTGGTAACAGAAACACGGACAGTAGAGTCTTAATAATAAGGTCCCGTTTTTACCCTTTGGGTACGAAACCCTAAGAAACGTTTAAGAGCTACTATGTTACACACAGATACGTCAAGATACAGCCTGGTAACAGAAACACGGACAGTAGAGTCTTAATAATAAGGTCCCGTTTTTACCCTTTGGGTACGAAACCCTAAGAAACGTTTAAGAGCTACTATGTTACACACAGATACGTCAAGATACCGCCTGGTAACAGAAACACGGACAGTAGAGTCTTAATAATAAGGTCCCGTTTTTACCCTTTGGGTACGAAACCCTAAGAAACGTTTAAGAGCTACTATGTTACACACAGATTACGTCAAGATACCGCCTGGTAACAGAAACACGGACAGTAGAGTCTTAATAATAAGGTCCCGTTTTTACCCTTTGGGTACGAAACCCTAAGAAACGTTTAAGAGCTACTATGTTACACACAGATTACGTCAAGATACCGCCTGGTAACAGAAACACGGACAGTAGAGTCTTAATAATAAGGTCCCGTTTTTACCCTTTGGGTACGAAACCCTAAGAAACGTTTAAGAGCTACTATGTTACACACAGATTACGTCAAGATACCGCCTGGTAACAGAAACACGGACAGTAGAGTCTTAATAATAAGGTCCCGTTTTTACCCTTTGGGTACGAAACCCTAAGAAACGTTTAAGAGCTACTATGTTACACACAGATTACGTCAAGATACCGCCTGGTAACAGAAACACGGACAGTAGAGTCTTAATAATAAGGTCCCGTTTTTACCCTTTGGGTACGAAACCCTAAGAAACGTTTAAGAGCTACTATGTTACACACAGATTACGTCAAGATACCGCCTGGTAACAGAAACACGGACAGTACTAGTCTTAATAATAAGGTCCCGTTTTTACCCTTTGGGTACGAAACCCTAAGAAACGTTTAAGAGCTACTATGTTACACACAGATACGTCAAGATACAGCCTGGTAACAGAAACACGGACAGTAGAGTCTTAATAATAAGGTCCCGTTTTTACCCTTTGGGTACGAAACCCTAAGAAACGTTTAAGAGCTACTATGTTACACACAGATTACGTCAAGATACCGCCTGGTAACAGAAACACGGACAGTAGAGTCTTAATAATAAGGTCCCGTTTTTACCCTTTGGGTACGAAACCCTAAGAAACGTTTAAGAGCTACTATGTTACACACAGATTACGTCAAGATACCGCCTGGTAACAGAAACACGGACAGTAGAGTCTTAATAATAAGGTCCCGTTTTTACCCTTTGGGTACGAAACCCTAAGAAACGTTTAAGAGCTACTATGTTACACACAGATTACGTCAAGATACCGCCTGGTAACAGAAACACGGACAGTAGAGTCTTAATAATAAGGTCCCGTTTTTACCCTTTGGGTACGAAACCCTAAGAAACGTTTAAGAGCTACTATGTTACACACAGATTACGTCAAGATACCGCCTGGTAACAGAAACACGGACAGTAGAGTCTTAATAATAAGGTCCCGTTTTTACCCTTTGGGTACGAAACCCTAAGAAACGTTTAAGAGCTACTATGTTACACACAGATTACGTCAAGATACCGCCTGGTAACAGAAACACGGACAGTAGAGTCTTAATAATAAGGTCCCGTTTTTACCCTTTGGGTACGAAACCCTAAGAAACGTTTAAGAGCTACTATGTTACACACAGATTACGTCAAGATACCGCCTGGTAACAGAAACACGGACAGTAGAGTCTTAATAATAAGGTCCCGTTTTTACCCTTTGGGTACGAAACCCTAAGAAACGTTTAAGAGCTACTATGTTACACACAGATTACGTCAAGATACCGCCTGGTAACAGAAACACGGACAGTAGAGTCTTAATAATAAGGTCCCGTTTTTACCCTTTGGGTACGAAACCCTAAGAAACGTTTAAGAGCTACTATGTTACACACAGATTACGTCAAGATACCGCCTGGTAACAGAAACACGGACAGTAGAGTCTTAATAATAAGGTCCCGTTTTTACCCTTTGGGTACGAAACCCTAAGAAACGTTTAAGAGCTACTATGTTACACACAGATACGTCAAGATACAGCCTGGTAACAGAAACACGGACAGTAGAGTCTTAATAATAAGGTCCCGTTTTTACCCTTTGGGTACGAAACCCTAAGAAACGTTTAAGAGCTACTATGTTACACACAGATACGTCAAGATACCGCCTGGTAACAGAAACACGGACAGTAGAGTCTTAATAATAAGGTCCCGTTTTTACCCTTTGGGTACGAAACCCTAAGAAACGTTTAAGAGCTACTATGTTACACACAGATTACGTCAAGATACCGCCTGGTAACAGAAACACGGACAGTAGAGTCTTAATAATAAGGTCCCGTTTTTACCCTTTGGGTACGAAACCCTAAGAAACGTTTAAGAGCTACTATGTTACACACAGATTACGTCAAGATACCGCCTGGTAACAGAAACACGGACAGTAGAGTCTTAATAATAAGGTCCCGTTTTTACCCTTTGGGTACGAAACCCTAAGAAACGTTTAAGAGCTACTATGTTACACACAGATTACGTCAAGATACCGCCTGGTAACAGAAACACGGACAGTAGAGTCTTAATAATAAGGTCCCGTTTTTACCCTTTGGGTACGAAACCCTAAGAAACGTTTAAGAGCTACTATGTTACACACAGATTACGTCAAGATACCGCCTGGTAACAGAAACACGGACAGTAGAGTCTTAATAATAAGGTCCCGTTTTTACCCTTTGGGTACGAAACCCTAAGAAACGTTTAAGAGCTACTATGTTACACACAGATTACGTCAAGATACCGCCTGGTAACAGAAACACGGACAGTAGAGTCTTAATAATAAGGTCCCGTTTTTACCCTTTGGGTACGAAACCCTAAGAAACGTTTAAGAGCTACTATGTTACACACAGATTACGTCAAGATACCGCCTGGTAACAGAAACACGGACAGTAGAGTCTTAATAATAAGGTCCCGTTTTTACCCTTTGGGTACGAAACCCTAAGAAACGTTTAAGAGCTACTATGTTACACACAGATTACGTCAAGATACCGCCTGGTAACAGAAACACGGACAGTAGAGTCTTAATAATAAGGTCCCGTTTTTACCCTTTGGGTACGAAACCCTAAGAAACGTTTAAGAGCTACTATGTTACACACAGATTACGTCAAGATACCGCCTGGTAACAGAAACACGGACAGTAGAGTCTTAATAATAAGGTCCCGTTTTTACCCTTTGGGTACGAAACCCTAAGAAACGTTTAAGAGCTACTATGTTACACACAGATTACGTCAAGATACCGCCTGGTAACAGAAACACGGACAGTAGAGTCTTAATAATAAGGTCCCGTTTTTACCCTTTGGGTACGAAACCCTAAGAAACGTTTAAGAGCTACTATGTTACACACAGATTACGTCAAGATACCGCCTGGTAACAGAAACACGGACAGTAGAGTCTTAATAATAAGGTCCCGTTTTTACCCTTTGGGTACGAAACCCTAAGAAACGTTTAAGAGCTACTATGTTACACACAGATTACGTCAAGATACCGCCTGGTAACAGAAACACGGACAGTAGAGTCTTAATAATAAGGTCCCGTTTTTACCCTTTGGGTACGAAACCCTAAGAAACGTTTAAGAGCTACTATGTTACACACAGATTACGTCAAGATACCGCCTGGTAACAGAAACACGGACAGTAGAGTCTTAATAATAAGGTCCCGTTTTTACCCTTTGGGTACGAAACCCTAAGAAACGTTTAAGAGCTACTATGTTACACACAGATTACGTCAAGATACCGCCTGGTAACAGAAACACGGATAGTAGAGTCTTAATAATAAGGTCCCGTTTTTACCCTTTGGGTACGAAACCCTAAGAAACGTTTAAGAGCTACTATGTTACACACAGATTACGTCAAGATACCGCCTGGTAACAGAAACACGGATAGTAGAGTCTTAATAATAAGGTCCCGTTTTTACCCTTTGGGTACGAAACCCTAAGAAACGTTTAAGAGCTACTATGTTACACACAGATTACGTCAAGATACCGCCTGGTAACAGAAACACGGATAGTAGAGTCTTAATAATAAGGTCCCGTTTTTACCCTTTGGGTACGAAACCCTAAGAAACGTTTAAGAGCTACTATGTTACACACAGATTACGTCAAGATACCGCCTGGTAACAGAAACACGGAAAGTAGAGTCTCAATAATAGGGTCCCGTTGTTACCCTTTGGGTACGAAATCTTAAGAAACGTTTAAGAGCTACTATGTCACACACAGATACGTCAAGATACCGCCTGGTAACAGAAACTCGGAAAGTAGAGTCTCAATAATAGAGTCCCGTTGTTACCCTTTGGGCACGAAACCCTAAGAAACGTTTAAGAGCTACTATGTTACACACAGATTACGTCAAACTTAAACCCGCCTTGTTACGTTGGGGGGGTTAAAAATTTAAATTACTCGCGTTCTGCATAATAAAGAACCTCCTGAACTAAGACAATTCATAAGGCACGTACCCACATACAAGCCATGGCGCTGAAACTACATCACATGGCAGATTTTCAATTGAACAAGCCAAAACACATCCGTATGTACAAATAATAAACGCGAATAGTCTCATTACTGATAAGTAACTGTGCTCTAGTCTAGCGGTTGTTGATTTTATTGTTTTGTGTTGTTTTGACTTATGAGCTGCGACGTAGCGACCGTTATTGACCTACGTGATAAGGAGGCGCTCGCTGCGTACGTGATGATCTATAAAAAAAATATTTACAAAAAATAAAAATAACATAAAATAGTGCCCCAGAGTTTTGTTAATGTTTCTCAGGGATCTCTAACAGGAACGCTAGTTCATTATATTTAGTTTAAAGTAACTTTAGGTCGACCTCGTAAAAAAAACAAATTATAACTTATGTCCTAAAGGCGACTCTACATTTGACTCGTATTTGAGACTGACTTAATATCACAATAAAAGTAAGTAGGCAGCATCACGTTGATTGTGATATTTGACAGTTCTAAATGAGCGTCAATACGTACTCTACTAGAGTCCCCTGAAAACCTTTAAAATTAGACCGGAATGTGAAAATAATTTCTAACAATCTCTCTAACAGACTCTTGTTAGATTATGATTTATGGTCTAAACGTTTACATAACTTTGTTGTTTCCTGACTTAATAATCTATTTATATGGTCGAGAAAAGGGAAAATTTTTGAAATTCGGAAAGAACACAGCAACATCTATAAAATTACCAATTTTCAATTTTCTCCCGCAAAACTTTCTCGGTAAAACTACCCAATTACTGGGGTATATGTACATGTTTGTTGTAAAACAAAACGGAATGTAGCGAATGAGTTATACAGTTTTGTATATTATTACCTCAGTAAATCACGACAAAAACCTAACCAAGAGCAGTTACTTACTCTAAAGCTGAAGCGATCTATTCTAATGGCATTAGACGGTAATCGAGATCATTTATATGCGTCCTTATCGTCCAAGAATGGTTCCTATTCAAAATATTTGCTCTAATTGACTTGAGTGCCTTGGCCAAGATATGAAATCTTATAAAATTACAAACGCGTCCTACGTTTTCTCGTACAGTCAGGTGCAATAATTTCTATTGACCATATTTGTTTGAATTGTGTCGCGAGTTTTTTACGCCGGTTCTCGCCGGGTTAGGGTTCCGAACCGGTGGTAATTGTAATCCTTTTTCTTTTTTTCTTTCCTTGTTTGACGTTCGGAAAACAAAACCTTGTTTTTTATTCTGAATAATTTTTTTTCTATTTTGTTATAATTAAGTGCTCAGCACGATTATTTTCATTCTCGTTATTTACTCGAATTGTACGTGAATTCTTTGAATTGGATCATAAAGGATTGATTACTAAGCGAAGAAAAGCAAGTACCTATACCAAAATACCTTATACCTTATGAACAAAATCCGACATAAAAAATGCTTTATGCAGTTTGTTGTCATTATTTCTACCAGATTCCCCACACGCGTTGATGCCGGTTTGGCAAAACGGACACTAAACGTAAGTGGCAGCTGTAATTCACTATTTACATCTCGCTTGTGAGTTATTATACTCAGGCGAATAGGGATGTTGCCTTCTGTGGAATATCACAGTTTTACAAATTAAATTTTACAATTGTTGATTAAAGATACATAAATCTGAAAGAAATAGGTATTTAGAGTGACGCGATTAAAAAATATAAGCAAATAAAAATTATTGTCCATCCCTTTCTCGCAAAACGATTCGTGACGTCACAGCCTGCTACCGCCATACATTTTGCGATGACAAATGTATGGCGGTAGCAGGTTGTGACGTCACAGGCCGATATATCGCTCTCTTTCATATTGTAAATTTCAATGGTTTGTATCTACGTTATTTTTTCAGATATACAAAAATGGGTTCTGGATTGTTTATTATCATGTTGACTAACATCGAATAGACGAAAAAAATTTTTTTCGGCAACATGCCTATTATTTAAACTCTCTCTTCTCAACTGTACTGCCGCCTCACCGTTTGTGCGGGCGTATTTCATAAGCCGCATTCAATTTTCTTTATGTCATGTTTACGTCTATGATTTAAATTGATATTAAGAATGTTTCGGTGCAGTCTTTGATCTTATGAATAATATTTTTACATAATATTATGATATTCTTTCAGACAGCATTTAACAAACTGTTCAACGATGTTATAACTACCCATTTATGAAAAGTGCTTTAATCTTTTTCAAATTGGTGTAAGTTCTATATAACGCCTCCTAAATTCAACTACAGATACTACGGGCACATGATTCACTGCATAAGATGTTTAGACAAAAAAAATCTCGTACTCAAATTTAAAAAAACATCTCATGTATGAGTGTTGGGTGACTCCCCGCTATACTCAATTTTTTTTTCCGAGTAGGACCATAATTTTTCTGCCTAAATATCTTTACATAATTAATCAGTAAATCATGTTCCCGAAATATTCGTAATTGATTTTTGGAGACGTTTTATAAAAGAGCCCATTTGCTCAGCGCCAAGATAACAGAACTTAAGTTTGCCACTTGCCTGCCATAGGAGGGCCACTAAATAATAAATATATGTCAAATATTTTATTCTAATAAAGATTAAACTTAATTAGGTACCTACCAATTAATCAGGTGGATGAAGCATCTCAAATTACCTTTGTTTAACCGATTCTGGGAACACATTTTCTCATGACATCAGATTCCTGGATATTGTGAAATGCACAACAAAGGATCGCATCACCACACCGGCCATTGTTCGGCACTTAACCGACGTAAAAATGAGTGATGAGGTCAGAGGTAACTCAATCTAACCGCTCACCGACTAATCCGACCATCTTTCTCACTCCAATTATATTCCTAGAACACGTCACGACTCACGTGGTATAAAATATAAAGATTTTGGGTTTAAAATATGTAACATACCTAAAATCGAAAAATTAAACAGTGTTTTTTGGGTTAAGGCATTTCAAAAGGAAAAACGGAACTAAGAATTTGTTGCTTTGTTGTCCGTCCGTCCGTCTGTCTGTCTGCAAAGACCCTTTATTTCGGGAACGCGTGGAGGTATCGAGTTGGAATTAAAGCCGTTTTGATATCTCGCGGAATCGGCCCATTATACTTTATTATTCATACTCTATTGCTTATATGACCGACTCAGCGAGTATGAACGAGATAATATAAGTACCTAATTAATGTAAAAGCTTTCTATGGAAAAATCTTTTACATCAATTACTTATATTATCTCGTTAGATACATAAATTACTTAAATCGGGGGGAGTTTAAATTATTTCATCCTTTTTCTATTACGTCTTAAGCGTCCGCGTGGGATTTCTCAAAATTTTTAATTTGGATTTTTATGAGTAGCAAAATTTGCACTGATTTTATTTATGTTAGTTAGTATTATTATTTTCTATTATTTCTTGAAGTTTTAGTTGATTACTTCATGTTTAATCGAATCACACATTTTTTTCCTTACATTACACAAGAAATTAACAGAAGAATAAGTAATACCTAGAAGAAATACTGGTCATTAAAAGAAATATAAAAAAATGAAACAGTACCAATGTCGATAAAAAATAAATTGTACAATATCTGCGTTCTTCCATGTCTCACTTATGGGTGTCAAACTTGGCCAGCTACAAGCAAAAACACCAATAAGCTCTCAGTTTGTTAACGAAGCATGGCACGAAGTATGATAAATATAAAGTTACGAGACCGATGGACAACTACCAAAATAAGGAAAATAACAAAGGTGACCGATGTACTGAAAATAACTAGAAAACTTAAATAGAACTGAAGTGAGAAAAAATGGACGAAGGATATAATGGAATGGTAAAAGACAAAAAGGACGACAGATCAAACGTTGGGAAGTCAACCTCCGAAAGGGATGGAGAAGGATAAACCGAGACAGAGACAAATGGAAGGAAATGGGGGAGGCCTATGTCGAAAGACAACCTAACTAAAAATTAAAAAGTTTAGTTCAGTGTTTTTCAACCTGTGGGTCGCGACCCCCTGGGGGGTCGCGAAGCTTCTGTAGGGGGGTCGCCGGAGGTCGAGAGAACTTTAGTAAAAAAAACAAAGATTAAATAGATTGATTTATTAAGTAAGAGAATTTTAACTAAAGGATATACTTACCCATAAATCGATGTATGTAATTGTAAAATAATGTGTTTGACGTACTTTAATATGTACTTATATCCGAATCCTAATTATGGAGACGTATAAAAACGTATGGAATGAATATTTGTAACACTGTAATATACACATACATATATGATAAAAAAGCGAAGGGTCGGGGGGTCGCGAATTATTTTTTCATACAAGGGGGGTCGCATCATTAAAAAGGTTGAAAAACACTGGTTTAGTTTATTTAATATTACTTAAAAACTATATCATGGTTAGTGAATAAAGGCTTTATTTATTTATTTATTATTAAGTTCCAAGAACAACCACCAGCGGCACTGATTTACGTAGTTACCAAGTGAAATTAGCTGTGTGTCAGTAGTACGAAATTAGTAATAAACAAATCAGTGAATTTGATAAACCTTTTTTGTTGATAAATGTGTATAAGTAAATAATTGCCATCAGTCATAATGAAATTAAATTATTCTTGATTTAATTTATTTGAGTTTGCTTTTTTACTTTTAATTCTACATTCAAAATTCGTTAGTGCCGAGAATTTCCCCCTCCATCTTGTGACTTAGCGAGCGCAGCTCATCTGCGCGCCATCTCTTAATATTTTTCCAAATTTTCGGGACAACTTTACATACAGACACTGAACTCTCTTCATGTACGAAACAATCAATAGATTTATCATTGTCAGTTGTTACGAAAACAACTGTTTCACAAGTTGTAAAACTGTATAATGTTCACGATCTAAACGTGTCTAAACCAAAGATAATTGTGTTAAATATTTTAAAATCTTTTAAAATAAACTTTAAAAGATTGTCATCGGTTTTGGCTCACCTCAACGTATTTACTAGGGAATGGAAGAACCGGTCTGATTTTGAGAACCGGGAATTTCGGGACTGGGCAATCTCGGAACCGGGATTTCCCGGGAAATTCGGGAATTTCGGGACTGGTGTTAAGGCATGAAATCCATGTGTTATTACTGTCTTAAAAGTAATTCTAAATTAGTAGCTGGCAGTGCCTAGTTTTAGTTTACAAGGTTTCGCGTTTATCACATTACACCTTGGCAGTGCCTAGTTTTAGTTTACAAGGTTTCGCGTTTATCACATTACACCTAGTAAGGATAAGGATATTTTGATATCAATAAATGTGCGAATAAAAACTCATTCACAGTAAGGAACATTAAACAAGTTGGTTAGTGAACGAGAAAAAGCAACAAAATCAACTATTCTTGGAACAGTGAGATATGACATGGGCTATTGCCCATTGGACAGCGCCCAATATACTAATAATTGAACTTCTGAGCTCAAAGAGTGATATAGTTTATCGGGATCAAAAGATATACTTACACATATTATCTTATCATTTTAAAGGCATATTTCCTCGCATCCCTCACAGTTAGCTTTTATGTACAGAATCTAATATACATACATACATACATATAATCACGCCTGTTTCCCGTAGGGGTAGGCAGAGACCACTTCTTTCCACTTGCTACGATCCTTACATACTTGTTTTGCTTCATCCACTTTCATTATTCCCTTCATACATGCTCTTCGGTTTAGAGTACTCTTGACCTGGCCTTTTTTCAAGACGTCCCCGATTTGGTCTTGGAACGTCCGCCTAGGTCTACCCCTTCCAACACTTCCATTCACACTCGCATTATACACTTTTTTCGTCAATCGTTCTTCATTCATTCTCTCAACATGGCCATGAACTGCTAATTATATTCTTTTATCATGTAATATTTTTCATTTTTAACCGACTTCCCAAAAAAGGAGGCGGTTATACGTTCGGCTGTATATATTTTTTTTTTTTTTTTTATTTTTTTTGTATGTTCAACGATTACTCCGCCGCCTGTGGACCGATTTTCAAATTTTTTTCTGTGATGTATAGGGTGTAACCCCAAATTGGTCCTTTTGATATCAAAGTGGTGACCTGATGATGGGATCCATGAGGAATCGAGGGAACTCCTCGAAATTTATATGGACACATATGGTGATTTTGACTTTTTCTGAAGTAGTTCAAGCATATGCTACCAAAAAGTAAGATTTTGCTCCAAGGTATACCCTGGATCCAAAAGTACAGAATAGAACTCCTGACTCCTTATAGATACATGTTTGGGAATTTCGGCGTTGTTTAAAGAACTGCAAGCATATGCCACCTTGTCAGTTAGAGTAATCATCATCATCATCACCACTATCACACCATACGTCATCAGATTATGATGATATAAAAGGTATTTCTCATGGTATTTTACACTAACACGGAGATCATTGAACATTACTCTGCCGTTTATGGACCTATTTGCAAAATTCTTTTGTTGTTGTAAAGGGTTTAATTCGAAATTAGTCCTTTAGTCACTAAAGTGGAAACCTGATGATGCGAGCCATGAGGAATCGAGGGAACTCCTCAAAATTTATATCCACACATATAGTGATTTTGACTTCTACTGAAGTAACACAAGCATATACTACCAAAAAAATAAGATATTGTACCAAGGTATACCCTGGATCCAAAAGCACTGTACAGAACTCCTCAGTCTTTAAAGATATGCGTTTAGACATTTCGGCATTGTTTAAAGAACTGCAAGCATATGCCACTTTATAACTTACAGTAATCATCATCATCATCTTAATAGCAATACCTAATGGAAGCTTGGCGAGTATTTAATTATACATTCGATCGTTTAGTTTAGACGTTCTTAAGACGTATTAATAATAACTTAACAAAATATATCACTAAAAAGGGTGAAATTATTATTTTTAAACAAAAACTTAAACCGACTTCCAAAGTAAAAATAGACAAAAAAGTATGAAATAAAACTTAATCTCTAAATAATTCCCCTTTCAAATTCGGCTAAAATTTTTACTATTTCTCTACTCAATCTTATTAATTTTGAAGTCGGTACCAGCAAATATGAACGTAAGTTGTATAAAATATTGTAGAATATTGTTTGGGCTGGTGCCGAATTCAAAATTAAGAAGATTGAGTAGAGAAATAGTAAAAATTTTAGCCGAATTTGAAAGGGGAATTATTTAGAGATTAAGTTTTATTTCATACTTTTTTGTCTATTTTTACTTTGGAAGTCGGTTTAATTTTTTGTTTAAAAATAATAATTGTCTTTAATTTGCTGTCGAAAATGATTAAAAAATATTTTTTAGCTAATATTTACAATTACCGATGATAGTTTACTTAAATACTTGTAAATTTTAATACAATCTGTTCGGTACCGAAAGTACCGAAATTCCCGGTTCTCAATTTTTGATTCCCGGTTCTCAGAGCGACTCAAAATTTCGGGAATTCCCGGGAATTTCGGGACCGGGATTTCCCGGTTCCATACCCTAGTATTTACCTAATTGTTTGTTAACCAAAAAGATTATATCTTTATTATGTACTTATACTTGCAATAATATATGTTTTTACGTTAATTAATATGTTTGTATTGAACACTTAAATTTTAAATCATTGAATTAATTTTTTGACGCTTGCGAACAAACTTTGCGATAGCCGCGCAGTGAAAACAGCTGAATATCACTGTCAGATATGTATGTATACGTGGGTGATATTGCTTTTTCTTCCATACAACAGTCTAGTCGGGTACTGAAGCAGAGTCTAGTCTAGCTACGTATTCGTGCGACCCAGGCGGTTGAGCGCCTACAGAAATACACCATGACATCATGGTGTGCGAGCGAGACACATTCGTCCTCTCGCTCACTATCAACACATTATAAATACGCGAGTGCATTTACTCCATTCGCCTTCAATTGAGTACATTCGATTTCCCGTTTCGCACGCTATTAGAAATAATTTATTACGACTCTGAACTCACAACTAATTAGAGACTCGTAAACATAAGGGATTTCACACAAAAAATCGCACGTTGTTTTATTTATATGAATGATGTCATCCCTTTGTTGAGTTTTATATATAAAACGTCAAACACGAGTACCGATATATTTAAGGTCACGAGTATTTGTCAATTATTATCAGAGTACTTGCTTGTAAAAAGTAAATAAATCAATAGTGAATAATAATTAATAACTCCCCACACCGATATCGGTGACGGTGGCCGGTTTCATTGCACCCAGGCCAGTTACGCAGGAGTAATTTTATAGTGCCCAAGTACACAAGAGCACTCTCTCTTCCTTTACTTTCATAATCCAGTGGGACGGATAACCGACACGACCGACGAGAGATCAGGCGCAGGTCCGACTTTTTACATGCCCATCCGACGCATGGATCATCTTTCTTGTCAGACAATCAGGTGATCAGCCTGCATTGTCCTAACCAAACTTGGAAACATTTTTGGTCGTTCCAATGCGGGAATTGAACCCACGACCTCAGAGTCGAGAGCAATACTCTAACCACTAGACCACCGAGGCTGTTTTTTTTAGTGAATAATAATCAGGCATAACAATTAACAATGTAATATGACGATTATTTTACTGTGTATTTAATATTTTTACTGATTAAAGATCGTTTAATGTTCATGGTCCGTGGATCATCAATAAAATCTGCCGTGCAATTCTGTAACACGCACCACAGCCTTCGAGACTCACTCAGATGAACGAACTCGCTTCGCAGGCAAACTCATCTCACTTTACTTTCATATTCTGTAAACACAACATAGGCACTTGCAAAGTGAAGTGAGCTTCGAGATGAAATGAAGGTCGAATGACTAGAGTTGTACTCATGTTGGGCAACATAAGCAAGATTTCTTTATTATGATTTAATTATTTAAATAAGCCATATTGTGTACAAAACTAAGTATTTTATAGCTGCTAATCTATAAATTAACATTTTATAAACATTATCTTAATTTTAAAACACGTAAAACTGAAAAGTACAATGATTATGCTCTATGGTATTGCGCAATTCCATAGACTATGGAGAAGTGTAAATGTCAAATCAAAGTTTGTTGTTGTCTCAGAGTAGGTACCTAGTTTAGAGTTTGTAGGTAATATTAGCATTGTTTTTATCCTATTTATTTGGTTTATGTTACGCGCCATTGCGAAACAAAACAAAGCAGCATATTGCGTTTTTGGAATTTAGATCCATGTTACATATTGAATATGGTTGAACATTTAATAATGTGCGAAAGAAAACATGAATTAAAACGGACATTGGCCCACCACATATTCACACCACTGCAACTCCTGTGAGTAGAGATGTGATAAACGGCTTAAAATAAAAAGTTAACTTATCCGTTATTAAATATTCAATAGCAGCTATTTTTAACTGCTTAGTTGCTTAGTTGCTTATTTGATTATCTACTTATTGCCACTTATAAGTTATAATATTTTTTGCGCTTATGTTACGTTTTTCGATCGCTTAAACTGATTTAAATTAACTTTCCTTCGTACTTTGCAGGCTTAGGACTGTCTGAAATCTGAATAATTATTAATATAATAATATGAACTCATAAAAATGTTTTTACATGTTGATAATATGCATTAATCTTAAATGTTGCTTATCATTAGTAATAGTTGATTTATAGGATAACAAACATCGCCACTTTTTCCACCTCATTTCTTTCAAAGTAGTTCCATAAATTACTGTTCCAATTCACGTCGTTTATTCGTCATCTTACGACAAAAACTAAATAAACTTAATACTAAAACACTACACGAAAAGTTTATATTACGTCCATATGGACCATTATTATATTTATTATTTACATTAAAACTTCACGGTAAGCCACCAATGCACCACTATTACGATTAAAATACGAATTATTGCGTAACGTAATATAACGTGTTTTCGTCAACCCGCAAAGCGCAACTAACAAAAAGTGAATAAACACGAAAAAGCTTAATAGTTATAAGTACAAAAAATAACCCGTTTAAATAAGTGATGAGCTACATTAAAGAATTTTCACTCTTATTGCGCTGTCATAAGAACTATTTTTCTTTGCTCATACCACACTTATGGCTTTATGACTATAAACGATATGAACGATAATTATAAGTGATAAACGCTTAAATTTTTAAACGACTTTACAACTTATTTATAAAAGCACGCTATTTTAAACGCTTTACGTTATAACGGCCATCTCTACCTGTGAGCCAGGATCGACAGCGGTAACCAACCACAAAAGCCCTTTGATATGATCTCAGGGGTGCCCGGAGGGACATGCTAAATATCTGTAGGAAGAATTCCTAGTTCCCTCCCCAAGCAAAGCGGGAGATAGGACATAGTTGCAATGACCAAAAAGTCAAAGAACTAAAGGGAAATCACCACGGGAATAAAGATTATTATGTCATACTAAGCGAAAGATAAGTTTGTCTTTTATTCTGAATTTTTTGTGTTGAGTGTTTCCAATAATAAAATTGTGGCAAAAACGCTTGAAATCACGGTAATTCCTAGTGCTGTCCATGAGATCATGTTAATATGAAATCTGGATTTACAACAATGAACATGGAGTAAGTAACCCATTTTTAGGGTTCCGTAATACTTAAGGAACCCTTATAGTTTCGCTCTGTCCGTCTGTCTGTCTGTCTGTCTGTCTGTCTGTCTGTCTGTCTGTCTGTCTGTCTGTCCGCGCCTCTAGCTCCTGTAATTATGAATATAAATTGATGAAATTTGGTGCAGTTATAGATTGTGTATAGATCACGGTTTCGGAATCATAAAAAAATAATAATTTTATATTTTAGGGGTGGCTCTCCATACATATGAAGTGGGGATGAAAAATATTTTTTCACTCTACCCCATCGTAAGGGGTATCATAGAATAGGTCTTTTAAAATAAAGGCAAGGTTTCATACGTTACTTTTTTATAAAGTTGACCATTTTCGAGTTATCGGACTCCAAAGTAGTTTGTAAGTTGGTCCCCCCCCTAGCATTTTTAAACTATAGGAGATAGAAACTTGCAAATTTCCATGCTGATAGATCATGCTAAAAACTCTTTAGGAAAACTATTATGAACCAAATCGGACAGTAACTTTTGGAGTAATTAAAAAAAAAGCATATTACGCGTTTATAGTTACGGAACCCTCCTTAGACATGTCCTGACATGCTCTTGGTTAGGTTAGGTTAGGTTATTCTTTTTATTAGTCCCTGATGCTCTTGTCCAATAATATGAAGGTACCTTTATTAAATGTTTTGTATTATAACTCCACAGAAAGAGAGTCTCATGATCTCATCCATTTAGAGCTCATATCTAACCTGGCTAAAGGATTTCTAAAAGTTCCAAGCCCAAGAGACAGAAGCTGCATAAAAACTTGGAAATGACGGACAAAGAGGTTTGTTATAATAAAAGTGCCTTTTTACTGTGATCATTATACAAGAAAGTATAAAATATTATAAATATTGGTTAGTTTTGGGCAGATAAAAGCAAAAAACAGCTTCACGGTTAAAGCTGTTTTTTCCCTGTATCAGGTGGTGACGAAATTATTGAGCTTTTCTCAGTTTTATATACCTAACTAGATATTGCCCGTGACTTTGTGCGTGCTAAAGGAAACTGGCGGAAACTGTACATATTTGCTGCAATAAAAAGTAGTATGTGTCCTTCCCTGTGCTCTACGCTGTATCTGTGCCAAATTTCATCAAAATCGGAATAGTAGTTTCGGAGCCTATTTGATGCAAACAAACAAACAAAAAACTTTTCCTCTTTATTATATTAGTATAGATAAAACTTACTTTCTGTCATATCTTGTATTTTGTTTTCTAAATGAATCATATTTACTTTTATTTTACTTGTTGGACTAATATTTATTCTGTGATTTTACATAAAACACAATTTCATAATATCAGATTGATGACAATATTAAAAAGTAACAGTAAAAGTTAAAGCTTGGTAAAATTTATTTTAGATTCACCAATTTGCAACACCGGATGTGACCAGTCCCAATCATGATGATATTATTCCAATTTCCAAGTACGAGTGTGCTAATACTCTGGAGGTATGTTTAATTTTATAATTCTACTAGCTTTTGCCCTGCGACTTCATCCACGTGGAGTTCGGTTTCCATACAAAATTTGAATCCCTTTTTCACTCCCTTAGCGGGCTTTTTTTTTTTCAAAAATCCTTTCTTGGCGGATGCCTACATCATTACAACTATCAGTTCAGTAGTTTTGGCTGTGCGTTGATAAGATGTGTCAGTTAGGTTTGCCTTTTATATATATTTATATTTAAGAAAGAACAACATACGAGTTCATAATGTTATGTAAGATACATTTTTCCTCTAGTTGTATTAATTAAGAATATACTTAATTTAAAAAAGTAAAAATGTGGTCTCAAAGTAATTAATATTTATTATAAAAAGGAGTGTTTACCGGGAACATCAAACCCACCGTCAATACCTAGGTAGTGTTGGTCATATTATTGCATACTTACTGCTTTTCCTTTTTTATAGTCAAGTGAGATATTAATCAATTATAATATTGTTCATAATATAATTTTGCTTATAAAAAGTTAACACGTTCAGTGCCACCGACTCACCTGTATAGTTCACGTAAATTTGATCCCAGTGCCGACGACTCACCTGTATAGTTCAGTGTTTTTCACTAATATTTCCAAAATGCATCCGTATTGTCTGCTCAAAATTATAGTTTAGACTAAATACATGCTAAACTAAAGATTTATGCGGTGGGCCGGGCGTGGAGATCCCGTTTATTTTTGAAAGGAATAAAACGATTATGCAATGCCATGAACTACACAGGTGAGTTCCCGGACATAGATCCTCAAACTGTAAATATGTATGACTGTATGTACATGTTAGAAAACGACGTCAACATAATAGCATGGACGACCTGCATACTTGTGATATGGAACTAATATACAACAAACTAGTTTCATTAGAATCTATACGGTAGGTATATATATTATAAGTCGTGTTAGTTACACTAATTATAACTGAAGAACGGCTGAACAGATTTTTATGATTTTTGTGTTTTCGGATTTGTCTTCGTCGGGAATAGGATAATAAAAATGAAAAAAATTTAATAATTATTATTATCAGCCCACATTCATCTAATGTTGATTTTAATGTAATAAAATGTTTCACGTATATACATTATTATTGTTGCATATTAATAAGTTATCATTTAATTTTAATTCAGCAGATTTTAAACTTTTTAAAAATGGTTTATTTTTTAATTATTATCAATTAAATTCGTCGTTTCCACATTAAAATTATTCCATTTTAATCTAAAGCCCGTATTAAAATATTTCAGGGTAAAATTGACTATTCACAAGTATTAGAAATTCAAAATATAACCCAATAACCAAAGTTTAAAAGATTGACAACCACTGCTTAAATTACGAAACAAACTTACCTTTTATTTTATTCAAAGAGTTTTTTGCCATTTTTACAAGCTGAATAGTCCTACAACAACACCTAACACTTTTTAATTGCGTTAAACACCTTATTTACACTGTAACGACCACAAAATTACCAAAAAATTGAATTTACCCTTACGCAGTGCCAGTGAACTCATATGGTGAGTCGATTCAATTCATATTGCAGTGCCGGCGACTCACCTGCTGAGTCCGCCGTACAATGTAGGCGGCATCCGAGAAGACATCATGAAAATCGTAGTGGGAGCGAAAGTGTTAAATATTAATTGGTATTTCATCTCTATTACAGGTATCTCCGCCAGTACCAGAGGCCCCCGGTGCGACCCCAAATGCCAACGAGACCTTGTGATGATATTAAGACTTATAGGAATTCCTTTTTGTTATATGTATATAAATATTATAATAAAACATGTTTAAATACTTGCAAATTCTTTTCATTTAATTAACCGACTTCCAAAAAAGGAGGCAGTTATACGTTTGGCTGTATTGCCTGTGGACCGATTTTCAAAATTTTTTCTGTGATGTATAGGGTGTAATCCAAAATGGTCATTTTGATATCAAAGTGGTGACCTGATGATGGGATCCATGAGGAATCGAGGGAACTCATCGAAATTTATATGGACACATATGGTGATTTCGACTTTTTCTGAAGTAGTTCAAGCATATGCTACCAAAAAGTAAGATTTTGCTTCAAGGTATACCCTGAGTCCAAAAGTACTGAACAGAACTCCCGACACCTTATAGATACATGTTTGGGGATTTCGGCGTTGTTTAAAGAACTGCAAACATATGCCACTATGTCAATTAGAGTATTCATTTATCATCACCACCATCATCACATTACTATGCTGTTTGTGGACATATTGCCAAAATTCTTGTGTCGTTGTCAGGGGTATACTTCGTAATTGGTCCTGCAGTAACTAAAGTGGAAACTTGATGATGGGATCCATGAGAAATCGAGGGAACTCCTCGAAATTTATATGGACACATAAAGTGATTTTGGCTTTTTCTGAAGCATATGCATTATGCTACCAGAAAAAAGTATGAAATAAAACTTATTCTCTAATTTCTTAATAATTCCCCTTTCAAATTCGGCTAAAATTTTTAACTATTTCTTTACTCATTCCACTTAATTTTGAAGTCGGTAGTTACCAGCAAATATGAACGTGAGTTCTACAAAATATTGTAGAATATTGTTTGGGCTGGTAGTGGTACCGATTACAAAATAAAGAATATTGAGTAGAGAAATAGTAAAAATTTGAGCCAAATTTGAAAGGGGAATTATTTAGAAATTAGAGAATAAGTTTTATTTCATACTTTTTTGTGTATTTTTACTTTGGAAGTCGGTTTAATTTTTTGTTTCAAAATAATAATATTATTATCTGTTTTATTATTACAGCCTCCGTGGTCTAGTGGTAAGAGCTTGGCTCTCGACTCGGAGGTCATGGGTTCGATTCCCGCATTGGAACAACAAAAAATGTTGTTTCCAAGTTTAGGTAGGACAATGCAATGCAGGCAGGCAGGATCACCTGATTGTCTGACAAGAAAGATGAGCCGTGCGTCGGATGGGCATGTAAAAAGTCGGACCTGTGTCTAATCTCTCGCCAGTCGTGTCGGCTATCCGTCCCACTAGGTTATGAGAGTAAAGGAAGATAGAGTGCTCTTGTGTACTGCGCACACACTTGGGCACTATAAAATTACTCCTGCGTTTCAATGATACCGACCACCGTCATCGGTGTGTGGAGTTATATTATTAACCAGATTTTTCCTGCATCTCCGCCAACGTAAATAGGTATAATATTGGGTATCCCACGGGATACTGTACTTTTTCGGGATAAAATTTAGTCTATGTTTTAATCCAGAGCCTAAACTACTACCATGCTAAATTTCATCGTAATCCGTTCAGGAGCTTTTGCGTAAAAGAGTAACAAACATCCATTCATCCTCACAAACTTTCAGATTTATAATAGTATCTACTAGCTGTTTCCCGCGGCTCCGCCCGCGTACATATATTATCGAGTATCCCGCAGGAACACTGTACTTTTTCGGGATAAAAAGTACCTAGCTTGTTTTAATCTAGAGCCTAAACTACTACCATACCAAATTGCATCGAAATCCGTTCAGTAGTTTTTGCGTGAAAGAGTAACAAACATCCATCCATACATCCTCACAAACTTTTACATTTATAATACTTACTAGTTTTTGCGTGAAAGTGTAACAAACATCCATCCATCCTCACAAACTTTCACATTTATAATAGGTAGATATTAGTTGGGTTAGTAAGATACTTCTTACTAATCCAACTAATACCTATTATAAAAGGTATAAGTTAATACTTATTTAAGAGGAATTTTGGGATTGCCTATCCCAAAATTCCTTTTAAATAAGTATTTTAGCTACTTAGCACTAATTATCCATACGTTAAGTTATTTTCTAAAACTAAAATTGACCATCTTGATTGGTTTATTACAAAGTCACTCGCCATCTCGACACCCCTTGAAGAACTTACAAAATGACAAGTGGAATGAGCTTCGAAAGTTTCAAATTCCCGCCTTGCGAGGCGGTAATTTGCTTACAGAATACCAAGTTCATAGTTCTAATGTCAAAATAATCACACGCGAGGGTTCGCCTCATTTCCGCGCTCGAATGTGACGCGCCACCAGCACGTTCGAAGTTTAAAGAATACAAATTTGAAATCTCATCGCGGATTCAGCTGTCGAGATAGCAAAATGTCCTTAGAGAATAGCACTGCTGATATAATATTATGTCAAAATGTAGGTAACATCCTCGCGTCAATGATTGTAACCAAACTCTGAAACGGCTTAACCGATTTTCAATGAATTTTTGTGTATAATTGGTTTGTGTCTAAGAAGAGAAACTGTTTTTATACATCTGGGTGATAATTTATATAGCAGACCAGCGCTCACTAGGTCAGTTAGTAATTATAACAAAATCCTTATCTACTTATAATCGCCATTATTTGTGGAGATAAAAATTAAATAATCTATTGTAAAAAGCATCAGTATTCAGTAGGTAAAGTAGAATAATAATAGATAAATTACTTATATCTAAGTAAATATTTCAGTTTGTTCGTATTTCCCAATGCATCGAACAAACTACATAGGAGTATTATTTATTGGTATTTGGTAGTGTAATATGTACATCGTATGTACATTTTCACGTATAGAGCACAATACGAGGAACGTGTTACGTGATAGAGTTATTTTGTCTGTTATTTTAACGACTCATCTCTTCGTCATAAGTCATAACTTCAGAAACCAATCAGGAAATATCTTTCCACTTTAAAAGCCTAGCAAATAATCATTTGTTCCAGGTATACGCACTATATGTGTCACCGTACGCACTTTTATCTAGATATCCTTACTCTATCAGTTTCAGACAAGTGTATGAATAACAATCTATGTATCATACGTCCTCGTGAAAATCAACCATGTCCTTACAAGGTTTGTTGGATCGCATCGCAATCATAAACCAATCATCAAACGACGTTAATATCTAGCGACAGCCAAGTCGCGTGACTAATTAATTGCACTTTCGTATATTATGATCTCACCAAATGTTATTGACCCAAAAAGGTAATACTAAGTACACAACTTTTTCAAATGGAAACTTCATTGAGGACGCTCGGAAGGTATTTGAGGGTACATATATACTTAATGATATGGGTAAGCGGGGCTTGGCACTATGAATGTTTAAATAATTGATTTTACGATATATTGTAATTTGTAAGTATTGTTGTTAGCTAACTTTGAAGCAGGCCGGGGCAGAAGCACGAGCTTTAAAAAACTTGTGGGTGGAAAAATTGCAATATTTTACTTCTTTTGAAGATAATATTTTATATTTTTTTGGTCTCCAAGTCCCACATCGTTAAGTATGTAACAGTATTTTTCCATGGACGCTTCACATCGCGTCAATCTGGCCCCGCGCAAAGTGCGCAAAGTACGCAAAGCGCATAGGACTTGAGTTACGGGGACCAGAACCTCATTATCGTATTTAAAGTAGACTCATTTTACTTTAATTGTATTATGAAGCGAGTTGTTATCATAAACTGATTTTGTGAAGTTTGGACCAATCAGAACGCGTTTGACGCTGGTTTAACGTTTACGAGAATACCGGTTTGGCAGTTTTAGCATATAATATTTATACACATATTTAATACATAATACACATCCACGAGGAACATAGAAACACTTTTTATTCCTTTCGAACTTCGGAATTCCGGAATTCGAGCCCCCTGACCGGCTTGAGCATCAACGTGCTCACAACCACTGAGCCATGAGGTCGTCAAATGTTATACTAAAGGTGCGGCAAAATATGTCGCAATTTTTGCTAGGAAGCTCATAATATGACTATTGATGACTTCATGCCCTTAGAAGTTAGAACTGTTTACAACGCAGTGCACGTCACTATAACAAAAATATTCCTTTCGTTATTTATATTCAACCTGTGAGACACTCGCACATGAAATGCGCAAATATAAGATGTGATCTGTAGCGTGTTCCATATGGCACTAATTGTGCCCAAAACGCTACGATAATTTTTACCACAAAATGGTGTTTCTTTAGCGAAATAACATTATTATTGAAAATTTCGAAAATGTCGTTTTTAGCAATTTTTGTGACTAGTGGAACAACTGATGTTAAAAACGTCAAAAGTGCTAATTTTAATTTTCTGTTTCTTAAGCGCCACTATGATCGTTCGTAACTGTTCACCCCTGTTCCAGACGCAACTGTCATCTGTCAAAATCTGTTAAAAACACTAAGAATGATCACAACATTTCGCTAATTTTTACCCTGCATCATTTGATTGATCATAGTGGCGCTTAAGAAACAGAATGTGAATGAAAATAACGAAATTTTTGTTCTGACCGTGCTAGTGGAACGCCCTACTAAAAGCCATCTCTTGTTTTCCTTTAAGTCTGACTTGGTTAGGGTAGTAAAACTATTAAAAGCGCCTGCAATTTACCTACAAAGTAATACGCTAGTCGCCAACACTCAAACTTAGCTCTTAGGTGATGTTAAGTTTTCTTTTCGTTCGTACCTAGGTATTTACGTAAAACTAGATGTTACACGCGCCTTTTTACGCGCAAAAAGGAATCCCGGGGAACCGTACATTTTGCTGCAATAAAAGAAGCATATATGTGAATCCAGAGCCTTAACCGAATTTCATCAAAATTATTGCGTGAAAGAGTAACAAACATTCACACATCAACACATATACATACTTACAATTTTCGCGGTTATATTCGTATTGGGATTTAGGATGTACATTGTACAGATAAATTATATTTTACATAAGTATAGTATGGTAGGTATGATAATAATCTATGGTCCCTTTGATAACCATTACTTTTAAAAATTAAATGGTATAATATTTAAAACTAATTATAATTATCGACGTAATTATAACAACAACAAAAAAGCGATCAAATGAACCGGAGGCGATAAAAAACGAATACGGTCACGCCAACATGTAACATCACCGCTGTAGTAAACAACACCATGATGTCATGGCGGAGTGGTTGACCCATCTCATACATATTACATATTATTATTTAAATATCATGCTGACCGAGCCACACTTGACTTTTTGTTAATCTTTAAATTCACTTTGATTTATTTTATGTTACCGTTTATTGGAGGTAAATTAACTTAAACATTTTTGAAGTACTTAAATAAAGATTTTAATCCGCTCTAGAATTTTGACTAAAACTAGCAATAAAAGATGCAAAACGCAAGATCTTTAGGTCTAGTAGGTAGTTAGGTACCTACTACGTAACTACTATCTACATCAATACAAAATATATTATAATAGTCAAATGAAGTTAACAGCAAAACTCGTAAGTCGTAGAGCAAACTTACTAATTGCATATTATTTATAATAACATGCATTTGCGGAATAAACATGCACACTTAAATACAAAATAACGTAACGTAATCATTATAATTAAACAATACAGTCATTTAATTCAGAACGAATCGTTTAAACCCGTAGGTCTAACAAAAACACTAATAAGTCACGGAGGTTCAATCCCAAAATATTAAAATTATACTTAATCGTCTTACCTGGCCAGTGTTCCTTTCAGCTTGACTACGCCGTACTTATTCGGCGTGTGCGCTACAGAATCCCTCAGGGGTTCCACCTTGATCGCCGCCTGGGGCAGCTCGCACATGAGAGGCTCCATTCTGCAGGGGATAGAGGGCCTCTTGGACGGCGTGGCTCGGGGGTAGGTGTGGTGGTGCCTGGCAGAGCTCACAGACTGCTCCCCGCACCTCGACTTGGGCAGAGTCCGGGCGCAGAGCGCCGTAGCCGCATTCTTCAGATGACGAAATCTACTGTTACTTTGGGTGCTGAGCATAGCACCCTCCATTTTCTCTATATTCACTCGCTCACATCGATACACTCATTGTATATTCGAATCCATTGTTCCTTTTATCACTGCACTTCAATCCGAGCAAATATCACCGACCTATTATTATCATGTTAGTTTTTGGATAACGTTCGACCACGATTATAAACATAGGTACGACTTGCCGTTGTCAAATTTTTATAACATTTTATTAAACTACACAAATATAATATACATTATGCAACTTAAAACACAGGTGAATATTTCTTGTCGGTAACTTTACATAGGAATAAATACTTAATAAGAAAATATTTATTAGAATTTTCTGACTCAAATTCAATGGAACACATGTAGGTCAGTTTCTAACATAAACTTAAACCGAAACCTACATGCTATTGTTGAAAATTAACCGAAAAAAGATTAGGTCATGCGCTGTACATACGACGAATTACGTGTGCGTTTCTCTGAATCATCATTACTCGATATCGGCTTACTTCTATCGTCATGGTGGTCCCATGGGTAAACAAATGAGGGTACATGTATTTTTTTAGTAACGTAAGTGCGTTCAGAACATACGTCATACAATAATTCAAATTAAACTTTCTATAATACCCAGAATGACAAAATAGGGTATTATCCTATGATGAAAATATACATCAGATTGTTGATATGCTATCGCTAAACATTAATTAAAACCAATTTAACCAACTTTTTACAAAAAATATGTATGACTTTTATAAAATATCAAAAATAAAATTATGAATTTTTCACGTTTGACCACGTGACTAAAAACGCACGAGATTGGAATGTGACGTCATATTCTTGTACTTCTTCTTCTTTTATTAATGTCTTCCCGATTTCCATAAAGGATACCAGCATCGAATCATTAACGTCATTCGTCAGCGAGTAATAGCCACTTTTTTCGCATTTCAGTGTTCTTTGGTATGGTCACAAAGATTTTCCCCGGTGTTTTAATAGACGTATTAATGCATTTTGGCACTACGCACCAATTATAAGGCATTTTTAATAGGCTTAAAACATTTATTTAAAAACGTAAATAGTAGGTATTCTGGTATTTGGCATTTTCATTGTAATTTGACACTTGACAGTTACAATGTTACAAGAATGTGACGTCATGACAACTCATTATAGCGTTTTCGCGCCTATATTATTAATTTAAACTTTTAGGCTAATTTGCAAGGAAAAGAAAGAAATTTACAAATAATGGTTCAAACTGCTAATGTATTTTGGTATTAGGAACAATTTGACATACTTTTCAAAAACTTGGAAAATACCCTATTGCACATAATTTGAAATCAAACTTGAATCATGTTACATAAAAATAAGTTAGGTATGTTTACAATTATTTTTTTGTCTAATTATAATAATAATGAATATTCAGCATAATGGATTAAGATGATGGCTTCCGTTTTCCGACTTTTATTGCATGTTCGTAACATTTGAACTTTAGACTAAAAATAGGATACCAACCAAGTGCAAGTCAGACTAGCGCACGAAGAGAAAAATCGCGTTTGTTGTTTTCCCCAGGTAAGTCCTCCTTTATTTTTTTTTTATTCTGGTTTTAGTATTTGTTGTTTTAACGGCAACAGAAATACATCATCTGTGAAAATTTCAACTCCCTAGCTATCACGTTTAAGATACAGCCTGTCTCAGTAATATCCTGATAAGTGATAACCCTTCTATCAAATTAAAAATGTCACTTGTGTGACGTGAACAAAACACTGTATAACTATTCAAAGCTTATACAGCGTTTATTAGTAAGGGGGTATGCGTTTACACACTCGCTTCGCGACTCACTTCGGGCCTCGCCTCGCCACTCGCGCGAGAGTGTAAATCGCTTATGAAGTCTCAGTAATAGGGTCCCGTTTTTAAAACCCTTTGGGCACGGAACCCTAAAAATGATAATCATGTGACCAAATTATAAGACGCATACTTAACATCAGCCTACTGCACTATATACCTAATAATGCCTACTTTGACCATAATATAAATAATATAATGCTCGATATAAGTACATAATAGACACGGATTTAATCACATTACCCAAATAAGACACGCTCTATTTCTCATACTCTACTCATAGAGCACGACTAAACTCGAATAGAGCTGAGTCATTCCTTAATCTATCATTAATTAAAATACTAATTAATGTCATCGCAATATTAAGTCACAATTACAGTTGTTTCTGTTATTGGTAAGACATTTGTTACAAGCGTATTAAGTTCCTATTCACATGTTTCTAACTTCAGTCAGATTTCATTTTGTTGCATTGCGCCAACTCTTTGGCAACACTATCGCAACACTTACTGATAACTACCAAGTACCATATTCATGGCTCAAGAACATTTCACATCTATGTCCACACAATTATCGGTTAGCGCAATAATTTATCAGAGTATTTTAAGACAGTTCCAGAAATTAATATCAATGCAAATATTTCTAATGTGGCTACTGACTGGTGATGTGATTTAAATTAAAAGCTTTTCCGAGTTCATCACTATAATAATGAGCAATTTACGTCAAATATTTTAAAAATAAACAAAACCATAGTTCCTCTGAACATTGGATACTACGATATAAGTATAGCTGTTTTAAGCTAACTAATAGAGAACATGCATAGTTTTTTTTTAAATTGTATTTTTGAAAAGTACATAATAAGCCAAGAAATATTGTCTTTGCAATGGCATATCTACGATCGACCGTTGACGAAATTCAGTCATCACAAAAGTGAGATCTTTGGAGAGCATCAAAAACGCTCTAGACAAAAAAATGCAGCAGGAGTGACGTCACAGCTGTTGTGTCAACGAAAATGTATGAAGATAATTTATACAAAATTGATTTTATTGACTTAAAATACTGCGTTTATGTGTATCATTGTAATAACAAAAAATGTCACAAATAACGTAAAGATTTGAACAGTAATTTTCGTTTTGCAATCAAGGCAAAAAAACGTCGTTTTTTTAATCCTGTAACTTTTAAATTTAGCACTAATTACCTACTGTACTTTTTGTATTTTTCGGTCCATATTTATGTTGTCTTTCGGAAAATATAAGAATTTTGCTGATTTAAAACAAATGCATGTTCTCTATTATAATATAATAATTTGGATCTAGAAGAGCAGAATTAAATTGTCACGAGTATGTTTTTGATTTGTAAATTTTAACTACTTTATTTTGTGTAATCCTTTATTCATCATCATCGTGACTAACGCCGGTCAAGCTTTAAAAACTTATAGAGCAAATAACCTAACCAAGAGCATGTCAGGACATGTCTAAGGAGGGTTCCGTAAATGTTGATTAATAATCAAAATATATTATATAAGTGAATAGTAACCAGATGTTCTTTAAGAATAATTTTTATTCGATTTCGATGATATTTAAAAGAGTTTTTATTTAATTTAATATTCGCTAATCGTAATCACGTAACATTTGAGCATATTATTAGCCTATTACGATATCGCCTATCACAATCAAAGAAAATATTTACTCTAGCGAGACCTCAAAGTAGGTACGAAGAATACAACCAGATACTTATAATATAATATCAGCGAGGTTTTCAATAGCGTGATACAGAATTTAAATCCAATAACACAGCGACATCTAGTATTATTTTTCAAAAACAATCAACGATTTAAACAGGAGACTAGCGCCATATACCTAGTTTTCGTAAAGTTACTATAGCAAATTGAAGCTTTTAATATTTTAGAGGTACGCATCAAATTATAATAAATAACAATAATACTATGGTAATTAATAACATATATTAATGTGTTTTCAGTGTTATTAAAATTATTGTAATAATTGGTAAAAGAAGCACATATTCGTAAAATTAATTATTAATTAAAATTTTACGTGTTTCAAAACTTAGCTCTAATTCTGGTAAAGAAACATAAATTCGCAATAGTCAATATAAATTGTAGCTCAGTTAATCACAGTGTTTGTCCTAGGGTGTAGGTTCAAACCCAACAGCGCGTTTCATTTGTTATTATTTTAAGTTCTTTTTATTAATTGTAATTTCAGTTTTTTTTTAAATTTTGCAACCAATTTTGAAACATTATTTTAAATAATCATTTCACATTATGTAATTATACACGTTCATTATTCAGATTTTCTTTATGTTAATTTGTTTTTCTATAATTGCTCTAGAAATAGAAATTATGATACGATTTCGTTCAAAATAGTTTTCCTAAAGAGTTTTTAGTATGATCTATCAGCATGGAAATTTGCAAGTTTCTATCTCCTATAGTTTAAAAATGCTAGGGGGGGGACCAACTTGCAAACTACTTTGGAGTCCGATTACTCGAAAATGGTCAACTTTATAAAAAAGTAACGTATGGAACCTTGCCTTTATTTTAAAAGACCTATTCTACGATACCCCACACGATGGGGTAGAGTGAAAAATATTTTTCATCCCCACTTCACATGTATGGAGAGCCACCCCTAAAATATAAAATTATTATTTTTTTATGATCCCAAAACCGTGATCTATACACAATCTATAACTGCACCAAATTTCATCAATTTATATTCATAATTACAGGGGCTAGAGGCGCGGACAGACAGACAGACAGACAGACAGACGGACAGAGCGAAACTATAAGGGTTCCTTAAGTGTTACGGAACCCTAAAAACGGTTCAGTAGCGATGGCGTCATGTGCTTTCAACTTTGCGAATACCAGCTGTCATTGTGCAATGTGCACATGTAAACACAACATAAAGACTTCGGTATCGGAGCAATATCGTTCAGTTGATAAAAACATTTGTGAAGCGGACAATCTACATGCATTAATATTTATATTCGTTTGGACGGAGGCTCTGCGGCGCCGCGGCGCGGGAGGAGGGGTGTGAGCGTAGGTACGCTGACATCACCGACGGAGGCAGCCGATCTTACATCACCAGCCTCCCTCCGAGCGAACCGCCCGCGCCCAGCTATGTCCGTATACCTACATGCTTGCTTGCTAAGAGCTGGTAAGCGAATGCCTGTGAGGCGGGCTTTGACTAAGAAGAATTAAGGTGCACCTATACGGAATAGGAATCGATTCCTGCGGCGCGAATAGGTGCGCGGGGTTGTATTATACGATTTCATACAAAGATTTATAAAATTCGATGACTTCACGCGTGCGGCTCCTGCGGCGCGTATAGGTTGGCGCGTTCAGCTTTAATTAGAGTTCCGTACCTTGAAAGGAAAAAACGGAACCCTTATAGGATCACTTGGTTGTCCGTCCGTCTGTCTATCAAGACCCCTTTTCTTAGGAACGCGGGGAGCTGGAATTTATATCAAATACTCAGGTCTATAATAATAACTTTAAGCTGTAACAAAATCACTACAGGTTTATACGGAACCCTCGGTGCGCGAGTCCGACTCGCACTTGGCCGTTTTTTTTTTTGTTTTTTTTTAACTTGGAATTACCATCTATCATATTTGTATGATAGATAAATATGTTGTATGATAGAAAATATTTTGACATTTTCAATTGCCTATCATCTCTAGAAAAACTTACGTTGGGGGCAGACTTATTACTTACCACAACTTAAAAAACAGTGAAAACCTTCACAACACAGTGATAGGTATACATCGAGAAAAGAGAGTTTATCGGTTATCACGAGTGTGTTTTGTAAAACACGTGAGATGGCGTATTTAAATTACAAAGATAAGATGCGAAGGTTACCAGCTACTCTACACTATTCACTATTTATCTTTGACAACAAGCTGTCTACCTGAGATTTTTATTTATCGTCCTATCTTGCTGTAGCGTTAGAGATTTTTAAAGGGCTCAACTACATAGGGACCTACGTGCGTACGTGACCAAATACTAGTAATAGGAAAATAATACCGTCAGTCATAAACGCACCGCAACATAATTGCACTCAACACATGAAACGAAATTACGGAAATTTTATTTAAAATTAATCCGTTCTGTGCTCAGGCGGTAAATCAAATTATTTACCGATATAAAAATCAAATCATAATTTTCAAATGAATCACACAATCGGCGTGAAAGCAGCCGATGATATCACTCAGCATAATAATGGATTATTGTTAGAAACAAAAATATTAGTATTACAATAACCTTATTCACTCGATATTAAATTACACGGGGAAAATATAGTCTAAAAACCTTCGCTTTTACTACAGTAATAGCTGAAAGATAAATTCTTTGGTGGGCTCAATAGAAATGGTAAAAAAATATAATCTATAGTTATAGATCTGTCTATATTTTCTAAAACTTGCCCCTTCTCCTGCCTTCTACAACCGGTTTTCTATACATCCTCTAGTTAAAGGTGCATTAGTGGTTTTTGTATAAGTAGTACTAGGTTATATTTAAATATTTAGTATTAGAACTAATACACACAAATGGGCACACCCAAGTTCGTTTTCTATGACAGAATGCGATGGACTTGAATGGATGAATTTGAAGAACGTGGCCGGCTTGAATGCCTAAGGGATGGTTGGTAGTTGGTACTCTTTGGAGGAAGTCTACATTCGGCAGGGAACTGCAATAGGTTGATGGGATAATAATGATTCTGTAGAATAGATATCACGAAAAAGTCGTATGTCTCACATTTCCCACGACAATGTAAGCGATTGTTTCATCAATCACGGTAACGGATGCGCGCGGTGTCGCTGGCCAAGAGCGTGTGGGCGGCGGTGAGCTGTGAGCACCCCTCATCGCTAAAAGTAACGAGTAAGAGCGGTTACGCACTACGTCCGATCCGAATCCGATCCGAACCCGTGAAAATATGGATCTAGAAAACACGGATCGAATTCGGATATTGCTTACGCACTACTCCGATCTCTGATACAAATCCAAGCAATTCAGGAATCTTTTGGAATATGTGATTTTACGCGGAGCCACAGCAGTGTTCACGACGACGTTGATCATGAGTCCTTTCATACAAATACAAGTCATTTATACAAATAATACTATGGTTACTTTGGTCCGTAAAAAACTCCTCCGTCTCCTTTTCCTCATGGATATTCTAGAATTCGGATGAAAAAAATCGGATCTAGTGCGGAAACTGCAATAGAAATAGTTCTACGGCTACTCCGGGCCATATTTTCACGAGTTCGGATCGGATTCGGATCGGACGTAGTGTGTAAACGCTCTACGACACTAATGTGCCTATACTGGTACCCGGTGACAGTGCATTGTATGTCGAGAGAGTCATCAGTATTGAAATCGATAAACATCGATCATAATGTTAAATGTACCAATGTTTGATGTAGAATCTTGGTATACCTGCTTAATAGTTACTTTACATAATATATTAGTTCTGTTAGTTATTGTCATTATACTGAGTGAATAGTAGCGACGAGCCACTATGGATACAAAAAGATAGGTTCAATATAGTGAGCATTAAAAATTCTTCAATCACGAAGAATTCAATTTAGTGTGTGCTATTGATCATCCAATGAAGTCAGTTAATAAGCATTTAAACCATCCATTTTTATAAATGTTTTCTTGTTAGTGGTTACATTTAGCTTGTATGTAATAAATCACAAGTAATACATAATAGCAATCAAACAATTAAATCAAAAGGTCGTGAACTGGGATATGACTTATGTTAATGAAAATCGTGTCGAACTTCTACATATTTATCATGTGCATTTACAACGCTATATGTCAGGTTGTTACAAGCGAATTGATTAATATTATCTTATCTTGATCACCTTTTATACTATCGATTAAATATAATTATTGACCAATACAAGTACAACTAGCAGGTTATTATATAGAATATCCCTCCACACACATCCCATCCGTCTGGATAGGAATCAAGAGTGTTGCCCTTTTTATCCGCGACGTTACGGAGATAGGTTTTATGGTAACAACTCACCAGGGGGCGATGCAGTGAAAGTTTGTTAGGGTATAAAAGTAACATTTAAAATTTAAAAAACCCCCCGACACAAAAAATAAACTCTAAAAAATAATAAATAATATTTTAAACCTATTTTAATTATATTATCACATATAATATGATGTAAGTTGAACTATTTTTATTTTCCAATCGTCGCCTCGTCGGGGGACCGCTAAAGATTATAAAGTATTTTTACAACAACAGCTAATTAATTATTACGAATTACATTTAGGTATGAGCAAATTTTTTTCGGAGTAAATTCTTTTGTTCATTCTGCGACTACACCTGTTTTTTTTACATAGCGGTCCCCCGACGAGACGACGATTGGAAAATAAAATTATTTCAACTCACATCATATTATATGTGATAATATAATTAAAGTAGGTTTAAAATATTCTTTATTATTTTTTAGAGTTTATTTTTTGTGTCGGGGGGTTTTTAAATTTTAAATTTTATTTTATTTTATCCTTTTTAAAGTAGGTATAAATAATGGTTACCTTACCATATACATACTTCCAACATCATTGAAGTAATATGGTACCAAATTTCGAATCGATAGGACATGTGGACGATAGTCAGATCCCCTCATCAACTAATAAAGAAAAGATGATCTTCAAACGGCTAATCAGGTCATGGTTACCTTACCATGTTCTTTAAATATCGTTGAAGTAACACGGTACCAAATTTTGAATCGATCGGACATTGGAAAATTAGTCAGATCCCCTCATCAACTAGAAAAGAGCTGATAATCTTCAAACGGCTGATCTTCCCACCACCAATTTTCTCATCAAACGAAGCTACGAACACTCGATTAAGTCATCAATATTCTCTTTCAGTGCGCTTTCATTTGAGACCTTACTCGTGTACATTTGCACATTCGGTTTTTCTTCCCCGCTATCACCCCCCACAACTTTTAAACGGCTCAACCGATTTTCATCAAACATGTCTAAGAACACTCGCATGTAAGTCACCTTTAATACAAAAGAAAATAAATTAAAATCGCTTCATCCGTTCGGGAGCTATGATGCCACAGACAGACGGACAGACACACCCACAGACAGACAGACAGACACGTCAAACTTATAACACCCCTCTTTTTGCGTCGGGGGTTAAAAATCAAAACTACTAGTCCGAATTTGGTGCAGTATTTAGTCATGGGTTCGGTTTTGATAGGTGCATATTCCTAGATGGGTATTACGATAACAGCTCACTAGCAGTAAATTGTTTGTGTAATATAAAAACTACAAGTCCGATTTTGATGCAGTTTTCAGGACTTATTATATATACGTATAATTATTACTATTAAATAAACCTTATCGACATGTTACTAGTAGCATCTCTAAAAAGCAAATAAAAACCTAATTGTCAAGCAGAGCGAGAAGCAGTGAGCGAGATCAACTCTACTTTTAGTAAAAACGTACTCTACTCATACCCTGTTCATTATCTTGAAGAGTAGAATTTTTCGGTAGAAGGACCAACATATTTTTTGTACGGGATAATGTTCTAGTTCCTTATATTTTAAAATTTTATATAATAAATGTAACTAGCTTTAACCCGCGGCTCCGCCTGCGTAAATACATTATCCTGCGGGAACAGTATTTTTCGGGATAAAAAATATGTCCTTTCCGGGACCCAAAGTATGTCTATACCAAATTTCATAAAAATCGGTTCAACGGTTAAAGCGTGAAGAGGTAACAGAAAGACAGACAGACAGACATACATACAGACAGACACACTTTCTCATTTATAATATTAGTATAGATAGTATAGAATTATGTAGAGAATAATGTATTAGTATAGAAATTTTATAGTTAAAATTATGTTAGATTAGTACTAACATAATTTTATGCGTGAGAGCTACACATAAGAACAAAAATTCCAGCCCAACAAAGACTCCTTCTAAATAATTTTTGCAATGAATGGGACCCAAGTCGCTTAGAACCGGTGTCCAAACTCCAAACAGCGAATATATGCGACATATCCGTTAAAGCGAATAAAATGGTCGACGATTTGAAAGCAATTTCAAGCAAGCCGTGTCCGTTGCTTATTCATATTAGATGGAGGTCACTCGACCCGTATCGATTGTATTCTCATCTATGGAACGAGTAGAAGACATCCTGGGTACGATTACATTTATTGAGACTTATGACGACTTCAAATTGTCAGCTTATTTCTATTATTGTGTATTTAAGGGGGTTCTGTTGTACTACAAGGAATCCTTAATATTACGCACCGTCCGTCCGCCAGTCAGTTCGTCCGTCTGTTTGTGCTAACTTCTGTACCTAATTATGAATATAAATTTATGAAATTTAGTACAATTATAGATTGCGTATAGATTTTATGATTGGCACCATAAAAAAATTAAATATATACTTTAGGGGTGGCTCCACAATCCACATACCTACATGTGAAATGAGTTATTTTTTTTATAATTATACTACACATTTCATTTCTCGATATATATTTTACCATGTAGTATATCCATACTTACGAGGCAATCCACGCATATTTCATAGCTAGAAATCAAGAAAAAAGTTACTTCTTGTCTATGATTCCTAGTTCCATAGATAGGTAGGTATGTTTCCTGTCACGCCATTATTTATGTTTGCGTGGCAAATGACGCATATTTTTGTTCCAAAAAGTTGAAAATAATTGATCTATAAGTTGAAATATGATACGAAATGTGATTTCAAGTCATTTGAGAAATGCTGAGACAAAAACTAACAAAAGAGGAAGAAATTGCAAAATTTAGGACGAAAATACGTAAGTCAAAGAAAAAATGCCGGCGTTAAAATTGCTCCATTACAATCACAATGTCTAATAAATAATCCAGGTATGCCAAGATTATAATATATTTTCTACAATTAACATTAGTTCCAAAAATCAAACGCAATTTCTGTCAGTTTAGTCTCATAAAGGAACATTATACAAAGAACGTATTTGTCGGGAATCCGCTCTCTCTCTCTGTTTAATATAATAATTTATTATTCATTTTTTGCATAGAACCACATATACACATGAAACAGTATGCGATTTGCATCTGTTGCTGCAGAAAATCTAAAGTATCTCAGGCAAATTTAACGCTGGAACTGTCCTTAGTACAAGATTAGTCTATATGCAAATACACGAGTTGTTTTTTAACATGATCTAATATTATAAATTTGCTTAGTTTATTCTTCCTAAGAAGAAATAAGAATATATAACTGGAAAGTTGTCATTATAATACATTGGCATAGTGTATACCTACCTGGTGTTAGGATTATTTTTAGAATCCTTGAAGTTTGTTAGTAATACTAATTTAAAGAGTACTCTGGAAAGTTGTAAGGGTTTTTAGGTTTCATTTATAATACTGGTTCTATTTAAATGAAGATACTCATTGTAAAAGTTAGTAGGTAAATAATCCAAAAATCAAAGTCATGATATTTGGGGCTTAACTCAGCTGTTAGGTATTGGCTTATCCAGCAGTTCATATAGAGTTATTTGCTTATTGCATAACATTGCTTCTCATGGATAATAGAAATTAATATACTCATGGATCAAAATGGGTAGAAACCTTTGAAAAAGTTTCAGAATCTAATAATAATTTTAATCTTGAAATTTATACAAAGCATCTTAAGATTGTGTGTAATACTTAAAAAGTCATTGGTATATAGAAACAACAGGAATTTTAAATTAAAAAACTGAACTGAAACGGATCTGTTTGTAAACTATTCTGGCTATAAATAAACTACAATACAAACATTATTATACAAATATAATAATAAAGAAATAGAAATATAATAAATTTAATGAAATAAAATATAAGCAATAAAACTTCAACCAAAAATTTATTGGGTGGTAAGTTGAGGGCTTACACACTACAACAATAATAACTCCCCGCACCGATTTCGGTGACGGTGGCCGATTTCATTGAAACCAGGCCAGTTACGCAGGAGTAATTTTATAGTGTCCAAGTGTGTGCGCAGTACACAAGAGACTCTCTCTTCCTTTACTCTCATAACGGATTAAGGGACGGATCCCGGAGTGGGACGGATCCCGGAGTGGGACGGATCCCGGAGTGGGACGGATCCCGGAGTGGGACGGATCCCGGAGTGGGACGGATCCCGGAGTGGGATGGATCCCGGAGTGGGACGGATCCCGGAGTGGGACGGATCCCGGAGTGGGACGGATCCCACTACAACAATGTATACATGTGTATGAGAAAAGTGTGAAAAACAGTCTATTGCTATTTATATTTTTTTTGGAAAATATACTTAATTTATATTATATTATATACAGAATATTTCAGTTTATAAAAATCAAATTATGGTCACACATAGACCTTGCTAAATGTTCACAGCACAAGTATGGTATTTGGAACATGATAATATTTCATTGTACATTTTATTGGCCATTGGCAAACAACGTTGAACAAGCAAAGCCAAGTATCTCTTTAGATACCATTACATTATCCATGGGTGATATATTAGATACCATGATAGCTTAATTATCAAGTAACAGTTTAAAGCAACAATTTGTATCTGATGAATGATAAATTTGTATCAAGATATGAATTAAGGATTGACCAGATAAACCAGTAGAAAGTTTTTTGCAAAAAAAAAAAAAAAATCTGTTAACAGTAAGACACAAATATAAGAATAATATCAAAAAAAAAAAAAAAAAGAGAATAAGAAATAAAAAATTGAAACATGGACAATAATACAGATGATAATATGAGGTCTTATTGAACACGAGTGGGAACTAGATGCTTTTGTTTTGCCACAACAAGATTAACCTAAAATACATTAGGTGCATTGTACACGGGTGATATACGTGATATATTGACGTGATAACAGCTGACATGGGTGATATGCGAGACATATTGACGTGTTGCTGAATGCAAGTGACAATGAGATGTACATGTGTTGCCATAATAAGATTAACCTAAAAATACATTAGGTGCATTTTACACGAGTGATATGCGTGACATATTGGCGTGATTACAGCATACACGGACATATTGACGTGTTGCTAAATGCAAGCGAGAACGAGATTTACTTGTTTGGCCACAACAAGATGAACAAGAACAAAAGCAAAAAATTACATTAGGTACATTTTACATGGGTAATAAGTGAGACATATTGACGTGTTACTGAATACAATTGGGTACTAGATACAATGGTATACTTTATTCAATCTGAATACGCACAAGCTATAACAAAAGTAACATAGCAATGTACAATTTACATTATCCATGGGTGATATTTTTCATTGATAGGTTGCTTATGACAATTAGTGTACCTACTATGTGAAGCATATAGTATATTTTATACAATCATGGAGTGTATACGATATATACAAGAAGGTACTTGTGTCTGTACAACACACGTTACTCCTTCTAGATGAGTCTACAAAAGAAGGAGGAGGGGCGCAATACAAGAGTAGTTCATGTAATATTATACATATATGAACGCTTAATCTCTATGACCCAAATATCGATAAAAATTTAAAATAAAATGAGATTAATTCTCAAAAAAGACCTGGAGAGGAATATGAACAAGAACAGGACAAAGAAATACTAACAGAAGTTGATTAGGTATATCGATATAAGATAAAACAGTGTAACTTTAAAGGAAAAACACAATTAAGTACCCAATATAAAATGGAAATCTAGCAAAACTTATTTTAAATAACTCAATATTAATCCTTCAAGGTGCATCAATAAACAAGTTTCAAAATTACTTAGTGTGACAGACAGTATTAAAACAGAAATAAATAAATAAATGATAATCAACAACTGAGGCAGGGTTTATACCTACCCGTTTTTTTTAATAGAGCTCTATTTCTTATACCAACTAATGCCTTTGAATTTATATATATATTTTTTTATCAATATAAAAATATCATACTACACCCTTACTATAAAAATATCATAATTTGAATTTGGAAAAATCTATCATATAATACAATTTATTAATTTATTAAAACTTCATATTCTCCTTAAAATCTGGCATAATTCGTTTCAAATTTACAATATCTGTTTGAATTTTACTCTTCACTATTTCAAGCTTGCTCCACAAGCAAAGCATAACCAATAAATCAAAGCATGAGACGCAAAACATTGAGTCTGAAATTATAAAATATCTTGAATTAGGAGATATAACATTTTTTGTGAACCTATTTCTTATCAGTTTGTATCGTGAATTTTGGTTATCCTAAAACGGTAACAAAGGTATACTTTGAATTTACTCAAATATTTTTTATATTTGTAACCTTTTTTCAATATAGCACTAAGCACAACATAGAATATGGTGGCAATGATTAATCAAGATAATTTTTCAAATTTAAGTTATCTTGTACTTATTCATCTAGAATCTAGATAATAGAAAATATCTAAGCTGACGATAGTGTAGTCAATAATGAATTTGAATCATTAGGGGGATTTCTGTATCTATACATTTTACCAAAATATATAAAAAATTATATTAGCAGTAATATACATATGAAAAGGTATTAAAAATATAATTCATCTTGATAATATCTTGTTGATAAGTATATCATCATATATATAATAACACAGTAGTGTTTAGTCTCAATAACAATAATTTAACTTAACTCACCATTAATCAAAATTTATTATCCAAAACAAAAACATACTTAGTGAACCTGAATTATGTCCTACACATAATTAAATAAAACTGAATAAATTTACTTTAGACATAAATTCTGGTTAAAACCATAAATACAGATAAAGATAACTAAGTCGCTGTTTTAAGAAGTACTTACTTTATGGAACTTTAAAGCTGTTCCAGATCAAAACAAAATACAGAGTCAATGGATGCTTGTAAAACACGGTTGTCACAATCTTTCACCAAATTCTTTATTAGGCATACGTCTTACCCTAACAATTTTAGTTACATTATATTAATAAAATATAGTCTGTATTTGGTTTAAGATCATATTATTTATCCTTCATAATATATTAGTCTTAATAAGTGATGTGACTTCCATAAGACACAATTATCGTTTCTCTTTTACATAAAAGTAGGATAAATATTTTGAAATTAATTATTTCAGTTATATGATGGGTTCTTGGCGCGATAAGTATTAAGGGTATGAGCATAGTTATTTAGTTGAATAATTTTGATTTGAGAAAATTTAAAAATAACAGTTATAAAATACAAATATTATATTATAATTGTAAGTAGATACTTAAATATCGGTTACATAACTGATATAAGCTTAAACATGCAAGAAGGTATCATAATTTAGTAATGCTTGTTATTTTACTTAAACTAACAGGTAAAATAAACCGGAAGTATAATTATATTATAACAAGACTAATACCATACTATTATTCTAGTGTTTAACACATTACACAACTCCCATACGCTCTGAACATCTACATGGTAAAATATATATCGAGAAATGAAATGTGTAGTATAATAAGTGATCAAACGAACTTACCTTAAGTGAAGTTCGATCATTATTATATGAAACATTTCATTTCGAAGATATATACCCACCCAACCCAAGCACATAAGGCTATAAGTATATTATAAGCCTTACATGCGTAGCCCTGGGAGTTGTGTACATGTGGAAAGCTCTAAACAGAATGGCGTGACAGGAAACATACCTACCTATCTATGGAACTAGGAATCATAGACAAGAAGTAACTTTTTTCTTGATTTCTAGCTATGAAATATGCGTGGATTGCCTCGTAAGTATGGATATACTACATGGTAAAATATATATCTTCGAAATGAAATGTTTCATATAATAATGATCGAACTTCACTTAAGGTAAGTTCGTTTGATCACTTATTATACCTCAATGTGTAGACTATGTGGTATCTACGAATTATAGGTTTATTTAATAAAGGCAAGTTGTGATACACGACTTTTTTATAAAATGCCAAGGCCATGCTAAATACTCTTTAGGAAAATTATCTTGAGAAAATCGGATAGTAACTTTGAAGTAATTTGAAAAAACAACTATTGCGCGTACATGCTATTGGTCAATGGTTAGGCTATGTAAAACTCCACCATTTATTTTCAAGTACGCACCTACATTACAGTTTAATGTAGACACTTACTTGGTATACCCATTACCCAACCGAAAAAATTAACAAAACTGAGGACTTAGACAAATTACAATATCGAAACGATAGCGAAGTTAGAAAAGTATGAAACGTATGGGATAATAAATATCTATTTTAATCGCATGCATTTTTTTCTATATTCGCTATCATTTTTATATTGAACTGATATCTACTTGACTTTTTTACTCAACATTGACACAATGATTTCGAGGAACAGTTGTATTTCTCATACATCAATAATTTAATAGGTATTACACATTATTGGTAACGGAACAGCAAACCACTCCGGAAATACCAAACTATTTAGTGTGTAACCAACATACATAATACATAGTACAATTAGTACCTACATACCAACTAAACAATCTCCTAACTAGAGAATGGTATCTCCATTACTGACAATTATAACCGTAGAAAACATTAATTGTACACTGTTAATTTATTACTGCCTTATATTATTTACTGTCAGCTGGTTCTACTTCCAAAGACAAACCTACCCAATAGTGTGTACCTACCTTGTAAGTAGTTATTGGTACACTTTAAACGAATACGAAAAACTTTTCTTAACTTTAATACAACAGAAAATAAAACAGCTAGTTTTACTAAAGTAAAGTAGCCATTCCGCTTTCTTCAAATTACCTACTTTGATTCTTCAAATTACCTATAGATTATAGATATTAATTATAATTAAAATTTACCAATAGTATTAGATTATTCGTAGAAATCAAAATTTATTGCAGATTGTAATAAAAAAATCTTGCGGAAGAAATTGCATGAGAATCTAAGCATTAGAGCCCAGAGTTGTTTTCTTAATCTCGTATGTATTCGCGAAGAGTACTAAAATCGACGACAATCGATTAGGTACTTAATCGAAACTCCCGACGTGCGGCGCCAATATGTTTTCCATACGAGATGATAGACAGATGATTAAGTTAATGGCAAACTTCCTTCTCCTTGACGACCACGCCTTATCTACACTAAATTATAAATGAAAAGGTATCGGTATAGAGAATTTGTTTTACTCAAAAATTGTGATGGCCACTTTTACGTTTTAATACACAATGTATTTAGTTTGATGACTTCAATAAGGTAGTTTCGTTAATAAGCATCCTTGGGCTAGTGCAAACACAAACTCAAAATTCCATATCATCATCATTACGTACCTAGTGTAAAACAGTATCTTTTTTGTCTGTCCCTATGTATGCTTATATCTTTAAAATTACGGAATGGATTTTGATGCGGTTTTCATTAGATAGTGGTTCAATAGGAAGCTTTTTATGTATATAACATGCATAATTTTATAGTAGAGACAACACAGATAATTTTAGAGGTTTCTAATGTCCTAAATAAACACTTTTTTTGCGCTTACATTGCACAGGCTGGCTGAAACCTACGAGATGGATCAAAATAATATAACTGTAGAGTTTTGTACAGCTTCAGAAGATCTACAAAGAGTCCGCGATTGCATATGTCTATCTCTTAGAGATAACCCAAAATATCCATTTTTATCCTTTACTTTTTACGAGAAATAAAACTTATTAACGAAGCCATTTTAAGCAATACAGCATTCATCTTTTTCTAATTAGGTACCTTAAATACATTGTGCATTTAATATAGATTAATGTGGTCCTTTACAGCATGTAATTTAAATGAATATTTTCGAAGACAGATTTAAAATTCAGGGACATAGCTGTTGAAATGGCACCGGCCGGGGGGGCTCACTAGACGAATTTATAAGAGGCTTAAGAATATTTTGAACCGCAGTCGGCAGTACTTAAAAATTGTCCATGGAGGTCATTAATCGATCGATTGATCACGTCGAGGTGATAGAGTCCCGTTTTTACCCATTGGGTACAAAACCCTAAAACATTTTCAATATTGTATACAGAAGTGTATTGCAGTGAGTAGAGTTATTTGCTGAAGAAATTTTTTCTCCAAGAACACTATACCACGCGGGCGAAGCCGCGGGCAAAAGCTAGTAAGTTATTAAATAACACTTATAGAATTGTTCTACATGATGCCTACCACCGTGTGCAGTAGTAGATACTAGATAAGTATATAATCTTGATAACCTCGGCTATTGGATACTACTTATCAGATTTTAGTTACTTAATTTAATTAAACAGACTCTCAAACGGAGATGGAAAACATCGCGAGGAGAACAAACGTAAATTCTACCAAAGTGCCAATAGGCAATAAGTCAGTGTGATGGACTACAGCCTAATTAACCCTCCTCATATTGAGAAGAGACCCGAGACATTAGTGAAGACATCGGTTATGATGAACACGGTAATTTATAAGGCATTCCTCTTTACTGAGAGGTTTTGTAGCAGTAGCCAGCTAACATTCATTAAACGAGGACATGGGAACAAATTTTCGGTGTGAGGTGTGCTGTTAGGTATTGTTAGCAGTTTAGCTTTGATAAATTGCAGTTCAACGATAGGTCACGTGAAAATTTAAATATTATACTTATATAGGTATCTACACAATCTAGTTGGCATTTTGACCGGATTTCAAGTCTATACTATGACTAAACGATACGATTAGTTCAAGGTGTGTAATGTGTATGCTTATGATGTTAAATAACTTTATCAAAATGACACACATTTTTTGAAGTTCAAACAAGCAGCGTTTAATGCAATAGTTTTAACTAGCGAAAATTATGCAATTTCCATAACCCGGTATAGAAATAATAACATTAAAACTATATCCATATCACCAGGTTTGATAATTTCTATAAACAACACAACACTATTGAAAATCCATTTGTCTAGAGGAGTTTGGTCATTCCGGGCAACCCTGAAAGTATTCCATCGATTTAAAAAAGCAACTATGATGAACAAAAACAACTTGACATTTGAGTTGTTTGCATAACGTTTGAACCTTTGCGATTGCGAATTTTTACGGAGTATTCCATAAAAAATAGATATTGGTTAACACTTACGTACCCATCAAATACTATACGTAACGTCTAAATGTGTAAATATAACCACGCAAATACAATGTTGTTTAGAAAAATGAAGTTCTACTTTAGCTCCGGCCTAAAACATTACGACTTTTATTCACCTGCGTTCTAATTAAAAATAAACTTCCACTAAACATGTTCATAGTTCACTAAACGAAACTGTAAATAAACCGACACTAATCCAGTGTCTCGAGTAGTCTGCGGACCGTACCACGCGGGGGCGCCGGTCGCGCGGCACTGATGATTGCCGAACGATAACACGCGCCCGACCCTACGGCTGCTACCACGAGATTCTAACGACATCTATCATCGTCCGTGTATCGCAAAAGCCCAAACAAAATAATTCGCCACTTGATAATGAGCACAGAACAGAACGTTGATAGTACGTAGTTTACAGTTGTTTCGAAAACTGATAACAGGTACATGAGGTACATGTGAAATACATCATCGTTTTGCACATGGAAAACAAATGTATATTTGCTTGTTTACACAAGCCATAACATATCTGAATAAGATTCAGTAGAAGTGGCGTGTAAAATTTTGTAACATACATATAATTAAACAATCGAAGCGGGCAAAAGGTTTGAGGCTACAATTGGATTTACACAAGCTCAGTAAAATGCCAGGTTACATAAATCCGGTCACGTGCTCAGATCAAATAAAAAACTAGATTGCGCATGGCGCTTGTTTCAACTGAAGCCTCAAAAACTACGCTACTTTGTGTAAACACACGCGGTCACGCACACTCATGCAAAAAAAGTACGCTACTTTTCGTCAGTATCGAACGAGTCGTCGTGCAGTGATTTTGCCACAAAAATGCCGTCCTGCGCTATTAAGTTGTGTGAAAACTGTACGAAGGCGAACAAAAAGTGTCAGGGAATAACATTTCATAAGTAAGTACACACAAAACTGTAGTTTGTTTAAGATAATTTATCACAATTTAGAGGTTACTCGAAACAAATAATGACAATTTCATAATGGCGGATCGAGAGAGTGTTGCCAGGATTTCATATTCTCAATAGCCTAAAATAAGGTAAGTAATTTCTAGGCAAATTCTTAACAAAATTATGAAGTAGAGAGTCAGACTGTGTTTTTATTTTTTAATTAGGAAGTTTTGAAGTTTGAAGCAATTTAAGGTAAATGCCCCTATATTCGGTATACGGAAAATATCGTGAACGATAATTCCGCCGTCTGTGGACTGATTTTCAAAATTCTTTTTTGATATAAAGGGTATAATCCCAAGTTGGTCCGGTTTTCAAAAAAGTGGTGACCTGATGATGGGATCCATGAGGAATTTTTATGGAAATTAATGGTGATTCTGAATTTTTCTGAAGTAGTCCAAGCATATGCTACCAAAAAGTAAGATTTTGCTCCAAGTTATACTCTGGATCCAAAAGTGCAGAACAGAACTCCTGACTCCTTATAGACATGTTTGGGGATTTCGGCGTTATTTAAAGAACTGCAAGCATATGCCACCATGTCAATAAATCATCATCATCACCACCACAATCACACCATACATCATCACATTTTGATGATATAAAAGGTACTTCTTATAGTATTTTACACCAACACGGAGATCTTTGAATATTACTCTGTCGTTTATGGACCTATTAGCAAAATTATTTTATTGTTGTAAAGGGTATAAATTCGAAATTGGTCTTTTAGTCAGTAAAGTGGAAACTTGATGATGAGATTTTTCCTGAAATAACACAAGCATATTATGCTACCAAAAAAAATAATAGGCAAGTGGTACACTGACTTGTTGGTGACCGTATATTAACTACCCTATTACTTACCATAATATTATTGGTACACCTAAATCGAAACTTTTCATCTTTACCTATCCTTTATCTAAATTTATCTATAAATAAATAATAAACAGAATTATCACTTTCTATTTTTTTTTTCATAGTTAAAGACGTTTTAAACGCAATAAAAATGTTCTAATCTAACCCATTTTTAGAATTCCATAGTTGGGGAGAGTTGTGACAACGTTATTTCGCGCCAGGTTTTTGTGAGGCCGTGTTACAACTTTTACGTAAAATAGAGCTCTGCAAAGTTTTTTGACATAAAGCTATGGAAAACGAAACATACATGTCACAGAAACGTTAACATGGCCGAATTCCTATACAATTTTCGAAAATTTATTATATTGTTATCTCGAAAACTACGGACCTTATAATTTTGAAAATTTGCGAAATTACTGCGACAGTAAAAGAACTTTAAGCGGTAAAATTACCATAAACCAATAAATAGTACAAATGTAGGATGTTTTTCGAAAGTTTAGCCAACATATGGTAATGAAAATTTAGTATGGCAACACCGGCTCACGCACACAATGCATAAAAAACCGGCTTCACTGTGTTGTTCGTAGAAGTCCATCTATACTTTTTATTTGATCTGAGGTCACGTGCATATCTGAGAATCATCGGTACTCAATACCAAGAAGAGTTAATACCAACCAAGTCATAGACCTTAGCTGCAATATTAACGTGTAAGTTGAGCCAATCCTAATCGTTTCATGATACTTTCGGATTTTAATGCTTATCGTATAAAAAGTTCATTAAATTGCAATTCCCTCTTATAGTATGTCAGTAATAATATGTTGTATAACCAAGAAAAATATTAGTAAAACTCTGATTTCATGACCTCATTATTATCAGTAGGTTTGTATTTTGTAGAATTATAGGAGCTAAGATTCGTTTAATTCTAAATGCATTTGATATGGTTTACTCATAAAGTACCTACTAATGAGTTTGCAAATTACCAAAAAGTAACTGAAAAATCTAGACGAATGGAGACCTTGAGACCAAAGAGACTTTTAAAAAAGATTTTAGAGAAGTAAACATAGACTGACAGTATGGAGAGTAATGCAGGACTATCTCTCTTAATGCAGAAAAGCTAAAAAGTGTTCGACAAAAGTATCTAGTTAAATAATAATTCCAAAACAGGCCATACACTAAAGTAAGAAGAGGGTGTGATACGAAGTTAACAATATGAGATAGTGAAGTTAGATTAGCTATTTAATTTTTTTACCGACTTTAGTAGTTCATTCAGAAAATCATGAAAATTCTAATTACTCTCTACATTCGATTCTAATGAAATTTATGATTATTATCATAAATTTCGCGTAGTCGAAAATATTTTTATAAATATAACCGAAGGAGATGATTACCCCCTTTGGACCGTAGCGCCACCCCTATTTATCGCTTTTTTTTGGCACACTTTTTCATGTATGGAGAAAGTGCGCCTTTCCTCTACCCTCTATAAATGACAGTAGGCAAGACACTACTGACTACTCTGCCCTTGCACAAATTAAAGTAAACGTAATATTTACAATGTCAGTGCCAATAAATAAATCTGGCAAATAATCTTGTAACAATGACCAAAATAAAGTTGATCGCTGGATGGGGAGCCGGTTGCGATATTTTGGCAAGTGGCGGCGTGCGTGTCGCGGGCGCCCGATGATGCCATCGCCGCGGAGGACCGTGACGTCACCGCGCATTTTCCAAACGTGGCCGCCAGACAAAAATAGTCCCGCCCCACCGCAAGCCCCTCGCAGTCACCGACAAATTTAGCCGACCCGAAGCGGACAGCCTTCGAAGTCAAATGTTTGACAGCTCAGGACTTGCCGAGACGCTTGACTATTATGTTAGCCTTGAATATGGGTATAAGATGCCGCCGAAGAATGGTAAATAAAAAAAGATGTCAAATAAATGAGTACTGCGTAGTGCGTACGCTATATTTATTATGTATCTACCATAAATTAAAATAAATTACTTAGTCGAAAAAATTGTAGATGAAATAATTTTAAAATAAAATTAATATCATAATTAGTATAACGTGAAGGCAATTGTGTGAATAATAATATAATTAATGCCTTCATGATATGAAACTGACTGAATTTATCATCGAATGATCGTCACAACTTAGAACCACAGTACAAAGTGACGAATAATGTTTGAACTATGTTTACGAAATCTTTGCAGTCGATACTGGCATGAAATGTTTTATGTATCGTGTTTTATATCGACTATGATATCATCGTGCTACCTACTCTTTGGCTTTTGTTTGACCTGTACGTATTTTTCAGTGTATTTGCGTGAGAAGCATTATAAAGTAATGCGTAGATCCAACCGCTTACAACACATTTGAAGGACTTTTTAATAGAAAAGGTGTCATGCAATGGTTTAGATGAGTCACGAACTCACAATATGGGATTATTGACTGTCAAAATGACGCGCAATAGGGATCGAACTTCGAAGTGCTCCTGTGAGTATTTCGATCTATTTCAATCCATTTTGCGCATAATTAGAAATGCAAGGTATAGAATCTATCATCATTTCGTATACTTACTTTTTGTATAAATATTCGCACAGATGGTTGCAGCCAACGTGTTGTCTCTTAATTCTTAAAGACAAAAAATGTTTATCAAACATTCTAACGGACCTGGTAGCGATACCGAAAGTTTGGTACAAACAAACATGCCCTGGTAGACAACTACCAAAGACCATATACCAAACCACTTTATTATCGTTTTATTGAGAGTCAGTCGCTACCGAAATCGCAGTTTTTCCCAATAGAGAATATCGACCAGAAAGGGTAAAATGTAGAAATTAGCCTATGGAAAATCAGGAAGAGGGTTCTTGTTGCTAATATACAGTAATTTCTCTGCCCACTGTATATATATATTCTCTACCAGTGGCGAAGGGTTCCTATAACTCCATTCCTATCGGCTTCCCTTGTCACTTACCTTTTGCAAACCTTCATAGAAATCCCTACCTATTATACAGGCTCCGGCTTCCCTAAGAAGAAGAAGCAGCCTTCGCCACTGTTCTCTACCACTGTCCTAGTTTACTTCATGGGTATCGAGTTTTAGACATATGTAGCTCATAGCGTAAAATGCCTTTACAATAAATTGTGGTTTCTTCAAAACACGCCTCTGCAAAGCATTCTCAAGTTCTTCTCAGCACTCATAAATATTAGTTTTTGCCATATAGATACGTCCGAGCTTGATTGGAAACAATATCCTAGCCCAGTCGTTATGACTCCAGGATATACAATTTCGAGTAAAGCTACATGAGTCTAATAAATCGGTACCCACGGATTAAACTAGGGCAATAAGCAGGGATATCACTGTATTATATATTAGCAGCGAGAATCCTGCTGCTGATTTTCCATAGACTAAATTCTACAGCTCCTCTGGCAAAAACTGCAATTTCTGTAACGGTTACCTCCTAACTAGAAACGATTATCCGCAGTCCGGTACGTGCTTTTTGGGGACCAGGGTGCTAGTTTGAGGGTGCCGGTCAGTCCTCATTTCTGCTAGGTTTTTTAGAATTTTAAATGATCCATTTTTGATCTCTGGGCGACAGGGCATTGGCTGCAACCATCCGTGAGTACAATTTCCTCAAGAAGTATCCAAAAATCACACGCTTAAATGCCATGACTGATTAAGGCCATAATTTTACCAAATTCGGTATCGCCCTACCCTTAAAAATTTATTGGCTTTAGTTTAAAACGAAGTATGCAAAAAAAACTAGCTTTTAATTTAGACTCAGCGTACGGGTAAAATTCAAGCTTTTTTTAACTTTACCGTTATAGTATTATGTTAGGACAAAACGGACTAAAACTATTTTTCGGTTCAGAAATTCGAATGAATGAAAAGTATCAGAAAAGGTAGGAGGAAAGGTAAAATTGTTAATTTGCTCTGCCTGTATTTTGGTAAAGAGAGTACTATGGGTAATGTAAGTGGATTTTGATTTAAACATTTTAAATTTTAATTCAATAAATAGTGTTAATAGCTGATGAATGAATCGGGCTAATATGTTAATGCAACAGGTTTTCAAATATTTGTTTACAAATTACAATGTTAATAACACATTGCACGGCGGAAGTTAACAAGCTTGCACATCGCTGACGCACTGCTAAACTTGCTAATTCCTCACAAAAGGTGCATTCTGTTAGCAGTTAGAACATCAAATTGCAGTCAGCCATCGGAAGTTTTATACCGACCTTGACTTGTGATTCTGACACCAATTTATTACACGGTGCACCAGGTGTTGTTTTACGGAAATCCGTGTTGCATAATATAATGTTAACTCTATGTAATAAAAACTACTGAAATTAGAGATTGTAGATTAATGACAATAATGCACGCCCTAATTACTGAAGCAAAACAATTTAGAATGTTTGTTATTAGAATGTTCAGAAATACGGTGACAAAAGCTGATATTCATAATTTCATAGACTGAACTGGAACATGGCCGATTCAAAGAGGGTTACTCTTCTATTTAACCATACATATGTTTCTAATGTTTGATGTCTTTCAGCGGATAAAAAGCGCTATGAAGTCATCCACCATAAAAGAAACGCTGACGCACGAATTCACCTTATAACTGGTAAGGTTAAAGTGGCAGCAAGTCCATCGTACTAAAGAACGGTCAACGAACCAACCACGTCCTGACCCGGTTCACGATTCATGATTAGCAGAATTTGGGACGTCACACAAAAAATTATTTTAGGTGAATAAATATATGAGAAACGAAAGAAATAAACAGAAAGGCAAGGCTGACTATTCCCAATGCGGACTGTTTATCGATTAAAATCCTCAACTTACATGACATGAACCTTGAAAAGGAGATCGGCAAGTCGCCATACATTTACTGCCTGGTAATTAAAATACGTGGCCACAAAAAGTATTTAAATGTAAGTTGAGCTTTATGAATTAATTAATTGAACTACTTAATTGAATTATGAATTCATTGAACAAAAAAATGTAATAATAACTTTTATTCCCAAGTCATAAAAATAAGTATAGGTAAGTAACATATTTTTATATACTTAATAACTTTTTAAGTACTATAAAACCACTTATGTTCGAAACTTAGCCGCTCTTGATGGAAAAACAGGCAGGATTCGGCAGTGTCCTTTCTAGCATTAAGCATTCAATATTCATCGAAACTTGGACCTACATTTTCTCAGATAGAAACTTGTAAGTTGTAAATCGCCATCGATTTTAATTTAATAGTTGTACCCAATTTACATACTTATTTGTTTTTTATCTCCTTCAAGGTGGATTTAATATTTTTTTCTCTCTTCGAGATGACTTGATTTAGAATTAAAAGAAAATTTATATAATTTTCCTTTTTTTCTAGAATACTAATACGTGATTATAGAAAATTTAAAATGGCTGCAACCATAGAATTATAACGCCGCTGCAACACATTTAAAATTCGAATGACAATGGCTCGAAATGAGGACGGATACGAGCGGTCTGATAAGATAGAGCGACCACGTTTCAGCGTTGGCGATGTTCGACAACCGTCTTGCAACGCCATTCATTGCTGAAAATGTGCGCGACACGATCGGTACCGAGAAATCCGCCCGTGTTTCCTGGAAGCGCTACTATGTTCACACATATACACGTATGTAATCGTACGGCACACAGCCGCCCACGACCCTGATAACACAATGTGACGAGCTGTGTATCGGCAGTACTCATTAACAGCCTCACATTGCGTACCCGTCTCACTTTACATGCAATCATACAAATCGCTCTGTATAAATTGCGATCGCGCAGGTCGGGCGAAAGTCCTTACAGACATACTACTAAGTTTGTAGCATTTTGTAGGTAATTTAACGAGGGAGAGCCATGCTCCGGCACGAATGGGCTAGCTCGACAGGATAACTACAGCCTCACAGAAAACCAGCGTGAAATAAAGCTGGTGTTGTTTTGCAGAGCGAGTGAGGTGACCGGAGGCCCAAAGGAGGTTGGTGATTTTAAGGACCAGGAACGCAAGTGTTGTGAGTGTCCAACCGTTGCGTCCGGTCGTTTATGGTAAAATTTATTTAAAAGTTTCTCTTGAATGTGCATAGTTTAATTAAAGGCTGACTGCGTTTTAGAACTCTCGAATGACTTAATGCGAGTCGGATTAATCAGCTCTACATGCGCCAATAAGGAAGGGTCCAATAGAGCGATCGTAAGATCATCGAGGTCAACGCTGTAATGGCAGCGGTCAATAATGATAATTTAACATATGAACTAGCCGGCAATAAATATCAATTGGCTCGGTTCGAAAGATGTTTTTATTATCAGCAGTATAATAACGACAAACAATTACTTGGCACTTTCTGATGCATTTTTACCACAAAAAACATATTGTTAGACTTTGGAATATTTAAACAAAAGTTTTACTATGTAGCAAGTTAGGGCTTTTAATATTATGTAATTTATTTTGTAGTCATAATATGGTCATAATTGTAGTCATAATAGTCATAATATTTTGTAGTCATAATTTATTTTGTATACTTTATAATATTATGTAATTTATTTTGTAGTCCAGTCAATTAAATAAACCTTCATTCACGCAAACGTTACGGCAGAAAACGTTTCGGTAATGATGTAGTCTTCTATAATATTATTATATTAAGTATATATTGTTTAATGCAAGCAGATGATTGCGACAAAATATGGGTATAATCATGACATATTTGGCTGTCTGAAATAAAGGTTTTGGTTTATTTATTTACGCAAAAACTTTTTGGATTGGCTAGCTTTAAAAACGTCTGTAACTGCAGAGCTTTCTGGTTAACAATTCTTAAACTGTTCTACTCGTATTCCATTTAATGTCTTACTACAACAACTAATTTACTGTGACACATTTAATTTAAGCCCTAAGACACCAGCAAGGGTTGGCACTTGGCATATTGGATGGTGCTGAATTCTATTAAAAATGTACAGGGGACTTAGTCAAGGAGACTTCTTTAATCACGAAGTTCGATTCTTCGTTCGAAGTACAGAAGAGTAGCTTATCCGTTGGGTGAATATTTTTATTAGCAAGGGGTTAAAAGGTTGGTCGTTAAACAACGTGGTTACTCTCGTCTTCAATATATTTTATTCTTTAAGAACTTCGTAATCGTCCCGACAGGATCGGGAAATATAGGTACGCGTTCACAGGTGAGGCCATGTTTCGATATTTCATTGGTCACATTTGATATATATATATTCTTATATATACTTTCCGAGCTCAGAAACTTCGATAGCGCGATTCAGGACTGTGCGCTGATTGGTCCGCCACACTACTTTAGGTAGCTGCGCTATATGTAGTTAAAATAAAAGCCCATCCAGAGACTAACTCTTGACAATATGTTATTAAGGACAGTTCCCCGCCCTCTTCTCGCTACACTCGCGCAGTGAGACGACGTCTCATGAAAATTCTCGACGTAGGACGTGTAAGAATTTGACTTACTTGGTGAGGCTGGAGGAATGACTGATGCTCGCGGCGGCGGCTCGGCGCTCCGCTGCCGCGTCCACCATGCCTCTGCATTACCGCGAGCATCACTAACTAATCGCCACCACCGCACAACCACTACACACTATAACACATTACAAATAACCCTCGATCCGACACCCGATACGCGAATATCTAGTTACCCTCACTGTTCGGCCTCACAAAACGCAATCGCAACCGCTCGCGGTTGATTTTACAGCATCTGGAACAATAGATATTATTCATTATTTTCAATGAATTTCTAGATAAGTACTTAAAGTAACTTCTTGGTTGGAGGTTGGAGCATGTTGAAACCTGGAGGCCCTGCTCTCTGAACTTCAAAAGTCAGTTTATTTTTTATTGAGAACCCATGAACGTACGTATAAAAAAGGCGGACACCGCTTCAGTAATATAAATAGTGTAGCCATCAAAGTAAGACGGCCGTATCGTAGCGATACGTGCCGCACGCACACATTCACAGCAAAGTAAGACGATCGGCTGCCAGTACGCCAATGGCAATTATCCGTAAAACTCACACAAACGTAAGTCGCCGCCATTGTTGGGCTTCACTCAATGCTTAGCTCACCTTCCGTCCGCCTTTTTTTACGTCCATTGAGAACCAAATTTTTATCTGCATCGACTGCTTAAATATTAGCCCATCTAACGTCTTCAAAATTAGAAGAGTTGCAACACTATGTAATAAGACAAGTAAGTACAGCAGGTCTAAAAAGGCCGTTTTGGCAATATGAATTACTGTATGAAAGATGACAGCGATCGTAAAATGGCCACTTGAATTGCAATTCATAATATGATTTGGATACAATTCATATGCAGAAATTGGCTGAGATGTATTCATTTGACAGATTTACAAGCAGAATTGCTTTAGTGTCAAATAGCAATATTGCGATGATATTGCGCAAGTGGCCTTTTTAGACCCGCAGATCGCTGTACTAAAAAATATATATTACTAACATAGCTGTATGTACTTATTTCCTTTTTTTACAATATTGAGGGAAAGCGGGACTGTAATATTATTTATTGGCTTGGGATGGTTATGTCTTGGAGCGCAAGCGCAATTTGACTATAACTTGAAATGAATCCAGATAGGGTTGTATTTCGAACATTCTTCTGAGTTCTGAAGGATTCCTGTAAATGAAAGTTGGCATTCGTGGTAAAGTTCAAAACGGCAGATCTACTTACTACGCGGCACGATCCTAAGGTAAAAGGTAATTTTGCTACATTTCTAGTCTGGTGAGGGTGACCACTTAACAGAAAGCCGGTCACCTAAAAGGGTTGGCCATTTGTTATTGGTATGTTGTTATTTTTAATTAATTAATTAATCTCTACCTAGCCGTTTTCGGCTTCAGTGACTTGGTGATTTTTTTTTTTTTTAACATAACCAAGTCAGATACGCAGGAAATATTTAAGTGCACAAGTGTGCGCGCAATACCCAGGTGCACTCTCTCGCCTACTCGTCCTTGTTCTAATGGAGCGGTAAACCGTTACGATTAGAGAACGGGTAGATGCAGTTTCTGGTCACGACATATTTGTCCTATCGTTACCTTCAGGCCATCAACCTTTGCCTGGTTGTCTTGCCACTGGAAGTGGATTGCGTTATCGCCAAGGCAAACTGCACTAAATAGTACGGGGACAAACCGTACAAACTCCAATCCTGAGACACATGATCTCACTTGAATAGCATGTGTGTCAGAACTGGAGTCCCCTCTACCAGGTTTAGCCCACGAGTCGACGTGGTATCCCGGGGTGTGGCCGCTGCGTGCTGACAGCTACTTGGAGCCACTGGTGAGAGGATTGTAGGATATTAACGAATTTAACGATAGCTCCTGTACCATCTTGAGATAGTCGACTAACAGGAGTAGTCGCTAATTTAACCTACTACACCCAATTGATATATTATTATATTAACGAAATGTCGTCATGGCTTGGCAACTTTCGTCGCAAATTACATATTGCTGCCTAGATATTACCCGCGACTTCGTGGACGCAAAAGGAAATCTCGCGCAAACCGTACGATTTTGCCGCGATAAAAAGTTAGATAATATTATCTCCTTTCTACTCTATATCTGTGCCAAACATCAAAAATTTTCAAAAGATTATTGGAAACAAACAATCAAATCTTTCTTCTTTAAAAGTATTAGATTGGTTTTGATATCCTAGACTCTTAGAGCGATACACTATCACCCTAGTTCCAATGATATCCTCGACTCTAGGATGTCATAACCAATTACTGCTCAGGTTTTTAAGTGCTATTATAGGATGATATTCTGGTTCTACCAATAGACCTTGAGCTTGAGGTGGTAGATACATAAGAAAACTACCTTCAGTGCCACATACCTAACACAAGGTCTTTGGTATTTAGGTATATTCCAATAAAACATGAATGGAATTATTATAGGTATCACCACCTAAGATAACAGTGGACTATGACTACATTTAGCCCAAGGTTTTGTGCGCGCAAAAATGAATCTCGATAAAACTGTACATTTTTATGCTATAAAATACTTTATAATATGGGGAAGGACATAGGCCACTGCCTACTCTACGTCTGTGCCAAAATTAGTCCAGTGGTATCGGAACCTATTCAATGCAAACAAACAAGCATTTCAATTTCAAAGCCTTTTATTGACAATAATTTACAAAAATATTTACAATAATTTTGAATAAAAAGTTGACAACCTCTGTGGCTCAATCGTTGAGAGTGTTGGTGCTCAAAGCTGGCTTTGCAGGTTCGAATGCTGACGAAGGAACAAAAAGTTTTTCTGTGTTCCTAGGTCATGTATGTGTATTAAATATGTGTATAATATACAATATAAAAATCTTAAATTATGTCTAGGTATAATATGAAAGTATTAAATATATTTCTGTTATCTGGCACCCGTAACACAAGTTCTTTGAGAACTTACTACGGGACCAGATTGAAATGGTGTGAAGCGTCCATAGATATTATTATTATTATAACAAACAATCAAAATATCTTACCTCTTAATAATATTTTATATTAGTGTAGATGCATACATTATGCATGCATGCTGGCATATAGAAGCAATGTAGTGGTTGAAAGGAGTTCTGTGTTTTTGCAAATACATTTCAATGACTTTTGTTTATTTAAAATTAATATTCATCTAGGTATACTAAAATAATAATACTGAATTAATACTAATAGAATTTATTTGTTTGCATTAAATAGGCTCTGAAACTACTGGACCGATTTTGGTGAAATTTGGCACAGACATACAGTACACTACGGGGAAGGACTTAGGCTACTTTCAATAGCAAAAAAATTTACAGTTTCTGCGACATTAACTTTTGCATGCACGAAGTCGAAGGCAACATCTTGTATTTTATAATTTACATATCTAATACACTATTTTATACATTGTCTTAAACCTTCTTTAATGTTACTTTAAGGAGGTAAGGATAAAAAATATCAATTAGGTACCTACCTAAATTCTTGTGTAAAACTATAAAATTTTCATATTAATAAGGAATTTCTTCTCTTCAAACAAACATTATATAAGAAAACATAGCTTTCTATAACTACTTAGAAATGAATAAGGAGGCATAAAAAGAACAGAAGGTACTTACACGATGTTTGTTAATTTAATATACTCTATTATCAAAAACCTTAAAAAGCAAGGAATGCATGTGTTCAGTGTAAATAGATGACAAATTACATATTAGTGTGCTTATTTAAAGCTATTTTTAAGTCTCCTTAAATTGAGACAATAAGCTTTATAGAAAACTTATGTAACACATTTTAAATATCCAAGTTTTTATGATTCTTTCTAACGTGGATATGCTTAACTATGAGAAAATCATTATTTAAATGGAATCAACTTCCAACTTCAACAAGATCAATAATGAAAAAACGAAGGAAGTGTAAATGTTATTATGATTTTATAACAATGACTTTTAACATCACCACGAATACCTACAAATGCTTTCATGAGATCATCGATATAGTAAATAAATTTAAATATGACTCACCCATTTATATAGCAGTTACTGAAAGACCGTATAGGTTATCATTTATTATCACAACATATGACATGTACGTCATAGATAGCACAATTGTGATGTATTATTTTCCAAATGATTACGTTAATTTTAATATATTCCAGTTATACACACATAAACTAATGATATTTTCATAAGAGCGTTTATCTTAAAAGTATAAATTAAAAATAAACTAAAGCTTCAGTTTGTACTAAAAGATGAAACAGAAACAACAAAATTTTGTAAATAAATTTCGTTCAAAATCACAAGTCACAACTACTAATGCCATCTATGAATGATTATTGACATTTAAAATTTATACGCAATAGCGTACTCCATCTAAAAAGGCAAATTTTTCCTTTTTATCAACAAAACATGATGATCGAATAATAATTATTAAAAAGAATGAAAAAAGTAAATTAAATTTTAATAATTAGTTAATTTATTGGTAATAAAACGCATGTAAAACGCTGATGATGACCAAAATTATATGACAGTGACATTTTGCGGCAAAGACAAAACCAAAGACAAGATTTAACGACAGTAGCTATAACTTTGTAAGGTAGTTTGTATAAAAATACCTTTTTAAAATATTACATTTGTTGAAAGTGTAACTAAACAATTTCGATTTTATCAGTTTTTTGTAAATAGTTCATTGCAAAACAAAAAATATATTGTCTTAGGAAAATATAGCAAGTTTTTTAAAAGGTTTTTAAAATGACTAGACGTTGTTACAAAGACACTGGGCTTAAAAGATGAACAACCAAGAACAATCTTTGTGACTGTCTGCATCTGTTGACTAAAATTTGAAACCTATTTAGCTATAACAAGGTCAACAGTTTTCATCAACTTGTAGTCGACAAATATAATTATACATTAGTAAATACTGACTAAATTAGTTAAATCATTCTGTCTTTATTCAAAAGAAAAGTGTTTATTTCCGCGAAAATGATCAGCACTTTGTTTTTCGCAATCACAACGTTACATGAACATGGATGACCTAAAATGCGAATACGTAAAGAAAAAAAGATGCTTAAGATGGTCTCAAGAAATGATAGTGAGAAAATATGGGAGTGACCAGAGCTTTTACTGTGCCGAATCAAACATGAAAGTGTAAACTCTCGTTTGAAGATTAGTGAGTGCTCGAATATCAAAAGTGAAAATGTGATGTGTCAAACTGATTGTTTACTTCGCGACAGACAGGTGACGGTGAGTGGATAATAGAAGTGGTACGCGAGGGCGGAGGGTGACGGACGGTATGTCGAGCCGTTCGAGTTCCCTCAACGGCGGCTACGACGCTGCCGAGCCCCCTCTGAGGCTCTCGGTTCGCAAAGATCTGTTCCCTCGTGACGGACTTTCCGATGCAGCCTCCGACTCGGAATCGGAACCTCTGCAGGAGGATCTTGACAGGGTCTCTTGTGTAAAACTAGAGACAGATTTCGAGCAGAGCATTGATGAAATTGCCCACCAGAAAATGAAGGTGATCAATGGAGCTCTACCGTCCGCACCTCGGTCGCGCCATAAAAAACACAAGCAGCATTCAAAACGTGAGAAAGATTCACCTCCAAATGGTTGTCTTCCTAAAGAAAAGAAAAAGAAGAAAAAATCACATGAATCACATAAAAGGACGCATTCTTCAAATAGTGTAGTGTCACAAGTTAAGGGTGGTAAAAATTTAAACTTAGTGAGTAGTAGTGAGTGCCAGGAAGAAGACTTAGCCGAGTGTGAGGAAGAAGAGAGCGAGAGCTCGGACGATGAAGTGTTAAATAGTATGAAGTTACCCATAATTAATATATCAAGGCAAAGTGGCAAACCATACAGCCATGAACTTAGTCAATTATCATCCAAAAAGAATAAAAACAAGGTCTCCTCTAAGGAACAAAGGACACATATAGTGATACCCTCTAGTGGTAAACCGCGTTCCATGTTGGGTCTCTGTAGTTCGCGTAGCAAAAAGAAATCTAAGAAGACTGAACGCGCTGCTGTTTACAGAAGCCAGATTGTGGATTCAAATACCAAGCTAAAGATTAAGATTAGAAGAACAAGAGAACAGGACACTGTATGTATTTATCTTTATGTTTGTTATGTTTTGCTTGGCATATACCTATGGAATATTATTCACAGGCAATAGGAACTAACCTGAAGGAAATGCTTTCTGAATATAAACAATATGCATAAATTGATAAAGAAGCTAATGTTTAATTACCTGAGTTATTACATACATCTAAAAAAAGTAGAATTGGAATGGTTACATTACTATAATGGAATTGGCTAGAATGTATTAGCAGTTTGCTAGTAAAACTGGTGATACTTTCTTAAAAATTATCCTTTTAGATATTTTGTGGTGTGATACTTTTATTTTTATTCTCTTTAAGTAAAAGGTACTAGTTCTATTCTATTGATACATTTTATTTGCTTAGCGTTTGCATCAGGTGGTATCACAAGATTTTGAATGCTAAATGGTTCTAAATACTTGTGGTCATTTGTGGCCTTGAACTTGAGGAATTATATACTCCTGTGTATGTGTAGGTGTAGCCCTAGAAATTATATTCCATAGTTTGCTATATAGGTATATAACAAAATTATCTACTACAAAAAAGGAAAATGCATTTCAAAATCAAAATACTTTTACATCATGAAATACATAGGTATGTAAGTACTTAATATCAGATCAGTCTGTTAGTGTTATATTTACACTTTCACTGATACAAATGTTCGAAGGAATTTATTGAAGCTTTTTCCTTATGCCTATAGTATCTTTAGGTTACAAGAAAAATATTATTTACTCAATTTTATACATAAAATAACTGTATAGTAAGTTGTTAAAATACCATCTATTAGCCTACAGAAATGCTAAGGCAGTAGTTTATTGTTGCATTCGAATTCTACGGTAAGTAAGTTAAACAAAACATTTGTAAATGTTTGTGACCTATTAAGTATTTATTATAGGCTTCGACAATATAGAGTGTACTCGACACTGGTCAAGTAATGCCCAAGACCTATCATAATCTCAAAACTATTACTAAATGTCTCTAGACAGATTGTAATAATAAAGAGTTAAAAAAAATGTTTGTGAACAGAGATAGACAGCTAATAGGTTGTGGGCTACAAAAGCAGCTGAGAAGCTCTCAGACTTAGTTATAAATAAAAACAAATAGCATAGATACCTGGCTATAAGCAAGAGATGACATATCTTATCATCATCAAATATGTAAAGCAAGAGCATTCAGTACATTGAGAATTGTGCGAATGGAGGAATCTGATATCCACATATCAGTTAAAGTTGTGGAGAAAGGTGTGCAGAAAGCAAATATTTTTTAAGTTATGTTTAGAAATACATAAAATTTATAAAAATAACAACACACACTACCTCATATTATTAACACAAATTACAATGCGTTTGATAGATACAATTTTGTTACATGTTTACATTTATTTTTTATTTTTTTATATCTAAGAGGCAAAAGAACTAAAGTTCAAACTTAATAAAAATTATAATATGAATTACTATGGGCAAATGTCGACCACAGGGTTACCTCTAGTCATTCCGTATTCTCCATACAACATGCTAATACCGAAGAATGAGATGTCTAATAATAATAAGCCAATTCATCCACATCCAACATTTTTCCATAGCTTTTGTTTATGGAGGGTAGAGATAAGGAGACCCATTTCTGCTGAAAAAGTCCAGCTGTATGCTATAAATAACATTTCAAAAATCTTCCACAATGGTGATGATGCACAAGAAGGGTATGGTATGAAGTTAGGAATAAGAGATGGAGTGAAGTGAGTTGAGTTTAGTTATTTAAAATTTTTGACGACTAGTAGACTAACCCCCTTACTAATAAACGTTGTATAAGCTTTGAATAGTTATACCGTGTTTTGTCTCTTTCTATCGAATTAAACATGTCACTTGTGTGATGTGAACAAAACACTGTATAACTATTCAAAGCTTATACTGTGTTTATTAGTAAGGGTGCTAAAGTATTAATTCAGTAAATCATGAATATTCTACTTACTCGCGTAGTCAAATATATTTTTATAAACATAACCGAAGAAGATGCTAAGATTTAGTTATCTGTTTAAATTTTGCCGCTTTACACCCCGTTAAGTGTTCAGCGCTCCCTAGTGAACGCTTTTTACGGACACTTTTCATGTATGGAGATGGTACTCCTTATATCTACTCTCCATACTTTTGTTGAAGCTTTCCTACAAAAGATGTTCATTGATTGCAATATTAAATAAGTGACATCTTATAAATCATTATAAGATGTCATTTAATGAGGGTGTTTGATATTTTTTCTGCCGCTAGGGGACCCAATGGACACAGTGTCATATTATGGTGACGTAAGTGGTATCGAAAACTGTCAATAAGAATTTTCGATGCTTTTTCTGTCACCTGGTGGCACTTGGTAGCCCAACAGTCCTTGTCATGTCAAAAACCTGTCAGATGTCACGAATTAAAAAGCCTCATTGCAATCTATTACATGTTGAACTAGCTGATCCATCTCATCAAAAAATGTTTTCACCCATTTCTTTGGATGATGATGAGGAGGATAAAAAATATCCTAAGTTACTCCTTATAACATTAGCTATCTGCCAATGATTCCCATGAAAATCGGTCCAGCCATTTCGGAGTTAAGCCAGAACAAACAGAGAGATGGACAGACAATTTTTTTTAAAATTTATTTTGTATGTAAGTATGTACAATACCTATATACTTTCATATGCATTGAGTGAAAAGCTGTAAATTTAAAATTGCAAACAGATACCTCAATTTTTATTTATTTGTATAGATAATTTGTATTATATAATACAAAAAAAAAAACCAGATTAGTAAATAGATGTTGCCCGTGACTTCGTTTGCACAAAAGAAAATACCTCAGTAAAAAGTAGCATATGTCCTTCCCTATCTATATGTGTGCCAAATTTCATCAAAATTGGTCCAGTAGTTTCGGAGCCAATGCAAACAAACAAACAAACCTTTCCGCTTTATTATACATAATATGTTAAGTATTAAAGTGTTAACTATAAAGTATCTAAGTACTTTCTTTAAAACTTGTAATGAAAACTTATTAGGTATTTGTAAAAAAAAACTACAAATATTATGAATTCATAACTATCCTATATAAAACTAACAACTTATTTACTGGCAAAGGTGATGGTCCTAAATTTACCCTCAACTTGAGTCAACTGCAATGACTGATGGTTGCTAATGTATTTTTACTAGTAAATCATATTAATTTTGTTGTCGCCTGACATAGAAGTTATGAGCAAGAATAATGCCAGTTTACTATGAAAACGACAGACGTGAGACGATGTATGATGAAATTACGATTCCTGAAAAACATTAAAAACGTGGTAGTAATGTATTGTGGTCTAGTCAATAGATATCCGTGGTATTATTACCTATGGCGTTAGGTGTAGGTAGTAGGTGTAGTAGTGTAACTTCTAATACCCGGCGTGTTTTAGGGTTTCGCAGTTTCCTAGGGATAAGTCATAAGATACAGCTGGATCGATTTTTCTCCCCCAAAACTCCCAGATAATTAAATTTAATGGAAATACTTGCAGCCATTTCCGAGATTCCGATTATATACAAGATTTGCTCATTTGAACAAAAAGAGATGTAAAAAAAACATTACTATCTAACATTCAGAGATTGACATCTATCTTCATCTTGACTGAGAATTAACAAAAACATTGCATGTTTCTTTGCAGAGAAATGATTTTATACAACTCTCACTTCCCTTTTTCAGGTCGTGCCAACACCGCAACTAATATCTGATTTAGGGCAAAGGAAATCGAAAAAGAAAAGAGCCTACTCCCCAGCTCCTAGTAACAGTTCTGGTGAGGAGTATGATCCGGCTAAAGGCGATACGGCCGCTTCAATAAGTGTGGCTGCACCCAAACCAAGGCATACACAGCCGAAAGCCCGAAAATCAAACAATAATAACCCTAAAAGTAAAGGTATTTTTTCAATCTTTTGTGCATCATATAATCACAAAACATCCAATCTTATTACTTAATAAGCAAAGTAAAAGTCGTTATCTGTAGCGACTTTTTACTTTGCTTAGAATATATTATGATTAATGCCTGCAATCTGAGGTAAATTTGTCGGTAGTATATCTGTTTATTAGCGCTATTGGTTTAATAACTCACCAATCATGGGGTCCGTAAATTTCAACTGTCTAGTTATCGCGGTTTTTAAGATACAGCCTGGTGATAGACAGACGGATGGACAGACAGCGAAGTCTTATGCTATCTACAGACACACGAATTTGCTACGGAGCGTACAGCGAATCATATCTGGAGACCAAATTTGGTGTCGCTACACACGCACGGATTTGGTACGGTGCAGTGAAGCGAAACGCTCGACACTCGTGTGTTCGATTTTATGCTCTATTACATTAGCACAGAGTTCTATTTACAGTGCTGTTTTTAAACGACGACGATGATTCCCACAATTCATTGATAACGGGTAGTGATACCAACACTTAAAAAAATATTTCTCCCCAAATTTTACCCTTGATTACTTATACCGTTGACCGGTCTTAGAGATAATAAGCTAGAAAGAAAGGTTATGTGTTTAACATAAAGACTTACGCGTGAATAACATAAAACTAACTTGTCTTAATCTGATTTCACTCCCAATACATTTCCATATCCCTGGCTATATAAACACATTAAAATAATTTTTATTATTACATACAAATTGATTCATAAGGAGTAAACTCTAAACATCCTGTACCCCCGTAGATATTTTCCCTAATTTTGGGGGGTACATCCCTAAGTTGGCAACACTGATACCGTTGTACGGCCTTACCGCCGGACTGCTCTACACACGCACGGATATGGTACGGAGCGAACCAGATCCGATGCTTACAACGTTGAACTCTTCGCCTTCTTCTTATGTTCGCCGGACTGCCCTACACACGCTCGGATCAAATTCGTGTGTCTGTAGACACCATTAGTAATAGGGTCCCGTTTTTACCCTTTGGATATGGAACCCTAAAAATCAAAACAAAATAACTTAATCCTTGGATTTAAAAAACTGACACTTTTGGGATACGGAATTTCTGCGCCAGTAGAACTTAGTTTATCTATAGTTTATGTAAAATGTTCAGAAACAGGGTATAAGTTTTGAGCAGTTGAAACTAAATCTAAAATATTTAAAATTTTACATTAATATGTATATTTTATTGTAAATTCCTACGTGACAATGTTGATTCAAGCTTATTATTTTTTATAATACACATATTTAAACATTGAAATGTTTTTAGATAAAGCTCAAAAGACTGAAAAAAGTAGAGTAAATATAGAGCAAGCTAAGGATATCGGCCCACAGAGCCCGTGGGCCAATGCCTTGCCTGAAGAAGTATTGACTAGGATCTTTGAATATGCTACTCAAGCTGGCTCTTTACCAACTATTGTAAGGTAAGCTAAAATTTATTGTTGTGCTTTTGTGTAAATCAAAACTACACGCGTTGGTTTAAATCTACTACTATTGGATGGATGGATTCCGTATGTACTAGTTTAGGCTTTGGAATTTGGAAGTGGCCTTTATCCCTACCCCTGGACCTACATAGAGTAGGTTAATCTCATCGAAATCTGTCCAGTAGTTTCAGAGTCTATACAATGGTAACAAAAAAAAATCTCTTTATTTTATTAGTGTAAATAACTATTCCCGACTACAAATGGTACAGTTTATTCGGGGAGACTCAATTCCCCCTGGATCAAGGGCCCTTAAAAATACGTCTAATAATAATTGATTAATGAGGGTGTTTGATATGTTTTCGGCCGTTAGGGGGCAGACCCAATGCATACAAAGCGTCATCTGGTGGCGTAATTGGTATTAAAAACGGTCAATAAGAATTTTCGATTCTCTTTCTGTTACCAGGCGGCGCTTGGTAGCCTCGTCGGTCCTAGTCCTGTCTAAAGCTGTCAAATGTCATAAATTTAAAAACCCTCATTATTATTATTTTCAGACGGACAGAGCGAAACTAATAGGTTTATTGTAGTACTACAGAACCCATAAAAATGAATCTCATATGTATAATGATGTATATATACAGTATTTTTTTCTTGCATAATAAAATGTGTAGTCAGCCTCGGGGATCAAGACTCCCGTATATAGGGGACACGTGGTACAATTCGCGGTCTTTAGTTTTACATAGTTGATAAATTAGTATTTTTTCATTGATATTCTGTTGGTTGTCACAGATCCAACAGTCAACAATACCAGTGCCAACATTTCCTTCATATAAGTCATGGAGGAAATTAGGGTTAAAACAAAAGAAGGGATCAAATGTCCCCAGTTTCTCCTAATTGTAACATTAAATAATAAAATAATTTAAAAACTGGAATTGTAATTAAAGTGTTAAAAATTACTAAACTACATTTTCATGAATATTAATTTAACATACTGTTTACTGCTGTATAAAATGAGGATGTATCTAAAAGATTCAAGATGTCTGTCATTTGCATAATAGTTAACCATTATAATATAAATTATATACATATTTTATAATTTTTTATAATTCTTTTATAATAAAAAGCATGACCAGGACAATAAAAAATCTCGCCATATTGCAGGAAATCAGAGCAATAAAATGAAATGTCAAATACCTGAGATTTAACCAATCACATCCCAGCCATTTGTAGTGTTGCTGCAAAAAATAAAATAAAGTGCCCCAGTGCAGGTTTTTTATTTTTCAGGTCAGGCTTTATATGCTTTATTCATACTAATGTTTTTTTTTTTCCATTTTTAGATTAAGTAGGGTATGTAGACTGTGGTACAATGTAAGCTGTCGGCCAGAGTTTTGGAAGCATATGGATCTCGCTCAATACACAATTGAAAAGTTTAAAACTGATTACAAACTGGCGTGGATACTCGAAAACCGTCTGTCTCAGTGTCAAGTTCTCAATATTGGTATGTTATGTTTTAAATCAAGCCAGAACTTTAATATTGCATGTTACTTATATGTTATATGTACTTTAACATCATTCTTGGTCTAGTGGTAAGAGCTTGGCTCTCGATTTGGAGGTCGTGGGTTCGATTCCCGCATCGGAACACCAAAAAATGTTGTTTATGAGTTCCGTTAGGACAATGCAGCCCGATCACCTGATTGTCTGACAAGAAAGATGATCTGTGCGTCAGATGGGCATGTAAATAGTCGGACCTGCGTCCTCACTAGTCGTGTCGGTTATCCGTCCCACTGGGTTATGATAGTAAAGGATGAGAGCTCTTGTGTACTGCGCACACACTTGGGCATTATAAAATAACTCCTGCGAGTTACGCAAGTTTCAATGAAACTAGACCAGTTGGTCTAGTTTCAATGAAACCGGCCACCGTCACCGAAATCGGTGTCGGAAGTTATTAATACAATATTTTATAGATGATACAATATAAAACTATGTCGGAGGTGGGATAGGGAATTATAAAATATCTGTCGTGTCTGATTTGCATCAGTTAGCGAGCAAAAAGTTTCTGAAGATTCAATGCACTAAAAGCGCATATTTCTCCCATATTTATTTCCCCTAGAGAATGACGACACTAAGTCTCCTGTCAAAATAAGTATGTGAGGAGCCACTGCACTTTTATCCACATTTATTTCGCTTTATGACGTCACTATTCCCTGTCGTTGCAGCTCAGTGGAAGGTGTGCAACGTGTCGTGGGTGCTGGCTTGCGTGGCGGAATACTGCCCCGCGCTCGTGGAGCTCAGCTTGGCCGGCTGGAGCCGCATCACGCCCGAGCAGCTGTACGACATTATGCAGGGCCTGCCCGCGCTGCAGCGGCTCGACCTTTCGCTCACGGTACTGTGGCTTAATAATGTGGGGGCGTAGTCGCTCAGATGGTGGCTAGGTCTACCAATTTAAACACATCACGATTAATCAACACTTTACTCTTTTAACATAGATATATAGACAGGAACTATCACGCGCTACCCGCTCCTACCTACCTAACCTACCTACGCGCTCTCCACCGTTGTCCCAGTTCTATCTTATTTTCTGACGTAGCAGATTACACACATAGAATTATTCATTAAAATATTTCAAATATTGTGTGCCTGGACTCCAAAGAATCCATCTACAGCTATCCGCTACACCTACAGTACAAAGTTATAGCTTTTAGTTATAATGTAGTAGGCATTTTGAGGAGATGAAACCAGGGCCCATCTTGTATATGTCATCGTAAAATTGCAAAAACCGTTGGATTGTAATAAAACTAGTGAAATTGTAAAATGTTGAAAGACTGCGGACCCGATTCCGCTTATACTTTAACACATTATTATTCGTTACATTATAAATATATAAGGTTTGGTAAAATCAAATACGGAAACTTTGGGGACGTGATTTACTGCTTGTGTAAAGACGTTTAGGCAAAAAAAAATTGAGTCTCGTGAAAAAAAACTTATACAACATTAAAATTATATTGCAAGAAATTAAATCTATTGCATAAAACGTCCGCGCGCGACAAGTACAGCTTATGTAGCATGACAGAGACACCGATACATATAACATACACTAGGAAAGGTCATTCGAGTTCATATCTGAACAGCTGTTCGCGCGCGGTCGATATAATACAATAGATTTAATTTCTTACAATATAATTTAATTTTGTATTAAAAAAAATCCACAAGTTTAACATTTTTTTTGTCTAAACATCTTACACAAGCAGTAAATCACGTCCCCAAAGTTTCCGTAATTGATTTTACCAAACCTTATATAGCATAGAATCCTTTGGCAGATTTTTACAATCTCGCTATATATAATACAATCTAACGGTTTTTACTATTTAACGTTGACATATAGATATAATTAAATTAATTAATATTATGTTTATAGCAGTTTTTCCGCTAAATAATACCCACAACCTGCAAGCAAATGTGTGAGTGCACGCATAAGCATGCGTAACGCACCTCCCTCCTCCCACACTGCTTATGCGTGCACCTGCGAACAAAGTTCGTTAGTGAACTAACGAACTTTGTTCGCAGGTCCACTTCCTGAGGATGCTCCGGGTTCGGGGCGAAACGCGCGTCGAGTTTTGCAACCTGCATGGTGGTGTGGGGCTTTGCACGATCTTGCCGACATTGTTGCTTGTGTGGTGGTGGTGTTTGCACGATCTTGCATCTGAGTGCACGCATAAGCAGTGTGGGAGGAGGGAGGTGCGTTACGCATGCTTATGCGTGCACTCACACATTTGCTTGCAGGTTGTGGGTATTATTTAGCGGAAAAACTGCTATAAACATAATATTAATTAATTTAATGCTATGGATTTCCGCAAAGTAACGCCTGATTCTATTAACTATATAGATATAACATTTGTGTAAGTTTGATATGTGCATATTTTTTGTTTATTTACTCCCTTGATAATAAAAATATTTACACAATAGAAAAGCTACGGTCTGATACATAGGAAAAGTCACAGACAGCAACGTTTATTAGCTTATCCGCTAAGTAAATATTTTTATTATAGTTCTAATTTTCTTCCTCTTTTAAATTTCGTTATCTAGTCTTGTCCTATATCTTCTAATATATAAAATTACCATGTCACAATGTTAGTTACCGTACTCCTCCTCCTCCTCCTCCTTTGGTAAAAATCGGTAAAGCAAACGGCTTTACCGATTTTTACCAAATTTTATATGCGTATTCAGTAGGTCTGAGAATCTGCTACTATCTATTTTCCATGCCCCTAAGTGATAAAGGTTGTTCACCCTTAATTTTTTTTTAATTTTTGGACCCTACATACATACAACTCTAAATTTTTACTTTTTTATCACCAACCCCTATTTTTTTATAAGGCAAAACAGCGTTTGCCGGGTCAGCTAGTAATATATAATTGTGTTAATGTACTTTTTAAAACCTCGACGCGAACATATAACGCTCCTCGTGTCATAACTCTTGAGACTTGACGCGTCTTTGTATGAGTGTCTGTAGCGTCGTGTCTTTTGTGTCTGTAGCGTCGTGTCTTTTGTGTCTGTAGCGTCGTGTCTTTTAAACGGATGAACTGATTTTGATCAAGTTTTTTGTATGAAAGCTGACGTGACAGCTATAATTCATCATCATTAGCTCACATACTAAATTCGAAGAACACTTAAAAAATTATTATTAATCTGACGTCATAAACTTATGCAGTCGGAGACGGGCGGGTCGTCGACGTGTCTGTCTGCGGCGTCGATGGCGCGCGCGGTGGCGGCGTTCGGCGCGCGGCTCACGCACCTCATACTCGCCAACAACAAGTTCACCGCGCTCACGCAGATACTCACCTCCGTCGCGGTAAGTTATCTATCTATCTATATTAAAGGCAAAGCTGATTGACTGGTGTATCAACGCACAGGCCAAACCCTTAAGGCTAGAAAATTGAAATTTTGTACTCGTATTTCTCATATGACGTTGGCATATGTCCCAAATGCTTCATATTTGTTCCATTACACAAAAATTACAATATTTTAAAACCTAAAAACCTACAAAAATATTTTAAAAATACACTTTAAAACCGTCAAAAACACAATTCGCCATGTTGGTTGATTGATTATCTGTGCTGTGACGTCATACGAGTACTATTTGTAATCGATGTTACAGTCCGTTCAGACAAAATGGCGTTGTGACGTTCCGTTTGTGACGTTTTGGTATAAATGACAAAAAATATCATGAACTATTTATTTAGAAAAACACGTTCCGTTTCACTACTACGTATGTGTTTAGTGCGTTTGTGTCAAACACACGTATTTTTAAATAAACTTTATTTATCAATTTTAAGCTTTTAGTTTATGATAGCTTAGAATACGTTTTCCTAAGCCAAGTACTAAAGGAAATACTCCTTTAATGTATGAAATTATAGTAAAAATATGAGTTAAGGAAATACTCCTTTAATGTATGAAATTATAGTAAAAATATGAGTTAAGTAGTCTATTATAGTACTCTAAAATATGAGGAAATTACACTCTCAGAAGAAACAGTATATTAAAAATCGATATTTCCAAAACTACTACAATGATAATATTATTATGTAATATAGAACTTCGCAAGTCTCTTGAAAACGCTCCATGCAAAAGTCGCCGAAGCTATGATGTCCTATCTATACCTTATGATGTTCGTTGAGTTATAATAGGCTAGACGACTGAATTTTTTTATTGCATAAATTAATAGTACTCTTAATTAAGAGTAACTTCTCAGAAGAAACCGTATATCAAAAGTCTATATTTTCAAAGGTACAGCGATTTGTTTACAAAATTTCGCAAGTCCCGTGAAAACGTCCATACTAGTCGTACAAAGCTGTGGCCTGTGACCTCACGCCCAGGTTAAATTGTATAAAATACACGGCCGCAGGAACATATTAGTAAATATCTCTGATATTTGTGCTTTAAGTTCATACTTAAAATAATGAATGTTTTTGTATATGATGTAAGTAAACTAATGATGTATGTAGGTTTTGTTTTTTAGATGTATCTAATTACTAAACTATACATAAAATAATATATTTTTTTACATTTACGAAGTAGTAATGCCTCAATATTTTTGAGTATATTAATGAAACTAAATATTTTAGATGTAGTTGTTTATCCAATTCTGTATGTATTCAACAGTCGCACTGCGGGAACCTCGAGGTGCTGGACATATCGGGAGCGCTGGCGATATCGCACCCCGCGCCGATCCCGCTCGAGGCGCTGCAGAAGGGCTGCCCCAAGCTGCGCGTGTTCCGCGCCGCCAACTCGCAGCTCGTGCTGGCCTCCGCCACCACCTCACAACAGGTATGTCTCGATGTCTTAGGCTGGGACTAATAAATTCATATCACTGAAAATAGAACTCTGCCATGGGCGTAGCCAGGGGTGGTTTAGGGGGTTCAAACCCCCCCCCCTCCCCCCCCGAAATGGGCCGGCTGGTATATATGTATAATACAGAGATCTGACCCATATACAGAGGCGTATTTAGAAATTTTGCGTCCCAGGCCAATTAACATATTTTGCCGCCCCATTAGCCCTATCTGAAAGATGATTTTTTGAAGTTATTTTAGAAAAATAATCAACAGCATAATTCAGAACTTTTATACTAATTTGTACTATATGTATGTGTTTATGTTAAATGTGTTCAAACCGAGAAAGCGAGCAAATGTTTTTTACTCCTTTGCCTGATAAAATCTTTTTAAACTTTAAACCCTGAAAGACTGTGTAATGCGAAAAAATACAAATATCAATAGCCAAAGTTGAACGTCGGTACCTTTGTCGGTAGTAAATTCTTGGAACTCCCCCCTTAGTCGTTTTATTTTCTTCGAAGCGAAACAGGCGATAAATGAAAACTAGTGATCGGGGGTTCGATTTGAACATCGAAACGGGCGATATCGATGTGAATACTAGTGAACAAGAGTGATACCAGTGAGTGAAAACTACGACTTGGCTATGACTAAGGACACCGTTAGTGCTTAGTGTTTGGACTTAGTGCTTAATGTTGGACCAAGTGCTTTAGTAGGGTGTAAACATGATTAGTGCTAGTGAATAAAGTCTTCTAGTCTAGTGAAAGAGTCAGCAGGTCTTTCTCTCCAAATCCTGCGAACCTCAGCACGTAACAATATTATAGATAGTGTAAGTGTGAGACGTGGGACGACCCTTGCTTGACTTAAACTTGACTTGGTTTTCTTTTTATTTTCTCCATTTTGGCCACCGACCAAATTTTAGCGACACGTGATGCGTCCCTTCTCGACGTAACTGTGAGATCACTCCCACAAATTTCCTCCAGTATACTTTATAGTATAGTCCTCGTTATCGATTTCGATTATGGAAACAAACAGGAAGTCATTTGTCAGAAAATGAACTTTGATTTAACGAATCTTTAATCGAAAGCATCTAAGATATTTATTGTTTTTATAACAGGGATTTAGTTTGGTTTCTGTAGCTTAGTGCGGTGATAATTTTCAGCTAAAATATTACAAGATTTTATCAAAGCCACAGCTCAAAAGACAAAGCCTACAACCGTTTCATGGCATCACTAATGTCAATAATTATTATTATCATCCAGATGGAGTCCAGCGGCTGGAGTCAACTGGAGGAGTTGTCTATAGCGGGCAACGCGACCGTAGAGCGCGAGGCGCTCGGAGAATACAGATTCGGCGACGAGGCGTTGGCGCGCCTCGTGCGGGCCGCGACAAGACTCCGGCTGTTGGACTTGAGGAATCTACAACGGCTAACTGACAGCGGCCTCGTGCGAGTGCCGGCGTGGGACTTACAGCATCTGTTCCTTGGAGGTATGTGGATTCGATTTATTACAACAAAGATGTCGTCATACACATGGAGCTGATAAAGAGAGGAGACAGCATAAGCAACTGTGCACTGTGATGTCTACTTGGCCCGCTACGTTATCACAATAGGCGTGGCCTAAACCAATGTACAGTCAGCGTTCGTTCTGTGCACACCTCTGTGATTTCGATAACTTTTTGTACTTTTCGAGTTTCCAAGAATAAATTTGTTTTTTATCATGTAAAAAATACTTAAATAGGCGTTCTGATGTTACGGAGGACATTACATTATCAGTACAGCAGTACTAAAGCTTTTATGCAGTACTTCCTAATGACTTTTCAGCCGTAAAGCAATATTTAGCAATGTTATGATGTAATCTGGCGTTTAGTGCCATTTAGTGTGAGATAGCAAAACTATTAAGTAAGGTCTATAACGAACGTAATACGTAGTTTTGCTATTCACCCCGCAAAATATGACGCTTAGTTTCACACTAAAATCCACTTACAACACCTCCTTTCTGTTATACCTCCATGGTCATATGGAGTGATCATGGTCAGCTGTATGTGAGCTCGCGGTTTTGACACTGTAAAAGTCTTAGGCCTTATGGCGTTACCTGGATAACAACCATCATCCTTAGTGCTTAAATTAAAAATGGCACCATACCGACGGTTGACAATTCATGATTGTTATAATCCAACCAGGTGAAATTATGTATTAGTTTCAAATTACATGTATAGTATATTAACTTTGGGATGTTTAAATTTTGAATTATTTTGGTTTGGTTTGGTTTTTAGTATGTAGATCATTCGTTGATCTTCTCTTTACGATTTACCATTATATCGATCATCGATGGTTACATATATATAAAAAATAATGTCATGAATTGTAGTAGATAATGATTAAATTTTTTCATCTCTAGGTTGTAACGTGACTCGTCAAAATAACGCATGTTTGGAACTGATATGTGAGAAGTGGTCGCACAGTTTACTAGAACTGGACCTGTCGTGGGCTTCGGCCGCCAAAGTACTGGACGACGCGGTGTTCGCACTCGCAGATTCACCCAATAGCAAACTGAGGTAAGACAATTTACAATTATTCCATTCTAAACTGTATTGTTGTACATAAAGTATTGGGAAAAATGTGATGATGAGCAGCAAAAAAATTAGTTTTTAATATACACTCTAGACACCTGTTCCTGTAACATTTATTTTATAATTTTCTGGAAAATCTTGTCACTTTTGGAAAATTCAATTAAATACCTATATTATGTCACATTTTTGTGAGCATGTAGGTCGTTATAAAGGATGGTATTTTTGCAGAATTCTCAACTTGTGTGGCTCGTCGGTGTCGTTCGAGGCTGTCAAAAAGGTATTGTTAAAGTGCCCACATTTAGAGTCGATAAATCTCAGCTCGTGTCGAGCCCTTCCCCGGGGTATCAAAAGACTTTTCACTGGAACAGATCTTCAGAATCTCAAGGACAGTCTCGATCCAGATAAGGAAGATAAGGTAAAAGAAGAGGAGAACAAAAAGAAGAAGTCAAAGAAAACTGAAGTCTCAAAACCAGTGTCAAGTGAGAGTGATTTAGTTAGTAACGCAACTGAAACTTCAAAGTTAGAAACTACACCTACTATTAAGTCTCCCGAGACGGTATTCCAAGAACCGAAAAGTGTATCAGACAGTAGTACGTTACCCGATAAAGTTTTGCCAGTTGAAGCTAAATTAAAGTCGCCAATAGCTAAGTCCGAGACAGTTGGCTCCGAAACACTTCCGACGTCAGTCGAAAGGAAGCACAGTTCAAGGGGATCAACACCAAACTTGTCTAGTCCACTCGCACAGTCCAAACCCGATTCTTCTTCCACTCCGAGCTCGGAGCCATTGAAAACTGACTTCGGCAGTCCCCACTTTAGTCCCGTCCAAAAACCGGATAGCCAAGTGCCTCATAGTCCCGGGGTTATATCCGAACCCATGAAAACCAGCCCGTGGAGCCTGGGTTCGTTCAAACGCACACCGACTCACAAGTCTGAAGCCAGTCCACTCAATAGATTAGAGAGTCACACAAAGCTCAAACACGGCAAAGTTCTAGAACAGTGCAGTCCGACGACTTCGTTAGAAAATAAACCAAGCCCCGAAACTTTAGGCGTCAAACATAAGGAGCAGGACATAAAACATCCTAACAACTGGAACTACGCAAGACAAGAGTCCAGTCCGATGAGGCGACAGGAGGCTCAATTTTCCTCGCAACGGAGTCCCTACTCGGCCCAACCGAGTCCGGCCCAACCTAGTCCATACTCGACCCAACCGAGTCCCTATTCGACTCAGCCCAGTCCGTACTCATCGCAACCTAGTCCATACTCCGCGCAACCCAGTCCGGACACCAGCCAAATCGTGAAACCCGAGCTGCAGAAGACGGGCGTCTGGAACACCGGCAGCTACAGCCCCATGCCGAAACATCCCGCGCCGTTCTCTCCGCTCCCCGCCACCCACACCAGTCCCGACCCCGGTCTGGGACTGAAAGCGGACAGCGTGATAATAAACAACCCCAACAAAACTCCGGTCCAGTACAGCCCGATGTCCCGGCAGCAGCACCATAGCCCGTACTCACCCCGACCCAGCGTCGACAACAGCTACGGCAACAAGAAGAGTCCGGGGGTGGGGAAATACAGTCCCATGGTAAGGCCGGACTGCCACCTGCCCGGTGCGGACGCGGCGCTCCCGCCTCGCCCGCACGTGCGCCCGCAGGACGTCTACGGCAGGTCGATGTCGCTCAAGATCCCGGAAGGTCTCCCGACAATGCCCACGCCGGAGGTTTCCAACTGGGGCATGGACCGGTTCGGCCAGATGAGCAACACCACCGCCAGCATAGAGTCTCTCGTTTGGAACGAGCTGGAGGCCAGCATGCTGAACACGCCGCCGCCCCAGCCCTGGAGCCAGTCGCCCTTCGACAGTAATCCGAGGAGAACGACCGACAGCTGCGACCCCTGGACGCTTAGCCAGTTCAGGGTCGACCCGCCTCCTCAGGACCAGCACACGTTCGTGGAACAAAACGTCAGCTTCGAGTCTCTGAACACTCATCTGAGCCACCAGCACGCGCTTCAGAACTACCTGGACGATAACTTCACCGAGACGTCCCGCGTGGACTGACAAGTCTCCGGACCCGACCGACTAACGAACGAATCATTCGTTACGTCGACTACGTTTTTCCGTAGATCCCCTTTAGGGTAATGTAATTATAAATTTGAACAATTATTATTAGATATTGTAAATAAGAGTATTTAGATAGGTATAAGTGTAACGAAGCTAGGTGCATTAATTTTTCAGCCTAAGTGATCGGTGTCGGATACGTTCGATCGACAGAATGAATAGGTTTTTTATTCGTAGTGAAATACGTTTTACGTCGCAATCTGTTGTAATAGTGTTTGATTGTAGTTTTATATTTATATATAGACCAGTTGGCTCAAAATTATTTTTTTATTTGCAATGAATTTAAAGCAATAATATTTTAACGCGAGATGCGGCATAGTGGTGCTAACCGCTCGAGTGAAGTGTCACTTTACACACAATATTCCATTACCGAAATCGTTTAATTTACACACATTCCTGTTTTTACTAAGTGCACTTGCACCGTACATTTACACAAGTAATTGTGGCTATAGCGGTCGGCCTTAGAAAGCCGGCGACACTGTTAGGGATGCATTACATAGTATATATAAGATGAAATGATCTGAGTTTCACACGAGCAACTATTATGTAAAGCTTTGCCATGTTGATTTGTAAAAAGAATTATTTATTTTTAAAATTATCTGCTAAATTATGTTTACTGGCCGATCATTGAATTTATCTATATACACTAGTTCAATGGTATTATATGAATTGTAAGATTTGAACACCAATTGCAATAATATATCAATTGTTGAGTAGCTTGTAAGGTAAAATTAATACACCAAATAACCTAGCTTTAGACCTGTCATTGTTCAGCTGGACCGAGATCACAGGACGGCGGACTACCCTTATATTTAATCCTTACTAGCATTAGTTGCCCGCGGCTTCACCCGCGTGAAATTAGATTTTAAACTTTCATCCCCTAGTGTGGGGTACACTAGGGGTTGGGGGTTAAATTTTGAAAAATCCTTCATTGTTGAATGTCTACGTCGTGTGAGAAATACGTGTGCAACATTTCAATTTCGTGGCCTTAAGCCTGAGCGTTGATACATCAGTCAATCAGCTTTGCCTTTTATATATACATATAGATAACGTATGTTACGTTAGAATCGTTTCAAAGGCTGTAAGAAAAGTTAGTACAATTTTTTTATACCTTTGGTACCCCTGTACCTGAGAATCGGCCCACCGCACAAACAAGCGGCAATGCATACGTTCATTGTACACAGTTACACACTAAACCCCTTACTAATAAACGCTGTATAAGCTTTGAATAGTTATACAGTGTTTTGTCCCCGTCACACAAGTGACATTTTTAATTCGATAGAATGAGACAAAACACTGTATAACGCTTATACAGCGATTATTAGTAAGGGGGTAATACTACAGTATAATATACATTTTATCAGAATATAACGATAGTCTGGCGGGCCTCTAATCTCAGTCCATCCGTGATAAGGCGCAAGTCAAGATGTCAAGTGACTATAATATTTACTTTCACCTGTCCCATTGTCTATAATGGAATCTTGCAAGTAAAATTTGACCCACTTTCCGGTTTCCGATTGAGCTGAAATTTTGCACGAATATGTAAATCTCGGACAATATAATATTATAATGACGTAGAGCTGATCTGATGATGGAGCTGGAAGGTGGCCATAGGAACTCCGTAATAAAACCACATAACCCCATCTAGTTTGGGCTCGTTTGATTCGTCTTGATGAGTACTTACTACTCCCCAGTAATAAAAGCTTGTTTAAAGAACTTACATGATATTTTTTTATGTAAAATCATATTCGATGATCAGCCAGTGATTGTTGTAAATATATTTAATTATTATCGGTAAATAAATATATATATTATGTGCTCATTTGTTCTATGATAAGAAATTTTATACTATCCGTGTAGTTTCTGTATAGTTTACTTTTAGTAGAAATAGAATTAGAGGAATTTCTAAATAACTGTTGATATGGTTTTATATATTGTGTGTTGGGTTTCTGGTAACGTTAATGTAGATACATAAAGGTAATTAATGATTGCAAATGATTTGTATCACCGATAGTGTTTTGCCCACTACGGGCCCTCCCAAGAGAAACAACCGATCGACTCAACAGATTTATTGAAACTTCATCTTTTACAATATTTGACAACCAATTTATACAAAATATGCACTTTAAATATAGAACACATTATTAAGTTGAACCTCTATGCGCTGAAACGGCGCAACAGGTAGGGTAGGTCTTTTCCTGTAAATCCTAGATTGGTAAAATATCGATCCTTCACTTGTAAACAACAAACCAAATTCTTTTACTCATTAGATTGATTATCATAAAGAACAGAGAAAAAAAAAACTAATTACCTCTCATAATCGCCATAAAATGCAGTGTTGCTATGCGTTCTTTATTTATCATTGCTAGCAGCAGCAAAATATTTTCTATCGGCTTTCATTTGTTTTGCAATACTAACTTAGGCCTTTTCATCCGCTAATGCATGATTTATACAGTATTCTCGGAGCGAAGTAACCACTCTTGAAATACTGTAGTGCCTGGGACAGTTGGTGTTTAAATGTCGTATCACGTATGGTTGCCCAAGCACATACGGCATTCCCACAACACAGTCCGCCTAGTCCAGAGGAGTGACTGGTCAATACGTCTGGGGCCAACCATGTACGGGTGACCTCACGATGCTTTCCTTCACCGTTAGAGCGTCCGTGTAATGTACTTGAGATCTGGAAAAGTCTCATTGGTACACGCCACAACCTGGGATTCGAACCTGCACTCTCGAGTGCGAACATAAATGGTCTACCCACTAGGCCACAGAGCTCCCTAACTAGATGTTACCTATTGTACATATCACGTTACCATCAACCCAAACATAATATTATGTTAATGCATTTTACTTATCTTTGCAATGTTCTTGTTTGTATACTTTTACAGATGAATAGTATGTGTACCAAATAATCATGAGTTTAAACTTTAAAATATTATTTACTTTACGCGTGTTCAGATTGGTATATTGTTTTAATAAAAACGTATGACGAGTACAAAGTGCTTTTGTAAATTTCATAGACGAGTTAAGTCGTGCACGTATAACATACCGGAACATCACCAAATATTGTTTCAACTACTTTAGCCTTATCGACTGCCTGATCTTTAACTGGAGAGAATATTTTATAGTTTTATTAACTTATTACAAAAATAAAGAATTATTATCTAGTATACATAGTTGTATAATATTAAATTAGGCGAAATATTATGTTAAATAATCGTGTACTATAGTATGTATAAAAATAAAGTTGACTAATTATTGTAAGTTCTGTTATGTAGAGATTTTTGTTTGTAATATTGTTATATTACTGCATGGACTCCACCAGAGTGGTCCAATTTTTATAATCTTAACCAATAAAATATCGATGTGGTTGTATATTTACATTTTGAATAGATTGTAATCTATTTATTAAATATCTTTCGTTGAGACCAATCTTTATCCCATCATTATCCTGCCATGCCTGCCCTTTCCTACACTTTTATTTTTATTTTTAATGCAGTTAGTTTAGTCTTTAAAGAATTAGCAAGAGTTCCCGAAACTAAACTACCGAACAATAGTAAGAGGAAACAACCAACAAACTGTCCAGGGCGTCTAGTCAAGATGCATTCGATAATTTTGACGGCGAAGTTGACAAAATGTATGGAATTTGACATAACGCATCGCAAGCGACATGTCACATAACGATGACTTATGTTAAATTCCATACATTCGAATTTGATCTCGAAGTTCGCCTTTGAAATTGTCGAAGGCATCTTGACTAGATTTGGCATTAACACTAAAGTACAGAGGTGTAACAGAGTACAAAACTACTTCAGCATTTAAACAAAGTTCGATACTACTTAGGTCTAGAAAAAGGGGTTATAATTGTTTACAAGTAAATTTTACTATGATAACGAGATAAAAAAGACATTAATATGATAATAATATATTTTGTATATTTCAACAAGCAACAACACAAATAGACATTATTATGTTTAGGGCCAGCGCACAGCAAAATGGTACGCTATGCGACGCTGAATTTTTAAATAGCGATTAAAATTTTAACTTTATTCAGTACAAAGGAATATTATACACGTGTAGTGAATAAAGTTCAATTTTGAATAGCTGTTTTAAAAATTCAGTGCCACGTTGCGTATCGTCTCGTTTCGGTGTAAACCAGGGCTTGTTAACGTTACCAAATAACACCAAAAAATTACGTTAATTAACGGTAATTTTATAAAAATACTTTGGTAACGATATTAATTTTAACGTTATTTGATACTTAACAATATTTTTAACGTTATATACTAACGTTATTTTATTTTGTAAATAACAGTATTTATGGTATGTATAACGTTATAATATAGGGAGCGTCGGTAGCGCAGCGGTTTTATCCATGTTTGAGGTGGGTAGGCAGGTACAATAATATTTAAGAATATAACAATATAATAGCCGACGCGACGAAGCTAGTGCATGTTCGTTCTGTCACTTCGGGGCGGGGCGCAGGCAGGGAAATACGTAACGTTATATAAAATAACGTTAATTAATAACAATACTTTTTCTTAACGTTACTTTCATGTACCGATAAAAATTAATTTATTTTTCCTAACGTTAATATTTATTCCTAACGTTATTCTGTGAAACACAGGTAACGTTAGCAATTTAATAACGTTAATCAAGCCCTGGTGTAAACTGACGATTATTCATAAGAATAATTATAATTAATAACTATAAACTAACATTTATAGGAAGTAACTTATAATTATAAAAAAAAATGCACATGTAAGTACATGGAAACAACGTCGTGCAAGAAACGAATGTATAATCTTTCGACTTCATAAGCAATATTTTGATAGTTTATTTATACATAGGTAATCTCTATGTCGCAAGAAATAAATTCATCCTTCTAACATCTCATAATTTCATTTGTTTTAAAAACAATTTATTAATCAATATATCGCCAAGTAAAAATGCAAAATAAGGCATAGCTTGTTGTACCTTAGTCAGTTTTTCAGTTATTCCTTTTTTATTCCAATTTGATTTATTGTACATAAGCTATGTTTGCATATTTTGGAGGTAGGTTATTTGGGTTGTCCTCACCAAAATATAAAAATGTACCTAACATGCTAATATGGATTTAAGATGTTTAAAAAGTTCTAAACGTGGCTAAGGGACAACATACCCAATGTACCTTGGCTAGTTACCTTGTTACATGTTGTGCCTTAGTCAAAAATTCCGGTTCAAAATACCTAAATAACTACTTTTTAATATTTTAACTATTTATGTCTAGTGACAAATTTAAATTTAAAAAAGAAATAAATAACACTAGTATCAATACTCAACAAAATTAAAAATATAAACTTTAATATAATTTTGCATGTTTAAAAACAAACAACAAACTTTTTATATCTACAACATTTATGTGTAAGTCACTTTAAAATAACACCCCGTCGTTTTTGCGTCGGGAGTTAAACATTAAACGTCGATAAAATAAAAAACTGACCTAAGGTACCGACTAACTCGTCGGTAGAAACGTGGCAAATACTCTGTGTATTAGAATTCAAAAGCTTAGGGATACTTAGAAAAAGCCAACTGGCCAAGGTACAACTAGCTCCAAGGTACAACATAATCCCCTAATGACTAGATCAAATCCATTATGCATGTACATATTACTTCTTTTAAATATCACCAGTGGAATGTATTTTACTTCCAAAAATAACAAACACCCATAATGTATTAAAATCTTAACGATTTTATAATATACTTGATTGACAAATATTAAAGTGATGACAGTTTAGGTAATATTTTAAAATATAAATCTTTTGTATTTATACTGCAGGTCTAAAAAGGCCGTTTTGGCAATTCATTTTCAATTCTTGTTATGAATTACTGACAGCGATCGTAAAATGGCCACTTGAATTGCAATTCATAATATCATTTGGATACAATTCATATGCAGAAATTGGCTGAAATGCATTCATTTGACAGATTTATAAGCAGAATTGCTTTAGTGTCAAATAGCAATATTGCGATGATATTGCGTAAGTGGCCTTTTTAGACCCGCAGTACTTTTGATTTGAATAATAATATCAGAGAAGTACTATATCGTTAGATAAAATATATACTTTACAATTAAATATTATTAGTAATAAAACGACAAATATTTTCATAAACGAGGGTTTTCAAGGTTGTTCTTTTGGACAGCTAGGCTGTTTGCACCTGACGCGTGCGTTACTAAAAGTCGTAAAACTGTAAATGGGGCTTTTTGATTATTTTTTCGTATGTATCGAGTCCAAAACTACCCTGAAAACCCTAATTGACTCACATAAAATCTCATTAATGGTGTTAAAGACTATCATAATCTTCATAGTTGTAGCCGATGCCCGCAGAAGGTTCCAGCAGGTCAGCTTGGGGGTTGGACGGCTTCTCAGATCTCGACTTCCTTCGTTTGTGCTTTTTCTCCTTTCGGTCCGATTTCTCGGTGTTATCACCTTTGTCTTTATCTTTAGACTTTTTCTTCTTATGTTTTTTCTCCACCTCGAAAAATAATATCACTTTTATTTTCTCTAGATTACCTAGTTATAATTTTATAACAAAAGAAGTAACTAATTTTAAAAACGTATTTTTGGTTAAAAAGAACATTGACCAGGTATGTACCTTTTGCTGGGGTTCTTGCAATGCATCTGGATCCTCTCCACCTTTTAAGAATAATAAAATTAATATAGAAACACAATTATGTATTTTAGACAATGCAGGACTTCACAATAACATTACTATCTAATTAAAGTTTGTGAGGATGTGTGGATTTGTGTTTGCTACACTTTTACCCCCAATAATGGGATTTAGATGCAATTTTGCACACAACACAAAAGTTTGTATCTTGTATTAATATGTATCTTGGAAAAAATATATGTTACCCACATTTGGTCTAGGAATAACTTTACCTTCAGGCGATCGTCTGACGCTGGCGTCTCCGGCCCACATTGGGAAGTCACAATTGTTGTCTACAGAAGCAGCCACTTCATCATCATCATCTTTCACCACAGTCTGCCTGAAGAACACATTTCTCAAGTCATCCTCATCAATGCCCTGGGGTTCGCGCATAGGTTTGGACGGTTCGCTGAAGTCATCGCCCAAGTCGTCTTCTTCCAACGTCACTTTAGGATTAACTGACGTTTCCTCGTCACTGCAATATATATTTTGATTACATTGAGTTAAGTCACTTAGCTGCAATAACAAATTATACGATGTTAATAGTGGACGCGTGTCGACGAGCCGGTTTCTACCCGGCACGGCGCCGGGCCGGTGCCAGTTATAAATGAAACCAGCTTCGAGTCGAACCGGCGCGCGGCGCGGGCGGTAGGTAGTGCCGGCGTATCGACACGCGTCCTTGGTGCTTTATACATTTATTAAACACTAACCCCCTTACTAATAAAAATATTTATCCAGTAGATAAGCAATACAATGTTTTCTCATTGGGGGCCATCCATAAATAACGTCACACGTTAAGGGGGAGGGAGGGGGTCGACGAAGTGTGACATTGTGTGACAAGGGGGTGGGAGGGGTCCTAAATATTGTGACGTCACATTTCAAAATCTATTATATTATCTAAGTGGTAAAATACGAACTATAAACTTACTTTACGAAAACCTCAAAAACATATATGCCAGTTATAAATAATTTAAAGGAGTGGGTTCAAAGTCCATGGATTGAAGATTATTAAGTTTGTATCTTTAATTTAAAGATAATTCTATTAATATTATTTTTTGTTTTGTTAATTTCTTTAATTAATATAGTCAATCGTGTTTTGTTTTGTTAATTTCTTTAGTTAACATAGTCAATCATTATTTGTTTCGTTAATTTCTTTAATTAATATAATTAATCGTTTTTTGTTTTGTTAATAGTTTCATTTGATGTTAATTTTATTAAAAATAATTTAAATGGAAATAAAACTGGTTTCGGAACCAATATTTTTATACAATAATTTCTAAATGTAAATTTGCAAAATATGTGACGTCACACTAGGGAAGGAGGGGGTCTCACAAATGTGACCAACTGTGACAAGGAGGGGGGTAGGGGTAAAAAATCGTGAAATTCGTGTGACGTTATTTATGGATGGCCCCTCGTCTGTCAAGTGACATTTCCAATGTCGCTTGACAGACAAGGAGAACTTTCACTTCTATTACATTTGAACTGCTGCAAGTATTTACTTAGTACTGCAGTGCTATTCTCTAAGAACATTTTCATATATCTCGACAGCTGAATCCGCGGTGAGTGTCAAATATCATATACGAATTTGACACTCATCGCGGATTCAGCTGTCGTGATTTGAAAATGTTCTTAGAGAATAGCACTGCAGTTGTTGGTACTTCTTAAGCTTGTAGCCGAAATATTTCTCCCTTTCTATTATGGTCTATGGAGTGTAGAAGAAAGGAAAAGTATCTCCGTATGGGGGCAACTTGAAAAAGTGTCCAGCTGACGTTAAAAATAGCAGTTGAAAAAATCGTCCACAAGCGGCGCTAGCAGCGGCAAAGGCTACAATGAATTATATTAGGCGAGTTAATTACTACGGTGATGTGGTTCGCCACCCATCACGTCTCGTTTCTCGCGGAGGCGAAAAGCGGACCATGGAGAGCCGCTTCGCTACGTTGAATGTAAGAGGAATGGATGGTAAGAATGAAAGTGAACGAAGCGAAACAAGTATGTAAGGATCGGGAAAAAGGCGTGATTATGTATGTTAATTACTAACCAATAACTAACTCTCAATTACTTAACTACTCTTATTGCTAACTTTATATCATACCCTCTTCTGACTCTAGTTGGCATGGCAAGTTTTGGAACTGTTATTTTCCGCTTATTTACGGCCTTTTTTCATGTATATGTCACCGTAAAATTGTAAAAACCGTTAGATTGTAATATAACTAGTGAAATTGTAAAATGTTGATAGACTTCTGACGCGAATATTCCGCCTATAATTTAACATGTTATTTTTCGTTAGATTATAAATATATAGTAATGAATCTTTCGACATATTTTTACAATCTCGTTAGTTATTTAACAAACTAACGGTTTTTACAATTTACGGTGACATATACATAGTTCTCCTTTCCTCTACACTCCATACTTTCTTTACATAATAATGATGAACTACTAGTGATAATATCTTAACCAACCTGTCACTCTCATAATTAGTTTCCTGGTTAACATTCACATTGACAGCTGATGTGAGGTCCTCCAGAAAGCTGCTATCCAGTGTGCCAGCGTAGAACTCCTCCAAAACACCGGAAGAGCCTGATATGGACATATTTGCCCCAGATGGTGTACTTGGAATGCTGGAAAACGGTACACATAGATTTAACTAGGTCTCGGCACATGAATATAATGTAGATAATAACCTAGGTGTTAACTTAAAACCTCTTTTAGTTTTATAGTTTTTATAAAACTAATTTGTCATATTTTGAAGTCTATATTTATATGTTTAGTTATTTTTATTTATAATAGATAGCGTGATGTAGAAGCTGTTGCACGCCATCTATTATAAATAAAAATAACTAAACATTTAAATATAGACTTCAAAATATTATGACAAATGAGTTTTATAAAAATTATAAAACTAAAAGAGGTTTTAACACTAGGTCTTAGAACATACGCCAAAAACAATGCTTTCGTGATCTGGGTGTATCAACTACAAATTATGTTTGAGTGAAAATAGATACAATTTTTATAAAAAAAAACTATAACCCGACTGCGTAAATTATATAACTATAATTATATATAGGCACTAGGCACCCAGGCTATTTTTACGAATCTATTGATATCTAATTCATTAAAATCGGTTCAGTAGTTTAGGCGCTACGGTGGAACAAACATACGCACATACATACAATATAGACTGCCAAAAATATTACCCTTCACGAATCTATTGATATCTAATTCATTAAAATCGGTTCAGTAGTTTACGCACTACGGTGGAACAAACATACGCACATACATACAATATAGACTGCCAAAAATATTACCCTTCCATTTGGCTTCGCCGTAGTCTCTTACCAGCGACCAAACAGCCTATAGACACCTAATGTTTTAATTTCTCAAAACAAATAATTGTGTCAATGCGCTGAGGCGGGGGGAGAAGGAAGAAGTGCATGCTGATTGGCCGATTCAAGGTGACAATAATGGAAGAAAGGATAAGCAGTACTTAATTGTATTTGAAAGACAGGGATGTACTGATAAACTTTGATAAGCTTTGTTAAGGATTCGGACCAGCGTAATTTGAGCTCTGAATAAATTGATTCTTGACAATAATAATCTTGAAATTGGCTTACCTATGAAAAGTTATGCCGTCTTTTTTGAAATTAGATGATTGGCTACATTTTCCACATCATTTTATTGTACAGCGAGCCATGTTACTCCTCTTTCGTAATTTATTTTGTAATAAACGCACGAGATGTACACGGGTCACGGATGTGGTCGATACTAAAGCAGATTTCGCGATCGGTGTGTTAAGTAGTGTGCGTGTGGTTTGAGGGACCTACCTGAATATCCCCAAAATAAGTATAGCAAGTTTTAGTAGAAGTCTAAAAAAAATTGTAGAACAAATCTGGGAATTTGTAAAAAGATAGTTTAAAAGATATAGCCCTCAGAGTGTGGTCCCTCAGTTCACACACTGCTATTTTCCAGATCTCGAAAAGTATGTGGAAAATTATGGTTTTTTCACTACAGGATTTTAGTAGAACTTGTGTAAAAGTTTTTACAAATTTATCAAATACATAGCATTAGAAATAAAAAAGCTACAACCACCGAAGTGTGGTCCCTCAGTTCACACAAAAATGACATACTCATTTCGCGATATATTACTGACTTTTTTAATTATTTTTCTACGTAGAGTTTTAGTAGAAAATTTGTAGAATTTGTAGACAAAATTTCAACAAAATCTATCGGCGCATTTGGAAGATATATACCATTATGTTGGGTCCCTCAGTACACACACTTGTGTATAAGAAAAACTCAAATAACTAATAAACGAGAAAACTAACAGAAAGTCTACTATACTTAAATTTTAGTAGAAGTTTTTTTCTCTTGGATTAGCACATAAAATATTTAATTTCTTGCTTCCTAGCTGAGATAAGTTTAATTTTTTGATTGTATGAAAATGCAGAGTAGGTTACCACACAAGAGGCAAAATGAGGACAAGTCCTAATATTATTGTGTATGTTATACCTTATTAAATTTACGTTTTGCTCGCGGTTTCGCACCTTTTCACTATTTTAGGGGTTCATAGTACTACAAGCAACCCATATACTTACCAATTATTAACTATGTACCTATTTGTGGTTTTGCTCTGCCCGCCCTTTTCTCTGTCCGTTGTTTCTAACTCCTTATATGTAATTATATATGTATTATATGAATAAAAAACTGGCCAAGTGCGAGTCAGGCTCGCGCACAAACGGTTCCGTACAAAACGGCAAAAAAAAAATCACGTTTGTTGTATCGGAGCCCTCGTCCTCGTCTCGTCGTCGTCTCGCCCCCAGCACCAAAGATTATACATACTCAATGTAATATTATGATTGCACCTAATATTTTTGTTATATTAGCTTTTGCTCGCGGCTTCGCCCGCGTGGAATAGTGTTCTTAGAGAAAAAACTACTTCGGCGAATAACTCTCTAAGTCTCTACTTACAGCAATATACTTCTGATACAATACTGAAAATGTTTTTAGGTTTACCCAATGCAAATGGTTAAAAATTGGACCCTTTCGAGTTTCGCCTCGACACGATATGAGCGACCGCTTGATATATACATAATATTATATTTGTCGCGCTTGAATATACATTCGTTGCGTCATGCTTTCGTTGTTGGACATCTACGAAGTGGTAAAAAATACTAAGACCACTCGTGAACTGTATTTTAAAAGTGGAATACTATCGTGTGTTGGTGTACCTACAAAAAAAATGCACACAAAAAAGCACACACACTTAAGAATAACATTATGTACACCGCACATCCCACAAATTAACTTTTTCCTCTTCATAAAAGCTTGACATTAATTTGAAGACCTAAGATTTCTATATTTTTTTTTATAGAAAATAGGTAGGTATAATAAAAATATGAAATTTCATCAATGAGGGCTCTGTACCCAAAGGGACCCAAAATATTATTAAGACTTTGCTGTCTGTCCGTCCGTCTGTCTGTCACCAGGCTGTATCTCAGGTACCGCGATAGCCAGACAATTGAAATTTTCACAAATTATGTATTTCTGTTGCCGCTATAATACTAAAAACAAAATAAAATAAATATTTAACGAGGGATCCGATACAACAAACGTGATTTTTTTGCCGTTTTGTACGGAACCGTTTGTGCGCGAGCCTGACTCGCACTTGGCCAGTTTTTTATTCATATAATACATATGTAATTAGATATAAGGAGTTAGAAACAACGGACAGAGAAAAGGGCGGGCAGAGCAAACCCACAAATAGGTACATTGTTAATAATTGGTAAGTATATGGGTTGCTTGTAGTACTATGAACCCCTAAAATAGTGAAAAGGTGCGAAACCGCGAGCAAAACGTAAATTTAATAAGGTATAACATACACAATAATATTAGGACTTGTCCTCATTTTGCCTCTTGTGTGGTAACCTACTCTGCATTTTCATACAATCAAAAATTTAAACTTATCTCAGCTAGGAAGCAAGAAATTAAATATTTTATGTGCTAATCCAAGAGAAAAAAACTTCTACTAAAATTTAAGTATAGTAGACTTTCTGTTAGTTTTCTCGTTTATTAGTTATTTGAGTTTTTCTTATACACAAGTGTGTGAACTGAGGGACCCAACATAATGGTATATATCTTCCGAATGCGCCGATAGATTTTGCTGAAATTTTGTCTACAAATTCTACAAATTTTCTACTAAAACTCTACGTAGAGAAATAATTAAAAAAGTCAGTAATATATCGCGAAATGAGTATGTCATTTTTGTGTGAACTGAGGGACCACACTTCGGTGGTTGTAGCTTTTTTATTTCTAATGCTATGTATTTGATAAATTTGTAAAAACTTTTACAAAAGTTCTACTAAAATTCTGTAGTGAAAAAACCATAATTTTCCACATACTTTTCGAGATCTGGAAAATAGCGGTGTGTGAACTGAGGGACCACACTCTGAGGGCTATATCTTTTAAACTATCTTTTTACAAATTCCCAGATTTGTTCTACAATTTTTTTTAGACTTCTACTAAAACTTGCTATACTTATTTTGGGGATATTCAGGTGGGTCCCTTAAACCACACGCACACGTTAAGTAAGACGTATAAGAAAGCGTTCGCCTTGCATTACGCGTCTATAGGTTATGTGGTCGCTGTCTTTTACCCTCATCTTTACATTAATAATGATAATGTTTACTTGCATATTTTGTCTCTGTCGTTCGATTTATAGTAAGCAGCGGCAAAACATTTGAATAAGTTATCCGACACTCAAACATTCACCTTTATCTTATAAATACTTTATTATTTATCTATACATATTCTATATAATATTATAATGTTAATTGAAAGAAAAATGTCCCAATACCTTTCTTGATATTGTGATTTTGCCGGCGTCATGTCCATACTGACTGGAGGTTTGCTTTTCACTAGCTCAGGACTCACATACTGAGTTTGTTTCACTTGTGTGTTTGTGGGATATAAAGACTGGGCCAGCTTTAAAAAAAACATATTTAGAAAATTTATAATCACTTGTCACTAGATAGTTTCAATAGAATAGTAGTAGAAAACGTAAAATTATACTAATATTATTTTAAATATCGAGAGGTAGGATAATAATTGCTCAGTATTTAAATAAAATATATATTCAAGTATATGACTTACCAAAGGATTAACACTCGGTGGAATAATTGGCTTGCCTGCACCCAGCACAATACTGGGAGACCTGTCGTTATTTATTCTAGGTTCGTTTTCGGCACCTTGCCGCCTTTTGTTCGCTAGACGGTCAACAAATATGTTGTAATGTGCTTCATCGGAGTTCTAAAAATATATAAGTTCATGAACTTAGTAACACTTACGTTTTTACAATTACCACTATCTCCTTTATATAGCATGGAGTCTCAGATTTTAATGTTTGTTATGCAAAATTGCATACACAATGCACATGTTGTATACTGTGCGGCAACAGGGTCTATGAGTGTCGTGACCTTAGTGGGTGGACTTGGTGGGTGGGTTTTGTTGTTGTTGTAATCAATATAGCATATAATGTAGAATCTGTGCCTCCATACTACCCAATGTAGAGTGATAAGGGAACATACCCATATTACATGACCACTTTTTACCCATTTTAATCCAAATCCAACTTTCAATCCAAACAAAGTAAAATGAAGTCTACTTTAAATACGAGAATTGATGTTCAGATGTGAAAAAACTCGAGAGAAGAAAAGTTTAATAACTGTATCAGGTTAGGAAGCATACTTTTTTTTCAAAATGACCTACGTATTTCTACATAATTTTATATGTGTGTAACAAAATAAAGGCATAAGCTGCCACGGCCGTGCGCATGTGCCATCGTGTGTTCGTGCTTAGCTGAGCGAATATAACCCGGGCTGCTCAAGCGAGGCAGCCTCGCTATGTAAGATTTTCCGACCGAGCATGCCTCGCCCGAAGCACGGCGCATGCCGCGCGCGGCGGGCCTCGCGCGAGGCTACCCGCTTGGTGTGGACCCGCCTATTTTCACATACCTGCCTCCACACAAGATTTTCCTAGAAGTTGACTATTTGACAAAAACCTAAACCTCCTTCCCCTACTCAGTGAATAAGTCACATGGCTAAACAGGGTCACAAAATATAGGGATGTTCCCTAACTAGTATTGATGTACAAACTATAGCACTACCTGTGTACATCAATATTTGTCTGCTTTTTTGTTAGCTTGAAGGCTAGCCCTATATATTTATGTGTATTTGTGCATTCACATGTTAATTCAAAATAATGACTAAGCAAAGCAAACTCAAATCAAAGTGAATGTTGTACTGTAAGGTTACTTGTTTTGTAGCAATATTAAAATTTACCTCCGATTCCTATTATACAGGCAAAAAATAGATAATATATTATTATGTGTCAGATTTAATAATTACAAGAAAATGTTACACATATTTTCATTAATCTTTAGTCAGTATTATTCTTTTGTTGTGAAATTTTAAAGTTTGTTGTGATTTTTTTTCCCAAATTGTATCTAAATTATGAATTGTTACTTTACCTGAAAGTCATCTAGCTCCTTCTCAATTTCCTCCATATCTTTTTGATTTCTTTGCAATTGTTCTAATAAGCTAGTTTTCTGTAGCCTCAGAAATGGTATACTCAAAAATTTATGAAGAAGTCTTAGGCCAAAACCATTTCTCATGGAAGATTCAGCATAGCGTATTGGTGCAGATCTATAATAAGAAAATTATGTTAAATTTTATATTTCTTTGTGGTCTAGTCTTAGGTAAATTCAGAGACTCCTACAATCTGGTTGATCAATAATGTGATACTGATCATATGCCTAGGTTTTTATTAAATCTAAAAGGATACTTTTCATAAAATATTCAAAACAAAACTCACCTAACAACCTTTGCATGTTGCAGGGCTTGTTCAATATGATGTGACTGCACTTGTCTGTGATGCTGCATGTCACAGTGGTTACCCAGTAGCACCACTGGCAGATCAGCTGGTATCCTCGATAGTTCTTTTACAACATAATCAAATGTCCTTTAAAAAACATTAAGTATGTACAAGCTTCATACCAGTTTAGATATGATACATAGTAGCCCAATTATTTTATAATTTATAATATACAATACATATCATTGTCATCATTCGGGTCTATCCACATATTACGTCACAGCGCATGGGGGTGGGGGGTTCATACTAAATGTGACAGTACATGTTAAATACAGGTACAGAGATACTAAAAAGCATGACATAGGGGAGTGGGGGTTCAATAAGTCGAAATTTTGCATGACGTAATATGTGGATGGGCCCTTACAGACTCAGTAATCTACACTAATATAATAAAGAGGAAAAGTTTATTTGTTTGTTTGTTTGCATTGAATAGGCTCCGAAACTACTGGACCGATTTCGATGAAATTTGGCACAGATATAGAGTAGACCACAGGGGAAGGACATAGGCTACTTTTTATTGCGACAAAATGTACAGTTCCTGCAGTATTTCCTTTTGCGCGCATGAAGTCGCGGGCATCATCTAGCCATAAAATAACTACCATGGTTTTGTGATGTCCATCATTAAAATGACACCAGTTGCATTCTTGTAAACATCTAAGAATGTAGCATCTAATACTGGTGTTTCAACATCATCTGCCTGTGCTGTGGCTGTCTGATTCTCTAGTTTCAAGCCCAATGGAGGTTTCTTCTTTGTGCGACCTTTATCCACTACTTCCCAGACTTCAACCTGTAATAGCAAATTCATTTATTTATGTAAATACAAAAACATAAACTACAATACAATAATGTAATAAAATATAATGTAAAAAAGAGACTTTAAGAAATATTTGTCATTTTAGAATACATTTTTGAAACTCAATTATTAAAGATTAAATGAGATTTTTAAGAAATACTTCATAATTAATTTAATAAAACAAAGTTTTATTTATATTCTAAACACTTACTTTAACTATGTAATCTGAATTTTTATAAGTCCAATGAATTGGTGCCACTTGAATCTGCTCTGTTGGCACATATTCTTCAGTAAATGCTCCTCCTTGAAGACGTTGCAGAAGACAAGATTTTCCCACATTTCTATCTCCTTTGATGAGAATTTTCACTAAAACATTATACAAAATGTATGATTTGTTTGTTACAGTTTTAAGACAGTAGAATTTACATGAAAAATAAAGTAATATTACTATTGAAATGTACGCCTCTAGAAAATCTTTTCTGCAACGACGAGGACATTGGCATCGGTGGTGCACACCGATCATCGCTATTCCTAGTTAATTTCTTTAGCGCTGAAAACATTTTGATTGCAATAAAGTTTTAACTACCTACTGCGGTCTGGGTTAAAGTAAATAAATATTTATCTTTTTTAGCAAAAACTCTAATTTTGACGTCATCGTCATTCATTTGACATATCGTGGTGTAACGTCATTATTTGACAATTGTTTTTTTTTATTATTTAATTTCTTAGCCATGAGCAAGTCAGGATAAGTCCAAGGAGGGTTCCGCAAGTATCAAATTAAATAGGTATTATATGCCCGCGTTGCGTACCCACGAGTTTTTTGTGGTCGCGACTAGAGGATAGAACACCCGGGCGTTTTGGCCAGAGTGCCTGTAAGTGTCCGATAAATTCCTGCCCGTGGACATTCATCTCGGCTGGTATAAATTGAGCATTGTTTACAGGGGTAAGTAAGTCGGTAGTACCATTTATCCATACTAATATTATAAATGGGAATGTGTGTGTCTGTCCGTTTTTCACGGCAAAACTACTGAACCGATTTAAATGAAATTTAGTACACAGATAGTAGAGCCTGAGAAAGGACATAGGCTACTTTTTATCGCAGGGAAATGTACGGTTCCCGTGGGATGCTTTATTTAAAACTACTAAACCGATTATGAAATGAAATTTGGCACAGATATAAAGTAGACCATGGGGAAGTACATACTTAGGTTGCTTTTTATTGCGGGACATATTATAAGGTTCCCGTGGGTTACTGTACTTACAGAAATTGTAAAGTCCATGATATAAATAAAGTGTATGAATTCCTAACATGGTTTTAAATGTTCAGATGTTAATGTACGAGAGGACAGAGATACTTGATCCTTACAAGAGACTACATACATGGGATTTACAGACTCTATAGGCAATATATAGTATAGTTTAATACTTGCTATTGGATGGTTTTTAATACTTGCTACTGAATGGATTTTGATAAAATTCGGCATAGTAGAAGTTTAAGCTCTGGATTTACAAACACATATTCTACTTTTATCCCAAAAATACGATGTTCCCTTAGAATACTATACTTATGTGGGAGAATCCGCAGGTAAAAGCTAAATAGCGTTAAGCATATCCCTCCCATCAGGGTACAGTTTATTTAGGGAGACTTATTCCCTGTAGACCAATTTCCCTTTAATTTTTTAAAATATTTAATGTTATTTAATATTTTGATAGTCCAAAGATATAAAAAACAAGAGAAGGTTACTTACCTTCTAACATACATACACATATGGTGCACAAAAGCACTTTGCGCTAATACAATAGAACTAAAAATTGAAGTGACGAGTGTTGAGTTCTTAAATTTACTCATGTGTTATAAGTATTATAGTTTTTCAATCACAATCACCTTTGAGTATGGTCACCTTTGAGTTTGGTACTTAAAGGCAATCACCAATAAACTGACATGTGAGCATAGGCATTAGGCTAAGTCTACAGTTAGTATAAAATCGAAGTGTGCTGTGTGACATGGCTCAACAGTGCTCTCCCAAAGTTTATAATACAAAGAGAGAGAAGTAGAATATGGTTAAGAAATGTCAGTGTCAGTCAGGAACATATTTCTTTAATGACAATGGGTCCAAAGAAACTCAATTTAATGTAGGCAAAGTCTCTTGCAAAAGCTTGTAAACTTAATATTTTGACAACTGTACTTCTGTCCTTTTGCTAATACGTCTTTTTGAGAGTGTCGTGGAGTTTTGCCGGGAAAGTCAATCAGCAATGTTGTGTTTCTGTATTATTTTTCTAAATTCGTGTTAATTCGGTTTTTAATGTGTTATAGTGGTGGAATATTAACCATTAATTATTCGTTGAGGTGCATTAGTGTGGAAAAGTGATACATTCTACAAAATGCGTGCTAAATTGGGTTTCCCGCCAAAACTCCCTAAGAAGTTTCAGTAAAGCTTCTACCACTTTACTGAATTAACTGACTTGACTAATTGACTACCCTGACTACTTATTTGGACTTTGACTAGACTTCGGACTTGATGATTTAGAAATAAGACAAAGAAATACCTCAAACGACAGACGAGGCAGTATGGTCTAAGACCTTAGCCTGTTCCATTTCGGGACGAATTAAACAAAAAAAAAATGAGTCCGACTCTCCGATCCGTCTGAGCCTGAGCCGATGCGTCTGAGCCCTACGAATTTATAGATTGTATATACTTTTATGAAATATCATAAGTGAAGTGAACCAATGATTTATTTTTTCTACTTTCAAATCTCCATGATATATCTAAATTTACTTTAATACAATTTAATAATATTGTGATTTAAATTTAGAACAGATTAAACATTTAAAAATTTGTGAGCAATCCAAATCTAATCTGTTTTGAATACAAAATATGTACATCTTTAAAGAAAAGGGTATTTGAAGAGTATGCCTTAATAATAACAAGTGTTTGTGTGCTATTAAAAATATATTATTAATATAGCCAACAAATTTCATAAATTATGTTATTACCTTACCTAAAATATATTTTCAACAATAAACATTTCATACAGCTTTATATATTTTGTTCAATCCCATTTGGATTTCTTCTTCTCAAATATTTCCTTGCCATCCTCATTAACTGCAGCATAATAACCCATAGATTCATATTTCTGTCTCATATACGCAATATAACCTAGAGCAAGTCCAAAACATGTCAGACCTATGCTCATTATCACTATATTCTGAAAATAAAAATTACTATCATTTAGTTTAGAAACAATTATTCCTTATTATATATAAATTACAGGTAAATATAACAGTGTAGTCGGTGAATTTTAGTAATAATCATTAATTTCTTACAGGTTTTGCATACAGTTCAAAATTTATTATTCTGAAAGCTGTAGTAGATTTCATAGAACGAATGCCTTCCCCTGGTTTTTTGTTTTCCATTTTTGTGATTTAATCTTGTAACTTTAAATTAATTTAATTTTAAATGTAAAATTTACTGTGTTTACTGTTTTGTACAATTTTTTGACACAATTCTTCTTCTTCGTCTGCTGTCATCTTTCATTTTTCACATCTCTAATAGAGATGATATTTTTACCAAAGTTAGGTTACAGTTCCGTGGTTATTTATCTAAGTTAAGGCGTGACTCCTGCTAAAAACATTACACAGAAAACATGAAACAAAAACATTTGTTTTCATACACAAGCTGTCTCCAGCTACAGAAAATGTTTTTGGTCGAAACAAAACATTTTGTGCAGACAAGATAGATCTTCCGACGAGTAAGACGTATTGGCGCTCGCAGTTTTAGTGATTGCAGGTGTAGAATCTAGGAGAAAACAGGGGTTCTGAAAAGGCCACTTTAGGTGTTTCATAAAAGTATTTTTTTCAACTCATAAATATGTGCGCCTATTTATGCATTTCTATTGAAAACTGACAAAATTGATGTTTTTTAATTAAGTCAGGCCATATATTATGAGCGCTCACAAAAACAAACACAAAAATCACAACAAGCAAAACTATAACCCTAAAAAACTTGTACCTAGGTGTCATGTGAACGATGTGAACACTAGTTACGAAATGAAACATTTCTTCCACTCTCTACCCGCGCGGGAATGTTTTCTGTCCGTCTCCGAAAACAAAAACATTGTCTATTCCTAGATAAATATGAATAGCCACGCCCCAATGTTTCGATGTTTTGTGTAATGTTTCGATGAAGGAGACCCGGCTTTAAGGCGTGACTCCTGTTAAGGCGTGTCTCCTGTTCGAAACATTACACAGAAAACATGAAACATTGGGGCGTGGCTATACACATTTCTCTAGGAATAGACAATGTTTTTGTTTTCGGAGACGGACGGAAAACATTCCCGCGCGGGTAGAGAGGGGAAGAAATGTTTCATTTCTTATCTAGTGTTCACATCGTTCACATTTCACCTAGGTACAGGTTTTTTAGGGTTATAGTTTTGCTTGTTGTGTTTTTTGTGTTTGTTTTTGTGATCACTCATATTATTCGAATGTTTCGAACAGGAGACACGCCTTTAGAAACATTACACAGAAAACATGAAACAAAAACATTTGTTTTCATACACAAGCTGTCTCCAGCTACAGAAAATGTTTTTGGTCGAAACAAAACATTTTGTGCAGACAAGACCTAAGTTCCGATGAGGAAGGCGTATTAGCACTCGCAGATTTAGTGATTGCAGGTGTGGAATCTAGGAGAAAACTGACAAAATTGATGTTTTTAATTAAGTCAGGCCATATATTATGAGCGATAACAAAAACAAACACAAAAATCACAACAAGCAAAACTATAATCCTTAAAAACCTGTACCTAGGTGTCATGTGAACGATGTGAACACTAGTTAAGAAATGAAACATTTCTTCCCCTCTCTACCCGCGCGGGAATGTTTTCCGTCCGTCTCCGAAAACAAAAACATTGTCTATTCCTAGACAAATGTGTATAGCCACGCCCCTCCAATGTTTCGATGTTTTGTGTAATGTTTCGATGAAGGAGACGCGGCTTAAAAAACCTGTACCTAGGTGTCATGTGAACGATGTGAACACTAGTTATGAAATGTTATGATATGAAACATTTCTTCCCCTCTCTACCCGCGCGGGAATGTTTTCCGTCCGTGTCCGAAAACAAAAACATTGTCTATTCCTAGATAAATATGTATAGCCACCTCCCAATGTTTCGATGTTTTGTGTAATGTTTCGATGAAGGAGAGAGGGGAAGAAATGTTTCATTTCCTATCAAGTGTTCACATCATTCAAATTACACCTAGGTACAGGTTTTTTAGGGTTATAGTTTTGCTTGTTGTGATTTTTGTGTTTGTTTTTGTGATCACTCATATTATATATGACCTGACTTAATTAAAAAACATCAATTTTGTCAGTTTTCAATAGAAATGCGTAAAATGGCGCACATATTTATGAGTTGAAAAAAATACTTTTATGAAAAACCTAAAGTGGCCTTTTTAGAACCCCTGTTTTCTCCTAGATTCTACACCTGCAATCACTAAAACTGCGGGCGCTGATACGTCTTCCTCATCGGAACTTAGATCTTGTCTGCACAAAATGTTTTGTTTCGACCAAAAACACTTTCTGTAGCTGGAGACAGCTTGTGTATGAAAACAAATGTTTTTGTTTCATTTTTTCTGTGTAATGTTTCTAGTAGGAGTCACGCCTTTATGTTTCGATGAAGGAGACCCGGCTTTATAAAGTTACCTTGCTAGCTTTGTATCAAGGTAGCATTATTCGCGATTTCTCGTGATCGGCTTGAGCATTAAAATCGTTATTTTGGCAACTAATTAGCAAGTATTTAGCTACAAATTCAAGTATTTGTTTTTTGCAATTTTTCTGAATTCACCTTGGTAAAGCCTTGGTAGCATGGTTAGGTAGCCTATTACCCAGGGCAGGATAGCTCCTGACGTCACAGCTTTGTTAGAGAGAGAACGTAAATTGGTCAATACTTGTGAAGAAACGAGACAAAAATGTTATGTTTTGTCCCTTTCGCTGTAACCGGGTTTTTGGCACAAGGCTGTCAAATTTGACATTCTTGTGCCAAACAAATAACAGCTGTGAAGAGTGAGGTTTCGTATTATTTGAAATCTTTTGTTTTTTGGTGTGTTTTATGTTATATACGCTTTTGAGATAGAGACTCCGTGTATTTTTAAGTATTTTAACAATGGGTGGATGCAGTATTTTGAGGCGCAAAAGTCGCAGCGAAGGAAAATGTGCTGCCGTAAATTTTCACTCGTAAGTAGCTATAGCTCGTGTTTTTTTAGTTTGTGATTGCATATTACTTAAGAATGATGATATATGGACGTAAATACAATCATATTGTCCATAGAAAGTGAGATGAAATCTGTATTTTTTACATAATTCGTAACTTATTCTAAAAATATATTTGTCTTAGTGTTGCTATTTAATTTAGTACCAAAATATACTGACTAAAGTTCTTTCGGTAAAAATTTAGTATAATATCCCACGATCCCACGATTTATGGAGGAAGGGGATAAGAGGGGAGGGGAGGGGGAAGTTTGAAGCCCCACTCTCCCCATCAGGAAACCCACAGTTACTGAGATATTAGTGGTTGAAGTTTTTAGTTGGGAGTAATAAGGCGACAGCTAACCCTTACCTCCACAAACCTCACTAAAAATAAATTTTGGATACATAATCAATTCAAATAGAAAATAATCTTAAATTAATTGCTCGTTCACTTTAACTTAAATAATAATCTATTATAATATAGTAATCAATTCGGTTTTACTTTTAGGTCGGTCCACAACAGACGCAGGTATTAGTCTTCTATGCAGTATATTTGGGGCCTGAGAGTCACATGATGCACTTGGTGTCTTTTGTGATCTATCCAAGGCTTTCGACTGTGTCGAGCACGCAGCACGCTACGTTGGTCAGAAAATTAGAAAGGGACACGGCACTTCAACTTTTAAGTTCTTATCTTAAAATAAGAACGCAGAGAGTAGAAGTAAATTCTACAAGGTCTACTGGGACCAAAATAGGACTAGGTGTGCCACAAATTTAAAAAAGTTATTTCATTAATGATTTTATTAACGATTGCACACCTTAGGAATAAGATAGACCCTTGCAAAGCTGCTTCCATGTAATTAAGTTATCTTGACTTTTGCTATATTATATGTCACCGTAAAATTGTAAAAACCGTTAGATTATAAAATAACTAACTAGATGGTAAAAAGATGTCGAAAGATTAAAAACTATATACCTATTTATAATCTAACGAAAAACAATGTGTTAAATTATAGACAGCGTATTCGCGTCGGTAGTCAATCAGCATTTTACAATTTCACTAGTTTTATTACAATCTAAAGGTTTTTACAATTTTACGGTGACATATAGATTAAGTTACTACATTGTAAAAATATTTTTTGAAAATAACAACTTTTCCATATTTTTGCTAAAAAGTGGCCCCGTGTGAGTTTCTTACGCTGGTTCTTCTCGACGGGCTAGTTTCTTTTATATGTATTTTAACTGTTTAATTTTTTAAATGTGTTGAAGTGAATGAAGAATGTTTGAAACATCTACTTAAATAAAAAACTATTTACTTTTTTGATATTGTTTAATTTTTAATATTATTTCATTTTATTGTTTAATTTTTATATTAAGAGAAATACCTACCCTACCTAACAGTATTAATAGTAAGACTTTTTGGTGGTTTATGCTTGGACTACTTCAGAAAAAGTCAAAATCACCATATAAGTTTCGACGAGTTCCCTCGATTCCTCATAGATCCCATCATCAGGTCACCACTTTTTACACCCATAGGAACCCTTTACATAAAAAAAATCGAAAATTGATCCACAGACAGCGGAATAATCGTTAATTTTAACAAAATTACTAGGTATTTGAAGCCATTAGACCATACAAATTGTATGAGAGGCTCAGTAACTATGGTAAAGGCCTTTTTATCATTTTCTTTTTATTATAACCCCTAATAATAATATATAACTAGCTGTCTCGACACACGTTATTCTGTCTTAAACATGAACTGAAATGAATAAATTACTACACTTATAATGCATCCTACGTCCTAGTCCTACACCTACAACCTTTTTCATTATTTCTCACTGTTGAAGCCTACCCTAAACTTCCGCAATTACAAGTGTATTTCAGCTCGTCAACACTCACTGATGCTTGAGAGACCTATGGGAAAGGAAATTTTTTGTAGTTCCTGACCCCTGTTCCCGCCTTGAATGCTGCTATGGTGCTCAATTGAGCAGTTTCGGTGAGTTGCCAGTATCAGAGTGATGGTCATTAAAGCAATGAGAATGGAAAATACAATGGCTTTTATATCCTTTTAATTTTATGATGCATAGATCTTGACATATTATGTACTATTAAAATAGTTCGAGTATTATTTTTTTAATTTACAAAGAGTTTGAATGAGATTCAAAACAATATAAAATGTGCCAAATCGATCCAGCCGTTCTCGAGTTTTGAGTCCCTTGTAAACGGGTTATAAAGTATCCTATGTCCTTCTCCTAGTTTCAAGATACCTCACCAATTTTCAGCCAAATCGGTTCAGCCATTCATGAGTTAAAAATATTTTTACCACGTTCATAATATTTTTTTAATATATCTATTACTTTCGGTCTCGTCCTAGATTTTACTTAATAATAGGTGTCGATCGAAACCAAAGACTTCTAATCGAGACTGAAAATCCAGGTACGATTGTACTTTAATCGCATGTTTTCTTAAAACCTCTGACTCATAAAAAATAACTAGAACAATAAATTATACAGTACAGTATTAAAATATTGTACTTATTTTAATAATGAGTGGTGTAAGGGAAAACTCGTTTTACGGTTCTTGTTTATTACTGACTACGACGAGAAAACTTACATGTGCATCCTAAGATCAAGACAAAAATACCACAATTGAAGGCTATGTTTGTACATGGCAACACCTAGTGGGTGAGCGAGATGCACTCTAGTGGTTACAAGAGCTGCGGATCTAGAGGTTCTTAATCTTAGCTATTACCGAAACAAAAAAAAAAAAAAACAAATTGTGACGCCGAGTTGGCTTGGTCTGTGAAGTCTGTGAACGGCATTTTAAAAGCTGTCAAAAAAAATCTAATTTTCGCAATAAATAAAAATATGCTAAGTTTTTTGGCCTAAAAACCCTACGATTTTCAATGTTTATTTGTGTTTATTGAAGCCAGTGTATAGTTTTTACCAATATGGATTCAGAGTCTGTTCTACAAGCGGATGTTGCGGATGGCGCCGAAATGTCCCCTTTAGTTGATAACCCATCTGATAATTTACCAGATATTAGTGATAATAACATCGCAGGGGATGAATCTGAAGCAATACCATCAGCGGATGATGCCAGTAAGTGAAAATTCCAGATATCTTGTACTTCCAGAAACAAAATCTTTCGAGTTATATTCACGTATTTTTTTTGGTTTTTAGCGTGTAAAAGTGTATTCTTATTAGTATATATCTAAATAATAAATTGTTTCGTGTAAATAAGTACTAAATAATATCATATACTTGAAAAAAACAAAGACTTAGGTATATGTTATTACATGTAGCTACAAATGGCGGTGCTCCAACAAGTAGCAGTGATCTTCCGGATTTAGAGGCTGCTTTACAACCTGAATATTTGGAACAGCCAGTTGCCGACCAAGGTAAAAGGGAGAGGTTAAAGATAAAATCTATGTTCACATTGGTGTCCCCTTAACCTCATCAAATTTCATGACTAATTGGGTGGTTAATGGTTTCATGGTGCTGCGGGATAAAAGGGTTTTATCGATCTGTTACTAATTTTTTTAGTTCATATTTTAGCCAATGCATCAGCAGAAGAAGAAATGGATATTGATGAATCAACTCCTGGCGCAGTTGGAGATGCGTCTGCATACATCGGAGACAACTGTTTGTCCACACCAGTAAGTTTAACATTATGTAGTTTAATAATAAGTGAACTGTACAAACCCACTCTGTCTTCACTTTTTTTATTATCTTAAATAAGTTATTGTTGTAATAAGTACCTATTTGTTAACAAATATGGTAGTTGACTACTTTTGATTTATATTCAGAAATACTGAGGTAAGTATATTATTTCTTTATAAAATATGTAAATCATATAAAATTTTATGAGTAATTTTGTACTTACTTACAAACTTTTACTAAAGTTACAAAATAGTTGAATATTTTTTTACAATATTAGTATAAAAAAGCCTACATAGTTAACTTCAAATTCAAAGAGATTTACTATTGTATGAACACAAACATGCATATTTTGGAGATCTCGGAAATTTTGTACATATGACCACATTTCATAGCAACTTACAGGTGTGTGATGTCACCTGCCAGTACGACCAATACAAAAGTGCTTCAAACAATCTGCAATTTCTTTGCAAATATAGATTATTAGGAATATATTCCTTCTGTAAAGGGTCCATCCACATATTACGTCACAGCGCATGGAGGAGGGGGGTCATACTAAATGTGACAGTACTTGTTAAATACAAGTACAGGGATACTAAAAAGCGTGACATATGGGGTTCAAAAGTCGAAATTTTGTGTGACGTAATATGTGGATGGCCCCAAACTGACTTATTTTTCAGAACACTATTCATTTATGTAATAAAAAAACTACAGGAAAATAGCCTACTATAAAAATATATTTACAGGCTGAAACAGAGGACAACTCTCCCCAAGAGGAAAATGCTTTGGATCCACTGCTTAAAGAACAAGGCTTGGAAGAGGGAGATGGCACCGAGGAAGGTGAACCACAGGAGGAATCTCCAGATCAATCGATCAGTTCTGCTTTGCCAATCGATGAGGCTCCGATTGTTCAAGATGGTATGTTTCAATACTACATTGTATAAATGCTTATTTATGTGAGTAAAAAAGTTTCCTAAAACCTCAACTTTTTTTTTAATACTAAATTGTTAAACAGATGTGTATAATGAATACACTTGAGTGTATAATACATGTATTGCTGGTGTTTTTTCTAAATAAATAAATAAACAGAAGTTTATGAGTATTTAAAAAAACCTTTGTGTTTCTAAAATGTCAATATTGTTTCAGAGGAGTCGAGCACAATGGACGAAGATATGGGTGGTGGTGAGGGAGTGGCCAGCAGTGATGATGTGAATGACATCAGTAGTGCTGCACAAGATGTACTCAGCACAGGCATAAGGTAAATTGACCATATTATTATTATAGTACAAATAAAGCTTAAGGTCATGTTAATAAAGGTTGTATAAAACAAAAACTTAATCCAAAATTTACTAAATTGGAATGATATTTATCCAGATAGAAAATGAAAGAAGTTGTAAAAGTTAAAGTGAATAAATGGCAAATGCAGGTTCAAATTCCGCCAAGGGAACAAATTGTCTAATACCTTAACACAAGTTCTTTGGATACTTAACATGCAACCTGATTGATGTGGTGTGAAGTGTCCAAATATATGAAAAATGTGATTTTTATCTATATAAGGTTTGGTAAAATCAATTACGAATACTTCGGGCATGTGATCTACTGCTTGTGTAAATATGTTTAGGTTAGGTTAAACTAATAACTAAAGTTATTAAATTAAAATATTGCAAGAAATTAAATCTTTTGCATTTAAAAGCGTCCGCGCGCGACAAGGACAGCAGATGTAGCACGACAGAGACAGCGATACATATTGCATACACCAGGAAAGGTCATTCGAGTTCATATCTGAACAGCTGTACGCAAGTGGTCGATATAATGCAATAAGATGTAATTTCCTGCAACATCATTTAATTTTGTATAAAAAAAAAATCCACGTGTTCCAAAAATTTTTTTTTGCCTAAACGTCTTTACACAAGCAGTATATGACGTACCCAAAGTTTCCGTAATTGATTTTACCAAACCTTATATAAAAGTCGCCTTTTTTATATTTTTCGACTACTCTATAGTAGACTATTCTTATCATTTGTTTATAAGTATTGCATAATATCATACCTTATACGTAAAATATCCTCTATTCCGTATAGTTCGAGTACTCAAGAAGGTGGTGCCGATATAACAAGTAGTGGACAGACAGAGGGAACCCTTATATCCTCCACTGCCAACGGCCCAGCTGTCCTGCACTCCTTCTCATTGTTACCTCAACAACCGCAAGCAAATGAGTTAGTAATCGTTTTTAAAGTTATTTAAATATTTACTTTTCAACTAACCATAAAAAATCTTTTTAAAAATATGTAAAATACTAATTTATTTTGTAATCATTTCTTAAAACATAGTTGTATAATGAGAGTGACCTTTGTACCGGGTGAATTTTTCAACTAGGCATGCTAGGCGAAAATATAAGGGGTAGTGAAAAATCTTCAAATTATAATATTTTCAGTAAAAAACTAGGATATCAAAAAGAATAAACATATTTGTCCTTGTGCATAATATCTTTTTCTTTGATATGGTCTTAAATCTTATACGAGTTGATAGATTTTTTTAATCAAAGGCAGCTCATATCCGAGCCCTGACATCACTCCTACCCAAGTGGATCTATCATGAGTTCATGACTCTTTCGCATTATAGTAGCCCTATGCTGCTCATAAACTGAGCAATGTGGCAAGGGTTGGTGCTGCCAATTTCCTCCTCATTGATAGATGGTAAATCTATACAATAATTTACAATACCATGTCCAGGTTCAGTGATGCAGACACCTCAGAGATGGAGGGTGCTGCGGACACAATGCCAACAGTTAGTGAGTCTATGCCTCTTCTAACCATGACTGCAAATGGATCTGCTTTATTATCACCCACTCTTTTACAAGGTAAGATTTAAATTTGTAGAAGTACTGATTTGTACTAAGATCTGTTTTCAACATAGAATAATTGCTATTTATTTAAAAATGTTGCTATTTAGCAAAAAGTTGTTTTGCGTTATATGCCTATGTCACCATAAAATTGTAAAAACCGTTAGATTGTAAATGATTAGGATGATCGTGATCATCTCCAGCTAAAATTCTAGACGTCATATTTAAAAGGATGTGATGGAGTACCTTCCTAATGGTCCAGTTAGACGAGGCGTGCGAAAGCCGACCACTCGTTTTGATTCATAGTAAATTGGATAGGCTAGGCTACAACATACACATTAATAACAATAGTCAATAACTCAACCCAACCTACAGTTAATAGGTTGTGACGCTAAGAACTCACGGAGTGGTTTTTTCCCGTGCCACGTGTCGCCACGGTTGAGATTATCGCCCGCAAACATGGCGGGCGAAGATCGCAGGACGCGCGGTTGCAAAAAGGCGAATACATATTTACAATATACTTTCTGAATTTCGCCCGCAAACCGATCGTAGAGCGTATGGGCGCTACCCGCCGAGGTTGCGGGTGACGGCGGCCCGCGCGGTTCTACTAGTTGCCCACCGCGCGCCGATGCAGTGGGACACGCGAACAACAGCGCACACCGCGGGCGTAAAACGCGCCGTGGGTTGTGCTTTAATTTTTTACATACATATCTGCATTCTATAGAAGTTGCGGATCCGCAACCGCGGCGGGCGCGCGCGCGGGTGAGAACCGCTCCGTGAGTTCTTAGCCTGATTCTTGTTGCCATATAAACACGGAACAAACGTCGTATAAACTACATATAGTTATAACATAATTGTTGTGACATATAATATAATTAATATGTGTTTCAGGTGAGGAGAGTGGCGCGCGCGTGTCGTCGTCCGGCGAGGAGCCTGGCTCGGCCGTGGCGGAGGGCGAAGGAGCCGTGAGCTCGTCCGGCGCCAACGGAGCGCCCGCGCCGCTGCCGCCCACCGACGCCGCACACGCCCTCGCCACGCTCGCCAGCGCCGCGCTGCACCATCACGAACAGGTAAGGTATGGCTCGAGCCACCCATACGAATAAGGAATGTTTGTAAAATCACTTAAAACGTTGTTACAGTAAAGCTATTATTTAAACTAGTTTTTAGTGTTGGTATAATTAGCATTAGCAATAATAATTAATTGCTAAATGCCCATTAGCAAAGATTAAATTAATAGTAGTTGCTAAAAAAACTATTGCTAATATAATCGTGCGCAACAATCGTCTGTGTTCATGAAAAAAATACGTGACCGCGCTGATTCGCACCGCGACGCGTGCTATCTGGCTATCGTGCTATTACAACTTGCTAATGCTAAAGTCCGATGCGAAATAATTTTGACGCAACGCACGACGCGACCCGAGAGATCACGATGCCGCGATGTTCCACGAACTAATACGAGCGAGTGAGAAGAGAAAATACATTACCGGCAAATAAAGTTAATTGCATGCGTTTAGGGTCCATTATTCAATAATTGTTTGCTTTATTAATGTTTTCGTATTGTATGTTAATAATTAATAGGCGACGCATTTTGTGAAATGCCAATGTAATGAAAAAACATTAGCATTTCACAAAACACAGCTATTTATGATAATTAAAAATCGATTTTAGCTAATAGCATAGCAATAGCACATAGCATGCTAAGACATGAAAATTAGCGTGCTAATGAAATTAATGAAAAATAGCATTAATTTTCATTACAACTAGTTTTTGTTTTACTCAAAAATACCATGTACTCATGAATATGTGTGTGTGTGTATTCGCAAAAATATTTTTTTCGCTAACTGTCGCGTTGCCGAGGCCAGCACGAGTTGCCGCGAACGACGCTCGGTATAATCTACGAATACTCGAGTTTCTTCGGCCCAGCCGAAAGTTCGACCATTTTTGTCCGAAACCGAAACTCAAGTTGAAACTAGAATTTTGGACCTAAACTGACCTGACCGGAACCGAAAACGAATCTTTGATCCGTCTCTTATAGAAACGCTTAACTGCTCGCGACCACGCGTCGATACTCCAGACGAAGCGCGCTAGAGCTATTATAGGCTATAGCTGATTGTTGCTTCGCTGCAAAAAAAAAGTATGGAATGAGCCTGTAGTTGTTCACGGGCTTCCCAGGATAGGTTCGTAAACAGTCGACAAAATTCTAACGAAACTTCGCTATTACAGCTCTAATCTTCGTCCATTCCTGTTTAATGAGCATACTGCCAGCCAGAACTATTGTGTGTTTTGTTTCCAAAATGTTTTTTAACAATTTTGATATTTGCAGGCAGAGCCAGAAGACAAGCCACAAAACGAGGAAGACACATGGTACACTGTCGGATTTGTGAAAGGAACTACATTTACAGTATGTATTAAGTTTTTAATTTTTATCACACACACTTTTCAGTCATTGTGTTACTGCCTTATTATAAGTGTGATCGGACGCTTATGCTTAGCTTTATTTTTTATTTTTTTTTGTTACCCCTGACACAAAAATAGGTGTGTTATTTAAGAGTGTTCTTAGCTATAACTTATCATCATCAGTGCATTATAAGCAGTGAATTGTTACCTAAAATTATTAATTTTGTTATATCATTTCAAGTAATAGAAACAGTATGTCAAGATCTCAAGAAATATTTAGTCATTTCCTACTAGAAACTAGTGGGGTATATTTTTGTATTGTAACGGTATTCATGGTGTGAACTGTGAAGACGATTTAATTTGACACAGTCCCTCTCTTTATTTAAATGTATGTATTAATAATTATTATAATTTAACTAGTGAAAAATATTTACTAGATTCTCTTTGCTACGCAGGTACACAATTACATATCAGACCCGAATGTGGATCTGTCGACCCTATCACTGGACAATCTGCCTGAGCTCAGCGCTCTGTCCACCACACCTTTAGAGCATGGCACTGCTTACAAGTTCCGCATTGCAGCCATCAACTCTTGTGGACGAGGAGACTTCAGCGAGGTAATTTTTTAAATATTCGAAACCGAAAAGCCTTTGGTGTAAGGCCATCTACATTTACTGTACTATATATAGTACAGTAAATGTAGATGGCCTTACACATAGACTCAGGTATTATATACTATATATAGTATATAATACCTGAGCCTATAAGCATTTTTAAATAAAGGGGAATAATGACAACATGTATGATCAGTAGATGGTATGTATACCTAATTCATCACAGTCCCTCTCTTTATCTATGAGGCTATTGTCTCATTGTGTGTTTTAAAACTTATTTAAAGTTTTAAAACAACACACAATGAGACAATAGCCCAGAGCCCTTACGCTGTTTGTTCACCGCCACCGAGAAAGACATGACGGCGCCGAAGTAGCGATATGTCACCGTAAAATTGTAAAAATATGTTGAAAGATTCATAACTATATATTTATAATCTAACGAAAAACAAATTAAAGCAGCAGGCAACAAGTTAAATTATAGGCAGCATATTCGCGTCCGAAGTCTATCAACATTTTACAATTATATGTATCTGTCACCGTAAAATTACAATTTTACGGTTACAGATACATATATTTACTATAGCCATTTGGCCACCCCACGCCCGTCCCGTCAAACTAATTTCGGCCAGAAATAATCTCGTTCTCTGACGTCCCATTGACGATGACGGTGGACAAACACCGTTAGGGCTTAGACATGGTAACAGTAGACACTAGACAGATAGTTACAGATAATAGATACATTTCGGTTCTAAATCACGTGGTTATAATCCCATACATTTAATTAGTTTTAACTTCGTTATCGTTTCGAAACTGTACGTCGACTAAGTCACCTTATTAATGTGAATATCTTCCAGGAATCGGCGTTCAAGACCTGTTTACCCGGGTTCCCGGGCGCGCCGTCGGCCATCAAGATCTCCAAGTCGGTGGAAGGCGCGCACCTGTCGTGGGAGCCGCCGCAGGTCGCCGCCGAGGGCATCTTCGAGTATTCCGTATACCTCGCTGTGAGGTCCAACACGCAGCCCAAGGTTTGGAACTTACAGTAATGATAACTTATAGTTTGTTAAATTACTTTAAATACAACAATAACTCTACATGTACCATTGACCGCGCCGACTGCAGACGTGGTTGAACTACGTGTTTACACATAGGTATGTGTGCGTGCGCACGATTCAACGGCGCTGTTAAGCGATTTACATCGTGTGCCTGGTCGAACGGCAACTTTGTCGATAGTACCTAATCTGATTACATTATAGTAGCGTTAACCAATTGTTTGTTGGTTGATACTCTAAAGTACCTTATATTCTGTAGGTATTATGGAAGCGTTTACGAAATGTGTTTGACAGATGCGCATAGACTGACACTTCTTTAGAAATGATTTGTGCAATAAATCCAGACTGTGACCAAATAAAATGAATCTTATTGTCACGCTTTAAGAAATTTGTTTTATTTAGTTTAATAGAGAAGATGCATTTGTTTTAAATCAGCAAAATTCTTATATTTTCCGAAAGGCAACATAAATATGGTCCGAAAAATGCAAAAAGTACAGTAATTAGTGCTAAATTAAAAAGTTACAGGATTTTAAAAAAACGACGTTTTTTTTGCTTTGATTGCAAAATGAAAATTACTGTTCAAATCCTTGTTAATTGTGTCAGTTTTGTTATTACAATGATATACATAAACGCAGTATTTAAGTCAATAAAATCAATTTTGTATTTATCTTAATACATTTTTGTTGTGACACAACAGCTGTGACGTCACTCCTGCTATATTTTTTTGTATAGTGTTTTTAATGATCTCCAATGATCTCACTTTTGTGATGACTGTATTTCGTGAACAGTTGATCGTACATAATATTATACTATTATATCTACGATCTAGGAAATTTTATTTTTAACGATAGAAATTTTAACGATTCGATAGGAAATATTGTCCTTGGAATACCAATATTTCCTGGCTTATTATGTACTTTCGAAAAGCCAAGCCAAAAGAAATCTTATTGTTGCATTTCATCCATCACTACTACACTAAAAAAATAGACATACATATTCTATACATCAAGTATATACTTATTCCAATTTCAAACGCAAACGCAAGCAACTAACAACCATATTAAATTTTCAACAGGAGGCATCAAAATCCCAGCTGGCGTTCGTGCGCGTGTACTGCGGGCGCGCGAACACGTGCGTGGTGGGGCAGGCGTCGCTGAGCGCCGCGCACGTCGACTCCTCCACCAAGCCCGCCATCATATTCCGCATCGCCGCGCGCAACGACAAGGGCTACGGCCCCGCCACACAAGTCAGGTGGCTCCAAGGTATGTAGAGGACATGGTGAATAGAGTAAAAGGAGCAACATCTCTCTAAGGCAGAAAAGCTAAAAAGGGTCCGACGAAAGTAATTAAATAGTAGTTCCAAAACTGGCCATAATGGCGCTAGAGTCGGAACAGGGTGTGATATGAAGTTAGGAATAAGAGATGGAGTGAAGTGAGTTGAGTATAGTTATTTAAAAATTTTGACGACTTTAGTAGACTAAAAGTAGTTAATTCAGTAAATCATGAATATTCTACTTACTCGCGTAGTCGAATATATTTTTAAAAATATAACCGAAGAAGATGCTAAGATTTAGTTATCTGTTTAAATTTTGCCGCTTTACACCCCGTTGCGTCTGTAGCGCCCACTATTTAACGAGTTTTACGAACACTTTCATGTATGGAAATGGTACCCCTTATCGTGATTCTCCGTGGTAGAGGAGTCAACAGTCTAATCTTTTATGTGATATATCTTTTCTCTCGCTCGCTCTTTTTTTTGCAACTGTGTATGTGATTTCGATTGAAATGGGACGAAAGTGTTTAACAGGCGCGCGTTATTTAAAATGAATAAGTCAAAGTCGTCTCATGTGAAGCCGAAGCATTCGGTTATTTCTCACCTATTTTATATATCATTTGCAAAATTAATTACAGAAACTTTGGGCACACAATTTACAGCTAATGTAAAACTAACCAAACGAAACTTATTAAAAAGCAGTAGTTTTGAAAGCATTTGTGTGACAGTTTGAGGTCAACAACCTTCTCAACGCAGTATACTAAAATTTCGATTTACCTGTTCTCGTCTAAATTTTTAATAATTTTTTTTTTGCATAAGACATCATTAAAATGCTTGATATGTTTTTGATGATTTTTATAATATATTCTTCCTTTTGGCATGAGCATGTGAGACGTGCACGATTGGATTTTCTAAACTTTAAGGTAATCTAATTTTCTCGCCTTTTGAGACTACTCTCTGCCGGAAAAATTACGTGATATTTGCCGAGGTTTTGAGCCTTGAAAAAAAAGGGCATAAAAATAATGGATACCACTTTTTTTCGAAAAGTCCATTTGAATGTTCTGAACCCTCAGTGGAGCAACGGAAAAGGCGGATCGCCTGATTCGTCTGCTCGGAGCGAACACCGCCGCCCATAGACACTGCAACGACAGGGTCAGGAGTATGTTGCGGACCTTTCGAAACTGGTACGCTATTTACTTATCTATACCGTTCGAATCTTTGAAAGTCGTTATGTTGAAGACAAAAAAAATCATACATCTCTTTCCTATCGTATTGAGATGACAAAGATTTTTTTGGAGTTTACTCCTTAAGAAACGATTTGAGTTATAAGGCCCGGTACGGAAATTTTATGAGGAGTAAAATCAAGTGTAACACGGAAAGTTGAGGCGTTACGTAGAAAGAGACAAACATATGCATCTGAAGGATTGAACGTGCAAAAGAATGAGATGGAATACATTACACTGCATATCTTATTACGACCCATTTCTATTTTTAAATTTAAATATTATGTTCGAATTTTAAATTTAAATATGTTCGAAATTGTTCATTCACAGTCCTGAAACCAGCTCGTTATTACCGTCAGCTTTATGACTATTAATATTATTATTTTTATTATTTTGTATTATACTTTGGCATGTATTTAAACTTGCGACAAAACAATTAAATTTTGGATGTGAAAATACCCAATATTGAATACTAAATTACCAAGTTGGCGAAAGAATGTAAGGAACAAAAAAATTACTAATCTGGTGACTAAATAATACCACTGAATTTTCCAAACTGGCAGACAGATTATGTTTTAGCGAATAAATAACCATCTTGGCGACAATTTGTGAGTACACATTTAATTTAAGAATAGGCACATATATTTTCCCTTATGTAGGTAACTCAAAAAATATACATGCAGCGAAACGAGCGCACACAAAAAAAAACATAAAGGAGCGTACAAAATTCCCAATTTTTTATTTTTCTTGGTTTTTATTAGGGGAGTGTAGATTATTGTGTATATTAATTTTGAAATTTAAAAATGGCGGATATTATTTTTCGTAAAATTGATATGGGTGTCGTTTACCAGGTTTTTGGGAGTGCTGGATACGAAAATGACATTCATTTTGAAATTCCAATATGGCGGACATACTTAATTTTATAAAAATAATATGGGTGTCCTTTTATTGGTTTCTGGGGGTGCTGATTACAAAAAAGTCATCCATTTTAAATTTCCTTAATAACCCCACAACCTCATATTTTCTTCAAGATAGGAGAATTAGAAATTTGAAAATCCTGAATTTTCCAACATTTCTATAGCTTTATACATTCCTAGTATCTCAATGTAGAGCATTTACTATGTTTTTATAAAGTTGATTCTATCTTGGAAACGGTGCATCCTATTGAAAAATAATGAAAATTTCGCCCCCCTTAGAAACCCCGCAACATTATATTTTCTTCATGATGGGAGAAAAAAAAATCCGAAAATCCTGAATTTTCCAACATTTCTATAGCTATAAACATCCGTCGTATCTAAATGTACAGCATTTACTTCTTTTTTTATAAAATTGATTCTATCTCGGAAACGGTGCATCCTATTGAAAAACTAATGAAAATTTCGCCCCCCTTAGGAACCTCGCAACATCTTATTTTCTTCATAATGGGAGAAAAAAATTTCAAAAATCCTGAATTTTCCAACATTTCTATAGCTATAAACATCCGTCGTATCTCAATGTACAGCATTACTTCTTTTTTTATAAAATTGATTCTATCTCGGAAACGGTGCATCCTATTGGAAAAATAATGAAAATTTCGCCCCCCTTAGAAACCCCGCAACATCATATTTTCTTCATGATGGGAGAAAAAAAAATCCGAAACTCCTGAATTTTCCAACATTTCTATAGCTATAAACATCCGTCGTATCTAAATGTACAGCATTTACTTCTTTTTTTATAAAATTGATTCTATCTCGGAAACGGTGCATCCTATTGAAACAATAATGAAAATTCCGCCCCCCTTAGGAATCCCCAAGATCTTTTAATTTAGTATTCATATTCATTTCCCGAAGATTGAATATTCTCCATTTTGGAAAATGAAATTGGAAGACAATTTTGTAATCAGAACCCCCAGAAACCTGGAAAAGGACAACCTTGTTAATTTTAATAACAAAAATACGCCATTGTGGAATTACGAAACAGATTTTATTTTCATATTATTCTGCACCCCCAGAAACCTATAAAATGACACCCATGACAAAGAAAAACATACTCCAACAGTATCCAAAAATAGGATTTTCCGTAGCCTGCAAATTGAATTTTTAGCAGCCATTAATTTATCAACCAAATCTGGTTTTATAGCTGCTTATATGGTATAATGGTCACCAACTCGGAAATTAAGTCACCAACTTATAAATGTCGGTGCTAATTTGGATTAAATTTTTTATCTGCCGACTTTTGAATTTTTTGTCACCCGAGTGTTTTCGCCAGTTTAGTAATTTAGTCGCCAACATATTAATTCGCTGCCAAATTCAGTTATACAGTATGCTCACGTGCAGCCGCCAACTTATTTTTTGTTCGCTCGATTAATTATATCCCTTATACTTTATGTAATACGCTTTTATTGAAGTAATATGAATAATCCGAATAATTACAGAGATATGTTTGTTTCTCATATCATTTTAGAAGATGCGTTCATTTACCCTCTTTTTATTTTCGATATATTAAATCATAATTATCGTTCGTAAGGAGGAAACTCCAGTCGTGCGTCGAAGCTGACACACACACACACTTTTTTTTGGTTTTAGTTAAGTGTAACATTATTCTAATAACTGTTGCAGACATTAAATCAACAGGGGTGAAGCGGGCGGGCGGCGGGCTGCCCGGCGCGTCGCCGTCCAAGCAGCCCAAAAACATTCTACACTGAGGCGGTATAATGCAGCGAACGCTAATTGTCGGCACAAACGGGCGACTGCGGCTGTCGCGCGGCAACCAAGAAGCCACCGGCGGACCGCGATGTCTGTACAAAATGTGTCGCTGTTTCTCACCATTAGTGGCTGTCGCTGTTGCTCATAGCCAGTGGCTGTCGCCCGTTCGGTCGCCGGTTTGCACCGTAACTTATTCTATTTTATCAAAGATTAACACAAATGACTATTTTAGGTTGATTCTGACGAAATTTATGTTCACTTGTAAATCAATATTAAAACCAATATATTGAATGAGCACTCGTTTATCATGTTTATTTGTTTTTACAATTACAAATATGTTATGAACTAAATTTTCTCCTATTTTGGTACTAAAATATTGGAATTGGTTAATGGATGAAATATTTTAATCTAAGTGTGTTAGAAATTGTGTGGATGTTTAGTAAATTAATTTCAATGTACAATTTTGTATGTTATACACTTTTACGTTATATGATTGTGTCTGATTTCCATAAAAGATGGAATTAGGTTAGGTTACGATTTTTACAGAATGTAAAATACTAGATACTAGCAAATATTTCTTAGCAATATTTTAATAATAAACATTTCTTTTACACTTAATACATTTTTAGCATAATAGCTATTTGGTAAAAGTTTCAATTAAAGTTGTATAAGAATTACAGGGGTATATATTATGTGCCTGTATGTTAGTGTGAAAAATGAAAATTGAATGTTTTATCCCAAAAATTGTAGGAATTAGTTTAGCGGACAATTTAATTTATTGCATTGTAAGTATTTATAATATTGTTTCAGGCCAATTTGATCAGAAATTATATCATCTTGATTAAGTGTATGTACTTTTGTATCACTGTTGAAATAAAAACTGGCTTATTTCGTGAAGATTGGGTGTGAAACGATAAAATTATTACAGAAATAATATGAATTCTTTAGTAAATTTCGTCCAGATAATAGAAGGTCTACAAGTGAATATAAATATTGAATGTAATGTTAACAGCTATTATTGTTGAACGAGTGACTGATATCATGCTATGTAAGTATTTCAGGAGAATAGATTAAGTGTAAAATTAAATATATCTGTTATGTAAAATATTCTTAAAGAGAATAAACAAGATTTTTAATAATTAACTCGTTGTTTTTTGCTCTGTAGCCAAAAAATCATCTGTTGTATCATTTATGAAATCTTATATATAAAAATTGATTGCAGTTTATTTGTCTCGCTAAAACTCCAGAAATAAAATTGTGGAAGTTAAGGGAATGTTTTTGGAATGCAAAACAGTGCTACTTCAGAAAATTTGTTTTTTCTTCCAAAAGTGCGAAATGTTAAATCGGCCGGTTGCAAGTGTATGTGCCAAGGTCGGCAGGTAGATAGGTGTAGATGTAGGTGTAGGTATTTATTTATACCAAAACCTCAATTCCGAGTATTTAAAGTAGACAATTTAAAGAGTACATTTTATTTGTTTGGATTGAAAGTGTAGCGAGTTAGCGACATGTTACCGTGAACGGATTTTATGACGTTTCGACCAATCAGAGCGCGTTTCACGTTGGTTTAACGTTCCTAAAAACACCGTTTGGGAATATAAGCGTATCGCGATTGATACGCTTATACTCTTGTTTAAAGGTAATACAATATTAATGCAAGTTTTATTTAGCAGGATTGCCCCTCAGTTCATAGTGAAAACAGATCGTCTGTCAACGTTGCTAGTAAGTTTATAAAAAGGTCAAACTGTATTGAATGCTTGGGAAAGGTGGTAAAAACACATTTAGTTTGGCTTTTTAATCCTTAATTACATATTATTGAGTACACTATACATTTTGTTTCTTGCTATAAAATGCTATCTATTCAAAACTCCGGTAGGCATTCCAAAAGAAAAATAATTATTACAAATCATTTACACGTACTTTCGTTTTATAGAAAATTTCCTATAGTAAAGATATCTTGCAAGTTTATCATGATATTAAAGCAGTATCACTAAATGTATTATTTGGACAAAGTTAGTTTTATTGTGTCAATAGCATCTTCGGACACTAGCCACCGTGAAACCTTGGTTACTGAAAAGAAAAAAAAAACATTGTTAGTGAATAAGAAAAATAAAATGTTAATAAAATTATAAAGTCTTTTCATAATATTATTTAGAGTATGTCGAAATAGATAAAAGTCACCTCACATTTAGACGCGACGCGAATTCGAACGTTTGCAATGAAATGTGTATCTTTTCGTGTAGTAAATAAAGTTCAATTTGAATAGCTACTTTAAAAAGTGTAGTGTATTGTTGTCATTCACACCGAATTAGAGCCGATTCACACCGAAATGGCAGCGGCCGGCAGCGACGCGACCTCGTCGTTTGTATCGGTCCGTCATTATATAATAGGTTGGGGAAAAAGTCTTTTCGCATTATAGTATGTATGAACTTGTCATAAAATATCTTGGGCTATACCAATTGTATCTGGCTGATTTTGGTATCATTAAAAAGTTTTAATTTTACAGAAGACAATTCCAAATTCAAATTAGGTAAATTTGAGATTTTCATTTGTTTTTCTTAGTGTTAAAATGAGTGATTCTTATGAAGAATTTCGATACATTTTAAAATTTTATTACAAAAAAGGTAAAAATGCAACACAAGCCGCGAAAAAAATTTGTGATGTTTATGGACCTAATGCGCTGTGAGAGTAGCGCAAATTTGGTTTAAGCGTTTTCAATCCGGAAATTTTGATATCAAAGATGCACGTCGCTCTGGTCGCCCTGTTACGGACAAAACTGTTGCCATTTTTGAAAAAGTGGAGCAAGATCGGCATATTAGTAGTTACGATGTAGCTGAAGAACTGGGGATTGACCACAAAACGGTTTTGGCGCATTTGAAAAAAGCTGGGTACACAAAAAAGCTCGATATTTGGGTGCCTCATGAGCTCACTGAAAAAAACCTAATGAACCGTGTACTCATTTGTGATTCTTTATTACGACGTAATGAAACCGAACCATTTTTGAAGAAGCTGATAACTGGTGATGAAAAGTGGATCACGTACGACAAGAACGTGCGAAAAAGATCGTGGTCAAAGGCCGGTCAGGCTTCACAGACTGTGGCGAAACCCGGGTTAACTCGCAACAAGGTGATGCTGTGTGTGTGGTGGGATTGGAAGGGCATTATTCATTATGAGCTGTTACCGCCAGGCAGGACCATCAATTCTGAACTGTACTGCGAACAACTGATGAGATTAAAGCAAGAAGTTAAGAGAAAGCGGCCGGAATTAATCAACAGAAGGGGTGTGGTTTTTCACCATGATAACGCTAGACCTCACACATCTTTAGCCACTCAGAAAAAATTACGGGAGTTTGGCTGGGAGGTGTTAATGCATCCGCCGTATAGTCCTGACCTTGCACCTTCAGATTTCCACCTGTTTCGGTCGCTGCAGAATTCCTTAGGCAGTGTCAGGTTGACATCACAAGAGGACTGCCAAAACCACTTGTCGCAGTTTTTTCATCAGAAGCCCCAAAAATTTTATAGCAATGGGATCATGTACCTACCAACAAGATGGCAAAAAGTTATCGAACAAAATGGCACCTATATACTGTAGTCACTTGTAAATAAACTTTATAAAAAAACCTTTTGAATTTTTATATAAAATGCGAAGAAACTTTTTCCCCAACCTAATATTATGTCACCGTAAAATTGTTAAAACCGTTAGATTATATTACTAGAGATATTATAAAAAGTCGACAGAATGTCAAATAAACATTTCTCCTTACAATTGTACGCATTATTTTTCGTTATAGGTACGTATATACGAGAAAATATCGCTCGCGACTTCGTGCGCGCAAAAGTTAATTTCGCAGTAACCGTACATTTTCCGCGATAAAAAGTCTATGCTGTTCCCCGAGGTCTACTCTACATCTGTGTTTCTTTTTCTCAAATTTCATCAAAATCGGTCCTAAAGAACTAAAGAATTTCGGCAACTGTTGATAGTCGCATAGACCGTTACGTTCTATTTTTTGGGAATCGTTTTTATACAACGATGATTACTGAGGGAAATCAGAAAACAGTTGCACTGCGCCTATCTAATTTTCACATCAAAGCTAGTTACCAGCGAGGTAGTCCCGAAGAGTTTGTACCAGCCGATGACGATGTTGGAGAGATTGAGGTCGTCCAGCATGATCTGCGCCACGCCCATGAACACCTTCTTGCCCTCGATGCGCCCGTAGTCGCCCCACACCGTTACCTGCAAGTACCAGAAACTTCTAGAACATATTCGCTGAGGAATAAGATGTCAGAAGCCAGAAGGGGAGACGGATCGCCTGAGGGGCAATTCTGCTAAATAAAACCTGCATTAATACAGTTACAATCAAATCCCGATACGCTTATACTCCTAAACGCTGTTTTTATGAACATTAAACCAACGTGAAACGCGCTCTGATTGGTCGAAACGTCATAAAATCCGTTCACGGTAACATGGCGCTACACTTTCAAACCAAACAAAGTAAAATTGACTCTTTAAAATTGTCTACTTTAAATACGAGAATTGAGGTTCTGATGTCAAGCGATTAGTGCCGCTCAATGACACTCAATAATAGAGAGTCATCGCGTCATACTCTTTTTTGCCAAGCTGTAAGCGTTTTGACTTATGATTTTTTTTAATGAAATGAACCAGGAAACGAGCAGACGGATCGACTGATGGCAAGCGATTACCGCCGCCCATTGACACTCGCAACACCAGAGGAGTTCACTCGTAACTCCTCTGGTGTTGCGACTTGCCTTCCCAGTCCTTAAAATCCCCAACCCGCCTTGGGCCTCCGATAACCTCACTCGGCGAAACACAACGCAAGCGTTATTTCACGCCGGTTTTCTGTGAGGCCGTGGTATTTACCCGAGCCGGCCGATTCATGCCGAAGCGTGGCTCTCCCATATATAAAGTGTAGGTAATTATTTCTGTGAGGTGCTGAACTAAACATCGATAACTGCAGTAGTAGCAGTTACTTTTTATTTCTGGTAAATTACAGTTCTAGAACTTGGCAGTTACTAGTCTTGCCCTTGTGGGATAAACAGGTTACCATATTCTACAGAAAGTAGCTAAAATAAACTAGTTTCTGATGACCTCTGTGGTTCAGCGCGTTGGCGCTTAAGCCGGAGGTCGCAGGTTCGAATCCCGTCAAGGGCACAAATAAATCTATGTTCCTGAGTCATGGAAGTGTATTAAATATGTGTATACCTAATATAATATAAGAAAATCTTAAATATGGTTATGTATAAGTAGTACTTATAAAAATTATTAAATATGTTTCATGCTGTCTGGTACCCGTCGTAACGCAAGTTCTTCGGATAGGTACGTAGCACGGGACCCTTAACTGTCGTATTTAAAGTAGACTTCATTTTACTTTCTTGGTATTGAAAGCGAAACGACATGTTACCATGAACGGATTTTATGACGTTTCGACCAAGCGCGTTTCACGTTGGTTTAACGTTCATGGAAACACCGTTTGAGAGTTTTAGCGTGTCGGGACTTGATTGTAATTGTATTAATGCAGGTTTTATTAAGCAGAATTGCCCTTCAGATTGACGTGGTGTGAAGCGTCTATAAAAAAATTACCTGCAGCACGCATCCCTTGAAGTTCTCTCTGAAGGTGAGCGTCTGCTGGTAGAGAGGGTCGAGCGTGCGGCGCGCCGTCGTGGTCTTGGCCTTGGCGACGCAGCGCTTGCCGCTCACCAGGTACACCTTCACGTAGGGCGCCGGCAGCGTGCGGCTGCCCTGCCGCGCCTGCAGACCCCGCGCGCGGATTACCTCCACCTGGTGAGTAAAACAGAATGTTACGTACCTTTTATTTTTGCCACAATCCTACTAATGTTATATAAATGTAAAAGTTTGTGAGGATGAAGGATCGAACGCAAAAACTACTAAACGGATTTGGATGAAATTTGGTATGATAGTAGGTAGTTTATGCTCTGGATTAAAACATAGGCTACTTTTTATCCCGGAAAAGTACAGTGTTCCCTCGGAATACTTGATGCTAGGTATATTTACGCGGGAAACAGCTAGTATCTTATAGTTTAAAGGAGACAATTTTGTATGAAATAAATCGGTTTCTCGAAAACGGCTGCTAGTATTACCGTGGAATTTAGTATGCTATGCAGGGAGTTTTGGGGGAGAAAAATCGAGTATTACCCCTGGGAAAAATGGTATTTCTTTCGTCGTGCAACAATATATCTAATATCAATCAATTTTACGATTCAATTATGTCAGTCCGATTGACAGTTTGGTATAATTTTAGCTTTGTTCGAAAATTCGGAATGTGGTGGATTCGAATCCCGGTCAGATAAATATTTTACTGATTCTTTTTTTTTTAATTAATCAGAAATTATGTTATTATTAAACTGTACTATATTTTATAGGGTAAAGGTGTAGGCGAATCGCCGTAATTGAAATCTTGGTTATAGCTCAGTAAAACGCGACAAACAAAACATCCTCACTTTACGTGCAATGGAGGTATCTTCCCTAAAAAAATATCTTTCGTGATTTTATTTTAGCACTTTGTCGACGTGGTAAATACACATATCCACGTAAAGTTTAATTTTTCTAGCCCTAACCGTTAGGACGGTAGGCCGAAGGCTGACGGACGGACGGACATGACGAAGCCGTAAGGGTTCCGAGACGTAAACTACGGTACCCTAAAAACAGATACTAGGATCTACATAGAGAGTTCAGATCACACAAACATGTGACTCCAACAGGATGGCGCTACATGCCATACTTGCCATTCAAGGGCTTCGTCATCTCACGCGGTGGCGACATCAACTGACCATCGAAGTCGTGTGAATTTAACATGGCTTTGGGCTGACGGCTTGAACACTTTCTGAGGGACTACGTGAAACCTCTAGTCTGCGTAGACAAACCACAGACACTTGTAGATATTTACTCTTTGCCACAGACAATTTATTGCTGCCAAAATTACCAACATCGCCCGGGTTCTTCGTAAAATCGAGCCCTAGGTATTAATGCGAAGATGTCGTCAAAAATTGATCTCCAGCGGAGTCGCGGCGTCCATTTGACTAAAATTACTTATTTTCCGTACAAAATATCATGGAATTTTCTGTACAATATTATAAAAATTGTGGTAATTATCTTTTACACAGCTTGTTTTATTTGATTTCAAAGCTCAAACGCTCTTAATAGCTAGCCGCACGCATGCAATATTATTGACAGAATAAAGTCAATACTAGTCAACATACAAAAAAACCGCAATTTACACAAGGAATATTATTGTCAATATGAGCATTATTGCCAATAACATGGTGCGCGGCTAGCCTATGAAAACCCCTTTACTTTATACCAACCTCAAGGAATCCTTTTTGGTAGCACATGGAGAGTTGAACATCGCCCAGTGTTGGGGCACCCAGCAGTTGTCGTCCGACCAGCTGTCCCGGTCCGAGTCCGTCGATGAAGTCGGACAGGCCGCCGCCGTCCGACGAGCCGGAGCCCCGCATCCCGGGGGACCATCTGTGTTTGTCCGGAAATAATTAAGCCACGGATAGATGAGGTTTGTTAATTTTGAATCCTATTGCCTTTGTATTATAGTTCTAAATAAAAATATTATTTGGTTTCTAATTAGTTGTTACGCAAGATACAATATTTTAAAACTCAATCTGTTGTTTAGATGTTCTATTAAATTATCAAAGCGATTAACTTGCAAGTATTTGCTGTTAGTGATAGATACATTTTTTATAGTATCTCCACCGTCATATTATGGAAACGACAGCACTGACTCTACGGTAGAGTTAATAATAAATAATAATTACTTACTGTACTTGAATTACCTTAAATACTAAGGTATAATAAATTGGTATTACCTGAATATTATGTAAGCCAATATATATAAAATAATCTCTTCACTGTTCACACTTTCACAGGTCACAAGCATTAAAGCGATTTTAGCAGCAGCATTCGGCTGTTTATATTGTCAAGTAAAGTAAAGACAGTGATTTCTTGCAAAGACCGCACAGAAATAAAAGAATGAAGTTGTTGTTTTGGAAAGTCATTAACAATTTCCTGATACGTTAATATATTTTTACGCACTTCAAGGTATTACCTATACAAAGGCAATAAGGTTTAAGATCTGTTTTCAAATTATTAGATCAAAATAAAAATCAGAAAAAAATTTAAAGCCAGTCAGAATTTTAAGTGATCATACTACAATAGATTTATGGGTAAAGGGTATATAAAATAATATGTATCTTAAAGGGTCACAACATTAATACAATAGTGAAGAAGGACGGCAGATAACGGATGCACAATGATACCTTACGTTAAACATTTGTACAGATATTGGGAACCTAATTCTAAATATGTAGGTCATCTAGATTCTAGAAGTTTCAATATCTACAGATCGTAGTCGCCAAAGATCTAGATATGAAGTATTTTTGAAGTATTCAATTTTGAGTCATAGATTAGAGGTAAGGTAGATCTAAAGGTAGTATTTACAGATAGATTCAATTAGGATAGGAACCTACCTTTTATTACATACGATTAACGAAGTTGAATTTCAATACTGTACAAAATATTGTATAATAGAAAGAAAAGTGTAAGTCTGTTTCAAAAACGTGTTTTACTTCCTGTACTCGTGGGCCTTTACTAGCTAGAGAGCCTTATGCTGCTCTTTAATTGTAACTTTCATGAATAGTATAAAAAGTTCTTAAAAAGTAAGCCAGTAAATTTTTTGGGATCTGTACTTGGATATTTAAACTATGTACCAAGTAAGTATTTGTAATAGATATGGAATGATGATGTAATCTCATGTGCCAAGTATGTGCTTAGAGTTGAAGGTCCAACGAGGTAATAGTGTTAAAAAAGATATTATTTTTATTGGAATACTAACCGTAAAATACCTTGATACATTGGACCGTAAGTGTATCTTTACCCGAATAGTAAATGAGACATTTAGGGTGAAATATTGTAGGTTTTAATCAGTGTTGATAAGGTAAAACAATCATGCATAAAATAGTTCACAATACGGTATCGTGTGTGTACAGATAGTTACAGACAAATTTTATGATTAAACAAAAATGTGCGGATTATTTGTAGGCATTCAGGAAACAATTAGAACAAGAGTATTTCGTGCATCAGAAACATTAAGCTTCTCGGTATACCTGCAGCGTCGCTCGACTCCGCTAAGCAAATTCGGATAAATACCTCGCGCGAAAGACACAAATGTGCTGAACAGTAAAGAGTGAAACACCAATACGGCATCATGCGTACAAGACGAAGGCTTAGGATGTAAGAAGACGGGATACATCGATGCATACATAACCTGGCCGCGAACTCGGGCGAAAACGGGAACGCACGAGCGCTCCATAAAAAAATCCATTTGTATAGATCGCTCGCGTCAGTCGCCGCTTCATCCGTGTTCGCAGCCAGGCCGTAAGAAGGCCGACAGCAAGGGACGGAGCGACGAGCGAGCGACTTACGAGGATCCTTCCGAGCTAGATATGGAGACGAGGCTGGTGGAGCACACCTCGTGCGAGCGCTGGAAGCTGGTGGGCGCCCCGGACCGCTTGCGGCGCGCGCCCCGGCCGCCCTCTACGCGAGACAAACGGGTCTAGTGCGAAACGACGGACTAAAGTTCCGTTCGCCGCACGCGACATTCGATCATTTCGAATAATACCAAAAATCCGTATCTATTTAATAATTAGGCAGGGCAGAAATCGGCGTCTTTTGAACTGAAATGTTTATAGATGCGAGCTGTGAAATTTATGTACGATTTCTTTAAAACCGGTACTCGCTCGCTCTGACCAAATTTACATTAACCAGTTAAAGCCGTACATTATACATAAATAGGCCTGCAAAGCAACATTGCACACTTATTATATCAGTGAATGCTAATCATGCTATGCTATTCTGACATCTAAGTTATAGTGATAGTTCGTTATTTAGGTCCCCACATATCCCACAAGAAACCATCCGCTCAATGAGTCTACCGCCTTTAAATCACTATTGTGTCAATGTCGTCAGCCTTAGCGCTGCCAACCTGTCCTCATCATTCTCGCTGGAGGCGGACGACGCTCGGGAGACCCCGATATTGGTTCTCATCTCCCCCGGGACCACTTCCTCGCTGCGTTGGACAGTAAACGAATTTTTTCCACGTTTACCAAAACCTAACCTTCTTTTTCGCCCTGCCAATAGTCGCATATAGCATTAGCGGAATAATATACCATATAATAGACGTAACACGTATTGGATATACTACAGCTTACCCGTTGCGGAGAGTTGGGAGGTGGAATTACTCTTTTTGCCCATGCCTGGTCCGAAATAGTCGCGAGGCTCCGCCTTGAGTAGCGCGTCGTCGCTGGTGGGCTCCAGCTCGCTGGCACCACCCAGGGCAGTGTCGCTGAGACTGCCATCTTTTGAAATTCAAAAGATTATTATTATTTACTGCAAAGTGATACATAATCAAATCAATTACTATTATAATAAGTAATAAGAGACATACCCGCTTTTTCGTCAGGAGGCACATCGGCATTACTGAGACTTCTAGTGAATTGACCTCTCCTGGATTCTCGCCGCTCCAAAGGCTGTTGCTGGTTATTATTTCGTCCATTTTCTCGTCCTCCGTAATCATTGCTGTTATTGGATTTAATCGAAGACATTCGTCGATGAATGGTATGGATTCCAGTATGGTTTTTATCATCATTTTTTTCGTCAGGTTTCGATTGCGCCATGTCATCAGTTGATTTTTTCCGTACAGGTGCCGAAGAATCAGTATGATTATTGGAATCATTTACACGGCGGGACGAATTCAGGTTCGGGGATGAAAGAGACACAGAATTAGCAATCGTACCAAAATACTCTTTATCTATATGATCTATTGATGTAACGTAGTAAAATTTATTTCTAGCTTTTCTAATGAGATTCGTCATAGATTCTTTACAGAGCGAGCTAAAACTCCACGAAGGGGGTATGGAATATTCGCATATGGTAGGGACATCGTCAATAGTAACACTACCTTGTCTTTTATTACGCTTATTGTGTATTTCAGTGGACTCTGAATAGTTTTCTAAGCCATTCGCTGAATTAAAATTGTTGAGATTAGTAATTTCTTCTAAAAATTTGTTACTTTTGATAGGAGATAGTGTATTGTAATATTTTTGTGTTTGGTTATGATGATTTTTGTTATTTTTATTGCAGTTATGGGCAGTATGCATATGATTGTTAATTATTTCATTTGATTTATTTGATAGGTTTTCATAGTTTTTATAGTTGCTCTTTAATTCAAGTGATAAGTTATTTTTTCTATCACTGTAACAATTGGATTGCGTATATGAGTTGCTAATAATATTTTCTGTCTTTATATCATGAGCTTTTTTATCGTGGTTATTCAAATTCACAAGGATAGTTGTTTCTGCAATACTATCATCACTAGCATAACCATGATAATGGAAATTTTCCTCTTGGCTTGTAGGTGTTGCAGCTATGTGTGTTGAAGGTATGATTTCAGTTTTAGCAACATTGTCAATATGAAACGATTTAATACGCCTAATTTCTTTGGGACTTTGTTTTTGCAAAAGAAAATCAGTTTGATCATCTACTAAACTTATTGACTGTTTGTGAAGTATTTTATTTGTGTAATAACTTCTTAATGTCTTGTTGTACTCGTGAAATTTGTTTTTATCCATTTTAAGTTTCTGTTTCAGGTAATTAGGATTGTATTTGTCAAATGTTATATGGGGTATGTAGCGGTTGTTACAGTGGTCTCCATTTTGTTTCATTGTGGAGTAGAATGGAGTCGAGTAGCTACGTTCTACTGTGTAGTGCGTTTGTACGTTTTTAGTACTTTTCGTAGGGACATTTTGAGAATAACTAGTAGAATACACTTCATTTGTATTGTTTTTCTTTAAAAAACTGCCATTATTTATTGAATTATTCAACAAATTTACATGTAATCTACTAGTTGCCTCAGTTCCAAGTGTAGAAGCTGGTGTAAAAAGGGATTTCGTGTAGGTCAAAGGGAAGGTATCCTTTTGGCTGTAAAAGTATAACATCAGTAATTTACCTTTTTGATTATGATAATCTTTACCCTTTACTAGCAACTAATTTTATTTGTTAAATAGAAACTCAACTAGTTCTACAAAATGTCGCTTAGTTTAACATTGTATGCACGTAAATTATGTTATGACAGCGACTTAGAAGGTATTTCCTAGTGTTTGCCATTTATCATGTTTTGGGATCTTGCCAACTGTGAATGGTCTATGTACCTAGATTGTAGAGTCGACACTGTTCTTGTATAATGCTTTGTGTAATTAACATGTCAATTTTCTCACAATTAATTTTTAATATTTCATAAGTAGATCTAACATCTGCTTATGATGAAACCTCACCTTAGCATTCTCGTAGGTCGTGGTCTCTCAGATTGAGTACTAAACGCGCTTGACGTTACTGAGCCCACAGATTCTAAGTCAGAATCCCCTGCGGCGGCGTCGGGAGACAGTCTTCGTCTTGGAGCCCAGCCACCGCCTCTGGCAGCCAGCTCAGAATCCGACAGTCCCGCGTAATGCCTCTCCCAACCTTGACACAAAATCTCAGATTGAAAATACTACGACAGCCTTCTGTCCTCGCATTCTATGCTGTTTTCTAATTATATACGAGCCCGCCTTGCATTTGAACCACTTATTTTATTCGTACAGTAACAAATTAAAATACGAAATAGTTTTTTTTTGTAATATTCTACAAAAAATGCAATGCAGCTTCGTAACAATAACTACAAATCTTATCATGAAATATGAGGGACAATTTATGAGAAATAGCTAGTCACATTCAAGTGCATTGTTTGTAGTCAGATTTCCATAAATTTTAAGTTTTAAAAATAAACTTGGTTTTAGCATTAACAAATGATTAATATTTAGATATGTACTCTCGTTCAAACAATTTAATATTAAAAACAATAATTAACTAATTAATAATACAGCTACAACTATTTTCACTACGTTACTACCACTACAGCTCTGTGTAGGAATGTAGACAGTGTTTTATAATGATTCCTTTGTTTTGAAGTTTGCTCTCGCTATAGACAAACTATATTTGATTACAAAATATTTACACCTAAGATTTAAAAATTCATTGATCAATCTTGACTATAATTTGTAAGATATATTTGTATTGATTAAAATTTATTTAAACAAAGCAAAACTCATGAAAATGCGATGAAAACTCTACAAAGTACAAATTGTAGAGTTCAACCATTCAGATTTCACGAAATAAAAAAAAGTAAACGTCATTGCGTTTCCCGTAATCGGAGCGGTAAAATGTAGCATGGGGATGATGTATAGACCTTGAGGCGTGCTGCGGTAGGTGAGTGTGGCGCCAATGTGGTGCGGGGCGATCCACTTACGTTCTTCAAGGTCCGCCGATACTTGGGCGCGCATCGTCCTCTGCGTGCTTTGCTAAACCACAAACAGACGTAAGTAAACCAAACACTATCTAAACAAACAAAATCAGAAGGACAATTCTCATACTCTCGATTGATAATGCGGCGGATACATCTCTTCGGAGGGCCATGTAGCCTCACTTCTATTTCTGTACATGACTAATTCAATTGTTTTTATTCTTTACGGAAGAATTTCCATCAAATTTTTGATAAAATTCGATTAAAATATGTCAAAATTTAGATATTTTGCAATACTACGGTTGTCTATAGATAATATTAGACTAGAATGTTCTGAAAATGTGCAATGAACAACGGAGCTACAAGAGCCGAGAACATTAACACACTGTATTGTTATGCATCATCTATGGCAGCTATGGAGCACCGTACTGCGCAACCTCGCCACGCCGCCAAAGGGTCGGGGTCACTGAAGCTACAAATATGTATATTACTTGGCGTTTACTTTTTTGGCTAAAATCAACTGCCAGAGCATTTGCCAATTGCGATTATCTTTATGATTTTATTTTATACGTAGACAGGTTTTGATATAATCCTATTAATATTATAAATGTGAAAGTTTGTGAGGATGTATGGACGGATGTTTGTTACTCCTTCACGCAAAAACGACAGAACGGATTTTGATGAAATTTGGTATGGTAGTAGTTTAGGCTCTGGATCAAAACCTAGGCTAGGCTACTTTTTATCCCGGAAAAGTACAGTGTTCCCGCGGGATACTCGATAGTATATTTACGCGGGCGAAGCCGCGGGAAACAGCTAGTTCCAAATAAAGCAACAACTCTCACGATTTTAAGGTTCCGTACCCGAAAGGTACAGTAAAGAAATAGTACGGTAAAGAAATAGCGTCCTACTAATAAGACTCCGTTGCTTGTCTTTGATTTGTCTGTCCGTCTTTCTATCAGCTATATCTGTATTTCTGTTGCCGGTATAACAATTAAAAATGGAATAAAATAAATACTCGTATTCCCATACAACAAACATAATAACTAGTGTTCGAAATTAGTTGTTATAGTTGTATAGATGATAGTACGGTACCATACGCGCGCGAGCCCGACTCGCACTTGGCCGGTTTTTAACTTCTATAGCGTAAAGGAGGTTTGACAATAGATATGCTTTTCTACAATTTAATTTAATTTAAATTTAATTAACAATAGACTGAAAAAATGGCATCTACACTCTACATAACACAATAACTAATTTTATAATGCCTTACTTGAGTTTCTTGATTATACTTTTGAACGACAAAGGGTACTAAAATAAAATATTGTAACAACACAAATATTGAATGCAAACAGAAATTTAATTACATTAGATAAAATAGTGTCCTAATCATTAATAATAATATAATAATAATATCTATGGACACTTCACACCAAATCAGTCTAGCCAAGTGGAACTTGTGTTACAGGGACCAGCTAACGGGAAGTATATTTAATACTATTATATTATGCATATATTTAAGATTTTTATCATATTAAATACATATTTAATACACATCCATGACGCGGTAACACAGAAAACTTTTGTTCCCTCGGTGGGATTCGAACCCACGACCTCCGGCTCGAGCGACACACTCAACCACTAAGCCATAGAAGTCGTCATACCACATTCAAAGTATTTTATTATAGAGGTGTAAAACTAAAAGTAACGAAAAAAACGTACCCGTATGTATTCGTTACTATAATAATTAGTACTCGTTACTATAGTATCGTTACGTTATTCGTTACTTCTGATACCTCATAACATGCTATGTCAAGTCGTATTGCGTACGCGTATAGTATGTTGTCGCGATATACATTACATATGTACCAAGCTGCGTAAGGTGGATTTTTTCACTTTTCTGTTTGTACCCGTACTACGAAAAATGCGAGTAACGATGTATTCCTGTGTAACGCTTCGTTACTCGGTACTAGATATACTCGATACTCAGTACCGAATACATGCGGTTTGCTACAGCTCTATTTTATTCTACAGGTAGAACGTACCTGATGCGGTATCTGCGGCAGCTGGCGCTTCTTGGGGCTGGTGGTGGGTGTGGCGGTGGCGGAGCGCGACTGGAATCGCGGTGCGTACGCGTGCGTCGGTAGCCGCGCTGCCTCGCCCCCGCCGCGCTCCCCGCTCACTGTAACCGTCAACAAACGCTGCTTCTTTGACGTTTTAGTTCCAAAATAACACACAAACCAAACTCCAAGATGATCCTTTTGAACGTCCACAAAATACAAGAGAAATAAACACTAAATAGCTACCACATCAGACATTACAATAGCGAATCGAACATGCACAAAGACAGTGACGATCCTACGATGTAGATGCTTAGTTACAGACGTGATTAGCGTGCACATAGGTAGAAGGAGAAGGGCGGAAGATGCGTGAACCAAAAATGACCAGGAGGGTAAAACAGTTGGTGGCAGTTAGAGTGGCAATGATCGCGAGTGTCGCCGTGTTCCGTGCGGGGTCGGGCCCGAAGTCAACAGCCCGAGTCCATTTGTCGGGCCACTTTTGGGGCCCTTTGACCAGGCATGTAGTCTATTTTATGACCCTGGGCCTTTTGCCGGGCCCGCTCGTATAAATGCCGGATAACAATGAACATACACCGTTATGCAAACGTGCAGTTACACCTTCAACGCGGTTGAAAGTGTAAGGCAATCGAGGAAAGAATCCAAAGTATAAAAAACATTCAAATGATTAATAGAGACATTTCTGTAGTGATTTTGTTAAGTGTACCGCTGTAATCTATCTTTTTATTCTTAAGGGTCCAGAAATTATATGTGAAGTAAAAAGATAAGATTACATTATTGTCGCTGGTGTTAGGGCCCTTGCTCATTGGGATACCATGATGACGACAACTGCATACATTTTTATTGACGCCATTAAAGCAGCATAAGGGTCTATTCACACCGAAACAAAATTATGCGCGGCGTGGCGCTGCATTTTTAAGTTAGTAATTCAATATTAAACTCTATTCACTACACAAGAAGATACACGTTTAATTACAAGAGTCCGAATGTCAAACTGCACCGCCCTGAATATCGCGGCGCCACTCTTGAAACGAAACGTTTTTGTGTAGTGAATAAAGTTTAATATTGGATCGCTATTTTTTTAAAAAGCTGCGCCGCGTTGCCTATCATCTCTTTTCGGTGTGAACTGAGACTTACTATTTCCCAATGAGTAAGAATCCTAAAGCGCCTTTTACACTAATGTAACGGCAGCGCGACTGGCGTGGAAGACGCGCGGCTGCCAAGGGGCGCTAGTAGTAGCAAGGGGATAATGTGTTGTAGTGTGGTAGACAGTGGTATGTTGTAGTGTGGTGTGGTGGTGACCTGCGTATCTGGCGACGGCAGCGCCGGGCGGCGACAGCGAGCGGCGCGGGGACGCGCTCCGCCCGCCCGCCGCGGACTGCGACCGCGCCACGTACCCGCTCTGCATAGACAACGTTTCTGTTCTAAAGTCTCACATCTTAAATTTTAGATATAATATATAACTAGCTGTTGCCCGCGGCTCCGCCCGCGTAAATATAGTATCCCTCGGGAACACTACTTTTCGGGATAAAAAGTAGCCTATGTTTTAATCCAGGGCCTTAATTTATGGTAGTACATCGTTCATCGAAATCCGTTCAGTAGTTTTTGCGTGAAAGAGGGACATACATCCATCCTCACAAACTTTTACATTTATAATATTAGTAGGATAACTCGACCCCACACTGATTTTGACGGTGGCCGGTTTCTTTGAAACCCGGGCAGTTACGCAGGAGTAATTTTATAGTGACACTTGGGCACTATAAAATTACTCCTGCGTAACTGCCCGGGTTTCAAACCTGCGCAGTACACAAGAGCACTCTCTCTTCCTTTACTCTCATAATCCAGTGGGACGGATAACCGACACGACTCAATTCAATTTATTCAATTCAATTCAATTTATTCAAAAATACATAAAAATAGATACAAAACAAATACCTATACATAATTAAATAGTATATATACCACGTCAATCTGATCCCGTACTAAGTTGAACTTGTGTTACGGGTATCAGACAACGGATATATATTTTTATACTATAAACACACACAATTCTATACTATACTATACAATACTATACATAAATCTAATTTTCTAATATTATTCACATTCACTCTTACACACACACACACACACACTGTAGTTTATCACGTATTGTCTTTTTTCGGCGACGTGATGCGCGCATCGTTGGGGAGCCTTCCCCGAAACCTCCGGTAGACTACGTCCGTCGGCCAGAACTCTTCCACCTCAAAGGTCGGTAAAAGATGCGTCGGTACTCTCACCACAAAGGAACTGAAGTTGACCTTGTGGCGGGACTCCAGACGCTCGACCCTTAAGGTGAAAGACGTCTTCTTTCGGATGTAGTCCACGACGTCCTCGACCTTCGTAGACCAGTGCAGGCGGGACACGTACAGCGGTGTGGCGCGAACTTCGCACCGTAGACGCTGCTCGGGTTCGCTGGGTGCGGTGCCGCGGTGGTTACGGACGGCGGGCTTCCTCTTCTTTCTTCTCTCTACCAGTATGAAGCCCTCCTCATCGCACCTCCTGCTCTCGTCCTTGACAGCTCGAGGAGGCTCAGCCTTACGGCTCTCCTTTACCCCCTTTGTCTTAGCCCGCGGGGGTACGGTTGGACCAGCGGTGACACTGGAATAATTTTTCGGAGTCGCTGGTGTACTCAGTTTCGGCTCGACCGCAAGCGGCGAGCGGGCGGCGGCGGTTGTTGACCCGTCGGATTTTGCTGATGAGCAAAACGTGTCAGCTTGCGCGCCGCGTCGTCGCGTGTTTACGAAGTCAATCGAATGATCGGGTGACCTACATAATGAATTATTAAAATTTATTTTCAATAATTCATTACGCAAATCACAGATCGTGGACTCCGATCTATCCAATCGACCACGCATTTCGTCCAGCTCTGCCTTCATGATGTTGAATTTGTTCAGCAGGCTGGAGACGTTGACGCTGTCCGCAGATACCGCCGGCAGCCTGTGCAGCTCTTTAGCCACAAATACCGGCATGTCTGCTGGATTCGTCCGCTTGAGCAGGCAGATGATATCCTGCAAGTTTCCATCACTCCCATCTCTCCATAGAGACGTCATCTGCGCGGTCTTACCGAGCGCTTCGTACAGCATCAGCTTGCCCTTGCAGATCTCCTCGCTGGTGTAGGTCGACTTGCAGAGCTGCACGATGCTGTCCTCGTCCATGGCGTTGATGACGTGTTGTACGAACGCCAGCAGCTCGTTGGCTACGAGCGCCATGATGACGTGCAACGGCTGTGAGCCATGCGACTCGCGAAATATTAAATGTTAATTAATATTTACTACATGTGTCGTAAAGCGGCACACGACCGTTCGCTGGCTCGCTCAACGCTCTGTTCTCAACTGACGAGAGATCATGGCGTAGGTCCGACTTTTTACATGTATGCATGGATCATCTTTCGTGCAGGTGATCAGCCTGCATTGCCCTAACCAAACTTGGAAACAAAAATGTTTTATGTTCTAATGCGGGAATCGAACCCACGACCTCAGAGTCGAGAGACAATGCTCTAACCATTAGACCACGGAGGCTGATAGATATAATATACGTACAATATATAAGGTTTTGTTCAATCAATTACGGATATTTTAGGTGTATAATCTACTGCTCATATTAGACATTTAGCCAAAAAAATATTGTCATACTCAAAACAAAAAAAATCATCCCATGTATGGGTGAAGCTGCTCTCAATGCAAACTCGCCCATATAATGGAAGATTACCTATGTATAAACAAAAAAAAAACTATATTTTTAAACTTTAACTCCTATAGGTAAACTATGTTACTCGGGCTATTATTATAAACCTATTGATATGTCATTTATTAAAATCGGATCAGTTGTTTAGGCACTACAGAGGGACAAATATTCATACATACATAGATATTACATAGACTGCCAAAATCCCTTCCTTTGGGCTTCGCCGTACTCGGGTAAATATTATGTATTACTACTAAGTAAAGTGAATTTAAAACCAACACCTACCATAACAAAATTTTTCGGCCAAATTCTGTAAGCGGACAACAATTTATAACTCACAGCTTATATCAAAGTAAACAATCTCGAAATAGAATTAACAGAAAAGGATCGATACTCCTGATAAAAAACGACACCTAAGCTTGCCAAGTTAATTATTATTTTGACGGGTCATTCTCTTATCGAGTTTTTTCGAAGCACTGATACAATCTTGAATTGTCACCGTCAAAGAACCTATTTCACGCAGATCGTTAATGAGATCGGCGACACACCAAAAATAAATTAGATCTCGTGTTCGAAAGCGATAACGTGACACTGTTTAAAAATAAAAATACAACGATGCTAAATTTGTTCATTACAAATTGCAAAATGTAAAGTTTATATAATTTAAATTAATCTAACTTCACAACCTATTTTAGTAACGAAACGTGAATGATATTTACGTAAATGTTGGAAAATAACAATATGTTTACGCAATAAATGTGAAACTTTCAAAAATATGCCTTTTACATGCCTTTTACCTATTTTTTCCTGCGTCACGTTTTGTTCCCACACTATAGTGTCAAGTGTGTATGACTGATGTTTAAATATAAAACGTGTATTTCTTGTGTAGGTAATGAATAAAGTTCAGTTTTGAATAGCTATCTTAATATTGCAGCGCCATTTCACGTATCATTTCGTTTCGTTCATTACAATTTATTTGTCGTTGTCTTTTCCTCTTAGGGGTCGTCCATTAATTACGTGATGCCTAAAGGGGGAGGGGGGGTCCGAAAAAAAAATCACTAAGTATCACCAAGGGGGAGAGGGGGTATAAGGAGACATCACGCGTATTAATTTTCGAATCTAGTCTATGCATACCGAAATTATTATTGGTTGTAGATTCGTAGTGTTGTTTAAATACTTACAAAACTATTAAACTAATGACTCGTATAGTTTAAATTGCTTAAATTATTCGATTAAATTGTATTTTTAGTTAAAGTTTTTCTTCAAACATGACCTGCTTACTATGTAAAAAAAAAATACGTGATCTTAGGTGGGGGAGGGGGGGTAGTATAAAACCTCACCACGTATCACCCGGGGGAGGGGAGGGGTCTAAAAAGATGTTAAAAACATCACGTGATTAATGGACGGTCCCTTAGGGCTGATTTTTCAATCATCAGATAACTCATATCTGAGGAATAAATATGTGACTGACAGATTTTGTATGAAGAATATGTCAAAGTGACTTACTTATTCCTCAGTTAAGATGTAACTGACGATTGAAAAATCGGCCCTTATTGTACCTTTTTTTTACACCGAGTTAATTTAAATCTAGTGTCCGACCGAAAGTTCGGTTTCGGTTTCGGTTTCGGCCGAGTTTCGGCCAAAAATCAAGTTTCGACGGCAGTTTCGGTTTCGGCCAAAAGTGGCCGAAACTTTTGCCGAAACCGAAACTGATTTCGGAAGTTTTCGTGCACGCTCGCCTAACTTCGTTTCTTGCGGCAACACTTTGACAACGCAACTGAATTTGAAAACATAATTAAAATATAATTAATATTTTTTAATATTACATTAAATAAATGATTAACAAAATAAATAAATACTGTGTTTAAAGTTAATTATGTAAGTAGCTATTTAAATATTATATTGAGCATTTGATGATAGATTCACCGGTGTACGGACAAACCCTTCAGGTTTTTGTGACACCGAGTTAATCTTGTACTTGTGTAAGATTTTGAGAAAATAAATAAATAAACAGCCTCCGTGTTCTAGTGGTTCGAGCATTCGCTCTCGACTCGGAGGTCGTGGGTTAGATTCCCAGAAGGGAACAACAAAAAATGTTGTTTCCAAGTTTGGTTAGGACAATGTAGGCTGATCACCTAATTGTCTGACAAGAAAGATGATCCATGCGTCGGATGGGCATGTAAAAAGTCAGTCCTGCGCCTGATCTCTCGCCAGTCGTGTCGGTCATCCGTACCACTGGGTTACGAGAGTAAAAGGAAGAGAGAGTGCTCTTGTACTTATCTTAAAAAATAAATTTACATTTACACCTGGAACACATAATACAGACCGGTGAGAAAGCTAAAAGGAATTTCTACTGTTTCACAAAAATATCAACGTCGACATGGGGCCTTTCATTTAAAACATTAAAAATAATTTATACAGCGACGTACCTCGGCAGCATATGCTATGGCGTACCGGCTTGGGCAGATAGGGCTACAATAGGAGCAGCCCGTCGTAAACTTTTACAAAGCCAACGTCTCGCCTTAATATTTTTATGTATGGCATACCGTACCGTAAGTACTGAAGCACTTCCAGTCTTATCCGGAGTCCTACCAGTAGATTTAGAGATACAGCGTCGTGCAGCACTATATTATAAAAATAAAAAATGACTAACCCGGAGTTTTTAAGTGCGAAAGAGAGTAATAAGATAACTAGATTATTCGAGCCATTAGATATTTCTATACAGAACCTAATTTCTGAGTGGCAGGAACGGTGGGACAACACTATCAAAGGGCGTCACCTATATAATTTCTTCCCTTCGGTACGCGATCGACTTTCTAAACCAATGGTTAGAAATAGATCACTACGTCGCACAATTTTTGACAGGTCACGGACAATTTAAAGCGACACTTTTTGGATTTAAATTAGTCCCTTCTCCGCTATGCGAGTGTTCGACCGAAGGCGGCCCTTATGAACAAACTGCTCATCACATACTCTGGGAGTGTGATCTCTGGTATGACGAAAGAATCGAAATGTTGAACAGCGTCCAACAGGGCTGCGCGAAGAACTTCCGGGCTTTCAAACGTTTTTGTCATAAGAACTATTAGAAACAATGCAACACTATTTTGTCATCATAAAACCATTGTAATAATTGTCATATTATAAATTAAAACATATAATTATATTGTCTTGTAGTCATAAAAAAACATGTTATTCCCGTGGTGCTTCCCCTTTAATTCTGACTTTTTTGTCATCACAATTTTTGCTGTCTCCCGCTTTGCTTGGGGAGGGACACTGGAATACTTCCTACTCCTCCTACAATCTTCTAATTAATTTCGTTGCGGGTTCCAAGACAGATTTAGCATGTCCCCCGGGCACCCCTGAGATCATATCAAAGGGTTTTTGCGGTTGGTTACCACTGTCGATCCTGGCTACACAGGAGTTGCAGTGGTGGGTAAGTGTGGTGGGCCAATTACCCGTTTAAAAAAAAGAGTGCTCTTGTGTACTGCGCACACACTTGGGCACTATAAAATCTCTCCTGCGTAACTGGCCTGGTTTCAACGAAACCGGCCACCGTCACCGAGATCGGTGTGGGAGTTATTATAAATAAATGATTACAACAAAATTAATATACCGTGTTTCCATTTCATGTCTTAATTAATGCAGAATAATGGATAAAATGCACCAAAATTTCAGTATTTTAAGGATTTTTCTACTTGACCACGTGAGTTTCGGTTTCGGTTTCGGCCGAAACTGAAGCCACGGCCGAATATTCGGTTTCAGTTTCGGTTTCGGCCGGAAAACCAGTTTCGGTCGGACTCTATTTAAATCACACTGTCTCTTAATATGTTTACATACTAATAAGAAGAAGTAATAATAAACTTCATAAGCACATATTATTATCATAGACCCTACTTTATTAGGGTTCCGTCGTTCACGTCTTGGAACCCTTATGGTTTCGTCATTTACGTCCGACCGATCGTCTGTCCGTCTTCGGTTTCAACTTTAAAGCACATTTTTTTTGTTAAAATAGGGTGTCCCCTCTAAAACCGAAACGGCAAAGTCCATCAGACTTTGAAGGAAAACTATAACAGGTTAGATAACTTTGAAGGAAAACTTTAACGGGTTAGTTATCTTTAAAGGAAAACTATAACGGGTTAGATAACTTTGAAGGAAAACTATAACGGGTTAGATATCTTTGTTAGTCCAGGAGCAATAGTCTCAATAGAGACTTAACATGTAAAATGCGCTTACTTAGAAAACTTCGTATAAAAATAATAATTTAACATGTAAAATATTGGTATAATACGAGTAGTACAAAATCTTACATGCGCGACGCAATTAACCAGTTTATTCTTATTACTAGACTCACCCTGTCTCTGGACATGCCGACGGAGCGCACGCGGCCCGCGGGCGACATGTCTCGCCGCCTTCCGTCGATCTACGAACAATAACACCTGTAGTATACACGCACTGTGAGGGATTCCGCTCAGTTGTAAAAAGGAAATAGAGAGAAAAGTCCTTATTATAGGGTATTTTTTTGTATTTAAATGCTACGTGGGGTCTACGCGGGATCTACGTGGGGCTACGCGGGGTCTACGTGGGGTCTACGTGGGGCTACGCGGCCTCTTCGGTGGTGAAATGTAGATTGAACACTATGTTACATTGTTAGTTTGGTTAAGCATTAAATTACTAACAGTAAACTGAGTAAATAACAATACATTGGTCTGGCATATAACATGGTTCAATAAGAGGTCAATCAATACATGATAGTAAAAAAAAATCGTCCATTCGATGTTAAGCATTATGTTAATTATAAACAATCTGGAACCCATTTCTGTAAGTCTTAATAAAAAAAAAACGAAGACAAACAATTCAAATTTACAATAAGAAAGAGAGCGATATTTCAGCCTGTGAAGTCACGAGTTGCTACCGTCATTCATTTGTCATAAAAATGTATGGCGGTAATAGATTATGACGAAACAAATTGTTTTGCGAATAAAAGTGATAGGTTATTTTTTAAATTGCTTATAATTTTTAATTACGTCAACCTAAACAACTATTTCTTTTACATTTATGTATCACAAATTGTAAAAGTGTGTTAATCGACACTAAGCAACATTATTCTGTCGTTTTAACTGACATCCAAAAAAGGGCCTCCTTTTTTTTGCGAACGCCTGTTCGGATGTATATTTTTTTTTGTATGTTCAACGATTACTTCACCGTCTGTTGACCGATTTTCAAAATTATTTTTTTGATGTAAAGGGTATAAATCCCAGGTTGGTCCCGTTTTCACAAAAGTGGGGACCTGATGATGGGATAAATGAGGAATCGAGGGAACTCTTCGAAATTTATACGGACACGTATGGTGAGTTTGACTTTTTCTGAAGTAGTCTAAGCATATGCTACCAAAAAGTAAGATTTTGCTCCAAGGTATACCCAGGATCCAAAAGTACTGAACATAACTCCTGACTCCTTATAGATACATGTTTGGGGAATTTGGCGTTGTTTAAGGAACTGCAAGCATATGCCACTATTTCAGTTAGAGTAATCATCATTATCAACACCATCACACCATACATCATCACATTATGATGGTATAAAAGGTACTTCTCATAGTATTTTACACCGACACGGATATCTCTGAACATTGCTCTGCCGTTTATCGACATATTTGCAAAATTGTTTTGTTGTTGTAAAGGGTACAATTCGAAATTGGTCCTTTAGTCACTTAAGTGGAAAGCTGATGGTAGGTTCAATGAGGAATCGAAGGAACTCCTCGAAAACTATATGGACACATGTAGAGAATTTAACTTTTTCTAAAGTAACACAAGCATATGCTACCAAAAAATAAGATTTTACACCAAGGTATATCCTGGAACAGAACTGAACAGAACTCCTCAGTCTTTAAAGATACGCGTTTGGAAATTTCGACATTATTTAAAGAACTGTAAGCATATGCCACTACATACAGTAATCATCATCATCATCTTATTTACAATACCTAATGGAAGCTTGGCGCGTATTCAATTACACATTCGATCGTTTATTTTAACGTTTTGAAACGGAATTAATAATAATTTAACAAATATCACAAAAAAGTAAAAAAATATTATTTTGAAACAAAAAATTAAACCGACTTCCAAAGTAAAAATACACAAAAAAGTGTGAAATAAATTTTTTTTTCTTAATAATTCTCATTTTAAATTCGGCTAAAATTTTAACCTTATTTATTTTTTATGTAATAAGGTCCGATACACACCTCGTGCGGCGGCGGCGGGCTGGAGCTGGAGGCTAGGCTGGAGAGCGAGTGGTGGCGGCGCAGGTCGCACTCGCTGGGCGTGTCCGAGTCAGACAGCCGCGACGTCGACGTCGACGGCGGCGACAGGTGCTCCCCGTCGATCTCGTCGTCGCGGTACCTCTGTATATTATCGACCAGCTTAATCGACGACTTAGCTAGGACTCACGTGGCTCCGGCGGCAATGAATAGCGCCCGTGCTTACAGAAAAATATCCAATATAATATTGCATCTATATATATAAAAAAGGGCAAAGCTCATTGACTAATGTATCAACGCATAAGCTAAACTCTTAATTGCCCGCAGCTTCACGCGGGTGAAGTGGGGAACAATTAACGCTAGTGATAAAATCAATTACATTTAAGTAAAAACTTTTTACGTTATATTTCTTTGCTTTAATGATTTTGAATGATAAAAAAAGTTTTAAAAATGTTACTCCTCATACATATCTACTACTTGGTATGTTCAAGGCTTCCGATGCACGCGACGCGCGACGCGAAACCGCAACCCGAGACTAAAATAGTGTCGCGTAGGCACTGCTTAGTGTGAATTTATATGGAGCACTAAACATCCCTGCGACCCACGACGGGCGGCCGACACGGTGGGCGTGACCAGTGAACATGATTCTTTGGCTGTGTTCCGCGGAACCTAGCGCTATCAAAAAAACGTGAGCAAAATGGCGACCGATGTCGTTAAATAAGCAAAATGGCGGATTATGTTAGCAGTACTGAAGTTAGCAAACGTGTCCTGCAGGTCTAAAAAGGCCGTTATGGCAATTCATTTTCAATTCTCGTTATTTGCAATTACTGTATGAAAGATGACAGCGTTTGTAAAATGGCCACTTGAATTGCAATTCATAATATGATTTGGATACAATTTATATGCAGAAATTGGCTGAAATGCATTCATTTGACGGATTTACAAACAGAATTGCTTTAGTGTCAAATAGCAATATTGCGATGATATTGCGCAAGTGGCCTTTTTAGACCCGCAGGCCGATAATCTGTTTTTTTTTTCTTTAGCGCTAGCAAGCGCTTTCGTCCGCGGAACACAGCTAAGGGTTTGCTGGTCTCGGTTACGAGTCGCGGTCTCACGTTGCGGTCGAATAAATTGAAGGCTAAAGGTAGCCTAGAGTTTAAATAAAAAAAACTACTTACACTGTAACTCGCTATGTCTTCGTGAGGTTTCAACAAGTACCAGTTCGGTTCGTGGTTCATCACTATATTATCGAGGTCCAGGAGAACTTCTCCTAGGAAGTCGTTTGGCCCATATCTGTTGAGGTCCCATACTGTCACCTAAAATTAAATATACGTTACATACAAGTTTTAAGAAATAAGATTACGTGCAGGTTAGCTTTTTTACTTTTTATAAATTTAGAACACAAAATACCTATTATTATTTTATTTATAACTACCGAAACTGCGTTACACAAGATAGTTATTTTTGACGTGATGACGTCTTATAAAATCGATGGACGCCGGCTGCACGCACGAAAAATTGTCATGTTCCGTCTGATTGTCACGTTCCACCGAACCGGGCGTGAAAGCGAGAGCGCGGAACAAGCGATAGAGAGGCACGATCGGCCTAAGCGTTCGGCTTCTGATGACGTTATCACGTAAAATTATCGTCAAGTAACAGACTATATTTTTAACAAAATTTTATTGTATCAATAATTATAAAAAAGACTCTTGTTTTGTTGCAGACGTATTAAATCAAAAAATATTATAAATTAAATTTATCTAAAATTAAATTAAATGTACACTTCACAGAACAAAAAGTATAGTAAAACCATGTTGCTAATGGCTCTCTGAAACCTTCGTCTTTTTTCTATAGAAATGCACAGACGATGTATGAAAAACGACGATTGCTGAAACACATTGAAATTTTAGCTCGTACTGCACACAATTTTTACCTCCAACGTTCGCTTCTTGATATCCGCTATACGTATACCGCAGTAGACGAACGTCTGGTTCCACCTCGGCTCGAGAGTGTTCGCGAGCGTCTTGGTCCTGCGTTTGCTCTTCTCGCTCTTGTCGGGCAACAGGAATATCTTGGCGTAGGGACAGCGGGGCGAGCCGTCCGCCCGCGGGGTCAGGCCGCTCGCCGACACCACAGTTACCAGCAGCTGCAGAGCCGCCACGTCGAAGTACACTTTCAGCTACGACAAAATAATATGTATGTAATAATAGTAATAATATGTAAATCTTTGAGGTAAATAATGGGTTTGACATTCTTCTTCTTCTTCTTTCGTCTCCAATCAAAAACTACATTACTTGACAGTAGGCATGTTGCCTAAATTTTTTTTCGTCTATTCAATGTTGGACAATATGTTATTAAACGACCTATAACTATTTTTGTAAGTCTTCGTAAATAATTTAAATTAAATTAAATTCGATTTAAATTTACAAGAGGGATATATCAGCTTGTGACGTCACAAGTTGCTACCGCCATACATTTTCCAATAAAAAATGAATAGCGGTAACAGCTTGTGAAGCAGCAAATTGTTTTGCGAGAAAGAGATGGGCTATGTTTTTTTAATTCCTTATAATTTTTAGAGCCGCGCGAGTTTCTTATGCCGGTTCTTCTCGTCGGGCTAGTTTCCGAACCGGTGGTAGGCATCATGTAGGACAATCATTCTATAAGTGTTATTTATAACCTATATGGAAATAAAAATTTTGAGTTTGAGTTTGGAGCTGAAAGTACACCAGCCAGGCTGGCCAGCATTGGCTAAGAAGCCTTTGTCCAGCAGTAGACAGTAGGACAGTCTAGGCCAGTGTTTTTCAACCTGTGGGTCGCGACCCCCTGGGGGGTCGCGAAGCTTCTGTAGGGGAGGTAGAGAGAACTTTACTAAAAAACCAATGAAGATTAAAAATATTGATTTATTAAGTAAGAGAATTTTAACAGAAGGATATACTCATAAATCGATCATCGATATCATCGATGTATGTAATTGTAAAATAATGTGTTTGACGTACTGTATTATGTACCTACTTATATCCGAATCCTAATTATGGAGACGCATAAAAACATCGTATGGAATGAATATTTGTAACACTGTAATATACACATACATACATGATAAAAAAGCGAAGGGTCGGAGGGTCGCGAAATGTTTTTTCATACAATGGGGGTCGCATCATGAAAAAGGTTGAAAAACACTGGTCTAGGCTATTACTATAAAAAAAATCAATTTCATTGACGTATTTCGTCAATCTAAATAACTATTTCTTTTACATTAATTATGTAGCTCAATAGAGCAATTGCAAATTTTAAGGTGGTTCGTTTCCTATACAAAAAAACAATGGACATTATTTAGGTAATTTCATACTATTACTACATAAATTTATATGCACGTCTATTTATTCTGCAATACAATTGTCGCAAAATATATTTAAAATACTTTATTTCACACAGAAGTCACATTTTTATTGAATTTTCCACAAAAAGTGACATTTGTAACTTATGTCACTTTTTGTCGAAAATTCAATAAATATGTGACTTCTGTGTGAAATAAAGTATTTTAAATATATTTTGCGACAATTGTATTGCAGAATAAATAGACGTGCATATAAATTTATGTAGTAATAGTATGAAATTACCTAAATAATGTCCATTGTTTTTTTGTATGGGAAACGAACCACCTTAAATTGTAAAAATGTGGTATTCGACACCTGGAGGTCTAAAAAGGGCACTTTAGGTGTTTCATATTATTATGATTCATATATTTTGACAGTAAACGTCAATTTTGACAGTTTTCAGAACTTTTTAGAAAGTTTTTAGAAATGCGTAAAATGGCGCACATAATATGAATTGCATAATATGATTCATCTAATGTTCACCTAAGTTGGCTTTTTTTAGACCCCCTGGCAACATTCCTATTCTTTGAGTAAACGCGTTAAACATCGAACGGTGCTGAAGGTGTAGCTGTGCTACGTATTGCTACGTACTACTACGGGACAGACGCGGACGTAGCGGTCAACGTAGGCGTGCTACAGTGTGTAGTGTAGCAAACGTAGCAAAATGTAGCATCCCAATCTAGACATTATTATAATAGGCATGATTTTGAAAGACTGTTCTATAATGTTCTTAAGTAAGTATCTATTATTACAAGAAAACCTTTGATTAATTATGACACAAGAAAACATAATATTTTGCAGGAGGATTTTTTATTCGTTCACATTTAATATAATAATTTAATAATTCCTGTTTGTCAGTTCTTACACTTGCATTAAATTGGTAAAACTGATTTGAATTGGATAATTTAAATATTTCCATTCTTTTGAAGAAAAAAAAAAAACATCTTTTCAGGGGAAATGTTTTTCTCAAAATGAAGCATTTCTATACATACAAATAAATAAAATTTAAGTGTCTGTTTATAAATACAAATTAACAGCTTTTCACTCATTGCATACGAAAGTACTTATATACGGTATGAACAATATATTTTTTTTATCTGTCCGTCTGTCTGTCTGTCTGTTTGTTTGTTCCGGTTAATCTCTGGAACGGCTGGGCCAATTTTCAAGGGACTTTCACTGGCAGATAGAGCTGATGTTGTAAGGCTTAACTTAGGATACTTTTTATTCTCATCATTATCGTCAAAAATGTTTAACGCCTAACAAAGTGGGCACGGGTCAGATCAAAGGTCAGATAGTTGGAAAATACAAGTAACGAATGGAACATGCCAATAGCAAAAGCATAGGCAACACCGTCAATATGTCGTCATTTCCGTGTTTTGAAGTTTTATTTTAATAAATAAATGGGTAATTAATTAATCTCTCATTATAGATTAACACGGTCAATTTTTTTAAACATATTAATCATACTTTAGTAGAACAATACCATAATTTAGAATTTTTTTTCTATTAGTCATCATGATGTTGTTTATAATATATCATATATCATCATCTATTATGATTGTTGTTTTATGCACTATGGTTCTGCTATGTGGCAATGATGGTTTTTAAATTCGTGACATCTGAGCTTTTTGACACGACAAGGACCGTCGAGCTACCAAGCGCCGCCTGATGACGGAAAAAGAATAGAACATTTTTATTGACCGTTTTTATTACTACTTACGCCACCTGACTCTTACACCCGTATCATTAGTTGTTTCCTCAGATCCGCCTCGACTCAACCTCATATGAGGTATCCTTGAGAAGTTCCTCGAGTTTGATATTCTTAAACATAATTTCTACCTCAGCTGTTTTCTCCTCCAGTAAGGTTGAGTGGAGATATGACATGGATTTTTTTTTTTTTATGTTAACACCATTAAAACTCGATCCAAATTTTACAGAATGATGAATATCTATGCGCTGTATAAATTATACGGAATTTCGTAAAGGCAGTGGCGGATTTTCGTAAAGTAAAGATCCAAAAAATTCTCCATGCTTATCTTTAAATAAGTATCCCTCTGTAATTACGTAATTGCTTCAAATAATTCCACTCAGTCTGTCTCAGTCAAGAATTGATATAAATGTCGGAAATAGACGCTCGAGGGAGCCTCAAGGTACGTCCTGAGGTACCTTAAGTTTGACAGTTGATTCCTCGACTCGCGTAAGGAAATTCCTCAAGTCGAGGGAATTTTGTTGAACTAATGATACAACTTTTGTGGATTGAGGTTGAGTCGAGTGGAGGAAATCTCGAGGTAACAACTAATGATATGGGTGTTAGTGTGCGTTGGGCTTAGATCATTTACTACGTTGGGTCTTCCCCAAACGGCAGAAAAAATATCAAACACCCCCATTGCATGTATGTAGGCATGTGTAGTTGAACTTCTACGATTGACGATTCATGTAGTAGCAATAGGGAATATGCACGTATTTTTTTTTAATATAGATCTATCTTGTTTGGTAAACCGTATGGTAAAATTAGTTTTTGGATATTGTTCAAAATAACAAAGATATGAACGTTTAAAGTAGTCTGTTAGACAGAGATCGGATGTGTAACGTGACATCACATAACACGACTTTCATAGAAAGTTCATAAGTAATTTCGTTTTGCTAGAAAGAGATAGATTTTACTTTGACCGCTCATATCTTGCTCATTTATCAACACAATATATTAAAAATTTTCCCGCCATTTCCTTTATTTTGCAGTCTAGTATCATATTATTATGTTTTAAGTTATTTTTTGTTTTATGCATATTCCCTATACGTGGCGGTCTTAGCTCTCGAATCTATGAATCGTGAAGACTGAAGAGTATATACTCTTCAAAATCTGTAGAATAGAGAGCTAGGAATCTGCAAAGTGCTGCTAAGGTTCACGTAGTCTTCTCAAACGAAGGTATAGTAGCACTGACCTGGATGCGGCCGGCAACGCTGGCGTTGTGGCCGTGGCGCGCGGAGCGGCGGCGCGCGTGCACGTCGGGCGAGCCCGGTGACGTCACCAGCACGCTCGGCTTCTCCGCCCCGCCCATTATCTCGGTGTAAACTTCTGGACAAACTGTTATATGTTGTACACATTATGTAAAAAATGTTATATACGTTTTTAGGATTCCGTAATACTTAAGGAACCCTTATAGTTTCGCTCTGTCCGTCTGTCTGTCTGTCTGTCTGTCCGCACCTCTAGCTCCTGTAATTATGAATATAAATTGATGAAATTTGGTGCAGTTATATATTGCGTATAGATCACGGTTTCGGGATCATAAAAAAATAATAATTTTATATTTAAGGGGTGGCTCTCCCCCCATCGTGTGGGGTATCGTAGAATAGGTCTTTTAAAATAAAGGTAAGGTTTCATACGTCACTTTTTTATAAAGTTGACCATTTTCGAGTAATCGGCCTCCAAAGTAGTTTGTAAGTTGGTCCCCCCCTAGCATTTTTAAACTATAGGAGATAGAAACTTGCATATTTCCATGCTGATAGATCATGCTAAAAACTCTTTAGGAAAATTATTGTGAACCAAATCGGACAGTAACTTTTGGAGTAATTAAAAAAAGCATATTACGCGTTTATAGTTACGGAACCCTCCTAAGACATGTCCTGACATGCTCTTGGTTAGGTTATTCATATTTCGCGGGACGCTTGATATAATTATATGAAACTTCTGAATAATTTTGTATAAATCTGCAATACTTTGAGATATAATATCGCTGGCCATGCTAACAGACTATGTTACTTTATATGCCAAATAAAAGCCCTTACCTTTATGGGCTCTCCACGGCTGCGCGGTGCGGAGGAGCGGGCGCGACACGACGAGCTCGACGTGCGAGTCGTGCTTGCTGTTGGCCACCACCAGCGCCACCTCGTCCGCGCTGCGCCCCGCAAGCGGCACGCCGTTCCACTGCATCACCTCGTCACCTGATGAGGTATTATTCGTTTATTCTGGTCGTTAATCATTGTCATTCACGAGGTATATAGTCTGGTCAGCTGAGCGCCAGAATAAACAGAAACCTTTATGACAGTTATCAGGTAAGCAAATCATGCACAGTCGATAAATACAATGCGTTTCCATTATTATCTAGTGCCTATCTTAGAAATTAGAGAGCGCTGCGGTAGTTGCGAATAAACTGTAAAAGTACTCACCTATTTTGAGCTGCCCTTCCAAGTCTGCGATTGATCCCTTTTTGACTTTTTCGACGATGGCTCCCCTCGAGCCGTCGGGTAAAATTTTTCCTCCCACCACCTTCAGGCCGAGAATAGCCGCCGACGAGTGGGAGCTTCCCTCCACCACGCTCTTCCGGAGCACCATGTGGCCCACCATGCGCGTGCCGTCCGCCGACACTTGCCAGCTCAGGGGGAACTGTCAGCAATGCCACACGTTAGAATACGGGTCTACAGAGGACAACCGAACAGCTAGTCTGGCGATAGGCGTGTCGCGAATACGAAAGTGCACATCAGTTCCTACGAGACTCATGCCGGCCAATGCAATCATGCCATAGCGAAACACAATTTTAAAACAGTTCGGTTACACAACAACTTTATCAAACATCGCCCGTAGTCGCCGCTCGGAGCTTCAACGATTCGATCGGGGCCGATCCCTTCTATCGTCAACTACGGCCTTCTATAGCTTTAGCCATATAATAAATGCATATATACGTATAAAAATTGACAGAGGTCATATATTGTACCTTAGGGCAGTCGCCCCTGTTCGAATCTTCGCTGGAAGTGAAAGTGCTAGAAGTATCGATGCCCGAGTCTTTAGTGGCGGAGTCCTGGCTGGTCTGCCTCTCGGACTCCCAGCGCAGCGAGGCCCAGTCGTGGGGCGCCGCGTCGCGCCCGCCCCGCGGGAAGGTGGCGGCGCCCTCGTGGCCGTCGAAGCGCACCGTCTTTTTTCTCCTCTCGGTGAAGCGTCTATTGTCGGCAGAGTCCTCCCACAGGTAGGCGCTCTTGTAGACGGCGCGGTCGGCGCGGGCCTCGTCCGGCGCGTACGGCCGCAGGTACGAGCCCTCGCTGTCGTCGCGCGCGCGCCACCGGCATTCCGTCACCGAGTCGAAGCTTCGTCCGCCGGTCGGCGCCCGCGCGGCGTCGAACGTTCCACGGATCTCCGGCAAGTACGACACCGGCGAATGATTAGTCAAATTGTAATAATTATTGGCAGCCACGCTGGTGCTGCTCAGGTGCGGGTTGCGGAGCGACGCGCACGCCTCGAGGCCTACGGATGACATTGTATCAATAGCAAAGTGTCGGCTCGCCCCGACCGGCGCCGTCCGCGACTAGCGCGCCCGCTCGCGCCCGGACCGCCTCCAGCTACGACGACCGCGACGTACTGCGACGTACCGCATCGTACAGCGCTCGGGCTAACGTTCTATTTAAACACCGACTACACCGAGGACGCGATGACAATATCTTTAAAGTTTTAAATAAAGGAATCGCATTTGAAGCGGTGATCACGCATAAGCGAAGAGAACGTGTGACAATTTATCCAAGTCAAACATTAAACAACAATTATCAAAACATACACGGCCATAAACTAAAATAAATCCATTAACCAAGTATGTTACACTTCTTTCGCCAATCATGCATTGCTTGAACCATAGATTCGTATTTAATGTAATAATAAAATTAGGTTTAGTTTTTACAAAACAATTATTTAAGTAAAATACATATAAGCAAATCATTGATTTACACTGTACATTAAAATTTACATAGTACAATACATATTAATAAAGAATTAATAAAATATAATATTAGAAAAGATAATAAGTATTGTAAAATAAACAAAAAATTTAAGTAGAGATTAGAGAATTGACGCAAAATAAGCATTTAGTAGGTATATTATAGTATTGATGTACAAATAAAAATTACCGTATTACAATATTTTATTGTGATATAGATGGCATGGTTCAAGCAATAGGAAGATAGACGTACAATGTTATACAAGCATTCTAACAAATCGAACATGGCAAAGATTTGTATATGAAACATGTACATCTACCTGTTTCATATACTGTGTGATGAAGACACGTCTCGAAAAAACAATACGAAGAAAGATAGAGATCTAATAAAAATAGCAGCGATCGTAGTTGGACGACCAAGAAGTATCGTTACAAACGGTGAACGAACAATAACAAAACTGAAACATCTAATATCAGCACAGTTTACGTTCCCGTATCGCCCTCTCACCGATAAGAACTTTTTCATTTTGTCATCTAATATCGCTTGGCGCTGGTTCCTGGACGCCGCGGGACCGCTCCTATCTTTATTACCTGCGAACAGTCGATAGCTGGTCAGGGACGAACCGGGCGCGGGCGCGCTACACGCTTACGGCGTAACAAGTGTCACAACATAAGTGATGCTCAGTCGGAACTGTATATAAATCAAAATAACATGTCGGTGATACACCTAACCTATAGTCTCGTGTCGGTAAACACTCTACATGATCGGACATGAGGTCAACAGAGATGTTATGTACCTACGAGTAAGTTTAGGTGCTCTATATTTCACGACCGAGTAAGTTCGTTAGAATACCTGGAAGGAAATGCTAGGTTCTATTAAAATTTAATCACCTCGCACGGAACACCTTAACTTTATCTGCTGCGAAAAAGAACGTGTGGTAGTACGTTACCGTTTACAACCTAAATGATTTTCAGATATCGGAAAATGCGTGTGGTGTGTGTAGCTGTAGTGTTCGGGTGATAAATAAAATTGCATGGACGGAGGGGAAGTGAGACATCGGGAGGGGAAGCGGCGGGCGGCGTGCGGACTCACCGCGGTCCCGGTACTCGTCGGTGTCGGACGCGCACTCCGGCACCTCGTCGTCGGACGAGGACGAGCGCGGCGGCAGCGGCAGGTGCGAGCCGGGCGGCGGCAGCAGCTGCGACGTGGGCGGCACCACCACGTCCTCCACGCCATACGCCGCCTTCTGGCGAGGGTGCACGAGGTGCGGGTGGGTGCGCGCCAGCCCCTCCAGCTCGCCGTAGCAGCGCGCCTCCTGCTGACTGTACTGGCGACGCAGCGAGCTCCCCGACCGCTGCAAAGGCAGATTCTCCTTCTCCGCTGCGCTGTGCGCACGCTCCAGCTTCGGCCGCTTGTCCATGGACCCGTCCTGCGGCGGCAGGCCGCGCATGTCCGCCTCCATCCGCCACAGCATCGAATCCGGCCCGGCGCTTTTGTGTATCCACTGACCGGTTTTCGATAGTAATTCTTGTTTTTTGCGACAAAGTATGCAAACCCAAATAACCTGGAAGCGAACGCTATTCTAAATATTTAACGAATTGTGACATGCAAAACTGTAAAGTGTGAAAAATATAAAAAGATCCCGCCGCTTTAAATTTTTCCCATCGACTATTAATGTTAAAAGACGAAAATATTTTGATTCAAGAACAATAACAACGACATTTATTATACCAGTCCTATGTGGTAGCTTTTCATTTGCTAGCACCTACTGTATCCATGTAAATTAAAACCCCTAAGTCAAACCGATGCCAATGAAGGTGATATTCTGTGCGTTCGCGTGACATTGTGCCGCTATAACAGCAGAAGCGGAACGGGTAGGTGTATGGCGGTGTGGCAGACCTTGTTCGACCGCAGCGTCACTTTGCCCCCGCAGCGCGCGCAGCATCGCACGCGGCAGTAGTGGCAGGAGTGGCCGACGCCGTCCGCGAATTTGGTCTTGAGGCAGATGTGGCAGGTGGCAGCCAGCTCCACCCCGGCGGCTCGCTGCATCTCATTCCTTGTCCGTATTGTCTGCTCTAACACCGCAACTTCATCTTGTTTGCGTCTGTGACAATATTAGTGTAAGTTAAAATCAAATAAATTGTTCCCTACACTTGATCGCCCTTTTGTTTTTAAAAATTCTCAGAAATCTAATAAACAAACATTTTTATTTTATATTTTATCGAAGTTGGCGTAAACGTGGGCTGGTACCGACTACAAAAATAAGAAGATTGAGAAAAATTTAAGGATTCTATTACTAGGAGTTCATGGGTTCCATGAGGATTCCTCATGTTTAATAACAATGGACTTACTTCGAATTAAACACTTTACAATAAAAAAAGAAAAATCAAATCGAACTTCTTTGTGAATAGTTATGCGTGGTCATACATAAAAATAAAAATTTGACTAGAGAAGATTGGTTGGTAAAAACACCATTTTTTCTACTTTTTTAGGTTTTTTTTTTGACTTTTCGAATTAAGAATTCAATAATCAAAAGTTAAAAACTACTTAGGTATATCTACTACGTAAATAATATATACGCCTACGAGCATTTCCCCACGGCTTCGTCCACGTGAAATTAGGTTTTTGGCGATATCTCTTTAATATTTTAAAATTTTCATCTCCTAGGGGTTGAATATTAGAAAACGCTGAAATACGTAACAAATTATTTTTTCATTTCATGCAAATAATATTTCCAAGGAATAATAGTTTCAAACTTTAATCCTACCTTAGCGGATGCCTGCATCATATTATGAGAAATACGTGTGCGAAATTTCTAATTTCTAAACACACGGGTTTGGCCTGTGCATTGATACATCAGTCGATCAGATTTTCCTTTTATATATTATATAGATAGATAGATAGATAAAAGATAGAAGATAGATGTTACCTGAGCCATTATTACGATTCTCATTCATTAAAATCAGATCAGTAGCTTAGGCGCTACGATGGAACAATTAATATACATACAGACATAGACTGATAAAATCATTACCCGTCCTTTTGGCTTTGCCATAGTCGGCTTAAAAAAAAGAGAATAACATGGCTAAAGTATCCACTACACAAGACTTTTTGATTTTGTTTTCCCTTATTTTCATACGGGTACCTACATGCTTTTTCGAAATTGAGTGTCCCGTCTACTAATGAAATGGAACACAGAAAAGATGAGTGGAAATGAAAAGCACTCGATGTTAAAATCCGAGTGTTATCTCTCTCTATATCACAGGTGGGCGGCCACTCGACGGAAGGCCAGTACCTAGTCGACCTTACGCGTCGCATAGTAACGATATACATTTGAAAATATATTAAAAGGCTTCAGCTGTATACATTTGATTTCGTTATGCAACAGGTAATTACCTACGTCTCAACATCTAAAGTTTAATTTTTTTTATTGAAATAAGCATAAAGACTCCCACAGACAAGGGGCCGATCGTTTCAGTTAGAACTGATGTCAGTTCGGCCTGAAAGGTTTCGAGCATATATACGGAAAAAATCGCATCCGATCCAAATGACGTCATTTCGGCCTGAACGGACTCGAGCCCCTACTTAGTAATTTTACAAAGTTTCACTAAAAAATTAAATATTTTTTCCCTCCATAACAGGTTGTTAGTAGTGTTTCAGTCGGAAGGAGCCAGAAAGTAATCATATGAAAAATTACATAGATTAGGCACAAAAAAACAAGAAAAAATTGACACATTACCGTAATAATACATCATTCCTCTGTAATTTTCTTAAAACTACCCGTTTAATTACTACATAGGCTGCACTAAAAGTATCGAGAATGGAATATTTCCACTGTTCCTGTCATATTAAAATCTTTTTAATTTAAAACTCATTGGTTTTAAAAATCGAATACCGTTTATTTATTTAAAAAAAGATTCTCGGTCTTGTCACAAGGTCTTGTCAAACTTGTTTAGTCGTTGAGAAAATGGAATTGAATCGAGAAAATTCTAGAGCGATGATTTATTATGACTTTCGAAGTGGTTTAACACAAAAACAGTGTGTTGACCGGATGATTTCTGCATTTGGTGATGAAGCCCCATCCAAAACCAGAATTTATCGCTGGTTTGCTGAATTTCACCGAGGACGTGTCAAGCTTATAGTTGCAAAACTTCTGAAAAATTCCGAATAATTCCGGAATACTTCTGGGAAAGTTTCTTTAAATTAGAATTATTCAAAATGAATTTAATTAAGATTTTTATTTTTGCTGAAAAATTGTATTTTGCATCAATCGTCGATCGCCGCCGCGCCGCCCTCTATGCGTCGCCCGCCGGCCGCTGCCACACGAGCGAGACGGCGGGGCGGGCGGCGGGAGGGAGATGCTCCCCGGAGAAGTTTTCACCCGCGCGAGAAAGATTCGTACCCTTGCAATCGAATGTTTCCGAATGTTTCTGTCGAATATTTCGCCGGAATAATTCAATGGTAATATACCTAGGTGTTAGTTTATGGTGTATGGTGGTTGAATGAATTATTTGTTCAGTGGCACATACGTAAGTAAAATATAAATGTGTATTTTATTATAAATGGGATTGATTAAGTATATAATGTTGATATTTTTGGTATGTACAATAGCTCTGTATGCATCGATTTTGATGCAGTTTTCAGAACAATATTATTTAGTACCTACTATATGTATTGTATACGTGACATAAAAAAATGTTGAAATAAATAATGTTTAAATAAGTAAAAAGATGAAACCTGTAGTAAGGACGAGAAATAAAAATACGTGTAGGTAGGTACCTAGCTCGAATTAGAATATGTATTCCAATTCCAATATCTATACTAATATTATAAAGCTGAAGAGTTTGTTTGTTTGTTTGTTTGAACGCGGTAATCTCAGGAACTACTGGTACGAATTGAAAAATTCTTTGTGTTGGATAGTCCACTTATCGAGGAAGGCTTTAGGCTATATAGCATCATGCTAAACTCAATACGAGCGGAGCACCAATCAAGAATGTTACAAAATCGGGGGTCTTTTTTTCCTTTTGAGAGCTTTCTCTACGTACGCTGCGGAAACGGTTAAAGTTTCGCTAAAATGATGTATGGCAGAATTGTTCCCCTGTAAAAGTTCTAAAAAAAGTCCGCGACAGTATATGTCTATCTTTTAAGGTTGGCTCACTATAACCTTTTTATACTAACCAAATTTGTTCTAAAAGTAAGCATTATTTGTGAAAGTGTTTTCATAAAGATTATATTAATCCTTATCCAAGTAAATACGTTATTCATTACAAGCATTTAATCTAGAAGAAATTTGCCGTTTACATCATTTGATTTCAAAGAGTATTTTAGAAGATATCGCAGTAATAAAATAATCATGCGCGCTATAGTACGGCGCACGGCGCGGGCGGGTAGTCGTGACCGTGAGGTGGAAGCGCTTCTCCTTCTACGTACGATAAATGAAGTCGCGGGTAAATTTTAGCGATATCCCAAAGTAACTATTCCACGCGGACGAAGTCGCGGGGAAAAGCTAGTATCAAGATAAAATTATTGACAATATAAGTCAAAGTATTAATTCACTTTTTAAACTGTTAAACAATACAGAGGTTTTATTAATTGGACTTTTGTAGATACCAATAGAACCGACTTGAAGCCGGAACACCTCAATTAACCTCAAACCACCACCAAGCGAAGACTTTATTGAAGAGGTGCTTTGACGACTTTATTAAATGATGCGACGTGCAATCAAGTCACAACCATAAACTCAAATAGGTATACCTACCGCTCACAACACAACTGAAGATAAACCCCCTTACTAATAAACGCTGTATAAGCTTTGAATAGTTACACAGTGTTTTGTCTTCTTCTATCGAATTAAAAATGTCACTTGTGTGATGTGAACAAAACACTGTATATCTATTCAAAGTTTATACAGCTAGCGTTTTAATAAAGTTATAAAGTTGTAAAGTTGGAAGTTGTAAACTAATACCCCCTTACATTAGTAAGGGGGTATTAGTTTACAACTTCCAAGCGCAATTTTTCTCGTTTTTTTTGAGTTGAAATATTCCCAAAGTTTCGGAATATTTCGGAATACTTCCGAAGTATTCGACGGGAATGATTCGGAATTTTTCCCGCCACCATCTATAGTCAAGCTCAGTGATGATCCCCGTCAAGGTCGTCTAAAAACTGCAGTCACCCAAGAAAACGTTGATGCTGTGCGTAAGCTGATTGAGGAAGATCGACATGTGACATACCGCGAAATTCAGGCAACTTTAGACATTGGCAGAGTCAAATACAAATAATCTTGCATGAACAATTAGGTGTAAAAAAGTTGTTTTCCCGATGGATACCGCATTTGCTCTGTGAAGAGCAAAAATCGGCTCGCGTTACTTGGTGCGTCAGAACTCTCGAAAGATTCCACGCAGGATCCTCAAATGCCGTATACAACATCGTATCAGGTGACGAATCCTGGATATATGCGTACGAACCCGAAACAAAAAACCAGTCACGAGGTTGGGTGTTCGAAAATGAGTAAAAAGCTAACAAAAATTGTTCGTTCACGGAGTGTTGCAAAAAAATGGTGGCCACGTTTGTCTCCAAAACCGGCCATGTTGCGACTATTCCTCTTGAGGGACAAAGAACGGTTAATGCAGAATGGTATGCTAACAACTGCAACCGCCGCATCATCCTCCATCACGACAATGCGAGTTCTCACACCGCGCACAGAACAAAAGAGTTTTTAGAGCAAGAAATCATAGAATTATTAGACCATCCGCCGTACAGCCCCGACCTAAGCCCTAATGATTTCTATACTTTCCCTAAAAAAAGAATAAATTGCGTGGTCAGAGATTTTCATCACCTGAAGAAGCTGTGGACGCCTACAAAACGGCCATTTTGGAGACCCCAACTTCCGAATGGAATGGTTCCATCGTATGGAAAAATGTGTCAAATTTCGCGGAGAATACTTCGAAAAGCAATAAATATATTTTTAAATAGTAATGTTGTGTCACTTCCTAAGTTTAGTAGCTTTTTTATAGTTTTCAATATTCTTTTAGTAATTTTTAGTAGAAATCGACGCGAGATTAGTAGTTTCGCAAAAACTGAGTTGGCAACACTGGAACGAATCGCTTCATTCCATCCGGCCGACTGATGCGACCTCGAAATTGCATAGTGCTAGGACTAAAGCTCAAGCTTGTTTTTTTGTATTTTTGCTTTTTCTCATAGTTTAAACTGAACATCCTACTACTATATTCCTTCTATTATTATAAATAAATGTGAGGATGAAAGAAAATCTGTGACGATAGATGGAAGGATTTAGGCTCTAGATTAAAATATAGGCTACTTTTTATCCCAAAAAAGTAGGTATAGTGTTCCTATGTATATATGTATAAAAAGTATACTTCCCGTGGGCTACTTTACTTACGCGAGGGGAGCCGTGGGCAAAAGCTAATATTTTATAAACTAGCTATAATATAATATACAGCGGTAGGTATAGCAAAAATATTTGTTTTTGGCCGTTACTCTGACCTATGGGTCCAAAGTCTCCTTTTATACAATTATAGTACCTGGGTAACCGAACTTTGTTCGGAGCTTTAGTAGATTAACAATTATTATATTTAAACAAAAAATTAAACCGACTTCCAAAGTTTTATACACAAAAAAGTATGAAATAAAACTTATTTTCTAAATAATTCCCCTTTTAAATTTGGCTATTTCTCTCGTCAAGTCGATACCAGCTCAAACGATATTCGACAATATTTTATAGAATTATTTACTCACGTTCATATTTGCTGGTACCGACTTCAAAATTAAGTAGAGAAATAGCCGACTTCAAAATTGAGTAGAGAAATAGCCAAACTTAAAAGGGGAATTATTTAGAAAATAAGTTTTATTTCATACTTTTTTGTGTATAAAACTTTGGAAGTTGGTTTAATTTTTTGTTTAAAAATAATAATTTCACCCTTTTTAGTTATATGTTTTGTTAAGTTGTTATTAATACGTCTTAAGAACATCTAAAATAAACGATCGAATGTATAATTGAATACTCGCCAAGCTTCAATTAGGTGTTGTTAAGGTGATGATGATGATTACTGTAAGTTACAAAGTGGCATATGCTTGCAGTTCTTTAAACAATGCCGAAATATCCAAACGCGTATCTTTAAAGACTGAGGAGTTCTGTTCAGTGTTTTTGGATCTAGATTATACCTTGGTTTCAACATCTAATTTTTTATAAGCATATGCTTGTGTTACTTCAGTAAAAGTCAAAATCACTATATGTGTCGATATAAATTTCGAGGAGTTCCCTCGATTCCTCATGGATCGCATCATCAGGTTTCCACTTTAGTGACTAAAGGACCAATTTCGAATTAAACTCTTTACAACAACAAAATAATTTTGCAAATAGGTCAATAAACAGCAGAGTAATGTTCAAAGATCTCTGTGTTAGCACAGCCTATAGAACTATTACCTATCTCTTTATTACACTGTGCTATAGAACTATTACCTATTATTACACTGAGGTGTTAGTGTAAAATACTATGAGAAGTACCTTTTATATCATAATGTGATGATGTATGGCGTGATAGTGGTGGTGATGATGATGTTTACTCTAATTGACAGAGTGGCATATGCTTGTAATTCTTTAAACAACGCCTAAATCCTCAAACATGTATCTATAAGGAGTCAGGAGTTCTGTTTAGTACGTACTTTTGGACCCAGGGTATACCTTGAAGCAAAATCTTACTTTTTGGTAGTATATGCTTGAACTACTTCAGAAAAAGTCGAAATCACTATATGTGTTCATATAAATTTCGAGGAGTTCCCTCGATTCCTCATGGATCCCATCATCAGGTCACCACTTTGATATCAAAAGGACCAATTTGGGATTACACCCTATACATCACAGAAAAAAAAATTGAAAATCGGTCCACAGGCGGCGGAGTAATCGTTGAACATACAAAAAAAATAAAATAATAAAAATATATACAGCCGAACGTATAACCGCCTCCTTTTTTGGAAGTCGGTTAAAAAAGGTTGTTGTGCGCTAAATAATAGGTAGGTATAGAAAATATTCATGTATCCATATCCATACCCAAAGGATAAAACGGGACTCTATTACTATGACTCGGCTATCCGTCCGTCTGTCTGCCCGCCTGTCACCGCTCACCAGGCCGTATCTCATGAACCGTGATAGTTAGACAGTTTGAAATATTCACGGATGACGTATTTCTGTTGCCGCTATTACAACAAATACTAAAAAATAAATAAAATAAATATATTTTAAAGGCCTTTTCATCCGTTAATGGATGATTTATACAATATTCTCCGAGCGAAGTAACCACTCTTGAAATACTGTAGTGCCTGGGACAGTTGGTTTTTTAAATGTCGTATGGTTGCCCAAGCACATATGGCATTCTCACAACATAGTCAGCCTAGTCCAGAGGAATGAACTAGTCAATACGTCTGGGGCCAACTATGTGCGGGTTTCCTCACGATGTTTTCCTTCACCGTTAGAGCGTCCGTATGATGTACTTGAGATCTGAAAAAGTCTCATTGGTACACGCCACAACCTGGGATTTGAACCTGCACTCTCTCGAGTGCGAACCAAACGGTCTACCTACTAGGCCACGGAGCTCTCATTTTAAAGGAGCTCCCATACAACAAAAGTTATTTAATTGCCGTTATATACGAAACCCTTCTTGCGCGAGTCCAACTCTTGTTTGATAAACTGTGTAGAATAATATCAAAGTAAACCTAAGATAATACTTATTTAGCCATTAAACAATAATTCGTCCTCTTCTCGTATTCACGTGATCTTCGAAAATAGACCGTACTTTCTAAAATTTTAATGTGACAATTTATTAAAGAAATTAATTAAATACATAGTGGAATAAACAAAGGTTTTTAATTGGTTATCCTCAATTACATAGGTAGGTACATTTTGTAGTCTCTCTTCTTAATAAAAGCGAGAAGGTTATTCACTAAGATTTCGTAGATTTCTAAAACTTCAATCTTTAAAATATTTTCACTTAATAAGTAATTTCAATTTTCATACTAAATTAGATCAGTTAGAATAGGTATGGTATGTAGATACATGTAGATACCTACTTAATTATTTATTAAATATTTTTCGGTAGGTAAACGGAATGACCTATAACCCAGCTCGTCTATAAATAGCAACATTCGGCCCTATTCACATAATTGCAGGAACAACTTCAGTAAATATTTTCTTTTGTCAAATATTTCAATACAATATTACTAAAGAAAATGTGTACTCATTTAGTTCTGTGCTATGCAGGTTAGAAAGTAGGTCACCGAAATACCTTACTGCATCCACGCTCCAAAAACTGGCTGCTGATTTAGTATCCAGATTAAAATCGTAACTATACCCTTCAGTTTACATTAGGTAGGTAGAATAGAAATTAAAATTCAGCGGACAACTAATTTAAACGCATAAAGATAGGAAAATCGTAATAAGGTTGAATAAAGGCAACGTTGAAAATATTGTTACGATAGAATGTAAATTATTTTCTAGTCTAGTAATATGGAGGCATTGTGCAAATGTATGTATCTCAGAATAAACCTTACAAATGAAATATAAGGTTTATAATTGAATTATTGTATTATTTATTACAGCTGAAACTATCTGTGCGACATTTTATTGCTATTGCGCGATCGTCGATTGCAATGAGACCTCAAGATTTTCATCGTTTCAAATAGGTATAATTAGTCTAAATTAATAAACCTTAGGCACAGTTATGTGTTCTTTGTTTAATTGAACAATAATAAAATTACTAAAATATTCTATAGATATAGTCGAGTTACTCGTAAATTTTCTCATCGCTACCCATATCAATAAATACATACCGACACACGAACAAAATGGCTAAAACTGATTTTGCATCAATTAGATCGGCTCAGTTTTACGTGACCGTACGATTTATCTCGCTACGAACACTTTCACATATGGTGCAGCGGGGGCGGGCAGGGGCGCGCGGGGGCGGGCGGGGGTCGGGCACACCTCATGATCTCGTGCTCGCGCTGCTCCTCCTGGCGCTGCCGCATTATGACGCCCTCGATGATGGCGCGCTCCTCCGGCGTGAGGTGCGACAGGTCCGGCATGTCGTCCATGGCAGCGGCGAGCCGCGACGCGGGCCCGCCGCTCTGCGGTGCTGTGCCGCGCGACGTCCGCGCTACTCGGCCCGGAGGTTTATTTAGCAATGCCGGGCGAGCCGATGGCGCGCGACCCCGCTCTGACGTCAACGCCGATATTGATCCACGGCCCTCCGACGCGCCCGACGCGCCGTCGCACGCCCTTCTAATTCCGATGCGTGCGCCCGTGCCGCCGACCGTCCCTCGCACTGCTCGAATGTCGCCGAAATTGGCAGTTTCATGTTTGGCCTATTGCGTCGGGTACGTGACGAGAGGGTGCTAGTCGCAGTCCTCCGGCGGCTCCGTGCACTCGCCGGGTAGGTGGTTGTACTCGTCGGAGTGAAATAGAGATTTCACGCCGTCTCCCCACGGAAATCTTTTCGTGCGTATGAGCATGTACTCGTAGTCCCTACAATCTCCTTTCGGCGGTTGCTCGATGCCGTGAATCATGTACGTCTGGAACATGATTAGGGGAACGCTGACGAAGAAAAATAAATATTTGAATTTTCTCGCATTGGGTTTGTGAGGCGCGCCGACGCAGCAGGGATTGGGTGGGATGGGCGTGAAGGGCGGCTTGTAGCGCCCGTACTCGGGCGCCGGCGCAGGCGCGGGCGGCCGCGACCCCTCGCTGCAACCGCACTTGGTTTCGAATTTGGTGTTGCACCCGTTGCTGTATAATCGCTTCAACTGGTTTATACTATACTGGGTAAAACCCAAAAACATCATACCTACTTGCTAATTTATAACAATATTTTAAAATTTTTAATTTTTCAAAAGGCTTGGTTAGGTACGATTTTAATATTTTACATGTCCTTCTATTCTTTAACCCATCCGGCATCACAATAATTTAGTTCCAGTCGCGCGATGATTGACATGTTTGTTTTTTTTTTTAATAAAATAATATGCATTATTAAAGTACAGCTTAAAACCTTACAAAAATATAAACCTACTTATTTGAATATTTATGTATCAAATTATTATAGCAGGTAAACCATAGATGTATTAAATTAGAAAGAGGAGGTAAACAGAAAGCTTTTACTTACTTCTACTTTCTTACAATAATTAGAATTATTGATCTCTTGCGGTGTCAGTCACAAATTTATATTGTGTACCTCATAGATATATAATATTTAGTTATCACTGGTGTACCTAATATACTTAATATATCTATGGTGTAGTCTCAAAGATTTCTAAACTAACGTCTACCTATGTGTAGTCTACTAAGACTCCGAAATCAGTTTCTACTTGAAGTAAACCGAAGGCTGGGACTAACATAATCCGGAATTCTGCTGTTCTGCTTCACAAAACTCCTTTACCTTGAGTATCATTTCTCGCAGCATTTTTTACAACCTCAGGCATTGTACATACCTAAATAAAATTTTAACAAATTTAGTTCCACTAATTGTCGCGGGACTTCTTTTGTAAAAATGGTCTCTACTACTACACAGGACTCTTTGTACTGTTTCCACTTTAATAAGTATTTTACATTCATTTGAATATGTTACACACCGGTTTGGACAGCCATCGTCGGGTGGTGTCGGGTCGGGTAGATTTAAAATTTAAAACTCGTGTGTTCGATTTTCAGCTCTACATTAAGTAGTGCAGAGTTCTATTGTCAGTGCTCTACATTTTCCCCGGTCTCGCGGATTCAGGAGCATTTATTATCAATTATTATCATAGCAGCCAAGCTGAACGTGTGTTCAGTGATAACTTATAATAAGTATCTGGGGGCACAGCAGTGCCCCCGCCAAGTCGAGCGCGAAGCAAACACTGCCGTACCATCCTTTACTGGAACCATTTCGCCGCATTTTCAGGCCCCTATTTGAGAACCTCTATATAAGACCAGAACGTCGATCTGGGGGCACGGCAGTGCCCCCGCCAAGTCGAGCGCGAAGCAAACACTGCCGTACCATTCTTTACTGGAACCATTTCGCCGCATTTTCAGGCCCCTATTTGAGAACCTCTAGATAAGACCAGAACGTCGATCTGGGGGCACGGCAGTGCCCCTGCCAAGTCGAGCGCGAAGCAAACACTGCCGTACCATTCTTTACTGGAACCATTTCGCCGCATTTTCAGGCCCCTATTTGGGAACCTCTAGATAAGACCAGAACGTCGATCTGGGGGCACGGCAGTGCCCCTGCCAAGTCGAGCGCGAAGCAAACACTGCCGTACCATTCTTTACTGGAACCATTTCGCCGCATTTTCAGGCCCCTATTTGAGAACCTCTAGATAAGACCAGAATGTCGATCTGGGGGCACGGCAGTGCCCCCGCCAAGTCGAGCGCGAAGCAAACACTGCCGTACCGTTCTTTACTAGAACCATTTTGCCGCATTTTCAGGCCCCTTTATTCTACTCGAACATTACACAAATTAAATAAACAAATTACACTAAAATCTAGGAAAATAAATCAATATGCCCACGTTTCTACAAAAAGAAGTGAAATCCCACCTAAAACATTCTGTAAAAAACTAGCCAAGTCTCGATGGAGCTGCTTGTTTATCTCTAAAAAGTAATGAAATCTAGACAAAATCGTGCCAAGTCTAAGGTTCCTTACTGCGGTTTCTTTATTATTATAGTTAATGTTGTGTGACTTGGCCGTTGAACATTCTTTGTACTTTAGTGGGTACCGGCTAATTTTGGTCTTAAAATAATCGTATTCGTTCAGGGAAGTCTTAAACGATGAGAAGATTCAGTTCATAGTTAAGGCAGAACAACATAATGTCATAATATTATATTGGGACAGCTAGTCTACACTAATATTATAAAGAGGAAAACTTTGTTTGTATGTTTGTTTGTTTGTTTGTTTGTAATGAATAGGCTCAAAAAGTACTGGACCGATTTCAAAAATTCTTTCACCTTTCGAAAGCTACATTATCCACGAGTAACATAGGCTAAATTTTATTTTGGAAAATAATAGGGTTTCGTAAGATATTTGGGTTTTTCGGACACAATGTGTAAAAAATCAACCAGAAAAGTTACTTATTTTGCGTACGCTGCCTAAACTATAAAAGATAGAACCATAAAATGTCCTAATTAATTGTAGATCTTATAAATATCTACAAAAAAGTCCGCGACACACTATACCTATCTATGTCGAGTGAGGCACAACAACCATTTTTTTTATTTAGAAGTCTTGAATTTTTTTGGACTATATTTAAACGCGTTTATTTTACTCATGCTATTAATCCTTATCAAAATAAATTATTTCATCACTAAGTAAGTTCAGTTTATGTAGATAATATTTGGTCTTTGGCAACGGCGGCTCCAGGGGGAGGGGTCATGGGGGTCATGACCCCCCCCTCCCCCCTGAGCTGGTTCCAGGACTTAGGTGGACCACTAATTGGACATAATGATTTTTTTGTATCTTTTGTCACCATACAGATTTTATGTAACTACCTTCAATATTTAATTAATTTAATGTAATATAATAACTTTGTATGACGGCAAACGTTTGGGAACGAACGCATCGATAATTTAAAATTTAAATCGTGTCTAAGTCCTAAGATCTTCAATGGTTGAAGATCGCCTAACCGGACTGGCATTTCTCCACGTTCATAAAAACGTACCCATTGACTTTTGCGGAGTTTTGCGTCATATAGTGCGATTCAAATGAGAATAGGATTGAGTCGGCGCCATATTGTTTCGAATTTAGACTGTTATGATAGTTAAATTTATGTTTAGATAATTGAATCGTAGCTAGGGGGGGGGGGGGGGGTTAAAAAGGACCGCGCCGACCCCCGGTAGCGCCTGTGTGCGAAACCCATGAAGCGCCTCTTATTTTTACGAATCTTCATGTTTTAACTTTTCGGTGGCGGCCCGCGGCGCCCTCATCGTCTTGGCGCCTGTGTGCGCCGCACACATCGCACACAGGGGCGGCACGGCTCTGGGTTTAAACAAGGGCGGATCCAGCTTTGGCGCCAGGAGGGGGTCACATCATGGGCGTAGCCAGGTTTTAGTTTCGGGGGGGGGTTCATGAGAGGCCCTGGGCACATTAGATTTTTTTTCATTACCTGTTTAAACTTTTAACCTGAAAGACTGTGTATTTCGGAAAAATACAAATATCTATAGTCTAAAACTAAACCTCAGTACAAAATTTAATAATACGTTCTTTACCGAGCGCTAAAACCGAGCGAGCAAAGCGAGCGAGCAAATTTTCCTATTTTACAGGTTCAAACGTTCAACTCTGTTCAAACGTTAAACTAAAATATAAACATCGAAAAAATACCATAAAATGAACCGGCTTAAACAGAACATCGGTAATAAATAATGTAATGGCCTTTATGTTAACCGCGAGCGAGCGAAGCGAGCGAGCAAATTTTTTTCCTATTTAATAGGTTAAATCTGTTCAAACTTTAACCCCTAAAATACTGTGGAAATAGGATCATATATTAGAATAATGGGCGCCCATTTTTTTTTCGTTTTTACCTGTTTATGCTTTAAAACACAGTATTTCAGGGTTTCCCCTTAAACACTGAATAACGGTGAACTTCGGAAAATATCATAAAATGAACCGGCTAAAACGGAACATCGCTACTTACTAATATAATATTATGTTCTTTATGTTAAACGCGAGCGAGCGAAGCTAGCGAGCAAAATTTTTTCCTATTTAATAGGTTAAATTTGCTCAAATTTTAAACTCTCAAAGACTGTTACCCTGAAAAACTCTGTAATTAAAAAAATACAAATGTCAAAAGCCTAAAACTGAACGTCGGTACTAAATTTTATAGTAATATGTCTATATAAGCCAAACACGAGTGAGCGAAGCGAGCGAGCATAATTTTTTTCTCATTCTATAGGTTAAAATCTATTCAATTGTTAAACTTAAACACTGAATAACGGTGAATTTCGGAAAAATATCATAAAATCAACCGGCTAAAACAGAACATCGCTACTAAATAATATAATATGTTCTTTATGTTAAACGCGAGCGAGCGAAGCGAGCAAGCAAATTTTTTTTCCTATTTAATAGGTTAAATCTGCTCAAATTTTACACCCTAAACGACTGAAAATAGTATCATTTTGTAATTTAAATTAGAGTAAAATTAGTGTACCTAATTTCTGATGTTGTAAATTAGATGACAAATAACTTATTATGTTAGGTTTGTCATATAATACCAATTTACACTTTTTTCGTAGTATATTATTACAAAATTTTAGGTATAAATTAATAATTGACGTGCCCAAAATATTGTGTAGCATGCTATACGTTCGAGGATTCGATGGCACGCGTGCCATAGGGGCCCGGTCCCTGCTTTAAGCTAGTGATTTTATTGTTTTTTCCTAAGTACAATATTCTTTCAGGGCTAAGATTTTAACAGGTTAAAGCGTAAAAACATTCGCTCGCTTTCTCAGTTTGAACGCATTTAACACAAATACATATATATAGCTACGCCCATGGGTCACATAGTCGTGGTCAAGTCTAGAACTTATAATTTAATTTTGATAACAATAGGTACAAGTAAAATGTACTTATTTTATGGATGTACGTAAGTACTGTACTTAACAATATTTATTATTTATTGTACACTTGAAAAACTTAACTTAATAACTTGTACATACACGTACATATTGCCATCTTCTCTTGAAGACATCCAGAGAAGCACTATCACGCACGGAATGAGGCAGTCTATTTATATTCCATAACCATGGTGAATGATTTGTCATAAAAGCTAGAGGTATATCGAGGGGTATAACGCGTTTCAAATGAGAATAGGAACGTCAATGACATTTTTCTGTCATATTATATCACTTGAAAAGTACGATTTTCAGAAAAACTCATGTGCATATAAATATTAATAGTCTTGCATCGAATTAAAATAAAAACGTTAAATAGTAATCAATTATCTAAACATAAAACTATCATAACAGTCTAAATTCGAAACAATATGGCGCCGACTCTCATTTGAATCAATGGGTACGTTTTTAATAACGTGGAGAAATGCCAGTCCGGTTAGGCGATCTTCAACCATTGAAGATCTTACTTCCACGATTTAAATTTTAAATTTTCGATGCGTTCGTTCCCAAACGTTTGCCATCATACAAAGTTATTATATTATATTAAATTAATTAAATATTGAAGGTAGTTACAAAAAATCTGTATGGTGACAAAATATATAAATAAAATCATTATGTTCAATTAAATTAGTGATCCACCTAAGTCCTGGAACCAGCTCAGGGGGGGGTCATGACCCCCATGACCCCCCCCCTGGATCCGCCCTTGGGTTTAAATGGGCCTAAATGGGCCGAAATGGGCCGGCTAGTCCATGTGGATACAGAGGCTTATTTAGAAATTTTGCGCCACATGCCAATTAATATATTTTGCCGCCCCATTATCCCTATCTGAATTTTTAAAGTTACTTTACAAAAAAAATATTAAACAGAACTTTAACACTAACTTGTTCTATATGTATTTGTGTTAAATGCGTTCAAACTGAGAAAGCGAGCGAATATTTTTTACGCTTTAACCTGTTAAAATCTTAGCCCTGAACGAATATTGTACTTTAGAAAAAAACTAACCTAAAACAGGGATCACGAACCTATGGCACGCGTGCCATCGAATCCTCGAACGTATAGCATGCGACACAATATTTTGGGCACGTCACTGATCACACAATTTTGTAATTATGTACTACGAAAAAAGTGTGAAATAGGTATTATATGACAAACCTAGCATAATAAGTTATTTGTCATCTATTTTGCAACATCAGAAATTACACTAACTTTACTTTAATTTAAATTACAAAATGATCTTATTTTCACAGTCTTTTAGGGTGTAAAATTTGAGCAGATTTAACCTATTAAATAGGAAAAAAAATTTGCTTGCTCGCTTCGCTCGCTCGCGTTTAACATAAAGAACATATTATATTATTTAGTAGCGATGTTCATTTAGCCGGTTCATTTTATGATATTTTTCCGAAGTTCAGTTCACCGTTATTCATTGTTTAAGTTTAACGATTGAATAGATTTTAACCTATACAATGGGAAAAAAATTATGCTCACTCGCTTCGCTCACTCGTGTTTGGCTTATACAGACATATTACTATAAAATTTAGTACCGACGTTCAGTTTTAGGCTTTTGATATTTGTATTTTTCGAATTACAGAGTTTTTCAGGGTCTTTGAGGGTTTAAAATTTGAGCAGATTTAACCTATTAAATAGGAAAAAAAATTTGCTCGCTCGCTTCGCTCGCTCGCTTTTAACGTAAAGGAAATATTTCCTTTACGTTAAAAGCGAGCGAGCGAAGCGAGCAATAATAATATAATAAACGTATAATAATAAAATAAACAATAAAATAAACAATAATAATATAATATATATTATTAAGTAGCGATCTTCTATTTCAGCCGGTTCATTTTATGATAGTTTTTCACCGTTATTCATTGTTTAAGGGGAAACTCTGAAAGACTGTGCTTTAAAGCATAAACAGGTAAAAACGAAAAAAAAAAGAGCGCCCATTATTCTAATGTATATTATAAAATGATTCCTATTTCCACAGTATTTTAGGGTTTAAAGTTTGAACAGATTTTACCTATTAAATAGGAAAAAAATTTGCTCGCTCGCGATTAACATAAAGGCTATTACATTATTTATTACCGATGTTCTGTTGTAGCCGGTTGATTTTATGGTATTTTTCCGAAGTTTATATTTTACTTTAACGTTTGAACAGAGTTGAAAGTTTGAACCTGTAAAATAGGAAAATTTGCTCGCTCGCTTCGCTCGCTCGTTTTAAGCTTAAAGAACGTATTATAAAATTTTGTATTTTTCCGAAATACAGTATTTCAGGATTTATAGTTTTAATAGGTAACAAAAAAAATTCTAATGTGCCCAGGGCCTCTAATAGGTTAAAGACGGCCCTGATTATTTAATGTACTTGTAATCGTTTTATTTTATTTTCTTGAACTCCCCTCCCCCCCCCCCCCCCCCCCGAAACTAAAACCTGGCTACGCCCATGATGTGACCCCCTCCTGGCGCCAAAGCTGGATCCGCCCTTGGTCTTTGGATGATTAAAATTGGATGTTTGGTTTTGAAGTTATGGTGAAATTAAAATATTACGATTTTTGGTGCACGGCCCGTTGCGAACTGGGTGTCACCAAGGCGGGGGTGCGCGTGTGAAGTTTAGATTACCTATTGGGATTTTTTTTTTGTTTTGTGTTCGTTGTAGGTAACTATGATGGATAGTTACTTGAATACCTATTTATTTAGTGTTTGTTGTATTGTTAGTCCTGAAGAGTATAGGTATTTCATACGATAAAAGTGTACCCACCTACTTATTTCATTAAGTTTTAGTAGGTACCTATATTAATTTGTTTCTGTTTGTTTTGAACTTTTGACTAAATTTCGCCCGTTTTATTACAGGTTTAAAGACATTCTGTAGTATTAGTATCAGTATTGTACCAGTGCGAAGCCGGGGCGGGTCGCTAGTAGGTAATAATAATATTAATACAATTGCTCTGGTTTGTAATTTGTCTGGTTTCCCGCCTTTTTAACTTTACACTGGCAATAGCTTTGGGCAATAGTTTAAACTTTAAGTGCTATACCACCCTATATAAAAATATAAAATGTCAAATTTGACATTAAACAATTTATGGTTTAGAGAAGGTTTAGAGTTTTGCCGGGAAAGTCAAGCAGCAATGTGTTATAGTGGTGGAATATTAACCATTAATTATTCGTTGAGGTGCATTAGTGTGGAAAAGTGATACATTCTACAAAATGCGTGCTAAATTGGGTTTCCCGCCAAAACTCCCTAGGAAGTTTCAGTAAAGCGTCTACCACTTTACTGAATCGACTGACTTGACTAATTGACTACCCTGACTACTTATTTCGACTTTGACTAGACTTTGGACTTGACGATTTAGAAATAAGACAAAGAAATACCTCAAACCATGAAGCATAGATACCAGGAGTCCGAACGGTATAGGCTTTTTAATAATAATTATGTACACAATAATAGGACCAGATCTTAGTTCTCTTTTCTGCCGCTAGGCGTGCGAGACCGACGAGTACCGAGTGTTGCCAACACTATTATACCGAGTGTTGCCAATACTATTATTTATTACAATTATTTTTAAATTACCGTTAGGCAATTACCGTGTTCTACGGTATCTATTTTCCGAGAACAGTTTCTAAGAATTTCCTAAAACTTTTATATAATAAGATTTCAATCTTTCCAGAGCTGTCAATAGCAACTTTAAACTTCCCGCGTAATTTCAAACGAGTGCATGTCGGACCGTCGCGCTCTCTACCGGCAAAAATCTGTCCCCGTAATTGAGACCATCATTTTAACATTACGTTCGGACTCCTTGTTATCTATACTTCGTGCCTCAAACGACAGACGAGGCAGTATGGTCTAAGACCTTAGCCTGTTCCATTTCGGGACAAATTAAACAAAAAAAAAAATATCTTTGGTTTAGATACCTCATACCTGTCTTAATTATAAATTATTCATTTTATTTTATTATCCAAAGATTAACAACAAACTTAGCTTTTTAATTAATATCTTTATTAAATAAAAGATTAAAAATCTGTAGTCTTCGGAAACGTGAATTATTGTAATTGGTGCCCAGTTCTGACTTCTGATTGTAAACTTGTGATAAGATAAAAGTTTGTGTACATTTTTTCCAAGACATTTAACGCGGATTTACCTTAATTATTTATTAAAAACATATTTTGGGAGTAATCATTAATATTATACAAATCAATTGATGTCGATGCGGATCATAGAATATTTCTGTAAGTGTTATAATTTTACTCTGTTTAGTATTTCATGTTAAAAACGTCAAAACCATTCTACGAACTATTGTT